>CM066918.1:26729594-28044594 GCA_033964015.1 Scolanthus callimorphus | reverse complement strand
TTTGTTTGAATAGAAGGTCGGATTGCCATTGGATTCCACGGAATCGTTAGCGGAAACGGCATTTGATTGACTTCGCGTGTGATTTCGGCGCCATTTAAGATATAAAAGAAAAACGTTTTTGCGGTGAGCGGTATTCCCGAAAAATCTGTGCGGAAAGGCGGTATTTTCGAAATTTTTGTGCGGTTTTGAGAACCCCCTTAGTCCCCCTTCGTGTAGGAAATGTTTCCCCGGAGTGTAGGGAATTTGCCAAGGCGTTCTCCCCTGGTAGGCGGTGGAATTATTTCAAATTTGACAACATCTGTTTCATATTCCCCTGCTATGTCGCGGGGGTTGGGGGTCGGTGGAAACAAATGACTAGTGCATTAGACTAAGCAAGGAGGACTAAGTGAGAATTCAAGATTGAAGAATTTTTCAGAGTTTGATGTAGAAAATCAACTGGTAGACCTCTGCTGATTTTGATAAATAATTTTTATTCCGAGTTTTCAGTGTGTGATTCTCGGCACAGTGATTGGCCACAGGGAATTTATGCAGAAACCAGAATGCAGAATTTATGTAGAAGAAAGGGAAGTGTTCGGATTTCCCATGGCTATCCACGTGAATTCCGCCGAACACTCCCCATGCGTGTGCCTTGGGAAATTAAGCTTTTCCCATGGATATGTGTTTTTGCAGAAATTCCCTGTGGTAGTTAGGGACAGATCAATAGATAACCCTGGGGAGGGTTGCATAAATCCCCCTCCCCCCACCCCCAAAAGGAAATCCCTGCAAGCCCAAGCAGAAGAAAATAACATCTTGGTTCAGAAAAAATTAACTCATCAGATGAGATCTGAGCCAGGAAAAATATCCAGCACAAGAAAAACCGCCGCGCCCCTTAGCTGACTTCATGTCTGACTCTCACGTTGTTTTGCTTTTGTTCGTTTAGACTCGCGACTTGTTTTCTCTGGCAGACGCGATTGTTTGTTTTCTCTGGCAGACGCGACTGTTTGTTTTCTCTGGCAGACGCGACTGTTTGTTTTCTCTGGCAGACGCGACTGTTTGTTTTCTCTGGCAGACGCGATTGTTTGTTTTCTCTGGCAGACGCGACTGTTTGTTTTCTCTGGCAAACGCGATTGTTTGTTTTCTCAGGCAGACGCGACTGTTTGTTTTCTCTGGCAGACGCGACTGTTTGTTTTCTCTGGCAGACGCGACTGTTTGTTTTCTCTGACAGACGCGACTGTTTGTTTTCTCTGGCAGACGCGACTGTTTGTTTTCTCTGGCAGACGCGACTGTTTGTTTTCTCTGGCAGACGCGACTGTTTGTTTTCTCTGGCAGACGCGACTGTTTGTTTTCTCTGGCAGACGCGACTGAATGAATCCTGACAAATCGCGGCGCGTGAACCATGTGAACAGTCATCGAGTTGAGCCTGAGATATTTTTTGGGAAAGCGACAAGGTGGCAACCGAGTTATTTCGTTTCGTGTGTTAATGGCAAGGCCGTAGCTAGGAATTTTTGTCTGGGGGGAGGGGGGGGGCAAGCCTTGGTCATTCTTTGTATTTGCTGGGGGGGCAAGCAGGTTTTTCCCCACATGTTGACACTAAAAATTTTACTTCGCTGGGGGGGCATCTGCCCCCCGGGGGGGGGGGGGGAATATTCGAATGCTAGGGGTGACCGTCGTATTTTTTAGGTGTTGAAATCGGCGATCTGGTATTTTTTAGGGGTTCGAAAATAAAAAAACGGTATAGTAAGAAAAATAGGTATTTTTTAGGGGGTTCTCACGCAAATAAGGTAGTGTTTTTGAAAGTCGAGAGGATACATTTGATGTATATTAAATAAACGGCCAGAATAAAATTTAATCTGTCAAAATTGTTGGTATTTTTTAGGGTATTTTCAGACTGAGGGGTATTTTTTAGGGTGGAAATTTTTTCCGACAAGGTATTTTTTAGGGTCAAAATTCGAGTTTCCCGACGGTCACCCCTAGCATTTTAACCTTAGAGTCCGTGCCCCCAGCTAGCTACGGCCGTGAATGGAGTGCATAAAATTTGGGCAGCAATCTAGCATCAATCGAGTTTATTTGCCTTTCCCCAAGGTATGGGAGTAAATCTGAACGTAATTTTGAATTTACGGGACCGTAAATTTCGGGATAGACTAAAGGAAACAACACGATTGTTGTCTTATTCGTCTCAGGTTGACACTGATATTCGGAAAACATTGCTTCCTCTTTCGCAAGACGCACGAAGTTATGGCCGATTTACACTTTGCGGTCGACGTTTGAAGCAGGCCTTATTTGATTTGTCTGAAGAAATCGGGCCCAACACGAAAAAACCGGATGCGATGCCACAGATGCTTCAGAGTTGGGCCGACACCGAATGAAGCTTATACAATCGACCTGACAAATCGTAGCGTGTAGATCGGCCATTAGAATGACTTATGAGGTTTAGTAGCATATAATTCAAATGAATGTAACAGAGAAAGATCAACAAATAAATTCGACATTTTTATAAAGATTTCGATTCACTGCAACTTTTGTTTCATTTCGGGGTTCGGATGAGGAATTCAGGTGTATATGTACGGATTCTCTTCAGACCCCCTTCAGTGTTTTTCTGACTACAAATGTATAAACTACAACGCGATTTGGCCTCTCCAAACGTTGTTCCGATAAGCGCTAAAGTTTGGAGGTTTAACAATTTTTGTGCCGGCCATTCTTCAAATAGTATCGGGCAACGAAGTAGCTGGCACCTCAAACGCTCTTCTCGGATCGAGCGACTTCACGCGCTGCTCGCTACCTGTTGAACAAGGCCCGCAGCTGGGTTTCGCTTTCCTCTTCAGAGGGGGGTTCGTTTTTGCTCGTTTCCTGGCTTTTGCGGCGATTTTTTAGGTTACTTATGAGGTTAAATGTATCCCTTTCTGGTTCCAGGGGGTTCGTTTGAACCCACCTCTTACTGGCCCGCATTAAGGGGGTGGAACATTTGACTTTTGTGTCGATTTTGTTGAAGGGACAGATGCAAGAAGCACATGACAAATGACAAATAAATCTTGGTCATGCTTGACTCTGCCTCAGACTAAAATGAGCCCTGAAGACAAGGAGGGGTGGGGGTGGGGTTCGCGCCTTCTCAGCACCTTCCAGCTCCCGGGGAAAAAACGGGCCCTCCCGAGGGTCATCATGTTCAAAATTCTGCGAACTCAAGCAACAGTCAAACCGTGTTTAGCAGCTTCCTACGATATCGCACAACTAACACTTACCAACCACTAACGTCACTAACGATGTTTTAAAAAAGCTACCGGGTTACTTTGCGATGTTTGATTCAGGGAACGCTTTTGAAAACGCACTTAATTTAATATAGACGGTCCAGAGTTCGGGGGGGGGGGGGGGGGGGGGGTGGTTGGCAGTCACAGCAAGATGCAAACACCGTGAATGAGATTTTGCAGAAATTCCCTGCTGTTGGCGGCATATAAGCCGGAAAAAATATAGAGAATTTTATAAGTAAAAATGAAAGAAGGTAAATAAGTAATGTACAACAAAATTATACAGCCGATTGCGTTTGAGCGTTTTACCCTAACAGTTCGCTCGTTATGTTTGAAAGTTGCGTTTCTAGGATGAAACGAGACGTTTCTATGGCGAACCAAAGAGTTCTGTTCTCTCTGATTGGTCAGTGAAAAATACATATGGCGGTTGCCCTTGGAAACGTCCGACTTTTTGTCTCACAACGCAACTTTCAAACGTTCAAACGTAACGTGCGAACTGTTAGGGTAAAACGCTCAAACGCAATCGGCTGTAAACTTAACTTCAATGGGGATGTGTTTGGTTATAAGTACAGCCCCGCTTTAAAGCCGGGGAAATACGAGGCACAAAATCCAGGGGCGTAGACAGGGGGGTCCAGGGGTCCCCTTTCTCGGAAATTTTCCCATACATTAACTGTATTTGCTGGACAAAATTTGAGCATTTTCGTCCCATGTTTTCACTATCCGCCCCCCCCCCCCCCCCCCCCCTTCAGAAATTCCTGGCTACGCCGCTGAAATCCCTCAACTTGTCGCGCATTCTCGTACCCAGAGCTCCCCGGCTCGTCACCTCGCGGGGGAGGCTCTGACCGACGCATGCTCAAAAGAAAATGGTGGTTTTTATGCCTCACAATTACTTTTAGAGCGTTGAAGTCGAAGGCGTAGGTTGAAAAGACAACTAGAAAACGAATGTCAGTATTATTTTGACAGTACGTTTTTTATAAAGCGAGATAAAGCTACTTTTATGTACGGCGCCATTTCAGCGAATGAGCTAAGGCCCTGAAATGGATGTCACCAGAGCCTCCGATCACCTGCGAGGCGACGAGCCCTGGGTTCGAGAATGTTTGTCGCGCAAGAGGTCTGTCAGTCTTCCCATGAGCATCTGCGTGAGATTTTTTGAAAATACCCTGTCAAATCGCGCGCGTCATCCGGCCAATTATAATATGACCCAAAAGCTATGCATTATGGGAAGACAGACCTCTTTCGCGCAGACCTCTTTGTTGCGTTGCGCGCGCAAGTCTGTTTGTTGCTCGTTTTTCATCAAATTCACCAACTTTTTTCGCGCAACATTTTCTTTTGAAGATCACATTCCCCTTAGCACCTCATTTCTATTGACTAAACAGTAGACAAGCTGTTTGAAAAAAGGCGTGCGGAAGTGCAACAAAGTGATCACATGATATGACGTCATCAGTGATGACACTACATGTAAAAGTTCTCAACGCAGTTAGAGTACATCTACCCTGTAGTTTATCGGGCACGTGAACGAGTCGATAAAAAGCTACTAACAGACTTGCCAGAACCTTGGCTCGCAGAGTAGAGAACATCGCCAAGGGAACCAAACTCGGACAAAGTTGTTTTTGGAAAAAACGAACTTTATACGTTGATGTGATACAACGTCAAGGATGACGTCATCAGCATTCTAAATATTCGTTGATTATGAGAACTGCCGTCTCAGGCCTTTCGGCCGATGATGAATAACAATATAGCAACCAAGAGACGGTGTTCCCCTTATGGCCTTGTGCTTGTAGTGGTAAAAAGTAAGACGAATGACATTTGCATAACAGGTAAGTATTCATATCTCTCTTTCTGTCTAACACTTACAGATATTTTTTACATACATTTGCAAGATTTTTTCCTTTCTTTTTTCTCTGGTAGATTTGTTAGAATACAGGTAAGTACAGCCTAGTGGAATTGTACATTAAGGTCCTGGTGCCTTTGCAACTTAATCAAAATGTTTCAGCAAAACAGAAATATTTTTTTTGTCTACAAAACTGAAATAGGACACTTCTTTTATATAATTTGTTCATTATGTTTGCCATATTCGCAATGCTTTAATTCTTAACATACAGAGGTTCACAGATAAGGGGCCCTTTTCACATAGGAGCTCCGTAATGGATCCTATTAGGGCAAGGGCTTTAGGATGATTTTCAAGAAGCGATCAGGGTGTCCCATCTAGGAATGTGGGCCACCGGACTTGGATTCATTTTGATGGCCTAATGTTTTCTATCGACACTACAATATTCAAATAAATGGGCCTAATAGTTCCAAGCTTTCGTCTTCTCGCTGTCGACTGAATGCTGCAGCTAGTATTTTCTTTTAACGAACGTGCATTCTTTGCAATCTTTTATATACAGAACGTAACGATAAACTTGTAAGAATTTTGTGTAGAATCATTTAGAAAGCTTTTATTTGCCAATTCTCGAGGGTCAATTCAAACAACACAAAACAAATGCAGAAAAGTTGTGATTCATACGTCACTCTTGACAACTGGAGCTTATACTATAAAAACATATTTCTATCTTTTAAGACGTTGAATCACTTCTGATAAAATACAATCACAATACTGTTATGAAACTACACTTGACTCACACTTTTAATACTGTTTGGTGCTCTGTTTTGGTTTGTTTAAATGACATGAATTGGACTGTGTGTGTTACTCAAATCGTCGAAAGTTGAATTTTCATTTTCTTTAAACCAGTATTTTAGACTTAAAAAGAGCTAGTGTCGCCCTTAAGCTTAGAAGCATTAGAAACCCATTCTACAAGACAGAAAACGCTGGAGATCAAAATGAATGGTCCAAGTCGAAATGAGGAATTTAAAGATCTATCTAAACTATTATTGAACTCATGAATGCAATGTCTGATGTTGTACGATACTATTTCTATGTCCTATATGTAACAAAACATTTACATTGAACATTTTTAAAATCCCAAAGAGCTGCCGCTAAATGCAACAAAAACTGAAACAGCCATCTAGTCCAGAGGCCTTTGAACAACAGGACACGTGCTCCTTCTTTCTGCTTTAAAAGTCGATATGCAAAATAAAAATGTTATCTTATAATGGTCTGATTAAGATAGTGAACTCTTCTGCTAGCTAAACTTTGAATACTGACCTTTTACAAAGTCAAAATCAAGTATTTTTCCGATCACGGGGCGGCCTGACCAATTTGAAGTCAGTACACACGATATGGTTTCCTTATTTGGAGAGTACTGACAAATATGGGACCCGCTATTAGTGTAGGCTATCTCATGTGCCATTGGAACATCTCGGGGTGGTGTTAAGTGGGTAAATTCAAGGGCTGGGGAACTTGCACATCTATTCTCCCTTTGGTTACCCTTGATGACCCCATTGGCCACAGATGGGGAGACGTTACACTGTATAAATTACCCACATAGCCTCTTTCAGACGAGGTTGTATTCTTTTAGATTTAACTGGAGGATTGTGTCCTTAACTGCAGCAAATACAAAACGAATATTTTCCGTATCTGTTGCACAAGTGAAATGAGAGTAAATAATCTTGTCTGTGTCCGGGTTTAGGTCCACGAACATTTTTAGTATGAACTCTCGAGCTGCCTGCGCGTCACACTGGGGGCCTGGAAGCGAAAAAAGAAGAGTATATTTCACTATGACGTCATATCAAAACACTCTATTGTTTTAGCGCTATGAATCAATCGCTTTTGTCACGCGCCGCCATTTTGTTTCCAGAATGACCCGGCAAAGCAGAAAAAACAGTGAGCCAGTCAACGTTTTGGTTCTAAAGCAAATAAGGACTACTTTTTGGTAGCTTGGTCAACTTTTGTACTATAAATCCCAGCATCAGGCTTCGCTTTCCAACATGAGCAAAACCCGCGACCTGCTTGGCCTCGTTTCCATGCTGAATATATCAGCTGAAAAATTCAAGATGGCGCTTGTGTGACAAAGGCGAACGATCGCCAGAGAGGACAGCAGCATTTAGAAATGACCAAAACTCAATGAAAATGCCATTCACAATGCAAAGTAATGATGTACGCTAGAACATCAGGACCCACATTTCCAATGGAACTTTTATTTGAGCCAAATTTCAGCTATCTTGTTTACGTAAACAAACTATGACGTCATAGTGATATAGGACAATTAATTTGTATTGCTTTTTGCTTTTAAGTTCGGAAACAAACATTTTTGGTGTTGTTTTGGGAGCTGCAAAGTTGTGCTCCGAAAGCCAGGCGACTGCACTAGGCGAAACAGGGCAAGAATCTGATTGGCTCAAAAACAAATGTTTCGAAAATGCGGGTCGCAATGCAACGATTTAGCAAATCCCGGGCATGAAGTAATTAGCATAAAATATTGCGCAATCCGTGCTAACGCTGGAGTGAGCGAGTGACATCCGGCCCTACACTTCATATCGCTTTTATGCTTCGCATACCCCCGACTTAACAGAATTCAACATTTTATTAGAGAAACCAATGCAGTCGTTTGCATCTAACGGACAGCATGCGTCACCGAAGCATGTTTCGAAAGTGCAGCAAACGCTCATGTTTGAGACCGAAACAGACAACGTTTTATACACGACAAAATCCCGCGTTCTGATTTGCTACTGCCCAAAAACGAACTAAAAAAGTAAAATAAACCCATGATAACGTAAAAAGCAATTTCACTGCTAACGTGAACCGGTATAAATTTCATAGCTCGCGAAGACACTCGTTCTAGCAGATGAAAAAGGAGTTGAAGAAAATATCAAGGAAATTGCTGACATTTTTGATGCGTTGCAGCTAGGTCGTTGTTTCGTTGTTTCAGCACGTCGCTTTTGTTTTTCTTTATTCCGCCAGTCAAACCATCTAAACCAATCAGGTCCTTGCCTTGTTTTATCTAGTGCAGTCAACTGGGTTTTCGTCGCGACAGAAAGCCAGTCGACGGCTGCACAAGTATAGAGTAGTCAAGTGATGACGTCACAAAAAACAAATTTTCGATTTAGCAATATTTGTCCTTGGATTTGGAAACGGAGCATAATAAATGAATGCTACACACCAAAATTTAGGCAAATCGGTTGAAACGCGACCGAGATATGGCCCCCTGAATACATAATTTTCTTTAAGAAATGACTGTATTTTTGGTTGCGTTCATAAAGTTTTGAACGCAGTCCAAAATACAGTGATTTGTTAAAGAAAATTATGTATTCAGGTGGCCATATCTTGGTCGCGTTTCAACCGATTTGCCTCATTTTTTGCATCCGATTCTCTTTCCACTTTGTCTTTCATTATTCGTGGACTAAAATCGGAAATTCAAGATTTCTCCAATTTATGACGTCACACTTGAGTACTCTATAAGCGAATCAGGGCAAGAATTTGATTGAATCAGGTCGTTTTCATTTCTCATTCCGCAAAACGCTTGAATTAGGGTTGCACATACCGTCAAATTCTGGAAAATAATCAACCAAGTGCGAAAACATAATTTTCTCTTCAAGCAAATCCTTCTTGTTGAGGAAGAGAATAATAGACGAATTCTGAAACCATGGATACGTGATGATAGTACGGAAAAGTGCTTTGCTCTCTTCCATACGGTTCTGTGAAGAATAAAAACACAAGAAAAAGTTTTATTAGTACTCAATACGCCAGTGAACATGGAAGCATACCCAGATATTATTACAAACAAAACAAAACAAAACAAAAAGAGAGAAAGCGAAACAAAACAAACAAAGAAAAAACAAAACCGAGAGAGAGAGATAAAGAGAGAGAACGAAAAAACGCAAAGAGAGTAAGTTGACGTTCAACTTGTTTTAGAGTTAGGCTTGTTTCAAACGTCGATCTTTTGCCGCGTCGAATCCAATTCAGATGACTGTTTTTCTCCTTTTCAGAACAAAAGAAAAATAAACAAGAAAAACAAACTTTATATTCCTTTTTGTTCTGCTATGATTCATCTAGATTTACCACGGCAATAGTTCAACATCTGAAACTGGCCTTAGTTTCATTCGTTTAATTAAATAATGCCTGGATGAAAGCCGTTTAAATTACTGAGCCATGTTTTACAACGTGGGGTCAAAGCATAACTAGCTACGGATGGAGCTGTACGGATGTAGTGTGGGGGAGTTGGATATCTTTCAATGTTGGTCCCCCTTAATTGTCCGGTGTTGGAGAATTGTATTTAGCATTGGAAGATAATTTATTTGCATAAATTTTGGCTAAATACGTAAGCAGCATTGGGCTGTTCCATTCAATATCTGTTAACCCCTATCGAGGAACCTGGAAATTCTAATGGGGGCTTTGCGTTTGACCCTAAAGTTTCCACAGTGCCCTTCTTTTAACCCCAGAATACCATTCCACAGGGGTCAAAAGAGAACTTAAAACTTTCTGGGGTTGCTTCAAGTTTCTATAGGGGTCTAGCCTAGACTTCCCTCAGGGGTAGAGCAAATTTGCAAATTTGGTGTTCCTTGGTATGGCTATTTTTGAAACAGTCGTTTGTAAGAGGGATTAATTGGTGTAAAACAAATATTAAAAAATCATCAGATCTTCAACTATTTCAAACATTATTGTATCAGTAAAATGCTCATAATGATTCTATTTCTCGTTTTCCCCCTTAAAACAATGGCATATTGTAAAAGGTTGCCACCTTTACTACCGAAATCACTAAACTGCCGGCACCCTCGAAAACTCGATCGATCGTTTGTCAGTTTCGGTTCGCTCGTCTGGCTGTTTTGATTGATCCAAATGGTCACGTGACATTAAAATTTTGTACCAAACAATGGAAAAACACGCTTTTTCCATTGTTTGATACACAAATTTAAATGTCACGTCACCATTTGGATCGATCAAAACAGCGAGACGAGCGAACCGAAACTGACAAACGATCGATCGAGTTTTCGAGGGTGCCGACAGTTTAGTGATTTCGGTAGTATTTTGCAAAAAGAAAAACATTTACTAGAGGAATCTGTTTTGAAGGGATCATTCTGGGATAATTGGGGAGGAGCAATTATATTAACTATGTCATTTTTCCAATAAATTTGCAGCTGCACAGGCATGCTTTAATTTTTCCTATCAAACCACTTAGACACCTAATAGAAAACATACAGGGTCACACAAAATGGGTAAAATCTGTTGAATTTGAACACTGCCAACATAATTATAGAGAGTGTTAAAATTAAAAGCATTTCTGTATCTGGGAGACTTGCAATTAATAACAAAGCTATTTTCGTAACTTTGTGCTAAAATTAGTATGAAATATTACTATCATTAAGCCCCAGAAATAGCCTTCCAAGACTTTATAATGCTCTAGACCACTTAAAACGCCTTTTCTCTTTCTCCAACAAATATATTGTGGTTACATTAGCTCAACACAAAATCAAGTCAACTAGACTTGAAGACTTAGGCCAATTTAGATACTAGGCATTTCCTTGCATGCTACTTGTATTTTTTATATATTTTTATAACAAACTATTTATAAAAAAAAAACGATATAAAAATACAAAAATGTAAACATACACAAAAAAGTGAAATGTGAAAAAAAATGATGATGTAAAAAAAGGAAATTATCTCAACAGGGACTGAAATAACCTTCTACGAGCTGCCACTAGCAACTAAACATAACATTGTGATTGATGAAGTATGAATTTGATTGTGCAAATCTCTATTTAACAATAGACTTTGGTCTTCAAGTACTGCTAATTATGCAGGTCTTTCATAATAATTTTAAAAAGCAGAGCAGCATGTTACACTACCCACCCTATTTCTGTCATTTGGCTATCCTCTACATTACTTCAATTTTCATAATAGTCCAGTTTAAAATTCTCCACTCTGCTGCTGAATAGGCATCAACAGCACATAAATACAGTGGGAGCCTCAGTTTGAAGTAGAAAAAGTTGTAAATACCAACAAGAAACTGATGAAGCTTGAATGGAAACAATAGAGAGTGAACAGCTCTAGGTGATTTAACACAGGCTTTGAGGTTTTTTTTAAAACCAGCGAAGTAAAATTTTTAGTGTCAACATGTGGGTAAAAAGCTGCTTGCCCTCCTAGCAAAAACAAAGGATTACCAAGATGACCCCCCCCCCCCAGACATTTCTAGCTGCGGCCTTGATAATGACTTGCTAGGATTCAAAACCAATGTTTACATCATAACAAAAATGCAAAAATCCATGTGCCTGGATTGATGGATGGAAGCCAAAATGGAAAAAAAGTGGGAGTTGGCAGAATTATGAAAATTGCAGTGAATTGGAAGTTAGTGTTGATTTTGTGGTGCCTGTCCCTAGGTTCCCTATGCAAGCAAGGCACAGAAGGTATGCATCACTCACCTCACTGTCTGACTCAACTAAAACTTGATCATACTCGCTAAGTGCCACAAGGAACATGATTGATGTGACATTTTCAAAACAGTGAATCCACTTGCGGCGTTCCGATCTCTGTCCTCCAACATCCACCATTCTGTAGGGATGCCAAAATAAGAATATATATCAGAAATTAGATTTCTATCTTCTCAAAGGCTTACAAGAAATAATGTATTGCAAAAGCAGGGAGTGCTTAATACTAGAACATGTATGAAAATTTATCAAAATGTGGAGTGTATTCAGCACCTCAGCCCCTCAGTCTTTGCAAGCCATGATAACACAGACATTTACAGGCTAGAAAAAATTCCAAATTTCATACATTTTGTTGTCTCATCCCCCTCCCCACCCCCCAAAAAATTTCCAAACCAAATCGTTTCCAAAAATACAAATCTGGCCAAAAGTTGCCACAACCAAAGAACATATAAATCTTCTGTGCTATGCTTTGTGATGATAAATTTTGTTCAAGAAACTAGGTGGTTTGTCATTTCCACACAACCTTTCTGAATTTCCATGAAATCTACAAGCTCAGATCCTCTACAAGCTCAGATCCTCATGACATCATGTATTGTCTTTCATGTGTTATCACTACTTGCAGATAACAGGGTATCTGATAAGGTGCAGAAATTTAGGAGAAAATGCTGTTGATTGTGCAGAGAAAATGTCAAATTGTGAGGATAATTATATGAGCAATCCTGCTATTAAAAAGCAAAAGTACAGTCTGCCCTGTGTGTTATAGCACTAAAACATGCCATATTCTAGTCCAGAGAGTGTATGTGCCCAAATGTACAAATTCCTTGAAAAGATAAAACCAAAATTACAACAAAATTACTCTGCATGATTGTATCCCTTGCTGCCAGCAAATGCAAATGTTAGAGAAAATTTTTTTTCACATAGGTCAGTTATAAAAAATGTGTAGATAGTGAGAAAGTGACATTTTGCCAAATTGTCCAAACTGTGTGGAAAATACCCTGAAGGTGTGAAATTTGCTGGAAATGTGGATCCATTTACTGCATCCTTTATCCAACACACTTTATCCAGAAAACTCTTTCAAATAGAACAAATGTCTTGTGTGACCACCTTGTTTCTGAACTTCTTGTTTTTAAACAAGAAAGGGATGATTTCAACCCTAGGACTTCAAAAATCGTGAAGAACTCTTGGGATTTCAGACAAAATACAAAGGTTATCATGGACAGAAATATATTTACTGCCCCCCTTTCTGAAGTTCCTTGAAGTTCCTGGATCTGCCTTTGGTTTAATATGAGAAAATTACAAGAAAGAAAACTGGGAGGAATGCAAAAAATGTATGGCAATGCGAGAGGCCTTATGCGCAACAGAGCGTGAAGAGGTGAGGTAATTCGAACATTTTGCCAGGAGACAGAAGTGAAACATTTTGAGACTCACAGAAAAACCAGAATAGTTGATGTCCCTGACAAGGATTGACTCTAAGTTGCAGTAGCAACATGAAGGTCAGTCTGATGATGGTTTAGGTCACAATGGCCATAGCCATGATGTTTTAGCATGGTGTTACTCTGTTAGAATTCATAACAAGAAGTCATGATTATGTTGGAAATCATTTAGCAGCAATGGCTGAGTTTACACTCTATCATGGAAACTGCTAAAGAAGAAAGGATTGCCTTATGACTGAAGAAGACTGCTGTATGATCTGTGTAACAACCAGACTCTCAGAAGCATTATTCTGTGTAACTGTTCTCATGCTTGCAAGCTGTGGCTGCAAGGCATGTCACCTGAAACAGCTTGTAAGTACCCCAAGTTATATAGATAGACTGCTTTGAGTTCCCTCATCAGAAGGAAAGACCTTTTCTTTCCAGGAAGACAGTGACACAGATGATAGGAGTACAGGTAGCACCAAGACAGATAGGGGCTTATTATATTTTGTGTGGACTGAAGATGGTCTGACTTCTGTACAACGAAATAAGCCTTGGACTCATAACAATTTACTAGTGGTTTGTGAACATCAGTGAATAAATGACTCAAGATGGAGCAAGAGCATTTCGACTATAAAATGATTAATTTGCAATGATATTCATGCTGTTTTGCAGGAGCATCTTCTTCCTAGAGTGTCCTCAAAGCCATAATAACAGACAACAGCAAACTGTGTTTGCCTGGTCTTTGACCAAAAAAATAATCATGGATTAGTGAAGTGAGCTCTCTTGTGGATGTTTTCAGCTTACACTGACAAGTCACAGCAAACTGGTTATCAAAACCTGTATCACCGTTCATCTAGCAAAGGCATGCAAATGAGGCAGCACCACTCAACAAGGGCAGATCTGGGAGGGGCTCAATGGAAATTTGCAAATTTTTACCCTATATTTTCACTATCAGGCCTCCCACACCCACCCTTTTCTAAAGCTCATGGATCCACCCCTGACACCTACACCCAATTTGGGCTACAAATTCCAATTACAACTGACTTTTGATATTGATGAATTGGCTAGAGAGCTATTAAAGTTTCCTGAGTAAACAGCTGCCCTTTATTGTGTTGGTCCATTATGTTCCCTTGCAAGAAAAGTGAAATTTAAAGAATGAATAAAACATTCCATGCCAATGATGTAAGAGCACAGTGTTTTAATCAACAGCATGTTGATTTTGGGGTTAGTTACTTAGATAAATACAGATTACGAAAGACTTCCAGGGGTGTATCACGATCAAGTATTTTAACAATAGATGCAACACAAATTTTCCCATTTTCACGGAAAAACAAAATTTTTTAAAATAAATCTGCAAAGAAAATTATTTGTAAGAATAAGTGATTTTATGCTTTTCACCTGTTGTTTGATGAAAGAAGAAAGTCTAAAAATTGTGTACTGTAATTTTGATGTTTGAATAATGCAAGAGATGTACGCTCACCTCCCCTGACGGGAGCGCATTTGTCATGATGGCGTTCGTGCATGACGTATCAAGTTCGTATGCGTCAGTTGTTTGGTCACCACTTTGCTTTCGCCTCTTGAGGTGTCCAGAAGTTTTTACCCTCCGCCTCCCCTTTTTTACTCCACCATGACTGATGTGTTTTGTTACTTATTTGACAGGGTAACTTGTATGTAATGTTTGGGTTACCGTTTTTAGTGCCTCCACCTTTGCGTGGTAGGACATACACCACTTTTTAACTATTTAAGAATGAAGTTGATATTAAAAACGGCTATATGCACAGATATAGCCATTTATATACCAAATTGGTTTCTGTCCTCTCTAGCCCCGCAAACAGAGCTCAGCAGCAATAGCAAAAACCTGTTTGGAACTTATGCCATTCCAAGAAAAGGCATAAATATGTATAAATTAAGAATAGGTATGTAAACATTTTTTACAGTACAATTTGCCAAAAATAATGTAAAATGTCAGTAAAAATTTGTTGAAGATTTGTTTGGGTGGGTTTGGTTGGTGCACCGGTAGTTGCACTGTAAGTGCATGGTTTTTTAACTGATTCAATTTTTGAAGCAGAGGTCATACTTTGGTTTCAGTTGAGGGTGGACAGGCTATAGTTGTGTTGATAAGTTTTGTAGTTTTGTTTGAATGATTCTTCAAAGTTTTTTTGCCTCAAGCTTATGTTGTACAAGTCGAGCTCCTGATATTGTCAAGGAAGAGCACAAAAGATTGTTAAAATCCTTGACAACATCATAACACACCTTGACAACATGCTTTCGAGACACCAAAACCGTTAATATAAACGTTAAAACTAAACTACAGAACTTATCAACAAAACTATTGCCTGTCCAAACTCAACCAGAACGTGCAGTATGTAATGTTAAGCTTGTTGCTCAGACATCATTTCTTGCATAGGAACTGATGTGATATAGGATGGTTGTTTATTCAGACAACTATATTGGTGACAATAAGAAAAAGAATTGCATTAAACTGTGGACCGGTAACACGGTAGAGTGCTGGGTCATTATGCAGAAGGTCAGGGCTCAAACCTAGCCAGAACAACACTCAGGTCAATTAATTTTCTAAACAATTGAGGAGAAGGTTCTGCCTTTACTCTATCATCTGCAAAATGGTAAGACATTTGTGTCTTCTCAGATTCAAACCATAGGACATGCAAAAGAAGGAGAGCTACCGAGTGGTACCGTTTGCATAATCCATTATTATCATAAGATCTTCAATAACCTAACCAAAACCATGTTTCAGAAAAGGAATTAACTAAAACATGCCTTCACTGCCCACCCCCTGCCAACTCATTTCATTATGGACTGTATTTGTTTGCTATGCAGAGCACACATATGGCAGAGCACAAGTATTGTGGATGCCAGCCAATGATATCAACACAGACCAAGTTAGCCTGGTTTTGGTTTTCTACGAAAACTGGCCGAGGGCGGCCGCAAGCAGAAGCATGGCTTGGAAAATTATCACAGGAAGTATTGATGAAAGGAGAAGCAGACAGGAGTTATAACTAAATGGTGAACTGCATAAGCAGGTTTTTTTTAAAGATAAGGTCTTGAAAACAAAAATCAGCTGGGGATGGGTGCTTTGCCTGAATGATGGTAGTGATGTCCAAGTTTTAAAGCTTGACTGTATGACAGAGTGCTAACAAAAGCACTCTGAGGTGATCAAAACTCCAACAGGGGGACATAAAGATGATGAATCACCTTGGCTTTCTCCTAACAATGTTGTGGCCACAATTGATTTTCATGTGCAGCAAAGATTCGACCAAATAGGCATTCCTGCTATTAATTTTGATAATACATTTGCCAAGCAATAGTGCATAAAAAGTTTTATGCAGGCGCCATCTCAAAATTACACCTTGAAATTTGTTTCCTATTTGAGGGAGGTAATCAATTGAACAAATATGAGAAATAACTACATTACATTTTATAGTAACTTCACAAGGGCATGGTTGGAAAGCAACCTTCACCCAAAACGTTTACACTCATCCCAGAGCAAATCAATTTATGGAGAAATGCTTTCAATTTACAAATCTAGTGTGGAGTCAAACAGATTTTGAATGGCACAAAAGAAACTACAAACTTTCATGTTGATTCAAGTTCTCTGATATCTCTTTCAACATTTACTGTGTTCTGTTCTGTAGCCAGTTTACATGTGTTGGCATTGGTTAAACTCCTTAAACATTGTTGTTTCACTTGTTTCATTTCCTTAGTGAGACTACTCAAAAACTTTTTTGGTTGAAATCTAATTATCTCATTCATTTCTTTCTTTAATATCTACAAAGCATGCAATGTAATGAAGGAATGAATGCAGTGCCTTATCAATAATGCAGTTTTAAGTTTACTTTACTGAAATGTGGGTCAAGTTAAAGTATATTGACTATGTGACATTGCAAAATGTGCAACTACACAGGGCTTTGGAACAACAGGATGAAACCATAGAATGTTTCAGGTTATCCCATATGTCCTAACCAGCATTCCCTGGGAGTTTGATCTCCTAGTACAGCAACCATGAGATATAATTCAAATATCCATGAAAACAAACAATCAAACTTTGCTGCTAGGATTCAAAATAACAGCAGAAAGTACTATTATGTTATACATGTTCAAGCTATTTTGCATCCAAACAATTCTGACTTATATTCTAACAACGTTTCAGAAGAGAAATGGTTTATAGGGTAAAACCTGGAGGTGGGTTTTGATTTTGTTGTGTTGTGGTGGCTAAACTCTGAGGGTGCCACTGGCCTGGGCAACAATTACATATTCTGGTTTAAAACATTTATGCTGAGAAAAAATATAATAAAATAAAAACAATTCATTGAAAGGAATATGAAGTGTAAATAGGCTGAAAAAGCAATAGTAGGGGAGAGAAATATTTTGTATGCTGAACACATCACCAACATAAGCATTCATTTGAGCAATCTGGAATGGAATGGAACTTCTTTTCTTTGAGGTTGCTGACTAATTTAGAAAATGCAAAAAGTTACTGCAATTCAACATGCAGGAAAGACAAAGTTGAGCACTAGAAATGATTGGAGATGAGAGCTGAGGGCATTCATCCAGTCACAGCTAGAAAAATATTGAAAAATAAAAGGAATATTTTTTATTGCCATTAAAATGGGAACAAGAAGATCACCTAAAATATATTTATCCAAATACATTCAATAACATTTTATCAAGAGCAAGGGGAGTGAATTTCAAGGAAACAAAAATTTGTCATGTGAAGAGTTAGCATAAGATTTGCAGCTAAAGGGAAAATGAGAAACAATGATCAGCTAGTCCATTTCAAAATCTTGAAATGTGTAACTGACCTAAAAATTATAGTTTCCAAGTCAAATGGATACTCAATGATCCCCGATGTGGGCGCTCTTGCTCTCAGAACGTCTTGTTCGGTTGGAAGGTAATCAGGCTTGGCTAGCCGGTCCAAGTCTGTCAGGTAACTAGGAAAGAAATAACAGAAAATATGAGCTGGAAACTGAGCTTGATTTTCTTCGCGACTCGATACAAAAACAATATCATTTCAGAATCAAGGAGAAATTATCCCCAAAATGATGGGTGGGATTGCAAGGGTTTATTTTCAGGCAAAGTTTTTGAACGAGAAAAATCGAAAGAATGAGATTTAAGGGTACAACAAATCTGAGCGAAATTGGAAAGGAAATGGTAGAGCTCAGTAGGAGAAATATTTATCGGGATTATGGAAACAGGGCGACACAAGTTGGGTGAAAATGTAACTTATGGGTAGATCAAAGTCTACTGGAGGTTTGCCACCGATAAACTCGTGAATTTCAAAAATAATTCTGCAAATGAACCGACGAACTTGCGACATTGAATTTCGCCAACATACAAAAAGGCAATGTTGACACTGAAGCTAATGTAGCTTTTGACAAATCGAACGGAAAGTTCACGGGCGATCAAGCTTCCATTCGGGTGGTTTAGAGTCAGTGAGATATGGTCAGAAGTTATATCGCACATAGCGAGGCGAATAAACATTTTGCAGTATTAATTTCGGTCATTCGACTGAAAAGAAAGGACTGGAAGCGTTTATTTAAGCAGCAACTTACTATTTGGCAGAGTCGCTCAATTGGTACTCTCTCCTTCGATCATAGCACTCCAACATCCCCGCATCGGCCCAGAGATTCTTCGTAGCTTCGTAGTATTCTTTTTCGAACGTGTTAACATTTTTAGGATCAATTGTCCTTATATAGCTAGCTCTTTCCTGCAGCCAGAGCAAGAGAAACGCAATAGTGAGACCAAACAAACCGTCGAGCAATAATCGTGGTATAGAAAACTAGCACAAACAGTAGCTTCTCTCGATCGAGTTATGGTAATATATCGAGCTATTTGAAGGCTGGATGAGGATTTAAGGGTTGGAACTCAAGCTAGGGGGTACGGCGCACTTACCGGATTGGAGGAATCTTTGTACGGGATTTTCAGAGTCTCCATAGCTCTTGTGAGGCTGTGCATAGCTGTTATAATGTTTTGGTAGACGAGTGCTTTATAGCCTCTTTTGTCTTCATCGCTGTATCCCTGTCCATGTATAATCCTCATTTG
Organism: Scolanthus callimorphus; assembly: GCA_033964015.1. NCBI lineage: Eukaryota > Metazoa > Cnidaria > Anthozoa > Actiniaria > Edwardsiidae > Scolanthus > Scolanthus callimorphus. The sequence goes on along the minus strand of CM066918.1, from coordinate 28,025,603 downwards.
TTTTATGAACGTGCTTTTTCCAGATTCTCCAGTGCCTGAAATAATCGAAAAGGAGTAACATCCAGTGTATAAGGATTTGGTAAGCCTTGCTTTGCTCAGCTGATGGAATATAGAGCGAAGTTTCGCCTGAACTCCCCTCTAACTGACCACTGTAGTTTCTACCCACAGAACATAAACAGAGTCGGCCTAAAGTCATAGATCGATCAAGGCGATCGTTCTCTCGCTTTTTCGTTCAATCGGTGGTTCGAAGCGGTTAATGGAGGTCTAGATGAAGTGAAAAAGCGCCGCTGAACTGGGGAATCTTTTCAGATTCAATGAACGTTCAGCCATTTTCGCATCGGCAAACGCTAAGTTGGAACGCACACTATAAACAGTGCTTATATGCTGTAGCGAAGGGATATGACCGGTGTTGGAAAGTTAGCCGGCTTGCTACAAGCAAACCCTTCGCTCAATCGAGCAGTCACCGCTACAAATAAACCATCTAGTTACCTAGCAGAAGAAGTTTTAGTTCTCTTCTTTGATTCCTCTTGTCTTGTCGGATCTGCTTTTCGATTTCGGCGTTGATTCGTCTCCTTTCTTTTGCCTCTTCGCTCAAGCAACAGCAATCCATCGTGTCGAAATTTTCACGAACGGACAGCCCTCAAAAACCCCGGCAGAGCCGTGTGAAGGGAGTCGAAGGGCTGAGCTCAATGGCTGTGCCGATGTTTAGGGCAAAAGTGTGCTGAACACGGAGGATTTTTTAGTTAAATCTGGCAAAATTCTAAGATCCTAAGGGCGTAGCCAAGACTGTACCAGAGCCGTGCAAAGCGGCCTACAATGAATGCTGGGAATAGACCACAAGTGCAACCCAAATATGGTTCTGGCCGCACCCCCATATTTGGAAGGCCCACCCTCATTTGAATTACAAATCAAGTAGAACTCAGTTGACACGGTTAATTACCCGCGCGGAACGCCTGCCGCTAATTGCAGGGGGCTGGTTCGCCTTTTTGAAGTATTTTTGATCATAATTAATGGTCATTAAAATTACCAGTAATAATTAATAATGGAAGATTTTGTTCAGGTATATCTTCCATGAAGCGCGACTTAGTTTTTCAAAGGACGATCCCAAATTAAGATCGCCTCGGAAAATAATAACGAATCGGCGCGGTTTTTGTTGCATTTGTCGAGGCCCGCGGGGCCCTTCCCCTAGACTAGGGTCACCGTTGCTATCTTCATGCTGGCGCTGGCCACAATCTCGCTCATCGAGTGTGCTGTCCCCGCTTTCCTGTTTTACTCATGCAGTCTGCCCTTAAACTTCACGAAACAACGCTTGCTGCGCAGGTTAGATAAACAGAAAAAGAAGCACTGTCTTCGAAAGGTGCACAAAACATGACCAGCGGGGTGCACCCACACCCAGAGCTCCTCCCCTGGTTCCGCCACTGGAGTCGCATCATCTTGTACAACGGGGGGAGGGGAGGGGCAACTTCATGCTTGCTCATTGCCGATGGTGACACTTCTTCCATCGTCACTTTAAAGGTTGCCTTGTATACGTGTATATAAATCAATCTACAATTGTAGCACGGTGATAACGCACAATAAGGAAAGAGGTCAAAACAATGGTACTTTTTAGAGCCCGATTTTGTCAGGGGAGGTCGTGGGTGGCGGGACAACGTACCCCTCTTAGGCTCGAGTCGATTGTGCTAGTAAAACTGGCATAATATGCTAGTAGCACTGCTCGTTTTTTATCTAAATTATGCTCAAATTATGGTCGTTTTTCAATATTATGCTCGACAAAAAATGGGCAAAACAATAAGAAAGGTGATTAACCTTTTATATTAATAAATCTCTTAGATGAGATAAGTAATACTGTGCGGGCTGCTTTAGTGGTTTTAAGTATCCGATCTCTAGCACTGTCAGCTCTTTTGGGTCCTTGCAAGACCTGAAAGTTCTCGGGCTCTGCTTCGGGGGTGGAGGACGCCATTTTGTCACGTTGTCACACCTATGAGAGTGGGACTGGGAACAATGTTTTATAGACTTCCGGTTCCGGTTCTTCCCAACAAAAAACTATCCCAACTTAGGCCCTAGACATCGCCGACCAATTATTTGGAGAGCTTATTTTATGTCTAAAGTCAATTTATCATTTACGATAAGGGATATTTGAGCCTGGTTTTAGCACTTCCGGTCTTCAAAATACAAATTATGCTAGCATTGCTTTTTGAGTAAAAATCTAAAAATTATGCTCGTTTCGACAAATTATGCCAAAAATTATGCTAGCACAATCGACTCGAGCCTAACCCCTCTCCACCCCCTATTGAATTTTCAGGGGTATTGCATTTTGTACTTGCCTCGACTCGTGTTGCAGAGTACGATGGTGAGCTTACATTTTCATTATGGTCATTATTTTGCGAGATATTTGCAGTCAAGAATTTTAATTTTCTTAAAAAATAGGTTTGGTCATACCCCATCTACCTAAAGCAGGTCCCCCAGAGTACCTTCTCCACTAAGGATAAAAACGTTGCGAGGTGGCAAAGTGCAACATCTTCTCGATCTTCTAGCACGGCGAATTTTCTAGACAAAATTCATGTCTACCCACTTAAAACCCGCTTGGCCATCATGGGTACACGTGCGACGCTTTTCAACCCGAACATACGACAAGTGTACCGAGCTCTTCTCCATTAGAGGAATAAGACCTTGGTAAGCAAACTTAAATGCGGATAGGGAAATTTGTTCCAAAATTGATTCAAGAGCGATTTCGTCTAAGTCGTCTTCATGATCGTTCAGCGGGATCACTCGAGTCACTTTTAAAATTCCGACTCCAGCGATGGAATTGTGTTCGGCCTTAATTACGACCATTGCCATTGCCATTTCCCTAATCTTTCAATTTTATTAATTTTCTGATCTTCTCTTCCTTCCACGCGACACGTGCGTTCAATTCTACAACAACGGATGTGAAATGCCCTGCGCTATTCCAGGCTTTCATTTGCTACGAAACTGAAACGAGACAGCCGTGTCAACTTCTTTCCGAGATCGACACAACTGACACAATGGTCTATCCGAGAGGCCGGCCACACGAGAGCAACGACAAGTGATTCCGAATTGCGCACAAAAGGCTTTCCACTTGTATAGCCTGTGTACGGCTACTTTCTATCGCGCACTTGAGTGGTTGGTGACGTTAGACGTGTTGAGACGGGAGGGTCTGGGAGGGGAGGGAGGGGTTGTTGTATAGCCTGTGTACGGCTACTTTCTATCGCGCGCTTGTGTGGTTAGTGACGTCAGAGGTGTTGAGACGGGAGGGTCTGGGAGGGGAGGGAGGGGTTGGGGTGCGTCAAATTGGCTTGGAAAAGAGCATATAAATAAGATTGAACAACTCCGATATAATATTCGTGAGAGATCCTTTGTACAGACCTAGTTACATGTAGTTCTTCTCGCTAAAAATGTGAAGCTATTGTTTATGTAGCTAGTCAAATTCATTTCACCAGTAGCTCATTAAAACTGTAAAACGGTAGCTCAGTAGCTCGATAGCATCAGTAGTTCATTAAAACGCTCTTGCAAAACAGGAATGATACAGCTACTCGTAAAATCTTGTGTGATTAGATAGGCAGAACAAAGCATCCCATTGTTTCCTCGTTCTATTTTATGACCCTCTATTGTTTTGCACTGAGGGTATCAATCCAATAGGCTAAGATCTTACGAGAGCTGTATGATCATGTTGCAAAACTGTATTCTTTAACTTAGGGAAGAAGTCTAAAGAAGAAGACAAAGTATCAACCCAAAAATAATTAGGCCTGTCTAAGGGATCTCTCTCACACCCTATTATCATCTCATTTTTTTATGTACTCAACTTGGTTTGGGACATATATACTTAGAAAGATACAGCTCCCTAAGATAGATTACTCTAATCACGTGTATATTGTGTATATATACTCGGTGTATATGATAGTCTGAAACCTGCATGGCGATATCGGCAAACCTTATTATTTTATTTATTTTTTGTTCCTGAGTCGGTTTCAAAGAAATCGAAGAAGACGAAAGAGCCAGACTGACAGTTTTCATGATGTGCCCATGTGCGCAGCAATTCGAGGAAGTCGTAGGGACCGCACACACTAATTCCGGGAGCGTGACTTCTTACATGTTTTTTACAGTGCTCCTTTTAGTTCTAATTTTAGCACACTAAATGAGCTATATATTGCTGTCTTCATAATTCGCATCCTCTGTCTTTTGGATTCCTTTTTCGTTCACAGCAGGCATGCTTTATCTAATGACAGGAACGAGAGATCAAAAGCTGTGGTGTTCGTGTGGGTGTGGTCCCAGAGAAATTCACGTGTCTGGCCGAAGTTCCTTTGGCTGGGAGCCAAATTCTGTTTCCTCATTTGATTCATCCACAGGCTTCCCAGCTACACAGGATAAAATCACGAGAAAAGTGAGGTAAATTTTCAATATTAAGAACTCAGTCAAAAACTGTACGCTTGTAAGGAAACTGGCCATTAGATACGACTCTTTATTTTTCTTTACCGGCAGGGAGATTCGGATTGTGAGATACCGTGACCGAGGTCTTGAAAATACTGACCGAGACTGAAGGTCTTTCACGATCTGAAGCGACCCCAAGCCAGTAAATAATATATATATATATAGTTTGTTTTACACTGAAACAGCATAAAACTTAACATAAACTAGCGCGCGAACGCACCTCGGAATTCAGCGCGCGCGCGATTCATCCGGACCAGGGGTCCGGAAACTTGGGTCCGGATCGTAGGATTCTGGACCACACGCGAGCCATCAGAGCGCGCAATTTGATGGATTCCGGACCGCTAAAAAATGTATTGCCTGCGCACACGCTCTAGGAACCAATCAGAATGCAGAATTCGTTAAAATCGTCTCGGTATATTTCCACCACGTATCCCGTTAGTCTATTTATTTATTTAGCTTTGCCCAAGGGCCGGGAAATCCTCACAGAGCGAGGCTCCCAATTACGAGGTTCCCTATGGTCCGTATAGTGGGTTAGTAAGTTGTAAGCCCTGCACTGAGGATGGGCAACTTCCGACGTCCCCGTTGTTCTTTAACGTCCCTCTGGTTCCGGTTAGTGTAGTAAGAGACGGGACTTACAGTTAACGTCCTTATCCGAGAAGACGCGAAAGGTCTAACAACCATTTGCAGATGTTAGGAGCAAAGGCAGCACCTTCTCCTCAATTATTAGAAAAAGACCCTGAGTGTTGGCCCGGCCGGGGTTTGAACTCCCAACCTCCCGCACATAAGCCCGGCGCTCTACCACTGCGCTAACCGGTCGTCGGTTGAGGGGAAGTGGGGAGGGAAGCGTTGCGTGATCGATACAAAACACGGGCTGTGTAGGAGACTACCGTTAGTTGGGAATATTTGTATACTATAGATAAATTCATCACACGACGAGTGAATCCCACAGTAAATTTCAGAACGGGAAAAAAACAAAAGTTCGCAGCTTTGAACTTTCTTGGCGCACGGGTAACCTGTGTTTTGTCGAATTCAGCTTTCGACCATTGAATTCTCACTCGTTTTTAGCCAATCAACGTGCGCGTAAGAATTGAGCTTTGGAATTCTATAGGATTATTCAAAGCTTCTTCAGGAGGCTAGATTCCGCGATATCGCACGAGTCGCGAAGACTTTGAATATACTTGAATCGTATGGTATCTCGTCCTCAAATTTACACAAAAAGAGAGATATCATACGATTCTATTCTGAACGACTCTGAAGAGTAAACAAATTCCGTGCATGAAGGTGTTTTTATCACTTTCACTCAGACGTAATCAAGTCTCGTCAATAACTACTGTTCTCGTTTGAAAGTGAAGTCTGCTGGATCCTATTCCATACAACACGCGTTTCGTTTTAGGGGGCAATTTTCGTGATTAAAGGTGTTAAACTTTTTAAAAGCTTTTCATTAATAAGTGCACCTTTTACAATAAGCGCAAAATTGGAGACTGAATATTTGAAAGTAAAACCACCAGGCGACTTCACTAGGCGAAACAGGACAAGAATCTGATTGGCTCATAAGATTTGGCTGGCGGAACAGCAAAGACCATAAAAATTCGATGTTTTGAAAACGCGGGTCGCGATGCAACGATTGGAGCCCACGATTTTAGCTGTAAGATGTTGACATTGCTCTGGTAGGCAGGGCTAGGAATGTACGTATGGTGGTGTGTTTGCTATCATGTACAATCATGTGACGGTCGAAATACACAGCGCCACGCCTAGTTCGTTAAGAGGTCGAGTACAAGTGATGTTTACATGCGATTTCCACGACTTGGCGAGTACCCAGGCTTTGATAGTCTTCTGAGACTGTCGGTTGCTTATGTCCGATATGAAGAAGTACATGTTTTTAAGAACGATTTAGATTTTATTGTCATCAGAAAAATATACTATTCTAAATCGACCGAAATGAAAAAAAAGCGACATTGTCTTTACATTGTCAAGATCATTCCTCTTGTCATTGGCATAGCGGTTGTATTCCAACCTTGTATTGTTCCCGCGTTAAAACGTATAGCTATTTCCCCCTAAAATGCTTTGTTTGAACCGTACTAAAACTCCACATAAATAATATCACGCTCTTCTCTCCTCATCTACACATTGTCCTAAAAAGCGTATCATCAGACTCCTATAACAGAGAATTCGTTCGGCTAGTAAAACCGCTACACATTTTGCATAATTGTTTCTCTTCCGGCAAAGATATAATGTTCTTCCCACACATTGCAGCGGGCGTATCGTTGTTTCAACCTTTTGTACAACTACTCCACAATTATTCTGTTCGTATATCTTTTCCATGCTTCATTAGTCCTTCTGGGACGTTAGCATTACTAACGCTAGCAGTGGAAGCTTCGATTTTTCAACTTCACTTGTTAGTAGCTACAATAATTCCATTTCTCGAGAATTTTTAGAGGCTGTTGGCGCGTTCGTGATTGATTGAGGAAGGCAAAACCTAATTTCGCGTGTGGCGATCCATGAAACTCTCCATGAAGTCGACAAGTTTTTGAACTTCTTCCAAGTGGATTGCATTGTACAGTGAAATCCTGATTCCTCCAATTGATCTAGAAAAGAGAAAGTGAAACGTTTCTCCTTTTATTACACTTTACATACATGACAAAAGTAAAATACTGAAACAAAGAATGAGCGAGTAAGCGCACACAAGTAAGAAAGCAAAATTTAAAGAAACGAAAATATACAAAGCACGCGCACACAACAAGCAAAGAAGCAGAATGCAAACAAAAAAAATATACAAAAAAAACAAAAACAAAAAGCACGCGCACACAAGGACGCTAAATAAAAACAAGCAAAAATATAAAAACAGACAATCAAGTACGCGCACACAAGGAAGGAAGCAAAACATACAAACAAACAAAAACAATCAAATAAACAAACATACAGACAAATAAACAAAACCATACACAAACGAACAAACAAGCAAGGAAGTTAACATATTAAAAGGCAGGAAACAGATTAAAAGGCAGGAAACCAAATAAACAAACAGTACAAACACAAACAAACAAACGAATGAACAAATAAACAACTACTAAAATATAAACAAATAAAATACAAACAAGCAAACATATAAATAAACAACAAACAAACAAAATACAAACTAGCAAACTTAGAAATAAACAACAAACAAATAAACACAGAAGAGTCAACGTGCACGTACCGGTGCCCTTTCAGCTGAATCATGCCTGATTTAGCAGCCTCTTCCACGAATCTTTTCTCCAGCTCCTCGTTGCCATTTTCCCCGCCTATCCGTAATGTTACATTCATCCGTGAACGTGCGTTACACTTCACTTGGCCACTAAAATATAATCAAAAGTCGTCAAAAGCTCACCAAAAAGAAATCCAAAGAATGCAGTTTTTAACTTATCCTCGAAGAACAGGACAGGATATTTAATCTGAACTTCCTCTTTTAGTTAATGAAATGAATAAAAATCAAATAAGATGTAACTTTTCCTATCTCTGAAGCTTAAAACGGTTTGCATGTTTCCCTTTTTTTTGCTATTAACGTTTTTCACCGCTTTACCCCTTTTTATCTTTTACGTTCACACACCGCCTGACTTTTATAAGGAATATTCCACACAAAAATGAAATTACATCTTACCAATAAAATCCGTTCGACTTGTCCAAAAGGTTATATATTAGCGATGACTTTGTTATGCTTCGTCTTTCCATTTCTATAAACAAAAGTCAACAACGTTGGGCATGTTTTGTAGACATTGTAATGGCATTCCACAGGGTTCGGCTCTAGGACCTAAATTTCTTACCTTCGACTCCACCTTGACTCTTGACCCACTTGAAGACCATACCCATGATATAGATTCCGTAGGTGGGTGGTGTGTTGTACAAGGAATTCATGCCAGACATAACCTAAACCCATGTACAAAAACACGTCCTTAAAGAGCCTGTGTCAGCCGCCATTTTGACAGCATAGCAACATACTAAGTCGGAGATAGCATCCATTTCCATCGGCTGATTTAGAGAATATAGAGCAATTCTATGGATTGAATTTGGTGAATCAAATCTGAAACTTTGTTTTTAGATGTTGATTTGAGATTTCTAAACGCTATTCATCCTATAATATCAAACGAAAACAATAACAAAGGAGTGGCTGACACGGGCTCTTTAAAATCACGTAGCCTGCTTGCAGGCGGTACTGGGTGTTTTCATCGCGGAAAACCCGGTCCGATCGCTGTTCGGGCCGATTTTTGCGCTCGCCCCCCGGGACCGCTCGCCTCAAAATTCCAAGATGGCGCCCGAACAGCGATCGGACCGGGTTTTCCGCGATGAAAACACGCAATACCGCCTGCAAGCAGGCTAAAAATCACGTAAGATTCTTATTCTATTTGGCCAACAGAGTTTTACCAAGTCATTCATTTTCCTACATTTTGGTTAAGTCTGATTCGAAATGAACAGCTACTGACATTTTGCTGAATGAATCCTAGTGTAAAATGCTGTATATGAAGTTGAGGAAAACTTGTGGTAAGATGCGAAATAATCAATACCTCCCCAAGGAAGGGATTTGGGAGAGGAGGGGGGGGGGGGGGGGGGGGGGGGGAAATGCCTTTTATTTCTTTATGCAATCTTTGTATTTTTCACTGAAATGATTCCTGAGGGATAGAGAGAGAGGGGAGGGGGGAGGTTTTATCATACAGATCACAGAAGCAGTTTGAGATAAAACCCCGCATATAAGAACTTGGTAGCCTCAATTTCCCCATTTTGACTACCCTTTTCATAAGAACCTTACAGTAAACATGAGAGAAATAATTCAAAAAGATTTAGCCTAAACCAAGAAAAAGTAGGTTCTTATACGCGGGTTTTACTATAGGGGTATGTTTAATTTCTGGAATCACTAATATGTGTAACCCAGTAGAAGCATACTTGGGGTCCATGGTAATGTAGTAGGGATAGGCGGAGGATGGGGTACAAGGAGGGGAGGCAAAATGAAAGGAAGGGGCACATGCCATTATTTTCCTTTTTCTCCCCTCCCCTGACCTCCAGTTGCTCTTCCTCCCCTTTTGCAGCAGTGACATGGTGTGACCTGAGGAAAAAACAATGTTGCTCCCACATGGGACTACAGACAATCATACAACTCACCTTGTAGTCAAACACGGTTGGACAAGTTGGTGATGCATGTCCCAGCAAATCATCCCTCACTGTTGAAAGGAAGTGAAAAAGTCTTGCTTTAAACCCCACGATTAGAATGAGAAACTGGGACAATGATGCCTCTAATTTGGCAGCCATTGCCAATGTTATTCTACTTAATAGCCTCCTCAAAAGGAATTGAGAAGGTTTGGGCTACCATTCTGTTTTTTTTTTTGGTTCAATGGACCTGAAGCCCAGGAGATGGGACCCATAGCACAGGAAGCCTGGGACAGTTCTTGCACATTTTCCTTGTTTTCTTTTGTTCTTTCAGAGTGATGCCTATGGCGGAGTCTAATTCTACCCTGGTTCTGAAGGGAATTGAGTCAAATAAGGGATTAATTCTGCCACACAAAAGAAGCTTCGTTCAGTTTTGGGGCACAGCCTGGTTGTTTCTGGTCATGGAAAATGGTTCTGCTGTACTTACTGTTGCTATGCATTTATTATACTATTCTTGATAAAGGGTCTGGATTTGCACGAGGAAAATAATACAAGCAGTTTGTCAAAACAAATAATGCCCATTAAACTAACCAATGACAATAGTAACTCCAGCACAACCAATGTTCTTTTGTGCTCCTGCGTAGATTACACCAAACTGCCAGAAAAGAGAAATATTATTACAAATGTGTTTGCTGGTGTTGCTATTGGCTCATCAACACTTGAAAATAATCATCTAATTATCATTATCACACCAATCTGTAACACTTACTTTGCTGACGTCAAATTTTCTTGAGAGGATGTTTGATGACATGTCACATACCAGTGGGATTCCATTTGTCTCAGGAACTGCATCAAATTCTACCCTTTTAACACACAGTTAATGAACTCATTAATAATGTATCAGAATGTGACCTGGTTACCTTTACAATGAGAGGGGTAGCAAATGGTAAATCCAAGACTTGCCGAGACGCCAAGACTGGCAGTTTAAAATCCGAGCATAATCAATTATGCTCCTTTCATTTCTGAGCACCATTTGTGTGAAGCTGCTCATGAATTTAATGGTGACTGCGTCACAATATGACCTCTTGTGAGGCCTATTGACGTATTTACTTTGCATATGTTTTTTCACATTCATGTGAAATCTGCTATAATACCTATGACAAGGAAGTGCATGTTGCTGGTACAGACACATAATTTTGATATACTTACCATGTACAGTTTCGTTTTCACAGTAGTAGACATACGAGGCATTAGGATCAAGATTCCATTGGCTTGGATCAGGTATTCCTAAAAAGGGGGGGAAATCAAAGAGGTTACTTACAAGTCCAATATAACCCACTTTTGAGACCAGTATGAATGGCAAATGTTCCTATAACTTATCTTATAACTATACTTACTGTCATATTTATCCAGTTTGGGAAGTACAAGATTGATTTTACCAAACTTTTCAGCCTGAGAAAAGAAAGGTAGGTTTATTAGTTTTTTAGGTACAGGTAAACAATATAAGTGGCATAGAGTATGCACTGAACAAACACATAGGATATAGAGTATGCCAATGAATTAGTAGTAAGAATGTTATTGTTGTCATTACTCTCTGTGAAGAAACCATTCTATGCCCCTGATATTAAGTATCTAAGAGCCCTAGTCACTAGCTCTTGTGTAGAAATCTTGAAATTATAATCTACAAACAAAGTTTTATACTTGAGTTATCAAATTCAATAAGATCACATGACTACATTTCCTAAAGCAGCCAATGAAAATGGATACTTTGTATTACTCAGTTTTGTTGCTAGGCTGACAAAATGGTGCCGCTTCCAAAAGTAACTTTAAACTGCAAATGCCCAATATCTTACCTCTTTGGCACCTTTTGCTGACCATGTTCCTGTTACAATGTAGTCAGCTGAGCCGCCCTCTGCAAGAAGTAGATTTTAAGAGTCAAGGAGGGCATGTGATTCCAAAAACAGAGGCTTTTTTGGTCCATAAATACCAGGACAAAATATTATACACTAGCGCATTACAGGATAAATGTTCACTTAACAGATCCTGAGACGTTTATGCAATATTGCCAATGCCTGATGTTTAAAATTGTTTTCAAACCTACAGTGTAGTTACAAATAATATATGGGTATCAACCCCTGTAGGATTATACCTTTCATCAAGTTGAGAGGGACGGCAGCAAACTGGCCAGTCCCCCCTCCCTGGAGGAATAACACCTTGTAGTTATCAGGAATATCACTGAAACAACAATAACACCACATTCACATGCATCTAGTAGGTAAGCACCAAGAGTTTGCAGAATTCTGAAAAACTCTTTCAAAAAACTGTTTAAGATTGTGTGGTTCCAGAAAATATCCATACCCCCCACGGAAGGGTGTTGTATTTGTATGGAAATGATCAGGTAAATTGACCCCTCCGGAATTTCCAATGCCCTTCCGTGGGTAGGGGGGGGGGGGGGGTATGGGTAACTTTTGGAACCACACATTCTTGATAACTTACAGAAGCTCACGAAGATCTGTTTCTGCATCATTGATTATCTTGGCAAAGTCTCCTGAGCGATGGCTCATTTCTAAAAGGAAAAGGTTATTGTTTTTTATTTATTTTTGTAGGTTTGGTAATTCAGGGGTGAAAGCTTTCTTGTTTTACTACATCTGGGTCATGAATACATGCACATACAAATTACAATGATGCATTGTAAAGTATCCATACCATAGGATACAGTGTCTATAAGAAAGGAGGGCATTTTTCTTACCCATGACACTGATTCCCAGATTCCCATAGTTCACAAACTCTTTCTGTGCTTTTTCTAGAACCTGAAGGAGAAAAATAAAACATGTAATTTCTATCCTTGCTATATTTTTTTGCTGTCTGGTATCTTTCACCTTTCCGTAAAGGTGCCACTGTAGAAAAAACTCTACTTGATCTTCAGGGTTAAATAAAATGTTGTATGGAAAGAAAGATATGAATGCAATTTCATCTAGTGTGTGTCATGAATGGCAATAATACTGTGTATCTGTGCAAATGGTGGTCAAACATGCATCTAGTAATAAAACGCAATAATATTTTGCCTATTGTGGGTAGTATTTTTTTTATTAATAGCTGGGGTACAAACAATATTGATCATCCTGGCCAATTGGTGATTCCAGGAATCCCAAAAGGATAAGCACTATATGTGACTCTCCACGCGAAAACCCGTATTAATGAAATTTGCGTTTAAATGCTTTACAACGCGATGCCAATGCATTGACAACGCTTCACAACGCAGTGGGAATGGTTCACAACGCGTTGCAAATGATTGCCAACGAAATACCAATGCTTCTACAACGCATTGTCATCCGATCTCCAACGATTCTCAAAACAGTGAAATGCTTTTAAGTTTAATTGCAACGCTTATGATAGATTCTCAACACTGGGGGGTTATCATTAGCAGTAATCGAACCGACTGTAGTTTGACAAAGAAAACATTTCCGACAGCGATAATTAGGATACACTTCAAGTGTCAGATATCTCATGTACACTAGTTCTCCCCGAGTGGTTTTCATAAACCCGTGGAATACACTTTAGCATATTAGTACAATACGCTCTAATTTCTTTGTTCTCTTTGTCCTGGTTTGACTATTACACTTTGACTATTACTCTTTATTCCACGGGTTTATGAAAACCACTCTATTACACTCATTCTCAGTCAACTGTGCGTTCGCGAATTTGCTTCACATTTCGCGACTGGTTCTTAGTAGACGTCAATCAAACTTCGTTCGCCTAGTGATTCCCCGCCGTATCGGCCACATTGAATGAAACACTTCTTTCACACACCGCCAAGAATAAAGCGCTGGAGGTTTCTCTTATGCCTTCAGATGAAGAGTTATTTATCTGAGGGGAAGAGGCTGATCGAACAAAGAGATAACGGGCATTCTAGTGTTTGTGTTTGTGTTTGCAAGGCGATTCTTCTCTATGCAAACAAGAAAGATATGAGTCTACGAAAATCGATTCAGCGAACAATTCAAAAAATCCTTTTTCATTTTTCCTTTGCTAAGAAAACTTCATAGTTACAGTTTTCGCTTCAATTCAAAGTTTTCATCAGAATGATTTGCAGAATAGCGGCTGTTGTTATTCTCTAACTTTCAGATATAGAATTACTCGTGGATTCAGGTCGAAGGCGCTTCTTCTCTAAGAAAATTCTCAAGCGTTCTACCGCCGGCACAACGGAAAACAAGTTTTCCTCCTCGTGCCTTGTTTGAATGAAAATGAGACTCAAAAAGAAGCCTCTGTAGCAATCCTTTCCCGTGGATTTCAGAGGTCAGAAAACGTACGAGCTTCGGTTATCAATTGTTTGCTCTTTGCAGCTTTCGGATACCTAGTTTGATTTAATTGCATGATAACCTTGCAAGACTAGACAAAGCGTTGACAACAAATGTTAATGGAGCAAAACGGAAATTCAATGAAATTTCAAAAGCATTGCAACGCTATGGCATAATGCTCTCAACGAAAAGGAAATGCATTGGCAATGCAGTATCAATGGTTTCCAACGCCTTGGCAACGTTCTCCAATGCTACTGAAATGCATTGCAATGCGTTGTAACGAAAACCTGTCAAGAGCCAGAAATCGTTAATGCGGGTTTTCGTATGGAGAGTCACATATAGAGGATATTACATGGCCGTGCAGAGATACAAATTTGATCTTCAAGTATTGAAAATTTGTCGCAGAAAGGGGCCATTGTAATGTTTTGTTTATTATATAAACATCAATGAAATACCAAATTCTAATTTTATTTCAGGCAATTTATTTTCATGTGTGTTATTTTCACATGTGAAGATATCAAGTTTTTGTGTGGGAAGTTACCTTGGTATTTATTGTTGTTTACACAATAAAGAAACATTTGGCATAAGGATGTGTGGTGAGTTCAAGCACTTCCTTATAAAAATCAAACAGGAAGAGGTAACAACGCTTCCTCCCGAAACCGCCCTGATCCGTCACTTCTTTATTAGAAAGGGGGTGTAGTCGTTCTCAGATACTACAAACAAATTTGCCTGGTATTTGGTAAAACTGCTAAAAAGATGCGATATTTTACTTTAAAACACAATTTTTCTGAAAATAAAAAACTTAAATGAAGGTAATTTGGTATAGGCCATTATCATGCAATATTGATTAATAATACATAATAGTTATCAGAAAATGAAATCCAGTTTCCAAGAATCCGATACTTCATAGGTGACCAATATTTCATAAACTGTGAGCTATAATTTCTTTTAAGTCGTGCTGAAGTTATACCATACAAAACTTCTGCGTTTGGCTTCCTGGACCAGTTAATTTACGGCCAGTCAAATGCAATGATAATTATTTTGTGTTTTGAATTCTAGACATGATATTATGGTATTTGCGGTTTTTGGACAAAATATTATGGTATTCGAGGGTCTCCTATGCCCCCCTTTATTAGAGCATGCATGGTAGGCAACTTTGCACCACTCTGAGTACGATAATGTGAATAATGAGCCATTCATGGCTAAAATCGGAAAAACTATAATAACTCTTTTGAGAAAGAGTGGATGGCTAGGTCGGAAATACCAGCACTCATGCCAAAGTTCGGACAGTAGTGTGGAGCCAGGCCAGACAACAATATATCTCTCAAGGAAAATATGGAAATTATTCCAATATTGAGAAAATCATAACATCAAGAAAGGAATAACGCTTACTAAAGGCACTACTTCGTAAAGAAATAGAATAATTCTAACTTTCTAAGTTAATATTTAGCTTAGTAAAAGCATTTACAAATCCATACATGACTGGCAGAGTCTGGAGGGAGAAATATATTACAGCTATTGCATCAGCCAAACAAACACTGATTCTTGAAACCTTAAAAAAACCTTATGCAGCTGAATGCCCTTGTTGTCTAATGGATTCTTTTGGCACTAGAATATCTATTTCTTAAGAATTCTAAAGTTAAAGAGCAACCACTATTCAGAGTTGAGTCTAATGTGTTTTAGGTTCAGATTATTTTAGGATTGACTCGGTTTCTTTATGACTAACATTTGCATAAAGAACAGTGTAAATCATCGTTGTGTAATACTTCTTTCTTCTTAGATGAAAACTTTCGCTTACCAATCGCCATATTTCGCTCAAATCAACACAAATCGAACCCTTGCCAAGATGTCGTCCCTTTCTGTTGTGAATTTCGCTTTCCAATGAATCTCCTTTACGGCATTTTCCATATTAGGGATTCGATTGACTGATCGTACCCCATATTAGGAAGAAAGCGCGAAATATGGTTCCCGCCGCGAAATACAGCAACAACCCAAACAACGCACATTGATCGCAAAAAGCAGCTAGAATGTTATTTTAAAACAGCTCCCTTTGAGTGGTTTTTCATTCTACCAATCGAATGGACATTTTACAATTTCGGTTTGATTTCTTGGTTTCCCCTTCGTCTTCAGAAGCAACTGTTGTTAGCTTTGTTGGAGTCTCGCTTAGGGTTACATAACTTACTACACAAATCCCTGTGTTTGGCAAACCCCAAAACCACGACTACGATAATTAAAGAACGGAGAAGTTTAAATTTCATTTGGCGCGAATCTTGGCTTGAAAATTACAGCTTTTTCAGTGCAAACGCGGAAGACAGAAAATTTCGCTTCCTGATAGTGATATGATTTCTGACCGTGAACCGTAAAGTTTACCGAGCAGCGCTGGATCCTTGAATTTTCAGTTCAAAAGCACAACTACAAGGACCTTAATTTCTTCTACAGTATTAACATAAAAATTGCATTTGGAGGAAAATTTCGTAACCTACAAAACGATAGTTTGAATGAATTAGAGCAAACACTGTCGAATATTCGAGTTGACCTACTTCTTCGGGAAGCTTTGCTGGTCCAGGAGCAAAATTGATGATTCTTGATTCCATAGTGAGAAGAATATCGTTTCGGAAATCGTCTACTTAGTAGAAGCGCTGTGGTTGTATTTCAGAGCGAAGTCTTGCCGTAAAGTGTTCTACCAGATAAAATATTCAAAATTTTACTCGTGCGTGAACTCTGATCAGGGAAAAGCCACCGTGCGTGTTTTTCCAATAGCCACGTGATCAAGAAACTGGGCTCTCTGATTGGATAACTTATCAAAGATCATGCGTAACCCACGTGCAATGGAATCGGCCATCCGATGAAAAGCGTCGAGTAGTGAAACGTGAGTGGCAAGATGCCGTGAAGTAATTTTACGCCGTTTAAAACTCTTTTCTGGGTTCATATTATCAAGGTTTGAACGAGGGGCATTTCTTGTGAAAAGCCTGATAATCTTTTGAACGTGATAAATTTCTTTATATAATACTGGGAAGAGGTCAAAACAACGGTTAACAAAACGCATATTATGGTACTTTATAACCGTTTAGGGGTGTGTCAAAAATCAATCTCTTATAGTGGAGCTTTACTATGGAACAATTTAACACTTTTTTCAGTAAAATCGGGTATCCCTTATTTGTGCTTCGAGAAAATAAAGAAGGACTCAAAATCTAACAAGCAGCTAAACAAGTCAAAAAGTATGTTAATCACAGGACACATGTACAAAGTTTGGTCAAAAATGACCGTCGACATTGCACAGAATGAAGCGACATATTTTGGTCACGTGATACCGTGTGCCGCGCTTGATTTAAAATGCGAGTTCGATTGCCTTTTGTCTAATACAAAGGAACGTGACCAAATCACAACATGTTGCCCGATACTTTTGTCCTAGAATTTGAGCCTCAGAGTTGTCGCTGAAATAAAACGCACTACTGATTATTTAACCAAAGAACAATCTGTATTATTCGGAGGTATTAATTAAAGCCGAAAGTTAGACGGATTTCGTTTTTTGACCGAATTCCGTTGGAGGTGGTCTGACCCACCTGAAATAATG
The DNA here is from genome assembly GCA_033964015.1 of Scolanthus callimorphus. Classification (NCBI taxonomy): domain Eukaryota; kingdom Metazoa; phylum Cnidaria; class Anthozoa; order Actiniaria; family Edwardsiidae; genus Scolanthus; species Scolanthus callimorphus. Next base: position 28,008,173 of record CM066918.1, on the reverse strand, counting down.
TCGAACATCACATTTTGGTTTATCTTCTTTTCCACTGTTGTAAACTGGCCAAAACTTGAGGATAGTTTTTTTGCGACTGCCCATTGGATGACGCGCACTTCAGTAATCGTCCCTTCAGAGGGGTGCTTGGGGCATTTGCTATTCTTCGTTTGCAACTGACGTCACTAATACGTTCTGGTGGATGATTAACAAAAGATATGTAATCAGCGTCCATTGTGGTACCAGCAGTCATGCATTACGTGCATTGTCTTTTGATTCTCTAGAGATTGGTTGAAAACCAAGAATAGGTTTAGGCCAGTTTTAGGCCTACCGGCAAACGCCGTGCCAGAGTCGCGCCGTTCCAATTCTTGGTTTTCAACCAATCTCTAGAGAATCAAAAGACAATGCACGTAATGCATGACTGCTGGTACCAGAATGGACGCTGATTACATATTTTTGTTAATCATCCACCAGAACGTATTAGTGACGTCAGTTGCAAACGAAGAATACAATAGACGTCGAATTCTGTCGCGCTAAATTTACTTGGTTTATTAGCCAGTAAAAACAAGTAATTTCGATACCAGTGATTTTATGAGACTAACATAGACTCGGCTGTCTGGTGAATGGAGAAGATCCTAGCTCTGATTTTAGGAGCGCTGGAAGGATTCAAAATTGTAATTTAGTGCGGCAGTAGCACGACGATGGGCCGGCAGATAGTGCCGTTCCTAATGCAAATGAGCTCGAGACAATAGCTCTAACTAACTAAACAATGGGAAATTGACATTTAGTGCGGCAAGAATTAGGTTCGACGTCTAAAACTGGCCTTAGCATGCAGCATTTTCGCTGTTAGTTTTCCACAGGGGCCACAAGAGAATCTATAATTTCCACAGGGATTGCTTCAAATTTCCATAGGGGTTATGCAGGAATTTCTACAGGGTTAGAGCAATTCTGAAAGTTTAGGGTTCCTCGATGGGGGGTATACGGCTATTTTTTGGAATAGCCCTTGATACGCTTCATATATTCCAGAGCGGCTTTAATTTCGGTTATCGACATTTAAAAAGCTGTACATCTATGATGTCTCAATAATCTAACTTCTCAATATAATTTCTTAAACTTAATCCGTCTTAATCAAAGTTTCTCGCCGTGTTCAGAGACGTGACTTCACAGTGTTCACATTGCGTCCAAAAAATCTCAGGATCTTCACCCAAGAATCTTGTTCTGCGCGCGTGTGTTGTAAAGGCTCGCCACCCCACACGATGTGCATTCGGTATGCCTTGTGATAAGATGAACCGCAGTGCGGTGAAAACGGGGGCTCGATCAGGTGCCCGGTGCCATGGTAACGCAACAAGGTGCACTGCGAGCCTAGCCCGTGTTTCGCCATACGCCTCGCTATCAACTCCCCCATCCGACTTGACTGGTAACTCCTGTCGTCATTCCCACACACTAGCATGATAGGACACTGAATTCTCTCTACTGGAATCATAGCAGAGTGCGTGACGGACATATCTTCTTTGGTAACGCAATCAGGGTAGGAGTCACGCCACTGTATCGCCCCATCTTCGCTCATCGCCGTGAACTCAGGCTCGAATTTGACAAATGCTGAAGGCTGCCCGCGAATATTCAGCGGTATGGCAATATGCGCATGCGCAGGAGAAATGGCGACGACCGCCTTTATGAGATCGGGCCTACAGGACGCGAGACTGAGGACCAGCTCAGAGCCTTTGGACACGCCCATAAGGCCTATTCCATGTGGGATGACTTTCTTGTGCTTCGTGAACCACTCTGCTGCCTCCTCGAAGTACTCCAACTCGACGTCTGTGACGACCTTGGGGAGATCATCATAGGCGAAGTAGGCTAAGGCGAAGGCAGCAAAGCCGTGAGAGGCAAGGAGTGCGGCCTTGAACTCGAGAAGCCCTCCAGCGGTGCCGAACACGTCCATTACACCTAGAGTGATCAAATATACGTCACTGATCAGTGGCGCATTTAATAGTCTAATATACCATTGAAGTCCTTTCTGTGGGGTGTATCTAAGGGGGTTGTAGGGAGCACATGAGCCCTAAACATTAAAGGAAAAATGGACAAAAATGGCCCGAGTTATGTTCAGCATGTATATGTGTTATCAAAATGAGAGCACATCGTTAGTATAGCTTAGCGGTCCTCAGCCACTAGGTAGCACAGTAATGGGTACGCGCTTAGTATAAATTTACACCAGACGCCGAAAGGAATCAACCGTCAAGAGAACACGTGCTCCTTGTTGTCAACAAAGCATTACTACGAATCGCGTGAGCTCTTGGCTCGCGACCGGTACGTGCGGTATTCTATGATCAGGGACGCGGGTGACCACGAAAGGAAGAGCCTCGCACGCAATGGATTATTGATTTTTAAAATTTATTTTGTTGCAATCATGTCTAAACAGTCATAGGGCAGCGACAGAGCTCTCGCCTTCGACGACCCAGGGCGTCGTTGACTTAAAAAATGGCGCGCGTCTCTCCATCTTCACGCACCCGTCGCGCGTGATTTATCGCGCTAGATTTATCGCGCGAGATTTAGAAACAGGACGTCGTCCCGAGGACGCGTGCGCTCAAGAATGGCTTCGCGCGTAATCTACGGACCAATAAAATGTAAGATTTGTCAACGCACGCGTAACCTCACGACCACGTCCTCTACATCACGTTCTGTTTCTAAAAACTCCACAACCCCGTCAGGCCATTACCCTGGATACCAGCTCAAGCATCACGCGGCGTCTTCGCTAAAAGCGTCGTCTGTAAACGAGTGAAGCTTGAAGCATGGAGCCAAAGGCGTCCCATAAAAGCCGGCATCTCTAAATGAGTGTCCTAGATCACTAGTAGACTTCGACAGATGTCTAACTGTACTTTTTTTATTATTCATTGGGCGGAACTGTCGCGTCTGTTTAAGAACCTCTGAGTTGCTTCCTGGCGCGCGTGCGACCTGAAGAGGGGAAGTTTTCTTTCGGAACAGAGTGCCTATTAGACTATTATCAAGCGGTTTCGAAACTACAGAGTCGTGCCTAACAGTGAGTAAAAACGAAAATAATAGCAATAGTCAACTGATGGATCAACAAATTCAGATGACTGTCGCAATAAGTAGTGAGTATATAATTGATAATCACTATGTATTCACTCCTATTATTGGTGTTCACAAGACGTCATCAAAATCCTAACTTTGAAGCTATGGACTCTATGACATCATAGACATGCGCAATAAGCACTCACCTGGAAAAGGACCACTTCCTGGGGAATAAACAAAGTTCCACGCACCCTACCCTCCCTGATAGGTATCCTCTCTACCCCAGGTAACATAAAGTGCCTTCTGAATGTCCCTCGTGCAATAATGCCCCCCAAGGAGCCACTGTCTCGGCCCTGGAGCACATCCAAATGGACCAAGTAGGGCTTTCTGACATCGCGCTTGGATAATCGCAAACCTTGTCGTTGGCCTTCAGCGGGCTTCATAGACCACAGGAGTCCCATCGGTTCGATACCCGCGTAAGATCCTCCTAAACAAACATCCCTTGTAACACTGATTTTACCAGTCTCACTTGACTTGTAGCTGCCAAAAGATTCAAATACTTCTCCCACATCACCTGTAATTGTAGCCCGCAATGTAAAGTCGGTAAGTGGTTCAAGTCCTGTGATATCTATGTTGATTATTTCATCCGAAAGGCTGTCCAAAGGCCTTATTGTAATCTCGGCATTTGTAGCGACCATTTCTTCATGCGACCTCTGTGTCGGCCTCTGGTTTAGGCTCCCATTCACAGTTGTTACTAAATTGTTTTCCATGACTGAACTCGAGAAGAAATTACGAAGCCTAGAGTGTGGGCCAGTACGATATCCCGGCCCTGCATACACCAAAGACCGTAAAATTTCCTGGTGCTGGTTTAAAACTCCGTATGCTGGATCGTAAGTAGAGCGTCTCAAGTTCGCAAGTGTGACAGTCACATGGTTGTATAGGGTTGTGAAACATTTCCGGCATAACAGGAATGGGTCAAATCAAGGTGGAGTGCGGAAAGTACGGATGAATAGACTAACTCGTCTATCGCGCGAATAAAAATACTAAAAATAATTCATACAGATTTGGTATATTTCAGACTATCATAAGCAATGTTTGAGAGTGTTTGAAGATAAAGAACGTACAGTTTTCTACTGACTTTTTTCTGCTATAGCAAAGGTCCATCGCAAGGCGAGAGAAAGAGAGAGGACAGCTCAGTCTCTCTTCCCTACATGTCCCTAGCTCCTCTTATTTTCTTTTTACTTGAGAGACCTCTGCAAGCAGGGAACTGTGGACGGCTGTGGACACTGCACGACACATGTCGTTCTTGAAATACTTTTGTTGCCGTTTTAGGCAAGCTGGTAGCAATGCGTGACATTCCGGGGACATTCCTTGCGAGTAGAGAAGTCGTGTGGCAATTTGAAGAGAACTGTGCGCTTTTATAGCGATCTGCTTCTTAAGGAGGAAAACCATTTGTTTTTTTTTTTCCTCGAGGGCACGGTAATTCGAATTCTGCACTCTGATTGGTTCATGGAGCGCGCGGGGGGGGGGGGGGGGGGGGGGGGGGTATTTTCTTATCTCTGACCTAGGTCACGGTAACCATTTTTGCGCATGTTTATTGTTTACCGGCTTTAGGTCCCGTATAGGGAAAAACACACGGGCCTCCCAGCCACCCAGTAAACATAGACGCCTAATATAACCCTCCCTAAACTGTAAACCGCGCGCTGGGGCTGCGAAGGAGCCCAGCGGCGGATTCCAAATTCCAAATCAAATTTTTCGACTGACTACTGGTGTTGCACAACAGATCGCGTCTATTCTCGGATCTGTCACTTGTCAAATCGATCATAACAGTTCCTGCTAGCACACAGGCCTCGTCTCGAGTTTCCTCTCGTACACGCGTGACGATCGTGATCTCGACTCTTGGCAACGAAGTGACATGCGAACTAAAATTACAGGTTGAATCCAGTCAGTCTCGTCTGAGGACTGAGAAATGTGGACGAGAAAACGTCAGCAAAGTTAGCTGGGAATGCTGTCGTTTTTATGCCAAACAGAGCGGGTTGCCTGTGGTGTCCAAAACGTGACCCAGGCCCCTCGGCGGGGGGTAAAAACAAAATGGCGACCAAGAGAAGGATGTTTCTCGAGTATCTGCAAGTTTTGGTCAATTTTACTGCTTTTTTCGCTAAGATATGAGGACAAGTACTTACAGACCTTACAAATAAGGTAAGGGGATTTCCTAATAAGGAAGTTTTGCAACGTCAGCAAAACGACAGCTTTTGGCGAAATTTTCTTGATATGGATCAAACACTGATGAGAGTTGATGAGAGCTGATGAGTAGTTTGATCCCGAACTCTCATCGACTCTCATGAATCAGATGAATTGGGATCTCGATTTATTGTTTTACAGTAGAACACAGGAAACACAGTAGAACTATTTAAAAAGTTAAATCCACGGCAATAGAAACTTCCTCGATCTCGATCACAAGAAACGCGAAGAGAAAAAACTTCCTCTGCCCGAGCCGGGAATGATGGGACTCGATCAGTCGTAATCAGTCCTGGACTGCGATCCTGCCAAAGAAAATATAGCGTTGTATATTCCACTCATTTACGTAAAACGTTGCCTTTAATTTTCTGTAGCGTCCTATACCAGAAAATATACCAGAAAATACAGTGACGCGTAGCTAGGATGTGGGATATTCTGCAGTATGCCACTACTGTTTCTCCCGGGGGAGACCAACAAATAGGGGAGTCCTCTTTGTGGTATAATTTCTCCCCTACATAACCTGTGTTTTATCCAATTGTAACAAAAATTTATTGTAGAACTGGATGAGTTTTTCAGTAGCTAACGGTTTCGTCACAAGAAGACAAATCACGCGTAGAAACTTTTAATATGATCACCTAAGCTCATCTACAAAAAGGTTTATACTTGATTTGCCGAATTTTATGCGGGCGTAAATATCACACAATACATGCATTTCCTAAAAGCAGCCGATAGAAATGGAAATGGATGCTTTCCAGCCTAACGTCCATGGCATTCTGAGATGAACCGGTGGGCTGGGCGGAGCTCCTGTGACGTCAATTCCGATCTCCTTCCCACCACCTAAGGGAGTAGTAGTATCTATGCTCTCTCCACCCTCGGCGTGGCGTGTTTCTTAGGCTGGTTAAATATCGGCTGAGTGAAGCTCTTTAAGAAAACGGTGAGGCGCATCCATAGATCTCGCATCTCAAAGCTATGATACTGTGCCACGTCTGGGGGTTGATCCGGATGTAACGCGTCACAAGAGGACGAGGCAGCTCGTTTGTTATCACTGTCTCTCGGTCTGTGTTAGCCGTGAAAACCTGGAAACGAGAAAGAACACTTCCCGTTTAAATTCAAAATCCAGACTCTAAAAGTAAAATCTTCTTCTGCTGTGCGCATATGGCTAGACCTAGTGGAGAAGATGAAAGCTTTTTGTTGATGGGCTCCCTGTACATATGGCTTGACATAGTGGAAAAGGCTTCTGTTGATGGGCTCCCTGTGCATATGGCTTGACCTAATTGAGAAGATGAAGGCTTCTGTTGATGGGCTCCCTGTGCATATGACTAGACCTATAGTTGAGAAGATGAGGGCTTCTTGATGGGTTCATGGTGTTAAACTTAGTACAAGATAGCAATCAACTCTATATAAATGGTCTCTATTTCTGGATTTATTACCTTATCAGCTCCTCCCTCTTGGTAAAAAGACCAGCTTGATCCAACATCAACAAAGTACGAGAGCTTGTAGCTTGTGACCCATTGAGGATAATTAGTGGGTGACGCGGGGTATGTTGCCCTTCCCTGTGTAGCTACTCCTGTAACCGCCCCATTGGCGCCTGTAAATGGACCGGCACGTGTTCAATAGACTTCAAAACCCGGGGGAGGATAACTAGTGGGCGACGCGGGGTATGTTGCCCTTCCCTGTGTAGCTACTCCTGTGACCGCCCCATTGGCGCCTGGAAATGGACCGACACATTCAATAGACTTCAAAACACGGGGGAAGTACTCTCTCTGGGTTTGGGCGCCTCGTCCCAGAGCTAAATTTGCAAAATATGGCACTCTATCCCAGACCTTTGAGTGAAAAAATACTCTGCACAGCCCATCCTGTAAGCCCACTCTGTCAGCCGAACTTGTACTACAACTACGCGCGATTCAGCATATCTAAGTGTTCTTATGATAACTCACCCAAGTAGATCTGGAGGTATTGATTTTGGTCTTGAGTCGAAGGAATCCAGCAGCCCCATGTCAGGCCGGACACAAACGTCTGCTTAAGGCGTCCGAAATGTGGACGATAATCAGAATTGAAAGAGCTCGAGGCACTGAAGCTGGCGTGTGGAATAGCACCGGACTGTGCTCCGAGCGGACTTCTACAAACTGTTGTTGTCAAAACGCATATAAATACTGTGTTAAATCATTTAAAATCATTTTCATTCAGCTCTGTATTTATTAACACTCACGCGATTCATTCGTTGAATTGTTGTCGTTTCGTGTTGTTGTTTCTCTAATATAAGAGGCCTGGCTTGGGGCTTATACGCGGGCAGAAAATAATTTTGCCACACACGCATCGAGGAATGCTCACTGGCACTTTTTCTAATTAATGTTTCTTTAATTAATGTTTTCGCTCTCGATGGAATCACGTGATCATGCTATTGCACCCCCCTTGGGCAAGTTTGTATGGTCATTGCCATTATTACACTTAGGGCCACTTTGTATTACATTTGGGGCGTTTATTACACTTAGGGCCACTTTTTATTACACTTAGGGCCTTTATTACATTTAGCCAATTTTTATTACACTTTGGGCCTTTATTACACTTAGGGCCAGTTATTACATTTAGGGCTTCTACAAACCTCCCCCACCATCTCTCGTAAAAGTGATCCAAATGGCCTAAGACTTCCCAGAGGAGATCACAAAGGGCTAATAGACAATCAATCAATCAATACTTTATTCACATTTCCATTCAGAATAATATATACAGAAGAAAAGATGTGTCTATATTTCATTATTAGTTTTGATGTGTTTACATTTTAAATTAAAAGTAAGTACAACATGATTGAACAATTCTTTTATTTTCATTATTTACAAATTTCGACTGCAACATAGCTAATATGCAAAAATGGGCAGGGGTATGTCTGTTTGGCTTAGAAAAACAGCTATATTTGTAGAAAAAAGTTGGGCCTGAAGGGTTAAAGGCATATCGCATATCGAGATAGGAGAGAAATTTGGTTGTTAGGGCAACAGTTCTCATGATCACGTGACCCTGGACACGATTAAAAAACGCTATCAACTGCAGAAGTTCGCGGTGAAGATTACGAATTTAGAGTCAAAAAGTAGGAAAATTGGCAGTACGTTTTCCCCGTTTTTGATTGAAAGTAAATTTTAAACGGTACTTACAGATGCTATAAAATTGTGTCTCCATAGCAACTAAATGCATGGAACAGTTAAGGTCGGGGGACGTGTTACTCATACCAAGTTCCATTTCGGTAGCTATTTTGCTAATGTACTGAGAATCGGCGTATAAGCCCCACCTTTCAAGTCAGGCCTGAGTTTGTTTGTTATGATTGAGTCGTCAGGGGCACCCTTTTGGGGCGTAATAGACCTCTGCTTGGGTGTCAATGTTTTCCCATTTCAGATCCGTGCCACTCATTTGGGTAATCTTTTGTTTGATGCTTCCATATTCATATATCTTTCTATGCGTAGCAGAAAAGAAAGAAAGAATACTCTTGGGAATGCCGCTCGATCCGAAATGGGAAAATATTACGCTCAAGCCGAGGAGGTCTATTGACCTGTTTGATCCGATATTTTTATAACGTGCCCCTGTCATGGTACCTTTGCGATATCATCCAGGATCGGAGGGGAAGTTGAGAGGAAAAGAAAGAAGGGAAAGATACCTTGCTGGCAGTAGCGAGACCCTTCATATCCCGGTTGGCATTCACATGTACCAGTGACAGTTCTTAGGTCATACTTGGTCACACGCGTGCCGTTATTCTCACACTTAATGTGCTGACATGGACTCTGTAACGACAAAACATTTTCATAGAAAAACAATTGCCACATGGTTGTAGTAAGATACCTTGGCCCCGGACATAGGAAGCTGTGAACTCTGTAATGTGCTCTCTGAGCTTTTGTTTAAATTTACATACCCCGGTACACTTGGCGGTAGAATTGTAAAAAAACTAATCAATGCCCCAGTACTATTTTAGCAAGTGCGGTACTAATAAATAATGAACGGTGTCCCTTACTGTATATTTTCTGCTGTTCTATGTGCTTTGAAAACAATTTTTTTCTTACATTTTTAAATAGCAAATTTGATTTTTTTTTTCTCCAACTGTGTGCCATAAACGTTGTCTACCACTCCTGTTGCTGTCTGGGAAAAATTGAAGGTGAAGTTCTAGGGGAAAAGATAAATATTTCCAGCACATTTTAAAACTCATATTTACAAAACAGAAATAGTTTACCTGTTAAAGCAAAATAAGCTAAGCTGTTATGAATTTTAGTAGGGGCTTGCTCGTTATAGGCCCTTGTAAAATCCCTTAATGTTCAGCAGTAACGAGCCACCCCCTTTAATAAAATGCATTGCAATTTGCTTTTGTGGGTAGTGATTTTGTTTAAGCATCCTTAGTCCCATCGCCTGATAGGGGAAGGGACTGCAGAACTCGGGACAGATCCGTTTTGTACTTAAGCAATAAAAGTACTTTCCGCGTGCTCTCTGCTTTCTTACAAACACGAGGGGGATGTTGGGAGAACTGATCAAAACTTGAAAGAACGAGCCGAAGGCGAGTGTCTTTCAAGTTTTATTGAGTTCGACCAACATTTCCCGAGTGTTTGTAAGAAACCAGAGAGCACGCAGAAAGTATTTTTATTGCTTTTAGAAAATAACATACACACGCGCGACAGCGTTGCGTGACAATCGTGTTTCTCAGGTCTCTTACAAACACGCCTTTCAACCAATCAGAATGCACACATTCACAATACAACATAGGTGTTATTTTCTAAACCTGTTTGGATTCAGGGTAGGCTTTCATTCATACTTTCTCACTCACTTTGATAGTGAAGTGACGTGATGTCGTGTTGGTCGCCAGATTCGTAGAGGTGTTGTACTTGTCATTGGACAGAAGTTCGCACCAGAACATTGAACTGCTGGGCTCTGCACTCGACGCAACGTTCACCGAAAAACAATCATACCTCCAAAAGCACTTGAACAAACAATCCAAAACTCTCTTTTCAAAACTCTGCGATACGATGGTGCCATTAAGGTATGAATTTTCATCTTCTACGAAATTAATAAAATTTAGCGAATCCTCTGGATGCCTATTGTGGGCTGTTGGAATTGAATCGCATTTGATTTTTAGTGCTTGCTCTGTCAACAATATGAACACTGCCAAGTATTGCATTGTGTTAGCAAAACCATGGAAAGACTGAAGTGAGGCGCTTGCAACCTTCGTCTAAGTTCGTTTACCGTGTACTGTGGGGTGTTTACGGTTCCATCAATAAGTAATGGCCTTATGCTATTGTCTTGAAAAAGAGTCGATTTATTGCCATACTGACCCATGTCTTCCTACTGAGCGCAATTGTATTGTGACCTTGCCAAAGCCATAGAAACTACTTTGCCAATATAACTGTTTACGACGAAGAACTGAATCAAACACATTTATTTTCAAACAATATCAGCTGCCGGATCGTTGTTAGCTGCGACTGCACAATGACGGCGTTTCCTTTTTAGGGCTCAATACAATTCCGGGCGAAAACGCATTAAAACACTCCAAAATGACTACAAACGGCCAAACCAAAACTTTAAAAATACGCGCTAAACCGTGCGGTAAAGTAAAATGTAATATCATCCCATGTTAGCTAAAACGTTCGTATCAAAAGTCGAAGATTCGTCTCAAAAGTCGAATGATTCGTGACGTCACGTTGCCTAAAGTTACTTAAACATTTGAAACCTATCACTTGGAGTTCTGTTTAAAGTAATCCATTAAAACGCCTAAAATAGAAAACAATTAGCGACCCATAGTCCCTAACTAAAACATGCTAAAAGACCCTGGGTTGATGACTGCCCTTCGCGCCTTCAAAAAATCAGAATGCATGACTCAATCGTTGTACGTAAGTCTCCGATTTAATTGCTGAATTCATGTGAATTATACTGGATGATGAGTAAAAATAGGTACCCTATGGGACCGTACCCTTTGTTCCTCAACAAAGGATGAGTTAAGTTAACGCCGGGGAGAAATGCATTGTTTTCTGCAGGACGCGTCGAGCGTTAGACCTTCAGGTGCACAAAACGGATCTGTTCGCAAAATATCTGTTCCGCAGCCCTTTCTCTTGCTGGCTGGGAAAAATTTTCTGACAGTGATCTGCTGGGAAAAAATTTTTGAAGAAAAATTGTGTTTGGCGATAAATTTATGCTATTTCCTCGTTGCTTGAAAACAATGCTATCTTTCTTCCTTTTCTCCTTGTTTTTTTCTTCTATCAAATGTCGATCTAAAATCTCGATTTTAATCTCCTGTGGCAACAACGTTGCCAGTGGCAGGGAAAAAATTAGAGCTGTGGTTCTGTGCTGGGAAAATATCACTGAAGGTGCTCCTGGGAAAAGGAACATACAGGTAAATTTTTCCCAGCAACATTTAAAACTCATTTTTACTTAATAGAAACACCAGCAAACGCCAAAATAAGTCATTTAGGGAGCATTCATTATTTATTCCAGGGGGCGGTGGGCTGGCAAGATTTTTCATACTGCCCCAAAAACCTCTTTACCACCCTCCAAGTATCAATAAAACCTCAAAACCCCATTAGGCAATTTTTATAATAATGATAGCCCCCCCCCCCCCCCCCCCCCTTAGATCAGCACAATGTTGGGGCATGTAGATACCAAGACCATTTCCTGTATTTAATTAGGACATGCAATTTTATATGACTGCGACACATGAACAGTTTGACTGCAAACGGCCAAATCAAAAATTTAAAAATACGCGCTAAACCGTGCGGTAAAGTAAAATGTAATATCATCCCATGTTAGCTAAAACGTTCGTATCAAAAGTCGAAGATTCGTCTCAAAAGTCGAATGATTCGTGACGTCACGTTGCCTAAAGTTACTTAAACATTTGAAACCTATCACTTGGAGTTCTGTTTAAAGTAATCCATTAAAACGCCTAAAATAGAAAACAATTAGCGACCCATAGTCCCTAACTAAAACATGCTAAAAGACCCTGGGTTGATGACTGCCCTTCGCGCCTTCAAAAAATCAGAATGCATGACTCAATCGTTGTACGTAAGTCTCCGATTTAATTGCTGAATTCATGTGAATTATACTGGATGATGAGTAAAAATAGGTACCCTATGGGACCGTACCCTTTGTTCCTCAACAAAGGATGAGTTAAGTTAACGCCGGGGAGAAATGCATTGTTTTCTGCAGGACGCGTCGAGCGTTAGACCTTCAGGTGCACAAAACGGATCTGTTCGCAAAATATCTGTTCCGCAGCCCTTTCTCTTGCTGGCTGGGAAAAATTTTCTGACAGTGATCTGCTGGGAAAAAATTTTTGAAGAAAAAATTGTGTTTGGCGATAAATTTATGCTATTTCCTCGTTGCTTGAAAACAATGCTATCTTTCTTCCTTTTCTCCTTGTTTTTTTCTTCTATCAAATGTCGATCTAAAATCTCGATTTTAATCTCCTGTGGCAACAACGTTGCCAGTGGCAGGGAAAAAAATTAGAGCTGTGGTTCTGTGCTGGGAAAATATCACTGAAGGTGCTCCTGGGAAAAGGAACATACAGGTAAATTTTTCCCAGCAACATTTAAAACTCATTTTTACTTAATAGAAACACCAGCAAACGCCAAAATAAGTCATTTAGGGAGCATTCATTATTTATTCCAGGGGGCGGTGGGCTGGCAAGATTTTTCATACTGCCCCAAAAACCTCTTTACCACCCTCCAAGTATCAATAAAAACCTCAAAACCCCATTAGGCAATTTTTATAATAATGATAGCCCCCCCCCCCCCCCCCCCCCCCTTAGATCAGCACAATGTTGGGGCATGTAGATACCAAGACCATTTCCTGTATTTAATTAGGACATGCAATTTTATATGACTGCGACACATGAACAGTTTGACTGCAAACGGCCAAATCAAAAATTTAAAAATACGCGCTAAACCGTGCGGTAAAGTAAAATGTAATATCATCCCATGTTAGCTAAAACGTTCGTATCAAAAGTCGAAGATTCGTCTCAAAAGTCGAATGATTCGTGACGTCACGTTGCCTAAAGTTACCAGTTACTTAAACATTTGAAACCTATTCTTGGAATTCTGTTTAAAGTAATCCATTAAAACGCCTAAAATAGAAAACAATTAGCGACCCATAGTCCCTAACTAAAACATGCTAAAAGACCCTGGGTTGATGACTGCCCTTCGCGCCTTCAAAAATCAGAATGCATGACTCAATCGTTGTACGTAAGTCTCCGATTTAATTGCTGAATTCATGTGAATTATACTGGATGATGAGTAAAAATAGGTACCCTATGGGCCCGTATCCTTTGTTCCTCAACAAAGGATGAGTTAAGTTAACGCCGGGGAGAAATGCATTGTTTTCTGCAGGACGCGTCGAGCGTTAGACCTTCAGGTGCACAAAACGGATCTGTTCGCAAAATATCTGTTCCGCAGCCCTTTCTCTTGCTGGCTGGGAAAAATTTTCTGACAGTGATCTGCTGGGAAAAATTTTTTGAAGAAAAAATTGTGTTTGGCGATAAATTTATGCTATTTCCTCGTTGCTTGAAAACAATGCTATCTTTCTTCCTTTTTTCCTTGTTTTTTTCTTCTTCTATCAAATGTCGATCTAAAATCCCGATTTTAATCTCATGTGGCAACAACGTTGCCAGTGGCAGGGAAAAAAATTAGAGCTGTGGTTCTGTGCTGGGAAAATATCACTGAAGGTGCTCCTGGGAAAAGGAACATACAGGTAAATTTTTCCCAGCAACATTTAAAACTCATTTTTACTTAATAGAAACACCAGCAAACGCCAAAATAAGTCATTTAGGGAGCATTCATTATTTATTCCAGGGGGCGGTGGGCTGGCAAGATTTTTCATACTGCCCCAAAAACCTCTTTACCACCCTCCAAGTATCAATAAAAACCTCAAAACCCCATTAGGCAATTTTTATAATAATGATAGCCCCCCCCCTTAGATCAGCACAATGTTGGGGCATGTAGATACCAAGACCATTTCCTGTATTTAATTAGGACATGCAATTTTATATGACTGCGACACATGAACAGTTTGTTGTAATTTACAGGCGTGCATCCTCTGGTTAAAGTAATGTCACTGCTTCCAAAAAACTATATGTTCCAGAACATATAGTAAGAGTAAGAGGTGACAATAAATTGGCTAAAACTCGCTTAAACGTGCATTTCTGACCGAATAAATGCTAGTAGTGGTTTATTTAGGTACTAAAGGTAGGCACAGACAGATTCTGCTCAAAAATTCTTTAAAAGTTGCCGCAAAATACCCTCAAAAGTTGCTCAAAAGTTGCTCAAATTCGAAAAAGTTGCTCACAGAATCAAAAAAGTTGCTCCCCAAAAAAGAGCATTTCTTCACGCTTGTCGCCTGATTTATTTAAAAATGATAAAGAATCACTCAACTCAACATCTCCATAAGATCAGGCAATTATATTCTAAACACCATATGACATAATGTATCAGTCAATTCCAGCGGTGACCATGCCCCCTCCCCCCGGGCTTTTGGTCATTTCTAAAAATAAAACTGAAAATTCCCCGCCCCCGGGCTAGCAAAAATGCAGAATACCCCACGGCGGGGAACACAAAAAGCGGGAAAATGCCCCACCCCCATGACGAGAAAAAGACGGTAACTCTGTGACAAAGCTTCATAACAAAAACTTCAACTCCATTTATACTGTCCGAGCATTTACAATTCGTTTTTAAATGTACTTTAGTTTTCTCGTCTATGAACGAGTTCTCATTTCACTGAAAGTGAGACAAAATATAAATAAAGAAGTGACATTCCTGGGCCATTCGCGGTTGTAGCCATTTAGCTGCATCTCTCAATGCAAAATTTACCTTTATTCTATTTGCAGAGCAACTATTTCGCAGTTATGTTACTTGACTTTTGCGAAATTGGAACTCTGTTTATAGTGTCAATTCATTTTTATGTTTTTCCACTGAGACGAAATTGCGAAATCTGTTTTTTCTCTATAGAAGACGTTAACTGTGAAATGTGTCAGTCTCCAAACGTGGTGTATACGGGCCATGCTCTGCATTATATCTTATGTGGCGTTATTTTCTGTAACTGGGTTGTAGTTCGCAAAACCCGACGCGCTTGAGATGAGAAAATCAAAATTCCCCACCCCCCACCCCCGGGGAAAAACAATTCCCGACCCCGGGGCCAGCAAAATTTTCAAAATTCCCCACCCCAGGGAAGGCACTGGTGTGCAAATGCCCCACGGTGCACGGGGGGGGGGGGGGGGGGATGGTCACCGCTGGAATCGACTGATACATAATTATACTAATCAATACGGTTGTTTAAAAAGAGACTCACTTGCCGCCATTCTGTTGGCTTAGTAAACAAAATGGGGAGTTTGTAGTATCAAACTCATACAATAATAGCTGCTGCTACTATTTTTGAAAGAAACTATAAGGGAGCCCTTTTAGGTTATGTCACCTCAGCCCCATTTTCTCTAGCAATTTGAATAGGGTCTTCCGCTATTTTGCTTCTGCTCTATATTTGGAAGTGATACCCAACGAGACATCCATATCTTGAAGATACCTCTGAGCAGTGAGCACCCAAGGTGAAGAAAGTACTTTTTTATTACCTTTTTAGCAAGATTTTTCATTCTGTGTTTGATTTGAAATGGCAAATGTATCACAAATTGACATTTTGTTGTAAAAATACAATAGGAAATAGCGGAAATGCGAAGAAGTTGCTCATAGTTGAAAAAAGCTGCTCAGAATGGAAAAAGTTGCTCAAAATTGAAAAAGTTGCTCAAAAGTTGCCGAGCAGAATCTGTCTGTGCCTAACTAAAGGACTAGATAAAGGCGTTTTTCATTTTTTTTATTTTTCGTAGGTACTTTTATTTTAGCGCTCATTGAACTCAGTCAAATTCACACAGCGACACAAGAAAACTGCAAACTATCAACTCTGGAGTTCGCTCAATGATCCTGGGGAGCCTGTGCTCTATGGCGTTACAGAAATCCACGGTTATTATTGTCGATTTACGTCGATCCCGCCAATGCATTTCGATAAAGAAGAGCGACTTCTAAGGAGGGATATGCTAAAGAAAGTGGACTGCCTGTGGTGACATCGTCACAAGAAGTTGGGCGCTAACCATCAAAGTGAAACCGGAAGTACTGGATCTCTCAACAGTGTTTCAAGTGTTAGTGTTGTTGTTCTCTTGGCCGTGGGTATGAACTAGTATGGCGACTTCTAGCACCCCAATTATTCGCTACTACCCATATTATAGTACACCAGAGACAAGCGAGTTCTCAAGCCGTCAAGGTGATACTGAAGACGACAGTAGAAGTGAGGAAGGGGTTGTTTATAGGGCGAAATTACGACCGGGGACGCCTGTTTCTGAAGATGAGGTACTGGTTCCCTTCGGTCGTGCGAGAGCGTATACAGACACGATTAGAAGGTATTGTCGTGTGATTTTTAATTTGGCTCAACGATTTATTTGGTTGTAAGTAGGCTCTTGAAAGAGGTGATCAAAGAGTGCTGAAGCCAAGATGTTTAACGATTGAATGATTAATCACTGTTTACCAAAACAGTTGCATGATGTTGTATTCACTTTCCAATAACGCTATTAGCATATTAGTCAGGGCTCGAAATTAACAAATATTATTCCTGAGGGGAGGGGACTTCTCATTAAAATAGACAGGGTGCTCGTCCTATCCCTTAGGGACCTTAGGGTATAAATTCACCAAATTGCTATCTATGTATTCTATTAGGGATTTCGAAAGAATCTGCTATCCCTTAGGGGGTCTCACGCCAAACAGCCAAAGGTGACCTAGAAATTCAGCGACAACAGCATAAATTATTTCAATTGCTATCCCTTAGGGTTCAAATCAATTTTCCCGACGAGCACCCCCGTCTATTTTTATGGAGTCTCCCCCCCTGCCCGAAATAGAACCATTTTTCCGACGAGCACCCCCGTCTATTTTTATGGGGAGTCATAGTTTTTTTTATTTTTATTTTTTTATTTTTATGGGGAGAAAAAGCTTATTATTCATCCATGCCACTATCTCGCTTCGCTTCGGCAGATAACACCGATCTGCTTGCATCGGAATGGTTTGTACTTAGAACTCTGAATCCGAGTATTTTTTTTCTCGCATCTAGTATTAAAAGGCAAAACTATAAATAAAATAAATAAATGACGGTGCGAACCGAAAATGCAAATTAGCAAGTGGTTAACAGGGTCGTAGCCAGGAATTTGATTTGGTTGGGGGAGGGGGGAGGGGGGCGGATAGTGAAAACATTGGGGACGAACATTTTCAAATTTCCTCCAGCAAATACAGTAAATGTAATATGGGAAAATCTCCCGAGAAAGGGGGGCCGCGGCTCTTTGTGCCCCTCCCCCCCTTGGCTAAGCGCCATTCCACCGGAATATTTTGTATCGTTGGATGCGGATCGTCGAATTTCTTTATTTTCTGGATAGTATCAGCCTAGGTCCCTGGCGTCAACGATTAGTTATTATTCTTTTCACAGGAAACCATTGTTGATCAAGTCAGACAAGATTTTACGCATCACCGCACGGTTCGCCTTCGGTTTACTACCATGTTGGCCCAGGCGCGTCAACCCTTGCGTCTACACGGCGTCCGTGCTAATAGTGATTCTACAGATTCTGGCCTTTAGTGAATACATCTACTGCGTTCATAATTTCTGGTGGAACAATCCGTACAAAAACCCCGAGCGCAACCACACGGACTCTATTGTTGTGAACGTATACGCATCAAATACATCCTCAACCGCGGTTAATCTGACAAGCGCGTCCCACGCGTGGACAAAAATCCCGGTGGTTACACTCATAATGGAAGTTGGTCTCTTTATTTCGGGGATCATCTCGCTTATTCTGGCGTGCCGATATTTCTACAGCGAGAACCAGAACTTTGATGCCTCTCATTGCGAGCTGATACCTCAAGTGGAGTTTGGGCTCACATACGAGGAGGGCTATGTGGGACCCACACCTAGAGAATGGCTCATCACAAACTGTTTTCTCTTCTTAGCCATGCTTGATATATTCTTTATAGTCCTTGTAGACTTTCGTTTTAACGCGTATTTTGATTTCTATGGGATACACTGGTTTGTAGAGTACATGGAAAGTGCAGGGAGGTACCACGAGCTTGCGTTGTATTACGCGTATATTACGGTGTACATCTGGAACTTGGCAAGCGCGGTTGTGTCCTGTTGCGTGTTTCACATCTTGACTCGGGACATCATTCAGCATATCAGAGCCACGGAAAAACATATTCTCACCGAGCGTGTTGACACTTACATCAAAGCTCGAGACTTGCACGAGGACTTACTGCAATACCGCGAGAAAATAATCGAGAAAATTCATATTTGGTTCACCACCCATAATGTTCTTTTCTTTTTCATATTACTCTGCGTTATATTCAACTGGTTCGAGGCGACTAACGGGGAACAGGTTGAGAAGCACAAAGTTCTTTGGGCATCGCAGCTTCTGGCGTCGCTTCTCATCGCTTTCAAGTTCTCCTTCCCTTTTCTCTCCGCTAGCAGAGTCACGGCAAGGTTTGAGGAGATGTACTATGTGATAAACCGACAGAAATTGTTCCCTGATATTCGCGATCTGCCCAAGTTTCTCGACTATGCCGAGAGGTGCAATTATGGTTTTGTCGTGTTTGGTTTTAAAATCACGACGAATATCGCGTTGATTACCATCTTGACCACTTTCGTTGGGATCTTCAGATTCCTTACCGACTAGAACGTGATTGACAACCAGTTACCAGCAACTTTTAGAGGACAGAGCTTTAAGGTGGCTCAATGATAATTCACTCAGACAACACAACCTTAAAGAAATCGCCCTGTGTGCAACGAAAACGAACAATCTTAGGCATTTATCGCTGTTTTTTCATGTGTAGCCTGCGTAGCAAGCGTTCCAGTGAAGGTTTTGGGATTTAAGGGAAAGGAGAAAACGAGGAAAGCGGAGAAGACTCGACGTGGTGGCTTACTCATCCCCAGTTGTCTCTAAAGAAAAATTAGTAAATGCGCGCGCTCTAAGGATCACGTTCAGGGAGGGAGACGATGGGAAACGCAAAGGAATGGGCAAGGATCTTTGCGCAACGCCATTTAGTCGGGTACCTTAGCGGAATGATCGTGACACGGCGGACAAAAGTGCCAAAATTTGTATACGTGTTGGTTTGGGCTAGTTAATCAATCCTAGGATGGGTGCCCAGTTGGCACCCCCCTGCTTCTCATTTTACTAGAGATCAAAATCTGTTGAAAAATTCGTGTGATGGGTTGCCTGTGGCGGATATACAAATTATCATATTTTTGCCTTAAATGTGAGGAAAAAGTTGAATAACCACTTGCAAAGTTGTTTCATGCATTCAGAAATATTTATCGTCTATAGAAATAGCATTTCGAAAACACTTTAGCATGTTTCAAAAGGTTTTAGTGTATTCCTCGTGCCCAGACTCCCTCGTCCATTCAGGTCTTTCCAAAATGGCGGCCGCCACGAACAACTAGTGAAACTGTAAGTATTTTGGCTGAAAATAACCCTTTTTAGCAATTTATTTGTGAATACATGGAAAATAACACGGCTAAGGAGGTTTTTTTCTTTTTTCAGATGTTTGGTTTGAATAATTTAATTATTAAAATGAAGAACAAACGAGAAATTGGTACGATGATTCGAACGTAAATTCACAAAACGCCAAATCATTGCTAGTAAAAATATCTATAGTCATTAGCGACGGATTCTTCCATTTCAACCTTGGGTTTCGACTTTATAAACATAAAAGATCTGTAAAATATGGTGCCTGATGAGTAACATTTCACAGCAGTGTCGTACTTCACACATTGCGTTCTCGGTTTCTCATGTGCGTCTTTTCTGCAATGTGAACGACATATTTGGAGTACGAGTGACGCGAATCATCAATACAACCCCGCGTCCCCTGACATGTTTGGCAGGAAACAGAGGATGGCTGTTGGGTACCCAAATGGCTTACACTGCCAGAAGTGTCAAGATTTTGACTCTCATATAGCCTGCGTAGCGGCTCTAAAAGGGAAGGGGAGGGAGTCGGGCGAGCGAAAACCGGAAATAGCGCGGGCCGCAGGGGGTTCTCTCATAAGGCAGATGAGACCTCACAAGAGAGACAGATAGTGTCGAGAGGAAAGCTGTTTGAGCAGTGACTGCCTGCTTTCGAGACAATGCTTTTTATGTGTTTGCACTGAGGGGCCGCCCCCCCCCCCCCCCTCTTTTCTCGGGAGATTTCCCCATACATTTACTGTATTTGCTGGGGAAATTTGAAAATTTTCGTCCCATGTTTTCACTATCTGCCCCTGCCAGTCCAGAGTGTAGTGCCTCGGGATGATGCGTCCTTTACGGCTGATGCGAAAGTTTTCAATTTTGGTTGGCTGAAAGCAAGAGATCGCTGATCTGTCTGCAGTTTCTGAACTCCGTATGGGGCATTTATTGCTCAAAAGCACTTGGTTTCGTCAGCAAACATGGCGATATGTGAGAAAGTGTCTGGACGTCATTGATATAAAGATTGAACGGAACATTTAGATACCAATGAGCGAACCACCTCAGTAGCACCTCCCAGTGGCTCAGACCACACCATTCACCGCGACGCGTTGACGTCGAGAGGAAAGATTGTGGAGGCACTTGTGGAGGCATCCTACGACCCTAGATTAGCGAGCTTTTCGAGGTGGGCGTGGCACACCGTGTCGAACGCACGGGTGAGGTCGAGGTAGATTATGTCAGGCTCCGTACCGTGATGAAGGGTCTTACGCGAAATCCGCATGGCCTTTCCCTTTGTTTGATTAAATGGCATGTCTGCCAAAGTCGCCCAGCCGCTGAGGCTGTTCAGGTCTGATTGCACGAGTTCCGAAGACCTACAAAGCATGACCAAAGCATGACCCCCCCCCCCCCCCCCGGAATAACGAATCATTGACGCGGATTGATAAAGCGCAGTGCTCAAGATGTACAATGTGCGAAGGCTAGTTTGACTTGCACCTGATCTCTGTGAATGCAAATGCCGCAAATGACCGCTACATGTACATATAGATATAGGAATCACAGGAACACTGCAGCGCGGCCTACTCTGATGAAAAACAGGATCGAGTGTTCGATAGTTTAATGCCGCGAAAAAGAAGGAATAAAATCTCAAAATTCTACGTAAATTAAGGCTGTATTTTCCTATCTCCTCCACGCTTATGTTTTCCTTTGTTCAAGCTTGGTGAATTATTAACGAGTTTGAGCATAAAAAAAATGAATAGCAGCATGTATATTTTTCTCAATATGGGCATATTGCGCATTCTATGAGGTCACGTGACCGACTAAAACTGCAACAGAAAACATTGCTATCACATATTTCTGGAATCTACTGGTGATAAGCTTTAATTTGATATATGATTGTTGTGGTTGTGGTACCAGTCCCCAACTTTTAGCCGTCCGGCTAATGGACTATGGAATTTAGGGAGGAGCTTAGTAACCTGGCAATCTTTAAAAGCCGTCGCGTGTTAGAAGAAATATATCACCAAACTAAATGACAACTGTTTATATTGATATTGTCTCGATTCGTTCCTGATTCATCCACTTTTAGCGACCCAATGATAAAAAGTAAGAAAAAGCCTGGTTACCAAGCACCGCATTCAAGTGCTAAAATGCATTTCTCATTTTATTCCGCAACGTGAACTTTTTTTCTTGGGCACCCATCCTAGATTTGTTACTCATGTCCCAAAGAAACTCTATAGAAAGTTTGGCGCTTTTGTCCGCTCTGTCACGATCCAGCCCAAATTTTGCGTTAAGGTACCCGACTAATTGGAGACGACACTGGACGAGTCAGACGTGGATGGTTACCCTGATAGCAGAGGTTTTTTTTCTGTCAGTCTTTTATTAGCTAGCCTCCTTTGCAGCCGCAGCCGCAGCCGCAGGCGTGTCGCTTGTTGTTGTTCGCGTGTCTTGTATGTTGCGTGGTTGTTTTGATTGCGACATACCAGACACGCGAACAACTTAATGCTAGCTAATAAAAGACTGACAGAAAAAAACCTCTGCTAGCAGGGTATGATATGGATGGTGGTCAAAATACAGGAAAATCACTTGGTTTTATATTCATTCATTCCAGTAAAATGCGCCGCCCTTTGTCACTTTAGAATAATATTAGTAACATTGTTATTTTTGTTTTCTCGGCGAATGGGGTGTTTTTCTTTTATTTTGTGTTGTCCGATGAATTTTAGTCATGTGCTACCCTATCCACCTTTGCACGTCACATCGCTAGGATGCGCCATCATTTGTGGGCTTTCTGTGGTCCGACAGTCGCGAGAAACTAAGCTCTACCTCTTTCCACCGGAAATACACGAGCACTTCAGGTTTCACTACGAGCGAGCACTGAGGGCAGAACGAAATCCGCAAGTATGGCCAGTACCAAGTCCCCAATTATTCGCTACTACCCGTATTATAGCACACAAGAGACAAGCGAGTTCTCGAGCTGTTATACTAGTGATATTGAAGACAGCAAAGCGAGGAGGAGGGGGTGGTTTATAGGGTTAATCGTCCGGCGACATCAAATTCTACGGAAGTCTTGGTTCCTTTTATTGGACGCGGGAGGGCTTATACAGACACCATTGCAAGGTCAGTCATCTCAAACTTAATCATGTATCACTTTCGCTGTAGTAGACCCCTAGGTTCTTATCATCTATCTTTGAGCGATTCTGAAATTCACCGCGTCAAAGTCGATATATAAGTGACTAAACTGGTTTGCGTTACGCTTTCAGCTGTTCACTGAAGTCACGCTTCCATGAATGTCAATGCGGAAGAGCCTCTTTGGTTTCCACCGAAATTTTTACAAATATTTTCTTCTACGGAAATAATATTATCGGAATTATTTCTTGCTAATTATCTCAGAACAGTATGGCTTGGTTTCTGTTTATTTTTTCCTCCATTGAAATTTGTCATCCCGGAAACTGATGACCCAGGCAAGCGAATGTCGCATGATGCACATCACTGATGATGGCTTCGTCTATAAATATCCTGAACTAGTCACGAAGGATTTCCGCGCAAAAATAAATGGTATAAATATCATTACAGCTAAAACAGTAGCATCGCGACCCACGTTTAAAAAAACATCAAAAACATCAATTGTTTTTGGATTTTTGACTGACTTTGCTGTTCCGCCAATCAAACTAGCTATCTGTGCACTGTTTCACCTAGTCAGTCAACTGGCTTCCCTCTGAAAGTAACCAAACAATGTCGCGACACGGAAAGCCAGGTGACTGTACTAGGCGAAACAGGACAATTATCTGATTGGCTCACAAGATTTGACTGGCGAAACAGCAAAGACCAAAAAAATCGATGTTTTGAAAACGCGGGTCTCGATGCAACGATTTTAGATGTAACGTAGCCATGGAGATGGGAGGTGCGGCATCGCCGCTGCAATTTCCCCTTTTCTACACAAATGGTTGTTGCCGCATATACTTGTCCCACCAGGAAGCTCTGAAATCTTTATTTATATCGAGCATAAATTTTTAATGAATTTTGCTGAGACTACTCGGAACTTTTCGTTTTTCCCTGTTTTCCATGAAACCTTTCCGAACATTTCTCAAACTCTGTCCTATCATCCTGGCCAAAGACACAGACAGATCCAGCACCATGCTCCTGCAAATTCTTGGATTGCAAGGTGACGTCACCTTGCAATCCAAGAATACAGTAAACGTATGGGGACATCTTTCTAAAAAGGGGACCTGGGGTCCCTGAGGCCCCCCTCCCCACCAAATCTACCATGGGCACCATGAATGCAATACAAGCACCTGTGATATATTCGCTTTTTATCATAAGACAATTCATCATACAATTAATGTATTGTCATTGTTATGCAATTTATATAACCATTATATAAATGATACAAAAAATCTATACATTCTGATGTTTAAATAATTAGAGATTATTTCAAATTAAAGGGATCGTAATCTGTTTTATAAGTTTACTTATGTGAGTCAATGGGTAATAACTTGGCCAGGATCTATTTTTTTCCTTCTTTTTCCTTGGCTTTGGCAGCAGGCTCAAACATATCTGACTTGATCACTTCTTCCCAGTCAGGATAATATTCCTTCTTAATCCTCTGGGCGTGATCAACAAGATTGGGTAGTTCGCCGTTAATGAGCTTTTCTTGGGGGCTGCCTTGCATGGTCCACACAACATTAGCGACCACTCCGAAAAGGGCCGCGTCCGCTTCCACGGGGGTCTCTCCGAACAGATAGGGTTTGGTCCCTAAGAGCTTGGATGCGGCACGCAGGTCCCTTTCTGCCAATAGTAGATTTGCGCCTCAGTATGGCGGCCCATTCCCTGCTTTTCAAGCTTTTCCTTGGCATCACTTTTGAAAAAGCAAAATCCAAGTTTTCTGAAGAGTGAAGGAAGCCCGTACATAAGATCTTCTCGGTATTTGGGGCCATAATCGCTCATCCATCGGTGGTACTCGAGGGTCCTATAGGGGGAGCAATGAGTAAATGTGATTAAAGTTAGTATAGTGTACCACGTGAACATTCCCATACGGATTCTGTCTTCATCAAACTCGATTTGTCTTTCAATATGACGTCATTTTCGTGCATCACATAACCTAATGTCTACAAAATTGAAGTAAGAAAAATGGCATCAAAATGTTTCGCCAATCATTACAGGTTTTGATATAAAGACGCCGAGTAAAGCAGAGCAACTATGGTAAAAAATAGCGGGAATAATTAGAAAAAAAATTAGAATCACAGTTAGATGAACTACAACTACAGCAGATACGAATTTTGAGTTTATTTTTGTGCTCCGAACAATAGCCACAAAATCGCGGCAGATTGCGCCGAGTTGCACCTAGTTTACATTAGTGATCTTGAGTTGACGCGTACGTGCGAGAAAAAACACGACGACTCGCGCGACAAAAATTGCAGAAAAAATTGGAAGTTTAAACACAGTCTTTCATGCTAAATAAGAAATGTGTAGACGTGTGCACACATCAATTCTCAGCTTGATCAACCGAGGATGACAAGGGAGCCCAATTCTAAATAAACACATGCCGAAATGGAAATAATTTCCTCCCGATTTGCCGAGGCAACTTGCCTCATGTATGCCGTTCCCTAGTCAGTCACTCATTTGTTATTGTTTTCATTCGATTAGAACAAGAATTGCGAGAAGAAGTATCGATATAACCAACTAAAAAAACAAAGCTTGATTTCAATGAATAATTTCATTCGAAAGTATTGCACTAGGTTCCATAAATAAGTCGTAAGAAATGGATACATTCTTTTGCTCGGTATGTTGCTAGGCTGACAAAATGGCGGCTGATTAAAGCTATTTACTGACTGATTGATTGACATAACATGCGCGCAATCCCACGTTCACACCCTAACTAAAGGAAAACCACAGAGAAACATCAAATTCACTCACCATGCAGTGTGTTCTTCCAACATTGTAGTGAATGCCGTGGCGGAAGCCTTCTGTTCGTCACTCAAATCTCTCTCCAAATCCACACCGAACTCCTGGTTGAGATACGGCACGCAAAACGAAGAGTCTGCCATGAATTTCCCACGGTGGTATACCCATGGCATTTGTTTTTTGTTGTAGTTCTCGCATGCGACGTCCACTTTGTACGGGATTCTTGCCATGCGAGCGTAGGTTTCGAGCTTTAGACATGACGGGTTAATGCTTGGAACTGGAAGTTTGGGAAATCGTGGATAAATATGTAGAACTAATTCTTCAGCGCTTGTCATGGCGGTAGTTTGTCTCAGTTATATTTTTTCTTGTGGTCTGTGTTGTTTTGGAGCTTCTTCAGCTTGTTTTCAGGTTTTATTTTCTGTCTTAGCTCGCTGCAAACGAGCTCTATTTATATGCAAAATGTTTTCATGCATCAAAAATTAAGAGCCAATACCACATTACGTCGTCATTCTAAATTTATAACTCCACTGTGTAGAGACACGTCACGAAAAGAAAGTGGATAGAAGATAGACATGCAAAACACTTTTGCTAAAAACATGCCTTAGACATAACATTGTTTTATACTTCTGGCAAAAACTACATACAGAGAACAATAGTTTCAAATCAGCATTTATATTTTGTGTTTTTTTAAATGTTTAACAATATTTTTAATTCAGATTTTTTCGAGTGAAGGACGTTGCGTAATGCAATCGTTCACTGCATGACGTCTTAAACATCCGGAAAGCCAGGGACAAGCATTACATCAGAATAAATGTTTGAAATATCATTATTATTCTGACGGCAGGTTTCTAAATTTTCAAATTCGTAATGCAGTGTTCTGTTAGAAAATTGGACTTTAAACCTGGAGGAATTATGATGAAAAATAGCTTGTTATTGCTTAGAAATGAATGATAATTTATTAAAATTACTTTACGAAACGCTCTGGTAAACCTGGACAAACCTAATATAAATAATTCGAGTTCAGTAGAACTCTGCCATTTTCAATGGAATCAGTTATTATTTGTACAAAGAACAGTATTTTGCATAATTAAAGAGAAAAGAGATGGTCTCCGTGTTCAAATCGAATAAGTTTTGGTCAGTTTAGGTGTTTAGCTCTCTTATCCCTCCTTTTTCCTTTAAAAAACATTGACCCCTCCGAAATTATTTGTGCAGTTGTACTTCAATATATTTAGACTCTAGCCAAATCGTGTTGACATACAGGGGCGTGGACAAAGACATACCGGGGCGTGGACAGACAATTTAACGAGGTAGCCGCGAATGGTATAATGGAAGAAATTATCTCAGTTTTATTTAGTAATAATAATAACAACACGAATCATTGTTTAGTTTTCCACTTTGCAGACTAAGAGTCTACTACTTTGGAAGTCAGCACTATTTCCGTTACAAAGTTGTTTAGTCTTATGAAGTTTGCCTTGAAATCTGTCCACCCGTTGTCTGCCAGAGCGAAAGGAATAGCTGTGCTTGGCCAGATTAGAACTGGGGAACTGGTAGCAAAAAGGAGGAAACTATTTATAAACTTTGGAAGAAAATCTCGCGCAAAGATTCTCTTGGCGCTGCGCGAGGGGCCGAGCCCAGAGTCACGCAGTTCGATACTACAACAGTTTCGGTACATTTACTGTGTTATTTTTGGTTTGATTCGAGGTACGCTCTTGCGCATCGGTTCACAGCAGGAAACTACGCCAACCATTTGTTTCTACGCGAACCAGTACTTATTTGTTTCCGTTTGGCCCTCACAATTCACTACCCAGCTACCTTAAAATTTCGAAATTAATATTCGCAACGTAAAAAAAATAATTTCGAAATTATAAGGTAGCTGTGCAGTGAATTGTGAGGAGTAACAAATAATTGTCCGATTCATGTTTTTGTCACATAAGTTCTAAAAAACTCACTTCTTGTATTCCCTTCTTTTTTCACAGGACTTCATTCTTCAAGTCAGACAAGATTTTACGCATCACCGCACGGTTCGCCTTCGGTTTACTACCATGTTGGCCCAGGCGCGTCAACCCTTGCGTCTACACGGCGTCCGTGCTAATAGTGATTCTACAGATTCTGGCCTTTAGTGAATACATCTACTGCGTTCATAATTTCTGGTGGAATAATCCATACGAACCTTGGACAAACGGGACTTTGCCAAATTCAACATCCAACGGAACACAAATGCTAGTAGCTCTAAATCCTACTAACGCGACTGAAGGGCAGAAATGGTCAAAAATCCCGGTGGTTACACTCATAATGGAAGTTGGACTCTTTATTTCGGGAATCATCTCGTTTATTCTGGCGTGCCGATATTTCTACAGCGAGAACCAGAACTTTGATGCATCTCATTGCGAGCTGATACCTCAAGTGGAGTTTGGGCTCACATACGAGGAGGGCTACGTTGGCCCACACCTAGAGAATGGCTCATCACAAACTGCTTTCTCCTCCTAGCCATGCTTGATATATTCTTTGTAATCTTTGTAGACTTCCGTTTCAACGCGTATTTTGATTTCTATGGGATCCACTGGTTTATAGACTACCTAGAGGACAAGGGAAGGGATTACCAGCTGGCTTTGTATTACGCATATATCACGATCTACACGTGGGGGTTGGCAAGTGCGGTCGTGTCCTGTTGTGTGTTCCACATCCTGACTCGAGACATCATGCAACACATCCGAGCCACGGAAAGGCATCTCCTCACCGCACGCATCGACACCTACTTTAAAGCAAGAGATTTGCATGAGGACTTGCTGCAATATCGCGAGAAACTCATCGAGAAATTCAAAATTTGGTTTACGACGCACAACATTTTATTCTTTTTCATTTTACTGTGCATGATTTTTAATTGGTTCGAGGCGACTAACGGGGAACAGGTTGAGAAGCACAAAGTTCTTTGGGCATCGCAGCTTCTGGCGTCGCTTCTCATCGCTTTCAAGTTCTCCTTCCCTTTTCTCTCCGCTAGCAGAGTCACGGCAAGGTTTGAGGAGATGTACTACCTGATAAACAGGCAGAAAATGTTTCCAGATATCCGCGATCTGCCCAAGTTTCTCGACTACGCTGAGAGGTGCAATTATGGTTTTGTCGTGTTTGGCTTTAAAATCACGACGAATATCGCGTTGATCACCATCCTGACGACTTTCGTTGGTATATTTAAATTCCTAGCTGACTAAATGATAGATGAAATGTCCTATTGTCAGTTTGAATGACTGACAGAAGGGCAGGCTTTCTGACAGCGATTGGTGATCCTAAATACAGACAGAAGGAAACCCAGCGTTACAACAAAAAAAAACCCACGATGTCCTGCTTAGTATGAACTTTTCTAGCTTAGCAAGATCAATATAGCAATTCATCCTAGTAGTACATTAGTGGCATTGCCTCTGGAAAAAGAGTATTTCCCAACGGCGCCACTAGCAGCCAGTGGGACACTGGGAGTGGTCACTGCAAGAGGGTTTATCACGTCCCCAGTGGTTCTTTAACCGTCACCCCTGAAACTGGGTAGAGTAGAAAGGCGAGTAGAAAGCCCTCCTATTCGAAACCGGCACAGCCAAAAGTTTTAACTTCTTCGTGGCGTACATAGTAGAAAGTGCGAACAGATAGGTGCCACTATTGTGAATTTAGCCAATCAGAGCAAACCTGGAGCAATGGCGCGAAAACGGTCGATCTGCTTTGCGACTCTGATTGGCTAAATTCACAATAGTAGCAGTCGATTGGATTTCCAGACCGGGTGACCGTTACCCAACTACTTTTTCTAACGTCGCCTCCAAATCAAAATCGTTTAGAGTTTTAAGACCTCGTACTTGCACATTCAAATGACTGCTAAAACATAGTGCTATGGTTCATTCCTCGTTGTCTGGGATGTTTTGTTTGATGTCGACTAAGCTCGATTTTTTAGTGAAAAAAATCGAGCTACAAAAAGGTGTTTTGAATTCTCGTTTCGTACCTTGTCAATCTATTATAACATACGGTAGGGGTACTTTAAGAAAAAGGCACAAGAAACACCCAAAATGCAATAAAATCGCTCCAGGAGCACTTTATTTGACAACTACAACATTCCGAGGAGATGTCACATGATTTTATTTCAATATTTCATTTACGTATAATTTTTACAGCGACAACGTTGCATGTTTCTTTCACAGTACCCCACATGACTAGAGCTTGGATCGCCTGTGGTGTAACATAACTACCGACATTCAGCGCTCATTCTTTATAGCAGGAATCGTATTGATAAGGAATCGCAAAAAGCAGACTTCTATTACAGTTTATACATGCTTTATATTAATTATACTCAAATCTATACATTTTGATGTTTTGTATTAATAACAATAATGAGGTCTATCATCATTTCTGTAGGCGGGCAACTTTTTTTCTAAATTTAACGAGGCTTTTGGATTATATAATCTACATTTTTACAAATAATTGCTCTGATCTTGTTAGTCATGTATTTTTTACAAATAATTGTGGTCATGGTATAATCGAAAACACCTTTACGAATAAATGTTGTGACCATGCTATTTCTCGCATTTATTGTTACGCCTGCATTTGGCAGGTTCAAACACATCTGACTTGATCACTTCTTCCCAGTCAGGATAATACTCCTTCTTAATCCTCTGGGCGTGGTCTACAAGATTGGGCAGCTCACCATTAATTACCCATTCTTGGGGGCTGCCTTGCATGGTCCACAGGACGTTAGCGACCACTCCGAAAAGGGCCGCGTCCGCTTCTACAGGGGTCTCTCCGAACAGATAAGGTTTGGTTCCTAGGAGTTTGGATGCGGCGCGCAGGTCCCTTTCTGCCAAATAGTAGATTTGCGCACCGGTATGGCGGCCCATTCCCTGCTTTTCAAGCTTTTTATTGACATCACATTTGAAACAGCAGAATATGATTTTTCTGAAGAGTGAAGGAAGCCCGTACATAAGCTCTTCTCTGTATTGTGGAGCATAATCGCTCATCCATCGGTGGTACTCCAGGGTCCTATAGGGGGGAGCAATAAAATGGGGAAAAGTTCAAAAGCTGGTTATCACTGGAACGCAATCGGGAGCGAAAGCGCCAAGATATCAAACTCGTGCTTTTCCCTTTTGTGGTTCACACTAGAACGCAGGCGCAAGCAACTAATAATCAATTAGATGTTGATTTTAGGCTTGTGCTTGCGTCGCTATGATTCACACTTGCCTTGCGCTTGCGTCCTGCGCTTGCGTTCTACACTTGCGTCCTGCGCTTGCGTTCTACGCTTGCGTCCTGCGCTTGCGTTCCGCTTGCGTTCTACACTTTCGTTCTGCGCTTGCGTTCTACGCTTGCGTCCTGTGCTTGCGTCCTGCACTTGCGTCCTGCGCTTGCGTTCTACGCTTGTGTCCTGCGCTTGCGTTCTACGCTTGCGTCCTGCGCTTGCGTTCTACGCTTGCGTCCTGCGCTTGCGTTCCGCTTGCGTTCTACACTTTCGTTCTGCGCTTGCGTTCTACGCTTGCGTCCTGTGCTTGCGTCCTGCACTTGCGTCCTGCGCTTGCGTTCTACGCTTGTGTCCTGCGCTTGCGTTCTACGCTTGCGTCCTGCGCTTGCGTTCTACGCTTGCGTCCTGCGCTTGCGTTCCGCTTGCGTTCTACACTTTCGTTCTGCGCTTGCGTTCTACGCTTGCGTCCTGCGCTTGCGTCCTGTGCTTGCGTCCTGCGCTTGCGTCCTGCGCTTGCGTTCTACGCTTGCGTCCTGCGCTTGCGTTCTACGCTTGCGTCCTGCGCTTGCGTTCTACGCTTGCGTCCTGCGCTTGCGTTCCGCTTGTGTTCTACACTTTCGTTCTGCGCTTGCGTTCTACGCTTGCGTCCTGTGCTTGCGTCCTGTGCTTGCGTCCTGCGCTTGCGTTCCAGTGAGAATCAGCCTGCTTATAGCTTCAGTTAGTGTGCACCGTCGAGGGTTCGAAATTGTTAAATTGAGGAAAGGCACTTGCAGTATTCCAGAAAGCGATTTGCTTCATATCAACACTTATTATTAAAAGAGAAACCTTACTGCCTTATTTGGAGTGTCTGTAAGTAATAGTCTTCATATCCTAGCGAAAAAAACGCAGTTGTTTGAACAACATAGTTCTCTTGGTCGCCTTTTTGTTTTGTCGCAAAAGGGCCTGGGACGAGATTTAGAAACACAGGCAGCCCGCTTGCTGATTCGTAAGAAAAGACAGCATCTGTCTCGATTTGAGACATTGTTCAGAAAAGCTCACACTCGAAGGGATGAAAACGAATTGACACAATTAAAACAATGACAAACGAGGTTGAAAACGTGTGTGAAATCAAGGGAAGCCACTTGAGAGTTCGTAGTCTCTGATCATTAAACATAAGATGGCACGCGACATGTGCGAACAAGAGCAACATAAAGTTCACTCACCAAGAAGTGTGTTCTTCTAACATAGTAGTTAACGCCGTGGCCGTAGCCTTCTGTTCGTCACTCAAATCTCTCTCCAAATCCACACCGAACTCTTGGTTGAGATACGGCACGCAAAACGAAGAGTCTGCCATGAATTTCCCACGGTGGTACACCCATGGCATTTGTTTTTTGTTGTAGTTCTCGCATGCGACGTCCACTTTGTACGGGATTCTTGCCATGCGAGCGTAGGTTTCGAGCTTTAGACATGACGGGCTAATGCTTGGAACTGGAAGTTTGAAAAATCGTGGATAAATATGTAGAACTAAATCTTTGACAGTGGTAGCCATATTGTAGTTGTTATAGTCGTTTCAGTATTTCTTTTCAAACTTCGCTTATAGTCTCAGCGGTTTTTCTTGTGCTTCTGTCCGTTCTGTGTCGTTTTCTTTTCGACTTCTTTCTTGCTTTTTTCTGTCTTGTTTTCAGGTTTTATTTTTTGTCTTAGCTCGCTGCAAACGAGCTCTATTTATGTGCAAAATCTTGTCATGCATCAAAAATTAAGAGCCAATACCACATTACGTCGCCATTCTAAATTTATAACTACACACTTGGCACTCTACTGTATGTACACGTCACGAAAAGAAAGTCCATTGAAGAAAAACATGCAAAACACTTGCTTATCATGTCTGAAAACATACCATATTCTTACACAAAAACCACCAATAAAAAACATTTTTGACGAAACAAGCATATATATTTCGTGTCTCTACAGTTTCACAATGTTTTAACGATTTTTTGTGAAGTTATTTTTCGGGAAGTAAAGGACGTTGCATAACGCAATCTTTCATGGTATGACGTTTTTAACATCCGGCAAAGCCAAGGCTGTGCATTACATCAGAATAAATTATTGGATTCAATAATTATTCTGATATTAGGTTTCTAAATTCTCAAATTCGTAATACAAAACATTGAACTTTAAACCTCGAGGAACTATGATGCAAAACAGCTTGCTATCTGACACACAAGATCAACACAGATAGATGGCACCTCTTGATTTATGCCTGCAGTTTCTTCTGTCAGCCTTTTATTAGCTAGCAACTTATTCGCGTGTCTTGTATTTCGCGCGAGACACGCGAACAACTTTGCTAAGACTGACAGAAACACCTGCAAAGAAATATAATCTAAGAGAGGAATCCAAGTCAAAGACCGAAAATTAAACGACCAATAACCAAATTTTGTGGCGATGTCTTTCGCCTTATTCAATTTGAAAATTTGGGTGGAAAAGTGGGGTAGACAAAATGGTAGATTATATGCGCGCAATGTATGTTGCCATAGCTAGCTAGGAACAACCCAGCGCAGTCACAAATATTATATTTTTAGATACACTATTTCCCATTAGCCGTATTCACACCTAGAGACGGAAAACTCGTCTGAGACGAGTTTTCGCCCGGACGGAAAACTCGTCCCTTATATTAGTGTGAAACCGAGACGAGACGGATTTTTGATCTTGACGGGAAATCGCCGTCTGAATTCGTATCAGACGGAAAACTTGTCAGACGATGAACTCGTCCTCTAGTGTGAATACGGCTACACACTTTGTAAACCAATCAGAAGGCTCCATGTTAGGGACCGGTCATTATTTATCGCCTGGGGGGTTTATTTATATTTATTTTTATTTGGGTATTACAAGGTCAAAACGCAGTGATCCTCCCTCTATAAGTACAATGATCAATGTGATCCCCCCTCAGAGCAGTTAAACATTTTCGTGATCCCCCCCGACCCCTATTTGACCTAGTAGAAGAAAATTTACAGATAGAGGGGATGCATTTTTCTTTGCGCGCGAAGCGCGCCCGAATTTTGATAAACGCATTTCATCCAGCCTCAGAGAAAGTGTAGATGAACATTCCATTTTTTTGTGTGTATAGTAAACAAATCCTGTAGATTTTATTATTCATGCGCGCAATTGCGCGCCGAAATGACGAAATTATTATTATTCATTTGCGTGAAGCGCGGCCCAAATGACGAATTTCCATAGCCGTAACGTTTGAACTCACGCTTACTCTTCTTTCAAACATAGTGACTGCCCGCCAGGCCTATCACTGCAGGGCATTTTTGGTTTGATAAGATACACTTGTTCTTGTGAACGGTGCGAAAGTAATGTCTTGGTGGCGCGAGTTGCCAAAGACTATATGAGATTATATTCTTTATATGCGCGCGAAGCGCGCCGAAATTTTTATTAAAGTATTGAGTGAAAGTGAAGTACAAAATGCAAATGTTAGAGAAGCTGGAATAACTACTTGTGGTCCCCCCTTTCAGGGCTTCCGGCTTTGAGAGATCCCCCCTTTCCCTCGTCCCAAAATGAAGTGATCCCCCCTAAAATCTTCTGCCCCCCCCCCCCCCCCCCCCCCAGGCGATAAATAATGACCGGTCCCTTGTAGCGTGCATGCCTCTAGTTCGAGTAATAAACTTTATAAAAACATCCAAATTGTAAGATACATCATCAAGAAAAAAGAACATTTGTGACTTTGCTGGGGATCCCATCTTAGCACACGACCGCCAAAAGTGCAAGAACGAGTGTGCTGCATCGCTGACAGTGCGTGCGCTTGCGGGACCATGGAACAGTGACACGTGGATATTCGACGATTTTATATTTAAGCAATAAACGTACTTTCCGCGTGCTCTCTGGTTTCTTACAAACACGAGGGGGTGTTGGGAGAACTGAGCAAAACTTGAAAGACACGAGCCGCAGGCGAGTGTCCTTTCAAGTTTTATCAGTTCGACCAACATTCCCCGAGTGTTTGTAAGAAACCAGAGAGTAAGCGGAAAGTACTTTTATTGCTTTTAGAAATAACATACACACGCGCGACAGCGTTGCGTGACAATCGTGTTTCTCAGGTCTCTTACAAACACGCCTTTTAACCAATCAGAATGCGCACATTCACCATATAAAATAGGTGTTATTTTCTAAATGCCATTATAATATGGTTTTCACCCCACGCTTCACGGGGGAACGCCGGCTAGAGCGAAGTATGGCCACTGTCATATCTGAAATGAGTCCTTTATTTTCACTAAAATCCCTGAAATTATTTTCCCACACACAATTTGCTGGCTGCGAGATGCTGTGCTTTCACCTAAAAATTTTATATTTCACGAAGTCGAAGCCACCAGAGCCAATCTGCCAAGCCAAAAGAAAACTGTGCTGATTTATACTTTCCAGGATTAACACTTGAGTTTTTCTCCTGCAATATTATGAATTTTTTTAAGGGGGAAGGAATTTATGAAAAGAAAAAAAATTAATACTGCCTTCCCTCATGTCTCTTTATTTGGACACGGAGAACTCGTTTGCATATTTTATTAGTCTTGTTGATAGCGAAGGTGACTGAAGGCAAAACTCGTCCTTCTTTCCTTTCTGCCAAAGCGAAGAAAAGTTGCCCTCGAATGCGCAGAACTTGTGTTCGTATGCGAAAGAATGACACACTCAATTTGAATTTTCACCAATTATGCTTTTTTCCTGCTTTCGAAAAACCTTCACTGCACGAGGAATAATAAAGTTCTTGTGGCAGCCTCGTTTTGAAACCACGGATTTCAAAATCAGAAAAGTTTTAGCCGGCTCTCCGGTAACTCTTATTCCATAGCAAAATTTTACTTTACGCTTAGCTGGTTCGATTGGGGACTTAATTTGGTCTGAAATTTGAAGATAATTCAAAATGAGTTTCTCAGATTATTGAAGTCTTAATGTAAAGAAAAAAGGTTTTTTCTTGAGCTCAACTGCAGCCTAAAAACACGACCAGAAAAACGCTTTACGCTTTCGAGCGTGTTTACTGACAAGCGAAATTATGGGATGCCTGAGCTGTATGGCTTCTTATTGGAGGGGGGTACACGGTATTAGAACAATGTTCAACTAAATCTACAAGAGATTCGAAGCTTTTTCAGAAATCGGCATCGCCCCTGCACTAAAATTCACGAGAATCGCAAGAAATAACTCACATTTTTCAAAGGAAACCAGCTGGTCAACTGGTAAAAGTTATTTTACAAGTAGTTCCTTTGAAGAGACAAGTCCATGATGGTATTTAAAGCGAGTTACGACGAATTTAAGAACATGCATGTTACGTCGTTCACGAAGCCGTCCACACGAAGCAAACATGGCAGTTTTTGGAGTCTTCGCCGGTTTTACGAACTTAAAATCAGCGGTACTAAGTATTCCGTATTTATTTTGTATTTTTCTAGTTTTCTTTTAGCAGACTTGTCGTTATATGCTCGAATGTTTTGCAAAATTTGTTGATTTTCTTTCTTTTCTTGTTCAAGATGGCGGCTTGGATCACGTGAATCAAAGGGCGCTGGAGCAAATGACGTCATTTAGAGGTTTGGAGAATTTAGAGACGTTTTTTTGTGTTTCTAGGCAGCGTTTGTAAGCAAAACTCCATCAGTTTTTTTCTAAATATTGCTTCTATAAGAAACCAGTAATTCTTAGCAATCATGAATTTGAGTATTTGCAAAAATTCAGTTGCAGTTTGACTTTTTTATAGACTAAATCTATGGCATAGAACATTTTGATTGCCACAGAAAAATCAGAAGAAAAAATTACTTCATAGTTTTGAAACTGAGGCTTTTAAATTTCAGAATTTAACCTTGAATTTTTGCGAGTTAAATTTGATATTTTGGCCTCTTCCTATGAAAATTTCTTGATGGAAATCTCATTTCTCCTAAAAGAAAGGTAACATAAACATCTGAGAGCTCATTACCGGGTCCCCTCAAACAATTAGTTGCACCCCCCTCTGGGGAGCCTAGCTTCTGGCGCGAGAGAGTCGTTCGATCGCTGAGAGAAAGAAGAACGCAAAGCGTGTAGAATCATAAAAAAGTGCAATGGAAAAGAGGATCGAGCTGGAATCAAGGAATAAGTCTCCTGGAGAGGTAAAGATATCCCTTTTAGGCTTTATTTAAGAGGAATTTGATAAGAATCAAGGTTTTTGTAGCCAAGTTATGAGCTGGTTTGTAGAAGTATGTAGGTTGTAGCATAGTAGCTTGATGTCTTACACTTCCATGTGCTTTTTGTTGTTTACTAGATCACCGAACTTATCCTCGACAACTGCCGCTCGACAAACATTGTAGGGCTCACAGATGATTTCGTCAAACTGGAAATATTATCCATGATAAATGTTGGCCTCACAACGCTGAAGAATTTCCCAAATCTACCGAACTTACGAAAGGTAAAGGACTTCGCAATAATTTGTAATGTTCGAGGCCCTGCTTGCACTTTGCAGCGCCGAATTTCAAATTTGAATATTCACCATCGACTTGCGTTGAACCTCACTAAACTTTTGCGCGGCTTTATTTTTTTCTTACAGATCGAACTCAGTGACAACAGAATATCTTCTGGTCTTCAAAACCTCACAGGTTCACCGAAACTTACACATCTAAGCCTTAGTGGAAATAAAATAAAAGACTTGGAGACCCTCGAACCTCTGGTAAGATGTCTTCAACTCTCTAGAGTTTCTGAGCACTTGTGATGGACCGGCTTGTTTTAACTCTCTGAGCAAACCTTTATAACGTAATTATCAATAGTGGAGGTCTTAATTATGGCTTTTCTCTTGCAGGAAAAATTGAAAAACTTGAAAAGCTTAGATCTCTTCAACTGCGAGGTCACAAATGTCGACGACTACAAGAATAAAGTATTCGATATGATCCCTTCCCTCAGATATTTGGATGGCTGTGACAAGTAAGCTAGGCTTTATATGACTGTACTTACATGCCCTATTTGATACCGTTTTCTCTTTCAGTACTCGTTTTAAGTAATTTTTGTTTATCCTGGAAGCGGAGCGTTGCTGAGGCGAAAATGTCCAAATTTTGAACTCAAACATCTTCTTGTTCGCAGAGATGGCAACGAAGCCGAAGAAACCGACTCTACGGGCGACGAAGAAGGAGACGAAGGTGAGGTATTTATTGGATAGCACAAAGTGTTATTTTAGCACGCGGTTGTTCCCGAGGCATCGAAAGTTCATTTTCGGCCGCCATTTTGACCCATCTTTTATGATCAAGGCCTGGTTTCGGCCTTTCCCTCTGATGTCTACAAACTAAATTATGCAAAAATAGTCGAGCTTCGAGAAAAAATAACTCTGTTTTAGGCGACCTAGAAACTCGTTTTCCTATCTATTAGAAGTTTACACGATATTTTTGTGTTCTCCGTGTGGAATTGTACAAGATTTGTCTAGTTGTGTGGATTTCGCATCATAAGATCGCACCACACGCATTTTCTTTCAAAGGAGAAACCTTCCCGCGCAAATCGTCGTTCGACCTTGTGGCAGAACCAATTCTAGAATTGAACTCTAGTTTGCTTTTCCTTCAAACTATACCAAATCCCTTAAAATTTTGAATTAAAAATAGTAATTCAAACAGTTTTCATCAATTCTAGCGCCAATTTTCCCTCGCTCCTACTTCATACGGGCCCTCGACGCTGTTTCGAATTTAGTTTACAGGCCTGCTTTACAAAGGCGCGAAATTTCCCAGGGATCACGGACATGCTAATGGATTTCAAAAATTGTATGTGCAATGCCATCTAAAATACCAGTATATAGTATGTACCAGTTCCAGTTAAAAGCAAATGAAACCATTGTAGCTTCAAGAAAACTTGACAACTTCCTCAGTCTAGAAATATGTTAATTTCTCCTCAGTATACCATAATATGTCCCAAGTCCATACATCCCTGCATACCAAATTTCCACTTTTGAATTTGGTATAGCAATTTACACCTCATCTTTGAGTCAGGAAAATCTAAAAATTGTTTGAGTTAGGGAATTGTCAAGTTGGGGTGTAAATGCCTAATTTTTCTTCTTTTTTTTAACTTCTGATTTCTCTAAAAAAAGGTACAAGTATGAAATTCATGTCTTATAGCGTTTTATTCCACAATCAACACCTAGACCACATAAACTACCATTTCCCCAATAGTCCGGTCAATTTAGCGTTTAACCTGGAAAAAATTGCAACATGGGATTTTTATACAGCAAATGCTCAGGAATATATGCGAGAAATACGTGTCCAAATTTTGTGAAAATCCGTTCTGGGGAAGTTTGTTAAATTTGAGGTTTTCCGTCTGCACGAAGGAAAGCCTGTTGTTTTCGGTGGCACTTGAAAGCGAACAATTCGAAGGGAGGGCTATAGACTGTAGAGCTGTAACTCGGTGTGATATTGAACGAGATATCGAGCCATTTCTTTCTACTGCACAATGTGATTGCATAGATGTGAATTTTGTGTTTGTTTATAACCAATTCTGCGAAATAATAACTAAATAATCCTGAGTTTTGACAAATCCCATGTGATCCTTGTATTTCCAGCGCGGTGATACACTAAAGTTCGAATATTATACGCTAAAAGAAATAAACTGATCATAGCCGTAACTCATCGCTCAGAAATTATTTGTTTCAACCGAAAAACCTTATTAAATATTCCCCGGTTTCATCTGTACAGTCTATAAACATTCTCCCAGTTTCTGTGTTTTCAGTGTCTAAGTGCCGCCGAAAACAAAAGGCGCCCTTGACGTCGCCAGTAAAACCAAACATTTAACCAACTTCCCCCGGTCGGATTTCTACGAAATTTGAATATGCTATTCCTACATATGTTTTTGACAATTAGTAACAAAAATTTCCCATGTTGCAATTTTTTCCAGGTTCGGGTGTTTTTCGGGCTTAATTTGACCGGACTACAAGTCAATGTGATAGACTATATGGAAATAAATTTTCACAGTGAGAAAGGAAACATTTGAATTTTGGTGCCATATAGTTTTTATAGTGCTAATTGGGTTATTGTGAAAAAAATTTCACAACAACTGTATCCTGGAATTTCTGTTCAGCCACCCTACAACTTGGTATGTTTATCAATCCTGCAATTCTTTCTGTTTCAGCAGAAAGCTTAAATAATAATATTAAATCAAATGAATCTAACCACATGACTTCTGTATTCTTCTTTGAAAAGTACTGGCAGAAAATGGCTATCACTTTTCTTTCTTGTCACAAAGTGATAGGTCCTTTTCTAGTTCATGTGATATTTAGTAAAGGATTTGAGTTTTCATTAACAACTTGAAAACCATTTTTAGATGAGGATGAAGTAGATGAAGTTGGTGATGAAGATGATGATGATGAGGATGGTGAGTTGTAACATCAAGCTTTACAAAAAACACACTAATATGTGTTTAATCTGCCTGTATCATTAAATTTATGTGTTAGGCTCAAATTGATTACCTGTGAAAGAAAAATACTGCCAAAAACTTTATGAATCCAATCTACTTTAGAGTCACTGGCAGTTTACCAGTTACTCTAGTGAAAATTGTGGAATGAATGGATTAGTGAATCTAGCATCCTCACATGTCTTTGTGCAAGAATATGTTGTACCAGTCAAAGACAGTTGAGCAACATTAAGCAAAGTTGTGGGATGTCACTGTCATTTCTAAAGGGAAGAGAGGTGCGTGAAAAACTGCCATAAATGATCCAGGGC
Organism: Scolanthus callimorphus; assembly: GCA_033964015.1. NCBI lineage: Eukaryota > Metazoa > Cnidaria > Anthozoa > Actiniaria > Edwardsiidae > Scolanthus > Scolanthus callimorphus. The sequence continues at coordinate 27,967,720 of CM066918.1, read as the reverse complement.
CCGACATTAACTTTTTTCGTTACCGTATTTACCAGTGTATAATGCGCACCCGTGTATAATACGCACCCCAATTTTGAGGGTCAATTTTGAAAAACAAAGGTTTGACAATAAAATGTGAAAATAAACTTCGAACCTCCAACAACCATAAGACTTGGGGAAAAATCATCAACAAACAAACGCAATTCTCTCTTGATTTAAGTAAGTAACTTATGTACTCGCCATGAACAGATGAGTGAAATTTTCCGACGGTTTCTTCATTTTAATTGTTTGTTTGAGAGAAATCTTGTGCCACAAGTGATTTCACTGATATTCATATGCATTGTAGCCTTCTAGCAGGTGTTTACAGGCTGATTTTATCGCAAAAATCCCGGAGTTCGTAGTCGCGAGTGCCGACGAGCGCCATCTTGGATTTTGGACGTGCGTCCTGGGCCGAGTCACAAAATCCAAAATGGCGCTCTAGCGACTACGAACTCCGAGTTTTTTGCAATAAAAACAGCCCACCAACGCCTCCTGGCAGGTCTCACGGATCGAAATCCTAGCTTTATTATTGGAAACCGAACCACACAACCATAAATCGCTAATTTGTAAGGATCTTTTGTATTTGTTGTTATGCAAATTCCCAAAAGCGATGTTCCGTGTATAATACGCATCACGTTTTTGAGGCTCATTTTGGACTGAAAAAAGTGTGCATTATATACGGGTAAATACGGTAGGTGCCATTGGTGACTAATGAAAACGTCACCAAAATGCAAAGATTTAGTCGCCATATAAACATGGATCTCAGCTGAACTCAGAAAGATGTGGTGCCATTTGGCGACTAGCTCTAAAACTTTGGTCGCCAAGCCCCTAAATTTAGTCGCCATTGGCGACCATATGGTTGCAGTGTTGGACCCTGTGATCAATCATTTCTTTTATTTTGATCAGTCATTTTTTCCCCCTTTTCCCCTCACAGTGACAAAGCAAGTCTTTTGTTTTGTGTGTGTTTGTAATGCCATCATGTAATAGTCATGTGAGTTAACCAAACAATGGATTACAATTAAAAGATTGATTGTGGTGGCTATGGTAGCTTTTGGACAGTTCAGTGATTTTGGTAGTGAATTCCACCTGCCTGTGAAGTTGTGACTTTGACAAGCTCGTCAATGTTTGTTATGCAGTAACTAACACTGTTTTTGTTTGTGACGCAGATGACGAGGACGATGATGATGATGATGACGATGATGATGATGATGAGGGTGTGTCAGATGAAGATGAAGAAGATGAGGATGAAGACGAAGGGGAGGTGGAAGGTGAGAGCAACACTTCAGAACTTATGTCTGAGCTAGGATTTCAATTAAAAGGGTCAATTTATCCCCCATACACATGGCTGGAAATTGCAACGTGACCACAAATCAGGGCTTAGTGACTACAAATTTGAACTTAGGCATTTTAGTATGACCAGTTGACCAGTTGTTTGCACTTGGTCATCAGCTGGTGATCAAAAGAAACATAAGAATTCAAATAGATGTCTTCACTTTTCTTTGGCAAACTGTTTTTGGTACTTCTCTTTTTATCTTTTACAACAACAATTCTCATTGTAAGAAACTGGAACCATTTTTCTGTGCTATGTCACTGCATTCCTCCGCACAGAAAATGTTTATATATTCTACATGAACGTACACGGAGACACTTTCCAGTTACGTTTATTGAACACGAGGTTAACAATAATCAAGGAAGGAAAGAAAAGTAACCATAAAGGACAAAGTGACTTAGTATTTACAATGGAAAACAGAGTATTGATTAATAGATTTGTACATATGTAACTAAGTTCAACATAATTAAATAAGTAAAAACTTGCCCGGTCTACAAAAGTGGTGATTTCAAGCAAGTAACTGGAAAGTCAAGTGCAATTTGCATGGAAACTACAAGATTTAAAGGTGCATACAATTCCCAAGAGGATGTGCAAAGCACTAAATTCTGAATGCCCAATATAAACACATTAATATTAGCCCAATAGAAAGGGGCCCTAGTTCTGTACCTCAGTGGATCTACTTGTGGCACACTGCATACTTTTTGTATTTCAATAATTTTTGAAAATGGTGTATACAGGCCCTCCCTGAATATAGACCCCCCAACCTATTTTTCAATCTGTTTTTTTTTTTCCAGGTGATGTTGAAGAAGAAGATGAAGAGGAAGACGAGGAGGATGAGGAGGAGGAAGTAGGGTTAGAGTATCTACAAAAAGAAAACATTGAAGTAAGTTGCATTTTTTGTGTGTGAGTAATTGCGCCTGTGGTAATGGCCATACTGGATGCAATGTTAAAAATCTACTTTACTGCGATTTTAATAATTCTGCGAACTCTTACTTTACATTTCTAAATGCCAAACTGTGTTTTGGCCTTCATTCCATCAAACCCTGTAAGACAAGCATTTTATGGTGAAAAATTTTTGTTTAAAAGCCTAGTTAGTTTAAGAAAACCTCACTTGTTTGATTGGGGTTGCATCTATCGCGTGTCTACATCATCAACAAAAAAAAACAGTTCTGTCTGCACGTGAATCTTTAAAGCTTTGACAGTTGTACTTCAGTGTTTGCCACCCCAAATGTGAATATCAAAATAATTTCATAAGAACGAGACATCAAGGGCCAGTCAGCCATTTTGGAAAAAGGTGTAAAATACCCCTGTTGTTGTCATTGAGTCCTGATCTTGAGGAAACATTGTGTTTCACAGGAGGACGAAGAAGGAGAAGACTTCAACCCAGAGGATGTGGAAGAAGAGGAAGAAGTCGACGAAGAGGATGATGATGAACTCAACGAAGAACAGACCAGTAGAGGAGAGAAAAGAAAACGAGAAGAGGATGATGAGGCCAATGATGACTGACAGGCATTATTGACCTTACAGTGTAGCATACTTCTATTGTACAGCCAGCTACGGTTCAGGTCGCTACTGGGCTGGACTTTTGCTCAGACTGAACGACTTGTTGTGGGTTGCCCACAGTTCACAGGGTACTCTTGCCTCCCTTACTCAGAGACAGGGTTGAATGAAAGGCTGGTCAGAGTCTGATGGAGAACTAAATTTCCTCTATTGTGTATAGCAGGTATTGAGAATTCATATGTTGATAGGGCATCTAAAACTTAATTAGAAGGGCCTCTCTGTAAGCGTGCTTGGCCCTTTCGCTCCCAAGCAATCTAAGTGCGACATCTCCTGGGCAAGTGCAGTATCCTCCCTAGTGGCAGAGCAGAAATGACATTTGGTGAGTTGTTTTCTTCACATTTATTTCGGCTGCAGTGATTTCTTGTGAAAAATAACTGTAACCTTCCCTTGCATAATTTACCAAATTTTTACCCAGTCTGCACAAAGGCAGTAAAAATATTCATTTTTTTGGCTGATTATAGTATCACTTCTCGCTAAGTTTAGGCCTTGATATCTAAAGATCACACATTAGCCTTCAAATTTCATGCAAGTTTTGAATATTGTGTATAGCTATAAGGACTATATGAGAAAAAATCTTGAGCTTATATATTCATAAACTGTGGAGTTAAGAACTTGTAGAAATCTGATTTCCACTCTGTCCTCCCTAGCAAATTAGGAGAATATACTATTTGATTGATCTATTGTTCTTTAACTTCAAAATTTTTAAAATCAAATAGCGATACCTTTGTTCCGAATTATTATAAAATTGTAGGGAGAAGTTTCATTCGGTCGTACTTGGGAGTGTACAGTTCTTTCATTCACCAATCCTTCATGGCTTTGACTAAGAGATTCACCACAGCGTAAACTGTATTCATTCTCTGATTTTCTTAAGAAAATGTTAGATAGGACACGTTTCTAAAGATCCATATTGGCATTAGGAGTCTGTATTTTGGGTTAAGGGCCATATTATAGCCTCCAATTGATCATAATTTAAGAACCAAGCTTTGTAAATGACATCTTGCATTTTTCTAGTTAGAGCATAGAGTATTTTATTTTTGATACTTAGAGAATACAGTATTGTAGAGTAGCTACAGTTTTACTAGTTCTTTATGAGAGGAAACCACACACACGAGGTCTTCCTCTAGTTTTGATGACTATTTGTTGTGATGTCGTGGCTCTAATGTATATGTATGTAAGACTTTACAGTGTTTCAAATAAATACAGACTTTTCATGCCAAATAGTGATGCAATTATTAGTCAATTGATGCACAGTTCAGTGCCGTATCGCTCTTGGGGGAGGGGGGGGCGTGCTGCAATTATTAGTCAATTGATGCATAGTTCAGGGCCGTATCGCTCTTAGGGGCCGGGGAGGGGGATGACCCCCTAGTTTATCTGACACTGCAGTTAACTCTAGTAACGGACACTCTTGTAAACGGAAAGCTCCATTAAGACACATGAAATCCCCGTTTTATTTACGTATCGCTTGTGTACAGCCTCTCCTCCATCAAAATGGAGGGAAAGAGACGTCTGTGTTATAGCGTAAGGGCCATAAATAGAAGAACTCCGAGCTGTGACAACTTTTCACCGCTCTGTCGAATGAATATAAACGATGGCTTGCTGTCTTAGTCTTAGTAGAGAGAGCCTCTACTCTATGTACAAGTCAAACCCGGCAGGAAATTCATTTGACACAAAGCAACATTTTCTGAGGAGATGGAAAAGTATTTGCTCAATGGCAATATTTTAGAATCGTTGGAAATGCTTGGCGTGCAAACCAAAATCGTACTGATTGGCTAATTTGAGAGCAAGAAATCAGTTGGATGCGATTTTTGCGTAAGTGAAACAATTACCAAAGCAACCTCTTTTTATAAAAACAAAAACATTTTGATGGATGTTCTCACGCTTCGACAGGGATAGCCTGCTCGCAGGCGTTGGATAGTTATAGTAGTTTTAGGTCGAGAAACGAGTTTGCTTTTGCGTGGCCGCGATCTTGGATTTGTGACAAAATTTAACAAATTGGGGGGAGGAAAGGAGAAAAGAATGCTCATTAGTTAGATTGTAAATGAGAAGAAGGTGAAGAAAAACGGCTCGGCATGTGTGCGACTGTCAGTAATGACGCAATTCCTAGCCTATATTATCGGATTATTGCATGTACTGAGTATATAATATATAGATTTAGCCACTGGCTAAAAGCGGAGCTCCCGGTTACATATTTTTCTGTTAACGAGGCAAAAAGGTTGCTATTGTACATAGGCGTAGTCTTGCACCATCATACCACTCGACTAAGCACTTGCACCCCCTTGCCACTTCCACCACACAAGTCTGGTTGTCTAAGGTTTATCCCTTCTGAGATATGTTCTTTTTCTCTTGTGATGACGTCATCGATGACGTTATACCACGTGACCATGCAGTTGCACCCCCGTGCCACGTAGATAACTTCACCCAAGTTTGGTTGTCTGAAGTTCATTCCTTCCCGAGATGTTTTTTTTTGCTCCTGTGATGACGTCATCGATGACGTCATACCACGTGACCGTGCAGTTGCACCCCCCTTGCCACTTAGATAACTTCACCCAAGTTTGGTTGTCTGAGGTTTATCCCTTCCTGTGATATATCCTTTTTCTCCTATGATGACGTCATCGATCATACCACGTGACCATACAGTTGCACCCCCCTTGCCACTAACACAACTTAACCCAAGTTTGGTTGACTGAGGTTTATCCCTTCCTGAGATATAGAGGATATGCATGGCCGCGCGGAGATACGAATTTTATCTTCGAGTGATGAAAATTTATCTCACGAGTGAGCGCAGCGAACGAGTGAGATAAATTTTTAACACGAGAAGATAAAATTCGTGTCTCCAAGCGGCCATGTAATGTTCTGTTTATGATATAAACATCAATGAAATACCAAATTCTAATTTTATTTGAGTTAAGCTTAAAAATCGAGCATTGAGCAAAGGCAAGTGTGATATCTTCACGTGAAAATATCATGTTATTTTCACGTGTGAAGATATCAAGTTTTCGCGCGGGAGATCACCCGGTATTTCATTGGTGTTTATATAATAAATGATCTTTTTCTCCTATAATGACGTCATCGATGACGTCATACCACATGACCATACAGTAGCACCTCCCTTGCCACTTAGATAACTTTACCCAAATTTGGTTATTCCTTTCCGAGATGTTTTTTTGCTCCTGTGATGACGTCATCGATGACGTCATACCACGTGACCGTGCAGTTGCACCCCCCTTGCCACTTAGATAACTTCACCCAAGTTTGGTTGTCTGAGGTTTATCCCTTCCTGTGATATATCCTTTTTCTCCTATGATGACGTCATCGATCATACCACGTGACCATACAGTTGCACCCCCCTTGCCACTAACACAACTTAACCCAAGTTTGGTTGACTGAGGTTTATCCCTTCCTGAGATATAGAGGATATTGCATGGCCGCGCGGAGATACGAATTTTATCTTCGAGTGATGAAAATTTATCTCACGAGTGAGCGCAGCGAACGAGTGAGATAAATTTTTAACACGAGAAGATAAAATTCGTGTCTCCAAGCGGCCATGTAATGTTCTGTTTATTATATAAACATCAATGAAATACCAAATTCTAATTTTATTTGAGTTAAGCTTAAAAATCGAGCATTGAGCAAAGGCAAGTGTGATATCTTCACATGTGAAAATATCATGTTATTTTCACGTGTGAAGATATCAAGTTTTCGCGCGGGAGATCACCCGGTATTTCATTGGTGTTTATATAATAAATGATCTTTTTCTCCTATAATGACGTCATCGATGACGTCATACCACATGACCATACAGTATCACCCCCCTTGCCACTTAGATAACTTTACCCAAATTTGGTTGTTTGAAGTTCATCCCTTCCCGAGATATGTTCTTTTTCTCCTGTGATGACGTCATCGATGACGTCATACCACGTGACCATACAGCTGCACCTCTCTTGCCACTTAGATAACTTCACCCAAGTTTGGTTGTCTGAGGTTCATCCCTTCCAGAGATATATTATTTTTCTATTTGATGACGTCATCGATGACGTCACGTCACGTGATCATGTTGCAGCACCTCCCTGGTAGCACAGATAAAATATCCCAAGTTTGGTTGTCTTAGCATGTTCCCTTGAAGAGAAATAATTTTTTCTTAGTATACCACAGGGTTCCCATGAGTTTCCGCGTACGGCGGACGGACGGACGGACGTACGCTATACCTTTGATACCAGGAAGAAACAAAAAAATTCATATCTCAAGAAGGGAACAACTATGGCAACCAAACTTGGACACATTCATCTTTTGGGCGATACCATTTCAACGCCCTAATCATTTGACTTGGCGCCGTCAATAACGTAAGCAAAATGAGCAAGAAAGCCCGTGACGTTTGAAAATCAACTCCATAGTTATGCTAGACGTTATTTCCTTAGGTATGGTGCTCCGCTTGCGCGGGCCTTTGGCCCGCGCAGGAGCTCCGCTAATATATAGATTTAGCCACTGGCTAAAAGCGGAGCTCCCGGTTAAATATTTTTTTAACGAGACAAAAAGGTTGCCATTGTACATGAAGAGATAGCCTTGCAACGTTATACCACGTGACTAAGCACTTGTTCATCCAAGTGTGGTTATCTAAGGTTCATCCCTTCAACGATGTAAACCTTTTCGCGTTTGATGACGTCATCAATGACGTCATACCACATGACCATACAGTTGCCCCCCCCTCCCTTGCCACTTAGACAACTTCACCCAAGTTTGGTTGTCTGAGGTTCATCCCTTCTTGAGATATATCATGTTTCTCCTATGATGACGTCATCAATGACGTCATACCATGTGACCATGAAGTTGCACCCCTCTGCCACTTAGATAACTTCACCCAAGTTTGGTTGTCTGAAGTTCATCCCTTCTTGAGATATATAATTTTTCTGCTATGATGACGTCATCAATGACGTCATACCACGTGACCATGCAGTTGCACCCCCCTTGCCACTTAGACAACTTCACCCAAGTTTGGTTGTCTGAGGTTCATCCCTTCTTGAGATATATCATGTTTCTCCTATGATGACGTCATCAATGACGTCATACCATGTGACCATGAAGTTGCACCCTCTGCCACTTAGATAACTTCACCCAAGTTTGGTTGTCTGAAGTTCATCCCTTCTTGAGATATATAATTTTTCTGCTATGATGACGTCATCAATGACGTCATACCACGTGACCATGCAGTTGCACCCCCCTTGCCACTTAGACAACTTCACCCAAGTTTGGTTGTCTGAGGTTCATCCCTTCTTGAGATATATCATTTTTCTCCTATGATGACGTCATCAATGACGTCACACCACGTGACCATGCAGTTGCACCCCCCTTGCCACTTAGACAACTTCACCCAAGTTTGGTTGTCTGTGGTTCATCCCTTCTTGAGATATATGATGTTTCTCCTTTGATGACGTCATCAATGACGTCATTCCACGTGACCATGCAGTTGAACCCCCTTGCCACTTAGAAAACTTCACCCAAGTTTGGTTGTCTGAGCTCCATCCCTTCCCGAGATTTGTTAATTTTCTTAGTATACCACAGGGTTCCCATGAGTTTCCGCGTACGGCGGACGGACGGACGGACGTACGCTATACCTTTCATACCAGGAAGAAACAAAAAAATTCATATCTCAAGAAGGGAACAACCTATGGCAACCAAACTTGGACACATTAATCTTTTGGGCGATACCATTTCAACGCCGTAATCATATGACTTGGCGCCGTCAATAACGTAAGCAAAATGAGCAAGAAAGCCCGTGACGTTTGAAAATCAACTCCATAGTATGCTAGACGTTATTTCCTTAGGTATGGTGCTCCGCTTGCGCGGGCCTTCGGCCCGCGCAGGAGCTCCGCTATAATATACCCATGAGTAAACAGGGCAGAAACTATTAATTGGCTTTATACCTATTGTGGTTTCCCTGCCTACTTATGCCAAGTAAAAAAAGACATGTTTCTCGTCCGGATTTGTGAGAAAAATAGGGCGGGCAGACGCATTTTATTTTTATTTATTATATCAAAAACTGCTCTCGGATTAGATAATTTGGGTACAGATGACTCTGATAAGTGTGTGATACTTCCTTTGAGTTCTGCTATCAAATATTAATCAATGCAAGTCAGATAGTGCTGAAACTAAAGCTTTAGTTTCCTCTGCAATGTGATTGAGCGTTCAGTAGCACCAGTCAGTTATTTCTGGCTTTGTAAAAAGCATTTAAAGCAAAAGTAACAAATAGTAAAATTTTGATGCGCCCCCAAAAAGTGACGCGGGCGGGGACGAGAAACATGTATTATTTTTTTAAATAATAAAAGTTCGACTAACTTGAAATTTGAGGATTTTGTAATGAATTATTCGGCTTTTCCTTATGAAAATATAAACACGCGTATAAAACCCAAAGTGGGAACTTCTCACACCTCCCAGCAATGGGTGCCTGTTCCTTGCTCAATGCCAAAGAAACATTTAGGCTTGTCCTACGTAGCAACAGTAACTAGGAACAGTGAATGCGGGATATCCGTGAATTACACAATACATGTTGCATTTATCGACGGTGTAGATTCAATCTTCAATAACATTTGACATTTTGCAGCTTTGTTGTATGGTGTTTATTATTTATTGCATTTGATTTTCAGATTTTAAGGACATTACTTATTTATAACCTCCTCCATAATCTCACAGGTCTGTAAGCTAAATAAGATCGAGGGGAAAAAAAACAAGCAAACATGTGCTGAAAAAAACGCCGCTCTCATTGCAAGACACCATGAGATGCCTAACGGGGCTAACGGTGTCCATGTTCTTATTATTTAAGATTACACAAACAAACTGCGAAACAACTACAAAAGCTCTCAACAGAGATCCCGAAAGCCAAATTAATTTCATTAACTTTGCAAAACCAGATGAGTCAAAATATCTTCTGGGCGATATCATTTCGCGTAGTTTTGAGCCGGAAGAGCTTGATTGTTTGTTCAAGTGCTTTAAAACTGAGGATTGTTTATCATTGAACGTAGCATCGAGTGCAGAACCAAGCAATTCAAGATTCTGGTGCGAGCTTTTACCCATTGACAAGTTCAACTCATCTGCAAAGTTCAACGAAAATGGAACCTCAAAGTACTACAGTATTTATGTAAGTCATTTTACTACTAAAAGGTACCAAAAAGGGCGTAGCTTTTAATTGTTTTTGACCGCTAGAACGTACCCAAGAGGTACCTATCTGAAAAAAATGTCGACATTTCAAATTTTACCCTCTAAAAGGTACCAGAGGCCTCATTTAAACCACCTAAAAGGTACGATGAGCACTCCGCCCGAAAAATACCAGGGGCGTCCCCCGGGTACAGAGCACGGACACGCAACAACTTTTGTCGTTTTTCCTAGGGTAACGAACCTGTGTTAGGCATACAATGGGCATTTTGAAAAAGACGAAATGAAAACTATGTTTGCAAAATTTATTTCCCTCTTGTCGACACTCGACGGGGCTTGCGCCGCTGAAATCGAGAGAAATCGAAAAGACAAGCAGGATACTGCACGAAAATGCAGTGAACGGCTTATTTTGCATTCTGTTACAGGCAGGTAATTCTTATTTGTAAATATGAGTTTTAAAAATTTTTAAAATTTTGCGTCACTGCCAGCCAGTATAATAACGTTATACGACAACAACAACAAATTCTCTTGAAAAAATCGTTTGAACAACGATCAGTTTCTAGCAGTGGGAACAGCACGGCATTTCATATTTCATTCCGGGGAGGGGGTTGGGGGGGATTTCACAACATCACGTTTTTCTCTCTGAATTCGTTGTGTTTTACCTCCCTTGTTGCTACGTCAGACAAGCCGAAATTAAAAGTTTCTTTGACATCATGCTTTATTCCCGATTACAGGAACATGTTAGAAGTTGCCTCACAGTATCTTTGCACAATTTCAATATATTGGTATTTTCACAAAAATGACATAAAGTAATTTTCGAGTTTGTGTTTGTTGCTCGGACATTAATTCCACGAAATAAAAAACTCCTGAATACGCAACCTTTTCCTACAAACTTTTCTCAGCCAGCTAAAGAAGGGGCGGAGGAACAGGTATTTTACACTGACAAGTTATATAACTTATCCAACAGAGTCCGTGTCACTACATAAACTGCAACTATGGGGCGTGCGTGACAAAGTACGATCGCGATGCCAGAAGTGTCACGGGTACCTGTGTCTGCGAGCATGGACACGTAGGGCCACATTGCCAGCAGGGTAAGGCATCCCATTTCCTCAACCATTTATATAGATGGCCGCATCGTCACGCAACTTTACAAATGATTCCACTCAAGGGAGCCTTTCACGATACGCGCATGCTCCAGTAGCGATCACTGGATTATCAGCAAAACTAATCACACCATCCTATCAGATAACTAGTCGTCTAAAACTGCTAAAAAGCATGATCGGATGGATGGAGAAGTAGCGAGATTATAAACGATTGAGGTTTTTAGCTTTTGTTACGTCTCCAGTGTTTTTTTTCTCGGATATTTGACTTTTTTGGCGCACGGTATTCCTTGAATTGAGAGTTGCGCAGAACAGCTGCTCATTTGCGTAACAGGCTTCCTTTAAGGACCATTCTCGTAGCCATTGCTCCCCGGCTCGTCACCCCGCGGGAGCATTCTCGTACCCAGAGTTACCCGACGCATGACGCATTCTCAAAAGAAAATGGTGGTTTTACGCCTCACAATTACTTTTAGAGCGTTCAAGTCGAAGGCATAGGTTGAACAGACGACTAGGAAACGAATGCCAGTGTTATATTGACAGATACGTTTTTATAAAGCGAGATGAAGCTACTTTTATTTACACGTGCGCGCCACTTCAGCCAATCAGCGAAGGCCCTCAAATGGCTGTCACCAGAGCCTCCCCTGCGAGAACGAGCCGGGGAGCTCTAGGTTCGAGAGCCCGTGGGAGAGGCTCTGGTGACATCCACGGACGCATGCGTAAAGGAAATTGGTGTTTTTATGACTCAAAATTACTTTTAGAGCGTTCAAGTCGAAGGCATAGGTTGGACAGACCTGGGAAACGAATGCCAGTGTTATTTTGACAGATACGTTTTTATAAAGCGAGAGTTAGCTACTCTTATGTACCGGCGTGCGCGCCATTTTAGCGAATCAACGAAGCCCCTCAAATGGATGTCACCAGAGCCTACCCTGCGACGATCATCCCCGACCCATATGACATCATATGGACCCCTCCCCCCCCATGGGATGCTACAAGTATATTGCATTTAGTACGTCAACTTCATGACACGATATTGAGAATTGATTCTTTGCTCTTGACCAATCAGCTTTGTGATAGTAAGTTAAATGAATAATAAATGATGTGCTCTTGCATTTGTTGGCAGAGTGTATCAGTCCTCTTGGGATGGAGTCTCGTGCAATTCCCGATGACAGGATAACTGCTTCGAGCAAGTATGATGAAGTTCATCATTTCGGATACTTTGCACGACTGAATAACCTATATGTGACTGATGTAACTGCCGGATGTTGGAGTGCTAAATACAACAATGTCACTCAGTGGCTTCAAATAGACTTGGGTAAATATAATGGAACATCACTTTGTATGATCACTAGGTGAAACAATTATCATGTGCTATTCACCTCCCCTTCAGAGCGCGTGTTTTATCGGCACTATAGAGTCGCAAATCAAACACCCTTTGTACTTCATATTCGCGAGAGGTGAACATCTCAATTCTCACAGATTCGTCTCTTTTCTTCGTGTTCCCATTCAGATGTCATGAAGATAGTCACACGAGTTGCTACGCAAGGAAGACCACAATACGATCAGTGGGTGACAAGCTACAAACTCAAGTACAGTCTGGATGGGTCAAGTTGGTCGTTTTACCAAGAGGGAAACCCTGACAAGGTATAACACCGATTTGAGAAGCCGCGAAACAGACCTTTTGCGCTTCCTACCATGATCAATACAGGGGAATTTCAGCAGAAACCCATGTGGGATAATCTGAATTTCCCATGGCAGAAGAATGGGAAGTGTTCGGAATCCAGGGGCGTAGCCAGGGGGGCGGGGGTCAATACAGGGGTTACGGAACCCCCCTCTCCCGCAGCGGACCCCCCCCCCCCCCCGCCCCCCCTCGCCTCTGTTCTGGACCGACTTACTACTAAAATTGTAAATATTTAATAGACAACAAGTAAAAGCTCCAATAAGGGAAGTGGTCAAAACATCTGTACTCGAATGGGACCCGATGGGGTGGTGTATGCCGCAACCAACCTTCCTTTAGGAAAAAATGACCATTTTTAACTGCAAATATCTCGTAAAATAATAAATGAATACAAACGATACAGCACCGTCTTCTTTATAGTGCGAGCAACACATCCATGCATTAAAATCCAACACCCCTTACTCGTGAACAGAGAAAATGGGCATTGAAAAAACGGGTGGGTAGGTACAACCCGGGACCTACCACCTCCCGTTATAAAATCGGGTCCCGCTCGAGTACAAATGTTTTGACCGCTTCCTTAAAATGTAGCAAATTTCTTCAAACGCTAGTTTTTCCCCGAGATGTGGATTTTTTTGTTTTTTAAATTTTGGAACCCCCCCTCTCATAAGTGCTGGCTACGCCCCTGGAATCCCATGGCTATCCATGTAGGAAATTCAGGTTTTCCCATGGATGGGGTTTCTGCAGACATTCCCTGTGGAATGAGTAACCCTTGGAGACTCTCTGGACCCTCGTACAAATGGAGCATTGTTCTGGGATAAGTAAAGACTAAAATATAGTTAACCTCTATAGGAAGACATGATTTTGGAGGTCATACTGATCTTACCTCTTATTTTCCCCTCTTTTCCAGGTATTTCAAGCCAATAGTGACATGGATACCGTAGTTACACACAACCTGATCCCACACATAGAAGCACGCTATGTAAGGTTCCTACCTATGACGTGGCATTGGCACATATCTATGAGATGTGAGCTGTATGGGTGTGTCCCACCACCATAGATCACCCTTCTAGTCTGCCAACAGAAAGTAGACAGATTATTCCGTAACCATACACATGTTATGCATATGCTATATCAAATCGTATCATATCGTATTGTACCGTATCGTATCGTATCGTATCGTATCGTATCGTGCATATCATACGCATCAAGAACAGCGGAGCCGGGGAGCTGTTATTTTATAAAGCGAGATTAAGCTACTTTTATGTACGCGTGCGCGACATTTCAGCCAATCAGCAAAGGCCCTCAATGGATGTCACCAGAGCCTCCCCTGCGAGACGAGGAGCCGGGGAGCTCTGGGTACGAGAATGAGAAGTATCGTCCCGTGTAACGATAGCCAGCGAAGGCTAAAAATCTCAAACCAAATGAGGCGTATATAATCACGCTACTTCTATCCATCCGTATTTTTTTTAGCTTAACATATTCGTAAATAGTTATCTGATAGGAAGGATGTTCGTATTAGTTGTGCTGATAATTCAGTGATCGCTCCTGAGCATGCGCGTATCATGACAGGCTTCCTTGAGGCAACTGAAGAAATGTGTTGTTCCTCGTGGTGATATATAGTCCGTATACTGCACGCTTATACGATCTGTTTTTAAGAATATGCATATCCACATTCGAGTAGTGAAGTCTCAACTGTCATTGTCTCTTGATCGGGCAAGAAGACCCCAACCCCCCTTCTTTTTGTTGAGGGGGGGGGGGGGGGGGGGGAAGCTGTTTAAAGTGTTCGTGATCCCCCGCCCCCTGGGAACTAGAGGAAAATAAAACCTTGTAGAAGCCCTAAATGTAATAACTGGCCCTAAGTGTAATAAAGGCCCCAAGTGTAATAAGAAATCGCCCTAAGTGTAATAAAGGCCCCAAATGTAATAAAAATTGGCCCTAAGTGTTATAAAGGCCCCAAACGTAATAAAAAGTGGCCCTAAGTGTAATAATGGCAATGATCATACAAACTGGCAGGGTAGCAACTTTTGTAAGTTCCCTAGAACATGGATACAGAATAGAACTTAGTTGCAGGTTTAAGGTCAGCTTCTCAAAGAGTAGCAGCACACATCTAGTATCGTGTTCCATGAGTACCCCGAAGGCGATACTTAATATTACAGTCCGCGGTGTTTGCTTCATATTAGACCCCGTTTACATGTGGTGGAAATATCCGTCCTAGTTAGAGTGACAAAATCGGTATTTTGGGACTTTAAAAGTGGCTGCTCAATAGAGGATGGCCGCTTAATTGTGGTATCACTGTAATACATTGATATAACAACGCTGACTTATTCCAACTAGGACGTTGTATGGCCATTGTCATTTATTACACTTAGGGCCGCCTTTTATTACACTTGGGGCCTTTTTTACAGTTAGGGCCAATTTTTATTACATTTGGGGCCGTTATTACACTTGGGGCCAATTTTTATTACACTTGGGGCCTTTATTACACTTAGGGCCAGTTATTACATTTAGGGCTTCTACAAACCTTACTCAGAAAGGCACTATGGACATTCCATTCCAAAAATACAAACGTAACCAATTAAAGGCCCATCACCAACCGGGAGCCTTTGCGCCCCGTTTTCTTTTGTTTTCAAATTGATCCATTGTTTTTCAGCTGCTCTGATTGGCTAATAGTCCGCAAAGGCTCTCGGTTGGTGATGGGCCTTTAAGTATACCGCCTTATTAGCGTGTAGGGTATGCATGTTTGTTTACACATGGTCTCGGTTGATTAGCTAGACGCTAATATATAAGCATTACAGTTTGCATGCGTAATTCATTCGCGTCCAACTCGTCGCTTTATCACTAACTTAATTACCCAATGATTGGAAGAGTTTAACATGTACAATGAAATATTATCTTTATTCCAGTAAGAATATCAATGTCAAACTACAATGATAATTATTATAATTATTATATTCATTACAGTGTGAACGATTAATAGTGTGAATTAATAGTGTGAATAATAGTGTGAATAAAGAGTGCACGAGTCTTGTGTGGACACACTTCTAATAAGCGGGTGTGCGAATTAGAATATAAGGTCACTTTCGATTCTCTCTCTGGGCGGGATGAGCCACCCTTGTTGGCCGGCAGCGCGTAGTTCTCGCAGTTTATGTAGCAGCTGCTCATAAGATCTAATGCTATTGGCTTGATGCACCTCATTGTTCTATTGTATTCTCGCTCTATTCTTGTGTTTCCATTGTTTTCACTGTGGTGTAGCAATCCTATAGGGTTTGTTGAGGCCACATTTGTAATAACCTGCCACATTTGTAATAACTGCCACATTTGTAATAACATTGTGCCACATTTGTAATAACTGCCACATTTGTAATAAAATTGTGCCACATTTGTAATAACTGCCACATTTGTAATAATATTGTGCCACATTTGTAATAACTGCCACATTTGTAATAACACTGTGCAACATTTGTAATAGCGGAGCTCCCAGCGGAGCCCCATAGCTACATGCAGGCAGAAAGGAAACAACACAAAAGTGTATATGAATCGACTTCCGGTTTGTGCGTTCGTTCGTTTGTTCGTCCGGCATCAGGTCTGTGTGAGGATATTTCTAATCGATAGTCTTGAGCTGAGAAACGCTTTTATTCAATTCCACAACAATTCCAAAACAAACGTACTCCATTGCTTCGCGAGGCGTGCACTAAGTCAAAATGACACATTTTCACAAACCTGACGTATCTAGCCGACCGTTCGGTAACTTACGGTCGGCTAAGACTCAAATTAAACCCGAGAGTTTGATTGACGGAAGCCAGAACGCCATTGGACAGATTGGAAGTCGAACGCGAGAGCTCGCAACCGTGAACGCTTGAACATTTTTCACCTGACGATAATGTATCAGTCAATTCCAGTTGATGCGCCCCAAAAAGTGACGCGGGCGGGGACGAGAAACATGTATTCTTTTTTTAAATAAAAAAAGTTCGACTAACTTGAAATTTGAGGAATTTGTAATGAATTATTCGGCTTTTCCTGTTGAAAATATAAACACGCGTATAAAACCAAAATGGGAACTTCTAACACCTCCCAGCCGTCGGTGCCTGTTCCATGCTCAATGCCAAATAAACATTTAGGCTTGTCCTACGTAGCAACAGTAACTAGGAACAGTGAATGCGGGATATCCGTGAATTACACAATACGTGTTGCACTTATCGACGGTGTGGATTCAACCTTCAATAACATTTGACATTTTGCAGCTTTGTTGTATGGTGTTTATTATTTATTGCATTTGATTTTCAGATTTTAAGGACATTACTTATTTATAACCTCCATCATAATCTCACAGGTCTGTAAGCTAAATAAGATCGAGGGGAAAAAACAAGCAAATATTTGCTGAAAAAACGCCGCTCTCATTGCAAGACACCATGAGATGTCTAACGGGGCTAACGGTGTCCATGTTCTTATTATTTAAGATTACACAAACAAACTGCGAAACAACTACAAAAGCTCTCAACAGAGTTCCCGAAAGCCAAATTAATTTCATTAACTTTGCAAAACCAGATGAGTCAAAATATCTTCTGGGCGATATCATTTCGCGTAGTTTTGAGCCGAAAGAACTTGATTGTTTGTTCAAGTGCTTTGAAACTGAGGATTGTTTATCATTGAACGTGGCATCGAGTGCAGAACCAAGCAATTCAAGATTCTGGTGCGAGCTTTTACCCATTGACAAGTTCAACTCATCTGCAAAAATGAACGAAAATGGAACTTCAAAGTACTTCAGTATTTATGTAAGTCGGAATGATATCCTGCTCAATTTAACCATTACTGATGAACAGAGCCCTGGAGAACTCTCGTATTTTAGGGGCGGGGGTGCTCATCGGGAACTTTCGATTTTACTCCCAAAGGTACCAAAAAGGGCGTGGCTTAGTTGATTTTGACCGCTAGAACGTACCCCTAAGAGGTACCTATCTGATTTTGGACGCCAACACGCGCGGTTCAGGCTCGGGCGGTTGGGGGTACCTGGGAGGTGAAAGATATCGGATGAAAGAAAACGAAGACAAGAAGGATACTGCACAAAAATGCAGTAAACGGCTTATTTTGCATGCTGTTAGGGAAGAAGTCAAAACAACGGTACTTCATAAGTATCCAGTTTAGGGGGGAGGGTACCCGAGACCCACCACCTCTCTCAATTCCTAAAAATCGGATTTTCAATGCCGATATCTCGATAAAAAAAATTGATGAATCATAAAGAAGACCCTACCATTGTCCCCTTTCACGAAGAGAACAACACATTTCTGCAATAAAATTGGGTATCCCTTATTTGCGCTTCAATAAAAAAAAACACTGGATACTTATGGGGGTAGGTAGTACCCGGTACCCACCACCTAATTCACCATCCCTGGATATTTATCGAGTACCGCGTTGTTTTGACCTCTTCCCTTACAGGCAGGCGTTATTTATTTGTTTTTAAAATTTGACAGGATGCAAGGCATATGTCACTGCCAGCCAGCATAAAAATAACGTTGTACGACAACAACAACTCTCTTGAAAAAATCGTTTGTACAACGATCAGTATTTTCCAGCAGTGGGAACAGCACGGCATTTCACTCCGGGGTGGGGACAACAGCACGGTATTTCACTCCGGGGTGGGGACAACAGCACGGCATATCACTACGGGATGGGGACAACAGCACGGCATTTCACGGCGATTTTCGAGTTTGTGTTTGTTGCTCGGACATCAATTCCACGAATAAAAACTCCTGAATACGCAACCTTCTTCTACAAAATTTTCCCAGCCAGCTAAGGGACGTGTCATTATTTACCGGGGGGGGGGGGGGGGGGGGGGGGCTCCCATTTTTTCAAACAAGGCTAAAAAAATATAGGACCCTCCCCTTGAACATAACAAAAATATGTGACCCTCCCCCAGTCGTAGGTAAAAAAAATTGGGACCCTCCCCCACGCAATTTATTTCTGAAAAACCTGTTAGATAGACTATTGTCCAAGTGATGTAATGTCTCTTTCATTCTTCTTAATAACAGAACGTTATATTTTCTGCGTGTAGTAAAAAAGTCTGTTGGTTTTATTCTTCACGCGCTACAAATTATTATTGTTCATATGCGTGAAGCGCAGCCCACAAACGAATTTCTATTTCGTATCACTGGAGGGCTTTGGGGGTTTTCACTTGTCCTTGCCAAGATACACATGCTTGTGACGACATTCGTACGCATTCCATTTAAGCCCACAAGCGAGTTCTCTAAAACTTATGCGCGCGAAGCGCGCCCAAATTTTCAACATAATGAGTGAAATAAACTAGAGAATGATATAGAACTCGTTGCTGGAATCTCTCTTTCAAGGCTTCAGGTTTCGAGAGATCCTCCCCTTCACTCGCCCAAAAATTAGTGATCCCTAAAAAATCCTCCGACCTCGGTCCTTTAAACCAATATATTTTCGCACGATAATCGAACTTCTGGTTCAGCGTTAATTCCCTGTAATGCCCCGCGGAATTTCCCCGCTATAGAAATCTTAAATTCACTGCCCTTCCTCAGATTAATGTGTTAAATCCCGGCCTTGCCGCGATACTTTCCTGCCCTGTCCCGGGGTTGGGGGCCGGGGTGTCAATTGACTGGTGCATAAGGAACCGCGGTTATTATTCATCGCCTCGATTATTTACGTGGAGGATGTTTGGTAATACACGGGTAAAATACAGTGATCCTCCCTCTAAGTACAATGATTAACGTAATCCCACATCTCCCGTCCCCTTTGACCTAGTACTGTAAACATTTTACAGAAAAACGGGCTCGCATATCCTTCGTTGCGCGCGAAGCGCGCCCAAATTTTGATAAACGTCTGTTTGTTTGGTCATCGTTTTTTTTGTTTGTTCATCGCATTTCATCAAGCTTTAGAGAAAGGGTAGATGAACATGTTTTGTGTACGGCATAGTAAACAAAAGCCTGTCAGGAGCTCAGGAAGTACACTACCTCAACTATATAGGTTAGGTTATATTCATTCATGCGCGGCAGAGCGGAAATGACCTGCTTAGACCACTAAATTTCAAATAATAAGGTCAGGTTAGCTCAGAGAAGCTTGATTTTTTGCATACAGACTCCTTGTCCAGGGTCTGGATGGGGGGGTCCGCATGTCGGTAGTCAGTTAAAATTTCAGTAATTGTCGGTAGTCAGTTAAAATTTCGGTAATTTGTCGGTAGTCAGTTAAAAATTTCGGTAGTAATTTAAGTTAATAAAAAAGTAGTAAAATTGAAAATTAAAAACAATGTTAGTTACTCTCAGGTTCTACGATTGGAGTCTCTATTTAGATATTTTGCATTTGCATTTTTCTGAGTAGTAAGCGCTGCAATCAGTAAATAATAGTCATTTTCGCGCGCTCTGATTGGTTCCTGAAATAGTAGTAGATATCCAACATTAGCATAATTTTTTCCAGTAAATATAGGGATTCGAGCCCCCTGATTGGCAAATAATTTTAATTTATTCAGCTTGCTAATTTATTTACTGGCAGCAGGGAAGTGTGAGAGATCTTTTTCAAG
This sequence comes from Scolanthus callimorphus, assembly GCA_033964015.1. Classification (NCBI taxonomy): domain Eukaryota; kingdom Metazoa; phylum Cnidaria; class Anthozoa; order Actiniaria; family Edwardsiidae; genus Scolanthus; species Scolanthus callimorphus. The sequence goes on along the minus strand of CM066918.1, from coordinate 27,947,369 downwards.
GTTGCTGCTGCAAACAGATTGGCAGAATTAACAGGAGAAAACATTTGAAATGAAAAAAAGCATTTGTATATTTCGTTTTGGAGACGTTATATCTGTTGATAAACAGAGATGTCCTAGCCTTTTCAGCACTCGTTTCTGCAGCCACGTAGGGCATAAAGCGCGCGGAAATCGGCACCATCTTTTGTCCACAGTCGCCATATTGGCCGTGAGGTTATTTTGGGGAGACTGGTAACTAAATACATCAAGTTTGACAGCCCCCACTTTCACCTCCGCCCACGGGTTTATTATGTCATTGATCGCCATCTTGATTTGACAATCGGAAAGAAGGAAGGAAGAGCTTTCAAACGAGACCTTCAGCATCTTTGTAGGGCTTTCGCGCGCTTGTTTTTGATTTTTTCAATTTGGTTGTTTTATCGAGTTTTGATGTCGAAGACCTGAAAGAGAAAAAATCGGTATTTCTGTGCAGTTAATACCGTTTTGAGTGTTATCTTTGAAACGTTGAAATTGACATTCACCTAAAGTTCACTTGTTGTTCTACAATCGTATGGTTTGGTTTTCTCGATTTGTTTGCGCGAAGGCCCATTTTTGAGTTTTTAAAAAGTCATTTTGCTTCAAAATATGGCCAGAACACGGAAAAAAATGGACGGTTTGTGTTTGTACAAATGGTTTAGGAAGACAAGAATTAACAGTGCGATGGTGAGCTGCTCAGAGACAAAGAGAGTGAGAAATTGAATCTTAGTAAAAACTACGACACGAGGAGAAAAGGTGAGGCATAAAGGAAGAGCGATTTTATATATTTTTAACTTTTTAATGTGATTTTTAGTGGTTGGTATGGTATCGAAAAATAAACAAAGCGCTGTTTGTTTACTACGCGCGAGTTCGTTGTTTCGGTAGTTTCAGTCTGGGATTTTTCATACTGCAATGCTTCCGTGACCGTCAGTCGATCAAAATAATATGACCTTTCACTATAATTGTTATTCGAGGGCTGAATATAGCATCTTTTGTATTTGAAAGATGTGTATATCAATTCATTCTGTCTCTCGCGCGCTCTGAAATCATGATCAGGTGGTTTCGAGCTGACAGCCCTTGCCTTGGCTGTTCAAATGATTATATCTAGAAACCTACCTGATTTATGCTAAAGTTTCATGGGCTAAAAATTAAAAAGTATCTTGAATTATTAATCGTATTATAAGCTGTACAGAGAAATGCTTTCTGTTCCTCAATAGTCCAATATTTATTTCTGTCTATCAAAGTAGTTCAGGAAGTGCATAGCCACCAAATGCCAGTCTATTGGGCATTCAGAGGCAAACTCAAATGTTAAATTTTCTGCCTCAATTGATTAGAATTGTGAGAAACAATATTCAACAAACTGTGAGAAATACTAGATACTGTATCTAGTATTTCTCACAGTTTGTTGAACATGTGATGCCAATAGGGGCAGGGGTACTCACTTGTTTTAGGATTATAGCCACTATGACCTGTAATTTAATGTGGAATCCATTATAAAAACAATTTTCACAAGAAAAGATACCCCAGATTCAGTTTATTTGTACTATATTCTATTATTTGTACCCAAACTGAGACCTGGCCTGTTCTGAGCAGGTCAACAATAGTATCCTTTGGCTTTATACTATCAAAACAGGTAGTGTTTCAATCGAGCTGTTTCAATTTGAAGCCCGACGGCAGCAAATTTCTATCACGTGACGTCTAAAAAGCTATCACGTGACCTAGGCTTGATGTCTTTCAGCCAATAAACAGTCAGTACTCAGTCACATGATCATTTTCTCATAGTCGCATGTCACATTTTTGGTCATCCCATGATATAAATCAGTGACCCGTGGGTTTCGAAATTTCAACGGCGTGATTGAAACTCTACCTGTTTTGATAATATAAATTGTTTAAAACTCACAATGCCCCTTATAACATCTTGATACCACTACTGCCAGTTTGCTCTTCAAATTTGATTTGTTATTGAAAAGTTTGAGCTCCCTTAAAAGCTACAAGGTAATGTTGTTACTGAGCAAAACAAAAGGAACTATGAAAAGGATTCTGGGAATAGTGGTATCAAATGTAATCAAGGGACTTGAAATTTTTTTAAAAATGTGCCCAAGAAAGCAAATTGATGTGGGTGGTCTTTATTATCAAATCCCATTTTAGAGAGAAGTTTGTTAACCATGCATACCCCATTCTATCTACTGAAGGAAAAATTGGGATGTTGTTTAGCAGCAATCATCCCCTTAGAGCTCTTGTAAGGGAGTACCCCGCCATGAAGGGAAGCCACACCAGTACAGTATAAAATAGTAATTTTATGATTTTATATCCCCTTGACAGTGTTATGGCCATTAGGACAGATCAAACAGCAACCAGTGCTTTGGGGCTTGTCTTCTTGGATACCGCAGGGCATGCAGCTCATGAAATGACTCCTGATTAGCCAACATAAACACTGATTGACTAGGGTAGTGAAATGCTGCTACATATATACAAGCCCATAAGTGTTACTGTGTGATGCAAGGTTTGACTGGGCCACCCTGTTGGTGACCACATAGTCATTTTCACTGTTCAGTGATATCATGGATCAGATTATAAACATTTTGTTTCATATCACAACCATTAGACAGCTTGACAGACCATTAAAGCATTTGCTCATTGCATTCAAACCAAAACTGAACTGCAAAATAAGTGACATTCTAATAGGACCTAGAGTTCATTGTCTGTATAAATTATTGATGTGTGGCTCTGTTATGTTTCCTTGAGCTTTCCCCTTTCTTTCTCTGGTATCCACAGAAGTTAACTGGAATAAAACAAATACACTCTTTCTCCTTGAACAAAGTTTCATGACAAGCAAAAGATATTTGACCAGTCACTGTGACTAATATTTTAACAATAAAATATTGTTATGGTGACTGCTTGGTAATTTTTTGAAGGACACCTTTTGTTCAGGCAGTGAACCACAAATTTATCAAGTTGTAATAAAATTATTAAATAAGCAAGCAATTTTTAGTGAACATTTGTAGGAAGCATAAATAAAAATGATGAAAAAGAGATTACATGCACATTTGTTTTAATTTTCTGTTAGACTTTTTTGGAATAAAATCTTCAATGAAATTGAAGGAATAGAATTCCTTAAGAGGATCCTTGGGAGTTTGATATGACATCTGCCTCATCAACAAATCTGTATAATGTAATTTCTATGTTGACTGTGGACTGGCTCACCTCTGCTGATATCCCACTTTAACCCTAAAGAAAATTGCCTGAGTGATGCAGCAAGTAGATTTCGAAAATTAAATTTACCACTTGACAGACATATTTTCAAAAAAATATTTCTGTCCTTGGACAACCAAAACCAGAATTACACTCAGTAGCTTACTTTTTATGTCTTAAACGCAGATTCTTAAGAATGCAGTGCTGGGCAAAAAGAATTCCACCCAAGAGGAACTGAGAGATTTCATTCAGTCATTTTCTTCCAGAATTCTCACGAGAACAAAGGAAAAGTTATTAAAAACCCCTTGACTATTATTTCTTTCTTGAAGCACAGCACAAAAACTTCCCCAATAACAGACTTAATGATGTCTTATGGCCTCTTCTAGTGAAATTTCAAATTGCATTTTGAAGAAATTTATCACAGTGCACTAGCAAGCCACAACACCGGTAAAATAGTTAATCAGTCATATTCAAAGACACCAAAAAAAAAGATGTTTACTCAAGCTAGGAGTCTTGTGAATCACAGTGTGATAAGATGAAAGTGTCATGCTTTCTTACAGTCACGCACCACAGGAACATCTGACATGCTTCAACAAGTCTCTTGGTTATATATAAAGCTCTGGTTTGTCTCCTGACAGCACTTAGTTCTCAAGATATACTCTCCCGTATCTCACACCTGTACAGATGAGTTAATCCATTCATTAATTCATTCATAAAATTGAGCCCTGTCACTAACGTTTGTTTTTGCTCAGTGAAGTCCCTATTCATGGAAACAAATGCCAACAAACAAAATATTATTGCATGAGAAAAAAAGTATTGCAGTGAAATATTCTGTGACAGTGGAAAAATATTATCTACGTTCTTCTAGGCACGATTTCTAGAGCAATATATACAGGGCTGTACAGATACAGTTTCACAATCTGGTCTACTTTAGTTTTGCCAGCGACTTTTCTTTCAGTGAACAACAATCCAGAACTTCTTTAGCAAACCTTAGGTGGCCAATAAAAAATCCTTGGTGGCGAGAACAAACTTTCCTGCAGACCGCCGCACATTACTTGTGATGAACAAAATGCCTCTAAATCAACCAACAGAAGATTTAAGTTCACGTTCTTGGTTGTTATCGAAGGATGAAACAACAGTTCGAATATTGTCTGGAGCTGTTAGCCGACTCGGACTTGTTTTCGCCACAACTTCGGCCAATTTCAGGATGATCCTTGTTTAAAAAGGCACCAAGGGATCTCCAAAAATACTCTTCTAGTTTTTGTTTCCTTTTTCTCCTGACCTGCATCACTGTACGTGCAAATGTTTATCCCAAAACCACAAAGAGTTCGACAATCGATCCGCCATTTGAATAACAAAGTGTACATTCACGCGCGCGACCGCTGGCTACAAGGACATGCGGACGGTGCCGATTCCGCGCGCTTTATGACCGATGTGCTAGCTCTCACTCACACAATGATAAGCTACACGGGAGCCGTAAATAAAACCCGGGCCGTTGCAAACCTCCAAAAACCAAGGAAGCTTGTAGAGAAAGTTGATTAAACTCTAAAATCGATTAAACTCTTTTGCGCGCGAAGCGCGCCGAAAATTTAGAGCCCAGCATGTGAAGTTACCGCATGCAGGGTGCACAATCGCAGAATTTTGTCTTTTACTCTTCTGCTTTTGCATGATTTTTATTTCTGGGGAACGTAGCTTGCAGGATATTTTTTTTCAAAAGTCAATGGTCGGCCCCTAACTTGATCAAAACTTGCATTCTCGTTTGGCCACCTCAGCGCAAGTGAACAAAAGTCTGTGCAAGTCACAACTCTTGCATCGACGTGTGTGTACTTGCGTTTCGTTTGGCCAGGGCTTATATTCGATTTATATAGAAGCGCTCGTGTAGTAGATAGTCGAGTTCGCAAGAATATAAATTAGCATTTATGTATGTAATACGGGCAATCATATATTGTCGGTAGTCAGTAAATATTTTTTTGTCGGTAGTCAGTAACTTTTTCCCGGTTTTGTCGGTAGTCGGTTATTTTTTAGGCCGTTTGTCGCTAGTCGGTTAACCCCATCCAGACCCTGCTTGTCTGATTAAAAACAAAATATCAAAAATGACTTTTTTCTAATGGATCCGTCTTTGAGATATTAGGCTTTAAACATTGGTTTCTGTGCCATTTTATGGGAGAATTAGTACTTTGATCAGGAATTATGCAAACTTTGCTCAATCATATCTAAAATTCATATTCTTCAATTTTCTTAAAAATTTGGAATTAAGATTTTAGCCATAGAAACTCTTTGTATACGGAATCTTGAGCTTAAATATTGAAATATGGCAAAGTTAGACATTTCATTTTTGGTCATTTCCACTCTGTCTTCATGCGCACAACTGCGCTCCGCAAATGACGAATTATTAATATTCATGTGCGCGAAGCGCGGCTCAACGGACGAATTTCTATGCTTGTAACGTCGAAAACTCACGATTACCTAAGGGGTCTTCTTTCAAACATATAGTGACTTGCCCTCCAGGCCTATCATTTGCAGGGAAATTTAGGGAGAGTTTGATTTTCCTTGTCAAGATAACTTGTTCTTGTCTACAGTAGTGTCCTCATTACTCAAAGAGTATATAAGATGTCATTGTTTATTCGCGCGAAGCGCGCCGAAATTTTTATGGAGAAGTTGCTGAAATAACCACTATCGCCATTTGTTTTACCCTCTTCATCGTCCAAATGTTGCTGAAAAAAATTATGACCCTCCCCCAAATGGGATTGAAAAAAATTTGGACCCTCCCTTTAGACACGCGAAAAAAATTAGGACCCTCCCCACAAAAATAGGAGCCCTCCCCCCCGCTAAATAATGACACGTCCCTAAAGAAGGGGCTGAGGAACAAGTATTTTACACTGACCAGTTATATAATTTATCCAACAGAGTCCGTGTCACTACATAAACTGCAACTATGGGGCGTGCGTGACAAAGTACGATCGCGATGCCAGAAGTGTCACGGGTACCTGTGTCTGCGAGCATGGACACGTAGGGTCACACTGCCAGCAGGGTAAGGCATCCCATTCCCTCAACCATTTATATAGATGGCCGCATCGTCATGCATTATTCCGCTTTTAAAGGGAGCCTGTTATGATACGCGCATGCTCCAGGAGCAATCACTGGAATATCAGCAAAAACTAATCACACCATCCTATCAAGTAACTTTTTTTAAAACAAAGCTAAAACTGCTAAAAAGCATGATCGGATGGATGGAAAAGTAGCGAGATTATAAACGGTTGAGGTTTTTAGCTTTCGTTACGGTATGATACTTCCTTGATTTAAGTTGCCTGCTAGTCGGCTCTCCAGTGGGTTTTTTCGGATATTTGATTTTTTGGCGCGCGGGATTCCTTGATTTGAGAGTTGCGCCTCTAAGGACTATTCTCGTACCCAGAGCTCCCCGGGCTCGTCACCCGCGGGAGCATTCTCTCCTACCCAGAGCTCCCCCAGGCTCTGGTAACAGCCAATGACGCATGCATAAAAGGAAATGGTGGTTTTATGCCTCACAATTACGTTTAGAGCGTTCAAGTCAAAGGCATAGGTCGAAAAGACGACTAGAAAACGAATGCGAGTGTTATTTTGACAGATACGTTTTTATAAAGCGAGAGTTAGCTACTCTTATGTACCGGCGTGCGCGCCATTTTAGCGAATCAACGAAGGCCCTCAAATGGATGTCACCAGAGCCTCCCCTGCGACGATCATCCCCGACCCATATGACATCATATGGGACCCCCACACCCCCCCATGGGATGCTACAAGTATATTGCATTTAGTACGTCAACTTCATGACACGATATTGAGAATTGATTATTTGCTCTTGACCAATCAGCTTTGTGATACGAGTAAGTTAAATGAATAATAAATGATGTGCTCTTGCATCTGTTGGCAGAGTGTATCAGTCCTCTCGGGATGGAGTCTCGTGCAATTCCGATGACAGGATAACTGCTTCGAGCAAGTTTGATGAAATTCACTATTTCGCATACTTTGCACGACTGCATAACCTAATGGTGACTGGTGTAACTGCCGGATGTTGGGGTGCTAAAGACAACAATGTCGATCAGTGGCTTCAAATAGACTTGGGTAAATATAACGGAACATCACTTTGTATGATCACTAGGTTGAGCGCGCGTTTTATCGGCACTATACAGTCGCAAGTCAAACACCCTTTCTACTTCATATTCGCGAGAGGTGAACATCTCAATTCTCACAGATGCGCCTCTTTTCTTCGTGCTCCCATTTAGGTGTCATGAAGATAGTCACACGAGTTGCTACGCAAGGAAGACCACAAGAGAATCAGTGGGTGACAAGCTACAAACTCAACTACAGTCTGGATGGGTCAAATTGGTCGCTTTACCAAGAGGGAAACCCTGACAATGTATATAGACCGATTTGAGAAGCCGCGAAACAGACCTTTTGCGCTTCCTACCATGATCAATACAGGGGAATTTCTGCAGAACCCCATCCATGGGAAAATCTGAATTTCCCATGGCAGAAGAATGGGAATCCCATGGCTATCCATGTGGGAAATTCAGATTTTCCCATGGATGGGGTTTCTGCAGACATTCCCTGTGGAATGAGTAAACCTTGGAGACCCTCTGGACCCTCGTACAAATGGAGCATTGTTCTGGGATAAGTAAAGACTAAAATATAGTTAACCTCTATAGGAAGACATGATTTTGGAGGTCATACTGATCTTACCTCTTATTTCCCCTCTTTTCCAGGTATTCCAAGCCAATAGTGACATGGATACCGTAGTTACACACAACCTGATCCCACACATAGAAGCACGCTATGTAAGGTTCCTACCTATGACGTGGCATTGGCACATATCTATGAGATGTGAATTGTACGGGTGTGTCCCACCACCATAGATCACCCTTCTAGTCTGCCAACAGAAAGTAGACAGATTATTCCGTAACCATACACATGTTATGCATATGCTATATCAAATCGTATCATATCGTATCGTACCGTACCGTATCGTATCGTACATAATATATAGATTTAGCCACTGGCTAAAAGCGGAGCTCCTGGTTATAAAATTTTCTATGTGAATGAAAGGGATTCCCATGTGTATATGGTTGCTTTAGAGTCTTCCCTTCACGAGATATCAATTTTTCAAGCATAGATGACGTCATCGATGACGTCATATCACGTGACCACTTCATTTCGCTCATCTGGTGGTCTAGACTACACTACCCAAGTTTGGTTGTTTTAGAGTCTTCCTTCACGTGATATTCATTTTTAAGCATAGATGACGTCATTGATGACGTCATATCACGTGACCACTTCATTTTGCTCATCTGGTGGTGTAGACTATACTACCCAAGTTTGGTTGTTTTACAGTCTTCCCTTCACGAGATGTTAATTTTTCAAGCACAGATGACGTCATCGATGACGTCATATCACGTGACCACTTTATTTCGCTCATCTGGTGGTCTAGACTACACTACCCAAGTTTGGTTGTTTAAGAGTCTTCCCTTCACGTGATATTCATTTTTTAAGCATAGATGACGTCATCGATGACGTCATATCACGTGACCACCTCATTTCGCTCATCTGGTGGTCTAGACTACACTACCCAAGTTTGGTTGTTTTAGAGTCTTCCCTTCACGAGATCTTATTTTTTTAAGCATAGATGACGTCATCGATGACGTCACATCACGTGACATCCTCATTTCGCTCATCTGGTGGCCTAGACTACACTACCCAAGTTTGGTTGTTTTAGAGTCTTCCCTTCACGAGATATTGATTTTTCAAGCATACATGACGTCATCGATTACGTCACATCACGTGACCACTTCATTTCGCTCATCTGGTGACCTAGACTACACTTCCCAAGTTTGGTTGTTTTAGAGTCTTCCTTTCATGAGATATTCATTTTTGAAGCATAGATGACGTCATCGATGACGTCATATCACGTGACCACTTCATTTCGCTCACCTGGTGACCTAGACTACACTACCAAAGTTTGGTTGTCTTAGAGTCTTCCCTTCACGAGATATTCATTTTTCAATCACTGATGACGTCATCGATGACGTCACATCACGTGTCCGGGTTACAGCACCCCCCTTGTGGCATAGACAAAATATCCCAAGTATGGTTGTCTTAGCGTGTTCCCTTGAGGAGATATAATTTTTTCTTTGCATACCACAGGGTTCCCATGTGTACACGGACGACGGACGGACGGACGGACGGCGTACGCTATAGGTTTAATACCAGAAAAATAAAGAAAAAATCATATCTCCCGAAGGGTAGCTTCTATAGAAGCCAAACTTGGACAAACTTTCAAAGACCATAAGAGGAACTCTATACCAAGGTCACATGCCCTTACGTCATCAATGACGTCATCAAAATGATTCATAATGCCCGTGACGTTCAAAAATCAACTCGATAGTATACTATACGTTTTTTCCTTAGGTATGGTGCTCCGCTTGCGCGGGCCTTCGGCCCGCGCAGGAGCTCCGCTATCATACGCACCAGGAACAGCGGAGCAGGGGAGCTGTTATTTTATAAAGCGAGATTAAGCGACTTTATGTACGCGTGCGCGACATTTCAGCCAATCAGCAAAGGCCCTCAATGGATGTCACCAGAGCCTCCCTGCGAGACGAGGAGCTCTGGGTACGAGAATGAGAAGTATCGTCCCGTGTAACGATAGCCAGCGAAGGCTAAAAATCTCGAAAATCAAATGAGTCGTATATAACCACGCGACTTCTATCCATCCGACCATTTGTTTTAGCTTTACATATTCGTAAATAGTTATCTGATAGGATGTTCGTATTAGTTGTGCTGATAATTCAGTGATCGCTCCTGAGCATGCGCGTATCATGACAGGCTTCCTTGAGGCAACTGAAGAAATGTGATGTTCCTCGTGGTGATATATAGTCCGTATACTGCACGCTTATACGATCTGTTTTTAAGAATATGCATATCCACATTCGAGTAGTGAAGTCTCAGCTGTCATTGTCTCTTAGATCGGGCAAGAAGACCCCAACCCCCTTCTTTTGTTGGGGGGGAGGGGAGCTGTTAAAAGTGTTCGTGATCCCCGCCCCCTGGGAACTAGAGGAAAATAAAGCCTTACTCAGAAAGGCAGATGGACATTCCATTCCAAAAATATAAACGTAACCAATTAATATTTGTCAGAATTGAAGTTTCAGCATAAAACGTAACCTCTACCCTGGCGCAAATGGCAACGAGTTGAATTTCCAAGAGTTTACTCAGAATGTATTGGATGGGTCACGGGACCCAGTTACTGAGTTAGTACAACTTAGGTATTTCTTTCTAGTGTCCAGGGCTCACTATCCAGAACTGGACCCAAAACCCGTGCTTCCACAAACTAAATGTATTTATCATGGGTTAAAGAGCCTGTGTCAGCCGCCATTTTGACAGCATAGCAACATACCAAGTCGGAGAAAGCATCCATTTACATCGGCTGATTTAGAGAATATAGAGCAATGTTCTCGATTGAATTTGGTAAATCAAATCTGAAATTTTGTTTTTAGATGTTTATTAAGAGATTTCTACTCGTATCGTCTTCTAATATCAAACGAAAACAATAAGAAAGGAGTGGTTGACACGAGCTCTTTAAGTACACCGCCTTATTAGCGTGTAGGGTATGCATATTTGTTTACACATGGTTTCGGTTGATTAGCTAGACGCTAAGGGGCCGACCATTTAACTTTTGAGGGGGGGGGGGGGGGCTTTTTTGTCGGTGCAAGATTTTTTTTTCTACCTCTGTTAAGCGGTGAGAATTTTTTTCCAATAAAAAAAAGGGTTTTAGTCACCATTTTGGTGTGCAGGAAATGTTTTCGCCCTTCGGGCCGTGCAAGATATTTTTTTTTCAAAAAAGCCCCCCCCCCTCAAAAGTTAAATGGTCGGCCCCTAATATATAAGCATTACAGTTTGCATGCGTAATTCATTCGCGTCCAACTCGTCGCTTTAGCACTAACTTAATTACACAATGATTTGAAGAGTTTAACATGTACAATGAATATTATCTTTATTCCAGTAAGAATATCAATGTCAAACTACAATGATAATTATTATAATTATTATATTCATTACAGTGTGAACGATTAATAGTGTGAATTAATAGTGTGAATAAAGAGTGCACGAGTCTTGTGTGGACACACTTCTAATAAGCGGGTGTGCGAATTAGAATATAAGGTCACTTTCGATTCTCTCTCTGGGCGGGATGAGCCACCCTTGTTGGCAGCGCGTAGTTCTCGCAGTTTATGTAGCAGCTGCTCGTGACATCTAACGCTATTGGCTTGCTACACCTCATTATTCTATTGTATTCTCGTTCTATTCTTGTGTTTTCATTGTTTTCACTGAGGTGCATCAAGCCTATAGGGTTAGGGACGTGTCATTATTTAGCGGGGGGGGGGGGGTCATAATTTTTTTCAGCAACATTTGGACGATGAAGAGAGTAAAACAGATGCCGATAGTGGTTATTCAGCAAGTTCTCTATCCGTTTGCATTTTTGCTTAATAAAAATTTAGCCGCGCTTCGCGCGCATAAAGAATGACATCTAATATACTCTTTGACCAAAGAATACACTTCTCACGCCGATTGCAAGAACAAGAAAGTGTATCTTCACGAGGAAAAGCAACTCTCCTAAAAATGCCCTGCAATAATAGGCCTGGCGGGCAGTCAGTTTGAAAGAAGACCCTATAGGTAAGCGTGAGTTGACGTTACAAGCATAGAAATTCGTCATTTGGGCCGCGCTTCACGCACATGGATAATAATAACTTCGTCAATTTCAGCGCGCAGTTGTGCGCATGAATGATATAACCTTGCTGGCTCAAAAAAATGTCTTCAGTCTAGGTCAAATAGGGGACGGGAGAGGTGGGATCACGTTAATCATTGGCCGTTTTCACACTAGAGACGGACAAATCGTCTCAAGACGAACAAGTCGTCTGATGTGCAAACGGGACGAACAAATTTTCAGACGAACAAATCGTCTAAATTTGTTCGTCTGTTTGGCCGTCTAGGAAGACGAGTTTTCATAGAGGATGTGTTCGTGCAGACGAACATATCGACCAAAGTCCGACCTAAATTCACACCAGACGTACAAAAGACGAACAAATCGTCAGAAGATTTGTCCGTCGAGACGATTTGTTCGTCTTCTAGTGTGAAAACGGCCATTGTACTTGCAATGAGGTAGGATCACTGCATTTTACCGTGTATTACCCAAAATCCTTTCGCATAATTAATCGAGGCGATAAATAATGACCACGGTCCTTAGCTTTGACAGAAGTAAGAAAAACGTATTTCTTCTATTAAGAAGAATGAAAGAGACATTGCATAGACATAGACATAGACATAGATAATCTTTATTGTGACAGTACAACCCTAGGGCGCATGTGCCGTATATTACAATAAAGTGTTTAAAATGTTAATAATAATAAATATCATAATTAAATGGAAAAGAAAGGCGATGTCATTACATATTGTATTCTCTGAGTATCTGTTCTCTTTTCTTCATACTTTCCCATATGAATTTTGCAATTTTTCTTTGAACATTTCTATTTTGCTTTAGTTCATGATTTTCAAGAAAGCGGTTGTGGGTGGTACGTCCTTAAGTGTGACCTTTGTATGCCTTTCAAGATATTCGTACAACGTCGTTCTGCTTCTTTCATAACCAGTACATTTTGAAAGGAAATGTTCTTCGTCCTCTACCCTGCTTTGCAAATTTGGCATATTCTTTCAATGGGCGCTTGGTAGGGTCTTGCATACCGTCCCGTTTCGATTGCAAGGGTATGATTGCTCAATCGTAGTTTTGTCAGGGCGATCCTATGTTGCACATTAGTAACGTTTGTTAAATAATTTTCGTAGTCGTAAGAGAGCTTAATTTTTCGGAGGGTTCTTAGTTTATTTCCTGTCGCGCATCTTTTCTAGTATCGTTCTGCAAAGAGGTCAACCATGTTTGCCGCTCTATGTCGCACAACCTTTGCCTAATGTTTCGAAAGGGCCCTTCTCCAGTCAGCCATACGTTACCCAAGCCCGATATATCTAAAATGTTCTTTAGTTTTCTGTGCCAAAATTCCTTATTATCACTTTCTAGCGTGTCGAAAAAAGCTTTGCTCGATAGGGTATTTTGTCTGTCGTGATCGATTAGTTTTTGCCAGAACTTAATTGCCCTGCATCTGGCTTGCATCCTCATAGGGAAACGCCCTACCTCCGACCTGCATGCTAGGGAAGTGCAATATCTGTTTACACCCAGTAGCCATTTAATAAATTTGCAATGGACAATTTCGATGGGGTCCCTTTCCATTTTTCCATTCGAATCTACTCCCCAGACTTCGCTTCCATACAATAGAATAGGGGCAATCAGGGAGTCAAACAATCGTAACGTTAGTTCTGGGTTATGTCTAAAGTGGTCGCCCATCTCTTTTCGTAGTTTGTATAGTGCTTTTAGTGCCACTTTCTTAATTTCATCTTTGGCTAGGGAAAAATTCCATAAGCAGTGAAATGGAGACCTAAATATTTATATTTCGAACATTTTCTAGTTTCGTTTCTTTATAATGAAATATATATTTGTTCATTGTTCTACCGCTGTTATTAAAAATCATAATTTTGGTTTTTTCAAGATTGACCGATAACTGGGCGTGATCGCAATATTTGCCTAGGCAATCAAGATAATCTTGCAGTCCTCTTTCGGATGTTGACAGAATGACTAAGTCGTCTGCGTAGAGTAGACAGCTTAAGGCTTTGAACGTAGGGTTACGTCGTGTTGTTTATGGTACCAAGTTTATCTGGGAGATCGCTTAAGTATAGATTAAAAAGGGTTGGCGAAATCATGCATCCCTGTTTAACGCCGTTGTTACATTTGAAGGCTGGTGTTAGTAAATTTCCTACTTTCAGTGATGATTTGTCATTTAAGTACATAGATCTAATAGTATCAAAGAAATGCCCTGTCACTCCTACTGCCCTGAGTTTTTCAAAAAGTAATCTTCTGGGTATGGAATCGAAAGCTTTGCTGAAGTCCACAAAGCATGCAAACAGATGATTTGCCTTTTGTTTGGTTTTGTTTTGACATATTTTCAATTAGAGATTTTAGGATGAAAATACTGTCCGTCGTTCCTTGTCCTTTTCTGAAACCGAGTTGTTCTGGCTTTAGTATTCCTTTTTCCACTAAGTAATTATACAGCCTCTGGTTCATAACGGACATAAAGACTTTACCAATAGCTGATAAAAGAGTTATTCCCCTATAGTTTTCAGGGTTTGAGGAATCGCCTTTCTTATGAATTGGGACAATTAAGCCATAGCTCCAGAGAGTAGGGTACACGCCCGTGATTAGAATTTGATTAAAAAGGGAGACAAGTGGCTTTAACAGGGCGTTTCTACCACACTTTAAAAATTCGCTTAAGATATTATCTGCGCCCGGAGCTTTTCCCGATTTGAGTTTGGCAATAGCTTCTGATATTTCTTGTTGGTTTATTTCAAAATCTAGAGGTCCGTTGCTTTCAACGGGTGTTTCGTCAAAGTTGTCACTCTCAGCATTACCTTTGTTATTTAGTTGTTCAAAATAGTGATGAAATTTTCCCGTTTCTTCCGGTTCAATTTGAGTCCTATTGTTTGTTTTGCCAATCTCGAAAAGTTTTTTCAGTTGCTTCCATGCCGTTTTTGGGCTATTAAGATCTATGTTGTCTAAAATCTTACTCCGATGCTGTTGTTTTTTACTTTTACATAGTCGTTTAAAAGCTTTTTTCCTACAGTGTAGTTCAGATCGTAATAAGTCATTGTTGGGTGTCTTTTGAATTCGTTTACCGAGGGACCGGAGGTTATTCTTTTCGTCTTCACATTCTTTATCAAACCACGCCTTATTGTCTTTGCTGTTGCTTTCTTTTGCTTTTTTGTTTTTTTTGAAATTTTAAACCTGCTTGTTTGCATGCGTCGGTCAGAGTTTGCGAGAACTGTTCCGTCATAGTGTCCACATTGTTATTGTGCAACGAGGCGTACATAGTTTCTCCTGTGTCTCCCTAGACTCCAAAATCTGAATTAGTGTCTGTTTTGCATTTTCGTTCCAAACGAATCTTTTGAACTCACTAAACCCGACATCATCATGTTGTCTTCCCGTGTCTTTCTTTTTATACTTTAACTTAAGGGCGTACGACAAAGAGCAATGATCCGTTAAATGGGGTTCGAGAGGGTTAACAATGAAATCACTCGGACAAGCCTATCTGACAGGTTTATTCAGAAAATATAAATTACATGGGGAAGGTCGGAATTTGTTTTACCTACGACTGGGGGAGGGTCTAATGTTTTTGTTATGTTCAAGGGGAGGGTCCTAATTGTTTTTAGCCTTGTTTGAAAAAAAATGGGAGCCCCCCCCCCCGCTAAATAATGACACGTCCCTTAGGTCTTTCGATAGCTTCTACATGACCCAGTTCTACACTAAGAGTTCCCCGGCTCGTCAATTCGGGATTGAGGCTCAGCTGGCAGCCATTCGAAGGACTTATATCTGATTGGTTAATAGAGTCCTTAAAAGTGATGACCTCAAAAACCAAATTTTCGATTTAGCAATATATTTGTCCTTGATTTAGGGAGCATTCATAATTTATCTAGAGGGGGGGCTATGATGATTTTGAGGGGGGGGCCTCTCTTTTTCCCTAACATTTAGGGGGGGCTATGGAAAGTTTCCAACAAAAATAACACCGAGCATAGGGGGGGCCAACCAGTTTTCCAGAAAAAAAAGTATATGAAAATATATGCTTGGGCACTCTTGTAATAGACCAAATCGGCTAACGGTGTTTACATCTTGTTGCCACCCAATTCAGATCATGTGATGATTTCCTTGGGTGGATACTTTGTTAGTTCTGCACATACACTCGTGCACTCGGTCGACTGAGAACAATTTGACAATTGTAACCACCCAAAGGAATCATCACATGGTCTAAATTGGGTGACAACAAGATGTAAACACCGTTAGCCGATTTGTCTATTCCTGTCTTTTATTTTATTTTGAGAAATGTGATACTGAGAACTAAAGTACGAACTAGAAGCATGGCATCCACTCCTTGTGCTGCAAGATCCCTTTGCCAGTGGCTCAAACTCACTTTCACTCTCGCTCTCCTCACTCCATGTTTTGCCCAACACAGTGTTTGTCTCCATTGTCATCATCATCATCACCTTAGATTTTCTTTTTTTGAGCTTCCAGGAACGTAAAGGGAGTTCAGTCTTCAGTAAAAAGCTGCTCTTATCATTTGTTAATCTTTGCACGCCGGGCCTATAAGGATCAAAAATCGCCGGGGTTTGTTCTAACTCTGTGAGTTTTAATCCAATCACTACCAAATTTCACATGTAAATAGTACTCATGAAATTAACAAACATAGTAATTTTGGAATTTTCAAATTAACGAATTTTAGCGGGAAAATGACGTCATCAATCTTACACCAAAATTTCAAATCGATCATATGAAATTTTTATGACTTGGATATGAAAGAGCTTATTGAGATAGCACAAAACCGAAAAGATTTTTGAAATATCTTATTCCCTTGAGAAGTTATGAATATTTTAAGTTTGCAATGTCCGCCATTTTGTTTTTTAATCAAAATGGCAGCCATTGGCACTTGGCAGCCGGTACAAAATTGCAGGGCTTGTTCTAACTTGGCGAGTTTTAGTCCAATCACTTCTAAATTTCACATGCAAATAGTACTCATGAAATCAACAAACACTGTCATTTTAGAATTTTCAAATTAACGAATTTTGGCGGGAAAATGACGTCATCAATCTTAAACCAAAATTTCAAATCGATCATATGAAATTTTGAGAATCGGGTATGAAAGAGCTCATTGAGATAGCCACAAAACCGAAAAGATTTTTGAAAAATCTCATCCCGTTAAGAAGTTATGGATATTTTAAGTTTGTATTTCCACGGACCGCTGACCAAAACAAAATGGCGGACATTGCAACTTAAAATACTCATAACTTCTCAAGGGAAAGAGATATTTCAATACTCTTTTCGGTTTGTGGCTATCTCAATGAGTTCTTTCATATCCAAGTCATAAAAAGTTCATATGATTGATTTGCAATTTTGGTGTAAGATTGATGACGTCATTTTCCCGCCAAAATTCGTTAATTTGAAAATTCTAAAATGACAGTGTTTGTTGATTTCATGAGTACTATTGCATGTGAAATTTGGTAGTGATTGGATTAAAACTCACAGAGTTAGAACAAACCCCGGCGATTTTTGATCCTTATAGGCCCGGCGTGTTGTAGCATAATCTTTGTGGGTTTGACATGTATATGTGCTGGGGGGAGGGGAGGGGGGGGGGGGGGCTATGATATTTTTCTTTGATTAATTGACATCTCTTGAGGGGGGGGGGGGGGGGCAGGAGAAAAGCCCTGAGATTATCAGGGGGGGGCTTCAAAAACTGGAAAGAAAAAAAATAGGGAAATCATCATAGGCCCCCCTCTAGATAAATTATGAACGCTCCCTGATTTAGAAAGGGCAAATGCCGAAATGAATGGCTAAAGCTACACACCAAAAATGAGGCAAATCGGTTGCAACGCGACCGAGATATAGCCCGCTGAATACGCAATTTTCTTAACAAATCACTCTATTTTACTGTTCAGTTCATGGAGTTTCACTGTGCCTAAAACACAGTGATTTGTTAAAAGATGTATTCAGCGTGCCATAATATCTCGTTCGCGTTTCAACTGATTCACCTCATTTTATGCATGCTACGTTCTTTGGAGTTGGCCTTTCAAAATTCATGGACTCAAATCTGTCAAATTTGTGACGTCACTCTTTAGGACTCCAACACATATAGCAGATATAAGCACTAGTTAACATCTAACACCTGCATGAAATCGTTGTCTTTTCCGTGCTGTAATTATCCACGTTGAATGGTTTAAATAATTCTATTATTTTTAGCTTACTTTTGGGCTTACTTACCGAGGATTCAATAGTGCCTTACAGGTTCCTTGTTAAATAAAATTGACAATTTGCAGCTTTATTGTGATGTTTGTTATTCATAGCACTTAATGGCATAATTTATTTATCGCCTCCTCTTATTCTAAAGTTCGAGGAAAAAAATGTGTTGAAATAACACAGTTCTCTTCCGAAACCATGACATGCCTAGCGGTATCGATATTCTTATTACTTAAGCTTACAAAAACAAATTGCGGAATAACTACAAAACCTCTTAACAGAAATCCTCCAAGCAAATTTAATTACTTTAACTTTGGAGAACCGGATGAGGCGCACTATCTTCTTGGCGAAATCATCTCGCGTAGTTTGAGCAGAGAGAAATAGATTGTTTGTTCAAGTGCTTTCGAAGAGATGACTGTTTTTCGGTGAACGTGGCATCGAGTGCAGACAGCAATTCAAGATTCTGGTGCGAGCTTTTATCCAATGACAAGTACAACTCATCTGTCAAGTTGAACGAAAATGGAACCTCCAAGTACTACAGCATTAAAGTAAGTCAGAGGATTTTACTGAAGGAAAAAAAAAATAATCGAAATTACAAATGCAAGTCTGTAATTCGAGATGCATATAGTATTAAACACGGACAGGAGAAACTCGAGTTCTAAAAACACAGTCTGAGTTTAAACCATTAACAACCTGCTCAAACACCGATAATTGGAATTATGGACAAATTGCGTCAAAACAGCATACACAGAGCAAAGATATACTAGGTCTTTTCTGAACTGCTGGCAAAAACACTGTTACTTAATTTTTGCCATGAGAATATAGATAGACTGCTTGAAAATTTCCCAGCAGTAAATACGAGGTTTTCCTAGGCAGCAGGGAGCCAATAAACAACACAAAATGAATAGGAAATGTGCGAATTTTTAAGTTCAAAATTTATAAGAACTTCACATACAATACACGGCCAAAGTAATGAGAGTGATGCTTCCTCTATCAGTACTAACTTGATCCCCCTCAAAGCTGTTTCAGTTTTCGTGATCCTTCCGCCCCCTTTATGAACAGTGGAAGAAACTTTACAGAGAAGGGACCGCATTTCTCTTTCGTTCGAAGCGCGCCCTGAGTTTGAGAATTTTTTTTGTGTGCATAGTCAACAAAGCCTGTAGGTTTTCATGCGCGCAAAGCGCGCCGCAAATGACGCATTCATATTATCCTTCATGCGCGCGTAGCGCGGCACAAAAAATAAATGTATATCCTTGTTACGTCGAACTCACGCTTACCTAATAAGGTTTTTTTCGAAATTGAGAACTGTGACTGCCCCTCCAGGCCTATAACTGCAGGGCGTTTTGGGAGGAGTTTGTTTTCCCTTTTGTTGTACATTCGGATGCATTCCATAAAAGCTGGGCGATCGTATTTGTCTTGCGCAAGTCCTGAAAACTTCTGTACGGCAAGAATTTTTAACGTTTCCAGATGAGTGAACTAGAATTGTGAAAACTGCAAATGACTAAAAGTTGCTACAATAACTTCTTCGAAAATTTATTGTGGTCTCCCCTTTCAGGGCTTTAGGTTCGAAAGATCCCCCTTTCGCTCGCCTTAAAAGAGTGACCCCCTCCCCCTAAGGAAATGAATAATGACAGTTCCCTTATATTTATGCCCGCAGAGCCCGTGTCACCGCATACAGTGCACCAACAAGGGGCGTGCGTGACAAAGTTCGATGGCACAACTGCCACGGGTGTCTGTGTCTGCGAGCATGGATACGTAGGGTCACACTGCCAGCAGGGTAAGGCATCCCATTTCCTCAACCCTTACATAGATAGAGATGGGCGCAATGTCACGCAACGTTTAAGTTGGACTTATTTTAAGGATGACTTAGCCTTATCCGCAGGCGCGTCTCTCCGAAGGAAAATGAGAGAAACCCGAAGGGTAGTCTGGGTAGAAGCACATATCCTATTTTAGTGATACATCACTTGTCTGGCTGCTAAACTTTACAAAAGCTTTGTTTAAAGCTTTTAATGTCCGTTTAGCTAACTAGAGTAAAGATAAGGCTAAACTAGGACACATGTAGCGTGCATCATTTGTGTCCTGCATGTTTTCCCGAGTGGCTAAACTCGGACACATGAAATGTTTCTTGTCTTCTTGCGAAGAAACATTTCCCGGCTACAAAATTGTTTGCGCGCACCATTGTTTCTTGCGTGACTATAATATACTGGGAAACATGAAGGAAACATATGTTGCGCTACATGTGTCCTAGTTTAGCCAGGGCTTAACTCGCGTACTCAGACAGTGAACGATTCAAGATTCAAGTTGGCGGCAGGTTGTATGCAATCGATGTTCTCTTGTGTTGGCAGAGTGCATCAGTCCTCTTGGGATGGAGTCTCGTGCAATTCCCGATGACAGGATAACTGCTTCGAGCAACTGGGATACAACTTATCATTATGCGAAGTACGCACGACTCCGTCAGCCATATGTGTCTGGCGTAACAGTCGGAAGTTGGAGTGCTAAAATTAACAATGAAAGTCAATGGCTTCAAATAGACTTAGGTAAATACAAGAGCTGCGTTATAGTATGGAGCATCCTTTTTATAGGGTCAGCAGGTGTCACAGCAACCGAATCATCATGCTATTTTTAGCAGCAAATTACCTTTTGTGATAGCCCAGCTTCGCAGTGAATTCAGTAAAAAGAAAAAAAAAAAAAAAGAACAAGCAGAAAAAGAGCTTGGGAACCGCAACAGTGTCAAAACGGTAGCCCATAGGAAGTCCGCTGAAACAGATCTGATATGCCAGGCATAAATAAACTGCTTACATTTTACCCCTTCAATGCCTGTCTTCTAAATATGCAGTAATGAATTATATACCATTTTAAATATTAAATGGTGTTCATGATAAAGCTACGATATAACCCGCGCTCGAAACATTTTTCACTCGCCTGCGGCTCGTGATATTACAACGTTCTCGTGTCTCTTCCAACATCACGCGTGCTCCATTTCACCGATAAAGTCATAGAAAATTGTGCTCTAATGCTAAATTCCTAATATATTCCATAGCGCTATAAGTATTAACGTCTGATTTCCAAGATTTCTTACTGACTCACCTCTTTTCATCGTGTTCCCATTTTAAAGGTGTCATGAAGATAATCACACGAATCGCTACACAAGGAAGACCACAATACAATCAGTGGGTGAAAAGCTACAAATTCAAGTACAGTCTTGATGGGTCAAGGTGGTTGTATTATCAAGAGGGAAACACTGACAAGGTAGTACACATTGCAGTACTTCTTCTTGCTAAAAGCTTATTCGCTAATTCAAGATGGCGCTTGTGTAATAAAGGCGAATGGCAGCCACAGTGATTTATACTGCAAGTCGTTTTTATAAAATCCGCGCGGGCTGCCTGTGGATTTCAAATCTCGTCTCAGGCCCCTCTCGGCCTTGAACGAAAACAAAATGGCGACCAAGTGAAGGAGTACCAAGGACGGTACCGTCGAGTATTTGCAAGTTTTCATGAATGTTTCTGCTTTTGTCGCAAAGATATGAGGACTAAACACATAACTAGGGGAATGTCCTAATAACGAAGCTTTGCAAGTCAGCAAGTCAACAGCTTTTGGGCGAATTATCTTTTGATATATGAATCAAACGTCCAGAAACCTGTCAGCTTACATTTTCTCTTTTTCCAGATATTTCAAGCCAACAGTGACTCGAGTACCGTAATTACACACAACCTGGTCCCACACATAGAAGTGCGCTATGTGAGGTTCCTACCTATGACGTGGAACCGACACATATCTATGAGATGTGAGCTGTATGGGTGTGTTTCACCGCTATAAAACCACTCTCCTAGTCTGAAAACAGATAGTAGAGACAGATAACGGCCTCCTCCGTGTCCTCCATAGCCATGCCATCTCTTGTCTCAAACATCAAATTACAAAGCGCGGGATTCACTATATCAAGAAAGTGCTGTTTTTTATTGCAAATCCGCGCGGGCTGCCTGTTGTTTTCCAATCTCGTCTCAGGCCCCTCGGTCGGGAACAAAAACAAAATGGCGGCCAAGGGAAACATGTTTCTCGAGTACCTGCAAGTCAGTTTTGGTAAAGTTTCCTGCTTTTTTCGCTAAGATATGAGGGACATACTTACAGACCTTACAAATAAGGTAAAGGGGGAATTTCCTAAAAGGAAAGTTTTGCAACGTCAGCAAATCGACAGTTTTTGGCGAAATTTTCTTGATATAAATTACAAAGCGCGGGAAAAAATGCGAGAGAGCGGAAAACACACCACTAAAACGCCTGCAGAGGAGGCTAGAGAGGTATTCCGTATCGAACATCAGATAGTCTCTCTCGCACTGGTTGTTCGTTTATCGTAATGTGGAAACGTTGCGTTACAAAACTCAACACAGAAGACAAAGTGAAATCGAAACGAAACTTTAATCGAAACTTTTAAAAAGTTAAAACGCACAATGATTGATGATCGCTAGATGCTTGGAGACGTGAGAAAAGAAGCTAAAGTTACTAACCTAACAAACAGGAGGCCTTGAAGCTCGGTTATTAGGCACAGACAGATTCTGCTCAAAAATTGCTCAAAAGTTGCCCCCAAACCCTCAAAAGTTGCTCAAATTCTGAAAAAGTTGCTCACATAATCAAACAAGTTGCTCCCCCAAAAAGAGCATTTCTTCACACTTGTCGTCTGATATATTTAAAAAATGACAAAAGAGTCAGGTTCACGAGCACTCAACTCAGTATCTACAAAAAGATCAAGCAATTCTAAACACTATCCGGCATAATCATACTAATCAATACGGTTGATTAATTAAAAGGGGCTCACTTGCCGTTTGAAGTATAACTCATACAAAATCAGAAGCTCATAAGTAGCTACTTATGAGCTTCTGACAAAATACAATCTGCTACTATTTTTGAAAGAAAAACTCTAACAAATAAGTCCCGTCAGGTTCTGTCCCATTCTGCCCAATTTTCTCTATCAAGTTGAATAGGGTCTTCCGCCAGTTTTGCTTCTGCTCTATATTTGGAATAACACACAGGATACCCAACGAGACATCCATATATTGAAGAGACCTCTAATATAAGCACCCAAGACGAAAAAACAAACATTATCTGGTACAGATAATGGCATTTATCTGAGCACGTATCTTTTCATACTGTCAGTTGGTAGACAAGCTGGCGCGCGGGCTGTCAGTGGGAAAATACCAAGCAATTGTTTTAGCCAATCAAGGCAGAGCACTCACGTGGTTCCATTCCTGTATGTATCGGCTGACTAGCATTTCAGTTAAGCTTATTCTTTGGAAGAAACAGCTACAGCCTCAACCAAAACTTCTTCAGTTCAAGGTTTTTTCAGGCGAGTATAGTCTCTCTTATTTTAGATGCTGTTTAGCATCACATTATCTGGTTGCATGCTATTCACATGAACCTGTTGCTGTTTCGTCGTTCATGATCCGTAGTTTCTTTACGGTTTCGTTATTGGGAATCAAAACTTCCCTACTCTCAGAAATTACATTCTGCCCGTTTAATTAATCTATTGTGGGGTTGTGTCCCCTTCAAGTCCCGACGATTTCAGGACAGCGTGCAGTCTTAGCGAGACAGCCACTTGATTCGAGCAATCGCTCTGCACTGTGAGTTCACGGGGCAGCTGTTTGTGCCACCAGTTTCGGGTACTTTGTTCCCTGTGTTTTTCCGCTTCATTTGTTCTCGTTTGGTGCTTTGTGAGAGCTTTGTTTTCCATTTCGTTATCAAATAAATATTAGTTTCATCAGATTTGCTTATCAAATACAAGAAATGTGAAGGAAGGCTATCAAGCGTATTTGAGCTTAAATTCTGAATTCTGTTGTATCAGGGACTGGGTAATCAGTAGACGATTGCATCAAATTGATCTTTCTATAATTTCTTTGAATATAAGATTTCATCTGTTTCTATAATCCTCATTCAATTTCATTTTGATTTGTAAATTCCGTGTCATTGGTTTTTAGCCTCGTGTAGATACGAGTAAATTTGATCTTAAAGGTTAAATGCGAGCGATCAGTTCTCTCGTGTGGTATTGAATTCCAAAAAACAAAACAAGAAGCTTTATTCCTTTAAACACCTTCTAAGGCACGTTAGGATATACGAGATACATAAACAGATCATTATGAAACCTACAAAAAGTGTCTATGTATTTGTAGTTTGTGCAGTGCTAACGTAGCATGCGAGGGGCGGTGATTATGTGCACTAGTTCCGTAGACGTGATTTTACCGGTTCCCCACTCCTGATTGTGTAATTGCCCGCCGTTTTAGTGCACTGTACTTTACGGTTTATGCCGTATCCTTGCGGGCCTGGGAGTTTTATTGCAGCCAGAACCCGTGTTGAGCGTGCAACCCGTCCACCGGCCTCCTTGAGTGGCCAACTGCGCTGGGTCTGGTGTTTTGCTTTTTGGGAACACGGCTTGTGTATACGCGTCTTCTGGTTAGCACCGCCCTTGGCCTCTGCTCGACTCTGCTCGATTGCCTATTCTAATCGTTAGCAATTAACTTGGGCTCAAGCGAATACAAAATTGTCTTACTTCACTACTATACAGCGTACTGAATTTTACATGCCGGGCCGCATCTAATTTGGGATTTGCGGTTTAATAGTATGTATCATGAATGCATGGGGCGCACGGATGCAGATCGCTGCAATGATATAAATTTGATATTCACGAAGCAATATGTAATCTCTGACGTGCACAGTTTGGTGACATTTTGACCTGATAATGCTTTGATTAATATTGTGTTTACAAATTCGACCGATTTCATTTGACCCAATTTTAGGCCCTGTTCGACCTATTATCGAGGAATTTCATCTCTGCACGTCCATGCTTCCATCGCCAGAATATGCTATCGGTGCACTATCAACAAACTTTTGTTCTAGTACCTAATTAGCACGAGCTTCATATGTAACGCTATCATCTCTAGGCAACAATGTCTCTGGTTTAGTTTCTTAGGCGCTGCTTATGCGGAAATTATTAATCTCGTCAAACTCATAGCGGTCAGACACATTGGCTAGATCGATTTCCTAAGTAGGAAGCTATACGACCATTGCGTGATTCCCCGGTAAACGATCAGGTTTAATTTCAACAGTTTTTCGAAACTCATTCAGTAATAAACTGTATATGTCGCCTACGGGAGTTTTACATGACCTCTGCTCTATGTAAATTTTGGTGCTCGTAAATGGCATTTTTCATTATTTTGTTTGGTCTCGCGGGTTTTTGGAGCACTAGAGTGAACTTCCTAGACCATCGAGACGGATTTCATTTACATGCGGTTGGTATACACAAATGTTATCGCAGTCTGCGAGGGGCGGTACTTGCGTTTGGCGCTCTAGACACCATTATTAGTCCGCGCTCCTTAATGAACCATTTGCCTACCGGTACTGGGTACCAGTACATTACTAGAGCTGGGTGCCAGCTCAATATTTATATGCAGGCCTACAGTGTTGGGTGCCAGCACATTACTAGAGCTGGGTACCAGCTCGATATTTATATGCAGGCCTGCAGTACTGGGTGCCAGTACATTACTGGAGCTGGGTGCCAGCTCGATATTTATATGCAGGCCTGCAGTACTGGTGCCAGTACATTACTGGAGCTGGGTGCCAGCTCGATATTTCTATCGGCCAACAGAACCCTATAGCGTGCAACCCGACAACCGGCTTCCTTGCGTAGCCAACTGCGCTGGGTTTCTTGTTGCGCTTTTCTATCTAGAGCGCGGGCCTGTTTGACAATTTTGTGTGTGTGTGTGTGTCTATGCGCGGGCATTTGTCGCCCCTTGCCCCCTGCCAACCTACATGAGTATGTGCTTCCATCAGATATGTTTTAAATGTTTATTTATTTCTTTTTGTTGTTGTTGTTTGCTTATTAATAACACATTTGGTTCTGGATTTTAGACTGTTTAGAACGCATCACTGGAAATAAATCTATTTGCTCCTATCTGAGCATCAGGCATTCTTTTAACATGTTCTCAAAATTTGGGTGAATTTCAGGCTCAACGTCCTTAAAAAAAGGTTCTTTAAAAAAAAAAAGTACGTTTTTAGAGTATTTTCCCGCCCGGGAACGGATATCAGTGCCATTAACAGAAATACAATCATAACAATCATACATAGATAAAAACCTGGAAGTTTTTAGGAACAATTCATTAGGAGTTGAAGAATGTGCATTTTAAGAAGACTTAGCAAGGCAATGTCACTTCTAGAACACCAAATTTTGCCAGCGAGTCTTTGATTGCTTCTGCTTCATGGGCAACTCTATTATACTGTTATAAAGTATTAGGGCATTATATAGTATGTCGCATTTTATTACTCATAATTTTCCTGTCATTATTTTGTTCAAGTTACATCGTAAACTCCAACCAGGCCAGTAGATGGCCCCACCACACCTCCTGGGATTTCCAGTACACAACCCGCTGGCTAGTGATCGATTCTATTTCTATTTCAACTTGGTTGTGTCGACACCCCTACCGCATTATGCAAAGGAAGCTCAATGGTTTTCCAGCGATACTGGAGATTTCAATCTCAAGTATCTTACCTGGTGAAAGCCGCGAAGATCACTTGACATAACATTAAATGCTGACCTCCCGCGGGTCGTTTCCCGCTCACCGGAAGTGCGCCTCTCTTTCCTTAACTTTTCACAGATCTCATACAAGCTTCATTTGTCTTCACGGGTAGCATCAAAGTCACAGTCTTTAATTTCCATTTAAAGACAAACACTGATCTGCATTTCCTTTCCGCATTTAATCACCATATCGTCGCAGCTACAAACGAATTTCACGATACCATTTATCCCGTCGGGGGATCTGGTGTGCCTTGGTCCCGACCCAGGTTTCCTATGACTGATTTCCCAAAGGGTTTTTTTCTACTATAGGTTTTTCCTGGCCTCCCTGGCACTCCAGTAATAGCATCGGTGTCTTTGATGTTTTCAAGTCAGACTTGCTACAACAGATCCTCTCGTCTAGGCAAGGAGCAGTTCTCAACTATTTCACAATTCTTGGACTATGACACTTCATTGCCGGCAATGTTTTCAATTCGCTTTTCCAGGCCTGTCATCACAAAGGGCAGTCATGGGCTGCTTTGCTGACGTCAGTGCTTAATCAATAACACCTAGTGCGTTCGAGTTATCAGCTATATTTTGACGACAACATAATGAAGAAAGCAACTGAAGGGTGGACAGTCATGGGCTGTACTCGGAGGTTGCGTGTCTCGGTCGAGCTCTCTCTCTGCGCCTGGGTGGGGTGGCCACAGATCTGTGGCTTGTGGCGGTTTTTTCTTCCCCACCTTTTGCTGAAGTGATTCAGTTAGTACTGTAATCCAATTTACATAATTTACGAGTTGAAAAATAAACGTCACATCTAGTGGCCGAAAAATCCCAACCGTGCGAGTACGTGTTTTGGTCTTCCTCCCTTCAGCAAAACGTAGCACGGCGCATAGCAGAGCTCGCACCTTCCGATTTTCCATATATCTTGCTGAGAGAAGTGCTGAGATAAAAACAAACATTATCTGGTACAGATAATGGCATTTATCTGAGCACGTATCTTTTCATACTGTCAGTTGGTAGACAAGCTGGCGCGCGGGCTGTCAGTGGGAAAATACCAAGCAATTGTTTTAGCCAATCAAGGCAGAGCACTCACGTGGTTCCATTCCTGTATGTATCGGCTGACTAGCATTTCAGTTAAGCTTATTCTTTGAAGAAACAGCTACAGCCTCAACCAAAACTTCTTCAGTTCAAGGTTTTTTCCCACCGCCTCCCCAACCCCAGCCCACTTGTATTGATCTTGTCTTGTCAACATTGTTTCGAAGCGAGTCCGCAAGGTTGAGTATAGTATATATGTGTATAGGCTAGATAATGTGGGTGGCGGTTTTTTCTTCCCCACCTTTTGCTGAAGTGATTCAGTTAGTACTGTAATCCAATTTACATAATTTACGAGTTGAAAAATAAACGTCACATCTAGTGGCCGAAAAATCCCAACCGTGCGAGTACGTGTTTTGGTCTTCCTCCCTTCAGCAAAACGTAGCACGGCGCATAGCAGAGCTCGCACCTTCCGATTTTCCATATATCTTGCTGAGAGAAGTGCTGAGATAAAAGTGATTTTTTTAAAGTTAGCAATTTTATATTTTTTAGCAAGATTTTTCGTTCTGTCTTTGATTTGAAATGGCAAAATGTATCACAATTGGCATTTTGTTGTGAAAATTTGCTCGTAAATAACGGAAAATCAAAAAAGTTGCTCATAGTTGAAAACGTTGCTCAGAATTGAAAAAGTTGCTCAAAAGGTGCCGAGCAGAATCTGTCTGTGCCTATCGGTTATGGGGTACGTATGTAACAAGCTTTTGTTATGGGGAGAAGTCCCGGGGGGGGGGGGGGGGGGGACTCCCATATCTTTGGGTCAGGGATGATCGTCGGGAATTGTCAGTTTCACCACTAAAAAATACCAAAAGGGGCATGGCCCTCAAATATGTCACGCCGGGCCGATAAGGATCAAAAATCGCCGGGGTTTCATTGTAACTTTGTGAGTTTTAATCCAATCACTACCAAATTTCACATGTAAATAGTACTCATGAAATTAACAAACATGATAATTTTGGAATTTTCAAATTAACGAATTTTGGCGGGAAAATGACGTCATCAATCTTACACCAAAATTTCAAATCGATCATATGAAATTTTTATGACTTGGATATGAAAAGGCATATTGAGATAGCCACAAAACCGAAAAGATTTTTGAAATATCTCATTCCCTGAGAAGTTATGAATATTTTAAGTCTGCAATGTCCGCCATTTTGTTTTTTGACAAAATGGCAGCCATTGGCAGCCGGTACAAAATTGCAGGGCTTGTTCTAACTTGGTGAGTTTTAATCCAATCACTTCTAAATTTCACATGTAAATAGTACACCCATGAAATTAACAAACACAGTCATTTTAGAATTTTCAAATTAACGAATTTTGGCGGGAAAATGACGTCATCAATCTCAAACCAAAATTTCAAATCGATCATATGAAATTTTTGGGAATCGGGTATGAAAGAGCTCATTGAGATAGCCACAAAACCGAATAGATTTTTGAAATATCTCATCCCGTTAAGAAGTTATGGATGTTTTAAGTTTGTATTTCCACGGAACGTTGACCAAAACCAGAAGCTCATAAGTACTACTTATGAGCTTCTGCCAAAACAAAATGGCGGCAAACTTAAAACTCATAACTTCTCAAGGGAATGAGATATTTCAAAAGTCTTTTCGGTTTTGTGGCTATCTCAATGAGCTCTTTCATATCCAAGTCATAAAAAGATTTGTTTTTTGCCGCTGTTTTAGAGCCCTAAAAGATACCTATCTCCCTTTAATCTTATAGTGCAGCTCTAGACGATCATCCCCAACCAAAAAAAAAAAATGTGATGGTGCAGTTACGTACTCAAACGTTTTTTACGTTCACGATGGCAAAGTGGCTATGCCGCCTCCTATAGATAGGTAGCCACAAAAACGAGCAGTTTTACTTTATCGGGCGATATCACACTGGAAATTTCTGAAGAAACCAATCCATGGGGGAAACCTGAATCTCCCATGGAAGAAGAATGGGAAGTGTTCGGATTTCCCATGGCTATCCATGTGAATTCCGAACACTTCCCAAGCGTATGCCTTGTCCGGATAGGGGGGGGGGGACTCCCCTATTTTTGGGGCGGGGGTGCTCGTCGGGAACTTTACCCTAAAAGGTACCTAAAATGGCGTCGCTTAGTTGATTTTGACCCCTAAAAAGTACCAACAAGACGTATTTTCCCTCGTAATTTTCTCTTGAATTTTTTTCCGAGCGAAAATACTTCTCAAATTCGGGCTTCAAACAAGCGTGATTTGCTTGATTTGCTAGAACGGATCCCTAACTGGTACCTATATGGAAAAAAAATGCAAGTTTTTAAATTTTACCCCTAAAAGGTCAGAGGCCTAATTTTAAACCCAGGTACGACGAGCACCCCCGCCCAAAAAATATAGGAGTCCCCCACGGGATGCCTTGGGAAATTCAGCTTTTAACATGCATGGGTTTCTGCAGAAATTCCATGTGTATATCACGCTACATTAAGCACGACTGCGCGATCTTTACTAACGTTGTCATTGAAGAAGAAAAACCATCATTTCAAAGTTCAGAAAACGTAGCGTGCTATGAAGTTGCACATTTGTGATATCAGGCATACAGAAACTTTCACGGTTGTGATTTGCTTTATTAAATATGCATGAGTTTTATATATTTAAGTTTTGCCAGGCAACTAGTTTTATCATTGATGATAACTTCAAGAAAATGTAAATGAGGTATAGTTTGATGTGAAAAAAACTTGTACACAAAATGAACGAAGGGAATCAAATAAAAATAAAAGCAACTAGTCTGAATTTAATTCCCGAATTGAATCTGTCTTCACCATACTGTGTTTAATCGTATCAACAATGCCAGAAAGTCGAAATCATAATTTATTAATCATCCTCATTCTTGTCATCGTTACCGTCCAAAGGCAAATGAAAGATTTGCCCCTGTGTCTTGAAACACTTCAAGAAACGCCATGGCATGTGTTGCGCTAATTCTGATGGCGTTATTTGCAAAAATCGTTTGCAAAACAACCTCAAATGAATCCCACAACAGAGACCCCGAAAGCTCTTTAAATTTTGTAAACTTTGAAAAGCCTGAATGGTCGTGTTACCTTATGGGTGTCATTGTTTCGCGTATTTTTGTGGCGAAGGAAATAGCATGTTTGTTCAAGTGCTTAAGAAGGGAGGACTGTTTTTCGGTAAACGTGGCGTCGAGAGCTGCGCACGGCTCACAATTTTGGTGCGAGCTTCTGTCAAATGACAAGTATAACCCACTTACCAAGCTAACGGCCAACACGACATCACTTCACTACACTATTAAAGTAAGTCATTAAAAGTGTTTTTACTTTGAGCAATCGTTAATTGAAGTAAGATACATTTGTTATACTAGACGTCCGCCACATTTTGCTCGTGGTTTGGAACTGTTTTGGGAGCATGGCAACGAGCATCCTCTCAAGAGCGTTGAACCAGCTTTTTTGCTGTTAGCAGGTGTTGGTTTTGTAATTTTGAGTTTTAAATGTTTGCAAAGTTGTCACGAGGTACCTTGAGCGATAGTTTCCCAGGCGAACCTCAGGTCCATTTTTGCCCAGCCAGCAAGCAGCGGTGATATTTGTCTGGTAGCATAATAGAGTCCTAAAGTGATGACGTCACAAAAAACAAAATTTTCAATTTAGCAATATTTGTTCCTTGATTTCGAAAGGGCATAATGGTGTGAAAGCTACACACCAAAAATGAGGTGAATCGGTTGAAACGCGACCGATCGAGCTATGGCCCGCTGAATACATAATTTTCTTTAACAAATCACTGTATTTTGGGCTCAGTTCATAACTTTATGAACTGAACCAAAAATACAGTGATTTGTTAAAGAAAATTATGTATTCAGCGGGCCATATCTCGTTCGCGTTTCAACCGATTCACCTCATTTTTTGCATGCAACACGCTCTTCGGAGTTGCTCTTTCATTATCCGTGGTCGAAAATCTGAAATTCGAAGTTTTTCAAATTTGTGACGTCACACTTTAGGACTCTATACTCAAACTTTCTATTATAATTTTGAAAAATGCTCCTGAAAAATGATCAATAATTTCCCAAACGAGAGGGAAGGGAGAGGGAGTCGAAACTGTTCCCAGTGGAAACAGATATATGCTGAACAGATCCGTTTTATGCACCTGAACCGCGGCGGGGATAGGAATGGATAGAGCCGCAACTAACGATATCTGGGTATATTCTTGGCTGGGACAGGGTTCCCGTCAAAAGGGCAAAACAATAATCTATTATATGTTCGAGTCACTAACCAATCTAGCCCCTTCAAATGTTTGATTTTCGTACCAACCCTCACGATTTGCAGGATCAAGAAAGATCCCGGGGGGGGGGGGGGGGGAGGACTCCTATATTTTTGGGGCGGGGGTGCTCGTCCTTGTGCGTCGTTTAGTTTATTTTGACCCAAAAGGTACCAACAAGACGTATTCTCCCCTCGTAATTTTCTCTTGTATTTTTTCCGAGCGAAAATACGTCTCAAATTCAGGCTTCAAACAGGCTTGATTTGCTAGAACGGACCCCTAACAGGTACATATCTGGCAAAAATTGCAAGTTTTTAAATTTTACCCCTAAAAGGTACCAGAGGCCTAATTTCAAACCCTAAAAGGTACGACGAACACCCCCGCCCCCAAAATATATGGGAGTACTTCAACCCCACCCCCCCCCCCCCCCCCCCCCCCCCCCCCCCAGGGGAAAGATCGTGAAAGATCTGGCTAGATCTGGTGTTTATCGGGCTCAACAAACACACTGATTTGTATTTCTTACCTCAAAAAATATTTAAACACGAGCAGATGGCTTTTCTTATGTTTTTAGTTTGAAAATTTGACTCAGTATGTTGCTAGGCTGACAAGGACGTTTCATTTTCCCTGAAGTGATATCGATCTCCACAGGGCCCATGCCCGCACATGAAGTGTGAGAATAACGGCACCTGCGTGACCAAGTATAACCTCATGAGCGTGACCGGTACGTGCGCCTGTCGATCAGGATTTCTAGGATCGTGGTGCCAGCAAGAAGGTATGGTGAGATTTTCAGTCTCGTTTGCACGAGTTTTGTATGTGCATATCAAACACGACAGAGAGTGTGTCATCAGGATTTCCAAACGCCGAGAAGTGGGTTAGAAAAACGTTGCTGGCTGTATTTTGGAACGAAACGCCGTTAATCTAAGTGTTGTAGAAGCCCTAAATGTAATAACTGGCCCTATAAGTGTAATAAAGGCCCCAAGTGTAATAAAAATTGGCCCTAAGTGTAACAAAGGCCCCAAATGTAATACAAATTGGCCCTAAGTGTAATAAAGGCCCAAATGTAATAAAAAATAGCCCTAAGTGTAATAACGGCAATGATCATACAATGAACTGGCAGGGTAGCGACTTTTGTAAGTTCCTTAGAACAGGGATACAGAATAGAACTTAGTTGTAGGTTTAAGGTCAGCTTCTCAAAGAGTAGCAGCACACACCTAGTCTCGTGTTCCATTAGTACCCTGAAGCCGATTCTTAATATTACAAAGCCCCGCGGTGTTTGCTTCATATTAGACCCCGTTTACATGCGGTAGAAATATCCGTCCTAGTTGGAGTGACAAATACGGTATTTTGGGACTTTAAAAAGTGGCTGCTCAATAGAGGATGGCCGCTTAATTGAGGTATCACTGTAATATATTGATATAACAACGGTGACTTATTCCAACTAGGACGTTGTATGGTCATTGCCATTATTACACTTGGGCCAATTTTTATTACATTTGGGGCCTTTATTACAGTTAGGGCCACTTTTTATTACACTTGGGGCCTTTATTACACTTAGGGCCAGTTATTACATTTAGGGCTTCTACAAGTGTTAACGAAGTTTCAGGAAATTCGTTGGAAGCAAAGTGCACTTTGCTTCCAACGAATTTCCTGAACCTTCGTTAACACTTAGTCCAACTGACTTCAATATGATTAACGGAGTTTCGTTCAAAGATACCAGCAATGTTTTTTTTTTTGCGCGGGGTTGATCTCAAGGAAGGGGTCCATTTAAGCTCAGATATTAATAAACGTATTAACGCTAATAGAGATCTGATAATGCGTACATATTGCCAAAATTACCTGCTTATATTCTCCAAGATTGAAGTTCATAGCTAGTATATTTTTCAAGTTGTAGACGAAAATATATTTTCGCAAAATGCGCTCTGACTTTCGCATGAGTCACCTTAAATATTCTCCGTCAGTGGCAGAGTGCCAGGACGCTCTTGTGTGCAATTCTCTGGTATCCTCCCAGATGGCAGCATGTCAGCCTCTACTAATTATAATGATGCACATGGTGCATGGTTTGCAAGACTACATCAACGTTATGTGTCTCATGTAACACACGGATGTTGGAGTGCCCGATACAACAATGCATATCAGTGGCTCCAAATAGATTTAGGTAAATACTGGAATGATTTCAAATGATTGATCCCCCTTGACTGACCCCCCTTGGAGTACCAATATTTCAAGCTCTTTTGGCAAACCAAGGGCCCATCAATGGAGCAAATACATTTACCTGTCCGTGTTTAATAGATTGACGATAGATGATTCCAGTAGCGCGGACGCCTTCTCTCTCGCATAGTGTAAGCGCATTCAGTATAGCTGGAATCACCCATTATTTTACTTTAAGCCCGGCCCTTGCCTTGTTCCAAAACTTAATGCCCCGCTCCTGGTTTTCATGCCACCTTAGTCAAAATAAAATGACGATTTTGTATTTGATTGTTGCTTTGCATCTCGCCAAACACGCACAAGGCGTCATGAAGATAATCACACGAGTCGCTACGCAAGGAAGACCCTCAAGGGATCAGTGGGTAAAAAGCTACAAACTCAAGTACAGTCTTGATGGATCCAGCTGGTCTTATTATCAAGGGGGAAACACTGACAAGGTATCCTGGGCTATCATACGAAGACGCACTTGCGCGCTGTGGTCTCCGTACTCTCTCGGATCGGCGCCACGCAGCTTGCACTAAGAAGTTTATCCAGAGAATACGGGACATCGGTGTCCTTGTCAGCTTACTACCACCGCGCACAAGTGTGTCTCACGGATATAATCTCCGGTCAGGCACTACTAGAAATGACCCTGCTGTGGCCTCAACAAAGCGTCTAGACCTGTTTGTTACATATAGATATAGTAATAAGTGTGATAATTACCGACCCTGAGGGGGATAGTTGTTTTAGTATATACCAAATCAGTAGAATAAAATACGGTGGATTAAGGTTCAAAATGCAATATCGAGCGCGAAACGAGCCGCCATTTTGAACGTTTTCTCAAAACAGTAAATAGTTAGCACTTATTCTATTTCAATTGAGGTGGATAGTGGCAGAATATTTAACCATTATCCTGCGAGATTGCGCAGAATATTGTCTGTTATTATTCAGCACATCGATGCACTGCCCAAATATGGTCATTGGAACGCCAATAGCTGTCTTCTGTACATGACAGCTATCCTGCGATATCCGTCTCTGAGGGAAATATGATGTTTTGAGCTGGTAAATAATACACAAAAGTCATGTTTTTCGGGGGGGGTTGTGCTATCGATGTGCTGAATAATAAAACCATTATCCTGCTCGATTTTGCAGAATATCGTCCGATTTTAGCCAACTCGGGACTTCGTCCCTCGTCGTCTAAGTATCAGACGATATTCTGCGCAATCTCGCAGGATAATGGTTAAATACTTAGCCGACGAGGGACGAAGTCCCGAGTTGGCTAAAATCAGACAATATTCTGCAAAATCGAGCAGGATAATGGTTTTATTATTCAGCACATCGATAGCACAAAAACCCCCGAAAAAAATGACTTTTGTGTATTATTTAGGAGCTCAAAACATCATATTTTCCTCAGAGACGGATATCGCAGGATAGCTGTCATGTACAGAAGACAGCTATTGGCGTTCCAATGACCATATTTGGGCAGTGCATCGATGTGCTGAATAATAATTACCGAGAGCCGCAGGCTCGAGGTAAATATTCCTAAAGCCACTATCCACCGAAATTGAAATAGAATAAGTGTTTTAGTATATACCAGCAAGGCAACCTGCCGAATTTTCAGTCGGAAAACAATAAGAAAAGTTGTGTTAGCGTTTTAAAACTACGTGCGTGACAAAACTCACGCAAACTTTATAGATGATTTGCATAAGCACGTTTTTGGTCGAGTTTGACAGCTCTAGAAAGTTTGCAAGCATTTACTTCGAAAAGCTGCGGAAAAAAGTGGACAATTCAAGGGATTTTCAACAAATTTGGACATATAGCGAGCAATATATTGCATCATTTCAATTCAAGAAGGAATATAGCTGCAAATTGGAGAGCATTTGTAAGCAATTCGCCAAAAGTTTCCGAGATGAGAATTATTTGTCGGCAGCCACTCGTTGCACAAGTAGTTTGCTGGAAAAATGGAGTGAGCAAACACCATAAACACTGGATATTTGAGGGAAAAAAACGATTTAGCAGGATAAAGCAGCTACACGAAACCTTGTGAAAAGGCTTTATGGGGTTATCATTAGGCAAGAAGAAGGAAAACTAACTACTAACAGAAGTCTCCTTTGTGGCGGACAGTTCGCTCACAAAAAACTACAAGAAAGCTGCCGATCAGTCGTTGCAAGACACAAACCATCCTCAGGTACTTTGAAAATTAGCTATTTCGACTGTATTTTCTCGACATATTGTAGATTATAGTTTTGATTTTGTCAGATTAATAAAATAAAGGGAAAATACATGGCTAAAATAAATTTTCATTTATGTTTTGCCAGCTAAAGTTTTTCAACTCGGGTTTCAGTGCAAGCGCGTTTTTCACAAACAACGCTCAGACGATTTGTGAGCTGATTAAATCCAGAGAGACCGATTTTGAGACAAAGAACTCTAATTTGTTACTTCTTTAGTTTTGTTGACTGACTTTTCTTCACCACTACATGAAATTTGCTTGCCAACACAATATCTACTGTTTCGGAGGTAAATAATGTCTCAGATTCCGAGATTCTAAACCAATCAAAATGCTCGTTCTTAGGAGGTTGCCGAGCTGGTATATACTTAACCATTATCCTGCGAGATTGCGCAGAATATCGTCTGATACTTAGCCGACGAGGGACGAAGTCCCGAGTTGGCTAAAATCAGACAATATTCTGCAAAATCGAGCAGGATAATGGTTTTATTATTCAGCACATTGATAGCACAAAAAAACCCGAAAAAAATGACTTTTGTGTATTATTTACGAGCTCAAAATATCATATTTTCCTCAGAGACGGATATCGCAGGATAGCTGTCATGTACAGAAGACAGCTATTGGCGTTCCAATGACCATATTTGGGCAGTGCATCGATGTGCTGAATAATAATAAACCATTATCCTGCGAGATTGCGCAGAATATCGTCTGATACTTAGCCGACGAGGGACGAAGTCCCGAGTTGGCTAAAATCAGACGATATTCTGCAAAATCGAGCAGGATAATGGTTTTATTGTTCAGCACATCGATAGCACAAAAAAACCCCGAAAAAAAATGACTTTTGTGTATTATTTACGAGCTCAAAACATCATATTTCCCTGAGAGACGGATATTGCAGGATAGCTGTCATGTACAGAAGACAGCTATTGGCGTTCCAATGACCATATTTGGGCAGTGCATCGATGTGCTGAATAATAATGCTGGATATCTACTATTTCAGGAACCAATCAGAGCGCGCGAAAATGACTATTCACTGATTTGGTATATACTAATGATTTATATAATGTATTGTTGAGCTTGTGACTGGAAGCAGCGAGGTGGTACTCACTCGCCAATTTTTGCCGTTAAAATCAATTTTTAAAGCATCGGTTTGCAGTAAGCTCATTCTCTAAGCACAAGTCTATGCACCTAATACTCATCTTTCCCTGGAAAAATAATTTTTGTGAAAAAGAGTTTTTAGGATCGAAAAATCATTATAAATATCTCTGTTTTTATGCACATTTGCATGTCCCAGCGTCACACGTTCAGCGCATGGTGTAAAAATATTTTTACTTATTTCTTCATGGATAAAACATACAACGCAAAATTTGCCATAAATCGAAGTTCCAATCCTAAATGAAATAACTTATATGGTATTTTCTTCAATATATGCATCTTCTTCGATATTATTAGTGAAAACGTCTTTGCCATTTTCGTGTCCCAAAAATTTGATAATTTTAGCGTATTTCAGGTTTTTTAGATTTATTGTCAAAATAAGCAACGCCACAATGAAACAAACTGAGCCAACTGTGGTCTATAGATTTTTATGTCGAAATGTGGCATTCTGACTGAGATCGGAAATAAGTTCTTGGAAATATAAAATTTCGAAGTTTACTGAAAGCATTGTCCCCCACCAAAATTTAAAGCATAATAATACGACCGGGGTTTGCATTTCCTCTAATATATAGATAACCATAAGCCTTATTGCACTAAGAAACTACAGATGTGTGGTCTAGTAAAATTGCAGTCATTTGGTCTATTGCCCGGACTTATAGCCTATTTTGAGAGAGTTTAGCAATGGCGCGAAGTTTACTGAAAGTTTTGTCCCCCACTTCATAAAATTTACATATCTAAACAAACGACAGCAAATGTGATTGCTACCGAAGTTTGTTTCTAATTTCTTCGTTTACATTTAAAAAAAATCAAGGTTTTTTGCTCAAACTATTTAAACCATATGCATCTGAGATTCCATTCGCACCGACGAGGTAGATTTCGGCTATAACACACGAGATTTAAAACTCACTATGTTATTTTTGTAATTTATGCAATTCGGAAGAAATTCATTACAGTTTAGAAAAAGTTCTTCACTTTTTCTGTTTTCAGATAATTTTAGCGCGCGATTAGTTTCACATTTATCGCAAATCAACGGGAATTTATTCAAGACAATAGGTATCTTAGTAGATTTGAAGCGTTGTCTGTATTTCGCAAAAAAATAGGTATTTTGAACCACTGCCATTGCGTGTTATTAATAAAAAAAACTAAGAAAATTTGCACTCTAAGGTGGCTTATAGCAGTTCGGTCTGGTATGGCCTGTATCTCACGTGCTATACATACACAGAAAGGCAAGCCACTTTACAAGAAAAATGCAATTGATCGTTATATGTGTTTACATGTTTTGTTTAAATTAACGCTTCCATGGCAACGAAATGGCGGCCCTCCATTTTTTGAGTTGAAGAATCCACCAGACATGCAAGATAACTTTTCGCAATACCAACGCCAATGAGGTCAGACTATAAGTTTGAAGAAATAGGCCAAGAGCGTTTCGAAGACCATTTTTTGTCAAGAAAATCAAGCGTAGTCAATCAAACTCGTGAGCCAATCAGATCCTTTCCTAGTTTCGCCTAGTGCGACATGTCTGTTGCGACATGTCTCGAAAAACAAGCCAAAGGAGTGCACTGAACAAGGATCCGATTGGCTCACACGATTGTGATTGACTACGCAGCCAACTTAACTGCCAAAGGCTCACTAGATTTGAACATACAGGGTCAGGTGTTATCAGAAACACTTGCAAATGACATTTCTAAAAGAAAGGCTTTTATTATAAACGTTGTGACTGGTGATTTTTCCAACTGTTATGTACCGTTCGAATTTTTGATATTTGGAGAGTGCAAGTGTTTTTTTTTTTTGCAAAAGAAAGGAATCTTGCGTTTGACTAGTTACCAGACCCCACCCGGTAAGGAGATAAAATTGCTCATATTATCAGAAATATTGATCAAAATCAGTTGAAAAATAAATAATTCGACGTGTTTCTCTATAAACCATAGTGCAAAGTAGCCAAATGCAAAACGTTATAAGTAAAGAAAAATACGTCGGAAAACTCGCATGTGACGGTAGTGAGTACCACCTCGCTGCTTCCAGTCTGTATAGTCAATACTGACCACTCTTGTAATTTAGCTGTTAAGCCACTAAAAGAGTCAATAAATCCAATGGATTTGCTTTGTTAGACCATAGGAAAAACTATAGGATATTATTAGGATATTCGAATCCTATACATAAATGGCTGACTCCCGGTGTCAAAAACTCCCAAGTGGTTTTGGAAAGATATAATCTTCATGGATAGCTTTGGGGATAACTGTACTGTGACTCTTTTATCATTAAGCGGAACAATCGATGAATTGATTCTGACAACAGTGACTGAATATCAGTAGCGCGAACTTCTACTTAATCCGTAAAAACCTGTCCTTCTCCTCTTCTTCTGATTCTGAGCTCTCTTCTGATTCTAAACTCCCTTTCTTTGATTCTGATATTTCTTCTAGTTCGCTGCTCTCGAAATAATCGCTGCTAGTAGTACTCCCGCTTCCCTCCGCCGTCTCGTCCGCTATTTCAAATTTCATTTGAATTATACCAGCCGTTGCATTGTTTCCGGCGAGCGCTGTGATTGGTCAGTTTTTGGCGCGAAGGGTTTCTAAAAATTACATCACTTGTGAAAATGGGGTGGATATACCCCAAAGACAGCGCTTCACGCTTTTACATCATGAGCTTTTGATATGTTTTGAAATAAACACCAAGAAACGGTTAGCTTACATTTCACCAAAAACTATCGATTTGTCGTCGTTGCAAAAATCCTCCTTAGCTTATTTTTCCTCAACTCTTAGCAAAAAAGGCAGGAAAAATTAGCCAAAACTTTTTGTTTTTGTTACCCGCCGAGTGGCCTGAGTCGAGATTTGAACACTACAGGCAACCCGCGCGAAATTGCCATAAAAATGACAGCACTTTCTTGATAGTTCTTATTCTTTGCCCTTTTTCAGATATTCCAAGCCAACAATGACAGACATACTGTAGTGATACAGAACCTGGTCCCACACATAGAAGTGCGCTATGTAAGGTTCCTACCTATGACGTGGAACGGACACATATCTATGAGATGTGAGCTTTATGGGTGTGTTCCTCCACCATAGATCACTTTCCTGGCCCGCAAACAGGAATTATAGGCTGAGAGATGAGACAGCATTCCATATTACCACACGCTCGCACTGGTCACAGGGAATTTAAGCAGAGACCCATCCATGGGAAAAGCTAAATTTCCCAAGGCACACGCATATGAGAAGTGTTCAGAATTCACGTGGATAGCCACGGGAAATCCGAACACTTCCCATTATCCATGGGAAATTCAGCTTTTCCCATGAATGGTTTCTGCAGAAGTTCCCTGTGGGTTATTCCTGTGACAGAAACAAATCAGACAGCATGAATAAGTGGTAGTTTCCAGTTTCTGCAAGTCATATTACAGTCGCAATCCGAAGAAACAGGTACGCAATGGGTACATGAGTCTTTAATGTAGGTAATCTGCATTTATTCACTTCATTATTGCACAACGTAAGATCAGTAACAATTATGGAAAAGTATATTTGGATTTGGTGCGTTTCCAAGTCAATCATTCAATGACTTTAAGAGTAGAATTATACCTAGAAAAAAGCATGGATTTACGAAAAAAGGCAAACCGATAATAATGATAAACATTTGTTTCGTGTTTGGCAGTGAGGTACAAATGAACAAAAACTCAGATGAACAAAAAATGATTTACACTGTAAGTTGTTTCTATTCTCTTGATTTTGTTTTCCTTTCATTTTTGATTTTTAATTCTATCACTACATTTGTATTAATGAAATTAGTCATGTGCATGTGCTTGGTTTTAGCAAATCAAATTTTACTTTTAAAAATGGTGTACACTTAAAATAAAGAATACAAAACAATGTTTGGTCTTTGTACAGCCTTGTCCGTAGCGTTCATGAGCGAGCGTCCTGTGCTCGGATATGAACCGTGAGGAAGCGCGAGGGCTGGGTCCAGCTCACTTGTAACGTATCACAATTCCGATCTCCTACACACCACAGGGAGCCAACCCCAGAACACACCAGAGATTTAGGCTTGTTTGGATAGCTAATGAGTGGAATCAGTTGGGAAGCCCGGGTCAACACAATAGCGTGGGCTGGACGTTAAGTTAAGAGAGGCTATCTCGCATGATATTGATTGTTTCATGCTCATCCAGTGTACACTGAACTTTACTCATGTTTGTTTTTCTTGCTGAATTTTAGTACTTATAGTATCATGCCATCCCATAGACCAAATCGGCTAACGGTGTTTACATCTTGTTGCCGCCCAATTCGATCAGATCATGTGATGATTCCTTTGGGTGGTTACAAATTTCCAATTTTTCTCACTCGACTGATTGCCGGAGTGTATGTGCAGAACTAACAAACGTATCCACCAAAAGGAATCATCACATGATCTGAATGTAAACACCGTTAGCCGATTTTGTCTATCCCAACCATCCCACTCTATGATAAACTACGGAATCTTTAATCTTAATCTAAATAATTGCATATGAATTCCTACTTTCGTTTTCATGCTGTCGGAACGCCGCATACATGTGACAGAAAACTCCGCATACGTGTGGACGGGAGGTTCAAATGGAGAAAAAAATATCCGTTTTTCGAAAATACCCGGATACGTGTGGACGACGGGGTCTTAGTTGTGGTTTGAAGTAGAGGGCGCTTGGGGAGAATGTCAATGGGAGGGTGAGCTGAAAGGCGTGTGAACAGATGTTTTCTCTTTTGGCAAGCCTTGTGGCTCCATATGATGTCCAAACACGAACTAATATATAGAATCGAAGCCGACGCTGTTTAATGTGCAGTTCCGTGCTGTGCGGTTGTTAAAAGAGGAAATTAACATGAAACTCATAGAATCAAGCAGAAGCAGTTTCGTGGGGCTGTTTTGTTAAAAGAGGAAGATTAATCGTAATCGCGAAATGAAAAGATGTGAATATGAAAGAACACCGGATAAAATTCCGAGTTCAAAGATGGGAAGATTTTTAATAGTGCATGTTTCGCAGTTAACATAACGCACAGAGCTCAGCAGGAAGAGTACATGGAAAAATAATATCAATTGAGAGCATATTAACGAATCTGTTTATAGAAATTGCTCATAATTTATTGATTGCTTCAAATGCTTATTTTACAGTTCATGTTGAGCTAGGAAAGAGAAATGGTGGAAACTGTCAAGTATCTCTTGAAACACTCTCTGCTGTTCTCTTAAACTAAACTCATCTTCAGGACAAGCAATGCAATATTTGGCATTGCTAACATTGCTGACAGAGCTGGCAAAAATTAAATGCGACTTAACTTCAACAGCCCACAATAGGCACCCAGCTGATTCGCTAAATTTCATCAACTTCGTAGAAAACGAAAAATCATACCTTAATGGCACCATCGTTTCACAGAGTTTTGAAAAGAGTGTTGTAGATTGTTTGTTCAAGTGTTTTGAGAAGAATGATTGCGTTTCGGTGAACGTGGCGTCGAGTGCAGAACCCAACAGTTCAATGTTCTGGTGCGAACGTCTGTCCAATGACAAGTACAACACCTCTACGAATCTGGCGACCAACACCACCTCACTTCACTACACTATCAAAGTAAGATGAGGTGTACATGGAATTTCTGCAGAAAACACTCATGGGAAAAATGAATGTGACCATGGCACAAGAAGTGTTTGG
Organism: Scolanthus callimorphus; assembly: GCA_033964015.1. NCBI lineage: Eukaryota > Metazoa > Cnidaria > Anthozoa > Actiniaria > Edwardsiidae > Scolanthus > Scolanthus callimorphus. The sequence continues at coordinate 27,904,226 of CM066918.1, read as the reverse complement.
AATTCACACAGGAAACCGAACTCTCCTCATTTTCCCCGATTTTTGTGTCATGGGAAATTCAGCGTTTCCCTGAATGGGTTTCTGCAGAAACTCCGGGTTGTGAAAGTTAGTGAACAAGTCAGTTGTTTACTAACTTGGGGAATATTTTTAACTTACAGTGAATTTAATAAACGAAATTGTTTTGATTAAGAAAAGATTTAATAACTGGAAGGAAGAGGAAATAGTGGCGTCATATCTCGAATAGGTACTATGAAAAAAAGTCAATTTGAATAGCGAAGCAGTTTCATATATGTAAAGAAACTACTGCAAGGTATATTTTTCTGCGAACTGCCATTTTACATTTCCAAACTGCGTATTGGTTTCCGTCCATCAAACCTTTTCAGCTGCAGTATGTTGCCCTGAAACGCTAGAACGAAGATCAGAACTCGCGCTATGAGTTTTGCTCATGGAAAAAGCATGTGCCATTTATATAAAATTTTATATTTCGAATTTTAGTGACTTTAAAACTTCTTTCACTTTGAGCCTAGGAAAATAATAGTGAGAGGACCAAAAACATCTGTTTAGGGGTGTCGAAAATACGCGAGTGTGTCGTAAACAGACTTTGGGTTCATAATTGCACGAAATCTGATTACGGCAATCTGTCTTTTTAGAGCCTAGGAAAATAATAGTGAGACCCCGGTTACACGGGTCCGGACGAATTTTTGACCGGGCGAATTTTGTACCTGGAACACCTGTATACACGGTATCGTGCAAGTTTTGTTACACATTGCACAGGTGTTTACACGGGTCCGTGCAACTGAACTAACACTAACATGGCTTCTTCAGTCTCGTTCTCTGATTGGTTGAAGGTTGAATAGTAGCTTAGTATCCTCGCCTGAAGAGGGCTAGTTTCCAGGCCATTACCGTGGAACTGTGCCAAAACTTGCACGGTTCCGGTGTTCACACGGGTCCGGTACGAAAACGGAACCGTACCGGTCAAAAGTTGTACCTGTTTTTTGCAGGTCCCAAACTTGCACACTTTGCCGTGCAAAAATTGGTCCAGTTCCGCCGGACCCGTGTGAACAGAAGCCGTAAGTGGGCCAGAATTCGCCCGGTCAAATATTCGTCCGGACCCGTGTAACCGGGGTCTCTGAGAGGACCAAAAATATCTGTTTAGGGGTGTCTAAAATACGCGAGTGTGTCGTATTAACAGACTTCGGATTCATAGTTGCACGAAATCTGATTACGGCAATCTGTCTTTTTAGAGCCTAGGAAAATAATAGTGAGAGGACCAAAAATATCTGTTTAGGGGTGTCTAAAATACGCGAGTGTGTCGTATTAACAGACTTCGGATTCATAGTTGCACGAAATCTGATTACGGCAATCTGTCTTTTTAGAGCCTAGGAAAATAATAGTGAGATGACCAAAAATATCTGTTTAGGGGTGTCTAAAATACGCGAGTGTGTCGTATTAACAGACTTCGGATTCATAGTTGCACGAAATCTGATTACGGCAATCTGTCTTTTTAGAGGGTGCATAATTTGTAACCGTGTCAAATAATTCTCGCGGGATTTGTGCTTCGGACGCCGATCTGTAGGTGATGGAGGCTCCTAGTGATGGGCCCATGTCCAGATGTCCTGATTATATCCACTTGATATGCTAACCATCATGCTAATCCCTTTTGTGTCGTTTCAGAGTCCATGTCAGCGCATGAAGTGTGAGAATTACGGCACGTGTGTGACCAAGTATGACCTCAGAACTGTCACTGGTACATGTAAATGCCAACCGGGATATGAAGGGTCGCGCTGCGAGCATGAAGGTATTTTGTTCATCCGTTATCCCTTTTCACAGTGGGCTTTTGTAAGATTGTTCTGTGGCGGAAGGGTCGTCGTTCCACCCTCACCAAATTTATGAGACGATCTCAAGCTCGTGAATCCACAACATTTTGACCACGATGATGACGTAAAGCGTGATAAATAAGAGTCCACACCACTCAAAACCTCTGGAAATTTGTTAAATCTCCTCAAGGGAACATGCTCAGACAACCATACTTGGGATATTTTGTCTATGCCACAAGGGGGGTGCTGTAAAACGGACACGTGATGTGACGTCATCGATGACGTCATCAATGATTGAAAAATTAATATCTCGTGAAGGGAAGACTCTCAAACAACCAAACTTGACGTCATCGATGAAGGGGAGACTCTAAAACAACCAAACTTTGGTAGTGTGTCTAGGTCACTAGATGAGCGAAATGAAGTGGTCACGTGATATGACGTCATCGATGACGCCATCTATGCTTGAAAAATTAATATCTCGTGAAGGGAAGACTCTAAAGCAACCATGTAAACCATGTACACATGGGAATCCCTTCATTCACACAGAAAATTTTATAACCAGGAGCTCCGCTTTTAGCCAGTGGCTAAATCTATATATTACGTATTCGCGAGACACAGCGATGAATACACCACTACCCGAGGAATGGTCTCTGTCGCGGCGAAGACATTAAACTGATTACACATGTCCGGGGGAAAGATATCGCCATTGAGACATTATCGTTTAGCAATGACTCGGTGCACCACCATGGTTTTCACCATGATACAATTATTTCATGAGATATCCGTAGTTGAAAATTCGAATTTCAGGAAAATTGAGAGAGGTGGTGGGTCTCGGGTACCCAACCCCCTAAACTGGATACTTATAAAGTACCGTTGTTTTTACCTCTTCCTTTATCCTGCAAGATTGCGCAGAATATCGTCTGATACTTAGCCGACGAGGGACGCAGTCCCGAGTTGGCTAAATGAGACGATATTCTGCAAAATCGAGCAGGATAATGGTTTTATTATTCAACACATCGATAGCACAATCTATCCACAAGTTACTTTTGCATTTTCCCTGCTTTGATTAATTTTTCGCGCCTTTTTTGCAACGCGCGCACTAAATATGGAAAACAAAAGAACTGCTGAAAAGTACGCTCGTAGATTTTTATCGAACAAATGCACTAGTCAATTGAAACCCCGCCCCCCCGACCCCCGGGACATAGCGGGGGATCAACGGGGACATGGCCGTGGAATTACGCTTTTGTACCGCCAGATTTCTCCGGGGGAACGGGGACAGTTAAATTTTTTATTCGTCGTCATTCCTGTTACTCATCAAACTTGGGATATCTCTATCATTGAGAGTGGTAGAGGTGTCGCTAGCCCATTCGGTGGGATTTTGCACTCTTGGAGGATATGTTGAATGTTGTTGTGTGAGCCGCACAGGCGCCGATCATCTTGAGGTAGGAACACTAGAAAAATGTACCATACACCGGGGCAATAGGGGAGGGGATTGTAACAGCAAAATTTTCCCCGGGGGCGGGAAAAAGTACACAATGTAACACTGCACAAAAGTTACATTCGGCCGCTATGTCCCGGGGTCGGGGGGCCGGGGTTTCAATTGACTAGTGCAAAACTAGAAAGAAATAACTGAAATAGACTGGCAAAGACACAGCGTTTTGTGGCAGACACTGGATGGAGGGATTTGCACAAAGTTTTCAAACCAAGAATCAAGCGAATGTGAAGTGAAGGTAGAAAACAGCGCATTTAACGGACAGATCAACAAAACATAAACTAAAATGAGCTAAGCTGAGTTTCCAAACTGACTTCTGGGTGGAAATTTAAAAGAAGCCGGAAAACTTGTCACGACTTTCTTTTAAGTCAAGAAGTAATATAAGTCTTAAGTTATTTTATTTCGGTTTCTTTTTTGCACAAAGATTGTTGTGTCTTCGGTTTGTTTGCTGCAAATAACTTAATGTTTGCTTGATTTTGTTTCAAGAAAACACTTTTTTGCAGTAAAAGCCATGGGTTATTTTTGCTAAATTGGTTTGAACTTTGTTTGAACAGTCAACAGGTCAAAACACAAGGGAGCGAGAATCAAATAGTTTCGAGAAAAACAAAATCGCCGAATCAAATATGGTTGAAGAGGTAGAAAAAGCGTACTTCTTTTTCTTTTTTTATAATTATTTCTATTTTGTTGAGAAACTCATGTGACTTTCTAAAAATGTAATGAACTTGTGTATTTTTGGAAGCTTTTTATAACAGCTTTAAGCTGTTTAATTTCTAGGACGATTGCGAGGTTTTGCTAGGACGACAGATATCGCAAGATATATGTCATGTGCAGGTGACACATATCGGGGTTCCTTTGACCTTTTTTGGGCAGCACATCGATGTGTTGAATAATAAATTCACGCCGCACGGTACATACTAGTTATGCAATGCTTTCGAGTAGCATACCATGCTATACACTTAATGACTGCTCCCGAGGGAAACATCAGTTTTGTTTCCCGAGAACCTCGATGCAAAACTGTGTTTCCCGAGGGAGGTAGTCATTAAGTGTTTTGTTATATAGCAGAAAATATACTGCAATTTTTTCCCGCTCCCCAGCGCGACGCGCGAAAGCAATATTCCCCAACCAGTCAATAATTTTTCCAAATATTGACTGATCGGAGAATATTTGATTTGTACTTCACCACGTGACGTGTCGTGTACTTCACCACGTGATTTAGCCAATAAGAGGGCGCGCTCGGTTGGAGTGAGCACTCGCTATATAACAAAGCAGAATATCCAACGCGTCACTTGTATTTCCTTGTATGCACGAGCATTCAGGCGAATATACAACGCCATTCACTGCATTCTGATTGGCTGTATTCCTGTGGTATTTGTGAGGCATTCCTAAACTGCGCACGCTGTGAAATATTCCATTTGCGGAATTCTGGGAGATTCCGAGACATGGAATCCCTGTAGCTACAGGCTGTAGCTGTAACTGTAGCTGTAACATGACGTTTGGTATCAACAGTATGCAAGTCTCAGGAGTCTCCTCTTGGTGTGCAGTCCAGGTTCAGTGCCTCGAGCTCTCGAAGTGTACATTTTGCTCCGCAATTTGGACGCTTGAATCAGCCTTATGTGGGCGGCCTGACATGGGGTTGCTGGAGTCCTGCGACTCAAGGCAAAAATCAATACCTCCAAATCTACTTTGGTAAGTTATTATCATTATCGTGTTTTCCCGCGTGGCTGCTCTGACTGTTCAGTGAGGGTAGCCATCGCAGTCTCTGAGGACTAGCTCGGCGGTGGGGAGTGTAGCCCTCAAAGAGAAGCATCCATTTACATCGGCTGATTCAGAGAATATAGAGCAGTTTTCTCGATTGAATTTGGTAAATCAAATCTGACACTTGGTTTTTAGATATCAATTTAGAGATTTTCTACACGTAAAAATTCGTCTTCTTATATCGAACGAAAACAATTGGTCTAATTGTTATGATACAGTTTTTTGTAATTTTTATATTTGATTCCCGGATTCCCAATTCAATCAAAATTACCTATCATACGTTTTTCAGGTAATTTTGATTGAATTGGGAATCCGTGAATCAAATATAAAAAATTACAAAAAACTGTATCATAACATATTAGTCTTGAAGTAATAGTTTATATCTTGGTTAACAGTTTTCTATCTTGGATCAACTCAGTAAAATCCTTTAAAACCCCCCTACTTTTTGGGGCCGGGTGTTCGTCGGGAACTTTCGATTTTACCCCCTAAAAATACGAAAAATGACGTCGCTTAGTCGCTTTTTTTTTGGGGGGGGGGATTTACAATACAATACAATACTTTATGTCACGAGGGTTTCGTAATAACCATACAGGATAGTTTTCTAACTTATGGCCCTCCTAATTCTAAATACAGTATATATAACAAAAACATATTGATTACAAAAAGTAAGACTTCGATATTTTAACTATACAAAAAGTATGACAAACTACGCTAGGCTAATAAAAAGACACACACCCATATAAACAAGCAAAAAAGATCAAACAGACTGACAACATGTGACAGCAACGAACACATAACATAAAACAATAATGTAATCAATCAATCGAATCCGAATTAAGAAAGGAAGCAGCGGCAATTGAGATCGACAAGCAAAACAAAAGAGCTCTTCCAGTTGAGACAGGTTTAAACAAGGTGGGACTGGAAGATTTCGCGGAGTTTTTTTCTAGGCGTGGCATAAAACATGAGGAAGTTGAGTGGCATTTGTAATAGGGGAGGCATCAAGCTGTTTTAGACCGGGGTGTAAAGAATTAAATAGAGATACGGCTGAGAAGGCAAAAGCGCGCTTGAGGCCCTCGTAAAGCGCTCATGTGAAACAAAAGAAAATTTAGATTGCAAACAAAGAGGGGAATCATGATTTAATAAGAATCGAGAACAGAGTCAATAATTTTCTCTGCTTAACCAGATCACATACTGGGAGCCAATTTAGTTGAGTACGGAGGGTAGTCGAAAAATCAGCACTATTTCCCTATACACTAGCGCAGTAAAGGAACTGGCTGTGAATGCAGGCATTATAATAATGTATTGCGCCAGCTTTAGTCAAGAAATGAGCACTACTGCGAAGAAGAGCTATGCGGCTTTTGAGTTTTTTTGCACAGGAATTCGCACAGGATTTCGTCGTGAAAAGCGACACGGCGCGGCACGGAACCTGACGACGCGGCACAACTTTGTCGCAGCATTTTTCATAGTGGAACGAAATCTGCTTGATCAACTGAGATATTCATTTCCAGGTTCCTCGAAGATTGTGACTAAAGTAGCTACGCAGGGAAGAGCAACACAACCTGCATATCCCTTCAGGTACCTTGAATGGGTGACAAGCTACAAAGTTCTGTACTTCGATGATGCTGGATCCAACTGGGTTTATTACAAAGTGGAAGGGAGTGATAAGGTATAACTAGGAGAGTATGAATAGGAGAGCCTCCCCCGCCTACGCCCGGACTCCTGAGTTCTAATATTTCATTTTGCTCCCTTTTCTTCAAGGTTTTCACGGGTAACACAGACAGAGAGACAGTGGTAACCAACCAGCTGCCCCATCCTATATTGACGAGACACATCCGTATCTACCCCCAGACGTGGCACGGCAGTTTCATAGCTTTGAGATGCGAGATCTATGGATGTGCCCCACCATCTTAAAGAAAGCGCATTTTTTTAGGCACTGTGCAATGATTATTGGGAGGGAGAGCTGAAAGATCAGAGGGGGGATGGGGGGGGGGGGGAGGGCACGACGTAAACATTTGCCTCAGTAAGAGATGGAGGACAGCATCGGGGGGTGGGGTCCTTTGGCTTTTGGTGCGTTTTCAAGTCAATCATTCAATGACTTTAAAAGTAGAATTATACCTAGAAAATAGCATGGATTTATAAAAAAAGGCAAAACGGGTTTGGCTGTGATTAAACAAAAATTCAGATGAAGAAAAAATGATTTACACTGTGAGTTGTTTCTATTCTTGATTTTGTTTTCTTTTCATTTTTGATTTTTAATTCTATCACTGTGAGTTGTTTCTATTCTTGATTTGTCATTTCTTTTCATTTTTGATTTTTAATTCTGTCACTAACCGGAACCAGAGGAACGTTAAAGAACCACTAGGACCGTCGGAAGTTGCCCAACCTCAGTGTCACAGAACTCACAATACTAACGCACACTCATGTTTATAAAGCTGGTTCTTATAGGATGAGTTATCCGTTAATGTAAAGCGCTTTGAGCGATGATAAAAGCGCTATATAAGCAATTTATTATTATTATTATTATTATTATTATTATATTACTATATTTGTATTAATGAAAATGGTCATGTGCATGTGCTTGGTTTTAGCAAATCAAATTTCACTTTTACGAATGGTGTACACTTAAAATAAAGAATACAAAACAATGTTTGGACTTTGTACAGCCTTTGCCCGTTGTGTTCATGAGCGGGTATCCTGTGCTTGGATATGAACCGTGAGGAAGCGCAAGGGCCGTGGGTCGAGCTCACTTGCAGTCATGTCACCAGTGAACCTGTAACGTATCAATGTGACGCGGTCACACTTCCGATCTCCTACACACCGCAGGGAGCCCACCCAGAACACCAGGGATTTAGGCTTGTTTGGATAGCTGAATATGAAGACGCTATTTCTAATATTTTCTTCGAATTTAGCAAACCAAACGAGATCTATAACATTAGGGCCATCCCAGATAAGGAATATGTCATCAATAAACCGCTTGTAAAGCACAATGTTACTTGAAAATTGGTCTACAAAATCCTTTTCCAAATAGTACATGAATGCATTAGCGGCTGTGACGCCCGGGGGGGTTCTCCCATGTAAGAGTGACATGGGTGCTCGTCGGGACATCGGAAAATATACCCTAAAAAATACGACATAAAAAATCCACCCCCTAAAAAATACCATATAAAACAAAATGACCCCTAAAAAATACCAACAATAACCTTTTTTTGTTATTGTTTCTCATCTCAAAACAAGCTTATTTTAGGGCTAAAAATAAATAATGAAAGAAAGAAAACGTTTTCCTTGGTTTGAGACCCTTTCGTTCATTTGCGTACCCCTAAAAAATACCATTTATTAGTGAAAGCCACAATTTTTCTCCGATACCCGGAATTTCCACTCGTGAAACAGACCCCCTCCCCTGGAATTTCCAACCTCATAAAGGACCCCCTCCCCTGGAATTTTCATTTTTTCTGGCAAAATACGTCGGAAAATCTATTTTTGGATAAAATGTCCCTGGAAAGTCACCTTTTTTACCCCTCCTCCCTCTCGAATTTCCCGTCTCCAGACACTCCCGTGGAATTTCCAGAGTCCAAAACAACCACCCTGGAAAATTTTCCATAGGTCCTCAACCCCCCCGGTGCGGATTAAAGATGCAATCAGCCAATACCTGAGAGTCGATTTTGACCCCTAAAAAATACGACGAGCATCCCTATCAGGTCGACATGTGAAGAACCCCCCCCCCCCCCCCCAGGCTGTGACGTTACTACTTTGAGACACAATTTGATATGAACTGCTCCGTTTTATTAAGGCAAGAATTATCATTACGACTTATGAAACATGGTTCGTGGTGTATACTGCGAAATTGAATTGTAAAAGTGGATTTTAAGCGAACGATTGTGCAAAGCCGTTTACTCAGGTAAAAATGGCACTGTCTCCCCAATAATTTTCTGGCTAATAAACGTTTCCGATATTTTTGTACAGTTGCTTCCACCGCCTATGATTTCTTTAATTTATGCGAAAACAACCATGCTGCTCTCAAAACGCACATTGAGTAGTTGTTTCATATAGAGTAGTCAAGTGATGACGTCACAAAAAACAAATTCTCGATTTAGCAATATTTGTCCTTGGATTTGGAAAGAGCATAATAAATAAATGCCACACACCAAAATTGGGGCAAATCGGTTGAAACGCGACCGAGATATGGCCCCCTGAATACATAATTTTCTTTAAGAAATCACTGTATTTTTGGTTGCGTTCATAAAGTTTGAACGCAGTCCAAAATACAGTGATTTGTTAAAGAAAATTATGTATTCAGGTGGCCATATCTTGGTCGCGTTTCAACCGATTTGCCTCATTTTTGCATCCGATTCTCTTTCCATTTTGTCTTTCTTGTCTTTCATTATTCGTGGACTAAAATCGGAAATTCAAGGCTTCTCAAATTTATGACGTCACACTTGAGTACTCTATTTGCGCGCTCGCCCGTACACCAGAGCCCGCGTGTAGTCGGGCTACTTGTAGTTCGTGACCGTAACACACTTGACTATCATTTTGGCCTTGGTAGCCAGGCCACCAAGCTTCAAACACGAGGAAGAAAGAAAGCGAAACATTGAGTCCAAAATTATCCGTCTTTTATTTTGCTTTTTAGTCAGCTTGAGGCCTGACTACACTAATTTAAAGGATCGTTCGTCATTTCTTAGCCTTTTTTGTAATCCCATTTTGATTTAGCTGCATCAGGACACTTTTGATCACGACAAATTGCGGATAAAGCATGGAGGACACCGTAGAAGTTTTGGCGGGATTTGAAGAGCTTTTTGCCAAGCGATACACAGAAGAAGATGCGGGTTATATGAAGGCAGTCAACAGCAAGACTAAGTTATCACCACCCTGCATTGAGAACTGGCTCTCTAGCGGATACAGGTAAAAGTTAAATGCTAGACGCATATCTAAAGACAGCCTCGTAACATGGTATATCTAGGAAACATTGAGCCCTATTTTTTTACCGAAATTTTGATCCCTGAGCCCGATTTTCCCGAAGTGTTTGATCCCTGAGCCCGGTTAATCCGCGGTGTAAGAACCATTCCCAGAGGACACCTTTGTGTTCAGCTATCCTTTCATCATGATTCGTTCTACTAAACAAAGGAAGCTATTGTGACGCAGCTTGTGAGTTGTTCCAGGTTCTTACACGGGGGAACAGCCCTGAGCCCGTGCCAAAATGTTGAGCCCATCCATTTTTTTATCCAAATTGCTCCAAAAAAGTCCAAATTTAGTCATAGACCAAAGTACTCGCAGGGATAATTCTAATTTGATGGCATGAATTCCGACTCTGTCACATGCATGTTAGGGACGAACCATTAGATATGTTTGTGTGTGTGTGTGGGGGGGTTTCCTTCTGTAAGACACTGCACTATTTTTCGGACGCCGTTTGCTTGCTGGAAATTTTTTTCGTCCCCCTTATAAGTAATATGATAAACGTGATCCCCCTCAGAGCTGTTCAAAGTTTTTGTGATTCCCTCTGCCCCCTATTTGAACTGGAAGACATTTTACAGAAAGAGAGGATTTCATTTTTCTTTGTTGCGCGCGAAGCGCGCCTGACTTTGAAAAACGCATATCAGATGCCTTGGAGAACAGGTAGATGAAGCCTGTAAAGTTTATGCGTCATTCCTAAATGGAGGAATGCTCACCATGAATAATTTAACGATATTTTTGATAATATTACTTCAAATTGACCTAAAAACATTCAAAATATTTGAACTATCAAGACTACTAGTGAGGATAAGGGTTAATACATCGTTTTAGTATATTTTTATAGTATATGCCTCGTTCTATTAAAGATTAATACTATTAAGGTACATAATCAATAAAACGAGCTGTCCGAAACAGCGAATTCACTCATAGCGTAGTGGTTAGGGTTTGGGTATAGTAACTGGAAAGTTACAGGTTCGAACCCTGATGATTTTCATAATTCTTTTTTTCATTTCTGTAGGTGAGCGCTTGTTTAGAAAAAAAGTTCTAAGTGCCAGTGAGCATTCCTCGATTTAGGCATGTGTAAGTTTATGCTTCATTCGCACTGCAAGTAACAATAATAATTATTCATGTGCATGATGCGGGGCCCGAATAAACAATTTCTATGTTGTAACGTCGAACTCACGCTGCGTAAAAGAGGGTCTGTTTATTTTATAGCAAAATACATAGTGATTATCAGCCAGGACTGGCTGTTTTTAAGGAGGAGGGTGGGGGTCCCTCGTCAAGATACACGTTTTTATAACGTAGGCATTCTATTGAATTGGCACGGACGTGCCATTTCGTGTTGCGTCTTCGTGTTGCGTCGATTCCCCAAAACCATATTACATTGATGTCTTCTCATGCGCGCAAAGCGCGCCAAAACTTTTACTGTATTCTGTTTGAGTGAACTAGAAAAATGTACATGAAATAGAGGAAAAACAAAACAAGCAAAACATCCCCTATCGACTAAATCCGGTCAGCAGGCTTACGTGACAGGAGGAAGAAATCGTAGTTAGATTATTGAAAAAGGAGAAATTTTAGGATTGAGCCCTGATTCGAAGTTGTAGCGTATGATCCCCGATCCCAGCCTCTTGAGCCCTGAGCCTACCCCTCTGAGCCCTGATCCCGGCCATAATTTGCGCATTGAGCCCTGAGATTTGGGCATTGAGCCCTGAGCCCATATACCATGTTACGAGGCTGTAAAGATGTTTTCTGCTGAGGAACTCAAATAATATCAGCGGAAAACATCTTTAGTTATACCACAACGCGCGCGTTTCTCAAATTCTGATTGGCTCTCAGCCGTGGGTACATAAGAGGACATACCACAGAACGCGCCATCACCAGCGCGCGCGCGCGCGCTAAAAAGAACCAGGGAAAACACCGTTTGGCTGCGCGCGCGCTGCTTTTACCTTTTATTTTTGCCTTTTTGTTGTGGTATAAAACAAATGTCCTGATTTTCCATGGTATGTGCTCTTATATACCACGGAATGACGTAATAAAGTGGTCAAAATGTACTGCGGACCCACTCGGCTGCGTCTCGTGAGTCCACAACATTTTGACCACTTTATTACGTCATTCCGTGGTATATAAGAGGACATACCACGGAAAATCAGAGGACATTTGTTAAATATGCATGCGCATATAGTGGGCTCAAGAAATGGTCAGCAAACCATCCAAGGTGTGGACGGCGGCAAAACAAAGCGAGTTTCGACCCAGCGCAGAGGTCTCTTTTCCTCGCGAACCTCAGCCAGCGAAATGCGGAGTCGACTAAATCAGACGATATTCTGCAAAAATCGAGCAGGATAATGCTTTTATTATTCAGCAAATCGATAGCACAAAACAATCCCAGATATGATTTGCTTTTGCATATAAAATACAAGCTCAATACATCATATTTGTCTCAGGCGATGGAGTTGACTAATAAAATCAGACAATATTCTGCAAAAATTGAGCAGGAAAATGGTTTTATTATTCAGCACATCGATAGCACAAAACAATCCCAGATATGATTTGCTTTTGCGTATAAAATATGAGCTCAATACATCATATTTCTCTCAGGCGATGGATATCGCAGGATATCTGTCATGTGCAGAAGACAGCTATTGGTGTTCCATTGACCATATTTAGGCAGTGCATCGATGTGCTGAATAATAATGTGACTTATTTGATTTGTTCGAATGAATATTTGGCATGGCATGAACATATTTGATGCAGGGCTACCAATTTTTTTGTTTCTGGTCAACACTGAATGTTCTGGTATCTTACAATCAATCAACACTACACATTAAATCATGTAAATCAGTCAGTCGAATAACCCTGAATGTACTGATAGCTTACAATCATCAACACTACAAATATCATCATGTAAATTAGCCAGTCAAATAACTTGCAAACATCAGTCTCATGTTAGAAACTTTTAATAATAATAATATAATAGTCTGTGTAGTCATCTTCTTTCACAGACAATATTTACATATAAAAAAACAAGATGGCACTAAATTACTATAATATTAAAGGGGCTATATCACTGTTGTCAGGCGCGTAGCTGCCTTTAAGCCCTGGCTTAACATATTTTTAGTGATTTTTTTAAGGACTGAGGTAAAAGAACTAGTTCAAGTTTTGTAGCGACGGTGCTGAGGTAGTTACATTGAATTGGGTCCTCATAAAGTTACTTTTTACATGGGAGTAAATTTTTGGTTACCATATGTCAACAGATTTTGGCAGCAGGCTTAAAGGTGAAACATGTCTAGCTATGCCCCTGGTTGTTTCAACAAAAGTTTATAAAATAGGACCAGTAGTCTACATAAACAACTCTTACAGTACATTAGATTATTATTTTTTAGTGTTATAAAGAGAAAGGAACTGAAACTTGCATTATACTGTATATGCATTCTTATGTAAGATATTTCCAAGTTTAAAAACTGTTCAGCCTTGTAAGAATCAAAAATACCATTTCGTAATCAAATTCCATCCGCTCGATAACACACAAAAATACTCCAAATCTGTGCTTATCTAGTAGATGAAAGGTTCCCAACGAAGATGATTATTTTGCTCATTTCTTTTGAATTTGACTACATTTAAGCAACCTAAATTAGCCCTAAAATTGTGAAACTGTTGTGAAATTCATGTCTCAGGGTCTGAGATTTGTAAATTTGTGTTGTTGCAGTCGTGGGGGTCATCGTGATGACAGGCGGGATCGTGATTGGCATGGAGGTGGTGGGCGTTATGGAGATAGATACCATCCATATCAGAGAGATGACAGGTTAGTATCATAAGGATAACTTTAGCCTGTGTATCTCGGCTACTAAGCTAGTCGAGATTTTTAAGTTTGCTGGTCAAATGGTGGTTTAAAGGACTTTTGCTTCAGCATTGTTGATTTGTTTTGTAGGCATGGTGGAGGTCGCTATGGAGATCGTCATGGTGACCGATATGGCAGTGACAGATATGGGAACAGACCACAAGACAGACGAGATGACAGACGGAGACATGATCATAGGGATGGTCGACGTAAGCCTACAGACCATGGCTCTGAAGGGTTCTATCAGTTCTATTACTAGAAACATGGACTACACATGTGCTGCACTGCCTTGGAGGTCAGTCTAGTGCATCTACTAGCATTTAAAATGTGAAATGTTTACTTATGTCCTGTGCACACTAGCAACATAACAACATAAGGACATTATATTGCAACGAAAAAAGGCATGGGCAAATAATTGAAATAATCACTACCATATTTTTCATGGATCATCATTAGATTACTTCAATTCTTGAACCCAGATCTCCCCGGTTTGTTACATCATGGGGGAGGCTCTTGTGACAGTCACTGACGCATGCGCAAGATTTAATACAGAGCCGCTGAGAGAAATAACTTTCTGTGCTTGCCCCAAGGTGAAAAAATCAACCAATTAGTGAAAATGGATGTCTCCAGAGCCGCCCCTGTGAGCAGACAAGCCGAGGAGCTCTGGGCACGAGATTGGATTACTTCACCAAAGCCCAATGTGGACTTTTTGAATCCACTAAATTTTTTGCTCGTGATATTTTTCTTATGTTGTTATGTTGCAAAGTGTGCAGCAGGCGTTACAATGATAGGACCAACAAATGGTTGAGACCTTTATTTTCGCTATAGCTGTTTCACCTTTTTTGAGTGTCCTCTTGTTTTTTTTCTGTTCTATACTGTAACTTCTCTTTCTGTTGCTTGAATAAAATTGACAATTTACATTTTCGTTTTGCTGATCCAAGTATTACATACCTTTTTGGATCTTGGATTTTTTTGGAGTGCATGCGAAATCCAAGATGGCGGCTGAGATTGCTAACTCCTTGGGCCTGGTTCCAAGGACGAGGGATAAGCTATCCTGAGGATAGTTGCTATGGTTTTCATACCAAATTTTATCCCTTGGATAACTTATCCCTCTTTCTGGGAACCAGGCCCAAGTTTCTTGCCATAGAAGCAACAATCGATCCACCACCTACAAGAAGGATATTCAAACTGTAAACTGATATATCTTCAATAAAATAATTCCCCTAAAAATATTTGAAGTGCATCTATTTTGACACTAGCTTCTACGAACTCTTCTTTGTGTTCTCCAACATGTACATATATAAGGGCGAAGTGAAAAATTATCTTTCAAGGTACAGAAATACAACCCCATTCTTTTGAATTTCAGGATTATATTTATAAACAATTGACTTCCTTCGACTTCTCCTTTTCCCTGGCCTTGTTTCAACCCCTCCTTTTCCCTTCTAATGTAATTACCACATGATAAAAACACACTTTGGTACGTGCCCTGTTTCCAAAGCAAGATTACATCTAATTTAAAACAAAAAGAACATGATTTTCTTTTTCAAAAGACTGTCGTCATATCCTGCCTCAGCTTGTAAGAAGCACTTTTCGTTTTAAGCCTTTAAAATGGTCCCTTTGTCCTATAATACAATTCTCACATCCGCTTTTGGGGGATCAATACGGGCCAGGAATAGAGGCCTAGTTAATATTCAAATGCATTTGAAGGACTCGGTGTTTTGAGGAAAACTATTGCTCTACATAGGAGAGACTGTAGCCTCAACTAAGTTGCATGGTCATAAATGTATCAAGAATAATGTATGTATAAGATGGAAGCATCTTTTCACAGAACCCTTACCCAGAAGGGTTCAATTCTGTGGGTCCCTTACACAGAAGCATACCATTTCAAGAAGAATGTAATTAAAACGTTTCCTGAACGACTCAAAATTACCTTTTTCTATATAATTAAAAGTTCTTAATTTCGTGCTAATTAAACCTTTTATAAAATTACATGGCAACGTCCTGCTAATATAAATAACTATGTACATTGTTCGTGAACTGTGGCTTCCAACATGCCAAAGTGTCTAAGGAAAAGAGATCAAGTAAATTGCGAAAACTTTAGCTTGTTGGCAGTGTTTGCTGTGGGCAGGTTGTAAAATGAGGAACTTTGCTTCAGTGGTGTTTTAAGATCGCAAAAAATTATGGCCATGGAATCATCGGGGCGTTCTACTTCAGCGTCTCGAAACATGAACGAGTTAGAACTTCGTAAGTATCAACGTTGCATGGAAAAACAAATGAATAAAGAAAAGTCATATCTCCTTTTCAAAAAGAACCAGTTTATACAACGCCAAGAGCAAAAATTGGGAAAGACTTTTCGTCCTGCTGAAATAGAAAAACCAAAGACGGCGAAAAAAGCAGAGAGATTTCCAAGAATAGATATTATGGCCAAGAAAGATTCAGTGAAAATAACACGAAGAAGGAAGATGGTATTACGCACTGAGATGGAAGAAAAATCTGGACACCAAAGCAAGGAAAAGTTATTGCAGCCCAATGACGAAGTAGCGCGACAGAGTCCATTTACTTTGCCACCGTTAAATGAACTTACTTTGACTGGACCTAAAACCGGGAAAATACTATCTGAGGGCAAAAACAAAACCTTGTTGGAGCGAGTTAGTGCTTGGGCTGAAGAGGTTGATGAAGTTTTTGTGGGCGAAAGGCGTCGCTCTAAATCGATGATGGAACTACGGAGCGAAATTGAAGAAGTCAAGGCAAGCCTTCCAGGTTTTAATACAAGTAGAAACGAGATTAGAATGAATAAAACTACCGGCATTGGAACAGATCTCGCATCGCTCCCCTCGAACAAAGTGGACGACAAAAAAGTGCACATCGACGAGGCCCCGAAAATGTTCAAGAAAAACGAACTCACGTCTTCGAGTCTACCCGATATTCGCTCGGGTCTTTCCGATTTCGAGCCGAAGGTGCACGAAGTTAAAGCGAGTTGGGCCGTAGTTCATCGGCTTATAGGACTAAAACAGAAATTCAAACGGAAACGAATCCATGGCTTGTACCAGCCTCCTGAATTCGATGTGATGGATCCAAGTCTTCGTTACCAAGCTCCGTTGGAAAATTCCAATGGAATCAAGGACTCGGGAAAGTGGGAAGGGCTCAAGGACTGTCGATATCTTAGAGTGAGTGATAGCAACGAATAAAAACTTTGACACTAAGTGTGTCTCTTAATTTAGACTCCTTCGCAGCCCCTAACGGGGAGCGTTCCGTGACTCCGACCGTTAGGGGCTGCCAAGGAGTCTACTCTTAATTAAGATTTAGAAAAAAATTCAGACAAGTTATTGGGAAAAATAGGAAAAAAAAATATTATATATTCATGATCGTGTGAACCATCTACCCTGTGCCAATAGACCAATTCGATTTAGTCAAATCACACTAGTGGTCTATTGTCAATGCTGCGTTTTCATTGGATGAGCTACTACTAGGCTATATGTTATAGC
Source organism: Scolanthus callimorphus (assembly GCA_033964015.1). NCBI lineage: Eukaryota > Metazoa > Cnidaria > Anthozoa > Actiniaria > Edwardsiidae > Scolanthus > Scolanthus callimorphus. The sequence continues at coordinate 27,886,898 of CM066918.1, read as the reverse complement.
CTATTAGTAACGAAAGGTGTCGGATTTGAATGCCAGAAATTGGCAAATGACCAGACCAAAAACGTTTTCGGCCATACAAATTGACCTACTAGTGTGATTTGACTAAAACAATTATTCCTCTCGCCCTCATGGCCTCTGAATCAATAGCACATTTGGCCTCTGGCCTCATGGGCTATTGACTAAGAGCCCATTCGGGCTCGAGGAATAATTGTTAAATATAATATTCTTACTTGAGTCCGAAGCTCAGGGAAATAAATCAAAAGAAACCGCATCGACATCGAAAAATGAATACTTTTGTTTATTCTTCTGACCCTCGTGTTCAAACTGGGATTTTAATATATCGAAAGTGGTCTATAAGCTATTCATAACCCAAGATATTACCCATGAGCTAAGAGCGAGTTCGCAGGTCAACTTGCTCCTTTAAATCCACTCATAGAAATCGAAGGAGAATATGTGAATCATAGTGAATGTTTGTACTACAATGCTTGCCGCCATCTTGAAGTGGGCGTAAAAAATAAATACGTTCCTAACGAAGAACGAATGGACGCGCATTGACGACCGAGAAAACTCACTTGTATTTGTAAAAAAAAAATCCATTCAATCTGATCTTGTTACGCATATGATTAAATGTCTTGTTGCCTATCATACTATTTCTTTACAATTTCGGGAAACTGGTTCCCTATCCTCACCCTCCCCTCTGAAACGCACAACTAGAAGCGAAACCCGTACCAGAGTGAAAGTAATTATTCTTAGCTGCGTATTTGCAATAAAATCAGTACATTTCTGGCCCTCTCATGTCCCCAACGTGGAAAAAAACATCATTTTTATCACTTTATGAACAATGATAAAAGTCCTTTTGTTTCGTAAATTCAATAGTATTCCGTTACGCCAATGTTATCCAGCCAATCAGATTAAGCGTGTGGATTAACACGCCAAGGAACCAATTAGTACGATTACGCCAAAGAAATGTTTCGTTAACTTATCGCATCTATAAGCAGACACGTCCCTGCTATAAGCAAAGCTTGAATTCACAACAAGTGAAGATACAAAGAAAAATCTGAGAGTTCGGATGCGCCAATACCACATAAATTTGCTGGACTAGATTGAAAGTCAACAACACGATGTATGCGACGACCAGTTTGCGGATCCACAAAGCTCTTACACAGAATTCGCAATTGGAAAATGAGCTCAAGAAAGAGCTTTCTAAACTCGATATCCAGAAGCAGACCTCTGGAAAGCATTCAAAGGAAAGTCGGGAAGCTTTTCTCAGGCAGCGCCGGAATGTTTGGCCAAACCTTTTCAAGTCAAGTGGACAATCGCCTGGAAATGCTGGACAGGAACAATACGGGAATGGACCTCGTGCTGATCTTAAGAGGTGTCGCTCAACTGGGCAATTATTCGAAAAAAGAAACGGATCTTTAGATAGTGAATATGGGGTTGAAAATACTAATGAGACCTCTTTTAAGAATGAAAACTCAAATAGCAAGGTTTGCAGTCGCAATAGAGAGAAGGTTAAAGGGAATCTTCAGCGCTATAAACGCATAAGTCTAGATGTCCCGAATGCGTCGAGTTGGCGTGGTGCGTTCCAGCGCTCGAAATCACCAGAAGAAGAAATTTGGATTACCCAACAGCACACCGACTACAGGGACAGCCACTCTTTGGAATTACCTCCCATCACGGGCAGCCTGTCGAAAAGTGAGAGCAACCTAGCCGATAAAACCTATGGGAATTTTGCTATGCCGAGCACCTCCCCGACGTTTTCAAGAAAGTCCAGGATTTCTGAAAGAGAAAAGTCGAAATCATCTCTTGCCCTTCCTTCCGTCGACTTGCCTCGTATCCGAAGCAAGAGTTTTGACGAGAGTAGTCGTTTTCGTAGGGATATATCCCCTGTACATGGTACTTCTGTGCGAAGCTCTTCGTCATCTAGCCAAATCCACGCAAACCACGATCCCGCACCATCGAGTCGATCCCGTCCCATCGAGTCCATTCCCATGGGGCAGAAGCGAAAGCCTGTCTCCAGCAAGCGATCTCGGTTGCTCCGCCGCCGATCTTCAACTCCAGAATTGACGGACATTGAATCAAGCGTGGATTATCTGCTTACGAGCGCGGTATGTTTCCCATTATAGTACTCCACGGTAAAGCAAAGCTTCAGGGTAGAGCGTAGACTGCTTGCGGCCCCTTATTTGGCGGACGTCTGTCAAGAGAAAAGTCTTTACGCGCGCTTTGTTATTCACCTACGCGCCCATCCTCGCGCGCCAGGGTCGTCCCCTCACCTCCCCCCAGGGGAAGATGCTACGTGCCTTGTTTCGATCTCGATAGTAGGATCTCAAAGACGTTCGCTAAATAAGACAGGCCCGTAGGGGGGGGGGGGGAGGGGATTCGAAAAAAATCCTCCTTGGGGCCGGAAAAATCGGGGTTTTGGTCACAAAACAGGTAGGAATCACAAAAAATGCTATAAATGTAGTTTCTAATTTTTCTTCTTCTTAAAACCTTCTTAAAACCTCCAAGAATGCGAGCTACTGGCCTGTAAGGGACTGCAATCAGTCTACTAGTCTACAATAGAACGATATTCACTGTTTATCAACATTGCCAAACAGGAGACTATCTTGACGTTTCCTTTTTTCTTGTATCCTTACAGGACCAGACGAAGCTGCGTCGCTTCCGCGCTGCAATTTTGGCTCTTCGAATGATGGGAGATTTAGGGAAATGCAAGTATCTTCGGACGAATAATGCGGACCAGTCCCAAACTGAGCTGCCGTCAATAGCCATCGACGACAATCCCCAGACTGAACTTCCGTCAATAACCATCGAGGACAATTCTTTAAACGTGAGCTCTGCGTCTCTTGCAGACATGTTCGAGGAAATACGAAAAACTCGATATCTGAGACTGCGCAGTTCGTCATTTGATTCCGATGAGGGAGACGCAAATGAAAGCCACAACGCCCCTCATCTTATTATTATCGGCCACACTAAAGTAGTGTTTGAGGATTTCGACGAAAAGCTTGCAGGGGACGAGGGTGATGTTTTTAAATGAAAGTAACATCAAAAGATAGGGAACGGCAAGCATATGATATGACCACGACTAGATAGCCTTTGTAGGCAGTGGAGCGCCCTGTTTTTATGTCGAGACGTCGGGAGATAGCGATCGTTCCGGGGCCATCTTGGTTTCAGGGGCGCGCGCTCGTGGTCCAAGATGATGGGCGGAGACAACTTCAAAAGATAGGGAACGGCAAGCATATGATATGACCACGACTAGATAGCCTTTGTAGGCAGTAGTGCGCCCTGCTTTTATGACGAGAAAATGTCTGGAGATAGCGATCGTCCCGGCGTCATCTTGGTTTCAGGGGGCGCGCGCTCGCGGTCCAAAATGATGGACTGAGACAACAAAACGCCGGGGGACGAATAATTTACATGATCCCGGGTTGAGCGCCAACCCGTGCTGGCGGCCTAACCCGGGTCGACCCTTCTCCTCATAACCTTCTGTAAACGTTTACATGAACCCGGGTCACTTTTCATCCCGGGGCAACCCGGTTCTCCGATGGGGTTGCCCTGGATGTCTGTCTGCAACTTTTCTCATGTAAACACGCGTTCGCAAGCCAACCCGGGCCAGTTTCTCTTGTCAAGCTTAGCAAAATCTAACCCGGGTTGAGAGTAGTGCTGCAAAAGTGCGGTCACCCCGGGCTCATGTTGAGCAAATAAAATTCTTACCCGGGTTTAGCCGCCAGCCGGGTTGGTGCTCAACCCGGATCAACAGGGCATCAAATATTGAAAATATGTGCAATACAATGTTCCTTACCACCTGTATGCATTGCTACGCGACCACTAAATTCAATGTTGCGATGAGCGATTTTTAGCTGTCAATAAAACCAAAACGCTGGATTTGGCCTCTTCAGTGGGTCGAAATTGATTGCCAAATCAACCAAAATGGTTTAAAGCAATACTCTTGCTTCCTTGCTAACTTTCTGGTTCAAGAAAATAAATTCAATTTTCTTACGTAAAATCGCCAATCGCAACATTGAATTTTGAGGTCGCGAAGCAATGCATACGGTGGTAAAATTTTAGTTAGTTAGTGGATGAACACTGATGTAATTTTTTTCTTTACATGTTGCCAATAAATATGGTCTATAATGTCTATGTCTGTATATCTATGGCTATGTCTATGTCTCTGCGTCTATGTCTATGCACTTTTTTACTAGCTTCAGTTTATGTAAGATCTAATGTATTTTCATTTTGCCAAAAATATTTTTTTGGGCGATGGGGATGGTGTAATGCCCGAGATGACTGGGAAATCCTTATCACCGCCCCTCCCCCTCGCAATTCAAAATGGGCCCCTATTTTAAAAACATGAGAGTAGACCGGATGTAGATTGCACTTTACAGGGTCCGGTTTCAGCGTGTTGCTGCATAATCCAAGAAATAACAGATAGTGTGACTCAGATCATTGTCACGACACTCGAACAGATAAATATAAGAACGACTGAAGGAGCGAGGTTGTTCCTCTCTTACCTAGAATAGAGCTCCACATTGGAATATCCAGATACAACGGAAGCTGTGTCAATAAACTAAACGGGTTAGCAACGCGAACGGACGTCACAAATCTCAGGCACGTCTCAGAGTGCGGTTCGTAGACAAGGAATACTAGGCGAGTGCCAAGACCATTGAATCTTGATTTAGAGCCGCAACAGAATCCAATGCCTACAGAAATATAACAACACTACATCAAGGACATTTGTTTGCATGTGAGTATAGTACTGCGCTTTTCATAATTCTGCGAACTCTGTGAACTTCTGTACCCGCGACTGATAAATCGTGTTTTCAAAGTGTTCCCTGAGTCAAACATCGACAAACAATTCTAAGCAACTCGCGGTAGCTTTTGTAAAACTTCTGAGTGATAGTGTTTGTGGTTTGGTATAAAGTGTAAGTTGTGCTATCGAAGAAAGTTACTATACATACAAGGTTTGATTGTTGCTTCAGAGTTCACAGTATTAGGAAAACCGGACCGCACTGTAAAAGTCTAGATTCATGAAGGCGGAACGTTCGCCTTGCTTTACTGCTAGAAATCTGACCCGGAAGTAGTTGGTGCTGTGTTTGTGTAATATCACGGGCGATGGTATAATTTGTTGCATTTCGTCATCCCTTAGAAGATCTTCACTCCGAGAGAAAGATGAAAAGAAGCGCCATCTCGCAGAGAATCCTTTACGCCGTTATCAATATTGGTAAGCATTTCAGTTCGTTTTGGCTAAACATTTCACTCCATGTGCGCGCGTGTTCATGATTGTGAAACCTGCTGGAGCATAATAGAAATGTCAGATCAGATTTCAAAATAAAACCTGGGGCCGGATTCTGAATCAGGCGCAAAATAAGAATCGCCTCTTTTTCTCTTCACAACGTTGTGGCTGATTTCTTTGCGTTTCTGTGATGTCCGCCGCACGTGTCAGTAGTATTCGAGCCTACTCGAAACGTTGCGTTGCGAATAAGCTGCGTTTTATGAGGTTCAGGTGATGTTTGTGTGTGGGCACTAAGGCCTTTGCTTGGGACCTCTCTTTTTAGGAGAAAAATACAGTAAACATTCCCAGTAAGCTGGAAACGGGCACTACATTTGTACAGATGTGACCCCCCCCCCCCCCCTTCTCAAATCCTGGCTACGCCCCTGAATAATAATCATGCTATTATTGTTATTCTTCTTTCAGTTACCATGGTGACCGGTATTGTGGACTCAGGTACTGTATGATAAACTACGGGCGGGAGGATAAGATCTCCGGAGCGTCCCTCCCAGCTTGTCTAATTATATGAGCATGTTGGGTTGTATGGGGAAATTGGACAATCAGGTTATTTTTAGAATCAGATCCCTGCTCAATTTGCTTTGCTTTGAGGAGTATCAGAGGAGCGGATTTAGGTTGGTCCCCTCTTTCTCGCGGGAGATCTTCCCATACATTTACTGTACCATGCTTACTGAAATAAATTTGTAAATTGTCGTCTATTATTTTCACTATCCGGCCCTCTTTCTGAAATTACTGGATCCGCCCCTGAGCATTCTTAACGTAAGCTCTCAGTCGCAGGGATCGACTTGAAAATCAGAGAAAAGCGAGTCGAAGATCAGGAACAAATAAAGCTTGTCCCCCAATCAAATTCTACATGGTCAGTCTTGAAGTCTAGCTATAACCTTGATAGTTTTTTTACCCATAATTCTCAGCTTGTCCAGGACATAGTGATTTAACTGCTGTCAAAGGCTCGCCTCGTTTCATCACCACCCCTAACTACCCATCCAACTACCCGTCAAACTCGCAGTGCACATGGACCATGACCGCGCCGCCCGGCTACAAGATCAAGGTAGGCTGTCTAGCAATTCGATCAGCACATCTGTTTAAGAACCTTAGACAGCCGCCATTTTGTCAGCCTAGCAACATACTGAGAAAGCATCGTAGAAAGCATCCATTGCCATTGGCTGATCTCTTTCCAAACAAAATGAGCTTTTCCAAACGGAATCTCGCGCGCCCCCAAAATGGAGATCGAGCCGGCCTGTAGGCTAAAACAGAGCCCAAAATTATTGAAATTGAGCATAGACTCACTGAAAATCTTGCCTTTCGTCAATTGTAAACTGTGTTTGACTTGTACGGCGATTTACTTCTCAAGACTGCAAAATTTCGGGTATATCTCGCTGAACCTAGGACATTTGACTTTCGTTGTGACAAACAATCCTTTGTGCACCGTTAGAAGAGTTCAGCTGGAGGTAATTTGTCTTATAATATCGAAATGCAGCTGAAATGAAAACAATAACAAAAAAACGTAAAAATGACTCGGCTACGCGCGCGCCTCGATGGGTGACAACAAGATGGAAACATTGTGGCCGATTTTGTCTACTAGAAACTGACTAACTCCCTTTTATTTCTTTCTCAAGTTGACCTTCCTGGCGCTCCAATTGGAGTCATGCTCCAAATGCACCTGTGATCACGTTGAGTTACGTGAAGGGACGACGAGTAGCGGGAAGCTCCTGCAGAAGTACTGCGGGTCGTCCATACCGGGAGCTGACTTATCATACGGGAGATCTATGTTTGTAAAGTTCATAAGCGACGCAGCTACGAATCACAACGGATTCAAAGCCAAGTATGAAGCGGTCATCAACCCAGGTAAAAAATCTAATTGTAGCTAGTTAGAGTTAGAGTATTTTTCAGAGTTGAGTATACAGGCTGAGTGCGCAGGGCAATATAGGTGCAAACTCAACGATTTTATAATTACATTGAATAGTCTAAATGCAGGGACGGCGGAACAGTTTTCAGAAAGGGAGGGGGCTCATTAGTAAGATTGTATGGCAAGGGGGGGGGGGGGCTGAGTATTTTGAAAATGTATGAAAATTTGACAAAATGTGTCTGCGTGTGTGTGTGTGGGGGGGGGGACTAAAGCTCCCCGGCTCTGCCAGAAAGAAGCAGAACGAAGAAAGAAGCAGAACGACGTTGTACGAATATCTTGAAAGGCACACAAAGGTCACACTTAAGGACGTACCACCCACAACCGCTTTCTTGAAAATCATGAAACTAAAGCAAAATGGAAATGTTCAAAGAAAAATTGCAAAATTCATATGGGAAAGTATGAAGAAAAGAGAACAGATACTCAGAGAATACAATATGTAATGACATCGCCTTTCTTTTCCATTTAATTACAAGATATTTATTATTATTCACATTTAAAACACTTTATTGTAATATACGGCACATGCGCCCTAGGGTTGTACTGTCACAATAAAGATTATCTATGTCTATGTCTATGTCTATGTCTATGTCTATGTCTATGTCTATGTCTATGTCTATGTCTATGTCTATGTCTATGTCTATGTCTATGTCTATGTCTATGTCTATGTCTATGTCTATGTCTATGTCTATGTCTATGTCTATGTCTATGTCTATGTCTATGTCTATGTCTATGTCTATGTCTATGTCTATGTCTATGTCTATGTCTATGTCTATGTCTATGTCTATGTCTATGTCTATGTCTATGTCTATGTCTATGTCTATGTCTATGTCTATGTCTATGTCTATGTCTATGTCTATGTCTATGCCATCACTGAAATATTTAAAGGCCCATCGCCAACCGGGAGCCTTTGCGCCCCGTTTTCCTTTGTTTTCAAATTGATCCATTGTTTTTTCGGGTGCTCTGATTGGCTAATAGTCCGCAAAGGCTGCCGGTTGGTGATGGGCCTTTAATAGTTACAAAATTGGCAAAGCGCTCTGTTTGTATTCTCCGTTAAGGATAACAACATATCTCTTCCGCAGCCTGTCCTAATACCGGTGGCCCTAGTGCTTCGTCTGGTGCGATAAACAGTCCTAACTACCCAAATACCTATCCTCCCTATCAGTTCTGCTCCTGGAAACTTACCGCCCCTGTGGGACACAAAATGAAGATGACGTTTCCAGTATTCAATCTTCAAGGCTGCTCTCCAAGCTGCGATTATGTGGCGATCTATGATGGTGAAGACTCGAATGCAAAGATGTTACACAAGTACAGCGATTACTCTTCGGCGAGGGGTATATTTGCTACAGGACGATATATGTATGTGGTGTTCATGTCTGATGCACAAACCAACTACAAGGGATTCAAGGGCAAATATGAAAGCGTCCCTGTTGATGGAGGTGAATTCTCAGTGACTGGTCTATCCTCTTATTAGTATCACCCAACTAGTGGACTATGTTAAATGCTGCATTCTGATTGACTACGTTACTAGGGGACTATTATCAATAGACCTCTAGTAGCGAAAGCGCCGATTTTGAACATGAAACAATGGCGGCCGCTTCACTTTTTTTGTCCAACTAGTCGGGTGATACTAGAACAATTAGACCTCTACAAAGACCCCTCTAATTGTTAAGTAGTAATGTTCTGACGTGCTTTTTTTTCTTTCTTTTTTTTTGTCTCTCGATCTCTTTTTTTCTGTCATCGTTTTTAGTGCTTAATGATATAATGCAGAAACCACTTATGCCATCGAGTCGTGAGTGAGTGAAATCAAAGTAACCAATCAGCGCGAGCCTACTACCAATGCTGCCATCAGCCAATCACAATATAATTTATATTCCCCGACTTAACCCTCGGAACAAATCGATCCTCGCATCGAAGTCTCTCGGTCCAACATGTTATTGGTAATATGTAGAGGTTTCCAGTCATAGAACCCTTGTAGCCACGTGCACGCTTTGCGTGCCTATTTTTATTTACCTTTTAATTTTTACCTTATTTTGTGCATTGACTTTAAGGTTGTGCAAGCTCAGGTAGACCGTTTTCTGGGACATTATCAAGCTCAAACTATCCTAATAATTACTTGTACAACACCCGCTGCATTTGGAAACTCGCCGCACCTGATGGCTACAAGATCAAGTTTACATTTGTAACCTTCAGAGTAGGTAACTACAGATGCCCAGGAGATAAAGTAGAATTGTATGATGGTAAAGACACTAGCGGAAAGAAACTGGCAGCATACTGTGACAGCTCTAAACCGGTTCCGATGTTCTCTACTGGAAAATACCTGTATGTGAAGTTTACGAGTAACCCTGCATCGTCTGATGTTGGATTCCAGGCAAAATATGAAAGCGTCCCCGTTGATGAAGGTAAGTGAAAGCAGGAGCGGATCCAGGAATTTCAGAAAGGGGGCCGCATGGTGAAAACATGGGACGAAAAATTGCATATTTCTTTCTTCAAATACAGTAAATGTATGGCAAATATCCAGAAAAGGGGGGGCCGCGGCCCCCTCGGCCCCCTCTAAATCCGCCCCTGGAAAGTCCATGCGGACATCGCCCTATGTAAGGGGGTCCAGCTAAATATAAAGACTAAGATCGGGGATCCATGGGTCGGGATCCGGGATCCATGGGTTGGGAGCCGAGATGCAATGACGGGGATCCGGATCCATTGGTCGGGATCCGGGAACCAAGGACTGGGATCCATGTGTCGGGGATCCGGTATCCAAGGACTGGGATCTGGGATCCATGGGTCGGTATCGGCGGGATCCAAAAATTTCTGTGGAAATTCCCTTTACATGGGTCGATGGCTACTTCTATTGTTGATTGTGTCCCCTGTCTCTTCTATCCCGGGCCGCAAATTACGCCTACTTATTTTGCTTCCTGTATGAGGAATCGTTTTTTACATTGAGGATGTTGTTTTTACACACTGTAGGATGTCTTACTACTGGTAACTCGTCGTTCGGTACTCTGTCGAGTCCAAACTACCCTAGCTCGTATCCCACAAACAGTCGCTGTATCTGGAAACTCACCGCACCTGATGGCTACAAGATCAAGTTTACGTTTTTCGGCCTTCAGATTAGGGTATTACAAATGCCCCAGGGATACTATCGAACTATATGATGGCAGGGACACAAGCGCCAAGAAACTGTCATCCTGGTGCGGCACTACTAGGCCACCTCCAATGTTCTCCAGTGGCAAATATCTCTATGTCCAGTTTACTAGCGACATCGCATCAACAGACAGTGGGTTCCAGGCGACGTACGTAAGCGTCCCCATTGACGGAGGTAAGGATGATATACTCCTCCCTTTGTCCCTTTGTCTCTTTGGTCCCTCTCCCTTCCTCTATCTCCCTCTCCCTTGTTCCCTTGCTCTATTCCTCTTTTCTTCTTTTCTTCCCTCCCTTGCTCCCTTGCTCCCTTGCTCCCTTGCTCCCTTGCTCCCTTGCTCCCTTGCTCCCTTGCTCCCTTGCTCCCTTGCTCCCTTGCTCCCTTGCTCCCTTGCTCCCTTGCTCCCTTGCTCCCTTGCTCCCTTGCTCCCTTGCTCCCTTGCTCCCTTGCTCCCTTGCTCCCTTGCTCCCTTGCTCCCTTGCTCCCTTGCTCCCTTGCTCCCTTGCTCCCTTGCTCCCTTGCTCCCTTGCTCCCTTGCTCCCTTGCTCCCTTGCTCCCTTGCTCCCTTGCTCCCTTGCTCCTTGCTCCCTTGCTCCCTTGCTCCCTTGCTCCCTTGCTCCCTTGCTCCCTTGCTCCCTTGCTCCCTTGCTCCCTTGCTCCCTTGCTCCCTTGCTCCCTTGCTCCCTTGCTCCCTTGCTCCCTTGCTCCCTTGCTCCCTTGCTCCCTTGCTCCCTTGCTCCCTTGCTCCCTTGCTCCCTTGCTCCCTTGCTCCCCTGCTCCCCTGCTCCCCTGCTCCCTTGCTCCCCTGCTCCCCTGCTCCCCTGCTCCCCTGCTCCCTGCTCCCTTGCTCCCTTGCTGCCCCTGCTCCCCTGCTCCCCTGCTCCCTTGCTCCCTTGCTCCCTTGCTCCCTTGCTCCCTTGCTCCCTTGCTCCCTTGCTCCCTTGCTCCCTTGCTCCCTTGCTCCCTTGCTCCCTTGCTCCCTTGCTCCCTTGCTCCCTTGCTCCCTTGCTCCCTTGCTCCCTTGCCCTTGCTCCCTTGCTCCCTTGCTCCCTTGCTCCCTTGCTCCCTTGCTCCCTTGCTCCCTTGCTCCCTTGCTCCCTTGCTCCCTTGCTCCCTTGCTCCCCTGCTCCCTTGCTCCCCTGCTCCCTTGCTCCCCTGCTCCCTTCCCCCTTCCCCCCTCCCCGACCACATTTCCATTCTCACTCACTACAAGTGTCTACAACTTCTAGGATGCCAAACGACAGGGAACTCCTCATTCGGTACCATATCAAGTGCAAACTACCCTAGCTCGTATCCCACCAATAGCCGTTGTATCTGGAATCTCACTGCCCCGGATGGCTACAAGATCAAGCTCGCATTCAAAGCCTTCAGACTGGGTACCTATAACTGCCCCAGGGATACTTTAGAGCTGTATGACGGCATCGACACAAGTGCTAAGAAGATGAGATCTTATTGCGGCACGTCTACACCACCCGCTATTTTTTCCAGTGGAAAATATCTGAAAGTGATGTTTACCAGTGACATTGTCTCGTCCGATGGTGGATTCCAAGCTACTTATGAAAGTGTTCCTGTCCATGGGGGTGAGATACCCTTTCATTAGCCACGTGCACGCTTTGCGTGCCTATTTTTTTAAAGTTGAATTTTCCAAGGCACACGCATGGGAAGTGTTGGAATTCACATGGATAGCCATGGGAAATCCGACACTTCCCATTCTTCTACATGGATGGTTTCTGCAGAAATTCCCCGTGGAAATTAGAAGGCATGGTTTGATGGCATTTGGTTTGGTTTGATTTTTTTCTATTCCACAAGTGAAGCCATCTTGACCAATCACGTCCTTGCCCTGTTTCTTCTAGAGCAGATTTCGTATGACTGCGAAAAGTACCGCGAAAGAGTTATACCGCGCCGCGCCGCGACCGTGACCGTACCGCGACTACGCGATTTCATTCAGTATCTACAGCACCCCGTACCGTACCGCCACCGCGACAGTATCGGCTCCGTGTCACGGTACTTTTCACAGTCATACGAAATCTGCTCTAGTGCAGTCAATTGCGTTTTCGTCGCGGCTGAGAAGCCAGGCTACTGCACTTTGGCGGAACGGAGTAAGAACCTGATTGGCTTAGATAGTTCGACTGGCGGAAAAATAACGAATACCAACCTCAAAGCAACGTTAAAAAACACAGCTAATTCACCTTTTTTTGTTTGTCAATGCTACTGCCATTTATACGTCCGCGAAATAAACTTTTTTTCTGCAATTCAAGGCACAATGCTGACTAAGTGCATGCATTTTCCACAGGGTGCCCGAATACCGGAAATGTTTCTTCCCCGAGTGGAACGACAAGCAGCGCAGACTACCCGAGTTACTACCCTGAAAATTCTCTTTGCATCTGGAGGTTCGTTGCTCCTGTTGGGTACAAGATAAAACTGACTTTTCTGGACTTCAATTTGGAATCCACTTCTGGGGATTGCTCGAAATGCAAGTGTGACTCAGTTGAGTTGCGTGACGGACGTGACAAAAGTTCTCGTTACTAGGGAAATATTGCGGCACATCCACTCCTTCTGCAATTTTCTCCTCTGGCAGATATCTGTATGTTAACTTTACAACTGACCTCGGAAATAATCGCCAAGGATTCCAAGCGACGTACAAATTCGTCCCAGAAGATGGAGGTAATATATTAAAATTTACTCGAAAAAAATTGTGAGTCTCTTGGTATCCTCATTTTATTACACCTTGCATGCATTTGGTATGCGTCTGTTCAATGAAGAATTGAGGGTATCGTCAGGAGCCTATCAACAGCAGCCTCCGTCTACTCCTTGAATAGGGAGTCTATTTTTAGACTATATTAGATGTAACCATGGTTGGGACAAAACTACAACAACACAAACATGAAATTGTTGCTCTTATCACGTAAGCAAATGGTTGAGTAACTCTCAGGGTTGGGCTATCTCATCTAGAAATTTCAAAAATTACAGACACAAATTCAAAACATCTCCTTCGCATTGGAAACATGCTCTGTGTTTACAACAGACAAGAATCGACGTTTGACTTTATTCCAAGCGATGGAGTTGTAACTTTGTAACTTCGGTTGCTCTACAGTTACAGAGTCAAATACTGAGCAGCCAAGGCCCGTTGCAGTGAATTTCAGCTCTGATTAAAAACAAAATCGGGATAGCGGAGATGATAACAGTGGCATCTCACTTTTGTAACTATGACAACTAATTCAAGAAAGTAGATCCATCTACTTCGGACGCCCACCAATAGATGATGGAGGCTCCTGATGATGGGCTCCCTGTGCTTCGGACGCCCACCAATAGATGATGGAGGCTCGTGTTGATGGGCTCCTTGGGTCTTACAGCAATTTCTACTCGTATTTATTAGAGGTCTTGCATGATTTTGTTCCACAGGGTGCCCGTATACTGGAATTGTTAACTCAACCAGTGGGACTATCACAAGCGCAGACTACCCGAGCTACTACCCTCACAACTCTCGGTGCATCTGGAGGTTCGTTGCTCCTGTTGGATACAAGTTTAAACTGACTTTCCTGGACTTTAATCTTGAGTCAGACAGCGGAGAATGTGCTCAGTGCAAGTGTGACTCTGTTGAGTTGCGTGACGGGCGTGACGCAAATTACAATTACGGGCGGCGACTTGGGAAATACTGCAACACGTACACACCAAGGGGAGTGTTTTCCGGCGGCAGATACCTTTACGTGATTTTCACATCAGATCTTACTACAAATAGACAGGGATTTAAAGCGCAGTACGAGATTGTTCCCCAGAACGGAGGTACGTGTAATCTTGTCTTAGCCTCGTACACAGGCTACTGTACGCGGGGCCTGACACACAAATCCTGGCTATGACGTCACTGGCTTGACACGTGTCCGCCATATTGTAAAGCATAGGTGCGCGCACAAAGCATCATGAAGCTGACTAAAAGAACATATCAATAAAATTTCGCCAAAAGCTGTCGTTTTGCCGACGTTGCAAAACTTCCTTATATATTAGGAAATCCCCCTTACCTTATTTGGAAGGTCTGTAAGTACTTTTCCTCATATCTTAGCGAAAAAAGCATGAAAATTGACCAAAACTTGCAGATACTCGAGAAACATCCTTCTCTTGGTCGCCATGTTGTTTTTACCCCCCGCCGAGGGGCCTGAGTCACGTTTTGAACACCACAGGCAACCCGCGCGGATTTGCCATGAAAACGACAGCACTTTCTTGAACGATCATTTCTAAATCACAACAGTAAATACCAATGTTTATTGGACCGAGGTAACCCGAAAAGCGGGCCAATTGACGATTCCAGCTGTAAGCGCGCTTTTTTTCTTTTGTTTCAGAATATGCCTTTTTTTGAAAATGTAACACAACTACCAGGATGCATTGCGCGTATGCTAGCCACTTGCTTCGTGAAATGTAACACATCTACCGACATGCAGCGCGCGCATTCATTAGCTAAAATCGTCGACCATTTGCTGACTTGTGTCCAGCTACAATCTGAGCGCTACATGTGCCCTAGCTTATGCAGGGCTTTGGCATATTGTCATGGCTAGAGGGGATAACTTAGAAGGGGGTGATTAATAATTCATAGTCTTCACGGTAGAACGAACCTACATATGCCATGTTATGCGATGTAGCTTCGTTCTATTGTTTATGCCTATGAATTATTAATCACCTCCACTGTGAGTAGAGCAGATTTCGTATGACTGTGAAAAGTACCGTGACACGGCGCGGTACTGTCGCGGTGGCGGTACGGAACCTGGCCTGCTGTAGATGGAATGAAATCGCCAATGAAATCGCGTAGTCGCGGTACGGTCACGGTCGCGGCGCGGAACAACTTTGTGGCGGTATTTTTCACATTCATACGAAATCTGCTCTATCCCATCTAGTCACGACCTTAACATATCTGGATGTTTGTTGATTGTGCTCCACAGGCTGCCCATTCACTGGATATGTCAATAGCAGCATCACAACTAACATCAAGTCGACCAAACAGGGTTACTATCTGTCGAACACCTGGTGTGTTTGGCGAATACACGTCGCGCCGCCTGGCATGACCGTTGCTATCACGTTCAGTCAGATCGATCTTCCAGACTGCAAGTTCTGCTCTTGTGACGTTATTAGTATCTACGACGGTACCTCAGCCTCGGCACCAAGGATCATCCGGGCTTGTGATCGCACGGAAACCCTGTTTTTCTCGTCTGACCAGGATATGTATGTCCTTTTCACGTCGGATCTTGTAGCGACCTCAGATGTCGGATTTACTGCTACATACAGAACCACGCCTATCAACCAGGGTACACTTTCATAACTAAATGACACTGTTTGTATTAGCAGTTGCACTCCCAATCGTAGACTGGTATACGCTGTTTATAACTCATATTTGAATTCAAATTATGTTTATTATGGACTAACCTTTTTATACAGATAAAGCGTAGTTTTTATGTCGAGAGGACAGCGATCGGCGCCGCCATCTTGGATTTTGGAGCGCGCGCGATGATCGCTAAATCCCGCGAGATAAACCTAGGCTCCGCCTTCTGGATACAGGCTGAATTATATACGAGCGTTGTCGGCGTCGTATGGATCTGTTGTTTGTTTTCTTACGACTTTGTGGATTATCACCTTTTTGCTTTACAGTTAGTTTGTCGCTTTCTTTGGGAATTTGTTACGATGTTTAGGCTCACACGACACTGATGTGCTGCCTGACCTTTTCGCTCGGTGTTCTCCAAATGGCCTGTCTATTCACCAGCCAATCTTCTGCCATGCTATTTGATACTCATCTCGTTTTCCCATTTATCTCTCCAACGAACTCGATGCTCACCCGTCCTCCTATACTTATCGTGTACCTATTTTTTCGCCAGGTTGTCCACCCTCTGGCGTAATTCGCGGCACGTCCGGTTTCATAACCAGCCCATTATTCCCAAACAGGTATCCCAACAGAGCCCACTGCAAATGGCACGTAATTTCTCCCCCAAAGCATCGGCTTGTGTTTACCATAGTCGTGTTCGAATTAGAGAATGATGGGAACTGTCCTGACTATGTCGCCATTCACAATTCAGACCCAGATACTGGCGCAGTGAAAGAGACTGTTTTAAGAAACATGTGTGGTACTCAGTCGGCAGGGGGATACGTTATAACGAGTGGTAGATCCGCCTACTTGAGATTCCACACAGACACTTCTAGTGCACGCAAAGGATTCAAGATGACGTATATGGCTATACCCGTGGACACACGTAAGTGTTCGTAGCAAATGTTTTACCTCAAATGGCCCATAGGGACCAAGACAGACTAGACTGCTTGCAGTCCCTTCTTTGGCGAACTTCCGTGAAAACGAGCGCGTGAAGAGCAACACGATGGCTTGAAGTACCGAAGGCACGAGCGAGTGCCGAAGGCGCGCGAGAGTGTCGCAGGGGAGAAACGCGCCTTCGGCTCTCGATCGTGCCTTCGGTACTTCAAGCCATCGGAGGTGGCAATCGGCGCTCGTTGTTTCACGCGCTAGTTGCCACGGACGTTCGCCAAGAAGGGACAGTGCAAGAGGTCTTAAGACAGACTGGGAATAAGTAATTAGCGGCTGGGAAGTTGGTATGGAAAATCCTGATAACGGGCGAAGGATAAAGTTTTTTGTCAGGCCTTGGTCATAGTTTTCGCCGTTTCTTGCTATTCCAGCTACTCGGGAAGAGAGTGTAATAAATTTGTGTTCTGATTTGATGTTAGAGTTTGCGCACAGGTCGGATTTTCTTATCTATGGCAACAGTCACACTTTGCGGGAGACAATAACATTGCTTATCAGATGAGAGTCTCATTGAATATAAAAGAGGGAGTAAAAGCAATTTCTGTGCATCATAAGGATTCCAAAAATGTTATATATGTCTCTGTCGACTAATGTATCGAGCAGCCGAGCTTTATAGATGACCCGCGTATTTATTCACGCGATTTTTAACATCATCTTATTCCTGGAATATTCATATCATAATTAAAGTTATTTATGGTTTGTTTTAGCGGATTGTCCTCTGAACGGAACACTCGTGAGCACGAGTGGCGTCCTTCAAAGTCCCGGATATCCACACGTCATCGAGAGATTCAAGGACTGTTTGTGGACAATAACAGTGCCACAGGGTTACCGCGTCGTCATTAATTTCACCCAGTATCAAATGCCATACCGAGGTGCCAGCGTCAGCTTTTTCGATGGCCCAACTAAGGCCGACAATAACCTGTTAGAGTCATATAGTGGTGGTTTAAAAGATAAAGCAGTGCTGTATTCTACTGGTAGATATCTCACTGTTGTGTTTCAATAGTGTTGTAAAGTTCACGAACCAAGGATTCAATGCGACATGGAAGGCCGAGAGAGGTAAGCGAGCAGGCTGGCTTTTGGTTAAGCTAACTCTCCATCTTTTCTGAACTGCCTATTAGTGTGTCGAAGAACTATTCACTCGACGCGTTTTAGAGTTTGTTCTTCCCCGAGCATTTCCAGCATGGAAATCACAGCGTGGGATTCCCATACCCCGAGAAAAAGGGCAAAAACGACCACGAAAAACATTGTCAAGTGATATAGCTTCTCAAACGAATAATTTAATGTCGAAAAGAAGAAACAATAAAATCTCAAAATCGCGTATTCAAACCTCAATCACGCTTATGATCTCGAGTCTTAGGGTTAAAAACATATAAGGCAAAAACGACGATGAAAAGCGCTGTCAAGTGGTATAGCTTCTCAAACGAATAATTTAGCGTGGAGAAGAATAAAAAAATAAAATCTCAAAAAATGCGTATCCAAACCTCAATCACGCTCTTTTTTTTTTTAAGCTTGATGAATTATTAATGAGTTTTGAGAAGCAATGATCCATAACATGCGTTTGATTTCCACAGTCCCATCGTGTCCGCCGGTCACACGACGAGCCGATGGTACGAGTATTATCACCAGCCCATCGTTCCCTGCCAACTATCCAAACTCGTTTACATGCAATTGGGTCATACCACGACCGCCGAATGGCTATCAAATCAACTTCCGGTTCACTGACTTCCGGTTGTCTTCCGAGTGCTGCAACAGAGACGCAGTTGTCTTCAATACGTCAAAGGCGCTCGTTAGACGTTTCACTAGTACGTATCACTACGACTTTGATTACCAAGACAACCAAGATCTACTCGTGTGGTTTATCTCCGATGCAATGACGTCGTCAATGGTTTCAAGCTGTTGTTCACAGTTGGCGAGAAGGCGTCCCTCACTACCCCAACTTGGGCACCTTATACAACTTGGGCGCCTTATACAACGTACTACCCACCAGCAACACCACCCATAGACAAACGTGAGTAAATGAAATTAAATTTTTGAGGCCCACTCTCCAGCTCGGCGTAATCTGAATAGGCTGACTAACTGGGTCACGTGACCCCAACTACCTCTTAACGAGATGTTTGTCAAAATCAATTCCAGAAATACAAAGAACCAATTGATATTAGACAGAAGTCAAGCTTCACCTTAAAATCTCTAACCAGGAGCAAATGGCAGCGAGTTGAATTTTCAAGATTTTATTCAGAATGTATGGGATTTGGGTCACGTGACCTAGTTAGTGCAAATGGCCTACCAACGGCGCCACTGGCAGCCAAGCGGCGCTAGCCTGATAGTAGGCGTTGGTTGGCTGGTTGGAGAATCGATCGAGAATCCCGATGCGTAATCTTGGACGGGTCAAAATTCGGACTGGGTGTCTCTCTCGTATTTTCACTCGCTCGATTCTCGCCGTAAAACGACCTTAAAACAGCCAACCAAGTTACGCATACCAGTAGGCTACCAAAGGGCAATGCACAGACACTGAGGGTGGTCACTGCCAAAGGGTTTATGACGTCCACGGCGGTTCTTAAACGTCCTCCAGAAAATTGGTGCTTTGAGAGTGAGGATATGGAGTTCAACGCGTGCAATGCGATGGCGGCGCTGATTTTAGCGATTCTGTTCATAATTTGCAATAATGACAACGAATGTCAAAATTCATCTTTAATTCCAACACCTGATACAACGCCACAAAACTGACAGAGGTTTCACAGCAATTAAATGCGCTCTTCTCCTAATTTAGAAGGGCCCGTTTCTTGATTGGGCATCTTAAAAGAAAGCAGACCCCCAAATTTCCTGTCTTTTATATTTTTACCCCTACAAGGCCACAATTTGAACCCGTAAGATACGACGAGCACCTCCGCCGGGGGAAGGACGGGAACTACTATACACATTCAGAGAAACATTCAGAGCAATTCTCTGCGTTTGCTTTCTAAGAATGCCTCTCTGGTGTGCATCTTCTGTCCGGGATGAGCGGTCTTGTCACCCACTCCTTCACGTCTGGCTATGGCGCCAACCACGACTGCAAGTGGCTGATATCCGTACCTTCCAGCTACCGCGTCAAACTTACGTTCATTTCCATGGACGTCCTCATGTGCGCGAGCTGCGGTTGTGATTATGTGTCGCTGAGAGACGGAAGTAACCCGTATAGGTAATGGCGCGCTGCATTTCGGTAAATGAGAGAGATTTGCTGTGAAATGCAACGCGCGTGGGTTTTAGCTTGAATGGCCTGTGGTAAAACCGATCGCAAAGTGATTAGACCATTTCGGAATAGAACCTAGGAGTGATATCAAAGTGATTACCAATTACTCACGACTGGTTCTTCCTATTGTGGAAACCATCGCGATTATAGCGGAGCTCCTTAGAGCGGAGCACCATAGGTATCGCAGGAAGAATACAATAGCTCAAGTAGAACTCAGGTATAACGATCGACTTCATTTTTCATGGTTCAGCGGTATTCCCATTTGGGTATCGCTGGCGCGTCCATGTCTGCGCGCCCCTACACAGGTAAACCAAGACCCCAACACAGAAAAATATGTACCGGAAGCTCCGCTTTTAGCCAGTGGCTAAATCTATATATTTAAATGTATGACTAGCGACTGAGTTGCGAAATTGTTTTTACAGCTCTCTGATTGGTAAATACTGTGGCAGCCAGACTCCTTCGACACCGCTCTACTCTACCGGATCCAACTTGCTATTGTCATTCAAAAGTGGCAATTCACCGCGCGGAAAAGGCTTTGCTGCGCGATACGTGGCAATAGATTCATCCAACAGAGAATCAGGTATTTGGAGTCATGACTATTTAAGCGGAGCTTCGCGCCGCGCGAGCGAAGCACCATACATTAGTAAAATTGGTTTCAGACGTATAACCATAAATAATAGCTAGCCCCTATATATCATGCCAGTTCACGGACCCAACAAAACCTTCGTGAAATCACCCATAGTTGTTCACGCATTGATTGCCGGATGCCAAACCGCGGTTTGTTGGTCGGTGTAGAGTTCATTGCTATGTAATTCATTGCTATTACAGTCCACTCCCAGTGATGGGCTCCTGTTATTGATCTTGTCTTCACAGAGCGCTGTCCCGGTTCAGTACAGTACGTGAACAGTGTCCAGGGGACCATAGAGAGTATTTACCCCACAGGGTACCCAAGTAGCATGACCTGTACATGGGTCATAACCAACCCCGATATGCACACGATCGCATTCAAGTTCGCTTATCTGGACCTCGAGAGGAGCAGTACATGTGATTATGATTACGTAGAGGTCCGGGATGGACGGTACTCAAGCAGCACTTTGGTTGGACGCTATTGTGGTAGAAACATTCCTGGCCTAAGGGTTTCACGATCAAGGTTAGTGAGCTTACTAAGTCTGACTGGTGACATTTTGAAAAGTGTAACTCTGACGAGTTTCATAGTGGTTTTTCGAATTTGGCTTCTTCTGTCTGTTAAAGACAGTCCCTCCCACCGTTCATCCAGTTGGAGGGGCTGTGTAACGTTATTTGACTGAATGTGTAAATACAACTCTAAATTTTTATGCAATCATAAGCCTAATAAGCATGAGGATTTGAAGTATATTTTACGAAAATATTTTCAAATTGTTTGTGCAAAGTGTTGCTAAAGTTCGCAATAGTTTCAAAACAACAAAACACAGGCGAAAGGTTACCTTGGCCTAGGTCAGAGGAAAATGTTGCCTGTGCGCGCGCGAGCTCTAAGAACCAATCACAACGCAGAATTCGTGCCCTCGAGGAAAAAACGTAAAGCACTATTAACAAACCTATTGTTTGGATGCTTTTCACGTCACCAAAAGAGTGCTAAAATCAGGACTCCACTCCTTTATTAGTGGAGATAAGGAATAATAGTGTATCGTTTCTCACTAGATATCTTTGGGTTCGATTCCGCACTGACGGTAGTGGAAGTAACAAGGGCTTCAAACTGCTGTTCATAAGTACATCGTATGCGGGAACGGTGGCGCCAACTAACCCATGGCCGACAGCAGCCCTCACACCACAACGTAAGTCCACATTACATATCAGCTGGTGTGGTTAAATACATCTGTTTCAGTAAAAGTTGTCGATCTTGTAGCATTCTCGAACCCAGAGCTCACTCGTCTCGTCACCTCTCGTCTCGTCATGATCGTAATGTTTGGTCAATATTGTCACTAATAGAGCAGATTTCGTATGACTGTGAAAAGTACCGTGACACGGCGCGGTACGGTCGCGGTGGCGGTACCGAACCTGGCCTGCTGTTGATACCGAACGAAACCGCGTAGTCGCGGTACGGTCACGGTCGCGGCGCTGTACAACGGTATCGCGGCACTTTTCACAGTCATGCGAAATCTTAGTCCGGCGGATTAGAGCAAATTTTCGAGGAAATTGCGCATTTTAGGCTAAAGCTCCAATGTTTTGCCCGGTGATAGTTTTCAATGTATTTTTAAATTGTAGATATGGAGGCACGCTAGAATTCTTTCGTAGCGAAAGCTAGGGAGGTTTTAGAGTGAACTATTGTTTAGCTCAATAGCAGCCATTTTGAATGCTTTGTTATTCAAATGAGGTTTAGAACAGCTTTGCGAACTTTCAAGTTGTTCTCTAGACTGCACAGCCATAGCAGCTCAACATTTGCTAATTCTGAACTATGGATTGGTTTGACTGACTTCGGTTGAACGTCTCCTTAGAGTTTTGGGTGATTATTAAATGTCACGACCAGTTTATTGGGAATGTTTATAATTTAATAATCTCAGCCTGACAGAGATTTGATAAAATGTTTCAAGAATGACCAACAAATTCTAAAAAATATCAAGATAATTGGTGCCATGTGTCGAATATGTAAAAAGAAGCTTGTCTCTGAAACTTTCACATGATATTTTCTACCTAGTACTGTGCTATACTCTATAAACACGGACGATAGAAGATTTCACCAAGTGCCGCAGAGCTCATGAATAACAAAGGATTCAAAGATGGCTGCCAATGGCAAAACAATGGTTCACATTAAACCTGTTTTAGCTTTTGCTACGAATAAAATTTAGCGTGCCTCCATATCTTATCTTCAATAAACTACTAAAAACTATTGACATACAAAGTTTGGTGTCTTTAGCCAAAGTGCGCAATTTTTACGCTAATCCGCCGGACTACTGCTCTATGTCACTAATAGCAAACGTCGTGCCAGCCGGTATCCCTTGAAAAAGGAAATTCGACAGAAGAAGTTCGACGTTTGCCCTGGGCCTAACACCACTAACGTTTCTATGTTTTTTGACCCACAGCTTCACAAAGTCCTGGGGTATCCACAGCAATCGTCGCTGCAAGCGTAGTAATTGGAGTCGCGTTCCTTCTGACGATGATCGCCTGCTGCTGTTGGTTCCTTGTCATACGCCCTCGACGGACCGCTAATTGCCCTGCCAATCAAGACGCTACCATGGCTCTCACGCCTCTAAACAGTAACACTGCAGCCACACCTAGTGCCCCCGCTCTTGGGGCCCTAAATCCAGGGGCGTCGTCAACGCCGGGGCGTTTGTGACGCCTGGGAATCAGTACCAGCCAGTTCCAATGATGGCCCCTCCTCCTCAGCTCGGCGCTCAAGCCCCCCCACCCTATGATGAACCCCCACCCCCGTATAGCGAGGCGGCCTGTGCTAACCCAGAGGTGCAGGTGAAGGGGGCAGTGGCGCAAGTGGTCGATGTATTCGATCAAAGAAAAGGCGACCCGCCTTGCTAAGGAATGATTAAGGACAAGAAAGACAATGGGCTTTTCACTTATAAAACTACAACTTGATGGACAAAATCGGCTAACGATATTTACATCTTGTTGCCACCCAATTCATATCATGTGATGATTCCTTTGGGTGGATACTTTTATTAGTTCTGCCATAATAATAATAATAATAATAATAATAATAATAATAATAATAATAATAAATATATGAATGATAACATATACAATGAAGAATAATCACGGACACTTCCTAGCAAACTTTGGTGAGAAGGACGGCGGTCAACACAGATGCTGGCTATTTCACCCCATAATAAATAAATCAGCTTATATAGCGCATATACCAGGGCTGGAAATTAAGAAAAAAACACGAGGTCGCATTTTGGACAATAGTTTTGATTTTTAGTCGCATTGTACAGACTGTGGGTGACGTGGGTGACTCCTGCAGGCGCGATTTCCAGCCCTGTATACATTACTGTTTTAGGCCTTTTGCATTCTGATTGGCTGTATTTTTTGTGGCGTGAAATACATATGCACTGGTTTTGGACTGGATTTGCATAAATTAACTGAGCAAAAATCTCACGGGAAGTGTCTGCCGTTTTATCGCGTGGTCCGTGTGGCGCGCAGTGGCGCATGGGGTCGATCGCGCCTGATAGGTTTTGAGGTTGGGAAGCCTGTGGTATATCCAAAATGGCGCCTTCCAACTTGAACACGGGTCTTGTCTTCTCTCCACAAAAATGAGAGAACTCATTGATTTAAGAGTACAGAAAGACTCGTACTCAACAAGTAAGATATAATTCCCTTTATTTGATACTCAAAAGCGTATCTCTAATCTGACGTCGTAAGATTTATAGAACTTAGAATAAATACTCCTCAAGATAGCTCCCGCTATGTCAGGAGTCAGATAAGTTATATAAGTTACTTACTGTAGCCTGTGAGCTGTTGTAAAGTAGGTTCCAAAATGAGCTGGACTTTAATTTACTTAATTTTCTATACCACTTAGTGGACACAAACAAAGTCGACATTGGGCTATTGCAAGCAGTGAATACTTATCAAAACATTGCCAACCAATATTTTAGAAACCAAAATTATTTGGGATGAAGATCCTTTTTAAAATGCCTAGTTCTGTGTTCCCATTCTTGGCCATTCATTTTGGAATTATATTATTTTTTATTACACAGATCAGGAGAGGCCATACACTGTATTCACAGGAAACTGGAACATTTCTCTCAGGTATCTGGCACACCTAAAATATTCATGGATATAAGAAGTATGTAACAACTAATTTTTAGTACAAGCTATAAAGTAAACATTTAGGCAAGCTGGCACTTTCATTGTAGAATACCCTGTCACTGACTTGTATCAAAACTGGTAGAATTTAGTATCAATGTAAATTAACCAAAATCACTGTTATTGATGTTTCTGCACAAATTATAAAGTACCTTCATCAGGATACTTTCAATAGAATGAAATTATTTTAAAAAAGAACAAAAATTTGGGAGATCCAATTTATTGGCATGGTATTCCAACATATTGCCCCCCATAGGAAATCGTCAATTTATTGCCTGTAGTTGCTTCTAATGGATAACACAATTTTTCTCAGAGTCCTTATTGTGTAATTCCAGAAATGATCCCAACCACAGAGAGGGATTTTTCTGTAGATCCCCCACCCCCTTGAAATCTCCAGTGAAAAATATTTATGAACAGCGATTGGGTATGGGGAATCTGTGGTGAGGGTGTGGATCTCTTCTGGAATTATGCTATCATTGTTTTTAACTTTGTGGTGAAATGGTGAAAAGCAAACAATGGGTTTGAAACACATTTGGAAAACAATGTCTGGACATCTAGTTATAGTGATGTCCAGACATTGAGAAATCAATTTTGTTCCCTTAGTCAATGTTTGTTGTCCAGTAGAGCAACAAGCAAAAGGCTGTGGTGAGATCAAATGACGTTGTCAAAAATGTAGGACCAAATGTAGGACTTCATGTGGGCATAGCTTAGTAGAGGGAGACTCATCTAACTTACTTTGGGTACACTAGGGATCATTGTACTAAATTTGGAAGTGGCAAAATGTTAGTTTTGTTGGTACTAGATATTATTTCTTCATTTTTTAGGGTTTTTGTTGCACACTTACAGTTCTTGACACTGCATTGAAATGCAAATCGTTGTGTGCCTTAACTACTATCACTGATGCTCAAGAAATTAAGCTGGATCTCAACAGAGCCTTTTGCCAGAAAATCACTTCAGTAGCTGGATTCAGATACAAATGGATTGGCACTACCTCATCCTTAAGGTAGGCTCATTAAGCAGTTTTTCATGACCTCATTACTTGAACTTCAATGGTATGTATCTCATGCGGAAATGCACAGAACGGAAAGCCACTGTACATGTAAACATGTTATGGATTGTTATTTGTATCAACATATGTTTTGTTTACATTTGATGCTTTCCATGGCAACATAATGGTGACCCTCCAAAAATTTGAAGTTGCAAATTCACCCGGGCAAAGAAAATAATTTCGGCAAAACCATCTTAACGAGAAATATGTTAGGCTATAAGCATTACTTGGACAAAATTTGAAGAAAGTCATAATTTTTTTTGCATCTCCATCAACAAGGTAATAAATAATTGAACTATCTTTTGGGAGATTTAGACAACAATTTATCTCTCATTTTCTAAACTAGGAATTAAAACGCTAGACTAGTGTTGTTTTGAGTTTGGTGTGAGCAAAAAAAAGACTTTCAAAAGTTTTCAGATTAATCATGATCGGAATAAGCATGTTGCTCTGAAATTTTCTGTGGTTAAAGAAAATGCCTCCTGTCTTTATGCGGAACTAAAGAGCTTTTAGCCATAGTTTGAGAATCAAGAAAGTAGGCTAACCTCTTTTGGTGTTAAGAGGGTTTTGTTGAAATTTTTCTTTGTCTGGGTGAATTTTGCAACTTAAAAGTTTTGGAGGGTTGCCATTGCAATGCCATGGAAGCATCAATGTGAACAAAACATATGTTGACACAAAGAACATTCCATAGCATGTTTACTTGTAATGTGGCTTTCCATTCTATGCATTTCCGAATGAGATACAGACCATTGAAGGGGTAACCATTGAAGGGGTGACGACATGAAGAATTGCTGAGCCTCCTTAATTGTTTCATATATGGTTGCTGTATTGACTTCTTCACAGAAGTTTATTAATAATAAAGAAATAAATGTTGAAGGTGTGACTCATTTTTATTCCAAATTTATATGGTATGTAAGTACCTTTTCTGAATTAAAAATCCCATAAGGCCCCTCAGACCCCAGCTGTTAATGCCCCTGTCAGCACCAGAGGTGTGCCAACTCACTACACTCAGTACTGAGGCTCCAAGCTCCTACAGCTCACCAGACAGTTCCTCTTCAGCTTTCAAGGTCACAGCTCTAGTGCAACGGGGTAATACCATTCACACCTACCAGGTGTCTCAAATGATTGATGTTATCATGGTGATAGATACAAACACATGCAGTACATGTTAATTAGACCGTCTGATAGCATTCTGTTATTAAGGGAGCATGCCAGAGAACAAATCACTCCATATCCTTCCAACCCCATGTGGGATTATTCAACTTTTGAAACAGACATCCTAACTTCCCCCACAATTAGGGCTGGAATGTCTATGACTCTACTTTAAGGAAAGCCAATCTGCACACTGTATTTTGTATTTTTTTTTTTTTTAAGTACATGTTGTAATGTCGATAGAAGTTAAAAGACATTAACATTTAACATTGGCATCTCTAATGTTATTCATTTTTTAGAGAAGAAGTTTTATTCACAAAATTTAACAAGAGAGAATTTTGTCCTACAAAACTGGTAGACAATATTTTGCAATTTACTGACAGTTTTTGGTCAAAAGTGAAAAAATTATGGTTTAGATTTTGAAAGCTCATTATTTATTATTAAGCAATTTGCAAAGGTTTCTGGAGTTTGTTATACTAATTCCGTTGTTTTATTGGTGATATTATTATTTTTATCTTAATAGTGACTTTAATTTGAAACTTTTTCACCTCACCATCAATAACATGCAATTAAAATTCCAATTAGAAAATTGAAAGTGTCAGTTTATTTGCTTATTACTAGGTTTTAAGAAAACATAGCTGTCAACTTTCACATTAGACAAGAGCCCCAAAGTTGTGAGTCCCATCATGTCTCAAGGGTAATTTTGCTCATTTTTGCTTTAATTTTGCTTTATCTCATGCATTTTATACTCCATTTCTTCTGCATAACATCCTTGGACATTCTTACATATTTTGCATTTTCTACAATGTCTCAAGATTTTTGTAATCTGGGGTTGACATAGCCAAGAGGACATAAAAGTGACCTAACTCCATCTGCAGATAATCAGCTTGATCAAGTGATCAAAATCATTTTTTTTTAATCAAAGCATGTTATGTGTAGGTAGCTATTAGTTGACTTTTGGAGTTTCTTTTGTTCATCGGCACATTCATTATCTACTAAAACATTATCCGTTTAATTTTAACAATCATTCATGTACATACTGTAGGTGTGGCAAATGGTTCATAATAATAATCTTGTATGAGTAATATTCCAACTAGAGGCCTCAAAAAAAGAATTCTAAATTTCCAAGATTGTGAGGTTGTTGCCTGACATTATTTTTTTTAGAAAATTTTCAAATAACAACCTGCATGAACAAATCCAGGCACCATTTGCCCACCTTTACAAGAATACTTAGATTTAACAAACACTTATCTTGAATTAATGTGTTTAAAGTTCCTGGTTTCATTGTGAATAGAGACCTGCCCTTGTAAAATTATAATTATGCATGCCTTTTAGAAAATCTGTGATTCCAGAAATGGAAGCGATTGGAAACTGCAGCAGGGTGGGGGCTCAATTTTCCTTTCATTTCCCATGACAATCATTGTATTTTTCAATTGAAATTCCAGAGAGGTGGGGGTCTATATTGAAATCACTTTCATGGGAGGCATAATTTCTGAAATCACACATTCATTTAGATGTTCCCAGTCGTTTTAAAGATAAATAAAATAATTAATGGTGATGAGTATCACATTTTATTTTATTTCTTTTCTGCCAAATGATTTTAACCCTGTTTTAAGAAAACTATTAGCCTTAAGAAATGAACAAAATGTTGGTGTTTACAACAGATTATCTTTATATTATTGGTTATGTTTATCACCTAAAGAGTGTGCAATTTTTTCTTATGACTTCTTTTTAATGAAAAATTCAAAACTACCGTAATTAGATCATTTTAGTAGCAGAGCTTCTCATCCGAGCCCGCCAAGGACTTAGATCATATTAGGATGCCTTGCAATTGTTTCAAAAGTATTTGAATAATTTTTATTGCCCACCATCCACAAATATGCAGTTTGATTTGCTGGCATGTTACCTTAATCTGAATGTGATCAGTCATGTACTACATGTATTTGTACCTACCATCATGACAACATCAATCATGTGAGACACCTGCTATGTGTGAATGGCATCACCCTGTTGCACTAGAGCTGTGGCCTTGAGAGCTGAAGAGGTACTGCCTGGTGAGCAGGAGGAGCTGGAAGCCTCAGTACTGAGTGTAGTGAGATGACACCACCTACCGGTTTTGACATATTTTGGAGCATCTTTTCCAGCTGGAGCCATCAGGGCCTTGTGGGACTTTGCTTGCTTTACAATAGATATATCTATACATAAAATAACAATGCCATGTCACTTAGGGGTGGACCATTAGAAATTTAGGGAGGGGGGTGGCAATTCCCCAAAAAAATTGAGCAAGGCCATCCCTCCCTAAAATATTTTTTGCATAGATCCAAGCCAGTAAAAACATCATTGCAAATCAGAAAAAAATGAACAAAAATGCCACCTCCCCTCCCCCAATTTCTAATGGTCCACCCCTTACAAAAACAAAATGGAGAAATGTGTGATTCCAGAAAACATCCTTATCCTCCCATGGAAGGGATAGGAAATTTCAGAGGGGTGGGTTGAGGAGGGAGTCAATTTGCCTTTTATTTACCATGCAATCACACCTAGTGTGTTTTTCACTTGAAATTTCAACCCCCTTCTGCGTGGTATGGCTATGGGTATTTTCTGTCATAACACATTTTTTCCAAAAATGACATTGCACATCAGTAGTTGAACCAGTTGCCTGCCGAAACAAGTTATGAGTTATGGCAAAATGGGCCACCACTGAAACAACAAAATAAGACTCAGAACATGATTAACATGGAACACCCCCAGGATCATAGGCAGGCATGCGCCTGTCAGTTCTCAGCCACTAAAATCTATACCCATTTTTGTAGACTGCTAGTTCTCAGCCACTAAAATCTATACCCATTTTTGTAGACTGCTTGCAGCCCCTTCTTTGGCGAGCGTCCATAAATCGAGGGATTTTTTTGTTTGCCTGTGGCGCACCTCAATTTGTTTATAGTGTTTTCCCCCCATGGCTTGTCTCACCCTCTTCCCTCTCGACACCTCTCTCCATCTTTCCTCTCGAGTAACTCAACACCATAAACAAATCGATGTGTGTCACAGGTCAAAAAAGCTCCCTCGATTTACCAACGTTTGCCGATGAAGCTGTCTATTTTTTGTTTCTTAATAATAAAAGAAATGTCTGGCTCAACCACTGAAGTACAAAACAAAATAATGTTGGTTTGCAAATTAACATGAAAAGGCTCTAGCTTGAGGCAAAAATATGAAACTTTGTGATTACGGTAATACGAAAACCGGAGGCAGCTACAAGAGCCCCTGTTCTCTTAATTTGGAAATCAAGCAATATTAGTCTAGTCAAATTGCTGAAACAAAATGTAATATGTTCCTGAAATTATCAGGAAAGTTGTAAGCCAGTGCCTGTTATCATCCTTGGAGACCCAGGGAATTTTTCCTCTGCTCACGTTATAGGAAAAATCCCCTGGGTCTCCGAGGATGGCCTGTAATCAAGTTAGAGCCCTTTCAGTTACCAGTGCCATACCTACTGCATTGTAGAAATTTTTGTTAAAAGTCCACATGAAGCAAAATCATTTTTCAGACCTCTGAGTACTGTAGATTATTATTAGACAAACATTGCAGACCAATTTTGAGAGAGCTTTGATAAAACAAGGCCTAAAGTTATTGCATTTGTATATTTGTCTGTAGTGTATGAAGCCAAATTCGTCATTGTGTGTTTTCAAAAAATATCCATACCCCCCCCCCCCCCCCCCCCATGGAAGGGTGTTGAGAAATGACCTCCCCTCCCCTCTGGAATTGCCGAAGAAAATTACAGTGTTTGTATGGAAAAGATCAGGTAAATTGACCCCCCCACCCCTCTGGAAATTCCAATCCCTTTCGTAGGGGGGGGGGGGGGGGGGGGGGTATGGATATTTTTGGGGAAACACACATTTTACTTTAATGTTGCTTTGTAGTTTAGAAACAATGTCACGAAACAGTGGCATCCTAAATGATGTCCTAGCCACAGCTCAGAGGATAAAATATGTAACTTTGGACGGCCATGCCATCACACCGTGTTTTGTCAACATTCTTTAAAACTTGCAGTACTTAATACTTAAAAAAGATGTATTAAAAAAAATATAAAAACTGATTTCGTTTCATGTGCACTTTGTCAAGGCAAAGAAGCCACCAAAAAATGTGTCGAAAGCACCTACTTTACTTTCCCTAGGTATGGCCCTGGTTATCTTCAATCATGAAAACGTTTATACAACTAAATCGTTTTGTATCCATGAAGTGTGACTATTTTTTTCTTTTTAATGTTAATCTCTGTAAGATGGTTGTCTGGATCTGGACCATTTTGATTTTTTGAAATTGACTGAGGCTTTTCAACGTATTAATTCAAAAACGAATTAGCGATATTAAGCATACAAAACTGCGTTTTCATGCTGACCAGAACCAGTTTGTGGTTAAAATTCTATAAACTTCTAGCGCAAAAAAATTTGTCTGATGTGGCTGAAACCAATGTTTCATTAGGTCAAAGTGAGATGTTGCGTGACTCCAATCCAGGTGGCAGAGAAGAGTTTTTGAAAACATTAACACACTTCATGGATGCAAACAGGTGGTAAAAAAAAACACCCCTGTTAAGGACCTAGTTTCAGCTAAAACCACCCTGGAAAGTTTGAGTTGTCCCTGCACCCACCCTATGTAAATGACCACCATGAAATAATGTTTACCCAGCCTGGAATGTCACATTATCAGGATCTCCATCCCTGAATTCACTCCTGTAACAGGTTACCAATCTCTGAAATTCCAGACTGCTGATGGTCTGTGGTGGTCACTGTGGTCTGGCTGATGGTGTGAAGGGCTCACTGTGGTCTGGCTGATGGATTGAAGGGCTCACTGTGGTCTGGCTGATGGTGCGAAAGGATCACTGGTCAGGCTGATGGTGTGAAAGGATCACTGTGGTTTGGCTGATGGCGTGAAAGGATCACTGTAGTTTGGCTGATGGTGTGAAGCGCTCACTGTGGTCTGGCTGATGGTTTGAAAGGATCACTGTGGTTTGGCTGATGGCGTGAAAGGATCACTGTAGTTTGGCTGATGGTGTGAAGCGCTCACTGTGGTTTGGCTGATGGTGTGAAGAGATTGCTGTGGTCTGGCTGATGGTGTGAAAGGATCACTGGTTTGGCTGATGGTGTGAAAGGATCACTGTGGTCTGGCTGATGGTGTGAAAGGATCACTGTGGTGTGGCTGATGGTGTGAAGGGATCGCTGTGGTCTGGCTGATGGTGTGAAGGGCTCACTGTGGTATGGCTGATGGTCTAAGGGGTTCACTTTTAGCCTGTTGGTGTGAAGGGCTCACTGTGGTTTGGTCGGTGGTCTGAGGGGGTAACTGGTCTCACTGATGGTCTGACATTCTCATATTATTGTGGTCTGGTTCATTGCCTGAATGGCTTGCTGTGTATGGCTGGATTGTTCCAAAATAGTCAGTACTCCAATTTTCTGTTGAATATTGAAATAACAAGGTTATAATGCATAGAAATCCCTTGAATGTTAGCTAAAATGGGCAGCCACTAGCATATCTACACCATCTCTTCAGGAGAGCCCCAGTTTGAGCTACCCACCATGGGAATTTCTAGCTGTCTACCACAACATATTCCGCTCTTCTGAGCCCTGATCACGGTCATATTATTTTGGGCTTTGATCTCTGTTAAAACTGACAGGCATCATCGCCATCATAGCAAACATACCCCCCTCCCCCTCCCGCTCACACACACACACCTCTCCACACACATAACCTACCTGGGCGCTGGTCTGGCCGATAGCCTGAAAGGCTTGTGTTCTAGGAGCCGAGGGGATGTGGTCTGGTTGATGGTAGATTACCCTCTTGGTTCTTGCAGATATACTGGAGTACTGAAATGTAATGAAATGTAGTGCACCTGAGCTAAACTTGAAAATGAAATGTTTGTACAGTTGAAATTCGAATGTTAAGCTACAACATTTGCTATTACCGAGAAACGAATAGTAAGCTTAGTGTTCCTATTAAACCTGTTAGCGTGTAGAACGGGCTATACATGCGGCGATTGATATTCATCATAAGTAAATGGCCTCAAGCTTTGACCTCCATGAAAATTTGACTCATGAATTTAAGAGTAAAAGCAGCTAATCGGTGACTGAATATCACGTATACTAACCTTACTCACTGTACAACATTCTAGGGAGCTAATAGTGTTTCTAGCAGTAAAGGGGAGCGCAGTTTTGTCCTTGTTTCTTTGCCAAGAGAATAGAGCACGTGGCCGCCATTTCTATTTCACGTTCAAGCGAATAATTTGCATTTTAAGTTTCGCGCTCCTAGTTCCAGTCTCCCGAGCAGCCTGTACTGTCCTTTGTGTCGGTCACGCAACGCCCGCGTTGGGAAGGGAGAAACTACGAACAACGAAATTCTTGTAAAGCCAGAGAGGGGGGGGGGGGGGGGATTCGAGGGGGCCTCCTCCTGTCTCAGGAGATTTTCCCATACATTTGTTACTGTTTGTCATTTTATCATTTGTTACTGTATTTGCTGGAGGAAATTTTCCAAGATTTTCGTCCCATGTTTTCACTATCCGCCCCCGCTACTTTCTGAAATTCCCGTGGCCTCCACCCCTGATCTGAGATCCGCCACGGCTCACAACGCGTGGACAAGTTTCAGGGGTCCACTTGATAGACTCAACAATTTTGTATTAGTAATTTAGTCAATATTAATGTTGGGATATTATACTATATTTTGTAAAGTGTGTGAAAATAAAATTAGACAAGATGACGCGTGGGCGCATGCGCAAACGAACAACTTAAAAAGAAACTTATTCTCATGTCAATGTAATGACTACTTTTGGAATATGAGTAAAACATGGTAAACGGCAACTGTGAAAAACATTTCTGCATTATCGTGAGATATCAAGCTACTACTTTGAAAAGAAAACCAACAACGTGTCCCACATGGATCTCTAAAACACTCTTCAGGCCTATAAATAGGTTGGTGATGTATAATTAATATGTTGATTGTTCACTTGTGGTGGCCAGGCGTACTCTCACCCATAGGTATCTAGCTACTGAGCTAGCAATTCAACACCAGGATAGCGACTGTCAGGGCCGAAATCTCTGGCGTGGGCGTAAGAACCGTACGGTCGCCATACGACGCTTCAGCTCTTTGTCTGGAAGTATGGTCCTATTTTCTTTTCTTTTTCTTCAAGTCAAGTAAATGCGGAATTTGCATTGGCAGGCGCATATTCTTTGGTCGGGGATGATCATCACGGATTTTGGTCTCTTTCTTATAACGGCGGCAAACCTTCAAGAAAGAGAGAGGGTGAATCGCGAAATATATATGCTACAGAGGACTCCCATATTTTTGGTTTGGTCTTTTTTAGGGACCGATCGTTTATTACGTCTACGGGGGCGGCGGTAGAATTTGGGTGGGAGTAAAAATTTAGAAGACATGGATTTTAGGGGGGTAATTTTTTGGCACCCTCTCTCAAAACAGGGGGTAATTTTTTCAGAGACACTGTGGTTCAAACTAAATAATAATATGTTTACAAGCTATCGCGTCGTGGCCATACAGCACTACGCCATATAGCGAGTACGCCAATTTCGGCGCGCTTCGCGCGCATCGGAATGTACAATATAGTCTTTGAGAACGTGCGCAAGGAATAGCTATGAATGTCATTACAAGAAAATGTATCTTAGCCAGGAGAAGAAACTAACTCTCCCCAAAAGACGCTCTGCAGTGATAAGCATCGGAGCTGTCTCAGTTCGAAAAAGGGAGCTTTATTATTAGGCAAGCGTGAGTTCGAAGTTACGAGGATTCGAGATTCGTCATTTGGACCCTGCTTCACGCACGTCATTTGCGGTCTTTGCTTACTACACACAGCAAATGAAATGTTCATCTACCTTTTCTTTGAGGTTTGGTTAAATGCGTTCAAAAAAATTAGGGCAACAAAAGAGAATTTTCTGTAAATTGTCTTCCACTAGTTCAAACAGGGGGATCTGGTTACAGGGTGGGGGTAAGCTTTTAGAACATCGATGTTATGTGGGGGTTATTTTTTGTATCGCCTTTTTTTGAGGGGGGTGCGAATTTTAACATTCAATAATTTTAGAAAACCACCGTCCCTCCCCCCCCCCCCCCCCCCCCCCGTGGACGTAATAAACGATCGGTCCCTTAGGGGTGATCTTGATCTTCAATAAATTTTAGGGAGATTGGTATCTTTTAGGGGCGAAACTGTGCCCAAATTGCTTTTCTTATCATGATGGTACTTCTAAAAACGGTGTAAGAATGAGAGATTATTCGATAATTCCCCGGACATGAACTTCTGCTACTAATGCACCAGTCAATTGACAGCCCCGCACCCCCCCCCCCCCCCCCCCCCCCCCATTCGCGCATTAACGGGGTACTAGCGGGGCTTTCGTACAGAATTCACACTACATTACTGCCCCGTTGGTCGGGAGATGCGCTTTCTTTCACGGCTTCCACATAGTACATCGAGCGGGGAGTCACTCTCTTCCCCGGGACACAACACAACAGAAACCAGCCCGCTTTCCGGGCTGTCTCACCTACATATGAACAGCCCCTTACTTCACAAAAAAACACGACAAATACAGATTTGTGTTACTTGAATTACACGTATTAAATTTTAATCTACACTAGCGAAAGTACTGCAAGTAATAAAATATGGTTTTATTGCGCTTTGCGATCGGCTGCACTCTTTTCAGTGACTAAAAATCCTTTGTGTTATTTTTCTAAATTCGTTGGGCAAGGAGCGCATTCACTCTTAGGGACCGATCGTTTATTACGTCTACGGGGGGGGGGGGGGGCGTTGGAATTTGGGAGGGGGTAAAAATTTAGAAGACATAGATTTTAGGGGGTAATTTTTTGGCATCTTCTCTCAAAACAGGGGGTAATTTTTTCAGAGACACTGTGGTTCAAATGAAATAATAATATGTACAAGCTATCGTGTCGTGGCATACAGCGCCAAGCCCTATAGCGAGTACGCCAATTTCGGCGCGCTTCGCGCGCATAGGAATGTACAGTACAGTTTTTGAGAACGTGCGCAATGGAATGTCTACAAATGTCATTACAAGGAAATGTATCTTAGCCAGGAGAAAAAACTAACTCTCCCAAAAAGACGCTCTGCAGTAAAAGCATCGGAACTGTCTCAGTTCGAAAAAGAAGGTCTTATTATTAGGCAAGAGTGAGTTCGAAGTTACGAGGATAGAGCTTCGTCATTTGGACCCTGCTTCACGCACGTCATTTGCGATCTTTGTTTACTACACACAGCAAATGGAATTAGTTCATCTACCTTTTCTTTGAGGTTCGGTGAAATGCGTTCATGCATAAAAATTAGAGCGCGCTTCGCGCGCAACAAAAGAGACATTTTTGTAAATTGTTTTCCATTAGTTCAAACAGGGTAAATGGTTTATTACAGGGTGGGGGTAAGCTTTTTAGAACATCGATGTTATGGGGGGGTTATTTTTGCGTCGCCTTTTTAATGAGGGGGGTGCGAATTTTAACATTCAATAAATTTAGAAAACCACCGCCCCCCCCGGGACGTAATAAACGATCGGTCCCTTAATTGTTACCCTGGGGACGGTGCATTCACCTCTCAGATTGTCCCCGCAAACCGATGTGCTCACTGCCTCTCACTTGCCAAAAAGGTGAATGCCCCGCTAATGCGCGAATGGGGGGTGCGGGGTTGTCAATTGACTGGTGCATAATGATTTCGCGAGGGGAGCCGGAGAGGGATTTTTCGCCGACAGTGTCGCGTGACACTCGTTGTCACTCGTCGCGTGGCACTCCTCACGCAATTCTCGAGTTCAGAGTGGTGTAACCACTAGCCAATCAAAGTGCCAGGATTTTGAAAGTGGTAACCAAATACTTTAGCACTATCAGTAAGATAAATCTACTATTTGACCCCTTGTCACTTCTGAAGTGCGCCCGTGTAGTCAACGCCGCGATGCTGTGTTTGTATATATTTCTCGC
The DNA here is from genome assembly GCA_033964015.1 of Scolanthus callimorphus. Lineage (NCBI taxonomy): Eukaryota > Metazoa > Cnidaria > Anthozoa > Actiniaria > Edwardsiidae > Scolanthus > Scolanthus callimorphus. The sequence continues at coordinate 27,850,136 of CM066918.1, read as the reverse complement.
GCTGTTGTTATTGGAAAGAATTGACACTGTCTATTTTGCATTGTTTACCTTGTTCATATATGATTTTTAAAGGGAGGCCGATGAGACTTTGGTCATCACCTTTCTATTAATATTGTAAATGAAATGGATGTCGCGGAGATCCATGAGTGAATCTGCAATAAAGAGTTTGATGAAGGACTGCTCTACCCAATGCTAAAATAACATGAATTGTTCTTCGCATAATTATCTAGTTAGTACCTTGACAATGGCGTCAGAATGACACCGAAACGTCGCTTTATTTCACTTTTGTTTATCTGTATTTCTAACTCTTTGTTGATCAAAAATATAATTTCGCGGGGGAAAACCGGAGGGGATGTCGCGTGACATTGCGTGACGTGACACGCGCCTGCGCATATACTTATCCAGCCGATTTCCCAGAAATCTTTAATTGTAAGAACATTTAAACGGTCTGAATCCTTGAAGCCAGAAGAAGAGGAGCTACTCGATCGAGCTTATTGGTCAGTCATTTGGCTATTTTGCTCAACCACTGCACCAGAAAATCGGCTAGCATTCAAGGCATCAAATTACACAAGCTAAGTTTATAGTTTACTACCGAACCCGACAAGAAAGATTGTTGCTCCCCGATCAAAGATCGCTTTAACTGGTAAGCTAAACTCGAAATGTCTTTATAAGTACCCTTTTATTATACAGTGAGGCAGCAACAAATTTTGAGGACGGACGATGGAGAAAGTGGTAAATAAGAGTCAGAAGAGTCCAAACAACACCGAGTCTTATTCGGTGTTTTTATAGGATTATTCAAAGCTTCAGGAGGCTAGATTCCGCTAAGAAAATAGCACGAAAAAAGCGGAGGGCGATATCGACTTTTTGAGTGCTATTTTCGGCGGAATCTACCGACTGAACGCTTTGAATAGACTTGAATCCTATGATATCTCGTCCTCAATTTACACAAAAAGGGATATCATAGATTTGCTATTTTAAATTACCATCCACAGATACCTAATAAGCGATGGAGGTAAATACTCTAAGCGATGTATACATTTATGCCCTGAAAAAGGCTCTACAAGTACCATGTGAAGTCGATGACGACACGATTGACGAGCTACATACTTGCCTCGTGGAAGAACTAAATCTCGTGGGTCACAACTTGTTACGAAATGGGTTGCTACAAAAGAAAGAATTAGCAAAGTTCCACTTTGAAGTAAGAGAACTGCAAACTCAAGCACACGAGGCAAACAGTACAAAGAGGCGATGGGAATTCAAGTGTCAAAGCAAAAGCAGTGGCTTGTATAACTTCGAGGTCTCTTACCCCTGCACAGTCATCAAGGGGGAAGAAAACGAAATTCTTATGTCAGAAATTCTGGATTTTATTAATTCCTTTGGCCCAAAAACTGGCGAGTTTAAACAGATTTTATGGGGCTATCGTGAAGACGTTGGAAAGGTACTTGATCAGATCAAGTCACAACTCACTGTTAAGGAGCTGTTGCGAAATGTTCCAGATAGCTTGTTATCAAGAGGGTCTTTGACATCTCCAACCATGAGAGAGGCGACGTTTGAAAATGCCCCCGGCGTTTTCAACGATTCTATATTCGTCACAGTCCTACCAGTTGAAATGAAATTATTTCTCCACGACCCAACAAGTGTCAAAGGCAAAACTGAAATTAAGAAGAAGAACAGTAGTTTCATTCTTGAAGGAAAAGAAATCGAGTTTACCTTGCCTTATTTGTCTGTTGATGAGGTTGATGTTACTCTTCTTGGTACCATCGAGTACAGCGTATGCAAAAAGGTTGAAGCAAGAAGCTGGTTCAAGTGGCGCACGTTGGGGATAGGCAACATCTTTAATAAGGAGTGGAGCAAGAAATTCACTCACGATGTAACACTCATTTTGAAATGCCCAACGAGTGACTTGAGGCTTAGGGATAAAGTGACGGTAACGATCAGTCAGGAACGGAAAAGTGAGTTTATACAGAAGCTGAAAGAGTACGAAGAAGGGATGAAAGCGATAGAGAGTCAATTTCCTGACCAGGGACAGCGCAACGCTCTTCCGTACATGTTGACAGACAATAACTTCCCATGGCAGTCCTATATCGAGATGGCGCAGATCGGTGGTGTGGATGCAGCTTTGGCAATGGTCGAAAAACAGGCTCCATCTCTGGCAAATCTCCCTGCTCGCCAAACCGTAGCCGCGGGCATCGCTTTCGAAGAGTTGCAGAATCATCTTCTTGTAGCGAAAGCAAAGCAACAAGGCATACCGCTAGAATTCGTACAAGGTGACGGTCGTGGAGTTTTCACGTATAACGGTGTCACCCTTGAAACCCCTGTGTATACGGATGGGGTGTTTATTAATACAGAGACTGGAGAAATGTTTCCCGTGCAGTACAAGTGTAGCGACAGCCCCAAACTGTTGAAAATGAAATTTGATGACTGGAAAAATAAGCACAGTGGAAGAAGCGCCGGTGATTTGCCAAGTGAGTTGAACATTGACAACGTTCAACAAGTCGGACCTAGAGATGTCGCCAATAAAGCCGGGCCAGACATCCAGGGAGAAGTCAAGGCAGGAGAGTTTAGCCAGAAGTCTATCAAGCATGAAGATATCAAGAGATTCTTTGATGACAACAAAGAGTTTTTCAAAGAAATTGCAACTTCCAAGACGGTCGATTCCAGGAAAACATTGCTGAGAGAGGCAACAGTGTTGGAGAAAGAAATAGGGGTGGCAAAAAACAAGTGACAAACCTTGAAAACAAGCCAAAAAGCGTTGAAAACGATAAAGCACTTACAAGAGTCCAAGATCGCATAAAAAATATGGAAGGAAAGCTGGAGAACAAGCGAGATGGCCTGCAAAAGATTAATGACGACCTAAAGGCTGATATCGAGAAGCAACTGACGAAGAATTTCAGAGGCAAAGAAGCTATCGCACAAGTTGGCAAAGCTGCACTAGTAGGGTTCATTGTTCCTGGAGTTATAACTTTGATCACGTCCGCTAATGAACAGACCCGTAAGTACAAAAGAGGCGAGATATCATTTGGTGAGCTCGTCGGGACGGTCGCATTAGACACAGCCAAAGCAGGAACAGTAGGAGCACTGTTTAGTGGTGGTATTACAGCGACAAATGTAGTTGCCGAATATGCCGCAAACGCCGGTCACTGGCTGGCTAAGCCTTTAGGTGGCCTCTCCGTTGTAGCAGCTCCTGCGCTTATAATGGGCGCGTTGGCTTATCAGAGCTATCACCTCGAAAAGCTGTATTCCCAGGGTCTGATGACAGCCCCGGATTTGCACAAAGCCTATGCACGCACGCTCGCCACTGCCGGGCTATCGGTGGCTGGGGGGACAGCTATATTTGCATTGTGCACGGGTCCTGTTGCAATAGCCTTGGGGGCCGGATTGGCTATCGCGGTAGGAGTAGGGGACTACTACATGGGTGACGAACTATGGCGCTTGGTTTTCCATCGCACCCCGGAACAAGTCGCAGACATGATCGAAAAGCGAAAGGATATTCTCACCTCGGCTGTGCTGGCCGCAGCGTACGATTTACTCGGTCTGACTGACAAGTGTACTGACGAGGAGCTGAAGGAAGCGTACAGAGCTGCTATAATCAAGTACCATCCAGATAAAGGTGGTTCTCATGAGATGTTCGTCGCAGTCAAGGCTGCTTTTTGTGTCATCAAAGAGTGCAGGGCTCCCAACCCCTTTACCTACCACGTGATAGTCGGACGCAAGATAAGACAGTGGCATACCTACCTTTATTATATGGATGCCAGTGTTTTACAGGAAACTAAAACACTCGTATTTTCCATATCTTCACTAGTGAAAATATGAAAAAGTTATGTACCGGATGTCCCGGATGTGCACGTTTGCAGGGTTGTTTTCCTGACTTCGTCTGCAGTAAAATCTCGCTCGCTCGGTCACACGAGTTTTAAGCCACAAAACTAAGTTTTGTTCTAGTTCTAAAGAGAAAAAACTTATTTCAACTATGGCAGAGAAAGCTACAACAACACCAAAAGGGAAATTAGTTCTTAACGACACTGGGAATCAGAAAGATTGAGGGAGCATTTCACAAATAAACACTTTCGACTTTACCAAGTGAGTTGTTCAATTTGTAATATTTTGCCGCTATGTCAATTCTAATCCATATAATAAAAAGAACATTAGACGGTGGCTTGAAGATATGGATTTCATTTTCTCGTGTAAAAAACAATATTTTACTCACTCGCTGCGCTCGTTCGTAAAATATTGTTCTTGCCACTCGAAAATAAAATCCATATCTTCGCGCCACCGTGTAATATCCTCTATGTACGCCTACGCCATGGCGTATCGGAAATGTTCGCGAAGAATATATAAGAAAAATGTCAGAGTCAGAGAGTCGTAGAAAAATAAATCAGCAACATCCAGGTGGTTGACGTACCTCTGAAAAACTCCTGGCAACGCTCATGGAAGATGAGACTGTATAGTAAAGGCAACTTCATATTATATCATCGGACAATAATTCTCTCCTGACCTGGGATTGGGCTGTTCCGAAAAAAAAACGTACCCCCCTATCGAGGAACCTGGAAATTCCACAGGGGTTTCCAGGTTTGACCCTGGAATTTCCACAGGGCCATTCATTTTACCCTGGAATTTCCACAGGTTATGCATTTGCAACTGTGGGATTTCCACAGACCCTCAAGAGAATCAGGAATTTCCACAGGGATTGCTTCAAATTTCCACAGGGGTTGTACAGAAGTCTGGAATTTCCACAGGGGCAGAGCAATTTGTGAATATTTGGAGTTCCTCGATAGGGGGGTGAACCTTTTTTTTCTTTTTTCTTTGTTTCCTAATAAATGTCGTAGGTTGAGTGACTGAACTCTACTTCCCCTAATAATAAAGCTACTATTGTTGTACTTGTTGTTTACGTTAAAGCAATAGACAAATTGTGTAACGAACGAAAACATGGGGGCAGATTTAGGAACATTTGAGAAAAGGGATCGAAAGCCAACATTATTTTTGTCGAAGAACTAAAATATGACAACTAAAATATGATGAAATATATATATACCGTTTCCGGGATACGTTGTTACTAGAAAAAGCAACAAAGCTTGGTGCGCTAGGGAGTATGGATAAATATTTATTTGAATTTCTGTAAAATATTAGAAACAAATATGCTCATAAATGTGCTGAAATCTAATGATTTACCTGTGTTTGCGGTAACGGCCTGTCTGTTGTCCTTCTTGGTGTTGCAAGATGTATTGCATTTTGATTGGAGCTATTGTATTCCATCTTATTGTTTCGTTCTACGGTCTTTTGTCTTCTATTGTCTTTATGCCTCTGATGCCTTGCAACACCAAGAAAGAGTCACTGTCTGAATTCAGATCAAACAGTAGCAGTTTAGATGCCCCCATTATCCTTTTTGGGTGACAACGTTTCCCGGAAACGGTATATGTTTATCAACATTTCCACTGTAATGCTAATGATAATGTGCCAACCGTAGATTGAATAACGCCCTTTGTTCTGTGAACCAATCGATCAGAATGGCACATTAATAACAATGGATGACGTCTGCGTGAATAGCGCTATATGAGAACTAAAATATATGACGACTATAAGCCTTACTAGATTTCGAATTCACTTTTAATTACTGTAAATTATCAGTATACTACACATTATTCTACGCCTTAGAAAACGCTGTCATTTTTAGAAATATTTATCTTCCTCTCAATTATCTCGATCTAGAAAATGCATCGCAGCTTTGGTAAATGATAAAAATGATTGAAATATGAATCGATAATTCAATGATCTGGGATCTCTGTTTCGTGGGTATAAACCATAAGGCCATGGAGCAGAACGCATTTATCTGCACCGCCAACCTCCTCCGTAGTGAGTACGAGCGTGACCGGAACCGGAAGAAGGGGGCCATGAAGCTCTTGGAACTGTGCCACAGGAAGCCCAAACCACGGCAAAAAAAAAAAAAAAAAAACAGCGCCGTCTTAGGCATAACTTTTTAGTTGATTTCTGGTGGGTTTCTTTAAGATTCCACCGTGTACAGTCATACAGCCCTCTTTTTCCGGTTCCGTTTGCACTCGTTGCGAAATATTACCAATGGAATCCACTTCCATGATATACTTGATGATGGCCGTGACAGGGCTAGAAATGGACGATTCCAGCTATAACGCATGCGCGCTGCGTGTCGGTGCATGAGGGACAGTTGTCGAATAAAGTGTTAAAAAGCGCGCGCTGCATTCTTGAAGTAAAGTTGTGGGACACGGCTTGGGGCATTTCTGAAAGAAGAGCGCGCGCGCGTATAGGTGGAATCGTCCATTGCGCATATATAACGGCGCTAAATTTAGTAAACGTATCCCAAGTTTAGTGTTGGAAACTGCCGAGGAGCGCCATCACGTTTCATGACCTAAAACATTGCGACTAAAAATTGGAATTGCGACCGAAATTTTAGAAAGTCGCAAATTTGATTGAACGTTGTTTTTATATTATTTCTAGCCCTGCTGCTAGAAGTAGCACGAAAAGGCTTTCCTGGTTCATTCGGAGATTTGGAGTTGGCATCTATGAAAATGCGTCTGCCAATCACAAGACTCCCATATATTGCGACCTTTGAATGCTAGTAGTGGTTCTTTTGGTAAAATATCTATGCACGCGCCTTTTGAAAGATGCGCCAGATCTGATCAAAATGAGCGATTCCCAGTGTCGGGTTAACGCCGACACTTTTTCTATCTACAGAAAAATTCTACACACGATCAACTAAACTCGATCGAAAAAATATATCAAAATAACCGTTCCGTATTCTTCTGAATGCAAGTGTTAATTTTTTTTTCAGGCTGACAAAATATTCATTAAAACAGGCCGAAGAGCCCAATAAATTGTATTGCAAATTGTGCAGCTCAAAAAAAGAGCTCCATCAGGAGTCTAGTAGCTGGGAGTTCGAATATCTATCACTAGATCTTTCAGGCCGATGTTAGGTTACTGTTAGAAATACGTGACAAAACATTTTGGAGAAAACTAAGGGAAAAAACATCACCTATTTTGTACAAGCTCTTATATCAAGCGCGCGTTCTTCTATGCAATCACAGCGGCATTTGATGACGTTTCTTTTGAGATTTAACAACAAGTCTTCGAAAGCGACGAGATTATCGGCGAATAGTCACCGAGAGGATGTCGAGGCGACTATTCGTCCATAATCACCACGGAGCCGGAGAAAACCACGTGGAAAACTTGTTTTTGTTTGATGTTTTTCGCGATCATAAAACACGCAAGTGCTCTCCCAATTTTGTTATTATAACCGCGGCACAATCTATTCTAGTTTAAACAGGAAAGCAGTTCTAAAAGTAGCCTTAAATCGGGAAAATGTCGTTCATGCAAAATAATGCTCTTTTCGACTCCTAGATAATAGGCTCCTGGCTAAAGGAAAAACGAATTCACATAAAAGATATCAAATTACTTTACGAACCAGTTTAGCTACTAAACAGCAACTCAACTGAACAATAATATTTGTGACGAGTCAACGGATCCGACTCACCCTACCCATAATGCATTGCTTGTCTCATTGCAGATGATTGCAGTTTTACGAGCCTTTCTGGCGAGAATACGGGAAAATGTGATGAACTGACAATAGTATGACGTATTCGAGTATTTTAGTGTAGACTCTGAATTTTGATGGTAGCAAAAATGGCGGCGAAGCAATGCATTATGGGCAATACAAGCCGGCCCTTTTAGAGTTTGCAATAACGCTTCCCTACCCCAAGAAGACTTTGATGTGCGATGACACGTCAGAAAGCCCTCCGTTGCTCTCAGCTAATCTGCTTTTTTGCATTAAATGCCTTCTCTATAACAAAAACTGGTTTTCACTGACCTCGCGGGACTCCTGTGCCAAACCCGGCGCGCAGCATGTGCTGCTGGTCGCATGCCACTGTGCCAGGTTCCTTTTACAATGAATCTGTTAGCGCCGCCCTTTGCACTGGCTAGAAGCCTAACGGTAGTACTGCGGGTTTCCTTGGGAATATACCACAGGATACCCGCGAGGCTGAGTGTTATGAACAGATAATTACGACAGTCGATCTTTTTGACTACCTCATTAACTTGATTCGCTAGCGTTACTTTCTGACTCGCCGTTGCTTCTTGCAGACCACTGTTTTTTATGCTGTTCCCTGCCGAACCCTTCATCATAGTTGCCTTTGACTTTAAACAACTGCTTGAAATGGGGCTTGCAGTAAACCTTGCCCTGCAATGCGGCGAAACTACCAAGTCTGAAAAATAAACAAGAAGTTACAATGGGCAATGGCCGGGGTGGCTCAGTTGGTTCACTAGAGTAATCATGAAAAGACTATTCAGATATATATCAAACATCTAATCTGATAACAAATCTGACATCAAGGACACATGTAACTGGAAATCAATGGACGATTCCAGCTTTAACGCACGCGCGCGCTGCATGTCGGTAGATGTGTGACATTTGTCGAACAAACTGTTAAAAAAGCGTGCGCTGCATTCTGGTAGTTGTGGGAGCTGGAATGGCGTTTTCCTAATCCATGCCAGCGCAAAGAAAATAAGTTTTTGGTTTGCCGACTGAATAGACGTTTTTTCTACTAACGGCAAGTTGTGAAACATGTTTTGTTTTTATTTTTATTTGTTCCGAAAAACTCTGTATACACCTGTTTCAATTAACGTTGCTCCCTAAAACCATTTATCATGAACCATGCTTCATAAGTCGCACTGATAATTCTTGCCTAAAACGAAGCAGTTCATGTCAAATTGTGCCTCAAAGTAGTAAACAAAGTGGCATTGGGTGGTTTTATTTTAGTTTGATTTGCCAAATACAAGGCAAATACGAGAAATAGCGGCTTCATTATGATGCATGGTTCATGGTTTTACGTTTTACGGAGCAACATTAATTGAAATAAGTGTATATTCGTCGCGCCTTTGGCAACTGATTCGATCCTGGACATTTCCGATCTACAGAGAAACATTTTGTTTACCAGTCATAAGTAGTAACGCAAAATTCACGGCCATCAAAATTCATGGCCGCCAAAAAGCTACATTGGGTTATCTGAAAATCTAAGTTTCACGAATATTTTGAAGGGTTGACCATCTTAGAAATCTAATAATCTCGTAGCATAGTCAGCCCAGCATCACAGCTAAAATAGTTGCATCGCGACCCGCATTTTCATAACATCTATTTGAATTTGGCTTTGCTGATCCGTAAATCAATAGGAGCCAGTCAGACTCCCGTTGCCCTGTTTCGCCTAGTACAGTTGCATGGCTTTCCGTCGCGACGTTGTCTGGTTTTAGTTGAGAGGGAAGCCAGTTGACTGCACTAGGCGAAGCAGGGCATTGGCTCAGATAGTTTGATTGGCGGAACAGCAAAGTCATAGAAAACAGTCTAGCCTTGTAAATCATGTTGCGAAAAGTGACACAGCTTTCAGGTTAACTTGTGTCCCTATTTCTTTGGCTGGACAGAGTGTGTGTCACGCCCTTGATGTCAGATTTTATTTTGCATGCAACGACCAATAATACAACTGTACTCTAGGTAAAACCTCCTGGACTAATGTTGTTGTCTCCTGTAGTAAAACACATTTAAGTACGCAAAGAACGCACGAACGAAGTCTGGAAATATGATGAATCAGGAGCCCATCACCCGGAGCCTCCATCACTTATTAGTGGGCATCCGAAGACAGGGGTATATGAATCTATTTTTAGATTGTAGATTTTGAATCCCGCAAGAATTATCTGCCATGGTTACAAATTGTGTCCCCTCTCAGGAGCCATCGCAGGCACTGTACACGTTGCCACCAAACCCACTCTCACATTCAAAATCCATAACCTAAAAATACATTACTCTACTCCTTTGTGTTAGCCTATTGGAGTATGAGGCTCCTGTTGATGGGGTCCTGGATGAATTGATAATTTCAACGAAAAATGAATTGAGAAATTTAAGGGAGAACGAATGACCAAGCGTCCAACATTGATCGCGTTTATAACAGAACGCTCTACTACTAGAAAGGACGTATTGAGACAGTTCTACAGGTACACGAAAAGGGGCGCAAAAATGGCCGGTTGAAAGGCGAAAGGCGTAGTTTTTTTCAGGCGTGAAAAAAGAGTTGTATGAGAACAGGAAGTCGATAAAGTGGGAAAGGGTGACAGGGTGCGAAGTACTGTCGCCAATATGACTAAGGTCTAAGTTGAAACGTCGAACTTAGTTATTATATGAGTGATATTATGTAGACTACTTGCAGTCCCTTGCTCGGGGAACGTCCGTAATAAGAGGGTAAAAGTCTTACTTTGCGCGCGCCTAGTACTGTGCATTTATGATGCCGGGGTCACGTCACGATAAGCGCGCACCACAGGGGCATTCACCCCGAAACGAGGGCGCACACTGGCGACTGGATTAAAAGCTAATTTCGGGTCCTGCGTGACAAGAGGGCATTAGAAATGTCACTGAGGACGAATGAGAGGCGAACCAGAATTTGACACTGCGCGGCGTATAGTATATAGTAGTGCTTCAGAAGAAAATAACAGTTGCGTGACGGACGTGACCCATCGAGTAATGACAAAAGTGACACCCTGAGAAGTCAGATAAAGGTGTTAGGAGTGTGTAGAATCTTGTAAAGACTTCAAGATATCGAAGAAGAGGTGCTTTCAAGAAGATTAAATCAACAAGTCATAAGGACTAATCACACGGACGAGACGAGCGAGTGCTTTTTGTTATTAGTCACGTGAACTGGCGAGCGTTGTCACGTGATAGGTCAGTGATCACGTGATCTGCACGTGCATGTGCCGTGCCTACCTCCTCAGTGTCGTTCTGGTGACGGGGTTGTGTCCGAACTACTAAACGAAAACAGCATCATGGGGTGAGTGCAACTGATCGACGCAAGTCTGCACGCTGAATGATGCGAACGGTGGACGATAGCGAATGCGTCGAATAGTCCATTAACTGGCCTCGCTTCCGGCATTTTTAACTGGCCTGTTCATAAACGGTTTTTGCGATGTAGTGAATGTCCGTGGCATTTTTCCCCGCTGTCTAAAGACGAAGATGGGAGGGACCAACCACAGGGAATTTCTGCAGAAACCCATCCATGGGAAAAGCTGAATTTCCCATGGTAGAAGAACGGGAAGTGTTCGGATTTCCCATGGCTATCCATATGAATTACGAACACTTCCCATGCATGCCTTAGGGAAATTCAGCTTTTCCCATGGATGAGTTTCTGCAGAAATTCCCTGTGAACAAGGGGAGTGATAGATAGCTTGCTTGCAATGGGGAGGGGGAGGGGCATCAGCAGTCGCGCATTCAACCAAATCTTCATGATGACTTTCTCTAAAAAAGTAAAAGGCCATATTTTACGTGGATAACTCGTAACAGTACTCCAATGAGACTGACAAACCTGAGGTCCACGGTGCACAGCTTTTACCCCCTTTTCTCTTATCAGAGCTCCAGGTGAAAGGAATTCAAAGCTATAAGCAAGCTACTCGGAACAGAGAAAAGTCGATACGGTTGGTCGATCCGGGGTTCGAACTCAGGACCGTACGCACAGTGTGCCGTGCACAAACACACTGCGCCACCGAGCTCCGAGCTTTTATAATTATCACAAGCGCGTGCGATGGAGCTTTTCGTGTTTGGCGTTTCCGCTGCCACGGTCTCTCTCTCGTTTTACACGTTCCATCCCCTCGTTGCAATACAAGACTAGTTATAGGCCTTAACTGTGTGCGCGCAGTATGTACGCTTTATTGCCAACAAGGCTACGATGCAATAGTCCTAAAGGAGTTACACGAATCCAAAACACGAAGCGCCGAAAGGGAAGGCCAGATGGTGGACCGGAGTTGAAATTATGCTTTAACATCCAGTCCATTTGCTTAGCGTATGGATTTCTTAATATGAACTATACGGTGTTACAGCTCCAAACGACACACGCAGTTAACTCATCTTAGGAATTCGAATTACTGAAAGTTAAACAAGACTAGCAGACAGTTTTACTTTTAAGTTCAATATTTCAATAGTACAACCGACATGATTACTCGACAAGTCTACACCTATGTTAGAGAAACGTTAGGCTACAAAGAATTTTAGACCAAGAACATCTCACAAGACTAAAGTTACTATATAACCGTTCGGTTAAAGATACTTCAGTAGAAAGATCACAAAGCATTATGGCACAATTGACGTAGTATAATAAAAAGACTACTGAATGATTCGTATTATAGGGTTACAGCTAAATCCGTTGTTTCACTTGTGGTTTGGATTTTGGGCTGTATTACTCCGCCATCTAACCAATCAGGTTCTTTCCCTGTTTCGCCTCTTTCTGTCGCAACGAAAAGCCTGTTAACTGCCCTGGCGAAACAGGGCAAAGACCTGATTGGTCCAGATGTTTTGAAAATGGACGACTCCAGCTATAACGCCGCGCGCGCTGCATTTCGGTAAATAAGGGACATTGTCGAACACTGTTAAAAAAGCGCGCGCTGCATTCTGGTAGTTGTGAGACCACAGGCGATCCAAGCTCTAGTCATGTGGGGTACTGTGAAAGAAACATGCAACGTTGTCGCTGTAAAAATTATACGTAAATGTAAATATTGAAATAAAATCATGTGACATCTCCTTAGAATGTTGTAGTTGTCAAATAAAGTGCTTCTGGAGCGATTTTATTGCATTTTGGGTGTTTTTTGTGCCTTTTTCTTAATACCCCTACCGTATGTTATAGCGACAACGTTGCATGTTCTTTCACAGTACCCCACATGACTAGAGCTTGGATCGCCTGTGGTGAGACTTTTGAATAAAGAAGAGCGCGCGCTTAAAGCTAGAATCGTCCGTTCCCAGCGCGAAACAGAGAATTTGGCTATAACATTTAACATTGCTTCACAAGCACCACACCTTAGGGAGCAGGTCAAAACACATGCCCCAGATAGGAACCCAATTTGAGCCAGACTCCCCACCCCCTCTGAGTTTGAACACCTAAGTTCTTTCCTAGGGGGACGTGCAAATCTGAATGCATTAAACGAAATGATAGGACATTGCGGATTGTTTAATGTGGTTCTAATCGAAATTGGTTTTATGAATAAGAAGCCATTCAAAAAGGACATTTTTATACAGTATATTGAGTTTTTGGGAAATTTTAGGTGGTAGGCAGCTGGCCCTACACCCTCCTCCAAATTGGGTCCAGCCAGATGCATTTGTTTTTACCTCTTCCCTTACAGATGCTAGATATTTACTGACGACACGACCTATAGCCTGCGCAACAAAAGCGTTTCTGTTGCACTTTTGTACCAAATGCTCGGCTTGTCACCTCGCGGGGAAGCCTGGTAACAGCCACGACGCATGCGCGAGATTTGATACAGAGCCGCAATCTCGTACCCAGAGCCCGTCATCTTTTGGCCAGCGGCAAGATTAAGGGCTCTGGGGGAATCCGATTTGTGAGCAGGCGTGGTACGTCAAAAACGTAACGAACTTTCATACAACAATCAAACCAGAAACCCAGAATCTGGGTTTAAAAAAAATCGATTCCCCCAGAGCCCTGAATCTTGCCGCTGGCCAAAAGATGACGGGCTCTGGGTACGAGATTGACAGAGCCGATGATCGAGAGAAATAATTTTCTGAGCATGCGCAAATGTTCAAAATCAGCCAATTAGCGAAGGTCGTAAAATGACCAAGCCTCCCCCAGGTGATCTACGAGAATGGATCACATAAATCATCACCTCGTTCGGTTACATACCTTAGCGTGGCTTTACATTCGTTGCATTTGAAGCAAACCCTATGGTAGACTTTCTTGTCGGCCGCCAGTCGTTCCATGGGGTATACAGTCTTGTTACAGACCTCGCACTTTTCTTGAACCGGAGCCTTAAAATTAGCACGAGGTACGCGCTGTGGAAAAATGCACAGAACTGATAAATAGAAGGGCGGACAAAGGAAACAGATGGAGAACCGCGAATATCGGAGAGGAAGTGTTAGACAGGCAGAGCTGTGACAGACTGACAGACAGACAGACAGACCAATGACAGATAGACTGACAGACCAGTGACAGACTGACTGACAGACCAGTGACAGACTGACAGACCAGTGGCAGACTGACTGATAGACAGACAGACCAGTGACAGACTGACTGACAGACCAGTGACAGACTGACTGACAGACCAGTGACAGACTGAGAGACCAGTGACAGACTGCCAGACAGACAGACAGACCAGTGACAGATTGACTGACAGACAGACAGACCAGTGATAGACTGATTGACAGCCCAGTGACAGACTGACTGACTGACAGACCAGTGACAGTTAGACTGACAGACAGACAAGTGACAGACAGACAGACAAGTGACAGATTGATTGACTGAGAGACAGACCAGAGACAGACAAACTAGTGACAGACAGACAAACAGGCAATCAACATGTACACTGACATAAATCGACAGACGCTCGTAAAAAGACGAGGGAATACAAACAGAGAAATCGGAGGGATGAAGTGAAATCAAGCGTGAGTGAAACGCTAATTGTCGTGATTATCAACAGTTCAACTTCCTCTGACAAAAATTACATATTAAAAATAATTATTCATCGACAACATACTACACATTTAGAAAGCTATGACGAGCTGCTCTAGATAGATCCATATCTTCCAAAATAATGGCCATTTAATTTCGTGACTTGCCCACGTGTTTGTTACTTACAGAATCATTAATATTTAAAAACGGCAGCCTTTTGAATTCCAACTGAGCTGGTCACGTAACCCACGTAAGTAAATCTAGAGAATCAATGTCAGCAAAATGAAAGTCCTAGTGCTAGATCCCGAAAGAAACTCAGTTAATCTTTGCTGTTGAAATCCGAGATATTTAAAGGTAAATCTATGCTTAGAAATGGGACACAGATTGCCACAGACATATTTTTTATGGTGTCATTTGCATAGGGTACAAACTCATAAACCGCAAGCTCAAAACATTACAACTATTACTGTTCAAATACAGGAAATCAAGTGAACAAGAAATATAAATTGTGTTACCCAAACCAAGCTAATATTTTTAATTTTTTTTGACAAGGTTGGCGAAATGAAATTTGAAATGTTTGGAAAGAATTCCACGACAACTTTGAAGCTATTACAGTAGATTGCACAACTCAGGTAACCTACCGGCGACGAAGCTGGCGATTGCTTGTCCTCTTCGCTCGATTTGTTTTCGAAGCGGCTCCTGGTTTTGAGATGGAAAGGTCCGTCCTCATTTCGCGTCCTCAAAGCCGCCCGGTCAGTTTCGTCACGCCGTCGGCCGGAGGATCGTCGCGACGAATCACTTTCATCCATTGACGAAGTCTGCTCGCTGTGAGTCTCTGAATCTTCTTCACGGCGCTCGGTTCTCGCCTTTCTCTCAAATCTCGCCTTCACCGAAGCAGTGTAAGTGCTTGACTGGGTGGCTTCCTCTTCAGAAGTGGTCGATTCTTCTTTGTTTTGATTGGATCTCATTGCTCGCCGCCTCGAAGCCCTGTAAATGAGATGCAAAGTTGTGATACAGAAGCACCCCAAACTATGCCAAGGATAGGCCGCGAGTTTTAAACGCCAAGCATATTAACATAAAAAACAAGCAGATTATTCTATAGAAAAATATAACATCAATTATTCAAGACTTCTAACACCTGTGAAATGAGAACAAATATCACTGGTTCAAGAACGTTCCAGAACAACATGCTATAGTTCTCTTACGTGAGTTTAAGTGTCAGCCGTAAGATGTAATGGTGAACCGCTATCAGAAGTGTTTTGAGAGGATGCAGCTTGTACGACCCCGCAGAGAGAGACATTAGCTATAGAATGCATCATATAATTGATCTGTAGCACTTGAAAGTCCCCGAAAGCGAGTAAAACATTTCAACAAGCGTCTGGATATAAACTGCATGTAGTGTAATTTTAAGACCTGTCTCTTACAAGGAACCCTACTTTAACGGTATGCTAACTATATTGAAATCAAGATAGTGCAAACATCTTGAAAATCTGTAACTGAGAGTTATACCGCACGATTATAAAATATTTATTAGTTCAATGCTATCAAATGAATTGCCATTGCTTTAAGAAAGATTTCAAAATTTGACCCTTAAAGATTGGATTTGGTTTTACAAGGCAACAATAAAATGCATTTGTATAAAATAAAATAAAGCAAATAGTTTCATTCTATAAAGATACAATCTAAAGCACCAACATAATATCCCTTTTGGCTTCTGTTCAGCGTTAGGTTCAGATTTGGTCAGAGATCATGGTTTGCTCTCATACTTCAATATACTTACCCAGTTCAGCAACGCTGAAATAGGGTTAAAACGCTCCAAAATAGCTAAGGAAATCAGGTAAAACTCAGAGAGGAATAAACAGCAAACTCTGTCTTTGAATCTTTGGGACAGAGCCTGGGACAGAGATGTGCAAGCAACTAGAACGGCCGGTAATCTTTCACTACAGAATTGTGCTGTGCATGTTTTCAAGGGGGCGTTCCTGCTCCGCTTAAATGAAATAAAAACAATGTTGACAATGGGTTCTGTATTTCCGGTGAGAATAAATCTTAATGACTGAAGTTCATGTTGAAACAGCAGGATACTCGACTGAAAAGATTTTTCGGTTTTACATCACATGTAGGCACGGCCCACAAGCTGTATAGCTTTAATTTAAATCGTGGATAAATAAAGTTATAATAATTATTATTATTATTATTAACCTAGAATGTTCTGAACAGGTTATTATATTTGAAGGTGGTTTTCCCCAATTCAGGCTGATAAGTCTTGTTGTTCAGTGTAGCCATTGGCAGAAAGATTGTACTTATAATACATTATGGTTTAGAGCAGTACATATTGTACTTGTATTTTCAACAATAAAAAAAGCTTGCGTTTTTTGCTAAACAAACACGGGCTATGTGCATTATGTTTCTCACAAAATTCAAATCCAGAATTTGGACCCTAAAGATTGCAGTGAACTATTTCTCCTTGCCAGCTGAACAGGTTTTTATATTTTTGGATATTTAAATGCCTAATTTCAGCCTGTAGGTTCTTATACACGGATTTTTACTGTACCCACCAACTCAGGAAAAAAGAAGGTTTTTTTCCTTCCGTAGCCGCCAAAACTTCAATGTTCACTGAAAACGTAGTTTCGGCAAAAATCGAATCGTGTTGAATCAAGTTGAACACCGTGTTCAATCATGTTCAATGATGTTGAACCGTTCAACATTCGTGAAAAAGATCCGTAAAAATCCGTCGTGTTAAAAATGATTCAAATCTTCACAAGTACTATCTTTTGGCCATTGCTTGAAACTCATTTGAAAGTTCCTGTTCATATCTACTACACATCGCTGAGAATTTTACGCTCAAAAGAACAATAGAAAAGCTGAATGTCTGAATTGGCATGTTGAACTGGCCTGGCCCCAACCTATAAAGAATCAATAGTTGCGGTTACACTAGCGCCTTTCCCGTGTGGAAAGGCATTTCGACCGCGTTGAGAAATTATTTAGTGTAACCGCTGTTCCCAGACCGAAATCTCCTAGTTGAGGTTTCCAAGGATACGTCAAAAGAACAAAATAATTTCAGGCGACAGTTCCAGACCTAAAGAGCTCAGGAAATAGCCCCGAGACGCCTAGGCCAATCACAAGAAAAGAAAATATCACCGAGGGCATGTCTGTACGTGTGACCGCTGTACCATAGGCAATTTCAAACCCGAGACGAACCCAGCCCCACACCCGTAGCCTTGGGTAGACCTAAAACCCAAGGTGTGTGTAACCGCAACTAATATAATCCAAACTAATCCACGCGCCAGGAGCCTATTCACTAGGAGTGATAATCTTTCACAAAGGGCTGTCCCCGAGTACTGTGGATTATGTGCTATTTTTAGCATCAACATTCTTTGTGCTTTTCAACGAAATCTTAATAATGATGCTCAGTTATCGAAAGACTCGAGAATAAGTCAATCAAATAAACGTTTTCGAAAGTTTGTACTGACAAAAGATTTAGGTGGGCAAGTTATTTCATTGATCAGAGAATATAATGAAACCTCGATATTATTAGGATGCTCGATTTAACGACATTCTCGGTTTTTATCAACACTCTGGGCCTCTGGAAACGTTACAGTAAAATATATCTAAAAGAAAGACCCTCGATCATGATATTCGGTTAACGATATTCTCAGTATAACGATAAGAATGTCAGTTCCCTCGCGTAAAATCTACCTCACTTTTAACGATAAACATGCAATCCTAGCCTGCCCACAAGCTCTCTTTGCTTCTGGTGAAGTTTTCGTTTTCTTAATGCCTTCTTTATTAGGGGCGCGCGGGCAGACAAGCTCTACACACGCGCTGTTTTGAAGCTTGTTTTTTTTTTGGTTGGAGCTTTTTTGAGAGCTTTTGTGTACATTCGAGTACACAGGACCCCTTCAAAAACGAGAGTGTGCAGGAATCCCATACAAGCGTGCGGGCTCGAGCCACAAGGCAAGCCAATGCGTGCTCTCTATACAAGAAACAAAGGAAGCCTGCAGGGAGGCTAACGCAAACCAAGCCAAATATGCCACATATTTGGATATTTTAAAAAGCTATCTTTTAAAATATTGCTCTGTAAATATACGTGCATGCATACTGTTACTGAAAAATACATTGCTACCCCTCAATTAGACTGCTTGCAACCCTTGTTTGGCGAACGGGCGTAAATACAAGAGAAAAGTACTTCCTCTACGCGTTTTTGTTCACCTACGCGCCTTATTTGGATCTCAAGAGTTTCCCGTCACGCACAGCGTACCACGAGGCGCGTAGGGAAATAACAAGGCGCGCGAGAGGAAAGACTTCTCTTGTATTCACGGACGTTCTCCAAATAAGGAACTGCAAGCAGTTTAATCTGCCCGGAATTAGGTTCATGGTACGTTCACAGTACTTTATGATTTATTCTGCCTTTACAAACAAATGCAGTTCAAAAATAAACTGCTTTTTAATTGATCTTAAGGTGGCCAATGGCTATTTTCACCAAAAACACAACTTAAAAGTAAATCGCCAAATTTGCTTAGAATACGGCAAAATCTCTGAAATGTTTTACGCGAACATGATAAAGGGCTCTTCTTACAAAATATATTTAATATGATTATGTTCAGAAAGTTGCAGCAATTCGTCTTTTTCGTCGATTAATCCCAAATATCGAGAGTTTCTATATTGTATAACGATATCTTTAAATCGTTATCATTAAATCGAGGTTCCACTTAACGGGGTTGCAGAAGGAATTGAGTCTATAAATAGCACACAATTGCAGTGTAATCATTGGAGTCACTATAAGAAATCCGCGCGGTGATTGGTCGAGATTTACGCCGTCTTATTTTTTAAAGCATTAGGGCACAACTTTCTACGGCTTTTTAGGCAAAATAGAGCACGCGTAATGTTGGAATACACGAGAACGCTGTAAAACCACGAGCCGCATGCTTTTATGATATTATAGGTATTACTTTATCGGTGAAATAGAACATAGCTTTTAGCCAAGCAGAACGCGCGTTATATCGTAGCTATATTTAATTTGCTATGGTCATTGGGGGCGCGCGCAAACACTGGAATTGGAGATCGAGAAATTAGTTATTTGGAAACAACGAAAAGCGCATTCAGTTTGAAATTCTCAAAAGTCACTTGTGTGATTATATTGAAACGATTAAGTCGCCCAAGCTGACATGAATATCGGTAAATAGTGGACTCGACTTCGTCTCTGTGACTATTCGCCGGTATTCACTTCGCCTTGGACGACTTATTCTTTAACAACGTGGGTATATCAACCTACCTGGACTCGTCTTCATCATTCGCGGTCTTTTCTGTACCTGTCGTTCCGTTGGTGCTTGTCGTACCGTTTCTCTTGTTCTCCATCTCTGTGAGTTCCTGTCTCTTCTTCTCTAATCGCGCTCGTCGTTCCGCTCGTCTCCTAGCAAATGAATCCGTGCCGACATCTTCAGTATCTTTACTAGATGAGCTCTCCGATTCTTCTTGTCTCCGCGATGTGCTGCGGTCGCTGGAATCTCGAGTGCTACTCTCAGATTCTTCGGATTGTTCCGTGCCTTCCCGCAAGCGAGCTCGTCTTTCTGCACGTTTCGCTGCCCGTTCTGCCCTCGCCTTTTCCCGGCGGGCTTCATCATCCAACTCTTCCTCTTTTGGAGGTTCTTCAACTTTTGGTACATCTTCTTTCACATCCTCAGCAGCTTTCTTTGCTTCCTCCTCACCCTTTTTGATAAGTTCTGTTTCTTTAGTTTCCTTTTGCCGCACCTTTTCTTGTCGTTCGCGTTCCTTCCTCTCCTCTTCTGCCTTTCTCCTTGCACGTCTCCCTCGCCAAGAGTCACCAGGCAATTCTTCCGCCTTTTTAGCTTCTTCCTCTTTTCGCTTTCGCTCCTCCTCTTCTTTCTGTTTCCTTTCCTCTTCCTCTTTTTGTTTTCTCTCTTCTTCTTCTTCCCTTGCTATTCTTTCTTCTTCTTCAAGTCGTCTCCGTTCTTCTTCCTCTCCTCTTTTCTCTTTTCTTCTTCTTCCTCTTCTTCCTGCCGCGCCGCTCTTCTTCCTCCTCTTTTGTCTCTCCTCTTTTGTCTCTCCTCCTCCTCTCTCTCTTCTTCATCTTCTATCACATCGTCCACGGGTGCCGATTCTACCGATTCCGTTGTCTCAATCCGAACATCTTCCTCAATGGAAAGCGAACGATCTTTCTCTTCATCAGTACTAGAAGTCTTCGAATGTCGTTTCTTCTTATGTTCTTTATCCTTATGATGATGGTGGTGATGGTGTTTACCTTTTTTCGATTCTTTTTTCGCCTTTTTCTCAAGCTTCTCTTTTGTAGTTTTTGTCTTCTTGAAAACCTCAAGATAATCACTATTATCTTTTTTGAATTCTTCCTTTTGTTTTTGCTCAAAAAACTTAACAGCAGAAAATGCAGAGCCTTTCTTTGGGGCAATTTCTTCCTCCACTCCTTTGCTAGTCTTAACCTCCTTTTCTTGTGCGATTTTCTTTTCAAAAAGCGCTCGGTGAGACCTCGCTTTACCTGAAAACTCATCCGAAACATTTTCTTCCTCCATTAGCTTTCTCCCAGCCGACTTAGTCGCAGCGGCCTCGGCAGCTTTTTGCTCGAATATCGCTCTATGAGATTTCGCTTGCACGGAGAACTCGACGTCAAATTTTCTCTGTGGTGTAGGTGATGTTCCCTGTTCCGCAGCTTTCTTCTCAAACATGTCCCTCTGAGACCGCGCTTTTCCGGCAAGTTCCGCACCATCAACTTTGCGCGTCATCGAAGGAGATACCTGCGCTTGCTCTGACGCCTTTTTCTCGAACATTGCTCTGCGAGACAAGGCTTTCCCGGATAAATCAACCGGCTCCCCATCCACTTCAATCTTTGGCGTAGACGTCTTAATGCGCGCATCTTCCTTCATTTTCTGCTCGAATATTTTACGATGCGCGCTTGCTCTGCCGGCCTCGATTTTCACTTTTTGCTCGGACGTTTTAACCTTTGCATCTTCCTGGGCCTTTTGCTCGAAGCGCGACTTGAAGGAAGCGGCGGTGCCGAATTTTGGTAGTTCTTCGACGTTGATTTTTCCTTTGTTTTTAGTGTCACTGAAAAGAAATAAGAGCACAGCTTGAGAATTTTATATTAAAAAAACACCGTCGAGCGCATTCGTTTCAGCAAGACATCTTACATCTTTAAGGCAGGCCATGAATGAACGGACGCAACATTTGCAGTCAACATTATATCGTTTTAAAAACACAACTGAAAATGGAACAAATATGTCCGTTGTATTTAGTACCAAGCGCGAATACGGCAGTCGATAGCAAAATGTCATTTACGTAAGCAAAGATAAAACCTTTTTTTACAAAACCTCCATTTAAAAAGTTATTAGAATCATCCCTAGTCAAGATGACGCACTGAAGTAACCACAAAAACCATTACAGTCTTATCTAGTATACAGAGTATAGTCTAAATGACTTATGACCGCGTTCACACTCACAGAGTCACTATGTTTCTATAAAATTTAATATCCCGCTTAAGGAATTTCACGCAATGAAATTCAAAATTCTTAGAATGGATTACGACGAGTGGCAACTGACACTAATGACTTGGAATCGAGTGCCGTAGCTAGCGTGGGGGGGGGGGGGGGGGTAGAATTTTTAGTGTCAACATGTGGGGAAAAAACCTGCTAGCCCCCCCCCCCCCAAAAAAAAAAAAAAAAAAAAAAAAAAAAACGAAGCAGGACTAAGCCCGCCACAGACAAACATTTCTAGCTACGGCCTTGGAATCTATTTTAAAAATCAAATGGCTGCATACTAAAGAGACACTAAAAAACTGCCAGCAAACTCAGCTATATAATATAATTAAATATCACTCAAGAGACTAAGCCCGCCACAGACAAACATTTCTAGCTACGGCCTTGGAATCTATTTTAAAAATCAAATGGCTGCATACTAAAGAGACACTAAAAAACTGCCAGCAAACTCAGCTATATAATATAATTAAATATCACTCAAGAATAAACCTGAGTTTTAAGCTTTGGAAATAAATAACTAATGACTTGGCAATTCTCAAGAAGAAAGGTCTTTGAAGACGCGCCATATTTTTTCCTGGATACTATTGGCTAAAACATAATGCAATTGTTCATATGCAATCAGAAAATACTAATGATCAGGCATTTCGCATTAAAATGACACATGGCCTTTTATTGTTTGATTGCTAATAGTCCAGTAATATTGCATTTTGACCCGGAACAAATTGCCACAGTAGCTTTCTCTTCAAAACCCTTTTAGATTTGATGAGCACGGCAACATCCTGAAAATTAGGATAAAAACTTGATGGGATAATTTTCTTTTGTTCGCGGCCATCTTGCCCTTTGTTATTAATGAGTCTTGCCGCACTTAGTTTTGCGAAGCTTTTGATATTCGCTATACTGTACAGTATTCCCAGCTAAGTGTTTAAATTTTTAGTGGTTTAAAATGGACTCATTCGTGTTATATATACTTTGTTAGGTATGTTATTTTTGCAAACTACGCTTTGACTAAGAGAAATTTCCAATGTCATAAGTCCAATACAGTGCCTGACTAGGAATCTTGAAACACGTTTCCATAAACAACTCAATAATTCTTAATAATGGATTCGGTTGGCAAACATCAATAGACTCTAATAAGGGGTCATTTCTATGTAAAGGAAAGCGTTAGAATATTTACCTGTAACGCGTTACAGTCTAGAACTAGTTTTATCAGCGCAGAGCTCTAAGTGCCGTAAACCTCATTAATAACAAAAGCCAATATGGCGAAGAAAGCTGTTTCCGATTGCTTTGAATAAATCCCTTTTTTCGAGATGTTGCCGTATCGGGATTTTGGACGACTTTTGATATGTTATTAAGTGAGTATAATAGAGTCTAAATCCGTTGAAATTTGTACTGTTGCAATTTGTTCTGGGTTAGCCTTATTATTCACGTAAAATGACTGGACTATAAACTCTTTATGAATCTTAAAGCTAAATTTAGAGAAAAGGTTTCCTATAAATTTAGTGTACCTATATAAATAGGGAAGTTTTAAATAGAACTTCCCTATTTAGGGGCCGACCATTAACTTTTGAGGGGGGGGGTGGGCTTTTTTGTCAGTGCAAGATTTTTTTTATACCTCTGTTATGCGGTGAGAATTTTTTTCCAATAAGAAAAGAGGGTTTTAGTCACCATTTTGCTGTGCAGGAAATTTTTTTCGGCCCTTCGGCCGTGCAGGAAATTTTTTTTCAAAAAAGCCCACCCCCCCCCTCAAGAGTTAAATGGTCGGCCCTTATATATTAAAAGTTAAATATATCATTATCAGGAAAAGATTAAAATCCTACGACCAGATAACCCCATGAACCAAAGAGTTAGCACTGCATGGGAAATCTGGTTATTTTCAGGCTTGGTTTAATCTTTGATGACAAATTATGAATGCCTTTCTAAAGAATTCTGAAATGCACATACCAGCTGGGTCAAAACCTTGAATATCTAATTCCTAAATAGATTAAATCAATAACCAAACACCAGCCTGGTGTTATCAAATAGACAGGGTTATCTCCTGTTAATGGCTCCTAGTAAAGAAATTTCATTCATTTACTTGTCTTCCATAATGCAGGATAAAGAGCACTATATTTATGTAATCATACAGATCTATGTAAAAATGTATAGCATTAA
Source organism: Scolanthus callimorphus (assembly GCA_033964015.1). Classification (NCBI taxonomy): domain Eukaryota; kingdom Metazoa; phylum Cnidaria; class Anthozoa; order Actiniaria; family Edwardsiidae; genus Scolanthus; species Scolanthus callimorphus. The sequence goes on along the minus strand of CM066918.1, from coordinate 27,826,042 downwards.
AATCTAAAAGGGTGTCAGAGGGTGCCAAAAAAGAGAAAAAGTATGCCCACAAGAGTGTTCTAGAGGTTTTTAGAGCCCCAAAGTGCCCCTCATCCATGATGTCTGAAGTTTCTGTGTCACTAGACAAGTTTTAGGTTGTGTTATAATTCAGTGGTAGTTCGTTTCTGGGAATCTTATCACCCTCGGAACACCAGGGACTTGGCTGACAAACTACAACCTTTTGTACACCTTGCTGGCCCTGTCAACTTAATAGATGTTTTCCACAATGTGCATTTGAATTTAAATATTATTAAAATAAATATGATCACTATATCTAAAAAACAACAATTATATATGATAAGAGCTTGAAATTAATGTCATTAATGATAATTGTCCAATAAAGAACCACAAGCATCTGACCAAAATTTTGATATGGTCAGTCATAAAATCCAATCAATTGAGGGGCTTGTTAACCATTTCTTGACCTTTTTTTGGTTACTACACAAAATGGAAGTCAGATCAATGACAAAAAAATGTCTCCAGCTCACACTTGGAGGGCGTTTGTTGATCACAAAGTGTTTATTGATCACAATGTGTGGTTCCAAAAAATATCCACCCCTGCCATACATTTACTGTATATTTCCCAGGAGAATTGCAGGAAATTTTGCCATTTCAAGGTGGTCTCCTAGGCCCGGGTTGTTCAAAGGTGGATTAAATTTAAACCAGGTTTAGTTCTGAACAAAATCATCGAGTTACCATGGTAATTAATCCTGGATTAGTGCTAAACCACTTTCGAGCAACCAGACCCAGATTTTTGAAGTCCTGGGTTTGACCAGGGACGTCCCCGGTTTGACGTCCCTTCAATACTGTTGATACTATATAGTATTTAACAACTATCCCCCGAAGGGGAGGTGAATAGTGGTGGATATATATCCACCGCTAGACACCGACCCTGAATGGGATAGTTGTTTCAGTATATACCAAATCAATAGAATAAAATACGGTTTTAAAAGATTCAAGACCTAGTATCGTGCACGAAAAGAGCCGCCATTTTGAGAGTTTTCTCAAAACAGTAAATAGTGTTTGATATCTACTATTTCAGGAACCAATCAGAGCATGCGAAAATGACTATTCAGTGATTTGGTATATACTAAATATATTTATTATATAAACCGTATAATATTTTCACATACCCACATATTTTCACATGTGAAAATACAATATTTTTACATGTGAAAATATCAGCCAATAAGTTTTCTTCCTCATGGCTAATAAAAGGTGCTTCTCTGGAGCATGGCAGTGTTTTTTGTTTATATAATAAACAGAACAAGAAAACGGCCCGTCACTTCGTGACGCTAGAAGACTCAACCTGAGTTCCCCTTCCATAAACTGCTGATTTACATTACTAATGACCTCCCTTCAAGAAAGACCCCCTGCCCCATGCCGAAATGAATGAAGTGAGCCCCAGAGCCTTTTTTGTATGTTTTGCCTGGTCTCCCTGATTTTGGTGGAGAAAATGACGCACGTGTGTCGTGTGAGTCAGTCAAATCTGTCTCTCAAATCTGCTCTCAAATCTGTCTAAGTCCGAAGAACCCGCTAAAATTGAAAACGCCAAGCCTATTACACAGGCGACCATTTCACTTCGGAATTGTTTGTATGCTTATCATATCTCAGTATAGGAAGAGGAGAAACAGGTAAAGTAAAATTGTTCTAAGAAATTTTTAGTTTATCATAGGATTTTTTTTAGAGAATTTCATTCATGGTTTAGCATGCGCTCTGTAGGCAGTGCCCATACCTGCCAACCTTGGACAAGTGAAAACCGTAGGCTCGGTTTCCAGCCGTGGGGGGTTCGGTGCACCCGCGATGGAGAAGCCAAGCAATCGCGCGCGATGTTACGACGGCCTGGGAACCGAGCCTATGAAAACCGGGAGATAGGGGAAAGTGTTGTCATAGCCTCATCTCTCCCCCCCCCCAAAAAAAAAAAATTTGTTGCTCGCTTAAAATCTTTAGGTTTTAATGCAGAAATTGACTGAGAGAGTTGATTTCCCGGGAGATTTACAGTGAAAACCGGGAGACCGGGAGATTTGACTCAAAACCGGGAGTCTCCCGCGTAAACCGGGAGAGTTGGCAGGTATGCACATGTGCCAGTGGTTTAAGTTTGTTCAAACTTGAAAGAAAATTTTTCTCAGCTCAAATCTTTCGAATTAAAATTATCCCTGCACATATCAGTAAGTAATCTGTAGAACCATTTAGAGAACCATAGAACCATTTAGGTCTGAATGACTATGGTGCTTTCGGCTGAGGGAAATGAGTTCTTTTTATAGTTTACGCGGGAGATTTCAACATGGCCGCGATGGCGGCTTTGTCCCTCGCTGAAAAATTCGCTTGAATTAGAACTTAGCCAAAGGTGAATCTTTTCCAACAAAAACACGCCTACTAAAGAGATTTCCTTCTTCTCTTCGGGTTTGTGTCCTTCGTTTTGCGATACAGCGTAAGGATTTATACTTAGAGAATATTATTCATGGCTTTGCTTTGTGTAAATATGTCACTCATTTCGCCTTGAGCCCGGGCTCAGGAAAGCAAGTTTGTTCAAGCTGAATGAAATATTTTCTCAACTTAAAGCTTTCGAATAAGAATTGTCCCTGCACATTCCTGGCAGTAATCTGTGACAGAACCATTTAGGTCTGAATGACTATATGGTGCTTTCGGCTGTGTGAACTGAGTTTTTTTTAGTTTCTGTGGGAGATTTAAAAATAGCGGCGATGGCAGCTTTGTCCTTCGCTTGAATTAGAACTTAGCCCAGGGTGAATCTTTTCCAACCAAAACACGCTCACTGTCGAGATTTCCACCTTTCTGCAGGTTTGTGAACTTCTTTTGGCTGCACAGTTTCAGGCCTAAGCGGAGTGAGTGCAAACGATTTAGCCAAATCAGAAACGTTTGCGCAGACAACCCGATTATAATAGTATAGATAATACATGGACACTTGAGATTGGAATTTATCTTCTCGTGTTCACATTTGATATCTCACTTGTTCGCTGTGCTCACTCGTTCAAATCAATGTGAACACTAGAAGATAAATTCCATATTTCCGCGTGCCCATGTATTATTCTCCATATAAATATAGTACTATATAGTATATAAATCTCTATGCTTTCAAATTTAAAAAAAATTGCAAAAAGAAGCAAAAAGAAGGGAACCATACACCATGCTCATACCATACCTACCACTACAGCAATTGATTAAAGAATAAATGTCCCACAAAAATGTCCCGCTCTAGGCCCCATCCCCTCCAAAATGTCTGCTGGATGTTTTATGGGCCAATCTGCATTTATCCAAATAGCCAGTGATATTTACTATTCCAGCTCAGACACCCTGCATTCTTCCCCGGAATTGTGGGGGCAGCCCAATTAATTCTATGGGTTAATAAACATGTTCAGATAATTTTGTAGTGCCCCCCCCCCCCCAATAATATTTTTAAACATTTCATATATTTTATACTGTGCCCCCCCCCCCCCCCCCCCCCCCCAATAATTGTTGAACATTTCAGATATTTTTGTTCTGTGCCCCCCAAATAATTGTTTGTTTTTGCTTCTGCTTATATTTGAATTCCATGCATAACAAATTTCCATATGATAATATTTATTTCTTGCTTTTTTAGAGTCACTTGATAAGAAGTTAGGAAGAACCCAAACAAATTATATCTACTCCTTTTTAATGTAGTCAAAACATAATATTTTACAAAAGATGTTATACACATGACATGGATCTATATTGACTCATTTGAATTTCATTAAATTGATCCATCCTAGCCTATAGCTCGGAAATCAAGTGTTTGTGTGAAAAAAAATCAAACATCTACAGAAATAAAGAATATGTAGTATTTCGCAGTTTTCGATTGAGTAAAAGAAGAGTTATTTAATTTATTCGATACACATTAAATTAAAATATAATCTTGAATGTTTCACGTGCCGTTAATTATCGACATCTTTCAATAACAGCAACTGGCTTCCTCTCTGTAATTGTTCTTCGATTAGAAGCTTTAAACGAAAGTTTATCGATTTGCAAGTAGAAGGTGTGGGGATTGACAAAAGAATCTAGAGTACTCGATAAGGGTCAATATGCTGAGTTCGTTTTTGGCAATGTGTTTCTGGTCTCTGGTTACAGTTTCTTGACTTATCGAAGGGGCTAAGCTCTTCATTGAAAACTTAGAAATGTCATTGATTTTTTTTTCGCCTGGAGGAACAAATGATCACGAATTATTACGTTTGACGATAGCCAAGCCCAATCTGGGCAGACAATTGAAGATTTCAATTCTTTATTTCCCAGACAGCTGGGCTAATACGAAGGACCGAGAAACTCAGTGACGTTGTTCCGGGCAAACTGGAAGTGGTTTGAAGTCCTTGAAACCCTCAGGAAATTACAGACGATTTTTGGTTTAGACGATCAACCGGCGTTTGCTAAAATCGCGAAGTCAAACTTAGAATGACTTAAAATTAAATCGATGTAAAGAGAGCAAACAACATGGGTTGTAATTTCCGTGAGTTTCAACTCGTCTTCATGCTTTGTTTTGTAGAGTTGGAGAACAGTCTTGTGGTGCAGTTGGTTGTGAAATCAAGAAAAGAGTTCAGAAATAGGAAAAATTCACTAAATGATGTGGCATTTGAAAACGGCGTGACAGAGAGATTCCGTCAAAAGATTAGTGCGTCGACTCCCGGTATAATCAGTTCTTTCTATTACTGGAGAGTTTGCCTAACGTCCGTGTAAAATCATCATTAATTTGATCGAAATCAGCTTGTGCCGGTATAAAAGTGTCACCTACACTGAACTCTTTATGAATCATGGGAGATCGGAGCAAAACGAGAGAAAATTATCACATCAGGGATTCCCTGTGAACCTACAAAATGGCTTCCCGTCCTAGAAGCTACTATTTACAAAGGGCTCAAAACAAAAACAAATTGGGTTTACTCACTCCTCGCTCTCGCTGGTCTCGGAGCCTGAACTTGACTCGCTTTCTGTCTCCGACTCTGACTCACTGTCTTCATCAGAAACAGAGTCTCTGTCTTCGGATTCCTTCTTTTCTCCGTCTTCGGCAGCTTCGGGTTCGTGGTGGGAGTCCCTTCGCTCCTCTTCGCTGTCGGATTTATCCGAAATTCCATTCTTGAGAGCTCCATCTTGCTCAGAGTCGGTCTCTGAATCGGAGACCTCGTCCTGCTCAAATTTAGAATCTTTATCCCGTTCTCCGTCCATTTGCTGATCGCTTAGATCATCCATTGCTTCGTTGGGATATTCTCGTTCGTGATCTGACATTCGGAGGCACTAAATTCTTGCCGCAAATATAACTTTCTTGTGATGTTGTCCCTCCGGTGTGCAAGAAGGACTCAATTCACGGGTCCCAATTCTCCTCTCGCCGCCCACTTTGGCATGCAATGAACAACAGATATACAGAAATTACGACAATCGCGTTATCAATAGAACAATAGGTCGACCAATCAGAGACGTTCTAGAACAAATGGAAACCCCTTCCCAAATAACTCTCTCCAAATTTGGATCCAGTTGTTGGAAGGTGAGGCACGTAAAAAATGCCGGCAAAGAGGTCCACAAGCCGCTATATTTCCAGTATTTGGCAATTGAGGAACGGAAGCATGTAAGATCTGATAGCTTTCTATTTGTAGTGCGATGTAAAAACATGCCTGAGCGACACATGTGTCAATCGTCACAGGTAAATGACGCTACAGGCGAATAAATTATGCTTGATCAAGAACAAACCGAATTTTGCGTCTTTGTATAATTATTTTGAATTCATATAAGTTGAATTCATATATCTATAATGACTTTATTTTGACGTAACCGACTAGAGTCTAAATGTTTAATCTTATTTCTTGTAGAACGAAATCCTTCAGTGTTTACACTCCGGATTTTGTGGACATTGTGTGACAATTTCGTAGAGATTGCGTGATGAAGCCGCTGGGCCGGGCCAGGGAAGACTGAGGCCTAGTACATACGCCGCTCTTATCATGAGCGATCCTAATGCAAGAATCTCAATAAAATAATATTTTTTCCCATCTCTCGTCTGCTTGTAGCCTAAGCTATTCTAAATCAAACCGGGAATGTAGAATCGATTTCAACGCCGCGAGTTTCGTGTATTTCATGGTAACAGTTTGGTACGGCTCAGATAAGAGCGGCGTATGTACTACGCCTGAGGCATAAAGTATCCGTCGTCAAATACAGGCAAAATATTTCAAATAACTAAGATAATCAAACTATCACAGCAGAGAACCAAACAATAAATATATTCAATGTATTGGACAACAAACGCCGGGCGTCCTTTTTTCGATTCATGCGTGACTGAATTACCGAATTGCTTGCGTGACACGTGGAATTTCCTTTTAACGTGTCCATATTCGTGAGTATATTGCACAGGAAGGAAAGCTAAAGTAAAGTCCGCAGGGCTAGACAATCAAAAGATTTCAGTTTTCCTTCTTCAGAAACACGGCCATTGTCATGTTAGAGCCAACCTGCCACGACACACGGGGGCGTATTAGCAACAGGCCCCGTTTGTGACGGATGTCTGGAAGGGCGGAACCCAAGCGAATCGCATATCAAGATAAATGTGCCGCTTTTGTCGATGCCAACTCGTGCGTGACGCGGGCTACCTGTGTAGGTATTTCCGAGCTACTGGGAGCCAAAACAAAGATGGCGGCCTACACGAACAACGTTTCTCTCAAAAATCGGTGCAAGTTTTGACGGAACGTTTTGACAATTTAAAGCTAGGAAAACTTCTGGAACTCCAAATGTGGTAAGTAGAAACTTCCATATAAGGAAATTTTAGAAAACGACACATTTCAACAAGAACTTTCTTGATATGCGCCTGTTCTCAGAGAAAAAGTAATTCAGGGGCCAAACGGACAAATTGACCATCGAGTACCCTTAATATGATCAAAGGGCTTTCTCTAGACTAGATTGGACTCGAAGACCGGGATGCAAACGAGGCCTTATAGGCGCGAAGGAGACAGTAACAGGTAACAGGTAAAGAAAAACTATACGATCAGTTCAGTCTCCACTTTGTATTATATTGTCGATCTAGTTGATTCATGACTGGAAGTATTGACCATTAATGATCACGTACTGCACTGCGTGACCTAAAGACCTCGGAGGTTGTATGTCAACTTATCACCTCGATCTCAACGTCACGAAATGACAGACCCAAAAATAGCAGGATCGAATGCATTGTTTCACTCTGCAACACAGGAACAAAATTGGTCCCGACATAACCTCAGTCTCAGATCAAATCAGGATCAAATCAAGGCGGAAACGGAAACGCAAGTAGATGGTATGTCCGGTGGTTTGCACTGAGCCGGAGGATAGTTTTGGACTGGTTTCAGAATGCATGTTTTATTTAAGCTAGAAAGCGGATTTCCGTGGTTTATAATACCATGAATACGGCTCGTGAGTTTCGAACTTTTCAAGTGTTTTTCCAGCATCCCAAATAAGTGCTGCGTTTATAATGTGAGAATGCACAGCTCTCGACCAATCAGAGCGCGCGTCACTATCTTTTATAGCTATTTTATAATTGATTTTATTAATTTTTCATACACAATGACCGATTTTAAATTTTAAATACTTGCATTCCATTCCATATGTCTCAAACAGGACATCACATTCTTTTTGAAGGTTAATTAATGTATTTTAAGGTTACTAAATTTAGTGCAATGTGTCATTTCCTAACTTTGAGATCCCGTCCACACTACACCGTTTTCAAACGAAAACGGCTCCGGATACGGCTATCGTCCACAGTACAACGCAGAAAACGATTACCGAAAACGGATCAATCCGAAAACGCTCTCCAGAGTGGAGCGATTTGAAAACGCTGTTTTCTAGTGTGGACGGGTGAAGCCGATGCTATCTGAAAACGATGACGTCACCACAGCAAACCCGACCAATTTCGCGGGCCGACAGGTCGAAATGCGCATTCGTTGAGCTTATTTTAGTGTGGACAGGCGAAAACATAAGTGTGGACGCAAATCTTTTTGAAAACGGAGCAAACAGTATCCGTTTTCGTTTAAAAACGGTGTAGTGTGGACGGGGTCTGAGAGGCTCTTCTGTGGCTCAGTGGGTTCGGAGATTCGGAGGAAGAGAACGAGAATTCAATAGCGTTATATCTTACGAGTAGCATGCTACATACACTGGAGTGGTGTCGGCCGTTCGCAGACTAAGCTGAAAGGAACAGATAAATCTTTCCCCAGCAACACAATGCTTGGTATGGTCAATGGAATGGTACAGACTAGCTTTCGAAGAAACGTCATGCTCGTTGTGTTGTCGAAAGTTATACTAGCTACGTCGGTTACCTTTCGTATGTTAGAAAAAAAAAATTATGTGCTCCTTTATTTCATTCTTGGCATGCATAACGTTGTTATTTTACGATAGCAGCGGATTTCAGATGAGTGACGAAAACTAAACGCAATACAAAACAGGATAGAAGCCATTCAACAACAAACCAATCAGGCGCGCGCGGCGTAAGTGTAAGACTTGCGTTAGTCATGAAGGCTGATTGCATTTTTAAACCGCAACGGGGGGGGGGGGGGGGGGGGGGGGTGTGAGGACCTACGGAAAATATTTTCCAGGGGTGGGTGTATTGGACTCTGGAAATCGGGAGGGGGTGTCTGGCCCTTGGAAATTCCAAGGGGGAGGGGTAAAAAATGTGACTTTCCAGGGACATTTTATCCCAAATTTCCAGGGGTATTCTGACAGAAAAAATGGAAATTCCGCTGGAGAGGGGTCTTTGATGAGGCTGGAAGTGCCAGGGGGGTCTGATTCACGAGTGGAAATTCCAGGGGAGTGGTCTTTAAACCGGTGCGTTACGGTTTAAAAATGTAATCAGCCAATGACGCGATTTCTTTTGCTTCGTAATTTGTCCACTTTGATTGACTGAAAGACGAAAGACTTTGCTCTCGACCAATAAAAACTGATTTACTTTCGACGGTCATTTGAAATCCGCCTCATGTTCTTTTGTCACGATGTGATAGTCCACTGTACTATGACATAGGAATCCTGATGTCAACTTTGGTCCAACAAGAGGAAACAGCTGTCGTAAATATAATGCGTTATATTTATCAAATGACACCGTCTTTTTTCGTCGTTATCCAACGTTTTCTTGATCCGGGCGCATGACGCGACCAAAGAAAAGAACAACTTTCGCTTTCTTGTGATAAATAAAGAACAGGAATGGCCTGTTGGCGCGAAACCCAAAGGAACCAGTGCGTTTCATAACAACTGCAGTGGCAGCCGCCGCCTCTGTCCCCTCCTCGTTGACCTCAACAAACGCCTTGTGTTGAACTGCACTCACGTAAAGATCTCTACGCCCGGTAATGCGTGACAAATCGGCCGCACGTGAGCTGAACAGATCCTTCACGCCCATAGCACGGAGATATTGAATCGCCGAGAAAGAGTGAGTGATTTTGAATTTAGGAATGGACACGGACATTTCTAGTTTTCGTCTAGGCTGAACCCATCTCTTGATCAGCGCATTTGTCAGACCGCGCTCCACGCTCCGCAGTCCAGCCGTTCCGGGTCTGGAAGGTAACACAATGAACATGGAGGTCTCTTCCCCTGTGTATGGGATTTCAACAACTTCGCAGCCTGCCCTTGTATCGATGAAGTGGCTGAAGTTATTCTTCTGCGTCATCATATCCACGCGCACGATCCTGCGATCAATGTAGAAATTTGCCTCCCGCGTGGCTTTCTTTTTAAACTGATATTTCCACGCGCCTTTGAAGTAAATAGCGTTCACTAAAACCATGCGCGTTATCGCGTCTACCATTCCTGGTTTGAGCAGTTCTTGGATCTTGTCTTCAGTTTTGTTTTCTACCCACTCATTGATCTCCTGCCTCACTTGATCTGCTGCTCGGACAAAATCCGCCTGCACCATTTGCGAGCCAAAATAGTACTTTGTTTTCCTCACAAAACTCGGCAGAACCCTCATCCCTCTTTGCGCCCATATCCGATTGGCTAACTTGAGGACGACACTGTTGTCTTTTGCATTCAAACTCTCGCCGAGTTTTCGAAAGTAATAGTTCAGGCCTCTTGGCTTCCATTCGAATGCACGCATCATTTGATCTGAGGTTCGTCCCTTCGCGCCTAAATGCGTCATTCCCAAAGCCAAGGCTATGCTGACCGGCGAGTAGAAGATGTTGGTGTTCTGAAAATTAGAATCCGAGGCAAGTTGTTGTAGCATCTTGAGCGTGAACTTGTTGGTTGAATCTGCCAGAGGGCTGACTCTGGATGTTCCTGGCAGGCCCCTGTCTTCCCGAGGGCCAGGAGGACATATACTCCCAGGGCGACCAGCGTCACTAGGTACGTACGCACTGCACAGCAGCGCACAGGTAATAGTAACCAGCCAATTTGTAGACATTATGGCTTTCCAAAGCTATTAGTAATTGCCTCAACGGCTTCATCTACTCCCTTTTATACTCTTCCTTACTTCCTCATGCATGTTGTTTAAGCCGTTTCATCTTGGCATATATCCGTTCATCCCCGTTTAAACCAATCAAAATGAAATCCGTGCTTGCTAAAATGCATTGTAACATGAGAATTTGCCTCGTAAGGATTTTTCAAGGCGAGGCGTTTCCGGTATCCCCATCCAGGTCAAGGAACTCTTATGCCATGGCGCATGCCCTGTTTCCGGGGTATGTACTTCATGGCTAAAATCCACTTATAGTCGCTGTAAAGCATTAGAGCACAACTATTACTTTCTATTTTACTTTATCGGGCGAATTAAATAGAGGGCGCGTGATGTTGCGAGACACGAAAATATTGTAAAATCACGAGCAGCAGACGAGAGATTTTAATACGTTACGCTCGCCCGGGGTGACTGTCTCCCCTCAAATCACCAGCGCTTTATTTCGCCGATAAAGGACCGACCGGGCATTATTTATCGCATAGGGTGGGGTGGGAGGTCTTTCTTCTGAGGATTGATGACAACATGCCTTTATCAAAATCAGAGAGCGCGCTTTTCGCGCGCAATGAAAGAAACATGTAATGCAGTTTCAGCTCCCTACATACGGGCTTAGAGCAAGATGGATTGAAAATGCCGTGAGATTTAAACGGATTGAGTTCACTACTTTTACCGTTACTTGATTACTATTAGAATTCCACGGGCTACAGAACTGTTTGTTATGCCAAATCGGGCACAGGGTCTTTTTATTGAAAGACGTTTTGCTTCTGGCAGTACAATAAACGATAATTTTTTTAAACGCCAAGACCCCAGAAATCCAAGAACTCCGGGGTTCACCGCTATAAAAACGCTAGATACCTTATGGCACATCCTACATTTTTCTGTATATCCTCGTTCCGTAAAAATTGAGAGATTCATACAGAGTACACTTTATATACATATATATATCATGTATGTGCCCGTGGCATTAGCGGTTTTAAAATCAAAATTAGCTGCTTAGAATGCAGTGGTTTCTCCGTCCATATCCAATTCTTTCTTGATATCATCACCCTTTTGCGTCTTATCCGTTCCTTCCTCCAGATCCTGGAAGGTGACTTCCTCTTTCTTATCCTTAGCGCCGCTTTTGGTGAACTCGGGAGGCATTTTAAGACAGCTGTCGAGAGAAGTGAGAATATGAAGACAATATCATCATCGGCTGTTCTTGTTGCAACAATGAAAGCGCTCTGATCGATTAGTTGAGAGCTGTGCATTCTTACATTATAAATGCACGGTAGATGCAATGCTATTTTATTAAAAAAACGGATTTCAGTGGTTTAATGTGATAAACGCACTTGGGATGTTGAAACACTCAACGTCCACAATACTGAAAAATCAAAAGGTCTCAAAGATCAGTTCGGGTCGTGCCATGAAATATATTTTTTCTCGTTGAACTTTAGAAGAATAATATTTTCATACACGGGCAAAATTCGATTCGATTTTTTTTTTACAAATTCGATTTTTGAAACTTTTTATTGTGGGCCATAAGCGATATTTCCGTGTCCTCGCTCTTTAAAAATACCTTGTAAAAAGAAGGACAATGAAGGACACTCCCGCCGCCAGCACGAATACGAATCCCGGGAAGTTGAACTTGAGCGAGAGTGGATAGAGATTGTTGAAAAGTGATGTACCAATAAATTCTCCCAACGTGTTGAGTTGTGAAATTGCAGCAAATAGTGTTCCTATGGAATAAACATTTAGTAAGTTTTGACATCTCTTAACCCACATGTGTGTTGGCCAGCACACTCTGGAAAATGTACCTTGTTCGTCCGGTCCAACAATCCTAGATATAGCACCCAAGAACACCGGTCCCATAACGGTACGAAGAATGCCTACCGCGGGACCTGTGGGAAAAAGCAACGAAAGAATTTGCGCATTGAAATGTGCACGATAATAACTTGGAGCTAAAGTAAATTACATAATATGACTGTGAAAAGTGGCGCGACACTGTCGCGGTAGCGGCACGGAACCTGGCCTGCTGTAGATACGGAAATAAATCACGTGGTCGCGGTCGCGGCGCGGCACAACTTTGTCGCTACACTTTTCACAGTTATACGAAATCTGCTCTATCTAGCTGGTCTGTAGATCGTAAGTCGAGCTCTCTTAGGGCTAGTTACATTTGCGATTGTTGTCGTATTTGTCGCGCGGCGATTTTTTATATCTCGCGCGAGTTGCAATTCCAAATAGCTAGTATAATAAAGAAGATGCAACTTTGGTGCGATTTGCAATCTTTGTATCATGGGACATCTATGGGATATCACGCGATAAAAATTGCCGAGATCGTGCCCAATATGCATTTGTTTAGACTACAAGAAATATCACTACGACAAATGCGACAAAAATTACAATTAGTGTAAACCGGCCTTTATAGGATACTGATAAACAGGACGTTGCCGGCATGTTGCGTTCATACTCACTCAGGAAAACCATCAAGACAGTAGTCGAGAACGCAAACATGAGATATCCCGCGATATCCGACAAGTAGCCAATACGGGCGATATTCAACTCGCTCATGCACTTCTTAAGGAGGGTATAGAAACCACGGTTGCCACACCGTACCCGCAAAACTTGTAAGCATTGAAGTAACCGACGAGATCTGGGCCAAAACATAGTGGCGTCCGGAGGATGTACAACAAGTTAGAGGAGCTAGTTCCTACGGCACTGAGAATATTCACGCCGAGAAAGATCAAGAGGAACATGAAAGTCTTGCGGCCTCCATCTTCTCGGGGCTTTGTGAAAAGATGAAGAAGTGCTTTGAGGCCTTGAAGTGTGAAGAATGGTTCCTTCAAGGGGTTTTCCGATTTCCTGGTTTCTTCCATGAAGATTATGATATAAAGTAGGGCGATTCCTAAGCAGCCCTGGATGAACCAGAGAGGGGCTTTGAATCCAAGGTAACTGATCCACAGACCACTTGTTAGCTGGCCAAGGGTACCGGCTACGAAGGCTGCGCACTGGATCGCCGCTGTGGAGAGTCGGACAAAGATTTTTATGGATCCTATGAGTAGTATAGTAGGTATGAAATTGCCCCCTTTTTGCGGAGGAATACTAATTTTGCGGCGGAATAAGTTATCTCTGATGACGTCATGGCCTATTGTGTATAAAACAATGGGATTAACTGGAATGCTTTTGTCAAGGAGGGATTAAGAAAAACAAAGGGAAACAATACCAGGATTAACACTGGAATGCTTTTATTAGAAAAACAAAGGGAGACAATACCCATATCAAGCTTTCGCTGCTCATTTCAACCGCTCGACCAGAATCCCGGGAGTCTAGGAACTATAGATAACGTGACTTGTAGGTCAAGTGTGTGTTTATTAGTATCCCGCCGCAATAACTGCCGTAATTTTCCCTTTTTTGTCCTGAAAACTCAAAAGAACAGCATTATTTCATCTTATGACGGTATGGTTTGCACATAAATTATATTACAACATCGAGAAACTGTGTAAAAGGCAGAAATATGCAGTTAAAGAATTTTGAACTGTCAGGATGCCGTTACGACGTAGGCGGTTGTTTATCTTTTACATCTCAAGGGGATATTATTTTCGTCTCCGATCCTACACGCAAATTTAATGAATTTCCATAGAAAGAAAACCGGTTTGATACTTTTAAGGCTATTTTAGCCTAGATTTGCCCTTTTAAGAAAACTTACTACGATTCATAATGTTTTTGGGGTGTTTTTGATGCAAAATATCACTCTATCACGGATAAAAGACGTTAGCCACTTGAGCTCGTTTAGGGATTTGACCTCGAGGGTAGGCTAACAGCACGCGTATCTCCCAAATAAGGAAAGTAACTTCCTTATATGGGACACGGCCTTATGAGCAACATTTGTGGGGCAAAAGCTTGATATGAGGATTCCAACGGAACCCCAACAGAACCCCAAAAGAACCCAGTTTTAGGGCTGTAACTTGAGTCTATTGTTAGAAAACGCTTTTTCCGCTTTAGTGAAGATCAGTATCGCAAAGTTTTGAACAATTGTTTCGGCTTAAGGAAGGGCTCGATAGGTCAATAAGCTTCAACATATTTTATGGCCCTAGGATCGACAGTTCTCGTGGTCGATCTTCTGTTTGGTATGGTAGGATATAGTTCAAACGTCACACCTAGTACGCACTGAATGTCAATTTTCCAGTTAGTTAGGGGCGGATCCAGGATCTCCAGAAAGGGGGGCCCAAAGTTAAAAATAATGGAGACCAAAGTTTGAAACTTGCAACAGCAAATACAGTAAATGTATGGGAAAATCTCTCGAAAAAAGGGACCCGGACCCCCTCCCCCCCCCCCCCCCCCCCCCCCCCCCCCCCCCCCCCCCCCTAGATCCGCCCCCCTCCCCCAGATCCGCCCCCCCCCCCTAGATCCGCCCCCCTCCCCTAGATCCGCCCCTGTAGATAGAGCGTTTTCAAATGTTTCAAAATGCGTGAAAAATAACAAGTTCATTTTATTATTAATAACAATATTTTGTATATATTTCAGTATATATATTTTGCTGACCTAAAACCCATGTATGCTAATGTATACGGTGGTAGTGAAATAAATGAATTGAATTGAATTGAATTAGAGCTATTGTCTACGCTTTTAAAGTCAAGAGTGAGATCTTACCGATCCTTTCGCCTGACATATTAACCTCATAATCTTCCTTGTATAGATCTAAAGATTATAAGCTAATATTAAAAGCGTGAGTCAATTTAGCACGACAGAATTAATTAAGTCGACGTTTGAATTTGAACTTAGCCTATACTAAGCGCGCTAAACAGCGTAACTGTGAAGCAACCAACATTGCGGTATTTCTAGAAGAAACTCATTTAAAAATGCGATTTCCTTTTATTATTGGTACATAAAACTCACCATATCGGAGACTAAGCTTGTTGGCGCTAACACTGTCCGCGACATACGCATTTGACGTAAGGATTACGGTACCAATATTCCCACTTAAGCCTTGTAGAAGGGCACCCAAAAGGACCACATATATATGGAGCTTGAAGTACATCAGGATCATGAGGTTCGCGATCTCCAGCATGTAACTAACCATTGGAACTATAAGGGTGACCTTCCGGCCGACCCTATCGGAATAGGACCCCCAAAAGGGGAGCGTAAGGAGCATCGGCGAGTAGGACATGATCCAGTACAGGTAGAGGCTCGAGGCTTCGGTTTGGACCTGCAGTACAACAGGATAAACGTTTTGGCAACGGGAATCATTGTAGTTATTAGTCTAAAGTTAGCAATAGACCTCCTCGGCTTGGGCGTAAGTGTTGTGCCCATTTCAGATCACGTGACTTCATTTGAATAATCTTTCTTTGTTTGGGTTACTTCCATATTCATTATCCTACGGTGCGTAGCAGAAAAACAAAGAAAGAATACTCATGGGAATGCCACGTGATCTGAAATGGGAAAACATTACGCCCAAGCCGAGGAGGTCTATTCTACACTAGCACTTGAAAGAGAGCTCTCTGACCTATAGTCCAATATATCGGGACTAGTCCTATCCACATGTTGCCATTATTTAAAAGTTGATCAAAAGTTGCTGTTGTTCTTGTAAAGTAGCCTAAATATCACCGGAATATTTGCCATATTCCGGTAGTTTGTCCATAATATGGACACCAGTGATAAGTCACGTTAATACCAGTATATTGGAAGTTGTTAAAGATACGAGGATAGAATTTAGTGCCTTTGTAACATTTGAACCTTTACAGCTAAATGTATCGATATCAATTGGAATTAAAGAGCCCCAAAATTAGTAAAATTATCAAATGACATGGACATTGGTAGTGCCCCCCCCCCCTTAAAACAGCACGCCTGTAAAAAGAGAAAGAGCACTCTGACTGTTTCCTAAAGGGGTGCACCCACACAAATGATTGTGATCGAGATTTTTATTTCTAGTAAGTCTAACTGCAGACATAATGCATATTCAGAATCGCACCAGAATAAAAGCTGGGTAACTGTAGTAATAGATAAAATTCACTTGACAGGATTTACAAGTGACTCATACCTCCGTTTCAAGTTGCTGTAGGGACGTGGAGTTCGAATTATCTTCCTTGGTGGCATTATCCATCTGACAGCCTCCCTTGTCTGAACTAACCATTTCCCAGTAAGGGAAACCCTTGTCCTCGCTAATCCGAACATACATGTATTGGTTCTGTACCAATATATGCGTGAACACGCTCAATGCGTATATAAAAACAAGAGGTTCCACTCCACAAACCGACCGCACTCGTCCAATGACACCCATGACGCAGCTCTATGAAAGAAAGATCTTTGTAAACTAGCCGTTATTTCATACAAATGGTAAACTCGTAGGCACTGACATGACACTGCGATAAGCATGAGGCAGACACAGAGTCAGATGTACATAAAAGAGATAGATAAAAAGGCAGAGGCAGAGGCAGAGGCGGCTATTTTATCCTTGTGATTTACGTGGTGCTCGTTTTCCGGTTAAAACTTGTTCAATGGACTAGAGAGAAATTTTATAGAGTTGGCGCTCCATACGCTTAATAAAGGTCCGCGTCATTTGTTCACATGATTCATTACCATCAGAAACTCTTATGACTTAATGCAAAGGAATTCTACTATAATTTTGAGTTTTTTTGCGCTGTACAGTGAAATGCTCTTACCTGAACACACTTTTTGCCGAGTCTATGATATCGAAAATTGCGGTGAAAAACACTGCATTATAAGCAGGGTAAGAAATGTCACGATTTTAGGTTTAATTTAGTTGCATTAAATGAAGTTCGGTTCACCAGGAATAAGGAAAATAACCATCTAGGTGATAGTGGTGATAATCGACCATTCAAAGTGCCGATGAGCACAAATTTGGAGTTTGGATTGCCATCGAGCGGATGGAAAAGGGTTGCGAATTGCCCTTTTTGAATTCTTAAAGGGGCACTCACACGCTTGCCTGACAAGCAAATAATTCAAATCGCAATCCATTTCCATCGCCTTGATATTAGATACAAACACTATAGATTTGTATTGATTTGACAGTTAAAAGGTCATTTAACAAACTTGGACTGTTATTTTGGTTATTCCCGGTAGACTTAAATTTATTTTGGGTGATTAGAATTACACTTATTTTTTGACAGGCTGTACGAAAATTAAGCGTGCGAGTGCCCCTTTAACAGGCTGAACAGTTTTCAAACAACATCAAACAATGGAGATGTGATTGTGATTAAATCTTACATAAGATGCTTTATGAACTATAATGCGAATTCCAGTTCCTTTTTCTTTCTTGTACTAAGTTGAAGTACAATATATAAGATTCTGTGTTGCTTATGCAGACCACTGGCCTGGTTTTATAGAACTTTGTTAAAACAGCCGTGACATATCGAGCGTGCATTACTGATTTGAGGCTTGGGAGGGTAGGAGTGGAGTGGAGACCTCTGCGTTGAGACCCTGACGGGCCTGCAAATATATCTACGCAATAGTGAGAGATGACCAATGATTTATGCCAACCTTACCTTATCCGTTTGATTCTTAGTGTAAATTAAATTACGCTCTTCCAGTCGAAGCGTCTGGTTCACTGTTATCAGTATTCAGTGTTCGAATGTACCGGGGTGTGATGTTACTGTCGCTATTAACAATCTTAAACTAGGACAGCGCACGTCACTTTACTTCAAAATCCACTCCACAGTTATAAGCGATTGAAAATCTCTTATATTTGAGTGCAGCTGTTTTTAACATCTTGATATACGTATGTTTGTGCAAGCGTCCAAGTATCCGAGAGTCCCGCTGGTTCGTCGCAGTTTGTCGCGGTAAGTTCAGGGTCGAAAATTGCTATTATTTCAAGTCTATTTTTGGCATTCGCGAAGCCGGGAAGCCCTTTTCGTATATTTAACAATTAGACCTCAAGGCCGAATGTGCTATGATGAATAGACCATGAGGCCGAAGGCCGAATGGTCTATTGATATCATAGCACATGAGGACGAGAGGTCTAATTGTTTTAGTATAAACCAACTAGTTTGTCGGATTTGGCAAATAATTCCATTATTTTATGTTGAAAAAATCAAGTTTTCTTGCAAAGAAAGGTGATGGTTTTGCCAGGCACGGTCTATCACTAATAGACCATTAGTAGCTCAGCCAATCAGAATGCAGGATTTGTAATAGACCATTAGTTGGTTTATACTAAAAGGGTAGAGTAGTCTTGAAAGAACAAGGCGTTGCTACTGCTGGAGCACTTTATGTGCATACGCAGTTTCTTTCAAGTTGAATTGTTAAAGCTTTCCTTCAGTGTTGTATATTTGAATTTATGAAATTGAAAACCATGCATAACGACAATTCGCCAACACGAGAAAATTTCAATTTAACTCGGTCTGTTTTGTTGCGTGGTCAAGCGCTAAATTGCCGCATAAATTTGTTTTGGAAGTGCACCTATGGCCTGAAATCAAAATGACCACAATGAAAAGGTAGGCTCACCATCGTAGTCTACAACACGAGACAAGGGCAAATACATGTATGCAATAAATCTGGTGCCCCTATTATATAACCATACGAGAAAATAGTAGTTGAAAATTCAGTAGGGAGTGGGAGGGGTACTTCGTCCCGCCACCCACCACCTCCCCTGACAAAACCATTGTTTTGACCTCTTTCCTACACGTTTCAACTCAGTTATGTTTAGCTGGTTCCAAAGTAGAGTTATGGAGTACATAGTATGTTTATTTCACCCTTAACGTAAGTAGGTACGTGTGAGAACGTCATGCAATTTACAAACTCTTCTGTAAAGTACAAAAGTTCAAATGGACCGTAGCAATTAAAATTCGAACCCCCTGTTGAGGACTCTCCTGCGCCAGATAGCCACCCTGGAAATTCTGGATTGCCCTGACTTACCCTGGAATTCCAGACAACATTACCACCCTGGAATTCATGTTTACCTACCTTGGAAATTCATATATTTAGAAAGCCCAATCTGGAATTTTGTTTCTATACCATAGGGTACCCACCCTGGAATTTCACGCTGCTCTGGGTGCATAACCCTGAATTCAGTGGTCCTCACCAGGGGGTGCGGATTTTAAATGCTGTCGGTGCGCTTTAGTAAGTTTCAAGGATTTGATCCAGATTCGTCAACATGCAAAGGCACCAAAATGCAAAAAATTGTAATCATCAGTCTCATTCAGTTTTATTACCTTTTCTCTGTAAAAAAAACTACGGTTTAACAGTTATTTACAATGCGCTAAAGATAGTACATAATTATAGTTTTTGCGACCAGTAGAAAGTTAGTCATGGAAATATCAGGCCGGGAAAACACAAAACCGTTGCGAGTTCTGCATGCATATATTTGTTCAGACGGTTACTGAATTTGCCTTTGGATTTAGCAGACTAATAAGGCCCACATCGGGCGGGACAGATGGTCTCAACCTGCCCGAGAGCAGACGAAAAAAGATCTATCCACTTCACTATTTTTGACGCCCAATCATGCATATCCTGATGCGACGGACATCCTTTTGCGAGAGTACCATGAACAAAAATATTCCTCAGTTCACCATCCCAGATATTTACGTCTGAAATATTTCCAGCAAAACTCTGCCCTGCGATAACCCCGCCAGCGTGCGATTGGAGTCTTTGGCCGATTGAGAGTGCTCCATTGGTGATGGCGTAGTAAGATTCTCCAAATACTTCATCGTCTTCAAGATGACCGTCATTAAGATGAGTTTCAGTCTTCCAATTCCAGCTACTTTTCTTAAACTCAATAGCCAGATGGTACCATTGCCCGTTCATGAGATTGAGAGAGCTGGGAATCCGCCTGTCATGAATAAGATGGTAATAAGTTTGAAATAATAGGAAACGTACCTTCCTTCCTCAGGGAAATGAGGTATGGACTTATTTTGATGAAGTCACCAATTATTCGATATTGTGTGGCCAAGCGTTTGAAGACTGAAGTACATAACTAAGGGTACGTTTAATTTTCAAACATTTTGTGTGTTTTATGTTTAGGTTCAATGAGTACTTTTGCAAAATAGTTGTCATTTCGTCTGCTTTTTTTAAGCTATGGACGTTCATGTGTTATTTATCATTTTAAAGCTTTTGAAGAGTAGAAAACAAATATAATATTTTTATCATCTATTAATAAATAATTTATGAAATCAATAATTTGTCAAAAACTTTTTTTCTCGTTTGGCTAAGTTCTGGACCGTCAGAGTTCAGTAGAACTACCCAGTTTATACAATTCTTTTTTCGAGTGGCATACTGCAGAATATCCCACGCGTCACTTGTATTTTCTGGTACACACACGAGCCTTTAGAAAGAGGTCAAAGTGATGATACTTTTTAGGAGCCCAATTTTGTCAGGGGAGGTGGTGGGTGGGGGGACAAAGTACCCCTCACCACCATCTACTGAATTTTCAACTATTATTTTCTCAAATGGTTATATAGGGGTACCAGATTTTATTGCATAAATGTACTCGACTCGTGTTGCAGAGTAACGATGGCAGGCTTACTTTTTCATTATGGTCATTATTTTGCGAGATAATTGCAGTCAAAAATCGAACTTTTCTTAAAAAATAGAGTGGAGATAAGGAATTAACCTTGTGTGAAAGCTAACGTGCTAATGAAATGGTCCCATGTGTGCTTCTGAGCGTTAGCCCTAGTAAGCGGAGAAAGAGAAAAAAATATCTGACCCCGAGAGGGATTCGAACCCTTAAAAAATAGGTTGGGGGTTTCGGGTAATACCAGAGTAGCATTGTTTTAGCCTCTCGACCCCTTATGCGAGTGCATTTGCTAGGTAAACACACAGAACACAAGGGATAATGGAATATTCTACAGGGTATGCCACTCGAAAGCATTGTAAAACTATTTTATTCGTAAATGCAGTGCATGATGGGAAGGTTGAGTGGAATATCGTGGAATATGCATTCCTGCATTCTGATGATTGATTTTTTTCAATACAAGTTATTTAACAAAAAAATCGGCCGCCATTTTGGAAAAAGGTGTATTGTTTTGTTTTACGCCACCCCTATAAAAAAAACACCAATCAGCAGATGTGAGCATCTCGTTTCTAAGCCAATCAAAATGATTTTCAAGTACCTGGTTGTGCTTCTCATCTGTATAACGACGTGATTTTTCTCAAGCAAAATAAGAGCCGCGATTGGAATGCTCGATGAGATAATGTGGACCAGAGTTTGTTGAGATTGGCCAGTAACTTCAGTCGTTTGAAACCACATATTGATAGACCAATCACCAACATCCAGATTAGGTAGGGATGGCTTATAAATCATGTCCGAGATCGAGGGGGAGGATGGGAAACGCATTTTGAAGTCCGCTGTCGAGAAATAATAATAAGAAGAAGAATAAAAAGGCAAATAATGAAACAAAGAACACTGCATCTGGGTTGTTACAATTATCAATTTTTTCTCACTCGACGGAGTGCACGAGTATGCAGAACTAACAAAAGTACCAGGGAGGCGTCAACTGGTGAAATCTTCACAATGAGCTAGTTTTTGAGTTCAACACTGACCTTCGTCACAAGAAGCTCCCTTGTAGCACTTCTTACAGACACACCGGCGGCTTTTGATATCAGGAAATCCAGACTGACATATGAGATGTGCATTAGGGCACGGCTTGCTGGCACAAATGTTCTGGAAAAGGTTTTGGTTGTGAGAAACTATACCAGTGTATACTACTAATAATAGTTCCATCCACCACATGACACCACCATTAGGGTCCATTAGACTTCATTATTGTTTAGACTTGCGTGATCTTAAGATTCTTTAGGCGTAAACTCGATGTTTTATTGAAATCTCTTAAAAGATCGCCCATATTTCCTGATATTTCTGTTGTGATCAAGCGTCACATGTCTTTGGAGATGCGGATGGGGGATTCTAATGGTCTCTTTTAGGGGTGATCTTGATCTTCAATAAATTTTAGGGAGATTGGTATCGTTTAGGCCCGAAACTGCGTGTCCAAATTGTTTTTTCCCATGATGGTGCTTCTGAAAACCGTGTAAGAAAGAAAGATTATTCGACGAGAAGATGATAAATTAGAAACAAACACGGAAATTTCTTGATGGGTATCTTTCACCTGTTAACTGTGTCCTTCGCGCCTACTTGGCACGTAAGACCTCATCTTTTAGGGTAATAACTTTTTGAGCCACGCCATGGCCCGCCATGTTTGGTATCTTTTAGGGGTGAAACTGAAAATTTCCGACGATCATCCCCGACCAAAAAATATTGGAGTCCCTCTCCCCCTCCCCGGGACACAGACACGCCGCATACACAAATAAACATCTGGAAATTGCTGTCAGGGATTTGATCCCCCGTAATTACCTTGATAGCACTGTATACACACCCAGGGCAGTTACTCAGTTCACCCGGATGGGCCTCATCACTTGATGAACTCAAACGGCAATCAAGTGTAATAGGAACAAACGTGCCGGAGTGACAATCAGGTTCAAGGAAGCACTCCGACCTGCACCCACTAGCGCTGTTCGTGGTTATGTTTTTGAACACGTCTTTGTGGAAGGATTTGCCATTGATAGGAGCTCTCCACGTCACTGTTCGGCAGAGCTCTAGTTCACAACGAAAAATATCTCAATTTCACGAGCCTCCCTCGTTAAAATATGTTAAAGCCAAGGTCTTTTCTGAACTACTGTTGGCAAACATTATCTGTTCCTATTTGCGCCAGACATATCAAGAAAGTCCTGTCTTTTTTTTTCACGAATTCGCGCGGGCTGCCTGTGGTATTTTGAAATATTGACACAGGCCTTTTGGCGAAGCAAAAACAAAATGGCGACTAAGGGGGATTTCCTAATAAGGAAGTTTTACAACGTCGACAATTCGACAGTACTTGGCGAAATTTTATTGATATTTAGTTCTTTTCCCAGCCAGGAATCAAAATGTCACAAAATACGCAAGAAAGAATCAAAGGAACCTAAAATAATAATCACAAAAACTAAACAGTTTACAAACATTAGTTCCAAAATTTATCAGGACATCACTGGTTTTGCTTTGGTCAGCAAATGTGTAAAACACGAAGGCCCATCAAGAAAATGTCTGGCCTTTTTGCTAGCGAAGAACAGATTTTCTGAGGAACAGTGGCCCGTTATTCTCAGAAAACCCGAGCATTCTCTGGCCCCAAGTGTGTTTTGTAAATTTGAATGGATTGATCTCCACATTTTGTTTTTTACCCAGCTGATTTGGATTACTGAATGGATATTCAGTAGTTATGTGTTTACGTTTTAAAAGAAACCTTCTTGATGGGCCTTCGAGTATTTCACTTTTGCTGCTTTTGTATCCTCGTCTTTGCTGAAAAAGCTGGCAAAACGAAACAGGTTAATTGTTTGCCTGCAGTCCCTATATTTTTTTCATCGTCAGTAAGTTTTTTTTTTTTCATCGTCAGTAAGTTTTTTCGAGCTAACGGTCGGCCCCCTACGTCTCCAAGGTAGCGCAGATGTCAACAAAAATTTTTTATGAAGTTTGATTTAATTTCTGGAGGAACCACAAATAACCATTAAAAATGGAAAAGGCTTTTGGGTGGATCAGTAGCGACACAAATCTAGCCATCTATTAAAAGACATAGCTCGCGTTTAACTGATGGTAATGCGCAAACTTTGTCTTTCATCATTGAAGGGGAATTCCTGTATCCTCAGGGACATTATCAGTTTAAAAAGTTGCTAGGAAAAAATAAATATGTTCCTTTCTTGCCAGGAGGCGCCTGGTGTGATTTCTTAGAAGCTCCTCCGGCAATTTTTCGAGCCATGCAGAAAGGGGGAAAATAATGATTTATTGCCAGCAACAGAAAAACAATCAAACGTATGATAATATTTGAACAAGTTCTTTGTAGATGGTAGAGGAAACAACATTTTCCCAGCAAACAGAACGTTTTTTGTTTTTCTCCTCGAAACTTCAAAACAATTTTCCGTATGCAGAACATATCTTGATATTACTATAACTTTAAAATGCATACATATAGAACAAACGATACTATTGTAAATACCTTCTGTAGCAACTGAAACATTTTCGACTAGAAACAATCCGAGAAAGACATAGCGGAGGAATTCCTCCCGGCAGCGGCTACCGGACGACATCTCTTGTGTTAGCAGGGGTATACGCCAGGAGATTTTGTAAATCTACATGCCAAGCTCATGAATGCAGTGCAGTACTTGTACCAAAGTCACCCCAAAAAGTTGCAGTCCTGTGACTGCGGGCCTATAGGCTACGTATGCCACTAGTAGTGGTCATTAAGCAGATTAAGCATCCTTGACGCTTATTTTGTTAAAGGTTTTAATTATCAGTCAAAACGGTTGATTTGTTAATTAAACGCCTAGCACGGTACCTTTTTTAAAAAGTTACAAATTGTGTAGAGCATACTGAGGTAGTGTTTAAAGTTAATCACTAGCCGTTGGATGCTTCTTGGCTGATTTATTTATTGATTAACTTCATTATTTTCTTAGTCATCTTTTCGGCGCCCATCTAAAGATATAGATACATACTCCTTATTGTTGTCGTGCACCGCAAGGGATCCACAATAGCGCTGCGCATATATTCTAAAATTAGAGACTTAGACAAACAACCCTCAGAGCCCTAGTCAGCCACTCCTTTGTTATTGTTTTCAGTCGATATCAGACAACGAATTACGTGTAGAAATCTTGAAATAGTCTTCTAAAAACAAAGTTTTATTATTCATTTATCGAATTCTATCGAAAATATTGCACTACATCCCCTAAATCAGCCGATGGAAATGGATGGTTTCTCTGTCTTGGTATGTTGCTAGGATGACAAAATGGAGGCTCACAGAGGCTCTTTAAAGAACTCGTGTGAGCCACTCGGTATCAGAAGACGAATTACGTGTAGAAATTTGAAATAACCATCTAAAAACAAAGTTTTCTTCTTCATTTACCAAATTGAACCGAAAATTTTGAACTACATTCCCTAAATCAGCCGATGGAAATGGATGCTTTTTCAAACTTATGTTGCTTGGCTGTCAAAGTGGCGGCTGACACAGGCTCGTTATACCGCCCCAGGGAGGGGGGGGGGGGGGGGGGGCATATCAAGAAAATAAGCCAAATCAGGGTTTAAGAAAAACCGCGCGAGTCCTGGGTCGAGGGGGATAAAACTTCACCGGAAGTAATTATCTTCCATATGTTTTACTGTAAAAAAGCTCGATTTTGAGCTCGATTAGTTGTGCTCTGGCGTTGTGATTCGCAGCTTTATACGAAAATATCGAGCACAGGATATTAGTTTAATCCTTTCTTCGCTAGAATCAAGGCAGTTTTGATCCTGAAATTATTTTCAGTTCAAGGAAACGGAGAAACGAAACTCGAGGTAAGTCGCTTCTCCGTCGGTCGGTTCTCTACGGAATGACAACATCACTTAATATGTTTTGTTTCCTTCAAAAAGACTATAAAAAGTCTTTTTATTTTTATAGATAAATCCGTTCTTTTCAAGCAATTTCTTCTCTATGCAGCTGTAAATGGCTTATTCATGAAATCCTATTGACTTGAAATCAAGGAGTCGGCCAAGTAAAAACTCCGCTCACGTGAAAAGCATAAACAAATCGAATCTTTCAGAGTTTCGCCATAAGTTTCGGCGGAGGGAAGGGGAAAAGCTCAAATGGCGGATCACAGCCACGCTGCTGATGAAGAACTGACTGTTGAACATTGCACGGAAGTTCTTTCAGCTTCTTTCCACCCAACGAGGGAGTTCTGTCACAACTCCCGCGCCGTGAATTATTGAGGTGATAGGTGGAATTGCTACAGTGCGTAAAAGCATAAATCCTTGTCTGATGGAAGAATAATAAATATATTTACGTATTTGAATATGAATAAATATCAAGAACATGTCATCGATAGTGCTTCTTGCTCGAGTTAATTATATTATGTCACTTGATAGGGAAACGAATGGGAAGCGAGTTTCGTTTCCTTGAGAAGAAACTAATTTCACGATCAAAACCGCCTTGATTCTAGCGAAGAAAGGATTAATTTAATATCCTGTGCTCGATATTTCAGTCCGTATAAACTGCGAATTTTACAACGCGAGAAAGATTCTCGATTTGTTTATGTTTTTCATGTGCGCGGGTTTTTTTTTACTTGGCCGTCGAGAATCAAGAGGTCAATAGGATTTCATGAATAACCAATTTACAGCTGCATAGCGAAATAATTGCTTGAAAAGAACGGATTTATTTGTAAAATTAAGAGTATTAATAGTCCTTTGAAGGAAACAAGAGCATATCAACTCGTGTTTGTCATTCGGTAGAGAACACTGGCGGAGAGGTGACTTACCTCGAGTTTCGTTTCTCCGTTTTCTTGAACAGAAAATAATTTCAGGATCAAAACCGCCTGGATTCTAGCGAAGAAAGGATTAAACTAATATCCTGTGCTCGATATTTTCGTATAAAGCTGCGAATCACAACGCAAGAGCACAACTAATCGAGCCTAAAACCGAGCTATTTTACAGTGAAACATATGGAAGAAAATTACTTCCGGTGAGGTTTTTTCCCCCTCGACCCAGGACTCTCGCGGTTTTTCTTAAACCCTGATTTGGCTTATTTCGCCAAAAGCTGTCGTTTTGCCGACGTTGCAAAACTTCCTTATTAGGAAATTCCCCCTTACCTTATTTGGAAGGTCTGTTAGTACTTTTCCTCATATCTTAGCGAAAAAGGCAGGAAAATTGACCAAAACTTGCAGATACTCGAGAAACATCTTTCTCTTGGTCGCCATTTTGTTTTTACCCCCGCCGAGGGGCCTGAGTCACGTTTTGAACACCACAGGCAACCCGCGCGGAATTGCCATAAAAACGACAGCACTTTCTTGATATGGGTGGCGGGATGCTCGTTGCACCTCGCCACAATGCTTTTATCAATATCGCCATTATTTGGTACCTTTTAGAAATTTCATAATAAAAGCTCTAAAAAAATATGGCGTAAAATTTTCTTATAACAAAATGTATTTTCATGACAATTCCCCTTCAAAGGACTCCGACTATTAAGAGGTTCCAAACGCGTAGGGTGTTGCAAATTGGATTCCCAGCTTTACGAGAGCAATAAAAAAAGCCTCTTCTGTGGTTTTTCCTGAGTGGGTGCAACCCAAATAGGCTCTTCTGTAGTTAGGTATTTCCGAGGGGGGTAATTTTCACTGAATGTTATCAAAAAGTGCACAAATGAAGCCAAAGTTAATAAGTTTAAAACGTCTTGGCTTTGCTTTACATTGGTTCGTCTCGCCATGAAATAATAATGGAAAGCGGACAAATTAGTTCAAAGTTCACCACCTGGATTGCTGTAAATAGGAAAATTTTTGTGAAATTCAAGTGAAATTCTATAGATTCTATAGGTTTGTTCAAAGCTTCAGGAGGCTAGATTCCGCTAAGAAAATAGCACAAAAAAAGTTATCGCCTTTTTGAGTGCTTTTTTCGACGGAATCTACCGACTGTAGCTTTGGATTTTCTTGAATCGTATGATCTAGTCCTCAGATTCGACACAAAATAGATATTATACGATTCTCTAGGATTATCCAAAGCATCACAAGGGCGGATCAAGGGGGGAGGGGTGATTAGGGTGGCTAGCCACCCCACTGGTTCTCATATTACTTGTAAAAATCTTAAGATTAGCCACCCCCTTGGTCTGAACTCTGTAGTATATCCTTTGTGCTAGCCACTCCCCTTCTTAAGGGTCTGCATCCGCCACTGCTTCAGGAGGCTAGATTCTGCTAAGAAAATACGAAAAAAAGGGCGATATCGCCTTTCTTTGGGTGCTTTCGGCGGATTCTACCGACTGAACGCTTTGAATATACTTGAATCCTATGATATCTCGTCAACGGTAAATTTCACGCGAAAAACGATAGCGCGCGCGCGGGACTAACAAGAGTGAATACTTGCATGCAAACCTTTCAAAAGATTCTTAAATTGTTATTATATAAAAAGTGATATAATCAAACTATAAAATAAGAACATTAATGTAACATGCAGAAAACTATCAACATTGGAGAAAGCAAACAAAAATCGCGCTCCTAAGTGTTCGGATTCATGTGAATGGATAAACATGTGAATTCCGAACAATTCACATTCTTGTGTCATTTGATCAATTCAGCTTTTCTCATGAATGACCTGCAGAAATTCCCTGTGTTATCAATCAAATTGGTTTCTCCCACTTCGGTTGTGATTTTGGTACACGAATATGGTATCACTTTGGTATCACTTGTAGTCCAGTGACCAAATGGACTGCCTGGTTCAAATTCCAGTGGAAATCCAATCCTGGATCGGAAGTTGGATTACCAATCAAGCGGGGATCATCACTTCAGTCGTCATTTCGGTACACATGTGAGCGTCGTCCGACGCCCTTCTTAATCCTTCACTAAGTACATTCAAATTAAAGGTGTGTATTTGGTCATTTTCCAACATCATATGATTTCTGCTCGACGCTATCTTTTGTATGGGCTTATCCGGGTACGTTCTCTTCTTTGCCTACGATATCTTGCGGTTTCTCTGGTACGTTCTCTTCTTTGCCTACGATATCTTGTGGTTTCTCTGGTAAGTTCTCTTCTTTTTCTGCCATATCTAGCTGTACAGGTTTCTCTGGTAAGTTCTCTTCTTTGCTTCCAATATCTAGCTGTACAGGTTTCGCTGGTGAATTCTCTTCTTTGCTTCCGATATCTAGCTGTACAGGTTTCTCTGGTAAGTTCTCTTCTTTGCCTCCAATACCTTGTTGTATGGGTTTCAATGGTAGGATTTCTTCTTTGCTTGCATCTGCCTTCATCTTTTTTCTGCTGTTCATGATCTCATAAGGAACATCAAGGAGGCTGAAAAGAGTTTTATAAAAAAACTTATTCTTTGTAAAAAAATACTGATAACAAAACTCCCACAAATTACATCACTCACAGTGTTATCAGAAGAGCAATGAACGCTATACAACCAGCCAACACGAACACAAACCCAGGAAAATCAAATCTTAGCGAAAGCGGGTACAGATTGTTAAACAGTGCCACGCCAAGAAACTTGCCAACCGCATTCAGCTGCCCGGTTACGGAGAAAAGAGTTCCTATAAAATGTAGATAAAATGATATTTAGTAGGATAATTATTACTTCATGTATGCCCATCGCGGCCCGGCTATCGTATAGCATAGGCCATCGATGAGTCCCCTTCAAACGTACTCTGACGTGTTTAAAAGTTCAATCCCATTTCCCTCAATATCTACAAATATGAAGTGTAGTACTGAGAAATAAATAAAGTAAATGCGCCTTCTCCACCTCCCTCCTCCTAGACGACTCTCTTTCTTTACCCCTCGAGACCGGCGTCAACCGGCACCACTGTGTCTTGTGCCGTAACGTCAGTAGGTATAATGAAACAAAGAAAGCATTAAGAAAGTGCGGTCGCTTTCTGTGAAGTCGCGCGGGCTTCCTTTCGCCTCCTGGGGGGTTTGCCCTTTGGCGGAGTGAAAAACAAAATGGCTACCAACACTAGATGTTTCTCGAATATCTGTAAGTTTTAAGCGCTTTTTTCGCTGAGATAAGAGGGAAATAGTAACAGACTTTCCAAGAGTTGATATTGATTTGCACGTTTAAAAAATGTTTCTCTATACAATCTATTAAGAATTAGGCCCTTGCTGTTTCGCCTCGTGCAATCGACTGGGTTTAATTTCGACGCGACAAAAGCCAGTCGACTGCACTGGGCGAAACAGGACAAGAATCTGAAGTGACGTTTTTGAAAATACGCAGCGCGAAACGACTGTAAGGCAGTTGCCAGTTGCCCTGGACACTGAAATTAGCACAGAACAAGGTCCATTGTGGGCTGGGCTGGCTTCTTGGGTTATCGTAAAGACAAAATTTCGCGTCCGTGGCAAATAGTACCTTGCTCGTCGCGTCCAACAATTTTAGAGAGCGTGCTTGCAACGATTGCTTGATGCGTGGTTCTTAACAGTCCCAGCACTGGAGCTACGAGAAAAAAAAATTAAAAAAAGCAGTTGCAAAGATTTCTCCAATACTGGAAAACAAAATTGTCCACCCTGTACCGGGCAGTACCGGGACTCGTCACGACTCGTTCGCTCTTTCCGTTACGATGGCTAAGAAGTTATCAGTGGTGTTCGCCTTAAATAAAGTCGTCGTGTTTTTAAAGCCAAATTACGGCCTGAATAGACCTTCGCATCTACCTAAAATTTACCACTGCCTTTGTGATAAGAGAACGGTTTATTGCAAAGGCATCGGACAACTGTAAACGCGCGGACTATCCGACAACCAGTGTCTCTTATGTCTTGCCTTAAAAACTCGCAAAATTTAGAGTACTCTTTATTGGTGAAAATTTCTATTCAATTTGCGTGTCGAGAAAGAGGCATGGGCCACCTTAACTCTTGTGTGGCTAGTCATAGGAATCATAGGGCAAATGATAAAAAGTTTTGATCTCCTACTTACACAAAAACACCATCCAAGTGGTGTCAGACAAGGCAAACCAAACATTTCCAGCCACGTCAGACAAGTAAGCAATCTGGGCAATTCGCAGCTCGCTGATACATCTCCTCAGTACTGTGATTGACGTGACGCCCGCGCATGCGTAAACAAAGAACTTGTAGGCGTTAAAATACCCAATAAGGCGTGGTCCCCAGCACAGGGGCGTCCGTAATAGGAAGAGTAGCGTACTGGAGCTAGTCCCGACCATAGTCAAGATGTTGATAGTCGATAGCAACAGTAAAAGGAACACATTGTGCCGTTGACCATCGCGGTGCTTTGTAAACAATAACCAAAAAGATCTGAGGCTCTGCAGCGTAAAAAAGTGCCTTTCCTTTGGATCTTCGGCGGGTTTGCGGCTCTCTATGAGGATAAAGATGGTGTACAGAAGGGCTGTGGACAAGCACCCGATTACAAACCATATCGGCGCTTTGAACCCTAAGTGCTTTATCCAGAACCCACTCGTCAGCTGCCCGACGGTTCCGGCTATGAAGGCGCTGAGCTGGATCGCCGCTGATAAAATAAACACATCACAAAATGAAGAAAAATAAAAGTAGAAAATTAAAACAAATATCAGAAAAATTCGAAAACGTGAAATTTTTCCAAGATAGATGATACCTCTAGCAAACCAAGCAAATGACAATGGTTTCAATCAAATTATAAACATTTGGTTTATTGTCACGCCTTTTATTAGGGGTCCTTGTTGGTTGGTAGGTACTTCACACTTTTTGGTAACATTTAATGGTCCAAATCAATTATAAGCCACGTCCTTTTTGGAGCTTTAGGGGGAAATGGAATGAGTTCCCAACGAGCATCCCCGCCCTCAATATAGGGGGTGTTATAGACAAATCTTGAGATTCCCGTGTAATACGGGATATTTGACAAATTGACTCACCGTGTCTAAAGCTAAGCTTATCTCTCGGTACAGTATCGGCCAAATACGAGCTTGATGACAAGAACAGTGCGCTGATATTTCCCGTTAAACCCTGCAAGACGGCGCTCGCCAAAATCAAGTAGATCGGCAGATGAAAGTACATTATCAGAAGCAAAATCACACACTCCACTATGTAGCTGAAAAGGCAAGAAAAGTGGAAATCGGTTTACTTCGACAGAAAGACCTCTCCTTTGATATGAAGTCATACCTTGCGACGCTATCAAAACTCAAGCGCGCTGCATGATTGGGTCATTCAGAGAACTCATTGATTAAGTGATAAATTACCAAATTGCCATGTAGCAACTTGTCTCGCAACGTCGCAAAAAGTAGAGGGCTCGGGTCTACATATTATGCAACTCTCCACGCAACAAATATTGCGTTGCGAGTTGCAAGAAAGATTGTCTCGTGTAACGTGGCCTTAGAGGTACTTGCACGAAGTCACCTCAATACAAGTGTACGCATGTCTGTGCAAGTCAAAACTTTCGTCGCCTTGCGTGAATGGACGATTCCAGCTATAACGCACGTGCGCGCTGCATGTCGGTAGATGTGTGACATTTGTCAAACAAGCTGTTAAAAAAGCGCGCGCTGCATTCTGGTAGTTGTGGGAAACGGCTCTTGGCATTTCTGAATAAAGAAGAGAGCGCGCGCTTATAGCTGGAATCGTCCATTGAACTTGCGTTTTGTTTGGCCAGGGCGCGAGCCCGCGCGCGCTCTCCAGTGTTTTTTTTTTGGCGTTCGGGATTCCTGTGTTGTTCCCCTCGACACAGGAATCCCGCGCGACAAGAAAAATCAAATATCCGAAAACCCACTGCAGATCCGGCTCGCAGGCTTTAACTCACGTGAACAAGATCTCATTCATATTAGTCAAATCACACTAGTGGTCTATTATCAATGCTGCGTTCTGATTGGTTGAGCTACTCGTAGACTATAAGTTATAGCCTACTAGTAGCGAAAAGTGTCGGATTTGAAAGCCAGAAAATGGCAAATGACCAGAACAAAAACATTTTTTGGCAATACAAATTGACCTACTAGTGTGATTTGACTAAAACAATTATTCCTCTCGCCCTCATGGCCTCTGAGTCAATAGCCCATTCGGCCTTCGGCCTCATGGGCTATTGACTCAGAGCCCATTCGGGCTCGAGGAATAATTGTTAATTAAGTGCATGTACGTTACCTGGTAAGCGGACACACAAATCCTATCTTACGACCAACTCTGTCGGTGTACGAGCCCCAGAATGGTAAAACTAGCAGCATTGGCGAGAAAGAGATGACGTAATAGAGTAAAAGTCTGGCGGTGGCTGACTGAACCTACAGACAAAATGAACACATTTAAAAATTGCTAAGATTTGAGCCAATTAGGATGGCAAATTAATTTAGCGTATTTGTTGGCTGAGGTAGACTGATATTAAATGAGTCACATTTTCCTCATGTAAACTGTAATTAAAATTCGCGAAAATCTTTGCAATTATGTATCAACGAAATGACTTAATTTTCGCCATATCACCATATTCTCAGTTGTTATTTTTATAATATGGTGTTGGTACAATTTTGATGTTTTCGATGACCATGTCCCCTGTTATTTGCACGTGTATTAGAGCGGATTTCAGATGACTGTCGTGAGTAATTCGCAATTACCGTTTTCACGATGTTGCGCACGCAGCAGTAAATGGATGAGAACAATGCTTGTCTGTTTTGAATAACAAAAGCCGTCTTCACCAGAACGAGTCAGAACAGCTCAAGGGTATTGTTCTCGCAACATCGTGAAAACGGTCAATTTGTAATTACTTTGCAATTGGTTTCATGCACTATAGTCATGAAAACCGCTCTATTTACACATTAGCCGCATTCACACTAGAGACGGAAAACTCGTTTTTCGTCCGGGGAGGCAGATTTTTGACGGGAAATCTTAGTGTGGAACCGGGACGAGACGGATTTTTGAGGGGAAATCGTCTGAATTCATAGTAAATAATTTGAGAAGCAGTTCTTCAACTTTGTCAATTTTTCTTTTTCTAGAAAAAATGTCGCATCAGACGGAAAACTCGTCAGACGAAAAACCCGTCATGACAACTTTTTGACTTTTCCGTCCTCTGGTGTGAAATACGGCTCTCACCTCGATCTCCAGTTGTTTAAGAGCTGAAGTCGCGTTCATTGCCTGTATTCCAGCAGAGCTGTTCTCAGCTTTACACCCTCCCTCAGCGGATGTTTTAACCATACTCCAGTATGGGAAACCCATATCCTCGCTAAACCGAACATATATGTACTGGTTCTGAACGAGATGCATTATAAAAAGTGCGAGGGCATAGAGAAATATAATAGGCTCCACTCCAGCCACGGAGCGTACTCGTCGGAACAGATGCACGACGCCCATGGCTCACAAGACCAGTGAGTGCCTATTGAAAGAAGTTTTTAGTTGTGACAACAGTAGCCTGCACAAAATCAACCAGAATCTAGCTCCAGAGGTGCTGTAAGAATTGTTTGAAATTTAAGGGGTGGGAATTCAAGATTTGTCTTGCCACGCATTGAAAAAGACCTTCAGTTCTAGTGGTCTCAAAATTTTGAATAACCTTCAACAAGATGTAACAGATATAGCGTCTCCTCTGACTTTCAAATAAATAAATAAAAAAACGTCACTCTGCTGGACAATTAGCTACGGCCAATGATATATTTCTAGTTGGTATAACATATTTTTTTTAGTGTAGATAAATCTAGTATTTATATATTTTTAATGTTTATTAGATACTTTTAGATTAGAAGTGGTCACGACACTAATGAAAACCAGCCTAGTGGCTGTTTTAGCTTATTCGTGAATAAATAAAGGATGAATTGCTTGTAGGCGGTTGCTTGGGTGTTTTTATCGCGGAATCGGGCGCCATTTTTGGTTTAAAGACGCGCGCGGCCCCGATCAGCGAACATCCGGCCGAGTTTTCCACGATAAAAACAACCAGCAACTCCCTGCAAGCAATCTATAAATGTGTTTTCATTGGATTGGTGAGGTGGAAAGGTCGGGATGCCCGTCAACATAATAGCGAGGGCTACATGTTAAGAGGGGCTATCACGTGATATTGACCCTGCACAACCGAAATGGCGGAACAACCCTTTCGCCCTATGTAGGCGGATCCGGGATCCAACCCATGACATCCGTCATCCATTGTGTGTCGCTAGGATCCGGGATCCAAGGACTGGGATCCGGGATCCAACCCATGACATCCGTCATCCATTGTGTGTCGCTAGGATCCGGGATCCAAGGACTGGGATCCGGGATCCAACCCATGACATCCGTCATCCACTGTGTGTCGCTAGGATCCGGGATCCAAGGACTGGGATCCGGGATCCAACCCATGACATCCGTCATCCATTGTGTGTCGCTAGGATCCGGGATCCAAGGACTGGGATCCGGAATCCAACCCATGACATCCGTCATCCATTGTGTGTCGCTAGGATCCGGGATCCAAGGACTGGGATCCGGGATCCAACCCATGACATCCGTCATCCACTGTGTGTCGCTGGGATCCGGGATCCAAGGACTGGGATCCGGGATCCAACCCATGACATCCGTCATCCATTGTGTGTCGCTGGGATCCGGGATCCAAGGACTGGGATCCGGGATCCAACCCATGACATCCGTCATCCATTGTGTGTCGCTGGGATCCGGGATCCAAGGACTGGGATCCGGGATCCAACCCATGACATCCGTCATCCATTGTGTGTCGCTGGGATCCGGGATCCAAGGACTGGGATCCGGGATCCAACCCATGACATCCGTCATCCATTGTGTGTCGCTGGGATCCGGGATCCAAGGACTGGGATCCGGGATCCAACCCATGACATCCGTCATCCATTGTGTGTCGCTGGGATCCGGGATCCAAGGAATGGGATCCGGGATCCAACCCATGACATCCGTCATCCATTGTGTGTCGCTGGGATCCGGGATCCAAGGACTGGGATCCGGGATCCAACCCATGACATCCGTCATTCATTGTGTGTCGCTGGGATCCGGGATCCAAGGACTGGGATCCGGGATCCAACCCATGACATCCGTCATCCATTGTGTGTCGCTGGGATCCGGGATCCAAGGACTGGGATCGGGATCCAACCCATGACATCCGTCATCCATTGTGTGTCGCTGGGATCCGGGATCCAAGGACTGGGATCCGGGATCCAACCCATGACATCCGTCATCCATTGTGTGTCGCTGGGATCCGGGATCCAAGGACTGGGATCCGGGATCCAACCCACGACATCCGTCATCCATTGTGTGTCGCTGGGATCCGGGATCCAAGGAATGGGATCCGGGATCCAACCCATGACATCCGTCATTCATTGTGTGTCGCTGGGATCCGGGATCCAAGGACTGGGATCCGGGATCCAACCCATGACATCCGTCATCCATTGTGTGTCGCTGGGATCCGGGATCCAAGGACTGGGATCCGGGATCCAACCCATGACATCCGTCATTCATTGTGTGTCGCTGGGATCCGGGATCCAAGGACTGGGATCCGGGATCCAACCCATGACATCCGTCATCCATTGTGTGTCGCTGGGATCCGGGATCCAAGGACTGGGATCCGGGATCCAACCCATGACATCCGTCATCCATTGTGTGTCGCTGGGATCCGGGATCCAAGGACTGGGATCCGGGATCCAACCCATGACATCCGTCATCCATTGTGTGTCGCTGGGATCCGGGATCCAAGGAATGGGATCCGGGATCCAACCCATGACATCCGTCATCCATTGTGTGTCGCTGGGATCCGGGATCCAAGGACTGGGATCCGGGATCCAACCCATGACATCCGTCATCCATTGTGTGTCGCTGGGATCCGGGATCCAAGGACTGGGATCCGGGATCCAACCCATGACATCCGTCATCCATTGTGTGTCGCTGGGATCCGGGATCCAAGGACTGGGATCCGGGATCCAACCCACGACATCCGTCATCCATTGTGTGTCGCTGGGATCCGGGATCCAAGGAATGGGATCCGGGATCCAACCCATGACATCCGTCATTCATTGTGTGTCGCTGGGATCCGGGATCCAAGGACTGGGATCCGGGATCCAACCCATGACATCCGTCATTCATTGTGTGTCGCTGGGATCCGGGATCCAAGGACTGGGATCCGGGATCCAACCCATGACATCCGTCATCCATTGTGTGTCGCTGGGATCCGGGATCCAAGGACTGGGATCCGGGATCCAACCCATGACATCCGTCATCCATTGTGTGTCGCTGGGATCCGGGATCCAAGGACTGGGATCCGGGATCCAACCCACGACATCCGTCATCCATTGTGTGTCGCTGGGATCCGGGATCCAAGGAATGGGATCCGGGATCCAACCCATGACATCCGTCATTCATTGTGTGTCGCTGGGATCCGGGATCCAAGGACTGGGATCCGGGATCCAACCCATGACATCCGTCATCCATTGTGTGTCGCTGGGATCCGGGATCCAAGGACTGGGATCCGGGATCCAACCCATGACATCCGTCATTCATTGTGTGTCGCTGGGATCCGGGATCCAAGGACTGGGATCCGGGATCCAACCCATGACATCCGTCATCCATTGTGTGTCGCTGGGATCCGGGATCCAACCCATGACATCCGTCATCCATTGTGTGTCGCTGGGATCCGGGATCCAAGGACTGGGATCCGGGATCCAACCCATGACATCCGTCATCCATTGTGTGTCGCTGGGATCCGGGATCCAAGGACTGGGATCCGGGATCCGACCCATGACATCCGTCATCCATTGTGTGTCGCTGGGATCCGGGATCCAAGGACTGGGATCCGGGATCCAACCCATGACATCCGTCATCCATTGTGTGTCGCTGGGATCCGGGATCCAAGGACTGGGATCCGGGATCCAACCCATGACATCCGTCATCCATTGTGTGTCGCTGGGATCCGGGATCCAAGGACTGGGATCCGGGATCCAACCCATGACATCCGTCATCCATTGTGTGTCGCTGGGATCCGGGATCCAAGGAATGGGATCCGGGATCCAACCCATGACATCCGTCATCCATTGTGTGTCGCTGGGATCCGGGATCCAAGGAATGGGATCCGGGATCCACGGGTCAGGATCCGGGATCAACAACTTCTGTGGATCCCTTAAGGACAAACCCTTTAGAGACAACCCGCTCGTTCCAACCGGAATACCCAAATATTGCCAGTACCATTTACATCCCAACCGTCTATTCGAACGAAGGCGCTTTGCCAAAGAAGCTGAGCAATGTAGAATATGGCGCAGGGTATCGGATTGCCTAGCAGTTCGGTTACATTTGGACCATCAAATTTAACCTTGTAAGAAAACAATTGAGCAATCGCGTTGTAGACTTTGCCCCACTAAAAACTCAGAGCATCACATATGGTATTTCGCATGGATTCCCTTCGCTCCATCTCAGCACTACCTCCTCCTTTTTTAAGCCGCTACGAAGGGCCATCGACGCATATTTTAAGTTCCTACTTGAAGTAGGAACTGCATGTATAGTTGTATATTATTGTATATTTATATTATTTATATATCATTGTATATTTATTTGATTTTGTATCCATGTGTGTATATAATTCTGGCCTCGTCCTGTAATCCAGTAATTGAATGCAAGAGATGAATTAAACCACATTATCATTATTATATAATATAAATGTGCTGTACAGTGACCGAATGTCCAGGCTGAGTCCAGACTTGTAAGATAGATAGATAGATATGTAGTTTATTATGAGGGTCCACAATAGGTTTTTCGGGATGCAAGATTGGGCCTTTTTTCTAGATCGGGATACGCTGGGAAAGCGACAAAAAAGCAGGCGAGATTCGCGGGATTCCGATTGTTCGCGGGATGCGGGATTTTCATAATTCAATGCGCGGGATACGAGATTTGAGCTTTTCTTTTGGCGAGATTTGGGACTGGAAATATGATCCTAGGCGGTTTAACGTCATAAACATGTGTTACGTGACACTTTTAAGGAAAAACTTACTTAGTGGTATTTTGGAAATTTGATTAATAACTGTTGGATATGGCATATAGACAAAATACTTCAAATGAAGATAAAGTCAAGGTAACTTTCAATTGAGCGTTAGCATGTCCACGGACCTACCGCATGTAACCTTGTACAGTACACTAAAATCAAGAGAGTTGCGAGATTGCGATTACGCCGCAGAATATGACTAGATCTAAATGACAGGCTCGGCGGAAGACTTCAGAGATCATGTACCTCTTGGTCGGGATAACGGATCCGGGGACCCTTAAGAATCGATTCAGTTTGCGCTAAAGGGTAATGAATGGGGTATTTTTACAGTAAATGCATGCAGTGAATGTCCTTATCTTTGGCGGGAACTCGTCTCAGGCTCAGCAATCTCAATCGTGTGTTTATAGAAAAGGGATCGTGCAAAAGTAAGGAGCTTCACCGCGGTTCGCTTGAATGAGAACATTACTGCAACGCGCCAAAAAGCCTTTTTTAACTGCTCGCTTAACATTCAAAGAACTTGTTCCTGCAGTATCCAAAATTGGGATGTCGGCCTACCTTAAGTCGCAAGACAATCCTTTACCCGCTATACTAATATGGAGGTTTG
Source organism: Scolanthus callimorphus (assembly GCA_033964015.1). NCBI lineage: Eukaryota > Metazoa > Cnidaria > Anthozoa > Actiniaria > Edwardsiidae > Scolanthus > Scolanthus callimorphus. The sequence continues at coordinate 27,786,730 of CM066918.1, read as the reverse complement.
TTTAGCTTGCCAATGGCGTCTGTGTTACCGCTATCATGGCACAAAGAGGTCAGACACATAAAACTTGAAAATGTGCCTACGATGCCTGACCCGTTTCTGGTTTCATATTTTTACAGCGGAGCTCATCGCGGCGAAGGCGTGCAGCTGAGTCCCATAGAGTGTACGTCGAGGCCTTTTTACAGTGTGGAGTTTACACGTGAAGCACAGGCAATTGCATGAAGCAATGGCACACCCCTAGTGCATTAATTATTAAGTCTACGCTAATGTAAAGTAGGGGCTCTTTGACTGAGATTGACCTCGACACAGCTGCTTCATTCACCGTAGAGAACGGTCGGGCTTCCTGTGCTTAGATTCGAAGAGGATAGTCGGGCTTGCTGTGCTTAGATAACTGATGACGTCAGAGAGATTTATTATTACATGATATGTGTGCGAGTTAGATGTAATTTCCCTCTTCCCTCTTTTAAACGTATTCCCAACTAAGCCGACGCCCTAACAATTCGATTTCTGCTTTTAATTCTCTTCTAAAAAAAAGAAGCATCGAGAGATAAGCTAGATGATTTACGAGTCCACACAAAGACACGAAATGAAACATTTTGCCGGATCAGGCCACAGGAACCCCGCAAATAGCTTTCCGCGACGTCGACCCTTAATAGGCTCCATGCACAAACAATGAAATGGTTAAAGTAACACGCAAAGAAATGAATTTGCATTACGCGCAAAAAGGGACATCGATCATGGATCGCTGCAAGCGGTAATGGAATCGCTACGGATAACGGCGCAAAACACATAATCGCGTGATTAAGAAACCTTGGATTAATTAAGAGATTTCGCTAAGTTGGTGGTACCAGTTTGTTTGCCATAATTGTTTTTCAAGTGGTCCGTCGCTTTCAGTTGACTGCCATACTCCGCTATTTACAGGTAAGTTAATATTGAAGTCCCCTAACGGAATGCTGCCCGCAACGTTTTACTAGTGTGGAATCTCAAAACAGTATAAAGGATTCATTTACTGCATTTAGGCTTTGGATTATCAATCTAGGCCATTGATGGAATCCACAGCACATCTGCAGGAGCTCACAGTGATAAAAGCATACGTTAACTAACTTACAGTCAGTATTTCTTTATTATTGCAGCAAGTATTATATTATGAAGAGTGTTGTTTCCGCACTCGACATAGGAAAAGTATTTCACGAAATTGAACACCGAAGGTTGTTCGTGCCAACATTTTCTGAACTCTGTTAATATCCCGCTCACCTAGACGTCGGTATTCTCTGATCATGGTGTACCATATTGAATTATGATGACGCAAGCTGAGCTTTATCCCGATTTACTTTATCCTCTGACTAATGATAAACAAAGGCGATATTTCAGAGATATCATAATCAGTAATTGTTCAATTCGGAAGGTCTGTCAGTACAATTAGCCCGCGAATTCCGGAAAGGATTGTGCAATGGAAGTGTCAAAGGTTTGACAAAAATTGAATCAGCGCATTGATACTTCCTGTCAACAGACTGAGTCCTACGCAGTTTTCAAATTCATAAACATGTGGGGACAGCCAAATTGGTTTGAACTTTCCAATATCTAAGGTCAATCTTTTTTGTCTTGGGGAGTTTTAATTTGCTTTTCATTCATGATAAATGTTGTAACTGGAGTGTTTTGGTCAGAACGCATTGGCTGCGTTAATTTGACAGGAATGTCTGGTGCCAGCACGCAAAGCGCTCTTGATGGAGGTTATGGCGTAGTGGCGTCACTAAGAATTTGAAGACTTGAGCCAATTTGTATATGACTCCTTTAGGCCTTTTAGCCCATGCTTACCCGTGTTTTGATTACGGGTGCGAATGAAAACTGGAGTGACTGGACTACACAGGCCACCCATATGCACGAAACACTAATTACCGTGAGAGCTGTCACAGCTGTGCAATCTTCGTATCGGAATGTACTCTTTTGGGAGGGTTGCAGGGATGTCAAATGTCGAGGTTTTGCCGGAATATGGACAATAACATCCAAAGGTTGAAATTTATGTTAAATGCCTAAATGAACTAGTACTTTGCTGAAGTTTCGCGGGAGCGGCTCTAAAGGGAAGGGGAGAGAGTCGGGGCGAGCGAAATACAGGATTTGTATAGACCTCTAGATCATATAATGTATATAATAACAGCTTATATATAGGCACTCTTGTTATTACAGAATCAGGATAGGCGATTATTTGAAATGCAATTCTAAGCTTATGGTCCTTATAATCTCGTTATTTTTTATCTCTATTTTCCAGGATTCCCCTCACCATGGCCACTCGTTTATTTCGCCGGATTCAAGCACATGCCGGAATTGAACCCGTCCTATTTTTCTACGCATTCTGGATTATCCTACAGGTCTTAGTACAAGTCAGTATTTCTATGTGCGGATAAGCGAGGATAAGGGGTTTCCCTATAGGAGCATGGCAAGTTCTGGAGGCGGAGGTTGCAAAGCTAGTAACACCTCTTCAATGATGAATGATGGTAATAAATCTGCATTGAAAGCGCTCGAGATTGAGGTACAAACAGTTGTCTTACTTCTTATATATGTGTAATATATACACCTATTTCAGAAATGGTTGCCTCGTCGCAACTGTCAATTGTAGCCCAAGGTGCTTCGTGGGTGGAACAAATTTCTTGCGTCGAGCGATGTATTGTAGAATCATTTGGCATAGAGCAGATTTCAGATGACCATCGTGAAAGTAAACGCAATTGTGCAATCACTAGCAATCAGAAACAAGAGTAATTACAACTTACTGCTGAATGGTTTCCAGCCCAGCCAATAAGGAGCCGAACCAATTGGCTAGTAATTCCTTGCTTGTAATTAGTGCGCAATTTGATTGGTTGATAGAAATAAGCAGCCAATGAGAAAGCAAACCAATTGCAAACACGACGGTCATCTGAAATCCGCTCTAACAGGTGATAAGTATCGCAACCAATCCTAAACCAGTGTCCATGATTCTGTTTACTCCCATGACGCATCGCGGGTACAAACTGTTATGGTGCAACCTTTTCTGAAATAGGTATATCGCGTCAGGGCGTAGCCAGGGGGGTCCAGGCCCCCCCCTTCCCCCTTTCTCGGGAGTTTTCCCATACATTTACTGTATTTGCTGGAGAAAATTTGCGCATTTTCGTCCCATGTTTTCACTATCCGCCCCCCCCTTCAGAAATTCCTGGCTACGCCGCTGCGCGTTATTGGGATCTGGGGGTTTCTGTTCCGACAATCAAACTCTCTCAGTCAACGAACCAGGTCCTTGTCTAGTTTTGACTAGTGTAGTCATCGCCTGGCTTTCTGTCGCGACGAAGATTTTGGAAGATCAGCTGGAGCACTATCAAAATGGTTTTGTTAACAGAGCAGATTTCGTATGACTGTGAAAAGTGCCGCGACACGGCGCGGCACTGTCGCGGTCGCGGCACGGAACCTTGGCCTGCTGTAGATACGGAATGAAATCGCGTAACGCGTCACGGTGACGGTCGCGGCGCGGCTTTTGCGCCGGCGATAACTCCGTTTTGTGCATGTTTGTACAAATGAGTTCTATTTAAGTGCGAAACAATTTTAGTGCGAAACAAAGATGCGCCATCGAAACGTACTAATGAAGGAGCTGGAGGATATTAGTAATGAGCTCCTTGTTTATCCCTTGACTTCCAGGTCCAAAGAGAGGCTGCCAACTTGTATCTCTACTACATTGTCGCCTACTCACCCATGTTGCTGGTTCTACCATTCTGGGGGTCCTACTCAGACAGGGTGGGTCGTAAAGTCGGGATAGTAATACCCTTGATAAGCGCATGATCGAGGTTGGCATACTTCTCTTGATCATGTACCTCAAGCTGCCGATCTACCTGGTCCTGTTGAGCTCTATTCTACAAGGATTCACAGGGAACATCAGCGCCATGTATTTGTCATGTATGTCGTACGTGGCGGATAGCGTCCCTTCAGACAAGCTGAGTTACAGATACGGTGAGTGTGACAGTGCAGCAGGGGCGTAGCCAGCACTTATGAGAGGGGGGGGGGGGGGGGGGGGGGGGGGGTTCCAAAATTCAAAAAAATAAAAAACTCAACATAGATCGGACGTGTTTTTTTGCGTTCTCGCCACAGGAAACCCAGCCAAAAATATTGATCTCGGGGAAAAACTAGCGTTTGAAGAAATTTGCTACATTTTATTGGAGCTTTTATTTGTTGTCTATTAAATATTTACAATTTTAGTAGTAAGTCGGTCCAGAACAGAGGCGAGGGGGGGTTCCGCTGCGGGAGAGGGGGGGTTCCGGAACCCCTGGACCCCCCCCCCCCCCCCCCCCCCCCCCCCTCCCTGGCTACGCCCCTGGTGCAGCGGGATCATTTCTACTTTTTTGCTGGAAGCGCTGCCAGAGCTAAAATTTACCCTTGATGGCACAAAGTCGCATCAATATGCCGTCGGATGCTACTCGATAGTTCGGCGCATGATGGTCGACTCATTCGGCAGATCGGGTGTCGTCCTTTTGCACTCGCGTAATACAGACCAGTGTGTAGTTAGTGACGGAGTGTAGCCTTTGTGAAGAATTTGTCGTCTATGGCATCTTGTCGCTATAATAGAGATCATCGCAAGTCAGCATTAGCCGAATAGGCTCTTGTTTCCTGTATTTTTCCAAACTGTGTTAACTATAGTTTAACGTAAAATCGCAAATACCCATTTGTCTGGGCACTAATATGACATGCCAATTGGCATAAGATGAAGACGTAAACCAAATGACATTAAAATAACTTTTTTCAGCGATACTCCAGTTCGTGATGTTCATATCCGCGACCCTAAGCCAGTTGACCAGCGGTCTCTGGATCACCCACCTGGGTTTCCCAGCCCCAATGTGGTTCCTGTTGGGTTGCCTGTGTTTGACCCTGGTCTACGTCATCTTCATACTACAGGAAACGCGAGTCCCCGTCGACATAAGAAAACAGCGCTTCTTTACGTTAGAAAGCTTGAAGATATTCATGCGCCTCTTTACTCAGGCACGAGAAGGAGGGCGTAGAAATCTATAATGATGTTTTTCGTTCCTCGCCATTAACGTCTTGACCCAAGTGGGGACCGGTGCGGCGACTTTGCTGTTCTTGCTGCGGACACCCCTTTGCTGGGGGCCAAAACTTGTTGGGTACTTCAACGCCTATAAGTTCTTTCTGTACGGACTGGCGCCGATCGCAGCAATACCTCTTTTGAAGAAACTTATCAGTGAGGTTCACATTATTCGCATAGGATTTTTCTTCGACATTGTCGGTAATCTGATGTTTGGGTTTTCAGAAACTACATTGATGGTCTTTATGAGTAAGTATGGCTGTGGTTCCTAAAAAGTATTAAACTCCCCTTGTCAGCCACTCCTTTGTTATGTTTTCATTCGATTAGAAGACGAAAATTGTTCTCTATTCTCTAAATCAGCCGATTGATTGGCCTTTGAAGAAAGAACCTTGTTGTTACTGTGCGAGTACGTCAACCGGGCCATCCCGTAAAAGGTTTGTCATCCAGAGATTCAAACCGTTTTAAGGAAATTGAATATACCTGAAAAACGTTTGGCGATGAGTAATTAAGCGTTTTGAAGTGATTTCTGCTCATTAGTTTCACAATGGTTTGAGAAGATCTCAAGAAAGTCAAGATCTTTTGTTCTGTACTCGCTTTCTGATTGGCTAACTTCTTACAAAATGACCCGATTAAGGTTTTCGCACAGTAAAGATACTCATGAATTAGACAATCTTTCTCTCTGCTCGGTTTCTAATGAAATCATTGTTGTTTTTCGTTTTGTACAGCCCCTGTTGCAAGCTTACTACGAAGTATGCAAGTACCGATCTTACTGAGCTCATCGTCGAGAATCGTTAGCGCAAACGAACAAGGTATAGCACGTCACGTAATATGAACAGGAATATGAATAGCAATACTCAATTGGCTCTGGCATATTCATCTAGGTTAATTTATATAGACCACTGGCTTATTTTATAGCATTTCGTCGAAGCTAAAGGTACCAGCAACGTACATAATGCCCTTTTGTTCGCGCGCTATTGAATGGCCTTAAAGCTTCGCCCACTAATTCTTCCTTTTGTTTTCACACAGGAACCCTCTTTGCAGCCTTTGGCCAGCTCAACGCGCTGGGAGAATTTGCTGGCACATCTTTGTTTAGCACTTTGTACCCTATTTCTCTGGAGTTTGATTTCCCTGGTTTGTATTTGCGCTGTCGGCTGGAATATCACTTGCAGTTCTTCTTTGTACAAGGTAAAGACTTACGGACAAAATATATGAGTAAAGCGGGAGGATCATCATCATCAGGGCTTCCCTCATGGCCTGTGCCTTGGCCCTGAGGCGCTTCTGCGGAGGGTATTATTGCTCAGAAGCTTTGGATTATTTATTTTTGTCGATCATCATTTTCCTGGCTTGCTGGTAGTCGACGGCAATAAAATTTTCCATATTTTCCACGTCTTTGTAGTGGTTCTCCGATCGAATATAACTTTTGTAGAACGTAGTTTGCGTAAGGCACACGTGGGCCAACTGTATTTCAACTGGGCTCGTATGGATTGTGACTTTGTGGTACTGTAATCGCATGTTTGACATTTTATCAGCCCAGTTGAGTTCTCTTCTACTAAACCAATCTTCCTGATTTACTTTATGTATGTGCAGCGAACCGACAGCGAACGACGTTCCATAGGAAGAAAAGCTTAAATTCATTGCAATTCTTGTGTTCATTTTTGTTTCCAAAAAAAAACAGGTTACCGTAGACGTTAGGCGTATGCGCGCAAGCCAACAGTGTGGCGTAGTACAGCCAGTTTGAGTTTGTGTCTAGGTAAATATAGGCCATTTACTTGTGTTTAGTCCACTTTACCTTAAACTGATAAGACATTTCACAGTTTTCAGGTTTTTGTGGAGTCAAAATACTTTTTGCCCAGAGATTAGGCCACCGATCAATTTCTAGACCGTTTCAGGCTTACCAGGTCAATAATAATTCTCAATCACCCTTCTGTTTTGGCACACGCATGACAGGACTTTGAAAACACATGCTAACTGTTGTTTCGATAATTAACACATTTGGCAAATAACGAAGTAATAAGAGCCCCAGTCAAGGAGCTTGTCTAAAATCTTGCTAGTACGATTATTTGTTAAGAAGATATAGAGTTTGAATTTATAATTAGTCTGTTTCGACGTCATCCCTTTCCAAATTAGCATTACACTTGTGATCAAATAAAAAACGATAAACGCACAGAACCAACGACGTGTGCAATTAGCCTCAAGTAGCTACAAAATCCAAGAGGTTTTATACTAAGGGTGACATGCACTTTTAATTATAACATTGATTTAGTTACAAGTGTAATTCGTTTTGTTTACCTAGGTTTCTGAATATTCCACGAGAAATAATCGACAGTAAAACACCTCATCGAGAATCGATGAAGAGAAACACGGATCAAAAGACAAAGGATCGACAGAGTACGTGGTAGAAGGAATGGTGACTTCTCTCTGACGTCAACGCCCATATCTGGATATCTGGCTGGAACTTGGACAGTCCTTGAGGAGGATTCGCTGTCGTTGAAGCGGGGCGACAGTAATATAGAGAATGTAGGAACTGGAACAGTCAGCACAGGGGTTCGTCCGAACGTCCGAATCCACCTACTCCCTCTAGCAAACAGGCGTGGTCAGTGAGACTTGCTGAATACGGAAAATGTCCCCCCTTGACTAAAGCATACAAGAAGAACAAAAGGAAAGATTCGGACAATAATCACATATACGTGGATGGAACTTCTTCAATAGAAAGCCTCGCAGCAATCGTAGATATTAAGTGACGTATAAAAATGGTAATACCTCAACTGTATGCGACTGATGGCAGTACACGTGCCTCCCTGAATAGTGGTGGATCCTGGAGGGGCAAAGGACCCTCTGTTTGTATTTAATACGGAATATATGAGCACTTGAAATGTCCGCCTTATCTTTAGCCTATACGTTTTATATGATGCTCACACTATAGAATGGGCCATTGCCTTTTTTCCGAACTTTAGTTCCGAACTTTATATATTCAACTCTGAACTTCTGTTTCGCTTCCTTTATACGGAACTTATACCAATTCTTAAATAATAACAAAAATATATACATTCATATTGTGCAGTCTATGTGAACAAATGATCCTCGTGTTCTGGGGTTAATGAGGCCGTAAGCCCCAATCCAATTTTGGAGTCCGAGGATTTTTTGGAATTCAATTTTTTCTTAAAATTGGACAAGCATGGAGCCCATGGAGCCCTATTATTGATTCATTAAATAGCATATATACAAAAGTCAAACTGTCCAATTTTAGCGCGCGCGATCAAAATTGAAAAATAGTTGGACATTCAGTGAAATTCAAGAAAAATCGATCTGTCGACACAATTTGATTTTGAGCTGACTATATAATTATACCAAGAGTAATTAATGATTATACTACTTGCCTACTTGTCTCAACCAGTCAGAATGCGGCATTGACAATAGACCACTAGTGTCATTCGACTGATCACTGATATTCACGTAACCGACCAGGTTGGTTCTCGTTTGCTTGGTTAATTCCGGTAAACACTTAACTAGCACTTGTCTGGTCATGGATAGACCCATATCACGTTAATTTGGCTTAATGATATCTTATAGTTATCAGGAAACGAAGTCCAGTATCCAATCTGTACATCCGTATTAGTAAAACTGGAAAGTTTGGTGAAGATTGGTTGAATACTGACCGGGATATAATTTTTCTAATTGATGATTTTTTTACAATATAACATATGGTTGTAACGCAGCGATGCCTACCAGCCTCGTTTTTGCCCATACATATTTCTTTGTAAAAAAAAAAAAACAATAGGCGCCAGAAAGCTAAATTTTGAAAATTAATATCTCAGCCAGTTTTCGAGTAATTCTTCCCAAACCTTGCAGCTTTTCTAATACGGATGTGCTGATTGCTGAATACTGGACTTCGTTTCCTGATAACTATAAGATATTAAAGCGGGACTGTCACGGTACGCGCATGCTCGAGCAAAGACCGCCGATCCCATAACTATCATTCAAAACGGGGATTCCCTGTTTAAATAAACCAATCACGGGACACTTCGTTTTCGCGGGAAAGTACCCACGCCCCGCGCGACGTCGCCTCAGGGAAAACATAATTTGGAGTTCATTCGTCAGGAGGCGACATTATGGTAAGTTTTTAGGGTTTTTTTAGGCAAATGAGCTGCAAAATCGTTGTCTGAGGTAAAGATACCGTAGCCCTTGAACAATTTCCATGTCTCGTGGACCCTTTTCGATATCCAGATCCTGCTTTTATTGTGTTCCCAAGCCATTTTGGCGTAAGGACGACCTCGATTAGGCCTTTCTTGTTGGGCAGCCATCAGTGAAAATGACGCTCGAGTCTCATTCAATTTAAAACGACAAACAATATTGCATCAACTCCAAAATTTGGTCACGATACTAAGGAGATCTCAGGAGAGAATACCCGTTAAGAATTAAGGGTAGATGGACCCCGAAACAACAAGATTTGAAAGGATTCTGCCAGCGTAATTCCTCCCTCTCACAGCCATCGTTCCGGCCCGGACCAAAGTGATCAAAATTCGCACATGCGCGTACCGTGACAGTCCCGCTTTAAGCCGTATTAACGTGATATGGGTTTATAGATCGTTTTCATATGACGTCATACAGTTTCTAACTTTGAAACTATGATCGCTATCCCTTTGTGCTTTTTGTGTCATTTCTAGCCACCTCTAGCGAGTTTCCATGCCAGATTTTAGGAACATCTGTTATTTTGCCTCAATACTAGTCACGATTTTTGGGAGGCCATAATGTTTTGAAATTCATCGGTATGACAATCTAAACTATTCCAGACTGTTATATAAGTGAATATCTATGTATTAAGCTGAATTTGGGTGAATATTTGTCGTTTTTGTACACTTTTGCGACATTCGATCATTTGGCGGCCATCTTGGTGCACCATTTAGGTGCACCAAGATGGCGGCGCCATACATTTCACTGTAAATAAATTTGGTATTTAAATGCGTATATCTCGGACACCAAATATTCTATGCGGATAAAACTTGGCAGAATGACATAGTTTTTTAGTCCTCTTTCAGGTTCATTTAATGAAATTTGTTTTAATCTAGCGAGCAAAGAGCTGATTTAACGCTGAAAACGATCTATTGCGTGTTCTAAGAACTTGACAAGCATACGTAACTGTCACAGATGCGGTAATGCTAGAATATAATATCGCAACCTGGTACAACAAAGTAACAACAACTGAGAGCAACAATCGAGGTGAGTTTCGAGGGAAAAAGTCAAAGTCAAGCGATCGTTCTTCATCGTAGAAGCAAACCGAGTACCACAGGCAAGTAGATATTTCCGTAAATAGCACTTTGTTAGTCGGTCCCAACCATGGATCATTGCGCAGTTTTACTAAGGAAATCAACAGGAGAACTAGGAGATGAGACGTCCCCGTAGGTACGGAAGAAATAATAGCTGTTCTTTTTAAAACAGGACTACTCTGAGAGCAATTTGTTTCCTCAATAATCCTATAGAGACCTGAATTGAACACTTCGCCATGAAGGGCGCGATAAAAATTATTAAAATCAATTCAAGTGTTCTTGTTAAAATACACTTATTTTTAACTTAATGTATCGTCGTTATTGTTGTTGTATTTGGAGGAGAAGGGGGGCAGTAGTGACTGGCAGGCTGGCTGGCAGTCTGATGGATGAGCAAACTGAATGCCTTCACGATCATTGAATATGTGATGATTTGATTTATTTCTCATCTTATTATTGCCAAACGTTTTCTTCCGATTGCAGTTATTATTAGCCGAATGGACATTTTCGGAAAGATCCGGTCGGTTTGCGGAGTGGAGCCGGTAATCTTTTCCTACGCTCTCTGTTACTTTATCCTAATGGTGGTGCAGAACCAGTATCTATATGTCCGGATAAGCGAGGATAAGGGGTTCCCTTACTGGGAAATGGTTTCTTCCGGTGGCGGGGGATGTAAAGGGCGGCGCGAACATAACCTCCGCCAGTGAAGCACAGATCTCCAACTTCACGGCGCTAAAGCAGCTTGAAAATGAGGTATAATTCAGTGATGCGCACTTAATGCAGTGCAATCGCAGGACGCAAGCGTAAATCATAGCGATGCAAGCGCAAGCTAAAGTCAACATGCTTGCACTTGCGCTCGCTTCATTTACACTAGACGCAAACAGCGCAAGCACTAGGGAACGCAATGTCTCAATTTCCTAGTGCTTGCGTTTTAGTGAGTAAACCACGACATCCTTGCGGTTGCGCTTGCGTTTCGTGTGTGAATCAGCCCAGAGAAATGGACAGTCTGTCCTCTCATTGCAGGCGTAGGTATTCACGCTTACGCGCTAAAAACTATATCCATAAAATAGTATTTCGAGCCTCCTTTTAAAATTCTTATTTCGCCCTGCTGGTTTGTTATGCGTGTGGATCAACTTGGACACATCAGAGAAGCTGCACCGCACATTGCAACTTCTTTCCCTCGAATAAAGCTTTCAGATGAATGTTGTAAGGTGGAGGGAATTGCACTTACTTTGCCTAGGAGTTTCATAAAGGTTTTATTTTGGTTTTAATAAAGAACCAATTTGAGATCTCGATTTAAGGGAGCCAGTCACGCAACTGCGCAACTGCTTTGCGCTTTTCTGAAATCAAAGAAGTGTCATTTCGAACCCAGAGCTCCCCGGCTCGTAACCTCACGGGGGAGGCTCTGGTGACAGCCACTGATGCATGCGTGAGATTTGATACAGAGCCGCTGAGAGAAAGACCTATCTGTGCATGCTCCAACGTTCAAAATCACCAATCAGCGGAGGACTTGAAATGGATGTGCGGCCCCAGAGCCTCCCCTACGAACAAACGAGTCGGGGAGCTCTGGGTACGAGAATGAAGTGTCGTCCCGTAACGGTGGCCAGCGAAGGCGAAAACCTTGAAGCTACTTCTCAATCCATCCAACCATACTTTTTAGCTTTACATATTCTTAAATAGTTATCTGATAGGATGGTCTTGTTAGTTTTGCTGATAATTCAGTGCTCGCTCCTGGAGCATGCGCGTGTCATGACAGGCTCCCTTAAATAATTCACCCAATCTTCCTGTCTCAGGTCCAAACCGAGGCCGCCAATATCTACATGTACTGGATCATCTCGTTTTCGCCGATGCTCCTTACGCTCCCCTTTTGGGGTCCTATTCCGATAGGGTCGGCCGGAAGGTGGCCATGGCAGTCCCTTTGGTTACCTGCATGCTTGAAGTAACTGCTCTTCTGGTCCTGATGTATCTGCGTCTTTCCGTCTATTTTGTTCTGCTGGGTTCCTGTATTGAGGGTCTTAGTGGCAGTAGCGGTACAATGTTTTTGGCGGCAAATTTTTACGTTGCTGATAGTGTTAGCGCAGAAAAGCTAAGTAGCAGATATGGTGAGTTCCCTTTTGAGCAACGGAACACGTTGCAGTAGGCCAGGTTTTCTTGCCGCGCTGCGACTGCGTCCTTGCCGCGCCGTGTCGCGTCACTTTTCACAGTCATGCGAAATCCGCTATATGTTCAATTTCTCTGCGATGCAGGTGCGATTTGTTCAGATCGTAGTGTCAAGTCGCCGGTCATTCGCGCAGACCGCAATGTGAAGTCACCGATCGCCGTAAAAATTGTACCTCGAAAATTTGGCCCTGCCAATTAATCGGAAGTGAGAACTTCAAAATGGGTTGCGAGCTATAAATAGAGGAGAGGTGGCAAGTGAAAATTTAACTCACTATTCATAACTTGATCATGAGTGATTCTAATTCACATCCCAGCTTCAGAAAGAAGGTAACAAAGAGAACTGATACAGAAGTAGTACGCATTGAAGGTCGGGGTAATGAAGCGCGCGCTGCCTGCTCGCAGCCGAGGAACAGTTACAAGTGTACTTAGTAGTATGTGCGCGCCACATTATAACATAGCCATGGTCCAAATAACAACATATGTTCATTCCTTGTTTGTCAGGCACGATCTTCAGTGCAGCCTTATCATTTTTTATTTTTATTTTTTCCGTTCCGTTTTTTTTTCATTTGTAATCTCAATTCGTATATTTATTTATTTCTTATTTCCTTATCTTTTTTTATACACTTTTATAAATTTTTTTATTTTTCTTTACATTTAATTTCTCCTATTTATTTTTCAATTTCCCATTTCCCAACAGTTGCCAATACTTCCTGTGACCCAACATTTCTACCCGTGCGAATACTTCCTGTAACCTAACAAAAACACATTTTTGTGTTATGCCTATAAACATACCACGATATGTACTATTTACAATATGAGTGGCTATGTTGTATCGGCAGATACAAACACGAGCGCGAAGCGCGAGTGTTTGTATCTGCCGATACAACATAGACACGAATATTGTAAAGTACTTATGATATTCTAACTTTTGTACTTATATTAAATTGAATGTGCATTGAAAATGAAAGAATTTTCGGGTGTTTACAAAAAACGCCAATCATTTTGCAGAAAGCATGCGCAGAAGGCATGATTCCTGTCCCACATGGAACTAGCCGGACTAAAACAACATATAGTCTCTCAGGTGAAGCTTTTTTTAGGTACTGCTCTACGAGAGAAGCACCCTTTTTAAAAGGGAGACAGACTTGATATACCGAATTGGCGGCCTATCAGTCTGTGTAACCTAGACTATAAGATTATCACCAAGGTCCTAAGTCTCCGTGCGGTCGAGGTCCTTGGTGAAATAATAAGCCATGACCAGACTTGTTGCGTAAAAGGTAGAAACATAGCACAGAATTTGCTCTTAATCAAAGATCTAATCATGTACTCCAACGACGAAAACATCCCGGCGATATTCCTGTCAATCGACCAAATGAAGGCGTTTGACAGAGTCGATTGGAGCTTTCTTTTAAAGTCACTTACAGCTTTCGGATTTGGGCCTGATTTCATCAAATGGGTTCAAATCCTTTACACAGACATATCTAGTTGTATCAAAGTTAATGGTTTCATTTCAGAACCATTCTCTTTGACCCGAGGTGTCCGTCAAGGATGCAGTTTAAGCGCCCTCCTTTATGTTTTAATAGCTGAACTTTCGCATGCCTTGTGTGCAGTGATCCAGATGTAAAGGGATCCCCTTACCTGGTCCAATCAGACGAACGTTATCTCACAGTACGCAGATGACACTACCCTGACTCTCTCAGATGTACGGTCAGTAGAGCGTTGTTTTGAACTTCTACGGGTTTATGAGAGTGCCTCTGGCGCTCGCATAAACCTAGCAAAGTGCGAGGGACTGCTCTGTGGATCGTTTCGCGCCCACACAATTAACACTGGGCCAGCGATCAAGTGGACTACAGAAAAGGTCAAGCTACTCGGTCTGTGGCTTGGAAATACTGACACAGACAGGGACAACTGGGAACCAAACTGGAGAAATTCTGTAAGAAACTGCGATCTTGGCAGTATCGCGATCTGAGCCTTAGAGGAAAGGTATGCGTTATCAACCAGTTAGCTGCCTCCGCACTGTGGTACACGGCTACAGTGTTGGTAATGCCACCTTGGGTTGTCTCCGCCCTAGAAGGCGCAATGTGGCAGTTCTTCTGGGGTGGTAAGTGCTTTCCCGTCAAGAAAGATATTTGCAAACTTCCTGTGTCCCTCGGAGGCCAGGGAGTTGTAGATTTCAAAATTCAGAGTAAAACGCTGAAAATGAAATGGCTAAAGCTGCTACTCGACAAAGACTCGCCGAGCAAATGGAGACTTCTAGCGTTCCACTTTCTCGGGCAATGTACAGAAACAAACCTGGGAAACGAGTGCTAGATTTAGACCCCCCCCCCCCCCCCCCACACACACACAGACTCAAGCTTCTGAAACCGTTCTATAAAGAGCTCTTCAGCAGCTGGAGAAAACTGGACCCTGTGGTACGCAAGGAGAAGGACTCCTGGTCAATTGACCAGATCCTTGCTACCCCTCTGTTCTATAACCCTCTGATTAGAGACCCTACTAAAGGCGACCCATCTTTCTCGCGGAGTGGATAAAGAGCAACATAAGGTTTGTACGTCATATCAGCTATGAGTTTGTCGCTGGATTTCTACCCAGCGATGCCATGCAAGAACTTTTTCAGTCTCCACCGAGCGCTAGAAAGCTCAAAAGTGAGCTAACTAAAGTTCGGAGCTCTCTGCCGACTTCATGGCAGAGGCGCATTGAACAGCCCAACCAGGCCTAACAGACCCACTCATAGAATATGGGTTTAGGTCTCCACGCACTAAGACTTTCAGCTCTTTTCATAAGCAGAGAAATAAGTTCTTCTACAATCGCCTTATTAGTGCGTCAATTAGCCCCGTACTAATATGGAATAATGTAAACCTAAGCGCCTTCTGGAAACAATTGCATGTGAACCCTGTTAATAATAAGATAGCTGACCTTAATTGGAAAATTATCCACTCTGCGCTACCGACACTTAAGAAACTCTACAAGTGTCACGTGCGCAGTGCACCGTTCTGTAAAACATGTAACAACAGAGCGGTAGAGAGCACAGAACACATATTCTGGCTCTGCCCTGCAGCAAAAAAGCTGTGGGTACATGTGGAAAAAATAATAAATAATTAGGATACCATGAATCACTTGACTATATAAGCCTAGTTACAATGCAATCTAATAATGATAAGAAGAGTACTCTGATTAGAAATATTTGTGATGTAGCTAAATATAGCCTATGGAAAAATAGAAATATGATTTTACATAATAATCCGAACAAACCTAGTGACATTGTTCATTATACTTTAAGAATAACCTTGCCATGTATATTAAGTTTGATTATGAAGTAATGACTATCTATAGTAAGTCAGAAACAGAATTCATATGGAATGTAGACAACCTACTATGTCACTTTTCACAGAAAAAGTTGTATATCCACGTAAAAATGTGATCTCTAGAAATCATGACAACAATGTATACTAACATTACCTTTATTTAACTTATTAAAGTTAAGCCAGCATTCTAGCCTAGCTGACCCAAAACATACTTAGACTTCACTAGAGTGGTCTCCTTCAGCCTTTGGACAGTAGGGGATATGTGTTATTTGAAACAAATATCCAACTGTTCAAAGACTGAGGGCTGCACTGGAAGTTGTCCTATACAGAATAGATTAGATCAATTAGTATTCTGTATCAGACACCTAGCCATGTGGTATCGGGGGTTACAAGTAGTGTCACCTGATCCGAATCCAGTGCAGAGATTGGATGAGCATCCTATTATGAATAATGGATCAATATTATAAGTAGTAATAGACGGTGGTGGTGGCGCAGCCGAGACGGACAGGAGACAGTCCTTTCGCGTAGAGATCAAGTCCTGTTTCACTTGTGGGGAGAATCAACTTATTTACTGCTCTCAAATTAGCCGATCAGAAATTTTTTGCAGATCGCCAAGCCGCTCCAGACAGATTCTAAAACATTCAATTCAGTGCTGTTTTGTACTGCATATCAAAGTTCCCCCAAACATGCGGTAATTTCACATGCTGGGCCCTAAATTTTCTGTAGTTTAACCTTTCCCTAAAAAATGCCTTTTGTGTTTTTTATATGTAGTCCCCCTTCCCCCTCCCGTTTTTGGAGGCTTGCTACACGGCAACTTTTCCATCTCCAAAATTTTGTCTTATGTCAAATATGTCAAATGTAAATGTGTTTGATTTGAACAATAATGAAATTTAATTATGTAGTCAGTTTGCTTCCAAAACTCGCTCGCGAGTCAATCTGCAGAGCGCTCGAATTGATGGATACCGCTAACAAATAAGGATTGTTCTTTACATTGCAGGTTCTTGGAAATGCCTCAAGATGTGAACCAAAATGACGAGGATAAGGTTCCAAGAGAAACGTACAAACGAACAGACATAGAAAGTGAGACTGTTTTGTGACACAATGCGTACAATCGTGTTTAAATGTGCACTTGTGCGGGCTAGCGCTGTTCACGCTGACGTCATCCGTTCATGTTATCAATATGTGAGGGGCGTAGCCAGGAATTTTGGTTGGGGGAGGAGGGGGGGGGGGGGGGGGGGAGCCGGATAGTGAAAACAAGGGACGAAAATTTTAAAATTTCCTCCAGCAAATACAGTAAATGTATGGGAAAATCTCCCGAGAAAGGGGAGGCCCCGGCCCCATGTGCCTCCCCCCCCCCCCCCCCCCTCCCGTGGCTATGCCCCTGATGTGCCACTTATTTGGGCTTAAATCTATATACAATTTTGTATACGATTCCAAATTAAAATGTCTGTCACATTAGCATTTATAAGGCAAATTTGAAATAAACAGTGCATGCAGAGGTTATAGATACGCTCATATATACACCTAAAATTATAATCTTATGAAAGAAGACTTAAAGAGACAATTTGTTTAACTTTTTCACGTAAAAGGGTACTAGAAAAACAAATACGCAATAGCATCAACTCAAACAAACAACTCTTGGTAAAACCTTGATCAACGTTGTGCACACTGCGACAATCATTCTATATCCTCATATAAATTTTTTGCCACAACTTTGAAATGTTTCCCCTGATGTGGTTACCAATTGTGCGCACCCTCTGTTTGCCCAGAATCAAGTTAATCATTCTCGTACCCAGAGCTCCCCAGCTCGTCTGCTCGCAGGGGAGGCTATGGGGACATCCATTTGAGGGCCATCGCTGATTGGTTGGTTTTGAGCGTTGGAGCATGCGCTGAAAGGTCTTTCTCTCAGCGGTTCTGTATTAAATCTCGCGCTTGCGTCAGTGGCTGTCACCAGAGCCTCCCCCGCGAGGTGACGAGCCGGGGAGCTCTGGGTTCGAGAATGCAAGTTATGGCAAGACTGATTTGCTACAAATCGCGTCCGTGCTCAATCTCACAGTACGACGCCCAATTAGGGAAAGCATTAACAAGCGGAAGAAAAATTCTCTCAGCGCCAAATTTCTCCTTCCGGTTAACCCTCTCTCTTTAGCCACCGGTGGAAAGCCGTTAAACTTTAGGAATCTATTCTTGAACCAAACCCTAATAACGATTTAAAAAGGCAGGTACTTCACTGAAAAAAGCGCTGTCGACTTCCGGGGGTACTCGACCCAAAACTATGTAGGGGGATTCCGCTCTAACTCGCAAAAAGTGACCCTGTTTTTATGACAAAAAAAACCCGCAAATTTTCGTACGCTGCCCTTTACTGACAGAAAGCACGAAATATCGGAAAATGAATGCCTTTGTGACATGAAACTCGGAAATTTAAAAATTGATACCCTTGAAAAGCTCAAAAACCCTACCCTGTTCATCAGATCATCCCCGGCCCAGTAATAATATATGGGAAGTACCCCCGGGCGCCGACTCGACGCTTGTAAAAGTTCAGTAACCGAAGTTGAACTACTATAGTTTACGTGTGACGTAGAGGCTTCCAACTTTCAGCAAGTTCTTGGTGAGGTTATCATCGAGGAGCGTAGGTCATTTCAAGAAATACAAAATAGGGCGTTTTTCTAAACACGAGTAAGTCAATAGCCAATGCAGTGAAGGAAATGTATATCGATTTGGGAATGGAGTTTCTGCATTTTCCATTATTAATCTCGAGATAGCCGTAACTTTGGTTAGCGGCCAAAAAAGATAAGAATACAACTGACAAAGTTCAAAGAGATATTTATCGCACAAAAATGCAAAACAACGGATTACCTAGGGTCAAAAACACGGGAAACAGTATATAGCACGCCTTGGTTCATATTTCGAAAATCTGATGACATGCTGTTAGCATGTACTAAACATGCAGAATAAGTTATCAGTGTAGCTTCAGCGAGAAGCTAACACGAATCAGCAGAATCTGAGAGGCATTTCGGGGCTAGCGATAGGACGGAAATCGATCACAGGAAAACAGCGGTGATTCTTAAACCTCTGACTTGCTTTATCAACAAAAAATTGTAGCAGCGTGTTCAAATCTAGATGCAGATAGCATTGATAATGATTCAGAAAGGACTTCAAGGGCAACAAAGGAGTCCGTTGGGCAGCCAAAACAGCATTTCGTCGCGAGAGATGAAGTCGCCCATCGGCAAGAAAAGGAAACATTTGAATTTCAAGGAATTTCAACAGGCAGTTGGCTCAAAGTTAAGCACAGTGCATAGAGATTATGTGGGTCTGGATATAGGCGGTTTTAGACCCCTAGATCCGACACCTGGGAGTTTAACACCAGGCCCAAGACTTATACGGGACAATGAAAAGGAGAGTCCACGGCTCAGGAGAGCCAGTACTGGCAGTCATGTACCGAGAAACGTCCTCGAGGCGGAGAAATCTAGCGTTTTACATGTCCTGGATAGGATCCTGCGGGAACAGGACACTTTAACTGTACGAGAATACAAACTAAATGGCTGCACTATAAGGGTTTTAGTGCTAGAGGACACGGAACTTTAAGAATGTGAGACGTGCGGTGTTCACACAGTTGATCAGAGAGTAGGATCGACTCACGTAACGTATTCAGTGACACTAATGGGAAATGAAAAGACTGTTGCCTCTATTGACAGGTCTTGGCGAACTATTTGCCTAACGACACATCCCGAAACTGTCACCGATGGTCTATATTGACTATAATATTTAAATTGATGTTTTTTTACGGGATAATGTAGAACGCCTCTAATTGCAAACCACAGGAACAGTGAATGAATTTTAGACATATTCTTTATTACTGTTTTCGTTCTATCAACAGTGAAAAAAAAGCAGGAATATTGATTCCGTCAACAGGTTGATTAACAGCATCATGATAGAACGCAACGAGACAAGGTCTTGTTTGTGCTCGTCTCGATAAACTTCGAGCTAAAATGACAAATACTGAAATAGGAAAGGTCAGATGGAGGGATTGGCTACTTCAATGCTTGTAACATTCACAAGTAATAATAACATTTCCGTTACATCTTTTTAACCAAATATGCCTCTATGTGGGTGTAAACAAGTTGCCCAAAAGAGTTCTCAAAAATGATCATAAGAAGCTTAAATCATGGCTTTTTTTCCTTGCCGGGCTCTTGGACAGAGGGATGGAATTTTTAATAAAAAAAATCGAACAATAGCAACCAAAGGGTGAGCCGTGGAGCTAGTGTTTTGCTGACGTCTCCGCCGTTTCATAGCCCTTCGTTGTATTTTCTTTCTTCACGAAGCTGCAGGTTGTATTACAACAGATGAAAGATGTAAATTATCGTTCTAACAGGATCTTCATTAATAAAAATCCGATTGAATGCCAGGAACTTAAACATTTTCGTAATAAATAGAAACATTCGTTTGGTACAGGAAGATATGTCAAAATATAAAGTGGAGCAGTCAAAATTTATGAAAATGTATATAAATACAATAATAAAGAATGTGTAGGTTCAATGAAGGAACGTGTGGAATGCAACATGACCAATCTGTCGCTTCGTGTGCGATTTGATGGTGAACCGAGAAGAAAACGTGCACCGCAAAATGATATCACAGCGGAAATCCGATAATCCCGGATGAGCCAAAGGCCAACCATTTTTCGCGCATGATTTACACAATGTATATATTTCCAGGTGTCTATGCGGTATCAATATACAGGGTAAGGTGTCTATGGGGTATCTACACAGGGTGTCTGTGGGGTATCTACACAGGCTAAGGTGTCTAGGAGGTATCTATACACGGGTAAGGTGTCTATGGGGTATCTACACAGGGTAAGGTGTCTATGGGGTATCTATACACGGGTAAGGTGTCTATGGGGTATCTACGCAGGGTAAGGTGTCTATGGGGTATCTATACAGGGTAAGGTGTCTATGAGGTATCTATACACGGGTAATGTGTCTATGAGGTATCTATACAGGGTAAGGTGTCATGTGGTATCTACACAGGGTAAGGTGTCTATGGGGTATCTACACAGGGTAAGGTGTCTATGGGGTATCTACACAGGGTAAGGTGTCTATGGGGTATCTACACAGGGTAAGGTGTCTATGGGGTATTTACACAGAGTAAGCTGTCTATGGGTATCTATACAGGGTAAGGTGTCTATGTGGTATCTACACAGGGTAAGGTGTCTATGGGTATCTATACAGGGTAAGGTGTCTATGGGTATCTACACAGGGTAAGGTGTCTATGGGGTATCTACACAGGGTAAGGTGTCTATGGGGTATCTATACAGGGTAAGGTGTCTATGGGGTATCTATACAGGGTAAGGTGTCTATGAGGTATCTATACACGGGTAATGTGTCTATGAGGTATCTATACAGGGTAAGGTGTCTATGTGGTATCAACACAGGGTAAGGTGTCTATGGGGTATTTACACAGAGTAAGCTGTCTATGGGTATCTACACAGGGTAAGGTGTCTATGGGGTATCTACACAGGGTAAGCTATCTATGGGGTATCTACACAGGGTAAGGTGTCTATGGTATCTACACAGGGTAAGGTGTCTATGGGGTATCTACACAGGGTAAGGTGTCTATGCGGTATCTATACAGGGTAAGGTGTCTATGGGGTATCTATACATGGTAAGGTGTCTAAGGGGTACGCATACGGGTAAGGCATCTCATACATGGCAAGGTATCTATGGGGTATCAATACAATATCAATAAGGTGTTATGGGGTATTCAAACACGTTGCGATGTATTTGGGCTATCTATACTGGGTACACAACACGCTGCAGCGGTTTCCAGCATCAAGGTGTGCGCTCAGTCAGATCATGTTTGATTTAGAAGTAAATTTTAAATTTGAGGAGAACCTAATTTTAATAGTAATTATTGTGCAGCACCGGCTCACGCCTGAGAAGGCGCTCTTTCATAGGCTCTGGTACTTCGTTTACTTTTCTACATTTTGGGCAAGTCTTTCCTGCATTCTGGTTGGGGTCGGTGGGAATGGGGAGAGGAAGGAGACAGGAGCGCTTGTAGTCTTCATACACATTGCTTCGTTCTATTAGAGTTAATTTATACACATTGCTTCGTTCTATTCAGAGTCTTTATAGAAAGACAATGATATTATGCTAGATAATGATATTGCTATCAAATGCAGGATTATGAGTAATATAAGGTCGATTGTATCTTTAAGCATTATACATATTTAATCTAGCGTACATGTTGTGCAGTCATCCCCCTGTGGCGACCGTTGCGCCCCTAATTATGAATTCAAGATCACAAACGCCATCGCGCGCTCACGCCGTTCAGTTCATGGGCGGAACAACAAAGCGTGAGCTCCCTGTGGCTGGTATAGCTGGGAGAGCTGAGATTGGTTGATTCATGTCACGTGATATTCCTTTTTTGAGCGCATTTTTCAAAATGGCGGGAAAGTTCAGTTTGATTTGGTTCAAGTGAAAAATGGCGACCGTGTTGTCCTCTTCCGTAAGCCAAAAAAACGAACTCGGGAACGCTTTAAAAGGTAAGAAACCCTATTCATTTATTCATATTAATGATAATCTCTGTTTGTTGACATGTTAAAAGTTTGAGCAGACATTTATAAGAAAATGAATGGAAAAATGTGCTCATGCGTTTGTGAGCATGTAACTTAAGCTTAAAAATCTTTGAAACGTGAGAAAGACAGCACGATCTCGCTAACCTAAAGTTATTTATAATTTTTTGCATCGGTTTATTTTCACTAGTTTACTCCTAAATTCTAAGGCTGATGAAGAGAACTTACAGATTTTCTAGTGGAATTTCCACAGCCAAGGCAAAAATATCGACTAGGATTTCATAGGAAGTCGAAAATGCGTTCGCTGCTTTGGTAGGCTTCTCACCTTTCCTAAATTAAACCAGCACATTTTAGGTTTGAATATTTTATTTCTCCAAGCAGTCCCCTGGTTTTTTATTAGGTTCACCTATTGTTCATATGTTTTTCTTTAGAGCTGGCACTAAATAAGAGGGCAAAACAAACTTCAGCTGAAAAGACAGTTACAACGGAGAAAAGGGGCAAGAAAAAGTTGGTAGGGAGCATGCAAGCAATTGCTATTCTCGAAATGCTATTCTTGAATTCACGTGTACTATATTGTTGTTGCTTTTGTTTTATTTTATTAGTATGATCATTTTTTCTTCTTATAAAGAATACAAACAAAATCTTAGAAGAGCACCTAACAAGTGACCAGTGCTTGGACACATTGCAGACAGAAGTTGAAAGCTTTGGAGAGCCTGTGCCTGAATTATACCCTGAACTCTCTCAGAACTCTTTAGAAGAAGACCAAACAGGTAATGGGCAATTCCAGAAAATAAAGGTACCCTTCCCACGGAAGTTTTTGACCCCCCCATACATCCAGAATTTCGAAAATGGTTTACCCCCCCCCCCCCCCCCCCCCCATGCATATAGAATTCCGGGCAGGTTAAAGAAATCCAGCTTCGAAAACCCCCCCCCTTGCAATCAGAATTCCGAGCTCTTAACCCCCCCCCCCCTTCCCATCGGAATTTCCAATGCCGCCCGTGGGGGGGGGGGGTACCTTTATTTTCTGGAATTGCCCAATATACACTCAGGTGATAATAACACCAATTATTAGCTCTCATTAGAAGCTATTGTTTTCTTTAAGCCATGAGAGCTCTGGGTATGAGTGTGCTGAAATTTGGTTTTGAATATTACAAATTGATTGATTTCAGAAGTTTCTCATACACAAAAAAGTGAAGCATCACAGTGTGTTCCTTCTACTACTTCTGAAAATAGCCAGCCTAAGCCATCTGTAAGTACAATTGCTAATGTTGGTCGGGGGGAGGAGTAATCCAATTTCAATTGTAGGGATGCTTTTTGAAAGAAATGAATTGACCCCTTCAAGTTAAGGGTACCAAAAAAGAAGTGGTTGGACAAAATCTTAGCCCAAAGTAATTTCATGTATTGGCTTTATTAAACAGCCATAGCAAAATAAACCTCTGATAAAATGGTCTATGAAACCCTAAAAATGTTACAAAAATTATGCATAAACCTCTGACTGATACTATGGTCTGCAACTTTAGCCCCTAAATAATGATGACCCTCTAGGGGATGGTGAAGGGGAGTGCATTGTCAAAGTTTGACACTTGAACAACAAAAAAGCTAAAATGCTTTCCAAATTATTTTTCTAATTAATAATATAAACTGGCACTTCTGGTTTGTCAGAGCCGTTAATACACACCTGAACCACAGCTCACATAGAGATAGTGCCATTTGGGGGTGGGGAGCACCTGTTTCTTTAGTGGAAGGGCAACCACACCCCACTCCCCACTCCCCATGACACCATAGGCAAACACTAATAAAAGTTTATTCACTGCTTTTTTATAGGATATGAATGACTCCCAGGCATCAAGTGAAAATAGTCAGAACTCAATAAAACAGAAACGGAAAGCCACAACTCCAAAGAAAGTTAGAAAATTTCCAGTTTCTGTTCCAGAGGTGAGCAACTATATAAAATATACATGGAATCTATATATCATGGAGCTTGAGTACCTGAACTTACAGACCTTTAAGGTCTACTAATAGTAATACAGTAATTTTTCCGCCATGGTATTGCTCTCATTATAAGATCTCTTTGATTGTACTTTGAATTCTTGGTATTTTTTTTGTGTGTCTTGCATAGAAACCACTACATGTTGGTACCACCCTTAACAAGTACTTGACAATTTCAAACCACTCAAACATTTCTCAAAATTTTCAGGGTTGCTCAGCTATTTGAATGATAAAAGCTAAACTGTGGTTGCTGGAGAATTCACAGAAATATGAAAGTTGCAGTACTCTCAGCTCAAAGAACAATGGTGAAATTACATTGTTGTTATTGTTGTTAGAGCTCCGAGAAGCCAAATGATGCAAAAGTGGGGTCCTGGGTACAATGTAGCAAGCCTGACTGTGGCAAGTGGCGGTTCTTGAAGGGTAAAGTGGATCCTATAGACATCCCTGAGAAATGGGTTTGCCGAATGAATACAGGTAAATAAATTGAATTTTTATTTAAATATAGGGAAGTATACTCCATACATTTGGATGGTAGGTCGCATTTGTTAAAGGGAGGCTGTCACGATACGCGCATGCTCCAGGAACGATCACTGAGCAAAACTATTTATACCATCCTATCAGATAACTGTTGAAGAATATGTAAAACGTAAACATTTGGTCAGATGGATCGAGAATTAGCGAGATTGAAACGGATTGTTTTCATGGTTTTCAGCCTTCGCTGGCCATCATTACGGGACAATACTTCTTTGTTTTAAGATGCGCAGAACAACTGCACAGTTGCGTGACAGCCTCCCTTTAAATAGGCAATCTGGTATTTTTTTAGGGATTTTCTGAAAGAACGGTACACTGAAGAAAATAAGATATTTTAAAGAGGTTCCTTGTACTGAAATGGGATGCTGAAGCTCCACTCCCTCTCCACGGGCCTTGTTCTATTTTTTTTTGAGAAACTGTAAACCATAATGAAATCCTGTTCCTCAATGTTTTGGTTAGATGATCTCTATAATAGCTGTGTCGCATCCCAAGAGGCCTTCGATAGTCAAGATGAAGACTTTGATGTCGTCTATTCGCCCTATCCTGCAGGCGCTATTGTTTGGGCCAGACTAGCTGGGTATCCATGGTAGGCAATATTATATACATAATCCATAGTTAATAGTGGAATGGTTAGGAAGCTCAGGAAACTACAAAGGATGCCTACAATTACGTAGGCTGGGTGTCAAGAGTGACATCGACAGTACACAAACTTTTGTTATGTACTCATCTAACATACAACATGCAGGGTTCCCATGGGTCCTTGAAAACCTGGAAAGTCATGGATTTTAAAAATGGGCAATTCCAGAAAATAAAGGTACCCCCCACGGGCGGCATTTGGAAATTCCGATGGGATGGGGGGGTTTAAGAACTCGGAATTCTGATTGCAAGCGGGGGTTTTCGAAGCTGGATTTCTTTAACCTGCCCGGAATTCTATATGCATGGGGGGTAAACCATTTTGGAAATTATGGATGCATGGGGGGGTCAAAAACTAGTGCCGCCCGTGGGGAGGGTACCCTTATTTTCTGGAATTGCCCAATGCCCTTTTCCAGGCTTGGAAAGTCATGGAATTTTTACAAAAACCTATGAAGTCATTAAAAGGCATGGAAATATTTTCCTGAAGAAAGAATTTGCAAGATGTTGAGTGTGTATATTGTAAATAAAGGAACCTGAATAAAAACTATCAATGTGCTATCTTTGAAACAAAAGGATACTCAATGCGTGAAAATCCACATTTTTCACTACATGAAAGGTCATTCAAGTTTGTCAAAGTCCTTTAAAAAGTCCTTGAAAGTTCTGGAATTTTGAAAGCCTGAAAACGTGGGAACCCTGAATTATCTGTGTGCACACAGCATCTTACTAGCTGGATTTTAATTCCGTGACAGTGAACAAACAAAAGAATTCCTCTGAAAAAGGGAACTACATAAGAGATGGTACAATAACATTGTGTAAGGTTTCATAACTATCGTACTCTATAAACTATGGCACAATCCAAGAGAGTTTGTAGCATTGCTTATCCAATGCCTGCATTGCGTTATGAAAGAAAATATTTAAATAGGCCTTTATCATGCAATATTGATTAATGATATATAAAAGTTTGGTGAAGATTGCTTGAATACTTGCTCAGATATGAATTTTCAAAACTTCGTATTCTGGCTTCTTCATTTACAAGAAATGCATGGGAAAATACATTGAAACGAGGGTGGACGGGCATCGATGCCAGTCCAGCCTCGACTTGACGTATTTGCCCATTCATTTCTTGTAAATGAATAAGCTAGAATACAAAGTTTTGAAAATTCATATCTCAGCCAGTTTTCAAGTAATTCTTGAAACTTTGCAGCGGATTCCTTGCCCCTGAAAGCCTGATGCAGAAGTTGTGGTGTCCACATTTAGTGACCACGGACCAGAGCCGTCCAGCGACTGCAGTGTGTGTCCTATTGGCTATGTTATAATTAGTACTCTTTTTGTGTGTACACCTGTGCGGGACAGCATCCTATGCAGCCGCATCCGTGTCGCTCATTTCACTTTTTGCGGGGAGAAAATGAGACGAGCGACAATGCAAGTAGCTGTGTATGAGGCTATGTGCAGGAAAACTGATACACTTTTCACTAAAATATTGCATCTTTCACCAGTATTTACCTAGCAAGTATAAAAAGTTCATCAGTGTCTTTATGCTGACCCACAGGTGGCCGGCATTGATGGAAGATGACCCGGATTATGGATGCTACTATGAAACTAAAGCTGGCGAAAGAGTGCCTGTAAGTACATAAATGGGACAACATAATTTATCTTATTTCATGCTAAAAATATCATGCAGCATGATAATAATAATAATTAGAAAATAACATCTATGTTATTGTGAATGTGCGCATTCTGATTGGTTAAAAAGCGTGTTTGTAAGAGACCTGAGAAACACGATTGTCACGCAACGCTGTCGCGCACGGTATGTTATTTTCTAAAAGCAATAAAAATACTTTCTGCGTGCTCTCTGGTTTCTTACAAACACTCGGGGAATGTTGGTCGAACTGATAAAACTTGAAAGACTTTTGATCAGTTCTCCCAACATCCCCCTCGTGTGGTAAGAAAGCAGAGAGCACACGGAAAGTACTTTTATTTCTTAATATCAAGTGCTATGTCCTTAATACATTGGAAACATTATCATTATTAAAAATACAATTATTAAAAAATAAAAACTTACCCAACTATTATCACAGGTCAGTTATCATGTGGTGTTCTTTGACAAGGATGTGTCCCGTGCATGGGTGACTAACTACAGCGTCCGCGAGTTCAGCGCAGACGACGAGCCGGAGGACATGGGACAGGTAAGTCTTAACTAATGCACGTCACGACTTAAGTATAATGCTTCATATTCTTTGGGTTTAATGCGACTTTTATAACTCTCCGAACTCCCACTTTACCTCCGAACGACAAACTGCGTTTTGCCTTCCGTCCATCAAACCTTTTACGACAGGCGCATGGATTTTTTTCTGAGTTTCGTTTGCATTTTATGATGGAAAATTTGGTTTTGAAGCTTGGCAAAACCTCTCAAAGTCTGCGTGAAATCACAGAGCTGTTCACTCAGTGATTGACGGAAGCCAAACCGCGGTTTGTTAGTTGGCGCAGAGTTATGAAAAAGTGCAGTAAGTGTTGCGGCAGTTATGGGGAGTTGAGAAGAGACTTCTAGAAACTTCTTTGGGGAAAGAGCTCGAAATAGACCTGCCTGAGGGTAGCCAAATTTGACTATCGTCCCAGGCATTTTGCTGAAGCTAATAATAACAAAGCAAAAATAAAATTACGTCTCCAGTGATAATAGACAGGCAGTTCGGACGACAGTTTTTAAAAACATTAGCAATACATGGTGATTGACGGTGTCTTGTCAAATCATCCAGGTGGTAATGCGAAAAAAGAGCTACAAAAGTCAGCTGGACAAAGCGACAGAACAAGCAAGGCAGGCGTTATTACTACCACTGGAAGTAAGTTGGCACACGCAAGGTAAATCGGGTAAATCAAGAAAATATCATTTTCCCCTTTGCAACTAAAAAATATCAGTTAGTCGTTAAATGTAGTTTAGGTTTGTAGATATTTCTTGAGGTTTAGCCACATTATTAAATAATTTTAGGAACAATTAATTTCGAGCTCTGTTTCTCGATAACATAAATACAGAAATATACAGATCAATCTACAAGCAATCGCCGCATTGCTGTGAAGAGTCATAAAGCCATAACTTGGGAGAGTTTTCTTTGGACACCTTAGAGACACCTAAAGAGACACATAGAGACATCTAGTGTTAAAAGTGACAAAAATTGGTTGTACTTTCAGGAGAGACTTTCAGTCTATGGATTTGAAAAGCGTTACGCGGGTCCAATTGGTGGCAAAAGAAAGAAGACAAAAAGGAAACGTCCTGATAAGGAGGAAGAGCTTCTACCAAGCAGCCTTGGTAAGTGATTATACGTATATCCGTCCCTCTTTTCGGAGGCACTGTAAATATAAATGAAGGAAACTCTATTGTTTAAGTTCATTGGCATTAGGAACGGCTCATGATTAGACCGGCAGTCTGTACTTTTCAGCTCACGAGGAACAAACGTTCAATTAATCATAAACTTACAGACTTCCCTTGTCCTATCGCCCGTGCGTTAGTGGCTCCCAGCCTGAAGTTGCCTGCAAAATTCTTCGCACAGTAATAAAATCTCGAAACGCGTTCCAGGGATGTCCATGTTCACAGGCAATTATGAGCTACAACGTTTGGCATGTAACGAAATCGGCTAACAAATTTTACCACCTGTTGCCACCCAATTCAGATCACCCGACGAGTCATTTTGGAAGTTACCATTGTTCGTGTTGAACATACTTGCATGTGCTCGTGTAAGAAATTGTACAATGCATCCTACCAAACGATTCATCACATGATATGAATTGTGGCAATAAGAAGAACACAAAGTCAGCAATGATTAGGTCTTTTAAACAACCTCTTCTGCCATATTTTTTGCAGAATCTAGTGAAGATGTCATTAGTAGTGGCACAAGTTACTCTTCATCCCAAGATAAAAAGGAAAAGAAACCGAAGAAGAAAACCACTAGCATTGCTGCGAAAAAGAAAACCGCCAAAACCGAAGCAGCATCAACGCAAATCGTCAACGAAACGAATAATAATGATAGCATTACAGAGAAAAGTCTCTCAAAGGAGAGTTCAGAGAAAGCGAAAGAAAAAAAGAAAAGGGCAAAGAAACCAATAGTAGTCAACAACGAGGCGATAAGCGGTACGAGACAAAGTAGTATTGTAGGTACAAAAAGCAGCTGATGTTTTAGTAGGGGGCGTTCAGGAATAAGTTTATGAATTAATAGCAGAAGTATTTCTCCCGCTGCGTGAGTGGTTAAATCTTGTATCTCTTACAGAAAATCTATCTGACAAGTGACAAAATGGGAATACACGGGAGAACAAGTATACTGTATAAGAATGTAATGTATGTAGGTACTGTAGGCACAAATATTCGGAGTTTTCTTTTGTACGAGAGGGGATAAGAGTACAGACCACATGTCGTACGTGCCTTCATTATCACAAAGCCCTTGCTAGACCTAAACATTTGACCATGTGCGCAACAAGTTCGGTTTTAGACCGGCCAACACAGGAACCGTCCATTGTTATTCAAAATGCTGGTTCCAAGTGATTACGCACTAGCACAATAGACGGAGACCCCGTTCAAAGACGGAGACCCCGTTCACAAGAGACCGGTACAAAATCGGATCGGTACAATTCTGGTACGGTACCGCCTGTTCATACAGTACCGGTACAATTCCGGGACGTTTTGCAACAGTGTCCCCACGGAAACGTGCACGCCTAGCTGTGTCAAAATTGGTGCGGTACCGCAGCTCCCGTGTGAACGCGCGACGGTACCGCACCAGAATTGTACCGGTCTCGTGTGAACGGGGTCTGATTTCCTTGACGACTGTTCCTGGAGCCGAGCCGAGCGCACAATACCTGAAAGGTCTATTAAATTGACAATTCGATTTACAACTGCGCCTGTTTTATGTTTCAGATGCAACACACGAGCCGTCGGCCAAAGAAAATGTTGATAGCCAGGCTATTTCAGAAAACGCTTCCCTTAAGGACTTGAGTAAACATTTCAAAACCACCATTCCACCAACCGAGGTCGCCACAGAAGATAAAGATAAAAAGAAAGCGCCCAAAAGCCGAGGAAGCGGAAACAAACCGAGGGACCCGCTACTGGAGGCGAAGGCGCGTCTATAGAAAAAGATGAAGGGGTGAAGACGGATGTAACGGAAAAACGACCAGTTGAAAAGAAACCAAGCAAGAAGAAATGCAAAGCTCAGAAAACTGTGCCAACGATTGATGGTTTAGCAACCACAATGCATAACACAGTCGAAAAGAAGATAAAAGAGAAACCGGTGAATTCCGTAAAGACTAAAACGCTTAAAAAGAAAGCGGAGAGGGTGGAAAACGGGGACATCAAGGCAGAGGTGAAATCCACTACAAAGACCTCCACAAAACCCAACGTTGCCCCTTTGTCTACAAAAACAGCAGATACATCCTTGCCTAAACTTCCACAAGTGTATAATGACAACAAAGATGCGTCTTCTCCAAAGTCTCCTAACAAGGCAGGAGAAACTATTAAAAAACTACTTCCAAAACTTGTCAAGTCCAGTTTCAAACCGCCTTCTAAGACCAAGAGTACAGATACCACGGAGGGAAAACCACGGAAGATGCCAAAGCTCGTAAAACCACAGTTTATTAGCCCCGCTCTGAGTACCAAAAAGACAGAAGATGAAAAGCCGCCGTCGCCTAAAGTAAGCCCAAAGGTCATCGTTGAACACTTAGAGGAGCCCGGAAGTTCACAAGAGGAATGTAGTGAGCCAATTAAGAAACCGAGAAAGAAAGCGGTGAGACGAGCACTCGACAGCGACGATGAAGGTACATCGCAAGGTAAGCACGTCATTGGACAGTCGCCACAATCTGCATCCACTGTTGAGGACATATAGAGTGGGTGGTCCTAAAGCAGCTTGGGATTTTGGAGGGTACCCTAATACTGAAGCAAAATTCCAGGGTGGGTATTCCCAAAATACGGAGTTCCTGGTTGGGTAATATAATTTCCAGGCAGGGACGGCGGAACAGTTTTAAAATAGGGGGGGGGGGGGCTCATTCGTAAGATTGTATGGCAAGGTGGGGGTGCTGAGTTTAGTGAAAATGTATGAAAACTTGGCCAAATGTGGGGGGGATTGTCTCGTAGCAGACAGTTAGTATGAAAATGCGATTCTGCCTGGATCGTGTCTCTGGTCCGACGTTTACGGCAGGCCTTTCTCTGTAACAACTTTGAAAGTCTTAAATGAATTGTTGATTGTTCGACAGATGAAATGGACGCTGAGCTCGCAAAACTGGACAAAGACATTGAAGATATGCAGCGTACGATGACACACTCAGGTGAAAGTAAAGACGACGCTGAAGCGGAGGTTGATGTTGATAGCCTTATTGGTACAGATAACTCTTCCTGCAAGCTACAGTCCGCGCGAGAGGTCGTGAGTGGACACGATTCGCCCGAGTTTTAGAGCTTCTTAAAAGGAAGGTTATGAACCAAGTCAAAATCATAGATAGAACGCAGCAGACTACGGCGACGATTGGCTTCTGCAAGAACAAGTGTGAAGACGTGGAAGGTGCGAGGGATGGAGTGCTACAACTGCTTGCTTCTGACGCACTTTGGATCACGATTCCATGGTGATTGTAGCGAAGCCGCGCTTCTTGGGTGCTACGTTCTGAATATGACTGTGAAATATTCTGTTATCGCCCACTTTCTATAATTCAGACATAAGATCATTGACTCTTTAAAGGGCAAAGCTAGATGACAATATAATATCGAAGATCTAGTGGAATAAATGTACATTAACGACTTCTCACATTTTTTCGCTGTTCGAGCGAGTATATTTAATATTCTTCTCTCAGATTCTCTTTGAGCCACAATCTATTGTTAATCAATTTTACGCCTGAGTG
Source organism: Scolanthus callimorphus (assembly GCA_033964015.1). NCBI lineage: Eukaryota > Metazoa > Cnidaria > Anthozoa > Actiniaria > Edwardsiidae > Scolanthus > Scolanthus callimorphus. The sequence continues at coordinate 27,754,387 of CM066918.1, read as the reverse complement.
TAGTTCAGGTGGTTACATTTTTACCATTTCGAGATTTTAACGTGTAAATAATTTTACACCTTTCTTAAAGTCTTAATAAATATTTATTATCTTAAAGAAGAATTATTACTTAACTAGCAAACACGCCCGATTTTGCCGCAATACTCTAGAAGGTTTCATTTTTAACAGGAAGATTAGCACTAGCCAATGAAGATCTGATTTGATGTTTCACAGTCGACAAAATGCCGCTGACAAATGGGTAGTCGCAAAACAATCTGCACCCCCCTGTTGAGCACCCTAGTTTCAGGTGTCCACCCTAGATTTTTGCCCCAGTACTTGGGTGCCAACCTCACAGGTCCTCAACAGTTTGGTGCGGGCTTTTTTGCGACTGCCCAATACTTTACTACATTCTGGTACTTCGTAATTTTGCGTGAGTAATGTTCCTCAGAAAAAGCAACTGGCAGTACTTGTACTTGCGGCACAGCTAATTCCCTCATACTATTTATATGGTTCTTGGGTGGATGGACGACATAATACATCGACTTTTAAAAATCATTAACGGGTACCTTGCACTCTTCTTTGTCGGGTATTTCCTCAGAAAAAGCGCCTTCAAGCACGTGTGATGGCAGAGTGTCCACCTTGGCACCCAGCACCGCATCGTTTCTCTCGTGACTCCTCAAGTGACTCTTCAGCGCCGACGACCTCATGAAGCGGCTATGACAGATTGGGCACCGGTGCGCCGCGTCTTCGCACGATTCTAATGACAGATGTTTCTTCAAGTGGGGCGACTGCGAGAACCTGCTGTGGCACTTCGGGCACTCGAAGGGTCTCTCGCCAGTATGGAGGCGTATGTGGATTTTTAGATTACCTGGCTGGGCAAACGTCTTATCACATACATGGCACTTGTAGGGCTTCTGGTTGGTATGAAGGAACTCGTGTTTTCTCAAGTAACGAAGGTTTTGGAATCGTTTGCCGCACTCTTTACAGGGAAACCACTCCCCGACGCGATGGAGCTCAAGGTGCTTATTGAGGGTGCTGCTCTGTGAAAACGCTTTACTGCAGTGCGTACAGGCATAAGGTTTCTCTTTAGTGTGGCATCTCATATGCTTGCGTAGATCTGTACCATCGTAGAACGCGCGATCACAATTGGAGCACTTGTAAGGTCTTTCAAATGTATGCGCTCTCCGCTTGTGGATCGCTAAAAGGCCACTCCTCTGGAAGGTTCGTCCACATTCGGAACATTTATGAGGTTTGTAACCGGTGTGAGTCCGTACGTGCATTTCTAAACTCGACGCACGCAAGAATAACCTCTCACAGTATTCGCATTTGAATGACTTGACTCCATTGTGAGTTAGCTGATGTTTCTTTAAATTCCCGGAGGTGTAAAAGGCTTTATTGCATTCCTCACAACGATGAGGTCGAAACCCGATATGTCGCATGACATGTTTCGTCAAGTCTCCTGATTCAGTAAACGCTTTAGAACAACCTGGGTGTTTGCACTGGTATGGTTTCTCTCCTAAGTGTCTTCTTCTATGAGTTTGAAGATCAGAGTTTCGGATAAAAGATTTAGGGCACATGTCGCAAAAGAATGGTCTTTCCTTGCTGAACTTTGCCTCTACTTTTCCAACGTTAATATGTGTGGTAACGGGGCTTGCATCATTGACCGTGTATCCTAGCATACTTATTGTACCAGAGGACGTTGACGTCATTGTATCTACGCTGTATTCTTGCTTAACAGAATTTCTAGTGTCTCCATGTGTACCGGCAGCATCTCTACTGGAAATATCATCATGACAACCTTCCACAAGGCTACCAAAGCATTCCTTATCAGTGCAATCTACGGTATTTACTGTATCCTGGTTTCTTTCACTAATGGTATTTCCAGCAGCAACCTTAGAGTTCTGCAGCTGTGGAACGGGTGCTGTAACCGAGTGGTCGGCATTAGAAGACTTGGTGACTTCTGGATCTTTCCTCCCAGTTTCACGTTGCCCAGGTATTTTCATTTTATTTAACATATTCTCTCCTTTCGCCATCTCAGTTGGAATGCTCTCTTTCTTGACATTCTTTACTTTACGCCTGTGTTGTATTTGTGGTACCTTATGATGTTTGAGGTGTCTCTGCAAAAACGCGTGTGAGCGTAACACTTTCTTGCATAAGTGACAAGGAAATGTTCCTTTTATCTTCACATAGTTATTGTTGACTTCATCGGAATTTGGGAGATCTGTTTTATGTAGGCTTTCTTTTGCGTTAGCGTTCTCCAGGCTGTCGTTGCCTGACAATACATTAAAAGATTCGACAGCAACACCCCTCTTTTGCCCGCCACTTTGAATATGTTCTAGCAATTCTATATCAATATTTTGAGGCGCGCCATCAGCATCGTCTGAGTTCGTGTTTGCATCTAAAGCATCATTCGACCTCAAAACAAGAGAACAAGCCTGGCGTTTGGCAACTCTTTTACCCGAGTAATGAACATTGCTCCTACAATTGCCTCTAGACCGCTGCATGGCCATTCTCTCGAAATTTTTCTGGTGCACTTTCACGTGGTTTTGAAGATATTTATATGAAGACAAGCATTTGGTGCAAAACTGACATGGGAAATACGTTTTTGCTTTTCTCCGAGAATGTTTTGAATCACCCTCTGCCACCTGCACAGGTTTTGCTTCGTTAAAAGTGTCAAGAGCATCGGGTAGGAATTCAGTAAGGCTAAACACACTTTTACCTTTGCAATTAATCCCATCCTCTGTCTTTAAAGATTCGGGGTGCGGCTCATCTTTATCTTGAGTCAGTTTATTTGAATTTTTAGAATCATAATTCGCGTCGGGCGCATCTAGGGCTGTGGTCTCCGCAAGAAAAGACTCGCACTCTGAATTGCAAACTTGCTTGTTCAGAGTCTTAGAGGAACTTTCCTTTAACGCATGATCACGAATAGCATCATTATGAGCTATCTGGTTAAGTATGAACCCTGTATCAACTTGCCCATCTGTTTGATCAGGTGACTCCTCTTGCTTGATAACGACATTCCTGTTCACCCTTTCATTCGACTGGGAGCCAAATCTGGGTTCTCTGTCGGTTTTTCCTGGGATAGTCTGGTGGTTGTCCTAAAAAATAGCAATAGACTTTTCCATTTAACAAATAGTAAGCATTTCGAAAGAAAGGCTGAAAGTGGATTTTATCATTTAGCTATTACTTTATCGGTGTAATAGAGCATAGTTTTTAGCCAATCAGAGCGCGTGTTATATCGCAGCTATATTATAATTAAACATAGTCGATGGATCGTTTCTCAATAAGTTTTTTTTTGAGCTTCTAGGTCCGACAGTTTTAGCCTTGTTCCGACACACCATACTTCTTACACCACATAAGCTCCACATAAGCTTTTAAATACAACCTTGAAATTACATTCTACTTTATAAATGATTCGAAATGAGTTTTTACGCTTTTTTACATGACAATAATGTTGCAACTACAGTGCAATTTAAGAAGGCTTTTTTTCTGCGAACCGTGTAAGTTAATACGATCCACACTGTTTAGCCGAGTGCCTCCATTGCAGGACATTGTCGCGGCTGAAGTCAATCCAGTGCTGGACAAGGATCTCATTGGCTCATACGGCAGAGAAACCCAACAGCCAAAGCCCACATTTGGAAAACATTTTGTCGGTGTTCTTAAAACAGCTGTAATGCACAACAAAAATGAAACGCTGAAATAATTTTATTCTAAAAACAATATGTCGAGTGTACCTCGTAAAATCTGAGGTTCTACTGTTTGGAGGACCCGTTTTCAGCAAACATTGCATTCTGGTTCCGGAACATGACAATAAAGAAATGCTCGCTAGCAAGGTTGGAAATTGCGCCTGTACGAGTCGCTTTTACGACTATAAACTTGAGTTACTTTGTCACCCACACTTTGTAAGATGTAACCTTTTTCTTCTAATTTCCAGCTCTACTTTGACCCACCAGGAACAGAATAAGCCCAAGATAGAGCGGATTTCAGATAACTCTCGAAAGTAAATCAGACGTGCGTATTCTACACGTTTCTATTGGTTGAGGTCTTGGATCTTTGTTTAGTCAACCAATCAGAATGCTAAGAAAAACTGCAACACACAGTGGCTCTTGTTTTCTTGGGCAGGGCAGTTTTTATAGTGGGGGGGAAGGGGGGGGGGGGGGGGGGGGGGGGCTCGTTAGTAAGATTCAATGGCAATGTGGTTGGGCTGAGTTTAGTGAAAATGTATGAAAACTTGGCGAAATGTGGGGGGGCCAAAGCCCCTCTAGCCGTTCACGTTGGGTCTGCCTGTGCACACTTGCGACATAACGACATAAGAAAAATATTACGCGAACAGAATTTTAGTGGTTTCCAAACGTTGAAGTCCACAAAACATAACGTAAGATTGCTTTGGTGAAGTAATCTAATGATGATCCAAGAAAAATACTGATTATTTCAGTTAATTTCCCATGCTTTTTTCGTTGCAACATAACGTACTTATGTCGGTAAAATGAATAAATAACTTTATTGAAGTGGCAGTTTATTTAGAGAGCTAATTGGGATAAACAAAGAACAAATTTGTTTTACCAGCGACATGGTCCAAAACCCCAACTGACCATGTCGCTGGTGTGCACCTTACTTAAAGGCCCATCACCAACCGACAGCCTTTGCGGACTCTTAGCCAATCAGAGCATCCGAAAAACAATGGATCAATTTCAAAACAAAAGAAAACGTGGCGCAAAGGCTCCCGGTTGGTGATGGGCCTTTAACTTCGTCCACTGATTGGTCAGTTGTTTAATTTGTTTCAATTTTGATTGGCGTTTAGTTTTCGATACTCATCTGACATCCGCTCTACGCTCTCTAAAGTCAAATACAATCGCTACAAGTGACTAATTCTCCGTCAGTAACCGCAGAACTTTACAACAGCCCAGAGAAAATACAGTCAGCATGCATTCGAAATTTGCACGTGCTACATATCACCCAGACCATATCTCCATCTAATTCACTCAGACAGTACTTGCACATTTGTTCAGAAAATGGCAAACATTGAAGGTTTGCAAGAGGTCTCTGCTGTCGTCCTTTGCCCCCAGCACGGGATTCTCCTCTCTTGCGCTTGCGATTTCCTTGCTCTTTGGTTTGTTGTCCACTGCAGCTAGTTGCCTGAGAAGAAGGGGTCATGTTTGGACCCAAAGGTGGGCCCGTTACACATCGGGAGGTAGAGTAGAGAGTAGAGGTTGTTGCGGTCGGTTGCTGCGTGACACATCGGGTTGTAGAGGTTACTGTGGTTGGTTGCTGCATATATTCAGACGACGGCCCCCTGAGACTGCATCTACCTGAGTGTGTTTGGACAGTCTGCTGCGCTGATTCCGATGACTCGTGATGAACGTAGTTAGTAAAAGAAAGCGGTTGGATGGACTGCTGCATTGACTCAAATTGAGACTCGTCATAACTGTAACAAACAGTGGATGGTGGTAGGATAGACTGGGGCATGACATCAGATGTCGTATCACAAGTATGAGGGATACTAGTAGACGAATTTGGAAGGGTAGGCTGCTGTATTGATTCCTTGGTAGAACTTTTTCTAGCAGAGAATGACAGGGCCGACATTGATTCAGAAGAAAATTGGTGAACACTATGGCAAGCGGAGGGTAGAGAAGGCACGAACGCCATGGAAGGCCATACGGCTTGGTCATTACTTGTAGCATTTCGGCGTATAGGATATAAACCAACCTTGTTGAAGGAGTCCTCTAAGATAGAGGGAATCATGATTCCCTGCCATATTGGTTTTAACAAGCCGCAAAAGTTTGTTCTGGTGACGTCCGCATTCGAACGTGTAAAGCGATCCAGAGTTTCTTGCCAAGCTTGTTTCATTGAGCGTATTAAGCTAAATTTGATTGGTTGTACAATGTGTTTCGTGGTTTCCTTTAGCAAGGCAAATACAAAAATCTGCAACAATAAATGAAATAATTTAGTAGAATAACAGTGATTGATTTACAGCAGAATACTGAAAGGTTAGATATCGGTCTTTTCTTCTAAAACCACCACGACACTGCATTGCCCTTGGCATTAAAATCGGCTTGGCTATTTCAAATCAAGATATTTTTAGGTGGTTGTAAACTAACATTTAAACAATCATGCAAGGCTTTAAATAATTTAACAAAAATTATTAAATAAATACCCGTGGCCCTTTGTCCTATGGGTTTGGCAGTTTGATCTATTTGTTGTTCTAATATACAACGGTAAGAAACAAAATACAATTTAAACGAATTGAGTTCACTGTTATTACTGCTACCTCATTAGCATTGACTTTATGGACTACAAAACTACATGCAACGCCAATCGGCCACAGAGTCTTTAATGAGCACTTGGAACATTGATGTAAAGGAATTTCAAGGGAGACGAAACCGCTTTAACCAGCAAACAAAAATGGAGTCCATGTGCAATATTTATCAAAACTATGCTAATTTAACATGGTTGTGCAGAATTTTCGGCAAAAATCGAAAAACAGTCCAAAAAGTCACTTAAGTCGTTCTTGGACCGACCCCATCATTTGACAGTTTTGGACGATTCAGGAGTTTTGAAAAGCTTGCATCTAGTTAGTAAATCTGTAACTGACTTTTCTGCGCCAGTTCGAAAGAATGCACGTCAAGATGGCTATGGAATGTTACGCCATCTAGCAAAAGGACAACTGGTCTGACCGGTGGGATATTAGGGATTAAGTGCTTGTCCAGCCACATGTGAAAGGTCAAAGCATCCATACATCCTGCTCTGGTAACATAGGATGCGCTACCATGGATTCCTTCTTGAAGAGGGCAGTATATGTCTTCGGAGTGTTCACCATGAAACACCAGGAAAGGTGGTATGGAACTTCCGGCAGCGTTGTAACAGGCCATCAAATATATTATATCTTCTGCATTGGCAGCATCAGCCTTATTTAATTTCTCTGCAGGTCCAGATGACCCTTGGACTTTACCGTCCTTTCCATGAAGTTTGAAGTCTATTTCATCACAAGTCCATATCTGATTTGGTTTTTCCTTGAGGCCGTGCTGTGCTAGAAAATGCTCATATTCCATGAACCATTCTGTAATGTCGTCGACGGACACCTTAGAACGTGCCCTGTTCAAAGGTGATTGCTTGTCAGGCTTATTTGAGGATATCGTTTCATGAAACCACTGTACCCTTTACTACCAGGACGACTGTTGCTAAATGGGTTTTCCCGTTTGGCATCTAGGATAACCTTTTCCACTGAATCAAAGACATCATTGCGTGACACACTGAATCCCCGCCTAACCTTTTCCGCAAACCATGTAGCTAGTCTCTGCTCTTCAGCTCCATTTAATATTGGCATGCTGCCTTTGCCCACTATATGGTGCTTTCCCTTGTATCTGTCATGGAGGGTGACCCTCGGAATCTTCAATTTTCTGGCTGCTGCAGATATTGATAGTCCACTTCGAACATCAGCGACTGCATTTGCATATGTTTTTTTCCAGCTCAGCTCGAGCTTTAACTTTAGACATCATGAAAACCTAGAAATAGAGGTAGTTTCAACACATGATGGGAACAATCATTAGCTGTAATGCACTTTCAAAGCCTTATGTTTTGCAAAGCCTTACGTCTTATGTTTTTCTTCATATACATTTATATCCCAGAGGATAAAGAGGATATGTAGTTAGTCTGCGCTTTTATAAATAACCAAGATAGACAATCCCCGCCCACCCTCTAATCCCTGCCCAATGGAGATTATCTATACTAGGTGTACAGTCATCCCGATTTATCCGAATTTCTATATGATTTTCATAATTCTGTGGAATCTCACATACAGCACCGACTGCCAAATAGCCACCAGTCAAACTTTCCAACATACATGAAGATCTCAGAACAGTTTCACTTGAGTCAGTAGATATAAATGGATGTGTAACTTTTTTCAGGATTTGAGTCTGGTGCTCAACTGTAAATTTCCACAGAATTATAAAAAATTGCATTATAAAAGTTATCTTTGATTTTGATCCAAATTACACATCATAATATCATCCTTTCAAATTATTCCCAATGGTTTCTTCGCATTCAGCTATGGAGAACTAAAAAGAGGTTTGAGATTAACTACTGTATCTGTAAAATTCTATATAGCAAAGCTACTCACCTGGATAAATCCTTGAACTTCTGATATCCTTGAATGTCTGTATCTCAAAATGACCACTCAATAACACAACAGATGCATGTAATCGATATACGCTGTACTTTATTTAACATTGGACTGAAATATAAAATTAAGGTGATGTGTCGGAACAAGGCATTTCAGGCAGAAGCATTTCTTGATGGTTCCTGGAAGTCTATCATACCCTGTGGTGCGACAACATTTCTGAATGTATGGGAAAAATAGAAAAAAAGGCCTGGCCTCTTTCACCATCTGGTGGTGTCAGACCAAGGCAGGAAGATGTCTAACACACATTTGAAAACACAGTAGCTTTTCTACATACCGTAACTAGGTAAATGATGTGTACAATTATAGTACTGGCGCGGGTTGTTCAAAGGTGGATTAAATTTAAACCAGGTTTAGTTCTGAACAAAACCATTGAGACACCATGGTAATTAATCCTGGATTAGTGATAAACCACTTTCAAGCAACCGGACCCTGTACTATGTACAGGTTGTGGACCAAGGCTAAAACTGCTTTTTTTTGCAGTTTCTTATATTGTACAAGAAAAACATATATTTGTATCATGACATTAATTATTTTATAGTTTTGAGTTACATTGTATAAAATTCACCAGAAAATAACCCGTCACTTTGTGATGAAAAAGTTTTTTATTGTTTACTCCCTTAAATTTTCTCACTGAAAAGAAATGAAGAGAAAACTCAGTAATCTTAAAATTCGGAGCTCAGCAAAATATAATACATTGCGGGCTTCATGTGTTACACGCACACACCCCGAAAGTGGCGACAAAAAAAAAACAAGAACGTTGACCCACAGAGGCTAAGGATTTTTATAAAATATAATAGAATCCCATAGCTCAATTCTTATGCACATGTTGATTGGCTAAAAACGAGTGAGATTTAACACGGAATTCAATGGTTGAAAGCTGGATTCCACAAAAACAGGTTACCCTCACACAAAAAAAGTTCAAAGCTCGAATTGGCCATTGTCATGATGTTGCGCACGCAACATAAATGGGATTAGAACAATGCTTGTCTGTTTTGAAAACAAAAGCCATCTTCACCAGAACGAGTCAGGATGCTCCAGGGTATTGTTGTCACAACATCGTGAAATGGTCAATTATTTCACTAAAATAATATCAAATCTTTTTGCTAATGGGATTCAAGGAAAATTTATCACTCTACTAAGTGAGTTCCATGTTAAATTTCACTTGAAAAAGGATGTCTCACTTGTCGCTTCGTGGCTTGTGTGATATTGTTTTTCATGTGAAATTTAACATGGAATTCATGAGTCAAGCAATGAATTTATCTATAATAATATCCATAAACAAGTAGCCATTGCAACATTTGAGTTTTCTTTTTTTATGCTTGATATTACAAGAGCAAAAAATTTAGGGCATATTCCAGGATTTGAATGGCTTTCACATTCTGGAATAAAGCAAGACAATCCCCCCTCCCCCAAAAAACATTAGGACCCCTGAATTTCCAGGCTGAGTGGTCCTAGAGCTGCCTGGAAATCTGGGGTAAAAAAATGGTATTCTTCTCATTGTGAGGGGTTGGAGGTCTTAACGGGCTGCATTTAATAGATGGCGAAAATTGCTGCCATGCAGCTTACAATATGTGGGCTGTTTTACAGTATAATATAGTGCACCAGGAGACAATCCCCTACTCTAGTGAAGAGTTGCACAATGGGTTATTTTTTTAGTCTCCACCTTGTTAGGGGGTGAAGGCAAGGCAGACAGGATTGTCTCATCCAAAAGACTTTTAAGGAAACACAGTAGGCCAGCTAAGTTCAACCAAAAATATGAACCTTTCAAGATCATGATTCGAACAGAAAGAAAAAGAGGTACCCTAATACAAAATTCCAAACATTGAATTCCAGGGTGGGTAAACATTAATTCAAGTGTCAACATATGGGGAAATTCACTGGAATTACACAGTGGGTATTGGACAGCTATAAATTTGCAGCGGAGGTACAGGTAGTTGAACAAGGCCAAATGGGATGCCATCAGAGTTTCTTCATTTTGTCAGTCAACAGTGTTTCCCTACCTTGGTGTTTATATGCAAGTTGTTCGACCATATTTTCTCCCCAGTGGCAGAGTTGAAGTAGAACAGCACTTCTCCAGATTTAGCTTTCGTTGTTTGCCAAAAGCTGGCTGCCATTGCTACAGGAACAAATTTGAAAAAATAAAATATTGTTTATGCACCAGTCAATCATAATTATTATTATTGACAGCTCTACATCCCCCCCCCCCTAATTTGCACATTAGCTGGACTTTCATACAGAATTCACACTACATTACTGCCCCATCGGTTGGGAGTTGGGCTTCCTTTCACAGCTTCCACACATTACCATACATGGAGAAGGGTGGGGCGTGGAGTCACTCTCTTCCCTGGGGGACACAACACAACAGAAACCAGCCTGCTTTAACAGGCTGTCTCACCTCCACATGAACAGGGGGGTGAAGTAGGGCTAGCAATCACGAATCACAGACCGATTTTTCGTTATTTCACGGATCACGGAGTTATGAAAACGCTTTTCACGAATCACGGAAGTAAAATTAAAAAAACGATTATATAAAAGTAGAAAAGCAGAACAGATACGCCCATACAAGAGGGCGCATACTGAAAATTTTGCAAATTTGGAAATATAAGTTGAAAAAATGGGAAAAGTCCAGGAGTAAATGAAAACTTGGTGTTTATGTTTCCTGACGGGTTGCTAAAATTTTATTTACTGTTTGCTGATAGCAAATTTACTCAATTTTAAAAATACATTTTAATGTTGTAGATAGCGAGCGATAGCCGACCAAAAAACCAATCTATTTATAAGGACGTCAGGTTCCCTAAAAAGCAGTCAGGAGGTCCAAATGGTCCGTCTCTAATGACTAGCTTTCACGTTTCACGAATCTCTAGGCCTTAAATCACGAGTCACGCAAGAGAAATCCGTAAAATCACGGGTCACGAGGGCATGAGATTTCACGGATCACGGCAATAATTTAATTCCTGTTTTCACGAATCACGGAGCAAATTTCGGGTGAATCACGGATCACGGAGAACCCCTTCACCCCCCTGCATGAACAGCCCCTTACTTCACAGCATTGACATGACTCTTTGCACCGAGTAAAAATCATTTGTGTTATCTTCTAAATTTGTTGGGCAAAGGAGTGCATTCATTCTTAATCATTACCTTGGGGATGGGGGGGGGGGGGGGAGGCTGGTGCATTACAATATCAGACAATGAAAGCTAGATCAAACTTGGGTTTCCCAGCCTTTGGCATATTTTTAAAATAATTCTTCCCATGTGGAAATTCCTAGCTCTCTTTATGGAACTGCAGAGAATAGTCCCCCCCCCCGTCTCGCTGCCTTTCATAACCGTTTCAATCCATGTACACTCAAACTACTAGAAAAATGTAATTTCAGGCAAGCGCCAGTTTAAAAACATTCGAATATCACAGCTTCGACTGTGTGAATGCGTCCTTTCTGAATTCTATTAATTCGGAAAAAACTCAGTCGAGTAAGACTTCGTCGAGTCTCACGAGCGGCATAATTCTACACTGTCTACAGTCAGCACGTTTTATTGCCGCGATAACCTAGCCAAAATAGGCACATGAGGGAATGCTGTATAAGGGGTAAAAATTTCGTTTAAAAGTACGTACCTGTTAGTAAGCTCGCGGTCTTTATTCGCTTTCAACGAGCGCCGCTACCGCCATGTTTCTTTGTTGTCAATGCGAGGCAGCTTCGATTCCTTTTATGCAATGGCCTCGTTTTGAAAAAAAGTATAGCGTTTATCTTACTGTGGGTTTCCTGTGGATAGCTTTACAATAGTATTAAAGTGGCTCCAACGGACTATTTGACCCGGGCCTTCTTACATAAAGCCACGCAGGAAAAGACTTATAGCTGTTCTGGAAACACTTTCGGGCGATCTAAGCTATTTTCAAAATGAGAGCCAAACTTCACTTACAACTCCAAAGTTCCACGACGTCGAGTTTTAATATCCCAATAGACCTCTTCACGGTCTCCGCCGCCAGTTTGTTTACAAGGCAAGCCGTGCAAAACACCACATAAACTCTGCAAACACAAAGTGAAATCGTTGCGAAAATATCAAACATGTCCGTAAAATGAATCATTCAATACCCCTCACGTAGACGCTTTGCACAGCAGACAAACTGTAGGACCAAATGTGGTTCGATTCATCCGTCCGTGCAATTAGATCCAACATATCCCCATGACAACGTGTCATGAACTTAGATTCAAGAACTTTCCGAACAAACTCACATGCGAGCCTGTTGAGACTGATGACAACTTCACGATCTCTACGGGGACATCAAACTGCAATAAGAATTGTATTGTCTTCTGGAGTGCAATTTTTGAAACATAATAAATTTGAAGACTAGCGTGAAAATTTCAGCGTTATATTTACTTTAACATTCTTTCTTTATCATTCTCGCAATTAGAGAAGTCACTGCGCCGACTAAAGTTAGCAGACACGCAATAAGGCGCTTGTAAGCAATTTATAGACCATAACTGCGTTGGGTTTGGAGTTTGAATATGAAGTTTATTCCAACCATTTGCCAAAGAGGGCTACTATTTTAACTGCTGCAAAAGTTTCTGACATGTAAACTCGTTCTGATTGATTACTGTTTTTCCTCGACCGCTGTGGTGCGATGAGCTACAGCGGATTTCGTATGACTGTGAAAAGTGCCGCGACAAATTTGTGCCGCGCCGCGACCGTGCCGCTGCCGCCACGCCATCCTTTGCGAGCTTGTGTTTTTGTTTTGAACTGCTATATCTTATATTTTTTTAAAGAAATAACGCACGAACTTGAATGGAAAATAGATAGAATCACTGAAAAAACTTTAAAATCTGGTAAAAAGTGCATAAAATGGAAATATTAAAACTGTTTGTTTCGAGTGGTATGACTAGTTTTACGGGAAAACTAGGTGGTCTGCGTCGGCGGAGACGCCTGAACATGAACAACAACAACCAAGGTTGAGATTTATGTTAAACGCCGTGGAAAAATGGTGTTTTGCTGACGTTTCGAGCGTTAGCCCTTCGTCGGAGCAAAGTTTGTTTCGAGTATCGCTATAAGGAACATTTTCTGTTATTGAGAAAATGTACCTTGGCGCGCAAAGGATCGTGGTTGGCGATGGGCCTTTAATTGTTCCAAATTAAATTTTAGTTTTTGTCGTGAACCAATTAAACAGAAATATTCAGAAAGTGAGTTTGATTGTTAAACAGACAGTGACTTCTATTGAGCAATTCTTCAATAAGGCCGGGGAGGCGTCTCAAGTCAAACAGAATAAACAGCTGAGAATATCATATCTACACACAGCCTTGGTCTCCTTGGTACAAAGTAGAAATAGTAGCGGCCCTAAGACAGATCGGGGGGAATTCCACCTTTTTGCGTAAAAACGTTCAAAAATAACATTTTTTGGATGCGATTATCTAGCGATTGAGAAACTTGAGGGCAATACCAGTCATGCCCATAAGAGTCATAGAGTTGCTATTTAATTTTGATCGTGAACTGAATTGAATTTGTTCTGCTTATACTGCATCACAACACAAAAGCTCTGTTTGTTCTAGGAGCTAGTCGTGATGCAAATCAAATCAAGGATTCATAGTGGCAATCAAGCAGGTATAAATGCGACGTCTTCAGCTGGGATACTTCTAATTTCGTTGGACTTGGCATACCCCTGTGGCAAACTTAAAAGTGCAATGAAGTTGAAGCTCTGTATGCTCATTTTGGTGACTTGTGCTCTCTCGATTCAAAATGGACAACTAAAAGGTAGAGTACACCGTGTTATTCTATTCCTCACTGGTTTATCAAAATAGTTAAATGTATATTGCGGAGTTTTGAGGTGGCCGCAATTTGCATACGTAGGGCGTACGTATGTAACACTCTTTCATTTAAGCTTCACAAGTAAAATTTATCGGTGTTGGATTTTCTGAATCTTTCGAGTGCGAGATCGAGACGATCAAATGATTGCTCTCCTCCGCTTCTCATACCGACCGCATCCTCTGTAATTTGCGAGATTTTAAGAATCCCTAAGAATTTCGCGAGATTCTAATAATTCCGCGCGCCAAAAAAATCAGTCCGAAAAAAAAAACACTGCAGAGCGAGCTACGAACGACCATTCACCAACTGAGTAAAATTGGGTTGGTACATGCTAACTTATATCACAAAATACTGTACCTAGGGGTCCATAAGCGCAGTATACTACAGTTTGCTAGTATTACGGCCTATGTTACCCACAAGTCGATACTGGCTTTCAATGGCTATGGTTGCTGGTGCGGTTTTGGTGGTCATGGGGAGCCTGTGGATGCGATCGACCTGTGAGTTGAGACTGATGCATTAAAAACTTTTAAATAAAAGCAATCGTGGATCAAATTAAGTAGCTTTACTCCCATTCTCTTATCCAGAGCTCCCTGACTCGTAACCTCGCGGGGGAGGCTCTGGTGACAGCCACTGACGCATGCGCGAGATTTAATACAGAGCCGCTGTGAGAAAGACCTTTCAGCGCATGCTCCAACGTTCAAAATGAGCCAATCAGCGAAGGCCCTCAAATGGATGTCCCCAGAGCCTCCCCTGCGAAGTGACGAGCCGGGGAGCTCTGGGTACGAGAATGCTTTCTCGGGCTCTAAAGTCACTGTCGCTGTTTTTTACTGCGACATCCAGCTTTTTAAGGTATTTTTTAAAAGGGAATCGAAATAACTTTGGCGGTGAGTAAAAGCGCGCATGGCAAAGACTTTTATCTTCCATTTACGGACGTTCTCCAAATAAGGGACCCAAAGCAGCGTAGGCGGCGCGACAATTTTTGTTACTTATCATCACTTTATAACTGTGTTTCGTTCTTGCGAGCCTTGGCAACCCCTACGGACTCGGCCGCCCCTTCAAAATGGCCATCTCCACACCCACCTCACTCCACCCCACTTCGTCGTGATTTGTCTAGCTCCCATTCTGTCTTTCTACTCTTCAGATGCTGTTACGTACACGATAAGTGCTACGAGAAAGTAAAATGCAACAATCCGATTTATATCGAAATATACAGTTTCTCCAAGAAACCGAAAGTCAAATGCGAACGTAAGTTTCATTTCTGTGGAATGGCCATTCCCTATATGCGTATAACCCTTGCCACTTTTCGCAAACATATTGCTAGGCACTCTGGAAAATAGACAAGGTAGAAACTAGTCCATCTCCCTAGGAATGAGACCATTTTCTCAGGTATTCGTGACAAAAACAAGAAAACAAGCTCGGTCAAGGGAATCAGTTATTCAAAATGGTGGTTCCAAGTGACTGCACCCACCAGCCATAAGGCTACCTAAGACTGATCAATTACCTTATCAATTACCTTGTTGAACATGCCAAACTTCTTGCGCACGGCGGTGAGCTATCAAAATTTGTCCTGTGCCCAGAAATGATTTACCTATGGTTAGGGGTGGACCATTAGAAAGGAGGGGGTGGCAATTCTTTTTCTTTCTTTTTTTTTCGGGGATCCGGTTCTGCAAGACTTTTTTTTCGGAATTTGTATGATGTTTTTTACTAGCTTGGATCTCTGCAAACATTTTTTTGGAAGGATTGGCCTTGCTTGATTTGTTTTGGGGGGAATTGCCACCACCCCCCTCCCCTCCCCCAATTTCTAATGGTCCGCCCCTTAGAATCTGCACGTAGTCTTCACGTAGTTTTCCAATATATCTATAACAATAACAATAACAATAACATTTATATAGCGCCTATATCTAAATAGTTCTAAGCGCTTTACATTGTTATAGCAAACAAAGTGCTCTTCACAATCTAAAATATATTATATCAAGAAAAAAATTCGCCAAAATCTGCCTTGTCAGGAATCCCATTATAGAGCAAGTTTCATGTATAATTGTAGTGAAACCAATTGCAAAGTGATTACATCAATTCTGAACAAAACCTAGAGTGATGACACAGTACCACGACAGTCATCTGAAATCTGCTCTATTTGAACGTCTGTAAGTTTTTCTCATTTAACGAAAAAAGCAGGAAAACTTACTAAAGCCTTGCAGATGTTGTTGTATTTTCAAAACTCGTGTGCTTGGATGTAAATAAAAGTTTGCATATCAAACATTTCGCCACAATATATCGATTTCCCGCCGTTACAAAATCTCCTTATTAAAGAATCCCCTTATTTGTTACAAAATCTCCTTATTAAAGAATCCCCTTATTTGGGGAGCATTATTTCCTCATACTTTAGCGCATCATGTAAAAAAAAAATAAACAGAAAATCCACCAAAACTTGCAGATATTCGACAAACATTATTTTCTTGGTCGCCATTGTTTTTTCTCGGCCAAAGGGCCTGGGCCGAGATTAAAAAATCACAGGTAGCCCGTGAGGATTCGTAGGAAATGATAGTACTTCTTGATATAGTATGCTGTGAATGCAGGCGAGATTGAATCGATTGTTCTCGTTTCGAAAAATATCTCGCAGGTTTCTGGAAGTCGGGTAAACAGGTGTCCGTCTGTGGCTATGAGAAGTGCAAGTGTGATCTG
The DNA here is from genome assembly GCA_033964015.1 of Scolanthus callimorphus. Classification (NCBI taxonomy): domain Eukaryota; kingdom Metazoa; phylum Cnidaria; class Anthozoa; order Actiniaria; family Edwardsiidae; genus Scolanthus; species Scolanthus callimorphus. The sequence goes on along the minus strand of CM066918.1, from coordinate 27,737,760 downwards.
GAGGCGGCATTGTGCTTCAAAAAGCATGACAAAGAGTACAGCCGCGAGCACCAAAATTACAACAAGGAGGAGAAATGTTGATAGGCAACTACAGCTGTATAGGCAAGTTCCATTGTTTTGACTAATGAGTATCGCAAACTACTAGAAAATTTGAGCTTGATATTATAAGTGCGCGGCGTGATGTTTGATTTGCAGAGAATTGGTTTCGTCCACTCAAGCATTTTATGAAAGCCTTGAAAATGTCATGAAAATTGGACCGATGTATTGCCGTTGATGTGAAGCTCTTACAGTCAAAAGACATGAAGCGTGCCCCCCTAGAGTCGAATATTCAATTCATTATTCCATTCATTTCATTATTCAATCCAAAAATGTATTTTTCAAGTCAATATTAAAAATGTTAAATGTTCAAATTTTGGTTTCTGAACAAGCAGTTGTTCACCCAGAGTAGTTATTTAGATTACAAAATGTTAAATACTGAATTGAAAATTGCATTTTTGGATTGAATAATGAAATCAATAATGGAATAATGAATATTGAATATTCAACTCTAGGGGGGCACGCTTCATGTCTTTTGACTGTAACGTTTAAACTGTTTTATTTATGTCTACAAGGCTAAATGTGGTGGCCAGCGTATTAGTTCATACATCTTCTGTGTATTGAGCTGCAGCTCTGTTTTATGTGGTACTTGTGCAAATAGCCATATTCACACTAGAGACGGAAAACTCGTCTAAGACGAGTTTCTCGTCAGAAAACGTTCCTGCTTTATGTCAATTCTGCTCAGAAACACTTCCTTGTTATCTGTCTAAACTTTCTCCTTCAAAATATTGTTTTCACGCGATCACAGAAGAACAGGGAACCATATATTCAAAGCGAGAAACTCGTCTCAGACGGGAAACTCCTCTCTAGTGTGAATACAGCTAATGAGCCGTAAAAATGACATTTGTAGCTGGAATCGGCTTATAATAAGTCAGCAAGAACGCAAAATCTGTCGAAGTGGAAGAGTCTACAGATACTAAGTATTTTCATATAGAATGCTTTTAATGTATAGAATGCAACATAATTTTGAATACAGGGTTTTTAAAATTTGTTACAAATAGGTGAGCATTACGTAAAACAGTAACAACAATAAAATTCTCTGAACAAAATATTATATAGATGTATTTAAAAACTTTTCGCATCTATGCGGTATAAATATAACCGAAAGTAACCCGTCACCGTCTGACGAAATAGTTTCACATTATTTTCTTCCTGAAATTTTCTCATGGCGTCTCACTTGAACAACAACTGATGTCAAAATAGTCACATGTGGAGTCTACGATTTACGTGACACAAATTATAGCGTCATCATAGTGTACTATTCGCAAAACAATAGACCTTTTTCCAAAATGGCCGCCGAAAATTAAAATCTATTTTTGTTAAAAATGAACACCAGCACTAGGACACACATCATCACTTTAGTAAAACTACAAAATTTCGCTTGATTATATACAATATCTTCCGAGAAAACGAAAGTTGAAAATTTGAAAATTTACAGATGTTTGTATGACTGGGGGTATGCGTCATACCCCCAGTCATACAAATCTCTGTAAAAATTTCAATTTAAAGACTCTGCTTTCTAAGCCGACATGGCATTTGGCATAACGAAAATTTGAAGGATTACTAATGTGACTATGCTCTTTCTAGTGTCAGTGTCTGATTTTCAGTCAGTTTAATTTTAAGACATGTGAATTTGCGGCGGCCATTTTGGAAAAAGGTCTATTGTCGTTTACATCACGATTTGGATAGACCTCTCTGGGCCATGATAGCCGACATGCATGCCCGCCATATTGATTCTCGTTCTTCTGGAGCTTTCTCAGCAGCAAAACGGCCAAGTACATCAGCTGAAAGAAGAAAGAACGTAAAATAGAAGGTTGCGGTAATTGCATGTTATTTTAAGCTACGGCTAAACAAGGACACATGTAGCGCGCAACATTTGTGTCCTGCATGTTTCCCCGATTGGCTAAACTAGGAAACATCGCACGCGTGTGTCTCGGAAACACAAAATGTTTCTTGTCTTGCGAAGAAACATTTCTTTGTGTCCCGTCTACAACTAGACTGCTTGCAGCCCCTTCTTCGGCGAACGTCCGTAAATCGAGAGAATTTTTTTCCCCGCGGCGGCGCGCTTTTCCCTGCTAGCAGAGGTTTTTTCTGTCAGTCTTTTATAGGCTAGCATTAAGTACTTAAAGGGGCTCTCGCACGCTCGCTGGCCACTTCTCTGACAAGAAAATAGTTCAAATCGCAATCCAATTCCATCCTCTTGATAACAGGTCAAAACAACCTAGAATTGCATTTGTCTAACACTTGAAAGGTTTTTCTATTAATCTGGAGGATTATTTTGATTACTACGGGCAAATGTACATGAGTTTTCACGGATACAATTTTACCTATTTTAAGTCCACGGTGGACGAATATTAAGCGTGCGAGGGCCCCTTTAATACTAGCTAATAAAAGACTGACAGAAACAAAACTCTGCTAGCAGGGTAGCGCGCTTCGGTTTGTTTACGGTGTCGAGTTACTCAGGAGAGGGAGAGACGCGCCACGGGGGGAAAACGCTTACTTGTTTCGGCGTTTTCCCCCGTCTTTCCCGCACGGGAGAGTATGACTTGTTTCGCTCGCACGCTTTCGATTTTAATTTGCATATTTTTGCCGCGATAAACGAATGCAAAACAGCACTTGAACTGAAAGTGGCGTGATCTTCGACAGCAGGGCGCGCCGTGAATTTTGTCAGCAACTGAACGTTTGCCTAGGACTATCAAGACTTTTGTTGCATAATTTCGTCGTGTTATAATGCTAGTTTAAAAAAAGCGGAACAGCGGACTTTGGGAAAGTCTGTTAAAATCGTTGTTTCACCCGGCGCATTTTCAAGACGTCACTTTGGGTTTAGGATTTTGGTTTTTCTGTTCCGCCAGTCAAACCATCTAAGCCAATCAGGTTCTTTCATGTGTCGCCTTGTGCAGTCAACTGGCTTTCTGTCGCGACGAAAACCCAGTCGACTGCACTAGGCGAAACAGGGCAAGGACGTGATTGGTTTAGATGATTTGACTGGAGCATGGACTGAGTTATTATGACTCCATGGCTGGAGGAACAGAAAAAGAATCAAAGGGCTCTATGAGCCAACTCATTCATGAATTTGGAATTAGTGAATGGATAATTTTTCAGATATTGAAAATACTTTGGGAGGAGACTGTCCTATCTTGGGGCGGGGTGCATGTCGTACCTTTTAGGGTTAAAAATCAGGCCTCTGGTAGCTTTTAGGGATAACCCTAACCTAACCCTACCCTAAACCTGACCCTAACCTAACCCTGGATGATAGATAGTGATAGACTGGTATAGGTGGTTTGTTGGGTGAATCTATATTGGTGTACTTGGACATGAATTTATATCAGGAAAATATGTCTTGTTAGTACCTTTTAGGGGTAAAATCGAAATTTCCCAATGAGCACCCCCGTCCCATGAATAGGGGAGCCCCCGCTGGGAAAATACTGGATACAGGCATGTGGTAAGTTCTCATCAATAGCCACATGGAAGATATGGGCAATTCAAGAAAATGTCTCTGTTCAAATGTTGTCGTATTGCCTTTGAAAGAGATCTCCAGTTGGTTTACCCCTAGCATGGACATGACAAGCATATATACAGGCACAAAATCCAATAGTGCTGGCAGATTGATTTTTCTTGAATTTTGCTAAGTGTCCAATTATTTTGAAATTGGATAGTTTAAGTCTATGTATGAATGCTATATTATTAATAAATAACAGGGCTCCATACTTGTTCAATGAAAAAAATGAATTCAAAATTCCTCAGGAACACCAAATTGGATCCGGCCTACTGAATTTTCACTCAATTTTTTTCTTAATTGTAAAGCATGGAGTCCAATATATAATACTCATAGTAGTCCTGTTATGTAAACTGTACCATTTTGTATACAGACCCTATTTTCTGATACATTTTCACAAGGGGTGGGGATTTGACGTTTTTAAAATTTTTACAGAAAAAATTCCCCACCATTGGGCCAAAATACAGTGTCAAATCTTGGTCAATATTCCTACCCCGGACTGCATGATTTCATCAAATTTGTCAGTCGTGTGACTTATGGCAATGAACCTACGAGATAGTTACCAGACTCATGGCCAAAGAGCCCGACCCACGGGAAAGTCCAAGATCAAATAACCCCTCCATTTTGTCGTCCATTTCTTTCACGAATGTCTTAACGAAAAACAGAAGATAGTTTCTCTCCACCACAGATTCACGGGACTCACCTAAATACTCCACTGTGCAAATTTGAAGCTGCCTGGGAGTGCATGAATACAGAAGAAATGCTTCCCAATATGCGAACTTTTGCAGAGCTGCTAATCGACTTAATCGTTGAGACGTCTCTACATGACTAATTATCGTAACGCAATCCGCCAGTTTTCTCAGAAAGCAAAAACCCCACGGAAAACTGTTAGGAAAGACTAGTTATGCTTTATAGGCAAATGGAAACATCCTTCGTATCCCGAGTTATAGTTTCCCGCCATCTTGAAATTTGATCCGGAAGTGACGTTTGCGAGATCTGCTGGCATGGTCGGCCTTCGACTACAAAATTATTTTTGTACCGGAAGTTAGCAACTGCATGACAAGATGGCAAGCCGTGTATAGCACTTGAACGCTGATAGGCCAAAGTTAAGCCCGATCGGGCGAGGTTAGAAATCGCAACTGTTGTAAGTCAAACTGGAGAGACGATAAGTGGAAAGGTTGAAAGAAAGTGGAACGATTATTGGCGATAATCGAATGGCGCTAATCGAATCGAAATCGTGCTAACGCAGAATCGTGCTAACGCAGAAGTCCCACATCATACCAATACTCCTTCATTTGCGCTGCGCGCGCATGAATGAGTAAAAACGAAAGCAAGTCTTGAGAATTCCCAGCGCGAAGCAACGGTTTTACTGATGGTTATAATTTGGCAATAATGTTTTTTATGCAAACGCGGGACGTTTTGTGAAGGTGCCCACGTTTTTACTAACCCTTGATAGCTTTGAGGATGTTTTCCTGAATACCCTTTATCCCCGCCTTGTCCAGTAACTCGTTCGGGTTGTCTGTGGCAAACAACCGACTCGACAGTGCTAAAGCATATCTTGAAGGCTCCGTCTCTTGCGTGACTTCCCGAAATTCGTCCAGCGGAAGCGTGACATCGTGAGATCCACCAATCAGAACTAAGAACAGAATAACACGAACAAGAAAGCCGTGATACACTCGGGGGTGGAAGCTGAATAATGAATTATGAATGACGGGTCTTACGAACAAATGAATAATGAATAATTGCGTCGAAAAGTCAAGGAATAATGAATACGAAGTTCCTACATTAAATGAATAATGGTTGTGTGAATAATGAATAACGCCTAAATAATGAAAAGGAATAATGAATAATTGAAGAAAAATGTCAAAGAATAAGGAATAATCAAGGTCCACTTATTCAGCTTCCACCCCCGATGATACACGGTTTTTACAGTCCTACTCTGAGGTATTCCCTTTGAAAAGACCTCCGCCTCATCTCCCAGGAACTACAAAGACTAGCTGATCGAGAGTAAAGCAACCTTTTTTTTTTAGAAAAATATATTCAGTATGAGTGACTACTTTATATGCGCACAGGCTTTAGTCAAATCCCACTAGTGGGTCTATTGTCAATGCTGCACTATCATTGGTTACTACTAGCAAGAAGTGTCGGGACTGAAGCCTCCCAGTCTATATTTGTCAATTTGACAAATGGTCTATGTTTATGGGAAGAGCGATAATTCTCGCGAATTTGAGAGAACTAGAATAGGCGACTGGATACTAGTCTTTTAAGTTTAAGTTTAAAAACTGGTAAGGTTAACTGCTCGATGGACCTATGGTAGATCCTTCATATATGGTACACTATAGTGTCCTCCGTATCTCCCATTCGCCTTTGTCACACAAGCGCCATCTTGGATTTTACAGCCGATTTATTCAGCATGGAAACGAGGCCAAGCAGGGCGCGGGTTTTGCCGGGTTTTGCTCATGTTGGAAAGCGAAGCCTGATGCTGGGATTTGGGGTACAAAAGTTGACAAAGCTACCAAAAAGTACTCCTTATTTGTTTAAGAACCAAAAAGTTGATTGGCTCACTGTTTTTTCTGCTTTGCCGGGTCATTGTGGAAACAAAATGGCGGCGCGTGACAAAGGCGAATGTCTTATAGAACGAGGATATACAGAAGAGCCTCGATGTGAAGCAGAAAACGTTGTGAATACCAACAAGTCCGAAAAGTTTCCTCAAGTTTGTCTATTGTCTCAATTCAAGCTTCATCAGATTCCCGTCGGTATTCGCAACTTTTTCGACTTAAAATCGAGGCTCCCACTGTATTTATGCGCCGTCAATGCTTATTCAGCGGTAGAGCAGAGATCCTTCATATATGGTACACTGTGTCTTCCGTATAAATATCTCGCACGTATTATAGAACGGGAATATACAGAAGGACACTATAGTGTACCATATGTGAAGGATCTTGGAGAATTCGAAACTAGACTATTGGGTTACCTGTGGGCGGTGATTCGCTTGGTGGGCTCCAGCTGTGTTCGTAGATCTCCTGTTGTTGATCAGGTATCACCACCACCACATCACCATTGTCCTCAACACTCTCAAAAAACCGGTCGTACCTCATCTCTCCGGCGTCATCACTAGACGGCAGATGACGCTTGACATACCGGAGCGTCTTACACTTCGCGGCGATGCTCTGCAGACACGAGGACCACATCTGTTCCTGTTCTGCCAGGCTCTTGTGGGCCCCAAATATAGATATGATCTCCGCTGCAACAACAATCAATAAGTCGATTGAATAATCGTGAATAACCATCGTGATACCCACCAGGTCAACAAACAAGCGGATGAAATGTAAATGTTAATATCATAGGCCGACTTCCAAGACTTGCAGCTCGAAAGCTGAATTACGCTGGGTCTCATCGGCGCCACATGCAGCCAAGGGGCCATAGCACAGCCACTGAAGGTGGTCACTGTCAGAGGGTTTATTGCGTCCTTAGTGGTACGTTAACGTCCCCCCTGAAGCTGGGTAGAGAAATAAAGGCGAGACGGGACCTCGGTTTATTGTCTCGTGAAACGCAGTAGAACAAAGTTCAACTCACAATATGAACCAGTTTCGACCACGATCTGAACAGAACGAAAATTTTCTCTGGCCGCTGCCTCGTTCCCAGGCGTCTCTACTTAGACCCCGTCCATCATCATCATCATCAGGTCGAGTCTCCTCGGGACAGATGGTGGCTTGCCACAACGGCCTATCCAACATTAGCGTCCGTATCGCTAGCAGACTGCAGGCCAGTGTCACGCTTAAGGCTGTCTATGTAGGTCGACCGTTGACCACCCCGAGAAGCTCGACCCTGTGTGGGTTCCCAAAGAACCAAACCATGCGCTGCAACATCCTTGTGGCGCACGCAGTGACCCGCTAGGCGCAGTCCCCTCGACCGAATCGACCCCGTCCACACTAACACGGTTTCGTTTGAATCCGCATACGTCTAGGCCTTCCGTCCACACTAACACGCTGATCGTTTTCATCGAATCCGTATAAGTTTGAAAACGCTCTCGAAGTGAATAAAAACGAATCCGTATACACACCGTTTCAGTGTGGAAGGTCGAATCCGGATAAAAATGAAAACGATAACGTCAACTGTACCTTGTCCTTGCACACGCCAACATCAAATAAAAAGTGATCGCTTGTTTGGAGCTAAATCCCCACCAATACTTTTGAAAACGCGTTAGTGTGGACAGGGCCTAAGCGCGGAAAAAGGCGTTATCGACGAGAAAGGCGCTATCGATGAGCGAGCAATGCATCATGGGAAGGATTAGCGGTAGCGCACTTCACTCGCTACTAGTTTCGCTCGGCCCGAAATCCACAGGAAGCGCCTGGGTAGGAGGCAGCTCTGGCCGCGAATGGAACCCACACCACAGCGGCGAGACCAACGCCGTAACATTAAGCCAACTGTGCTTCAACCCGCACACGCTTTAGGCAAGCGGGCACGCAAGCAAACAAAAACAATCTATCTGATTTTAGCTGTGGCACACAAAAGCACAGGGTAACCAACCTTTGATAGCGTTTAGTAGCCTGGTGTCTAGTTTGGCCGTGCGGCCATGTCCCGTTACGGTAGACCGTGCGAGTGTTTCCTTGCCAAACACGTGCTCTGCTAGTGCGATAGTGTACTTGTTAGGGTTGGCGGTTTTGCTCGGGTTGGTGTGCTTGAAACGCGGTAAGGTAATGGATACGTCCTTACCAATAACAACTGAAAAAAGATAACAAGTTTTGACACAAAGTTATTTTTGTATTGTGATATGAAACATGAAGTACCAGAAACCAAGGATCAGCTTTTCATTATCGAAGAAAGAAATGCCAAAATACCAAAGCAACAAATCAGAAACTTCACTCTTGACATTCACGCACTGGAACAGAGAACAGAAGCAAAGACGGCTGAGCTCTCGTTTGTCAACTGCGCCATCCTTATTCCCTATTTCTTCCATTTGCAAGTCTAGTAAACAAGCGTTTCGTACTCACATTACAAATTCAAACGGGTTTCATTTGATATACAATTAATTTTTCTTAAGTACAAAAAAAAAACATTTCATAACGACAAGACAAAAAGACCCTAATACCAAAGCAACATATCAGAACTCTTACTCTAGACGTTAGTCCCCTGTAATCGAACCCTGGCCCGCATGCAGGCGCTAGTGATTTGCTGGTTAGAAATGTTTTGCGCGCAATGCCTCACAGGATAGTCTGGTCGCACGCTAATAGCGCTGCGCACGATTCTAAAATTAGATCACGAGACTCAGACAAACAATCCCTCTGAAATCCCACTCAGAAGGATCGCGCTCGTAATACAAGCCAGGGTAGGAGTACATACAAGCTCTGCTATAACGAGTAGAACTACCAGTTTACCAATTCATTTTGTATCGTTCTTTAGAGAGAAAACTGGGAAAATGGGAAGAACGTGTATTTGCTTGTCTGAGTTTTTAATTAGTGTGACGTCATCTGTGTGCAGCGCTATTGAACCAAAGAAGCAGAGGCGAAAAGGGAAGTTGCAGTGAATTGTATTCACTTTTCATTGTATTCACTTACTTTGGGGGGGAACGAAAAACAGCCTGACACTCAGTTTACAAACAAACGGACATTCTCAGTTTCAAACACGCAAGGGAACATTGTAGGAAGTGTCTAGGATGGCGTACCTCTTCGACTTTCGTTCACAGATCCCGCGAGTCTCCCGGGTGACGCAGCATCAACAGAGCCTCGACTTGAAGAGGCACAGGGAGACCGGTCATTTCCAGTTAAAACCGCGTGACGTGAAGTTGTCTCTTCCGCTGAGTGTGAAAGAGTGTCGCAATCACTTCCCACATTCTTGTAGCGGGCGTAACGTAATGTCCTGCACTTGAGTGAGATACTTATGAAGCAGTCAGACCACAGTTTCTCCTGTTCATTTGAAGTCATTCCCTTTCCAAAATGGTTGATGAGTTCAGCTAATTAGCAACAAGAATTAAAATTAGTGAATTATTAATTTTTTACAACTTTCTCGTGTCTCTCCCAACACCACGCGTGCTGTATTGCACCGATAAAGTCATAGAAAGTTGGGCTCTAATGCTTAAATAAGGCACAGGGGCGTCAGCCGTCATTTCAATTGTCGTGGTGGCTGCGAGAGATCAGGGCCGCGATGTCAAACTAAGTTATTAGCCAATTGGAAAAAGAAACCCAGAGAAACAGGGGAAAGCGGAGAGTTTTTGGCCGCGCGAAAATGGGCCGAGCGCAAAAGGAGGACGTGGCACGCGAGGATGGCGAGTCATCTGGGGACGAGATTAGCTTCAAATAAAAGGTAATAAGGGCAAGATGGTTGAAAGGACTCAGATTCGTATAGGAAAGGCAAGCCTAAAATTCACCGATCCCTATTCCCTTCTTACCTCGGATCGCCCTCAGGATCTTGGAATCCAGTTCTGATCTATACGGCACATTAACAACTTTAGTTGTTGCCAGTGCTTCGGTTCCAAAGAGCATTTCAGCCAGTGCGACAGCGAACTTGTCCGCGCGCGTGATGCTGCAGACTTCCGCGTATTGCGCGTTGGTGAGAGTGATGCCAGGTTCATTTCCAACAATGACTACATAACGAGAAAAGAAATTAAGGGAAAATTCAATATACAAGAAATACAAACAAATGTTGGCTTTCAAACACCACCAAAAAGTCCGAACAAAAAAAAGGAAGTCGTTAAAGTTTTGCCCGTCCACAAAGTTTCTGTCGGGTCTAGTCGTTTACTGTTTCTCGCGGCACTCTACCGGACTGTTGTCTTGCTTTGCCCATTTGTATTCAGGAGTGATACAGCTTCTCAGAAGATCTTGTGTGATTGGATAGGCATAACAAGGCATCTCATTGTTCCCTTCTTCTATGGTATGACCCTCTATCGTTTTGCACTGAAGGCATCAATCCAATGGGCTTAGATGTTACGAGAGCTGTATCATGATCTTTGTATGTCTGTCATTATTTGAAAAAATTATTTGAAAAAGTTTGAAATAATAATTCCAGATAAAAACAACTTACTAGAGTATGGCTCAGTGTCGCTGTCGACATCTATGGCTATAGTGTTGACTGGCGTGGTTTTGCTGGTGGTCGGATTAGCAGGTTTATCTGCTCGGTATCGTAAGGTTCGGCACTTGGTAGCAACACATAGCAGACAATCCGACCACAGGGACTCTTGCTCGGCTGGGCTTTCCTCGGCAGCAAATCGCTCGATCACATCAGCTGAAGGGAAATTAGAAATACAGTCAGAAAAACACCCAATTTTGTACCTGCGTGCAGGCGGTTACTGCGTATTTTTATCGCGTAAAACCCGGTCCTTTCGCTGTCGGGCGTCATCTTGGATTTTGAGAGGCGCGCGGTCCCGTTTAGACTCGCAATTCAGCTTTCGAGGTGCAAGTATGGGGATGTCGTCCCTCAACATTTATACTTTAAAAAGATGATTTGCCTTACTTTACCTTTCATTGCGTAAAGAATGTCCAGATCAAGCTTGGGCGTGTTGTTTCGCCCGTCAACCGTCGCCTCGGCCAGCATATCTCGCCCGAAAAGCTTCTCGGCGAGGGCGAGCACATAGGCCCGGGGCTGTTTCTGTAGAGTCACCTGTTTGTAGTCCGCTAAGGACATGGTCACGTTTGGATCGTCGCCTATCATTACTGAAGAGTCAAAGAGAAACAAAAATAATATCATTTTCGATGGCTTTTTATGGGACAGCTGTGGTTTTGTTAAATAGCTCCCTTGTTACTAGACGTTTTTAGTTCGACAGTGTTGTGCGCGGAAACGTCCCTTGGAGGCAATACAGGTGTTGGAATTCCAAATACTGATCGACGTTTGAAATGATTTAATTTAATTTATAAGGGAATTATAAGTATTTGTCGGAAGCTCACACTTCTTGCCAGGTTTTATCGATCGTATAGTAAGTTACAGAATAAGGGAGTTCTCGTGCACAGGCTCTTGTAACAGTTATTTGAAGGCCTTTGTTTTTTGGCTGAGACGGCGAACATGCGCACATAAACCATATATAATGAAAGGTCGACGAACAGCTTAAACGATGATTATTTAATACGATATTTCAATCGGCCATTACCGATCTTCTTCAGGTTTTGAATGGAGATATTTACATTGCATGCTGGATATAAATAAAATAACGGTCACATTTCAAAAAAAGAAAAATACATATGATACGGTGCTTGAGAAGTGACAGATAAAGATAAAATAATATCAAACAAAACTAAGGATTAATTACAGCTAAAATTAACAAAACTTTCATCTCTTATGTTAAGACCATTAGGAGCTAGAGTTCGAGCTCTGTTGATGAGAAAAGCTTCTCTGGCTTTGCGTATAGAGTCGCGGTTAGATTTAAGTTTTTCTAAAGGGAGGATAATTTTTTTTCAAAAAAGCCCACCCCCCCCCCTCAAAAGTTAAATGGTCGGCCCCTAAACCTTTCATAAACAACCTCCCTACTGGCTCGTACCGTTGCGGCGATAACTGTAATACTTGTAAATATATCGCAGATGGCATAACGTCCTATTCTTTTAACGCCACTAACGAAACCCGAAACATAACTTCTAGAATAACCTGCAAAACTAATAATGTAATATACATGATTGAGTGTAAACGCTGCCACCTACAATATATAGGCGAAACAAAACGTCAACTTCGTGAACGGTTTAATGAACACCGACGCACTTTAGATTCTGACAGTCAATCTACTCCTACTACTGCTGCCCTCCACTTCCATAATACAGCTAACCACATTGCCTCTGACATGCTTTTAATCCCTTTAGAAAAACTTAAATCTAACCGCGACTCTATACGCAAAGCCAGAGAAGCTTTTCTCATCAACAGAGCTCGAACTCTAGCTCCTAATGGTCTTAACATAAGAGATGAAAGTTTTGTTAATTTTAGCTGTAATTAATCCTTAGTTTTGTTTGATATTATTTTATCTTTTATCTGTCACTTCTCAAGCACCGTATCATATGTATTTTTCTTTTTTTTGAAATGTGACCGTTATTTTATTTATATCCAGCATGCAATGTAAATATCTCCATTCAAAACCTGAAGAAGATCGGTAATGGCCGATTGAAATATCGTATTAAATAATCATCGTTTAAGCTGTTCGTCGACCTTTCATTATATATATTTTTCTCAGTTCAACTGGTTGACAGGTCCGTTTATCAGGATCCAGCTTGGCAAAATACCTCGTTCGCGGATTTTCATATTTTAGTCTGCACATAAACCAGCTTCGTGATCTTGGTTTTGACAGGACTAGTTTTAAAAATAACACCAAAAATTAGTTTGCTTGTCGTCTTTGCGAACTATTGCTTAGAATTCTACGCTCTGCAAGTAATTTTGAGGCATAAAAATATCATTTCTTATACGCATGCATCAATGGCTGTTACCAGATCGTCCCCGTGAGGTAAGGAGCCGGGGAGCTCTTGGTTCGATGATGTAATAAGAGCGTCCTTACCATCTTCCAAATCCTCATTCTCGTCCGCTTCGTCCCGATTGTCCTCGACAATAACAGCTGTGCTAGTAGAGGATCTCACCGGTGAGGAATACGTCATCCCCAGATCCCTCCCCACCATTGTTGGCAGTTGATTTCGTAGCGAGGCCTGGAACACGGCAGACTTTTCTTTAAACCGTAGCGTCTTACAGCGGTTAGCGATACTCTGTTGACACTGCACCCAGACTTTCTCTTTTTCCTCTGGGGAGACGTCAGGCACGAACCGGCTAAGAACTTCACCTGACAAATAAGATGAAATGCATCAGTGTGTCTGTGCGACTAACTTTCTTAATTTTCCCGCCTCCGAATTCCCGCCAATTTTGTGAGCGCGTGGTAACACAGGAAACCCGTCAGGCTCGAACCGGCTTAGAACTTCACCTAGCATCGGTGTGTCTGGTACGAGAGTAACGCTTCTTATTGGTTTAATTTTTCCCGCCTAAATTTCCGCCTATTCGCGTGTGCGTGTGCGGTGACACAGGAAACCCGAAACTAATATTTTGCTATGACACAGGAAGCCCGAAACTAATATTTTGCTCAGCTAAGAATTTGAAAATTCGCTTTCTTTTCTGTGAGGAAATTCGAGGAATGACAAATTTCAGAAATGGAATAAAGTTAGATTCAGAAATGGAATGCAAGACAACATAGACTTCCCGGATGCAGCGTTACGTTTTCCGGCCGCAAAAAATCATCCCCTGGGTTATAATAATAATATAATTACAAGGCGGGTCAAATTAATAATCCACAAAGTTACAAAACTACACACTATATTAATAAATATCAAATCAGAAATATATAATTCTCACATATAGTCGATTCTGATATTTGACATTTGAATGCATGCGCAGAGCTCGCTGTTTCCGCCAGCGCATTTGTATTTTTAATTAGCGTCTAGCCGACTACGTTAAAACCGACTACTACAAAGACAGGGGAAAACCTCAGACGGCCTGGGAAATATTACTCTTACTGCCTTGCCGATCTTTTCATTATTATTTTACTTGTTTCATGTGTTTATATTATTTCATTTCTAATTTTGAACACTTGCTTAAATGTCAATTGATATTGCTAGATAATAAAGATAATAAAGATAAAAAGATAATACTACAGTAAAAATGTCATGTGTATGGTTTAGCATGCACTTATAGACTTTATACGTCCTTTCTTGCCCTGTCTACTGTCCTGTACGTTAGTTTCAAAACAACTTACAAGTAAAATTTAAGAATAATTACAAGCAACTTTCATTTTTTTGTAAATGTAAATTAGCTTTCTAAATCATTTAGTTCCTTGAGAACAAAACGTTAAAACCTCTAAATGACAAAACGATTTTTTAAATGAAAAATTGAAACATTTTAAAAAAGCGTGGAAAAAAAATCGGGCTCAGACGGGAATCGAACCCGTGGCCTCTCGCACCCAAAGCGAGAATCATACCACTAGACCACTGAGCCATCTCACGTTCACTCAGGGCTAAAATAGTCATGTCATTTAACGGTATTGCAGTTTTTGTTTTTATTTATTCATCTGTTTACGGGTGTTTATACAAAAACTTAGAATCAACCAATCAAATTTAAACGACGGAAATACCAGCAAGACAGATCAGTGGTACCTTTTCTCTTCACGTAGAAAACACTTGAAGATTATTGCACATAAGAAATGCTTACTATTTTAGATCTTTTGTTTGAAATCACTGGCCTAAACATGGAATACAGCTGTTTAAATAATACTGCGGCACTTTGGGACAAGAAGGGACCCTCGCCTTGAATTGATTAAAGGAGTGAATTATCTTTAAAATGTCAAACAATGCTTTTATTGTTGTCACCGAATCACAAAACCGGAAAGTTTACGAAAACAAAAGTGCTAAGTTGTCTTTTCATAAAGAAAAAGAAACACATCACTTTCTCAACAGCCCCTGTGGCGCAATGGACTAGCGTGTTGGACTTCTAATTCAAAGGTTGTGGGTTCGAGTCCCACCAGGGGTGTATTATTTTTCTTTTGTCAAAATATTTCTCTTGAGAAGAAATATATTTTCACGGCGAATAAAACAATTTTGTGATTAATAGAAAAAATCTAGAATTCAAAATGAAAGGCGGGTAAACAAGCATATCCCCTCTCCGCTCATCTCGTAAAACGCATCTGTAAAACGCATTTGAACATATCCATATGGTAAATTGCTACAACACAAGATAAATTTCGATATTCTACAGCCTTTTTTTTGTTTAGCACTAAAGTCTATCACAGAAAATAAAATACCTCTGTCATTTTCTTCACTGAAAAGCAACAGTAAAATCGCCAATGTTCTAAGTAAGGTCTATAATATTACAAGTAGACTAGTAGCATGGCCAATAAGACCCGTAGCTCATTTGGAGTCTCTTGAAAGAACTCTCTGTTTTTCTTACTTTTTCAGATGGGGGTTCGTTTTGCTCGTATTCCTGTGGCTTTTGTCACGAGTTTTTTATGTTTACTTGAGGTAGAAATATATAAATTCTTGGTTTTATGTAGGGTTCGTTCGAACGTTTTTAGCGGAGCTCCTGAGCGGAGCACCATACATAAGGAAAAGTGGTATCAGTATTCAGACGTATAACCATCAAGTCGCTTTTGAGTGGTTTCAGAGGTTTTTGTCAATTTCAATGACGTAAACAGTGACGTCATGTCACGTGACTTTGACAATAGACAGGTATGAATCTAAAGACAACTTTTGCCAAGTTTGGTCGTTATTGGAGCTTTCCTTATGGAGATATGATTTTTTTCTTTTCATTCCTGAATAAAACGTATAGTGTAATTCCGTGTGTGCGTGTGTGTGTTTGTGTGTGTGTCCGCCCGGCACACAGGCATCCCAATTTCAGGCAGGAAAATAGGCAAGAACGCACACGCGCGCGCGCGCTTCTATTTTTGTCGCCTTCGTGTTTAGTTTTAACGGAGCTCCGGCCCGGCGCTAGCTGACCAACATTGGGTTCATTAAAGTTGTGTTAGAAGCAAGGGGGTGCACCACCTAGGTCACGCGGCATGACGTCATCGATGACGTCATCAAAAATAGAGAAATCAATATCTCAAGAAGGCAACATCGCTAGGTGACCAAACTTGGGTAAAGTTATCTTGGAGGTAAGGGGGGTCAAGTGGGATGACGTCATCGATGACGTCATCAAAAATAGAGAAGTCAATATTTCAAGAAGGTAACATCGCTAGGTGACGAAACTTGGGTAAAGTTATCCTGGAGGCAATGAGGGTGCACCACCAAGGTCACGTGGCATGACGTCATCGATGACGTCATCAAAACTAGAAAAGTCAATATCTCAAGAAGGCAACATCGTTAGGTGACCAAACTTGGGTAAAGTCATCTTGGAGGTAAGGGGGGTGGTGCAACACCAAGGTCACGCCACATGACGTAATCGATGACGTCATCAAAAATAGAGAAATCAATATCTCAAGAAGGCAACATCGCTAGGTGACCAAACTTGGGTAAAGTTATCTTGGAGGTAAGGGGGGTGCACCACCAAGGTCAAGTGGGATGACGTCATCGATGACGTCATCAAAACTAGAGAAGTCAATATCTAAAGAAGGTAACATCGCTAGGTGGCCAAACTTTGGTAAAGTTATCTTAGAGGTAAGGGAGGTGCACCACCAAGGTCAAGTGGGATGACGTCATCGATGACGTCATCAAAACTAGAGAAGTCAATATTTCAAGAAGGTAACATCGCTAGGTGACCAAACTTGGGTAAAGTTATCCTGGAGGCAAGGAGGGTGCACCACCAAGGTCACGTGGCATGACGTCATCGATGACGTCATCAAAACTAGAGAAGTCAATATCTAAAGAAGGTAACATCGCTAGGTGACCAAACTTGGGAAAAGTTATCTTGGAGGCAAGGGGGGTGCACCACCAAGGTCAAGTGGGATGACGTCATCGATGACGTCATCAAAACTAGAGAAGTCAATATTTCAAGAAGGTAATATCGCTAGGTGACCAAACTTGGGAAAAGTTATCTTGGAGGCAAGGGGGGTGCACCACCAAGGTCACGTGGCATGACGTCATCGATGACGTCATCAAAAATAGAGAAGTCAATATCTCAAGAAGGTAACATCGCTAGGTGACCAAACTTGGGTAAAGTTATCTTAGCGGTAAGGGAGGTGCACCACCAAGGTCACGTGGCATGACGTCATCGATGACGTCATCAAAACTAGAGAAGTCAATATCTCAAGAAGGTAACATCGCTAGGTGACCAAACTTGGGTAAAGTTATTTTGAGGAAAGGGGGAGCACCACCAACGTCATGCGGTATGACGTCATAGATGACGTCATCAAAACTGGAAAATTCATTCTCGTGAAGGGAAAATTGCTAGGAGACCAAACTTGGATTAAGTTTTTTGGAGGCAAGGGGATGCACCACCAAGATCACGTGGCATTACGTCATCGATGACGTCATCAAAACTAGAAAAGTCGATACCGCGATGACAGTAATGCTGGTATGTCAGTAATTATTCGAGCTCCGCTTTTAGGCATTGCCTAAATCTATATATTAAAAAAACCTCCAGTTCCTGCAGGCCTGCCAATCGAAATACGGGGTTTCTTATGACGTCTAGGTTGTCTGGACGAACAAAGCGCGTCAAGACGAACACATCGGCTGATGTGAAACCGAACGAACAAATTTTCAAATTTGTCTACCTGTCTTTCCGTCTATGAAGACGACTTTTCGAAGACGATCTGTACGTCCAGATGAACAAGTCAACCAAAGTTCGGCCTAAATTCACACAGGACCACAGGACGAGCAAACACGACATTTGTTTTTCTTACCGCGGGGAACTGTGGAACTTGCAAAAGTTGTGATGTTTTATGTACTATTTATAAAATGAGTGGCCGTGTTCTATTGGCATATAAAGATTCGAGCCGAAGGCGAGAAAATGACTTATCAAATCAGTCATGATAAAGCATTGATGAATAAAAGATTACGTTTATATTGGGATATTTCAAGAGCATTTTTGTGATATCTGTCGGTCCCGAATTCACATTAGACGCTAAACATCAGACGATTTGTCCGTCCAGACGATTTGTTCGTTTTCTAGTATTATTACTGAAAAATAATTTTAAGGGCAGTCTACACTTGCGATTTTTGCTGCAACTTTTGTCGCACGAGTCGCGGCGAATTTTCTCGCACGTTTGAAAAAAAGAGAGCACAGAGCGTAAACTGGCCTTTATGGAGATGTTCTCCTGGAGAAACCCTATTAGAATACTCACTTTTAATGGCATCGATAACCCTCGCGTCCAGTTTATTGGTCTTGTCCTTGCCGGTCAGAGTGGAAATCTTCAGTACATCAGGACCAAAGATCTTATCGCTCAGTGCCGTAGCGAATAGAGTGGGCTGAACTTTCCTGCTCGCTTCCTCGAAATCCTCAAACGTGAGTGTGACGGTGGAGTTACCGCCGATAGCAACTGGGAAAAAAATAATGGCTGTTAAACTTGATAAATTTTTGAATATAAAGAAATTTGCCAATCAGACGCGGATCTAGTGAGTGTTCTGATATTCTGTGTTATCGGATCACTGTCCTGATATGCGACAATATCATGGGCAGTTTATCTTAAACTCGGTAAACAGAATTGAATAATAGTAGCAGGGGAGTAGCAGGGGAGGGGTCAGGTACTCTTCGATTTTCTCCCATACACGATTTTCTTTTCTCGCCATTCCATTGTCGCATAAAACAAATGGATACACTATAAGACATTAAAGGAACCGTAGGGGCCCCCATTGCCAACCATTTTGCGCTTGCTACGGCCCTGTAAAGTATCGGTTTGGTCTCGCCATGGGTATTTTGGCTCGATTACGTCTCGCCAAAATAGGAACCACGATTCGGCCAAACTCGCCCTGATATTTTGCCGAGTCAAACCAAATTTGCCCGATTATATATGAATATAGGGGTCAATACGGTAACTTTTAAATTCTAGAAACCTACGTGCAGCAAAATGTGCTTTCTTCTCCGAACATAAATATCCGGATAACCTTTCCTCCAATGTCCATATCTATCACAAATAAGAAGTTTGCGAAAATCTTACCAATGTCTCTCGTAAAACCAGACGGCACACTACTGTTACTCCCTTCATCTGTAGACCTCTCAAAGCTCTCCAGCATCGCCCAATCAGAAGGCTTCATTTTCGTGACGTCATCGCAGCTGCTTGATGATCCAGGCGCAGTGGAAAAGCCCTGGGGGCTGCCATGGCTATCAGAACAAGTTCCGTCGCGCTTACATGTCGCTCTTTTGCGGCGATTAATCACAGATTTGCGGTGCGAGATGCTAGCCTGGCATTGTTGCCATAGGCTTCTCTTTTCGCTAGCAGATTTGTCTGCTCCAAATCTCTCGAGAACTTCGTCTGAAATGAAGCACGGCAAACTGTTACAGCAGATTTTGTCTGCGCAGAAGACGTTACGGGAACCTCGCTTTCTCGTTAAACATTCAGCCAATCACACAATTGCGAAATGACTGATTAACCAGTGCAATATCGCAGGCGTTAAACATACAGCTATTTCAGTAAAGGTTGTCGGCCTTGTTAGCGCTCACGCTTACTCGCCCAGACCCAAAGGGAGAATGGATAGAAACAAAACATCCCATTTTGATCGCAGCTACATTATACGTACCTTTTATAGCGGTGAGGATATCAAAATCCAGCACAGGACTGCTCCCATACCCGTGAGCGTTGATTTCTCCAAGGTCTCTACTCCATAAAGCTTGTCTGCTAGTGCGATACTAAACTGGTTTGGCAGGCGAATGCGTGACACTTGTCTGTACTCTGCTACAGTTAGCGTGATCTCGGGATGACCTCCCACGTGGACTGGAAAATAAGAAATAGCAAGGGCACAAATGAAGCTCGACATTTTGCAGCGTTTTCACACAATATTGCCCGAGAGCCGCGAAATCGAGCACATAACGATCTCCAATTAGAGGTTCCCTAGTAAGTGTAGTGGATTAGTAAGCTGTGAGCCCTGTAATGAGGACGGGCAACTCCAAACGTCCTCGTGGTTCTTAAACGTCCCTCTGGTTCCGGTTAGTGCGTGTAGGGGACGGGACATAGGGTTTTACATCCTTATCAAAGCAGACGTGAAGGTATAACCATTTGCAGATATTAAAGCAAAGGCAGCACCTTCTCCTCGATTATTTAGAAAAGACACCGAGTGTTGGTCCGGCCGAGGTTTTAACCCATGACCTCCCTCTCGTCAGACCGGCGCTCTACAACTGAGCTAACTACGAGGTGGTGCTGAGCAGACCGGGAGGCGTTGGCCGGTAACCACGAGGTGGTGCTGAGCAGACCGGGAGGCGTTGGCCGGTAACCACGAGGTGGTGCTGAGCAGACCGGGAGGCGTTGGCCGGTAACCACGAGGTGGTGCTGAGCAGACCGGGAGGCGTTGGCCGGTAACCACGAGGTGGTGCTATGCAGACCGGGAGGCGTTGGCCGGTAACCTCGACATGCGACCTTCTGTTGAATTGCTTTCACAGAAAACTACAACACTTGATATGTAAAACAACCCGCTCACCGAGACCACCCTCATCATTGTCTTTCTGCCCCGGGTTCTCCACCAGTTCTTGTAAATCCCTGGTATGATGAGAATCCCCCTCTTCCCGGGTAGAACTCCCATGTACTTGTACGATAACCGGCATGTCTGACACGCTTGCATCGCTTGTGCTTCGTTTGGCACGGAGATCTTCACAGTACTGGGCGATGCACTGAAGACAGGACGCCCACGTTTGCTCTTGTTCCTTTTCGGTTTTATTGGCGGTGAATTTCGTGATGATTTCATCTGAAAAAACGTAAATACGCAAAAAAGTGAAATGTAAAAAAAAACAATGTGATTGTTACTGTGAAACAAAGAGCGACGAGTGACAATCTTGTTGCGAGAAACCCTTACGTTTGACCTTGGCTAAAATATCTTCATCAATTGTCTTTGTGTTGTTTTGGCCACTCAAAGAACACTTTGCCAAGGCGTCGCAGCCAACCATCTTTTCCAAAAGACTAAGGGCACACTGCTGTGGGCAGGTCTCGACAGTGCACTCGCTCTCATCTAAAGAAATGGAGCGAAACAAAAATGTCAAATTGTAAATACGATTTACTGCGATTTTCATAATTCTGCGAACTCCAGCTTTACATTTGCGAACACCAAAATGCGTTTTGGCTTCCGTCAATCAAACCTTTTAGTACAGGCGCATGGAATTTACGATTCGTTAAAGATTCGTTTCGAATTTACTGTGGAAAATTTGGTTTTCAAGCCTAGGTAGTTCTTATTAGTTCAAAAACATCTCAAAGCCTTCGTGAAATCACCAAGAGCTGTTTACTCGTTGACGGAAGACAAACCGCAGTTTGTTAGTTGGCGTAGAATTATGAAAATTGCAGTAAGCTGCTTGGCGGTAGCCTGTGAACATCCGGTACACGCGAGCTTAACCCTTCGCGTGTACCGGATGTTCACAGGCTAAATGGCGGCTGAGAGTAAGAGAAACAGAAGGTAAGCCACATGAGGAGCGTGTCTTCAAAGGAAAATGTCATTAAAAAAATAATGCAGTCAACTGCCCAGTGCATAGGAAAGGTGAGTGTTACAGACTATTTCCCAAATAGGGATACTACCTATGTGCAGTTACTGTTAGACTATACGTGTGTTACAGACTGTACCAAGAGAGGGTTACGGACTGTAGGTAAGTATTAATACAGACTGTGCCACGTGAGTGAGGTGTACAATGTGCACTTGGTGATTGTTGTGTTCTATCCGTGTCAAACTTGGTGTGTAGTTAGGCTACTTACTTTATCAGATCAGTGTAAGAGTCGAGAGTTATAGACTATCCCGAGTTGGTGTTAGACTCGAACGTGTGTTACAGCCAAGTCCATGTGAGCATTGCAGGCTGTGTCAAGTGTACGGAACAGACCATGTGCCTAGTTACAAACTGTGTTACAAGTGAAGGTGGAAGACCGTGTGGCGAGTTACAGACTATGTTCAGAGTACGTAAGTGTTACGTCACACACGAAGAACCCTTTGTATCTGCCTAATAAACCTTACCATGACTCCACTTGTTCTCCACAGAGGGAAAATCCGATGTATGGCATAAGACGCGTGCGTCATCTGCCGTCAATCTAACTGACACATCATCTGAAGGCTGGCTAGTGTCCACAGCTTGGAGCTGCACGCACGAGTTCTCGGTAGTATCACAAGCAGCAGACCTAGGGCTGCATTCAGCGTCTGCAGTTTTTGATGCGCTCGAGTGAGATGAGTCCGTAGCGAGGCTGACAGCAGTGGGTTTAGTGGCTGAAGATTGCTGTGAAATGTGCTCTGTCAGAATCTTCTGCACCGTGTCAAACTTGGTGTGTAGAAAGGCGACTGATTTGGTGAGGTCGCTTAGCATGCTTTCCTGTAAAGAAAGATGTTTTAATACAGTGAAGCCCAGCCAAAGTCTCGACCAGTAAATGTTAATCAGAATAGAAAAACCTATTGTGATCCGACGCTTGAATACCTCTTAATATTTAGCACTCCTTAAACTTTGGTACAAAATTTACGTTTAGTTGTTCGTTCAAAATCCACTGAGACTGCCAGCTGCGTGCCAGGGGGAGGATACTCCCTCATATATGGTATCGTTTTTCGCTTGTTTGCTGTGCGGTAGGGTATACAATGCTAGGGTATAAAAAACGAGGATTTTGATAGGGTCAGGTTTTAGAGACCTCGGCGGCACACCCCTACCCAAAAATCAGTACCCTCCCCCGGGGGACTGCGTGCAGACAATTTGAATACTATTTTGGTACTTTAACATAATATGACCTGTCAGAAACGAGATATGACCGAGCTCAACTCGACTTGAGCGATCATCAAGTCCGGCGATCTTCCAGCCGTTATTTTCAGCTCTGCTCTAAAAAATACGTCCAATCTTACAAATTCGGATGTCTTGGCGTCATCTCGCGTTTCAGGTCCCGCAGGTCTCTCGTCAATCACATGAGTTGAGGAGCTGCTTTGCTCATCTTCTGCATGACCTCCGTGGCGTGAACCGGAGGGCAGACCCTCAATCACATCCTCTTCCTCTTTCTCCTCAGTCAAATCTCTATTTACAGTTTCTTCTCCGGCAAAATTGCAATCACGTTCGGTTTCGTTGTTAGCGTATAAAGGGTATCGTAATGCCATGCTTGGAGCTTCATTCTCGTCACCCTCGTTACTGATTTCTTCACAAATGTACGAATCTTCCGCCTCAGGTAAAATCACGACTTCTGGTTCATTTTCAGGTACAGAAGTGGCGGCTTCTTCCTGGGTGTAGAGATATAATAAAAGTAGGAAACTTTTTAGTATGATATGGATACAAATGACAGATAAATCTAAAGTGACGGCTAAACTTATAGGACACATGTAGCCGCATGTAGCGCACAACATTTGTGTCCTGCATGTTTTCCCGAGTGGCTAAACTAGTATAGGAAACATCGCATGCATCTCGGAAAAACAAAATGTTCCTTGCTTGGTGAAAAAACATTTGTTGTGTCCCGGTTGTAAAATAATAATGTTGTGTATAACAATGTTTCTCGCGCAAAACAAAAATTCTAAAAATATAGCAAAATTTCCCCACCACAAACCCTTAACCGCCTCTTCCCCTTGCAAATCAATTTATAGACAGTTTTTTTCCAGAAAGTTATCTTTCACAGCAATATGAATCAAAAACCTTTTCGCAACAACATACCTCTATTTTTCGAAACTTTGCTCTCAAACTTGTACGCACTTCAGGATCCAAGGTCTTTCTTTTGAACACAAGATTTGGTTGCTCTTCACTCAGCTCAGCCAATGCATATTCTTTTGCTCTCTGTACAGTCCCAAAGCTCATTTTCAAGCCTGGCTCCAATTTACACAGCTCGCGTGAAAGTGCACTTGTATTGATAAATGGTTCCCTGAGAATAATGCACTTGATGCTAAAAGAAAATGGGAAAACTACAGTATAGACATGAGCTATAACATACCTATTTTCAAAAGATTGCACCTTCCTTCCATGGGAGAACGAAATTCTCGTGTTAGCCCAGATGGGTGCAAAATTGCTTGCACTTAAAAAATTTAAGGATGTTCAGTCCAATGTGAAAACATTAGGTAAGTACAGTGCAGTCAAGTGTACAACTTCATTCTTTTGCTGTAATTTTTACTGTTTTGATGTACCCCATACAAACCGATGGCTTTTCTTTTCTGTGCTTGAAAGCAACTCGTTCAATCTCGCATCTTTTACTTCAGTTCGCTTCGCTTTCCACGTGAAAGTGTCGCGCCATTTGGATCATGATTCAAAACAAAACAATTATTTCACGCTATATCTATACACTTTGACATTGAATCATAATTTGACCTCGTAAGTTTTAAGTCTTCCTTGGCAAATTGTAGTGGTATGTTGAATGCAGCGTAGTACTTACCAGGCTTTAAAACAACGGTGAAAAGTATTCGCTCTTCGTGCCCGTGCAACGCAAACCAAATTATAACTCGCTATGGAACGTGGATGCTCGCTACCTCTCTAAAGCGAATTCCAACGTGGAGCGAACATCCTTTCTCCACTCGTATAAACGATTTTTCAATTCGTATAAACGATTTTGTTACTCGTTTAAACGCTTTCATCATTCGTTTCAACGTTTTCCCACATCGTTTAAACGAATTTTCAAATCGTATAAACGATTTTCAAAGTCGTTTAAACGAATTGTGAGATCGTTTTAAACGCTTCATAAACGCTAAATCGTTATTATACGTTTTCCCAAAGAGGGTCACAAATTTCAAGGGCTTTGAACTTGAATTAAAAAACCTAAAGATAACCGAACAAGGTGAAGAATGATTGTTGTACCTGTTTTTCAACTTTTGAGTTATTTTTGAAGGTCGCCCAACTTTGTTGGATGACTTTGGAGTGACAGGTGGCTCACTAGCTGAACTGACTTCTACTGGTAAAATGGGAGATGATGGTTGGACGGGATCATCAACTGATAATGGGCTAGATTCTGAAAAATATACAAACAATCAAATGAATCAGTGTAATAAATGCAACAGAGTGATGAAAGTGGTTATAAATATCAGGGGAAGGGGTGTAAGGGTTATTTGTCTGATGCATGAATGCCATTTTTGTCCAGCTGTTATGGAACAAAAATTTTCATAAATTGTGCTGCACTAGCTGGTTAGGCCTTGACCCATAAATGCAGAAAATAATTTCTTGATACCCATGATTGTGAAAGAGGTTTGTTATTGCTGATTATTTGTGACATCTGTCAATCTGTGACATCTGTTTCCTAGTACATTAGTCTAGTCGCCAGAGGGGTTTACGTGCATCCCCCGAAACTAGTAACGAGACATACTTTTTTTGGAACCCTTAGGCAGGGCCCGTGGTTTGATGCGCTGGTGCGTAAACGCATAATTTGGCTTTCTCCGCATAATGCGCATAATCCGTCAAATCCCGCATAATCGCGCATAATTTCCCAAAATTTTGCGAAAAACATCAAAAAGGCATCATTACTTGGTGAATTTCAAACTTTCTTTCCTATTTTTTCTCACAAAAGTGATACATTTCTTCTGAAATCGGCTGCCCAACGTCAAAACAACTCGATAGAAATGAGAATAAGAAGGCGTTCTATGCTATTAGCGTCGCGCTGGGAACTGATATCGAACGTGCCTAATTGGCAACTAACTAATATTTCCAGCTGAGCAAGATAGATTCAAACACGTTTGCGCTTTGGATATTTCACAAAGTAAAATCAAGGCAAAACAGAACGCTAACCGCGATAAAAACGATCGGCTTTATGCAGTTCACATTGATCACATGACATTACGCTTTTTCATGGATCTTTGTTATTGTTACAGACGACAATTTCATTTCACAAACAACAACGCGAAAAATACCAGACACACGAACAGCTCCCTCGATAACAAAAAAACAAACACTCACAGTCAAAATAACGTGGCACTTTTCCGGTTTTATAAAAGCTCTTACACTACCTCCGACGATAGTGCCGATCGCTCTCGGGATAAGGATTTTGATAATTACGCGCAGAACGACGGCAAAGAAGCGCAACGATGTTTGTGATAACGAGAGATCGTAACGATAGCTCTGTTAGTCTGCGTATAGCTCTTGTGACCGTTTCCCGGGGGGGGGGGACTCCCTATATTCGAATGCTAGGGGTGACCGTCGTATTTTTTAGGGGTTGAAATCGGCGATCTGGTATTTTTTAGGGGTTTGAAAATAAAAAACGGTATAGTAAGAAAATAGGTATTTTTTAGGGGGTTCTCACGCAAATAAGGTAGTGTTTTTGAAAGTCGAGAGGATACATTTGATGTATATTAAATAAACGGCCAGAATAAAATTTAATCTGTCAAAATTGTTGGTATTTTTTAGGGTATTTTCAGACTGAGGGGTATTTTTTTAGGGTGGAAATTTTTTCCGACCAGGTATTTTTAGGGTCAAAATTCGAGTTTCCCGACGGTCACCCCTAGCATTTTAACCTTAGAGTCCCCCCCCCCCCGGGGGACCGTTTAGTGCGTTGCGGTATGAAAAAAGTGTGCCTTGGTCTGAGACAAGTAAACGAAAGAAGACTAAACTTACTAATCTTTACTACCGTATAGCGGAAGTTACCGGTAGTTGGTAACGCTTTTTTGTAAGAAAGTAATAAGCTTTATTAAAAGCGAAAACACGCGTCTCTCTGGAAGAAAACGTAGCGTCATAACGTTAGTAAAGCGAAGCAATTGGAACTCATCACAGAGCATTTTATAGACAAACAAAAGTTGTTAAAGTTAAATAGGAGCTATATCCATGTAACAAAACAGGCGAAAAGAGCAAATATGCTACGGCACTGTTATTGCGCAATCCCACATAATTTCGTATTTTTAGCGCATAATTTCGAACTTTTAGCGCATAATTTCAGAAAAAATCCCGCATCAAACCACGGGCCCTGCTTAGGATATCAAAAAACTGGTTTTAGATGTACCACCGCCCAAAAAGTGTCCCACAGCCACTTTTTGGGCCGATTTTTGTTTTTTAATTATATTCTTTTGTTATTTAATGAGATTCAATGAGGCAATTTTATAGACTGTAGCACTGTTTAGAAAACCATTCCAGTCTTACCACTTATGCTATTATAGTGCCATTAATAGACTGAACACATATGTACAATTTACATGCCTATTTTATACATGTTATGTTCCTTACTGATAGATATTTTCTAAGACTCTGTCAGCCTTTGTATTTCTATTAGGAAATAGCAAAACGATATGCGTATGTGACGGGAAAAGGCTGAGACAGCAATTTAACTAGTCTACATATGATCAGAGACAATTTTTTCAGGCTGGGGACACCTCAAACCAGATTCTAGACACCCTAAGGGTTCTAAAAATATATGTCCCCATAAATGTTCCAGGGGGTGCACGTGAACCCCCTCTGGCGACTAGACTACATGATGATTTAAAACGAGAGGGCTCAAAATAATATTTTTATTAACAATAACCCAGCATGAAGTCTCTTGCGTTTGATGCGATCAGAAAATAGGCCACTTTCTGTTGAATTTCATACCATGGAATATCGAATACCTTAATTAATAATTAAGAATACAATTTGAAAATTAATGGGACATGCTAAAAATTAATGTTTGTGTTCAATGATGTTCTTGCGACATGAGAGCTATCCCACATAAAAAAAATCAAATTTCAATAAAAACAGTGTGAAAATTTTGAAAAACATTTCAAACACTATTTTGTTTTAACAAAGAGCGAATTTCAGTGAATTCCATTCCAGTTTCTTTTTGCTGGTAAAATATCTTGTTTGACCACCAAAGTTTTCATGACTCAGACTAATAACAAAGTGCAAGTGAAACAAAAGACTTGCTTGAGATGATTGTGACCTTAACATGTCTCTAAGGCCAATAAGAATGAAGAAGAATAAAGAGAAGAGTATCTCAGCACTTTACAAATAGGTTCCCTAAGTATGAATTATTTTAGTATTTTTAATTGTATATCATCCTGTTTGTGAGAGCTAATTAATGTGCTTGTACATTGTACCCTATCTCCCTGGAATTTTTTAAAAAACCTATTCCTTGCATTGAGATTTTATATTGTTTTTTTTTTGTATAATTCTTAAAGCCAGGAGATCACATATTTTTTTTTCAATAGAAATAAATTCCATTACATTCAATATTACCAGTGTTATTTATGACTAAAATATACACACCTTCTGGAAGTTCATCTGAGCTAAACTGCTTGATGACCCTTGAAACAGTTTTTCTGCTCACAGAAATACCAAACTCTTTTTGAGCCTGCCGACTGATCTCTGTGAAAGAACTCTTCAAGGAGTTGTGATATAGTTCCAAGATTTTCTCATTTCTGCCATCTTTTCCTATAATAATTTAAGCAGTTCCTAATTCAATGCACATTCAAAAATGAATTGGCCAATTCAAATATTATACCACATGTACATTAAACATTATTGTATATGTACAATCTGTCTTATATCTTCCTGTAAATCTTGTAAATAATGTTTTCTGATTTTTTTAGATTTGATAAAAAAGACATAGGTTGTAGGCAAAATGGGGGGACTCCCCATAAAAATAGAAGGGGGTGTAATTTCTTAAAAGCCTACACAAAGTAAACACTATATATTATCAGGGTTATAACCCACCTATACGTCATGTATCTCTGCATAAGGTTCCTGAAATAAAGTTGTCTGTCTGTCTGCTGTCTAAGGACCGCAATACCATTAGGATTTTCCACATCCAATTTGCTATCTCTGTTGACCATGCCCAAATTGATATCCCTTAGGGTTAAAATCAATTTTCCCGACGAGCACCCCTGTCCATTTTTATGGGGAGTCCCCCTAGGAGGAAGTCAGTCAATCATAATGTCCCGTCAGCAGTCAAGGGGCTAGATTTTGTTCATTCTTAGTTTTGGTGACAAATACAAGGATCAGAATAATTATACCGTGAATGGGTATTGGGGGCATGTTGCCTGGTACTGATGGCCCTGATACCTCTGCTATTGGATTGTAATACTTATATTATTTGTATATAAATGGCAAATTTGGTTTGATTTGGCAAAATATCAGGTCAAGTTTGGTCAAGCTGTGGTTTGTATTTTGACAAGACACAGTCAAGCCAAAATACACCCATGTTGAGACCAAAGGAGCCCTGATATTTTGCAGCATTGAGTCAAATTTGCTTGGTTATTTATTTACCAGTACCATCCCACTAAATCACTCATGAAAGAAAAACATGTGTATCCTCAACAAAAAAGGTAACCATGTGCTTTAAACATGAACTCCATTTTGCCACAGCAAAAGGAAACCATTTTGTGGTTTTTGCTGTTGAATATACCAGACTTATTTATGCTAATAATTTTACTAAATATACTGAAGTTTTGAATTATTTCTCCGGTCTGTTTACTCAAGTTTAGATGTCAAACTGTCCATGATACCGTCCTATATCAGGTAAGTGACCCGATACTGTAGAATATCAGGACAGAAGATCTTGTTTGTGATTGGCTGACGAACTCAAGTGGGATGATAATAATTAAAAGCAAGTTATGCTTAACTACTGTAGTTTCCCTAAAATACAAGCCCACTGTGTTTTGCTGTTGGAGACGTTTTAATCTTTAAATCCTCTAAAATAAGCCCCTTTAAGAGCAGAAAATAAATCAGCTGCTTAAAACACTATTTTTTCACAACTGAACAGACTTAATGAGATTCAGGTCGGTTATATGGTTCTTTTCTTGTGGTCGTTGTGGTTGTCTATCTTTGCTGGGGTATTTCGCGTATTCACGACACAAAACGAAAAGATGGCCGTCGTTAAAACACTTTTAAACACAGAATTATGCGTTGTACAACGACGACAGCAAAACGCTAGAAAATGTGATAAATTTGACAGACAACTCATCCATAAGTTCAAATGAGTCCTATTTTCTGCCGTTCATAAGATAAAAGTCGATCAACGTTCCAAATTCGAAAAATGGAACGGCGCTATCACACAAGTAAACCAAAACAAACCTTAATTGAAACTTTCAGAACTGCCTCAGAATTCTTACGATTTTCTAAATTGTCGCTAAAACAAATAAAAAAATAAGAAGAAAAATCGCTTACCTTTAATTATGTGTGCTTTCTTTGGGCAAGAAAGGCCTTTCCGCGGTGATTTTGGGGGCATAACTCTTCACTGGCAGCACTTTCGCTTGTAAAACCGCGACGAAACCGCTTGACGCCGAAACCGTCATGCGCTGCGGTTTAGCCTCGGTTTCGTGACGTAAGACAGGAAGCCCGAAACTCTCTGGTGAACCTCACGGGGGAGAGAGGGAACGTAAGCTGCGACTTCGAGTGCCCCGGAATCACAGGTGTGACATTCTTTGGAAAGAGTTTACTTAAATGAAGACTTTGATGTTTCGGCGGACTATCAGAGGGGGGGGGGGGGGGGGGGGGTCTAGGGTTCGTCACAAGTTTCGGCAACTTTTTAGGATTTTCGGCAACTTTAGATGTTGACTTTTACAACCGAAAAACGTATGTTTTTTTTTTTTTTTACTTTTGGGGCACATTTATTAGCTTTCGATTTGTAATTCCAAGAGTGATACCTATTGAAACTCGGTCATTTGAAGCTCCGGAAGTGTCACAATGGAACAGAATTCACCTGGTCTACTCCAAAGGCGTTGAAAAGTCCAAAGCACTTTTAATTTAATAACCTAACTGGAACAATTTGTAAAAATGTCGGTAGCCAGTAAACACTTTTTTTCTCGTTAACTGGTAATTTTTAATTACCGCGGTACTGTCGCGGTGGCGGTACGGAACCTGGCCTGCTGTAGATACCGAACGAAACCGCGTAGTCGCGGTACGGTCACGGTCGCGGTACAACTCTTTCGCGGTACTTTTCACAGTCATACGAAATCTGCTCTATTAAACAATTAAGGCCTACACCACGGGCTCCACCAGTGGTAAGTGGGTTTTTATTGATCGTATAGCATTTGATTGAGGAAACGCGGTAAATAGAATGAAAAGACAGGAAATGAATGGGTCTGTTATACCATGGCTACTGGCAACGGACGCCATAAGGCTCTGGCGTTCAACGATTCTATTGTTCTCTTCTACAACTACATTTTCAAATCCGTTGGAAGAGTTGGCTTAGTTTAAAACATACCACTTGTGAAGGTTTGAATCATTTTAAACGACACAGTCGACAGGAACCTTCATTTTTTTGCGGAACTCCTCGCGCCGAAAGCGCGGAGTGGAGCCCCATACGTATGATTCAACGTCGTATGATAAAGCAACCCATCCAAGCCAAAACGGAACGTTCAGCGGTTTACGAAAACATCGCAGGCTCTTATTTACGCATGCGCACTTGCGTTAGTGTCGACCCGTGTACACAGCCAACCTCGTACCCAGAGCCCGTCATCTTTTGGCCAGCGGCAAGATTCAGGGCCCTGGGGGAATCCGATTTGTGAGCATGCGTGGTAGGTCAAAAACGTAACGAACTTTCATACAACAATCAAACCGGAAACCCAGAATCTGGGTTTTAAAAAAATCGATTCCCCCAGAGCCCTGAATCTTGCCGCTGGCCAAAAGATGACGGGCTCTGGGTACGGAGATTGGTACACAGCCAATTACGATCCGTCTTGGATCACTGAGCACGCGCTTCGTCCTTGACATCCAGCACAGCGCCGCGGCGTTCGGTTTGGACTCCAAACTGCAAAAACTCCCCCAAAAATACATTGATAATCACAGAGATTGATCTAGATTCTTCATAAAGAAGTCAGTTAGAGATGCAAGGAGACAAAAGGGACTGAGCTAATAGCGAATTATGGGAAATTATTTGCCATCTCTCTGTTGCTGGTGTAGCCCGCATTTACAACCACAAAATTCCAGGTTGGGTAACCATAAATTCCAGGTGATGGCATTTCAAGATTCACTGAAATTCCAGGCTGGGTCATCCCAAGCTGGGCTCCTCAAAAGGGATACATTTGTTATAAGAATAAACCATGCAGTAAGAAGTGGGGTGTGTATGATTGGACATGTTGGAGTTCCGCGTTTAGGCATTGCCTAAATCTATATTACGGCGCTTTTTAAATGTTGAACGTTTCAATATTTGAACATGATTCCACACGTCTCAACTTTTAACGAAGTTACGTTTTCAGTGATTGAAAAAAACCGATACATGCATTGAAAAATTTTACACTACTTCCGACGAAAATATAATATTCTTGGCTATTACTACAACTTTACCTTTCAAAATTTGGAATTCAAAGCAAAAAATACGTTCAAAAACTCGAAAAACTGAAAAACATTGACCTTTTCAGGTATGATTTCATGGATAAGATAGAACCCCACTTCCGCAGTATGTGGCTAGCCGTGTAGACTGGGAGGTAATTATAAACAATATCAGGGCCTGTTTATGGTGCGTAAAACTCCCCCAGCTCTGATAAAACACAATCAAGAAATATAATTTGGATAATCAGGCGATAGAGGAACCAGTAAAAGAAGGAGCGATTTGAGTTCGCTTTGCCTGTGTACTCTGTGTCCGGCATTGTCCATTACAATGTTACCAATAGAGCCGAAAATATAATTTTTGAGGATTGAATCCTTAAAAGGTCAACATAAACAGGCAAAGAGATGGCGAATGAATATATATATAGATATATATTCATATATACTTTATAGGCGTACGCATATATTATCACCAAGGGTCTCACCAAGGCTGGCCTCTGTACGAAACAAACTGTATGTAGTAAAGTTTCCGCTTGACACCGTGTATATAAAACTTATATATAAATTAAGGTTGTGTAGTAATACCCAAGTCAAAACAACCGTTTCCGTTTTACCGTGTATATAAACTTATATACAGGTATTTGACCGAAAAATAATCAATGATAGCTTTTGCGAATCAAATTGAAATTGAGATTAAATCAATGAATACTTATTACTGAATATTTTCTCGCATAAGATGGTTTCTCTTCATTTCCAGACGTTTTTAGGCTCACGACACGCTTTGTGGCTTCTCTGTCTGAAAAATCTTAATTACATCAATTAAAACGTAGATAAATTGAAAAACGCTAGACCTGTAAATTTCCTCGTCCACTAGATTTTTTTGAAAATCCGATTTCTCATTTCTTTTTTTTTTTTTAACTCAACTCGCTAAAGTTCCCGCTTTTAATTCGTACGCATTTAGAAATACAGTGCTGTAGGTAGCGAAAGGGCAGAGGGGACAGTTGCCCCCCAAGCAAAATTTTTTAGTGTCAACATGTGGGGAAAAACCTGCTTCCCTCCCCAGCAAAAGCAAAGAATGACCAAGGCTTGAACCCAGACAAAATCTCTAGCAACGGCCTTGAAATATTAGCTGTGTTTTCCTCTTCCAGTCCTGCAATAAACTTTATGGTGATCATTATATGTCGTTCAGATAATTTTGCCACTTGGAAATCGAAAGATAATTTCCTTTTTTGAGGTAATAAAACAAGGTCATAATTTTTCCTAAGAGTCATAAATCCGCTGACATGCAGAGCCTCAATGAGCCCTCAAGCCATTTCCAAATAACAAACACCATGGAAAAGAAAATAATGTTCCCATCAATCTTTTTAAGTGCACTTCTTCACTACCATGTAAGCCAATATTGTGAGATCATGATTGAGACACACACAGTAAAATAGCATTTCGATGGTTATTAAGAGTAGTGTCGTGCTGAGACAGTAGAGGCCTTGCGTGGTGAGGTCTTGACAGAACTTGCAGGTGGAAAGGCGAGAACAGAAAGATTGTCATCCTGTCATAATTGCTAAGCAACCCTCTCATTACGTAGAGAGCCTGGAACGTTTTTAAAGGAAGATGAGCGTCGCAAATAAATGTCATTCTGCATGGATATTCGATAGAGTAACATCTCTGGTAAGGAACTGGATTTAAAGCAATTGAATTGTACCGCTTATTTTCAATCGGCATAGAGACATAATGAACTTTAGTATCAACACAACTCAGAGGCCTGTGACAGAAGCTGGGTGTTTTCTAGGAGATCCTCTAGCGGAGAAAATCGGCCGGATAGTGCCATATTGCCTCATCATCCCTATCTCGCTTATTGGGAACATGCTGGTGGTCTCTGTTGTAGCGCGCGAGAAGCGGATGCGTAAAACGGTGAACTTTTTTATCGTGAACATGTGTATTGCTGATATACTGGTCACTGTGGTCTATATGCCTCGTGTTATCTCGTTCTCGTACGCTGGGTACGAGTGGCAGGTCGACGGAGTCGCGGGACTCATATTCTGTAAAATCGCAGTATGCTTCAATCAGACGTCTATTGCAGTCACTATCTATACTATAGTGGCTATTTCGCTTGATCGGTTTTTCGCAGTTGTCTTTCCCTTGGGGCGATTCATAACTCGAGGAATATCTCAAATAATCATCGTATGTACCTGGGTTGCTGGACTCATGACAGCCTTTCCCCAGTTCTACGGCATCCACATAGCCTTGCGACAGGGCAAACCTTACTGTTTTCTTGACCTGAACGATACCTTTGGACCTGGCTCGGAGCGCGCTTACTACATGTTCACTCTACTAGGCCTCTTTGCTATACCTCTGTCTACAATAGTGCTCCTATACTCTGGGATTATGTACGCGCTAATCAGACGAAGGAATATACAGCTTACGAGTGACGCGCAAACCCAGCAGCGCGAGCGCACAAGGAGAAAAGTTCTCAAGATGGTGTCCATTATAGTAGTCGCATTTGTGCTGTGTTTTCTGTTGTACTTTATTCACTTTATTTTGTACTCGTATGGCGTTATTTTCCCTTGTGCTCTGATGTACCTAAGGCTTCTGTTGCTTCATCTCAATAGCGCCATAAACCCATGCATTTACTATATCTTTAATGAGAACTTCAGGCGTGGGTTTTATAACATTTTTGTGCGCTGTGGACGAAGAGTGCCCTGCAATTGCATTGGATCTCCCGTGTTACCATTTGGGCTAGGCGCAACCGTAACACTTCAGCAAGAGGGTTCTACTTCAAATTGTGGACAAGCAGAAAGGATAGAAGAAGCGCACGAAAATGACTTAAATGGCAGTCTTAGTTTCAGCACTACGGAGCTACCCAATCACGTAGACAAACACAACTCCTGACTTTGCGCGAAGCGCCATTACATCGGTCTACCTTTGTGCGTTAGGCGGAATACACATCTCTGTCGTCATCATTACTTTTGTGATTATCAATGTGTTCTGTTAAATTTGAATGATTTTATCTGTAGAATGTGATCTTGAGAGCATTATACACTTTTAATAGTGCGGTTATTACAAACGCCCTTGTTACACACAGAAGACTTTTTGGACGCTTTGTTCATAACGATGCGGTTTCTACTAAGGTTGACTAGGGCTAGAATGTATTGAATTTTATCAACCTCTAACTGCAGGAGCTTTTACAAAGGTTTAACCTCAACGACATCCCACCTCATGGGGGCTTTAAGTCCGCCGTATATTTAGTTGTGTTAGACATAACGCGCTTTTTGGAAAACAAACTATAGACGTAATCAACTCTGTGCCCTAGGCCATAGCAAGTAGATAATGTAATATAACTCCAGTGTATGCTATGCGAACATATGCAGATAATATAAAACTATATATAAAGTTAGGCTGCTGGTTAGGTGGACTCTAGATTAGTGGTTTGACATCAAAATGTGGGTGTCAACATTAGAAAACCTCAAAACCCATTTTCATTTTATATTTTATCATTCTAATTTATCGGTTTCGGGTCGCCTTAGAAGACAAGGGCATCAGTTTATTGGTCATTTCAACTTGTAATCACACAGCTGTATAAGTAACAATGTGAAAACGTGGACATATTTCTCTGAGAATTGTAAATAAATCGTGCTTTCTCGAAAGTGAACAACGAAAAGACTGTTGTACGATTATTTTACTAACTAGAAACTTCAAATGTTTCCCAAAAAGTTAGAGCAGTGATTCATACTTCTTTGACTAGAATAGCTCGCAAACAGAATCTTAAAACGATCAGAACAAGCTGTTTGACGTGAATTCTAAAATACAATCTTGTCTTGGGCTTGTACGTAAACATGGCCTGATAAAGCAAAGTGCCCTATTAACTTATCACGGGAAGGTTGGCTAAACAAACGACATGGCGGCAGCAGGAATAGAAAAATGCTTTCATGACAGCGAAATAGTCCTGCGTAAGACGTCCAACGCAGATAGTGTTTGCGCAAGAAACACATTGCACAAATGTGTCGGAAGTCTTTTTATTACTAGAAATTGCAGGCATAATTTTACACGCCAACAGCAACTGTGTGACAGAGTGGGAAATAATTACTTCTGCGAGAGCAGAAAGCTCGAGCTTGGGGCATTTAACGTTGATGCTGTTTGCGCGGGGAACACATTGAAAAAATTGTCAGTAACCGCATTGGTAAAAATCGTGAACAAACCAACTGTGGGCGGATTAAGACTCGCGCAAAAGGAGTGTAACAGCAGATGTCGCCAATACTCACAGATATCTTTCTCTTAGCTATGAGCAAACCTTAAGTAGCCTTTTCGTTTTCATCTTCAGACATGAGGCTTCCTGTAGATACCGTCTTGGGTATTGCCTTTTGGTTAACGGTCTATACAAACTCGAGGCCGAATTAATTTTCGTTTGTCTTCAAAAGTAGTAATATACAGAGGACACGCCAGAAAAAAAAAGCAAGCAAAAATAAGATGATAAGGGAAAGCTTTAATAAAAGTGTCCGTGAAAAAGAATAAGAATAAGCGAAAAGCGTTCCAGTGTGGAAAAAGACAATAAAAACACAACTGCGGTATTTTAAAAGAGCAGACGCACTTTATCAGTTGTCATTGCTACGTAAGCGGTTCTCAATCACGTTAGACCACAACCGCGCGAAACACTAAGCTTTTTGTACTGCAATCGCCGTCGGGCCCTGGAGTAAAGTGGGATACCTCTAATCTACCTAGATCTGCACAATGAAAAGCTATGGAAGTTAACACCGCATTACAATACCGCTCTTTTCTTTATTCAGTCAATGCTGGCGAATGAATAAAGGGACCGACAGAGAAGTACAGACACTACAGTTCATGCTGGGTTATTCAAGTTTCAATGCATTAGCCAGCTTTTGCGCATTTGAAATCTTTTAGTTATATATCCTTTGCGCGCATTAGTTTAGCTGACAAAAGCTTTGAATTTGTGGAGCTGGAAAAAAGCCTTTCCAGACCGATCGGAACATAAGTTCATGCTGGGTTATTCAAGTTTCAACGCATTAGTCAGCTTTGCGCATTTCAAGTCTATATATTTATTCTTTGCGCGCATTAGAGCTCAAAAAGCTTTGAATTTGTGGAGATGGAAAACAAGTATTTCATGATCTAGTTAGTAGAGAGCATTTAAAACAATTGTTGCTCGCTTTCGCGCCAATGACTTATTCAATGTTTCAGTGCATTAGCAAGCTTTTGTGCATTTGATATCTATATTTGTTTATTCTTCGCGCGCATTAGTTGTGATTGTGCGTGGGGCTGGAAAATGTATTTCATGACCTCGTTATGTAGAGAAGATTTCTTTTAATCGCTGCTCACTTTCGCGCCAAATAACATTTTCTAGAAAGATAAATATCAAGCAAAAGTTGTATACTATAATCACTATAATGCATCTCAAACTATACTTTACCATATCCATCTTAAAAGGTCGTCAAGTTTGCAAATCCTGTTTGCAAGTCATTTAAAAGATTATTTTCCTTTTTCAGGCTGACAAGTGAATTAGCAAATCTTTGTGCACTAATCGCCGAAAGTCACAAGATATGGGGTTGAAGTGAAATATAGAAGATATATTTGTCTGCTCCGCGTGATCAAGAGGAAAGCTGATCGAAAAAGAATGAACTGAATTTTGAAATATTAATCCCTCTTCGTGGCCTTTTTTTTTTACAGAGAAGAGAATTAAGCATATTATTCTCTCGTCATAGCAAATACGTGTGCGGCGAAATGAAAGGACTTTGATATTACCGTATGCGCCGCCGAACATTTTCCTTTGTGTTAAAATATTAAAAATCACAATGTTTGGAGAAAAAAATGGGACCCAGAAATTAAAAAGAGAAGTTCTTTTCTTTTTATTTATGTTTTCAAACCATCTCTAAAGGTTAAAACATGTTTACACTTTTATGTCATGTATGCCGGAATGAAACACGTTTTCAAACGTTTATTTCAAGAGCCAGGAAGCGGAAACCTCCGTTCAGAAAGCAAAGGATCTTCTAATGTAATGACATACACATGGCAAATGTATATGGTTTGTCACGAATGCTATAGTTTCGGGCTAATTTTCCTACTCCATACGTAAAATCTGTCAAACATAAGAGTCAATATTTATACTTTCTCTCCATTTAAAAACTGAGCACTGTAACATCACTGTGTACGAAATTGTCAGATAAAATGTTTTCGTCTTTTAATGTGAATCTACATCCAGAAATGCACAAAAAAAACTCATTTGCTTTCTTGCCTCTCTAGAGAATTTGTTTCAGGGTGTATATATATATATATATATATATATATTTTTTTTTTTTTTAATCAAAACGTGACACTTTTTTTCCTTGCGTGGTTCACTGTTTATCGTCACGAAGCACGGGTACTGGATTTGTCATTTTTAGAGTCACACCGTCTGTAGGCGTTACACGAAATGTCACGAACACGTAACGAATCGTTTTAGATAAGATCACGAAGCTCGTACCGTTCTAATTTGATGTAATATTATATACATTTTTTTAGAATTATGAATATTCAAGCTATATTGTGTTGCTAGCAACCTGTGCTATAGACCTGAAAATCTTGACCTCTAGAGTGTCAGTACTTTACTGCTTACTGGGAAGCTTTTGTGGCGTCACTTTTAGTACACCTTTCAATAGTTCCCGATAGCGTTCGTTTCTTTTTCTGTCCGCCGCGCTGAAACTCGCATATCTGTACCTCTCAACATCAGCTACCTCACTACCTCTACAGCCTCCAACAAATCACCTTTCTGTGGCATTGGGCAGAAGGAAAAGTTGTCCACAAAGAGACTGCTGGCCCCTTTTCCTTGGTAAACGTCCGTAAATCGACTAGAGAGAGCGCTCTATCTCAGTGGCGGATCCAGGGGAGGTGGGTTGTGTGCGGACTCACCACCCTTTCCAATACAAACGGTAAAATGTAGTCCGCTAAAGACTAGGTTTTAGTAGACCTACTGACAAATAAATGCAGCGTGCCCCCTTCCCAAACACATCCGCCCCTGCTACTTGTAGGGCACATTTGTGAAACAAGGGCTACCAGTAGACTTGGTGAGAGCCGAGCCGGAGTATCAGCGCTTTGTGTTTTATAGATGAAAGTTATTCTTCAAGCGCGCCGAGTTCCTTTTATAAAAGAGAGGGGCCTCAAAAAGCGCGCGCAAATACCGAGAGAGAGAAAAGCCTACCCGGCCCGCCACGCAACATTATACCACAGTAACAATATGGACCACAGCTTACCCGAGTTGCGAAGGAGAACTCTGGCCACGCCACACGTCATTATGCAAATGGATAATTCATTGTTTTTAAAAAGTACGCATTCGTGACTTCTGACAAGAGGCCATTACACCAAATCGAAACATGGCGACGAATTCGAATAACTATTGTTCTGGACTGACTCAAGCCTTTGATTCATATTTTGTGTTAGTTACTTCTCGTGAACGAGGCTAGTCAGTCCAGAACAATAGTTATTCAAATTTGTTGCTAAATTTCGATTCGGTGTATAGAATTACTTTTTAGAATTAGAAAGCATTTTGAATCAAACTCGAGAATCCAGAGCTATAGTCTGTGTCAGCCGCTCCCTTGTTGTTGTTTACATCCGGGACTTGACATCCGGCGCGTGTCACCGCACACGTGCTGTGTTTTGAGCGCACGCTGTTCGAGGAACAAGACCACAAGATTTCACTACGAAAGACCCTGCCCAACAGGTGCCAACAAGATCAATAGAGCAATACGCTTATCGAGGCATTAGAGGGATGATGATAATACTCTTAGTAGACCAGATGGCGATGTCAAACCCGTGATTTAGGATTAGTAGAGATTATTCAGGAAGGAGGCAATATTCTCTGTCTTGTGGACGCTGATAGATTT
The DNA here is from genome assembly GCA_033964015.1 of Scolanthus callimorphus. Classification (NCBI taxonomy): domain Eukaryota; kingdom Metazoa; phylum Cnidaria; class Anthozoa; order Actiniaria; family Edwardsiidae; genus Scolanthus; species Scolanthus callimorphus. Next base: position 27,697,647 of record CM066918.1, on the reverse strand, counting down.
TATCATTGCTTAAATTCACACCAATCTTTTAATTCATTGAGAACGCTTTTGATATCTTTGGTGTTGTGTATCCTTAAATGTGTTCATAGTTCATATGCATTTTCACGTTTTGATGTTTTAAACGTTTTTGGTTAAACGTGCATTGCTTTCCTTCCGTCACGGTGCTTCCTTACACAAAACGCAAAGGTCGAATGAGAAAAAAAACTACAAAACTAACACCACTTTGCAACACAGTGAGTGGTGTATATCATTTTTTAATGATCTTTGTTAATGTTTTCTTTAACTATTTATAATACAAAAGGAGAAGAAAAAAAGTGAAGAAAACAAAACACTAGCTGCACTCAAACCAACCTAACAGATACACTCAGAAGCAGACACGCGAATTGCAAGACAACAGAAACAGAGTGGTGTGTATTACTTTTTAAGTGATATTTAGCTCGACAGCTTTCCACTTCCCGGAGCCTTTTCAGGGCTAACAATGTTATATTACATAGATCAATTTTATAACTGAAAACGTGAAAGGAAGAAAAAGATTGGAACATGAGCGTTTTTAAAATAGCAAAGGTTTTCCAAAACTTACAACGGTTTGTCTTACCCTCCAAGATTCTTGATACTCTTTCTCATCAATGTCAAGAGCTTTCTGAGTGCTCTCATCCTGCATGCTTTGTCGGCTCCTTTACAGATTCATCATGGAGCCCTATCAGTGTTTGATACCATGGGGGCGTTATAATCTTCCTATCCTCTTTTTTGTAAACTGCCAGATACGTGTCTTCGGAATGTCATGATATTCATGGATTAGAGACTTTCGAGGGTTTTGCTTACACATACACGCACGCGCCAGCAGCACAATACACTGACAATTCTTAAATGCTATTGCTACTACAGTATCAGGAATTTCGAGTTCATTGTATCCTGCAAGTGGTGTATTTGTAAACAACACGACATATAAAAGTCTCTAACACTTTTACAGCTGTTTTGAGTATTCTGCGAACTCTCGCGTTCGACTTCCAATGGCGTTCTGGCTTCCGTCAATCAAACTCTCGGGTCTAATTTGAATCTTAGCCAACCGTAAGCTAGGCCATTTATTTAGAAAAAGCTAATAAAAGACGTTGTGTGTTGGGGCATTTCACTAGGATGGCGAATAACTGAATTCTATTATTCCAAAGAGTTTCAAAGTTTGATTGACGGAAGCCAGAAAGCGCTAATACTGAAAACAGCTGTAATATACAGTCTTAGTACACTGCGTGTATAAAGAAAACAAAACACTAGCTGCACTCAAACCAACCCAGTCGCTTAGAATTGTTTCTACTTAGTTTGCCTTTTCGTAGTTGAGGGAATAGCTTCGTCAAATATTGAACTTATTTCATGGTCTTTAACTTCTGAAAATCTCGCCTGCTCGCTGATGTGTTCGATGCCATGTTGTCCACTGTACCGTTTTTATGCATTGTTGATGAAGGACTGAAAATAAAGAGTCCGAAACGTCGGCACAAATATTGTCTGTTTTGTCCTTTCTCTCTATTTGTATGCATTGTTGGCAATAACGCACTCGCTCACTTGGATGTCGCCAGGTAACCGAACCTCACGTTGACTAAGTTCTTACCAAATGATTTGCTTCTGGCCAATGAACGAAGATTTTATATTAATAAGGAATACCCTCTGTTTTGTTTAGTCTTGCTTAGTAGTCATTAGCTCGTATTGCCCTCCTGATTTATGAGAAAATAGATCTTTAATCTGATTACAAGTATAATGGCCAGGGTATAGTGCATACGTCCCGCGTTATCGCTTGCCTATCACACACTGCACTAACGATGCAGTACTATTTATGAGGTTGCGAAAATGTATATAAAATCATTTATAAATACATAAATCTTCAGGTTCATCAAAGCATACGTGTGATGCATTTGTTATACACAAATATGTGACAAGAAAATACATCGAGAAAAGCTCCCCGACATTTCCTAATTAGCGGTCGTGTATTTCGACTTCCTCTCTTTCATTGCTTCCATCAAAATAATCACGTTTCAGGGGTTTACATGCTAAGTCGATCTCTTTGTTACAAATGCTGTCAGAAAAAAGCTACTACACGCTGACTGTTTGACATCCCCGATGGCTTTTATGCCTTGGCTTCCTTCCTTTTGGAATCACGTTTGCTCCAATGATGTGTCGAACTGTATAGGATATATCTTATTTCGCCAAAACAATTAAGCAATTTGCTCATCATTTTGCAAGATTAGAGTAGACTAGCTTCCAAAACATCCAGCACAACGCAGTAGCAATTCTCCGTTTGTTATCATATATTTACAATTTGTAGGCTTGAACCCGGCGGTATGCGGTTTAAAGATTAGGAGGATCAGTTGGCAAACAACTGTGTAAAAATATCCACCGTACGTGTATATAAATAAGCTTAATTATTACCGCAAGCTGCGCCAATTGAATTTGAAATGCACTTTTGTTAATGGTAACAGTCGAGAACATTTTGATTAAAATGCCAGTGAAATGCTATCAGCATACGTCAATGCGCTGTGTATACTACCGAAACAGGTAGAGCGTTTTTTCGGCTCGAGAAAAAAACGCTCGTTTCCAGACAAAAACGTTGGCGAATCTGATTGCATTCCTTCGCACAAAATCAATCATGCGTTGTCGCTGCCACAGAAAATCGTTAAAAATTTGGGAAATAACACACTCATTTGCATTTCTTGCCTCATAAAATTAGTAGAAAACACGAGCAGATGGCTTTTTTGTGTTTAAAGTTTGGAAATTTTCCAAATTAAAATATTTGAGTTGCACGCATCGCTGACCTCAGTAAAGGAATTCAAACTACATCGTGAATGTTTTTGTCTGGAAACGAGTGTTTTTTCTCGAGCCGAATAAACGCTCTACCTGTTTCGGTAGTATATATATATACGCCTATTTCAAAAAAAGTTGCTTTCGGAATTGTTCTTTGGTCGTCGAGCAATATTGTTTACAGGGAATTTGAAAAGCTGAATTTCCCATGGTAGAAGCTGAATGGGAAGTGGAGATAAGGAATTAACCTTGTGTGAAAGCTAACGTGCTAATGAAATGGTCCCATGTGTGCTTCTGAACATCTGAATGGGAAGTGTTCGGATTGCCAATGGCTATCCATGTGAATTCCGAACACTTCCCATGCGTGTGACTTGGGAAATTCAGCTTTTTCATCAGCTTTTTCATCTTATCTTTTTATCTTTTTATAAACCCTCAAGAACCCTACGCTCTGCAAATAAGGCTCTCCTTGTAAAGCCAATACCTAAACTAAAAACCTATGGCTCAAGAGCCTTCTCAGTCAATGATCCTTGCTCTTTGGAACGATACCTCTTGACCTTCGATCTTGTGACGTTCTAAATTGATAATTAAGATTATTACTATTATAAGCTGATGTTTTTCCTTATTACATATTTTTAGTGAATAGCATACATAATGTTTTTAAATAATTCTTAATATCTTTTTAATATATTTTAAATATCTTATATGATAAGGGACGTGTCATTATTTACCGGGGGGGGAGGGCTCCCATTTTTTTCAAACAAGGCTAAAAAAAATGAGGACCCTCCCCTTGAACATAACAAAAAAATTGTGACCCTCCCCCAGTCGTAGGTAAAAAAAATTGTGACCCTCCCCATGTAATAGATATTTTCTGAAAAAACCTGTTAGTTAGACTCTTGTGCGAATGTCGTTTTCTTTTCTTAAAGTACAAATACTTTTTTCTTACTTCTGTCAAAGCTAAGGAACCGCGGTCATTATTAATCGCCTCGATTATTTACGTGAGAGGATTTTGTGTAAACGGTAAAAATGCAGTGATCCTCCCTCTATAAGTACAATGATTAACGTGATCCCACCTCTCCCGTCCCCTATTTGACCTAGTACTGATTCAGAAGACATTTTACAGAAAAAGGGGCTCGCACTTTTCTTTCGTTGCGCGCGAAGCGCGCCCGAATTTTGATAACGCATTTCATCAAGCCTAAGAGAAAGGGTAGATGAACATGTTTTGTGTACGGTATAGTAAACAAAGCCTGTCAGGAGCCCAGGAAGAATGCTACCTCAACTATATATAGGTTAGATGAAAGCTTCTCCCTATTGATGGGTTTCTGAGCCAACAAGGTTATATTATTCATGCGCGCAGTTCTGCGCGCCGCAAATGACGAAGTTATTATGATTCATGCGTGAAGCGCCGCCCAAATGACGAATTTCTATATGCTTGTAACGTCGAACTCACACTAATACCTATATGGGGTCTTCTTTCAAACACAGTGACTTCCCGTCAGGCCTATCATTGCAGGGCATTTTGGGAGAGTTTGCTTTTCCTCATCAAGATACACTTGTTGTTATAAACGGCGTGAGGGTAGCGTCTTCGTTACTGAAAGAGCATATAATATGTCATTCTTTCTGCGCGCGAAGCGCGCCGAAATTTTTATTAAGTAAAAAAGCAGATAATCTAGAAGTTGCATCTGCTTCACTCTCTTCGTCGTCCAAATGTTGTTGAAAAAAATTATGACCCTCCCCCAAACAGGAGTGAAAAAAATGTGGACCCTCCCTTTAGACACGCGAAAAAAATTAGGACCCTCCCCACAAAAATAGGATATATTTGTGATATATAAATATATTTGTGGTTACGATTTTTTCATAAGAACCAGGAGTTATAAGTACGCTGGGGCTACACTTATGTAGTTCCCAGGCGAATTTATCTTTCGTCCTCGAAAGTCGCATTTACTATCTCTGGTAATTTCCCTTTATTTTTGGACTTGCAACACAAGAACATTCAAAAGGCTCCAATTTCTGAAAATGTAAGAACAATTAGGTTTTGCCCTGCCTCAAACGGAAACGTTTTGATAAAACAAGTGTTCCTTCGTTGATTAAACTCTGGAAGCTACTATTGCCCTGTACTCCCTGTCAGAACGTCCGCCTTCTTCTTGACATTTTTCCATAAAATCCGGAAAAAGAACAATCGTCATAGAGAAAGTAAGAGTCAATTATAGCAAAACCACTCAAAACTTATTTGTATTTTTTAGCAAAATTTGGTAAACGTTTATCTGGTTTATGGCATTGTCGACTGGAAAAAATGACATACAGCCACACAATTTGTTGACGTCGAAGTGCAGTTGTTTGCACGATAAAGCAGCTGCTTCAAGAACTCTAATATGTTCGTAAGCAATTTGCTCTCGTTAAATTAAAATGTCTTTTATGCGTTGACATCCAGTGCTCGTAACAGCCAGTCCTTATAATAATAGACCGATCCCCAACAATGCAGCCAAAATATCCGAGCAACAAACTCGAAATTTGAAGAATTTTTTTTAGTTCTTCATCTTTTCCAGATAAAAATAAAATCCCCAAATATTTTATTTTATAATAAAATAATATAAAAACAAGAGGCTTTCCTTCGGGCAGACGGAAAACCTCAAATTTAACCAACTTGGCCAGAACGGATTTTCACAAAATTTGGTCACGTATTTCTTACATATGTTCCTGAGAATTTGCTGTATAAAAATCCAATGTTGCAATTTTTTCCAGGTTAACCGCTAAATTGACCGGACTATTTGACGACCGTATGAGAACACTATAAACCAATTATGTGGCATAAAACGGAACTAACAGACACGGTTACCCTGTGTACCCTGTACGTCTCCTAAAGGGCTCAAAAAGGGAAGGGAGTCAGTGACTTTGAAAAATTCTAGACGGAGCCGTAAACGTGAGGAAATTTTGCGCGATGTGATATATGTTGTGGTAGTGTGGTCATTTACGTGGCTTTGGGCCAGAGTATATAACGTAATTACTTGCGCATCTCGATAGTATTAATTTCGTACTCACGTGCTAATATCACGAGCTTTACCTGATTTTGGCTTGGAATATTTTGGCAACAAAAATGATAACTAAAACCAATGGCGTAGAGTGTCAATGCAGTCTCCCGCTCACACAAAGAAGTGGCCTTTCTGCAACGGGCACTAAAGTCACCACAATTGAAAGCGACTTATTACGTTGCCTCGTTTGTGACTTAATTAAGATGACTTATAAAAGCGCGACTTCAGGCGAGCGAATAGCCATTGTAGCAAGCGTTAACGAAAAGTTTTTTGAAAGTTCGCCGAGAGAGCGCGATTTTCGATGATTTGGCCGCGCGAAATATGGCGCGAGGGCGGAAAGAATGGAGAGGCGGGGACGGTGGAACTAAGTCCAGTGCTTTCGCAAGCGCGTTTCTCTGTCTGAAACCCGCGGGAAACGCAAGTTAAGCGAAACTTCTTCTGTTTTGGTTTGCGATTTGAAGAGCTGAGCCCACATATTTTCTAGAATAACTAAAGTAAAAGAAGCGCAAAACGAATCCTCTGGATGCAAATCGTTTAAACGTCCCGTCTCTGCGTGCACTACACTAATCAAACCTTAGTCCAGCGCTAGCCATGCTCCTAACTTAATAACCCGTCGATAACCCGCCACTCTACTGACTAGGAAACCTTATAATTAGTGCCTCGCTCTGTGTAGGTTTTCCCGGCCCTCGGGTGAATTGTGTAAATAAATAAATCCTCCGCCGTCGTCTGGTGCGCCTGCTTGACACAAAAAGACCCCCCCCCCCCCCCCCCCCTGGCTACGGGCCTCCATAGCCTCGAGGAGTTCACTTTGTTTAGCATGTATAGCACGTGACTTAAACACTGTTAACAGAAAAGCCTCTAGGATCTTAATCCAAGGCAGATAGCTTCGAGAAGGAATCTTAATGTCTGTCGAAAGACATCCATAAAATCCTCTAAAAAATGATTCTAGAAACGTAGATATTTTGTAAATACTGTTAATATACGAGATATTTTTTTTAAAGTAAATATACGAGATTAAGTTTTCTGATTCAAATCCCGTCAATGAAAAAAACAAAATGAACGCCTCGCTGACACAGGAACAAGCTGCGTTTAAAGTGGTTAAGTAGTTTCAAGGGCAAACACGGGGCACTTAAAATACAATTAGAAAGATGACAATTGCTACAGCTAAATGCAGTGTTATCATTGACGTACTTATTTTTAAATATCAAGAAATCGTGGGAGCATTAAAGTTATTTGATAAAATGCCAGGAACTTTGTGGGCGTTTCTGTTGAGTTTGGCACGTTAAACTAGCTAAAAATATTGTTGTGCCTTTATCGACCTTTAAAAGGTATTTAAGTATGATAGGTCTCTTTGTTGTGAATATTCAAAGCTAGATTATTCTGAAAAGCAAAAATACATTGATTGGAGTCTTTTAAGTGCGTTGATCTTCTTAATTGCCATTATATATCTCAATAAGAAAAACGAGACGGGGTTTGCCGTTGATATTGCTTTTTGCCAGGTGGGGATGACAGACAGATACATGCATACTTCCCAGAGAATCTAATGGACTTGTTTGGATAGGGCTTTCGCCATTTATTTGATATACATTGAAATACTTGGAATTGCAACGGTAGAAGTCCTTGAAGCAAGACGTTTCATGTACTTGTCGCGTGCCTATTCTCGCGTTCAGAGATGCTACGTTGCTTTTCCACCTGTAGTTCTGAGTTATTGTTTGATTGCGGCATATTTATAGTTCTATTGGGTATTTCTAGCGTGTGTAGCTCACTCTTTATAGCGTTGTTTAAGTCCGCAATAGTTCTTTTTACATCAGGAATGACAGTCCTTTTTCTGTACAAGTCAAACTGGCCTGACTGGTTTGGCTGGCTTACCGGGCTGGGAATAATGTGACTGAAGCCTTGCCTAAAATTTCCACTGAATCTCCAATAAATAATAGGATTTGCTGCACAGTAGAAGTGTGCCAAAAATAGTCTGAAAAACATCATTTGACACGGCAAGATTATGCCTTCGGAGTGGAAAACGAAATTGAGAAAGTACAACAGCCAGCATAAGACGAAGGTGGCAACTACAATTGCGACCATTTTGAGTACTTTTTTCCTTGTTCGCTCTCTTCTCTGAAACCAAAATTCGTTTTGGAACATTCTATTTCGTAGAATGTTTCTTCTTTTTAAAAGAGCAACAGCGATTCCTGAATACAGGAAAAGTAGTAGCGCCAGAGGAACGCCGAAAATTGTGGTTATCGCAAACGTGTAAAAGGCTTTTTCGGAGCCATGTCCAAACGTCTTGTCCAGGTCTAAGTAGCAATAGTTTTTTCCCTCGAAAGAGCGAATTTCGAGACCGTAGAACTGTGGGGAGGCAGCGGAAAACGCTGTCAGCCAGATAAAAAGAATGATGATTTTACAAATACGCGTTGTAATGTAGCGACGAAACGGAAACACCACAGCAAAAAATCTGTCCACGCTTATTGCGACGATTGTGAAGATGGACACAGTTATTGCAACTTCGTTTAGGCAGACAGCTTTGCAGAAAAAGAGTCCTAAAGTCCCTGTAATAAGCCACTCGTAGCCCGCATAGGAAAGCGAAATTACCCTCGGCATGTAAACAAAAGTCATAACCAAGTAGGCTGCGCTTGTATTCACTATGAAAAAGTTCACCGTCTTCCACATTCTTCTGTTTCGATGAACGATCATGATCACAAGTGAGTTGCCAACCAAGGAACAGAGAATTAAAAGACAGTAAGCAGTCACACGCACTACCTTTTCTGGTTGCGAGTCTGAATGAAAACATGCTCCTTCGGTGACCACTTTTTCCGCAAGGTCACTGTCATTAGTCGTTGCATTCATTGTTTTGCGTTTCCCCAATATGTTTAGTGAATCCTTGACTTTGCGCTATTAGCGCTCGAACGCGTAAAATTAGCTACCTGTACTTTTGGCAACTTGGTTATCCAAATCCTTTTAATTTTCACAGAGTGTTCCAAAGCGTAGACACCTTGCAAATATATTTTTTACCTTTGGTTTCTGCCGTTACTCTTTTTTAAATCAAACAGATGTAAGCCAGGGTTTTTAGCTAAAGAGGTAATTCCTGTTTCGACGAACGATTTTCCCTGAATCGGTCCTCTTCGTATTATCCTCGAACGGAAGCGTCTTGCAGTCTAATGGGTTCGGTTCTAAAAAGCTCTCTTTAAGTGAAGATCTCGTTATATGCGCACATTCCCAGGAGTACATCTCGTCGGGGAGTGAATTTCTCGCTCATCAGGCAGGGAATCTGTTATGACTCTCGTTAAATGAGAAATTTTCTCGACGTCACGTAGAGCGAGTGGGATAACTACTTGCGAAAAGCGAATATCAGATCAAACAAGCAGCTGAATGGGGTTTCTCCTATTCACAGAAAACTTGATATTACGTAAATACAAAAAGGAATAATATTGATTTGATCTTATACTAAGTAACTGTCTAGTATAGTATTCCGACGATATTGAAAGGATGGGCAATTTGGTGGTTATATAATTTATTCTAAAATGCTCTTTGCCCTTTTGCAGTCCTAATTAGCAGGGCCTTTTATCGACAATGGTGTATAATAATTTACTTCAAGATCATTTGCTGACGCCTTTTATTAAAATAAAATTAACTGAAACAAATTACAATATCCTAAAAGGCCGTGATCTAGAGAGAGCATTAATTATATAGATATCTAATCATCCTTAGCTTTGCAGATGAACTTAAACAACCATGCAACTTTCATTAGCTAAATGGCTTTGGCCGACACTACAATAGAGGATCAAGAAACATAGATAGCAGCTGACTGGGGTGCTATACGGAAGGAAGTCTAGATCCCCCATGCGTATTATACAAGATACTATCGAGTACAATTTTTTTTTACGTCGACATCCAATGAGTCGCGCCATAACAAAGATTCTCTTTTAAGAAAACTGAGTAGGCTTGTTAAGCTGGTCGCCAACCAATTCAACATTGATTCAGCATTTGTGAATTTCCTCATATATGTCGAGGGTTTCAGAACCCGACGAAACTGCAGTCCTGTAGTCCCTGTAGGCCCTGATAGTACCTGCAGTCCCCGTAGTTCCTGCAGTCCCTGTAGTCCCTGATAGTCCCTGCAGTCCCTGTGTCCCTGTAGTCCCTGCAGTCCCCGTAGTTCCTGCTCCACCTTATAAAAACGTATCTGTCAAAATAACACTGGCAATCGTTTCCTAGTCGTCTTTTCAACCTATGCCTTCGAGGCATAAAACCAGCAATTTCTTTTACGCATGCATCGGTGGCTGTCACCAGAGCCTCCCCCGCGAGGTGACGAGCCGGGGAGCTCTGAGTACGAGTATGTGCAAGTAATTTTCTGCGCATGCCCTCGTGTTCAAAATCAGCCAGTCAGCGAATGGCTGCCAATAGATCATAAAATCATAAAATCTTTTTGAAGGAAAACAAAATATTCCCTCACACGGTTTTTTTTAGGTGTTATCATTTTCTAACGACACAGAAAATTTGACACCGATATCTTAAGAATCGTGCGACGTCACTGGAGTTTTGCGAAGCCTAGGAACTAACAGTACGCGTCACTTGAGGTTTTTGAAAAATACTTTAGGACTCTATCTATTTACCTTTGCCAATTTGCTAGAGCTAAGAAAAGTAACTTTTCTGTCAAACGTTACCGAGCGACTTGTGGCTAAGCCTACCTTTTCTCCCAGCTCACATCTAAAACTCACTCTAAAACTCTTACGGGATATAGGGGGGTGGAGCAGCTCCTTGCTGGAACTGATTCATAGGCATAGGACTCATAACCGGGTTAGTGTGTGCATTTAAGACGACCTCTGTACGATGAACATTAATAACAGCCGGCTGGGCTGCTTGTACAACGTGAGTGGTGCTATGAGGAGCTCTCGTTCTTCGGCAACAGCAGTAGTAGAGACAGCAACATATGATCAGAAACACGATGGCCGTGGTCGTTCCTGAGCCTATATAGATTGATGATGACCCTGAACCACCTGATCCTGATCCTGAGCGGGGAGGGGCTGAATGAAAAATAAAATAAATCAAAAGTGGATATTTGCAGAGGGACGAAAGTGCTGTCTTTTTGATGGCAAGTCCGCGCGGTTTGCCTGTGGTATTCAAATCTCGTCCCAGTCCCCTCGTCGGGGAGCAAAAACAAAATGGCGCCAAGAGAACGATTTTTCTCAAGTATCTGCAAGTTTTGGTAGATTTACCTGCTTATTTCAGACCTTCCAAATAAGGTAAGGGGAAATTCCTATAAGGACGTTTTGCAACGTCGGCAAATCGACAGTTTTTCTGGCGAAATTTTCTTGATAGTGAAAACGAGGAACTGCTTTCAAATTATTTCACTAAAATAGTTTATATATATTTTTTGTCAAAACTCGATAACGTCGATTTCTTGGCAGATTACGTCCGCGCCTCCCTCTGCAACCTTTTCAGTGTCATTCCACTATGATGCAGCTACGCCCTACGGTGGCCCCGACCGTAAATGGTCGCTGCCATTTCTGGGAACTGTCGATGCCCTTACAGAAAGATACTTCGCCCTTCAGTCTATAATAGTGAAAGTTGTTACAATCAAAGTAAAAACCATCCCAAACAGGGGCGGGTCCAGGAATTTCAGAAAGGGGGGGGGGGCCGGTTAGTGAAAACATGGGACGGAAATTTTGAAATTTTCTCCAGCAAATACAGTAAATGTATAGGAAAATCTCTCGAAAAAGGGGAGCCGCCCCCTCCCCCTCTAAATCCGCTCCTGAATTCAGGGTTTGGCTTTGAAAATTAATATACGATTTTTTCCCTTTATTTTAGGTCTTGTCCAAACTAACGCGTTTCCAAACGTTTTCGTTTTCAAACTTATACGGATTCGCAGCGTGTGTGGCAGGTAGATTTAGCTCCAAACAAGCAAATCAATTTTTATTTAATGTTGACGCGTGCAAGGATAGTATATGGATTCAAACGAAAATGCGTTAGTGTGGACAGGGTCTGGTGATGAAACTAAAGGTGATGAGTAAGGTGATGAAACTAAACATGAGAATTGCCGTGCAACGACCGCTTACAAAGACAAATTTCCAGCGGCGGCTCCCGGGTCAGAAACTGTCTGGAAAAAGGTACCTCGTAAATCGTAGCCTACGAGCTGAGCTGGCTCAATGGCGGATCCAGAATTTTAAAAAGCGGGTGCACAATATATATAAAATATATCAACTCAAAGGGGTTACATGGGCACCAATGCACCCCTCCCCTGAGTTCATTTACCTTTCTCGGTCTTGTACGTCAGTCTGAACCCCGCTGATGACGACATAGCGTCGGAAGTAAAATTCACCAGCAGGGCTCTACTGCCTTGATACACAAAGCCCGCAGCATGTGAACCAGTGAGTCGTTTGTAGAATAATCCGGATGAGAAGGTGAGGGCATCCCCTTTACAGCATTGTGATGATAATTGGAAGTGAGTGAACTGGATGCTTATTTGGTAGCCCTGTGGTGGAGATGGTATAGTCCAAAGACACTGTACTGCGTTTGGATAACTGGATGGGAACCCTGGACTGGTGATGATTTTTGTGCCGTCCTGGACTGCGAAGTTGATGGACACGAAGGAACTGAAGAAAAAGAACTAGAATGAACACAGTTTCAGTTATTGAATCGTAACATTTCCTGATCAACACAAAACATTTCTTAATGATTTGAAAGTAGCACAAAATCTACACTAGTGGGAGGTAGTGAAAGATTGTCACTACAAGTATGATGGAATCTACCGTATTAGGTCTCAGCGCAAAAGGACTCGATGGGGGAGGGGTGTCTGTTCAGCCGTCTTACCTTTCTCGGCCGTCCAAGTCGCATTGAAGCCTGGGTTGGATAACCAATCACGTGACAAACTGAAGAACACCAAAGTGAGGTATCGTCCAGTCGAGTACAGCGCTTTGCCGTGTAGACTCTGGCCTGAAAAATCATCCACTTTATTCTGTTTGCTGTCTTCCCCATCGTAAAAACCGAGGTGTACTTTGGGAGCCAGTTGGAAGTGCGGAAAATCCATCATGATGCGGTCCCCCTGTGGTACGATAATGGTCCATGAGCAGTCCTGGAAACGACCAGTGCCATTTGTATATCCGGGACTTTGAAGGACACCACTCGAGCCTTGGAGTCTGGCGTTCAGGGGGCAATCAGCTAGGGAAGGAAAGATGCAAAACTAATGGCACCCTAGGATCTATCTTTACGGTTTACGATAAATAAAAACACTTCCTCGCTTTCTTTCCAGCAAACTCAAAACCCACAGCAGTTGAGAAAAAATAAATAACCAACAAGTAATGACTAAAGACCTCTAATCTTGAGGTGCGATTTGTGTAACTTGGCTTTACGATTTTGTACATTTGTTGGCGATCTAAAGAAATCGCATCCGCATCGCAGTGGAATTTGAACATGTTCAAAACGCCTGCGACGTTGCGGCGACATCGCAAGTGAAATCGCTATAAGATCGCCGGCCGTTTACACCGCGCGATGACATCGCCATGGGATCGCCCTCAAATCGCAGCTGAAATCGCGCCGTGTGAACGGGCCTTAAGAAACGGGGATAGGTGATTTAGCATTAAGTCACAGTGGCGGATCCAGAAAGTTTTACAGGAGGGAGGTTATAAGGGGTACACAACATATTGAACATGTGGTAAACATATATATGCAGCACTTACGGGAATCCACCACAGGTACAGCTGTGTATGCGATCTTGAAACCCTTTTTTCGTCCATCGCCAGTGGTTCCACTCACAAACCTCAAATATGCAGATCTCCCACTCGCTCTAAAATACTTCCCCGCCGTCTGAGTTCCACACGTACGGGCCATAGATATTCCCGTAATTGAGCCGCTGTCAGGGTCCGAATCTTCTATGGTGACGAAGTCTTCACAAGAGATGGACTTTTGTTGTAATTGAAATTCAACGATGGTAAAGAACAAGCGATGGTTTGGCGGGGAAATGATGTGCCACTTGCAGTTGGAGTTTAGAAGGTAATAGCTCGGGTAGAAGGGGCTTGTTATGAACCCGGTAGTGGCATTCATGGCGCCATAGCTTTGACAATCTAAAAGAGAAAGTAATTTGATAAGTAGTGATTTTATCCAACAAGGTACGAGCAGGAGCTCAATCTCCCATGCTATCAGTGAATATAGTCTCCAAACTCCGCCAAATAACACGTAAAGGCAATACATTTCGAGAAGTTCCAGACATGAGTTCAATTTTTCAGCCTACTTGAAATATTTTGCTATCAAAGGCGAAATATTTTTAGCAAGACGTTTTCTTGCCAACCAGCAGCCAAAGTGGGCGAAGGTCAGGTTTTCTGAGGAACAGGTACGTTGTATTCCGGATAATTTTTTCCAGTTTTACTCGAATGGACAAATTGTCATTTCAACCATATTTTTCGAGAAACATTTATTATGAAAATAATAGATATTTACCCGGGACGCCTACGTGCTGGAGTTGGAACCCTCTGGCGGTGTTAGATGAGTCACTCGTGAATTTCAGATACATGTAACGACCGGTGGAAAGTATCCCTGGTTGCGGACCGCTGCCACAGTATTTGCGCAGCAGCTTCGCATTCGAGTCTTCTCCGTCGTAGATTGCTAGTGAGTCACATCTACAGGACGTGCAGCTCTCAACCGAAAAGGACTTGAACGTTAGTTTGACCTTCTTTCTAATAGGCGCTCTAAGTATCCATCCACATTGCACGTTGTTGGAATAGTGAAAGGGGAAGTTTGGGCTGGTTGTCGTGGTAGGGTCTTTATCGTCGGTGCTTGGGCAACCTTCGGAGAGGAGACATACATAAAACCAACTTTATTTGGGACCTTATTAAGAAGGTTACTGAGAACCTTCGCGGCAAGTCCTCGGAAAAACATCCTGCATACACGTCCTTAGTTTAACCAAGATATGTCAACCTATATTATCGTTGGAAAGCTTATAGAATGGACCAACGGGCTATGGCACTTGATACCTGTAATTTTTTTTTTAAGCATTGATTAAATATTTTGGTGTGCCATTTTCTTCACGAACTAATAACGCAGTCGAACTAATGGACAGGACTCCCAAGTAACTTTTTCTTAATAATGTTTTATTTTTTGGAGACTCGCACAAAACACCCCTCTGTAACAGACCCGACGAAACCCGACCCGACAGAAATTTTGAGCCTACCCGGTCTCCCCGAGACCCGACGAATTTTCTGAAAATTGACCCGGACGTTGTTTTCCTTCCCTGGTGAGAATTTGAGTGTGTTACCAAGCTTACGTACTATAGAAATTACGTACTTTAGAAATCGATAAAAAAAAAAGACGTAAAAAGAGAGGCTGATAAATGCAATACATATAAAGGACTGCACTTTAAAGGACTGGAATCACAAACAGCACTGATAGATAGATAGGTAACACCTTTATTTAATAACAAGGTTCAGGGTAGTCCTTTCAGGTGCGTTTAAAAACGCAACCTGTTATCAACAGGAGCCCTGAGCACGCAGGAAGAAACAGAAGAACAAGAACTTGTCGGAACTTTTGGAAAATGGCGCGCAAGAAATTGTAGTCGGTGAAAAAATGATACTGACCCGACGAAATTTTGGAAGACATTTTTCTGAAACCCGGTGGGAATCTAAATTTCGTCGGGTCTGTTACAGAGGGGTGTCACAAAATTGGTAAATTTTGTAAAGGGAAGATAACACATGTTTTTCACGGAAACATTTGAGACTAGAAATAATATAACTGCCGCTGAACGAAATTATATGGAAAACAGATCAATTGCTATTGCCGCCCTGCCATGGGCACGGCATTTTAAAATCTTACCGGTAATTCCGTCGGCCACAGAGGCGAAAAAGCTGAGGAGCAATATCGGTAACAGCCCGGGCGACATCTTGCTGGTTTTTACTTCCTTAAGACTTTGAGCTTGTACTTCCTTGATTTATGCTTTGTCATTCAATCAACTGTTTCGAAAGTTGCTATTGGAGAGTGAACAAACAAAGCCAAAATAACTTTTCATTGTTCTCGGCTCGATATGCGTCAACGAGAAAGGATGCCGTGCTTTGTGTCAGGTACGGGCGGATTCGGATCGATTAACAACGGTTTATGGAAACTTGACAGATTTAAAAAAAAAATTTCAATTCTTATACTCTATGAGTTCAATGGTCCCAGCTTTTTATCAAGACGATACAATAGACTAGAAGACACACAAAACAACAATAATCATGTTTTCTTGTGAGAGTGGCAAAGTCCCGCTCTGGCTTCAGAAACCGAACATTTTTTTCTGATTTTGCATGGTAAGAAAGTGTAGCGACATTCAATTTTAAATTGAAAATGATGTCTAAAAGTTTTGAAGTCTGTGGATGTATCGGTGCTGTCGGAAAAAAACGGAAGATGAATTATGAAGCATGATGCGTTGGAGCGTGAGAACGGATTTCGCGGTTCAACAAATCCAAAGCTTTCGGCCAAGTGCGACGAATTATGGACAATTGCATAGGAATAAATATATACTTCATTCTTATCAAAAATCACGATAATGGAGACGAAGTGACGTTAGAATGCATCAAATATAAGCAAGTCAGAAAGCCTTGTACGAATGAAAAGAAACAAATAAAGTGGCTCCAGAAGTTTCCGAACGTTTGAAGAATGCGGAAGAAAAGTTCCCTTTGAAACACGAACTGGTCGACCCCGAGGTTTTCAAACAACAAACGCCAAACTTCTCACTGACATTGAGAGAGAATTATGCAGTTTAGCCAAGAGTGGATTAACAAGAGTTAGAATCTTTCGTACAGTATTTGTCCACATCACAGTCAGAAAAGTGTCTATTTTTAGATTTGAGTTTCGCGCGCGAAAGTATTCGAATGCTCAGGTTCGAATGCTTGTATACCCAATACACAACAAATAGAGAATATCCTACCTTATCTTTGCGACTTTAAAGGTTTTTCGATTGATCTGCGATTTATTTTAGGCTGGATCTCACAACTGTTTGCGTGGCGAGAAAGTGGGAACCCTGTGGATGACGAATTTTCGCGGCAATCCTAGTTCTAAAAATACACACTTTTCTGACTGTGATTCGGGCGTACATAGTAAATATGGAAACTCTTAGTAATCCACTCTTGGTTTAGCGAGTCGAGTCGAGTCGAGCCTTTTTCGAGCCTTTACGAACAAAGAGAAAGTACATCGAAATGACAAACATAGCGGTCCAGAAGTTTCCAAAGGTTTGAAGAATGCGGAAGAAGACAAAATACAGAAGAACTCCTGCTGATTCGACACAATAGACCCTTCCACGGTTTCTTGATGTTTTGAAATCAGCAAGTTGATGAAAAGCACTGATAAATTCATCCACATCACTGAAAAGAGCACCTGAAAATTGGTAAATCTGACAAGTTTTACAACGAAAAGTTGTAAAATGGCGAAGAAACAGCCCAGCCCCGAGAAGTCGCGAAAATGCCAATCGGCAAAGATACGGAGAGGGTTCGAACGTTTTCGGAAGGGATTCGGAAAGGTTTCGGGAAAACTAGATGGTTCCGACGAATTCTCCAGATTTAAGAATTTCTAGGGTTGACGGGTATGTTTATAGGCTCTGTTTTGCAGACATACCACGTTTGAAACGTTTACAATCATATGTAAATGCCCAGACATGTTGATTTATTCTATACTTGGCAATTAAAATACAGTACGTTTTTTTCACAATTCCAATATAGCTAAAGCCCTTGCTACATGTCATTTTAATCATTTCGGGCAAAGTCATTATATTGAATCAAAATACCATTGACGAAAAACAAATCATGTCTAGCTGAAGATACCAAACGCTTGTGATCAGAAAACATCAAGCGTCTAGTGATGTGCAGTCTGCAAGACTCTTGAATTGCTAAGTGCCCAGAATCACACACTCAGAAGTCAAAATGGCGGGGGGAAACCGGTGGTGAATCCGGAATCTAATCTTAGAGCTTTGAAATCCGGAAACCAGTTATCGGAATCCGGTCTGTGGAATCCGGAATCCAGGGGCATGAATTCCTTTACATGGGGCGATCCGATGTAAAGGACACCTAAAAAGCCTTCGTATCATAGTAGGGAGGTGGTTGGAGCTCTTGTGGGGGGAGAGGAGGGGGCGTATTATAGTAGGGAGGTGGTTGGACGTGAGGGGGAAGAGGATGGGGTTCTGACTGGCAATCCGGGTTAAATTGGGCGTTAAGGACGAGCTCTGTGTGGTGAACACTGATAGGAGGCGGGACATGTACGATGTTGGTGGTGCCATTAGATGCTCTCCCGCTCCGACAATAACAGTAATAGACGCAGCACACAAAGATCAATAACGCGATGCCCGAGCCCGCTCCTACGCTTATCCAGATGACCGGTATTCCAGTTCCGAATGGAGGTGCTGGGCTTGAAGTGGCGGCTGAGGCTGTAAAAAAAAAAATGAAATCCAGACGTTGGCGTCGATACTTATTCTTCACTATAATCACTCAAGCCAAGAGTGGATTAACAAGAGTTAGAATCTTTCGTACAGTATTTGTCCACATCACAGTCAGAAAAGTGTCTATTTTAAGATTTGAATTTCGCGCGCGAAAGTATTCGAATGCTCAGGTTCGAATGCTCGTATACCCAATACACAACAAATAGAGAATATCCTACCTTATCTTTGCGACTTTAAAGGTTTTTCGATTGATCTGCGATTTATTTTAGGCTGGATATCACAACTGTTTGCGTGGCGAGAAAGTGGGAACCCTGTGGATGACGAATTTTCGCGGGCATCCTAGTTCTAAAAATAGACACTTTTCTGACTGTGATTCGGGCGTACATAGTAAATATGGAAACTCTTGGTAATCCACTCTTGCTCAAGCTCATTACCTAGGAGCGCCCATCTAGGGGTAGGAAGGTGCAACAGTGAATTGGAAAATGAAGCAGGTCTGGAGTTATTGCTCGTAGTGAGCGGAGAGCAACACTAATCTGCTACAGTAGCCCATCACCTAGGAGCGTCTATCTAGGGGTAGGAAGGTGCAACAGTGAATTGGAAAATAAAGCAGGTCTGAAGTTATTGCTCGTAGTGAGCGGAGAGCAACACTAATCTGCTACAGTAGCCCATCACCTAGGAGCGTCTATCTAGGGGTAGGAAGGTGCAACAGTGAATTGGAAAATGAAGCAGGGCTGAAGTTATTGCTCGTAGTGAGCGGAGAGCAACACTAATCTGCTACAGTAGCCGATCACCTAGGAGCGTCTATCTAGGGGTAGGAAGGTGCAACAGTGAATTGGAAAATGAAGCAGGTCTGAAGTTATTGCTCGTAGTGAGCGGAGAGCAACACTAATGAATGAATGAATGAATATACTTTATTTATACACGGTTATCCCTATCAAGTACGTATTTTATAAAAATATATGTAAGAAAGATATTATTATAATTATATATATATATATATCCCTAAAACTACCTTAACCTGTTTTCCATGAGAGCCGTGTTGGAAGAAATAATAATAAAAACGATATTACGATTTTGAGAAATCATAGGAAGTCCCTGCAGCCCGCTTTAAATGCATTTAGGGAGTCTGCGTGCCGTAACTCTGAGGGTAGGCTATTCCAAAGCACCGCACCACTATAGCTGAAACTGTTTTTCAAATAGTTTGTGCGGGGCTTTGGAATAGCTAGCTTGCCCTCGGTGTCTCTCAGGGAATAAGCCGCTACGGTGTCCCGGCTAGTGAACATTGACTTAAGGTAATCGGGAGCAAGTCCATTGAGTGATTTAAACACCATTACAGCTTTATGATAGTTCTGGAGTGAACGAATATTTTTCCACCCCAGACTATCAATTAGAGGGTCGGCATTAGCGTCATAAACCGAATTAGTTAAAACTCTAGCGGCCCTATTTTGAAGTTTCTGCAATTTGGTGGCTAAAGTATTGCCACATGTATCCCAAACTTCAGAACAATAATTGAAATGGGGAAGCACTAGTGCATTGAAAATCATTCCTAAGGTTGCTGAGGGAACAAGAGGGCGAACACGTTTAATAGCACCAATGCCAGAAGCAATCTTTTTTGAAATCGCGTTAATGTGTACATTCCAAGATAGATTTTGATCGATGTCCACACCCAACGATTTAGCTTCTGATACATGTTTGATGAGGCTTCCGTTAATCGTGAGGGCGGGTGATTTATCAAACGTGCTCAACCTTTGTCTAGACCCTATCAACATATACTCGGTTTTGGACTGATTTAGAGTCAGCTTGGAGCCTAGGAGCGTCCATCTAGGGGTAGGAAGGTGCAACAGTGAATATACCTCCTCGGCTTGGGCGTAATGTTTTACCTATTTCAGATCACGTGGCATTCCCATGACAGGGGCGTAGCCAGGAGGGGACACAGGGGGCCCCACCCCCTCCCCCCTCTTTCTCGGGAGATTTTCCCAAACATTTACTGTATTTGCTGGAGGAAATTTGAAAATTTTCGTCCCATGTTTTAACTATCCGCTCCCCCCCCCCCAACCAAAATTCCTGGCTACGCCCCTGCATGAGTATTCTCTCTTTGCTTGGAATGCTTCCATATTCATATATCCTTCGATGCGTAGCAGATAGAGAAAGAGAGAATACTCATGGGAATGCCACATGATCTGAAATGGGAAAACATTACGCCCAAGCCGAGGAGGTCTATTGAAAGCAGGTCTAGAATAGGTATTTTTAGAACAAATAGATTTGCTGCTTGAATAAACTTCTCTAAACAAATTATACGCTATCTGCATTCTAATTGGCTGAGCGAATGTTTGGCGTAGTCTTTGGGTGAAAATTTGAAACTAAAAAAACTTCATACAGGCTTTATTTTCCAATGGGAAATGAACACTCCTAGTGGGCTCCTCTCAAGCGAATATAAGAAATTCGCGCGTTCTTTGATCAATTTGCTATAGCATAATTAGTCAAGTACCAGGAGAAATTTCGCGCGCTGATTGGTCGAGTTTGATTTTCTCTTGTCATAAACACCTACCAGTGACTTTCATCGAAAGCTTTGGGAGTGCGCGCGGGACTTTTGTTATAGAGTTTTGTTTGTTTGCTAAAACAAATAGTCGCCTCAGGTTCCGTGAATATCGGCGTAATAGTCACCTGGACTATTTACTATCACTCAAACTAACCCTCACCACACAACACAACGCCGTGCGCCACACTCCAGCTTTTACGAATCTCTCTCCATTGTCGTGTACGTCATTCTAAACCCCACTGCTGACGTCAAAGCATTGGAGGTATATTACACCAGCAGGGCTCCCACTGCACTCCCAAACCAAGCGAATTCAGGGTTAGGCTTTTTCCTCTTTTCTTTAGTAAGGTGGCGAAACTAAACTTGAAAATTGCCGTCAAAAAAGCAACGACCGTTTACGAAAGACAAATTTCCAGCGGCGGCGCCCGGATCAGAAACGTCTGGAAAAAGTTACTTCGTAAGACGTAGCTGACTCAATGGCGGATCCAGAAGGGGGGTGCACAATATATAAAATATGTGGCTAATAAGTCTGTCTGCATTAAAATCTGTCTCCACTACAATGTTAACTCAAAAGGGATACGCCTCTCCCCCCCCCCCCCCACCCCCCCGCCTCCCCTCGTGACTTTCCTATCTTCACTTACCTTTCTCGGTCTTGTACGTCAGACTAAACCCCACTGATGAAGTCATAGCGTCGGAAGTAAAATTCACCAGCAGAGCCTCACTGCCGTACACAAAGCCCACAGCATGTGAACCAGTGATTCGTTTGTAGAATAAGCCGGATGAGAAGGTGAGGGCATCCCCTTTACAGCATTGTGATGATAATTGGAAGTGAGTGAACTGGATGCTTATTTGGTAGCCCTTTGGTGGAGATGGTATGGTCCAAAGACACTGTACTGCGTTTGGATAACTGGACGGGAACCCTGGACTGGTGATGATTTTTGTGCCGTTACTGGACTGTGCTATTGGCGGACATGAAGGGACTAGTAGAGAAAACACAAATAACACGAGCATGCAGTTACGCTTTAAGACGTAATCCCATTTAAAAATCGAGAACAATTGGAAAAAATTATTTTAAAAAAAAGTTTACATCATAATAGTTTAGACTTCTGTCTTGCTGTTTTTGATATGTGATCTAAAAAATTCATTTCTTACAACAACAAGCATCGAAAATGAATCCTGAAATTTGTCCAAATCCATACCGTGGGGCATTTGCACACCACTGGCTTCCCTGGGGTGGGGAATTTTGAAACTTTTGCTGGCCCCGGAATGGGGATTTGTTTTTCTCCGGGGAGGGGGGTGGGGAATTTTGGTTCTCTTTCACAATCTTTTAGCGCGTTGAGTTTTGCGGAACTACAACACCAGTTCACTTCCCTGACGTTACGATGTCCCAGTAGTTACAGAAAATAACGTCACACAAAATAAAATGCCGAGTATGGCCCGTATACACCACCCTACCTAGTGTTGAGATTGAGAGATGCTGGGGACAAATGAATGGAATTGTAGCTAAATGGCTACAACCGCGAGAGAAATTAGTGGAGACCTTTGAATTTCAATTACGATTTGAGGTTGACGGATTTGTTTCACTCGTTAACTTATATTTTGTCTCGCTTTCAGTGATCGAAATGAGAACTCGTTCAGAGACAAGAAAACTAAAGTACAGTTAAAAAACGAATTATAAATGCTCGGACAGAATGAATGGAGTTGAAGTTCTGAGCAGAAATATTTTGTTGTGAAGCTTTGTAACGCGAGGTCGAAGGATCAATCTTTGTCTTTTTCTGGTCCCGGGGGAGGGGCATTTGTCCACTTTTTGTCTTCCCCGCCGTTTCATCTATTCCAGCCACTGGGGCGGGGAATTTTACTTTTACTTTTAAAATGACCAAAATCGCGGGGATTGTCCGGGGGGGGGGGGGGGGGGGGGCATGGTCACCGCTGGAATTGACTGATACATTATTCTTGCCGCTTGAATTGAACACCAAACAATGGCTTTCACTGTCCAATTCCCAAAGCAACCTATTTGAACTAGAGACATCACATCAAACGAAAATGTGATTCACACGGCCAAAATTATATTCGGAACCATTAACGTTATTAGGAAGTGGTAGAAAATCTTATTTTGATAAGGAATTAGGCGAATGCAGCGCGATCAAAACATCAGCATTTTGAATAAAGACTTTCAGGAATTACAGAGACTAGTAAGAGCTCTTGATCTGTTCTTCCTCGATTTTGGCTTGGTAACCACGCTAGATAACCCGCAGCTAACCCGAGCACGACTCGACCCAGTGATCCCGCAAAAACCATTGAACAGTGATTCATTGATTTGATTTCAAGAGCGTCTGTTGCCTTGTGAGCTTGTGCTCTTCCCGTGCTCCCTGGCACTTCCATGCCTTTTCAGTCTCATCAATCCCACTTTGGCGATGGGCTCCCTGTGGAGAGTAGCACAAAATGATTTAGAATGGAGGCTTTACTCTTACCTTTCTCGGCCGTCCAAGTCGCATTGAAGCCTGGGTTGGACAACCAATCACGTGACAAACTGAAGAACACCAAAGTGAGGTATCGTCCAGTCGAGTACAGCGCTTTGCCGTGTAGACTCCGGCCTGAAAAATCATCCACTTTATTCTGTTTGCTGTCTTCCCCATCGTAAAAACCAAGGTGTACTTTGGGAGCCAGTTGGAAGTGCGGAAAATCCATCTTGACGCGGGACCCTTGTGGTACCATAATTGTCCAGGAGCAGTCCTGGAAACGACCAGTGCCATTTGGATATCCGGGACTTTGAAGGACACCACTCGAGCCTTGGAGTCTGGCGTTCAGGGGGCAATCAGCTAAAAACATAGAAATAGTTATGTAAATTATTTATTAAAAGATTGAGCGAACTATCCCTCTAGCTTTTTATTTGTATACGATTAAGATCGAGATAAAAACTGTTTTACAACGATCTATCATAATGTTAGCTATGGATTTTCAGAACTTGGGCAACAACACAATGCGATCTCCGCGTTTTATGAAATGCGTCTGAATGTCGTTGCGTCTGAATGTCGTTACAAAGAGCCTATGTACCTTGGCCACCTAAAATAAACTCACAAAAAAGCCCTGCAGTTAGAGGCATTAGGGCAGTCACAGTTCTACAGTTCGAAAGCAGACCCCTATTAGACTCTTAATCATAGAAATTTGTCATTTGCAAATTTGTCACCGCGTTTCATGTACATGAAGATCGTCGTCATTTGCGGTGCGCTTTGAAGGATAAAATAAGACCTAAGGCTTTGTTAACTATACACAAAAAATGGTTCATCTACCTTTTCTCTGAGGCTTGATGAAAGCGTTTATCAAAATCAGGGGGGGGGGGCTTCGCGCGCAACGAAAGAGACATGCGGTCTCAAAAAATCCAAGATGGCGGCCAAGCGAAAGCAAACTCGCGTTTCTCGACCTAAAACTACTCTCCAACGCCTACGAGCAGGCTAACCGATCCCAGACAAGGACAGGGAAGCTATTTAATATTATCATTCATTGGTTATGTGGAAATTATTTATTTAATTGCAACACTTACGGGAATCCACCATAGGTACAGCTGTGTAGGTTATCTTGAAACCCTCATTTCGTCCATCACCAGTGGTACCACTAACAAACCTCAAATATACTGATCTACCACTCGCTCTAAAATACTTCCCCGCCGTCTGAGTTCCACACGTGGGGGCCATAACTTTTCCCGTAACTAAGCCGCTATTAGGGTCCGAATCTTCTATGGTGACGAAGTCTTCACAAGAGATGGACTTTTGTTGTAATTCAAATACAACAATGGTAAAGAATACGCGATGGTTTGGAGGAGAAATGATGTGCCACTTGCAGTTGGAGTTTAGAAGGTAAAAGTGCGGGTAGAAAGGGCTTGTTATGAACCCGGAAGTGGCATTCATTAAACTAATGACGCCATTACTTGGACAATCTAAAATAAAAATAGGTATATAAAGAGTGTAAGATCAGTCAGCTATAAAGTGGTATAATAAAAACAGAGCATGGGTGTCAGGAGGCAGAAGTTATGTGGCGTTAGGAAGGAGGCCAACACTTGTATACCATACAGTAAAACCCCGCGTATAAAAGAACTTAGATTTAGAAGAACTTGGATAGCCCATCCTATAGAAACCACTTATAGACATAAAGTGTGTGTTAGTATGGTGAGTTCTGTGACACAGACGTTGGGCAACTTCCGACGCCGTCCTCGTGGTCCCTCTGGTTCTGGTTGGTGTAGTGTATGTGAGAGACGGGACCTACGGTTTAACGTCCTAATCCGAGAAGACGCGAACGTCTAACCATTTGCAGATACTAGAGCAAAGGTAGCACCTTCTCCTCAGTTATTTAGAAAAGACCCTGAGTGTTGGTCCGGCCGGGGTTTGGACTCCCAACCTCCCGCACATAAGCCTGGCGCTCTACTACTGCGCTATCATCATCATCGTGTTTCCCCCTCCACTGTTTCAGCAGGTGGGGTTGCCGACTGCCCTTGCCAGCAGCTGCAGGAACTTCTCCTTGACCTGCATTTCTCGCTAACCGGTCGGCGCTTATGAATGAATCACATGGCAATGAATCTGTCCTTGGGGACGGATGCATATTTGGGGAAAGGGAAACAACAGTGGATATTTACCCCAATCAATTGGAACGCCTACGTGCTGGAGTTGGAACCCTGTGTCGGTGTTAGATGAGTCACTCATGAATTTCAGATACATGTAACGACCGGTGGAAAGTATCCCTGGTTGCGGACCGCTGCCACAGCATTTGCGCAGCAGCTTCGCATTGGAGTCTTCTCCGTCGTAGATTGCCAGTGCGTCACATCCACAGGACGGGCAGCTCTCAACCGAGAAGGACGTGAACGTTAGTTTGACCTTGTTTCTAATAGGCGCTTTAAGGATCCATCCACATCGCTCGTTGTTGGAATAGTAAAAGGGAAAGTTTGGGCTGGTTGTCGTGCTAGGGTCGTCATTGCTTGGGCAGTCTGCAGAGAGGAGACATACATAAAACAAACTTTATTTGGGGATTTCAAATGATTCAGGGCGTATCTACCTGTAAGTACTGGATTACAAATTCTTCGAGTAATGAAAGTACCCGTGTATTGTTTATTTTTCTAAGGCTGAAATGTATTCTCGCGATAGTCATTGTCACTAAATGGCTTTTCAGGCTGAGAGTCACGAGCCAAGCTGTACCTGTGACAAGGGAAGCCATTTAGCAGCACACCAACGAGACAGCACCATGGCAACGACAAAACTAATGAATGGGAGCAGTTTATTTATTTCCTTAGGCCCGTTTCAAACGTCGTTTGCCGTGTCGAATCCAATGCAACAGATTTTTGCTGATACGGAATCTGTTGGAAATTGAATAACTAAGTTATTGTCATTAGTCGTTCTGGGGGTGGCTTACAAGAACAAAAGGCCTGGGGCCGGTTCCTGAAAGGTTGGATAAAGTTATCCATGGATAAAAGTTATCTGTTGTATAGGATTTGTTCAGGATTTATCCGTTGGATTAGCGTTTATCTACAGATAACTCTTAACTGACCTTCTAGCCTTCTAGGAATCGGCCCCTGGCCTACGCCCCGACTGTCGAAAGTAAATCAGACATTTTCTACGTGTTGTTCTGCAGGGGCCGGTTCCTAGAAGGTCAGTTAAGAGTTATCTGTAGATAAACGCTTATCCAACGGATAAATCCAGAACAAATCCTATACAACAGATAACATTTATCCATGGATAACTTTATCCAACCTTTCAGGAACCGGCCCCTGGGATTCAACTCAATACAGCTATTTTGAGTATTCTGCGCACTCTCGAGATCGATTTCCAACCGTTAAACCGCTTTCTGGCTTCCGTCAGTCAAACTCTTTGGAATACATAGAATTCAGTTATTCGTCATCCTAGTGAAATGCCCCAACACACAGCATCGTTTACTATCTTTTTCTAAACAAATGGCCTAAACAAATGAATCAAATTAGACCCGAGTCGAACGCGAGAGTTCGCAGATTACTTAAAACAGCTGTAAAAAAAACGGCTAAATCCCGACGTTAAGAACACGATTGAAAGCGTCGCGGGTGTTTGATGCCAACGTAGTTTGATAGTCCTAAGATTATGACTATGACATTTAATTAATGAGAGTGGCAAAAAGACAGCACTCAAGGGGGTGCTGTTTGACAGACAAGCTTGAACAAAAGCTTGTAATGAGAGCACCACATTTTGATGCATTTCCGGCAATCTGAGAGGCCTGACATTAGACAATCCGGCCCTGCACACCCTCCACCCCACCCCCTAGAGAAATAAGTTGGACAAGAATTTGTTTCTACAATAGTGCCCGAAAAAAGTTTTTTTCCGCCGCCGCTCTGAGGAAAATTGGCCAGCATCCTTAAGAAAGAGCTTTGTTTTGGCGTACCACTCCTCACAAATGTATGTTATTTTCTATCCCCTTTTCTTAAAAAAAAAAAAACTACGAAAAGCTCGATTTTGAATCCTCGATTGAACAGAGGTCGCACTGCAGGGAACCAATCGTCGATCCTACCTGAATCGGCGATACCGACTTGAAATGTTGCTGCAAGAAAAAAATGACGGGGAAATAAACTTTTTTGTCAGAGTACAAATTATATTTTGAGGGAAGTCGTCATCAGATCTATAAAAAACACCCGAAACTTCAGATCACAAACTTATAATGGGCCTTGAGCGCGTGGCTTGTATTATTGAAGTTTTAGTTTGAATCAATGTATATAAGGGCACGAGTAAAAACCCGCGTAAAAAAGCCTTGAAATGGGTGCCATAACTCAAGACAGTCATCTGAAATCCGCCCTTTTGCAGTGCCAAGCCATTCAACAGTTTTAACCCTTAACAGCTGACTTTTTTTGTTGGATTGTAGCACTTAAGTGTCACGCAGAAAACAATTAACCTCAATGTTATATATTTGATTCTGATATGGCTTCCCCGCTCAGTATTCGTTTGGCGTATGTATCTAACATGATTGTGATTGAAACTTACCAATTGCGAAAAAGATGGCCAGAACTTTAAAAGAGATAGATCTTGTTTTCCTCATTTTGGCAAATACTTCTGTGGAAAAAAATGGGAATGCCACTATATCTATAAACGTTTTCCTATTAGGACGCAGTAGGAAGGAGACGTAGCGGTTCGCGGTACTACGGTATTCGAACAAATTTGCCTCGGTATTTCGGTAAAACTGCTAAAAAGACGCGATATTCCAATGTTCTGACTCCGCTCGGTATGCGGGATTTCACTTTAAAACACGCAGAAAACAAATCTGAAATCACAGTAATTCGGTAATCTTTGTCTACGG
This sequence comes from Scolanthus callimorphus, assembly GCA_033964015.1. Lineage (NCBI taxonomy): Eukaryota > Metazoa > Cnidaria > Anthozoa > Actiniaria > Edwardsiidae > Scolanthus > Scolanthus callimorphus. The sequence continues at coordinate 27,669,620 of CM066918.1, read as the reverse complement.
TGACCGGTATTTCTGCAGAGCGAGAGTTACAATTTATTTGTGGTCGTGTTGAAGTTATACCATGCGAAACATTCTGCGTTTGGCTTCACGAACCAGTTTACACGGCCAGTCAGATGTAATGATTATTATATTGTAGCGCGAATTCTAGACACGATATCGCGGTATTTGCAAAGTTTTTACCCGATATTACGGTTTGCGTTTTTTGGACACTATTAGTATTACGGTATTCGAGGATCCCCTACGCTTCCTCACGCAGCTATAAAAAATACTCCGTTGAAACTTACTGATTCTAGTTGTCTCTACTCCCGGCTGCACTGAACTTGTTAGCCGCCAAGTAACTACTGAGAAACTTCTGGAATTCTTATACGAGCAGTTTCGAAATACCTCAGGAAGAGCGGAGTAATCTTTTTCGTCGCCTGCGTTGCATAACGTTGTCATCAAAGGAACTCTATTTAGTTTCAAAGTTAATTCATTCTGACGTTTCAGGGCCATTACCAGATCAGTAAAAAAAAAAAAGCTTTCGTCCATAGGCTTAGTTTCAAAACGCATAATCAAGGCTGCAATAAGCCTGCGAGTCTCGGTAATTACAATACAATTACCGCTCCCGGGAAAAATTCAAGACGACTGTCATACGTTTACTCCCAGTACTCTGCATTTCTCCCGGGAGAACGAAATTTCGCCATTTCAAGGCCCCAGTCCTGGGGTTGACGTCCCTGCCCCTATTTCGCTCCCTGCAGTCAACTGGTTTATCGTCGCAATAGAAAGCCAGAGGCAGGTATAAAATGCAGACTAGAAAATGCAGACTGGAAAATGCAGACTCTAGCAAGTGCAGCTGGAAAATGCAAACTAAATGTAAATTACAGTACAGTGCCTCTTTTTCGATCAATATGAAACTTGAAACAAGCATCCTCACCGCGAAAACTGAATAACAACATCCAAAACTGTTGTTCTTTAATATAAATGAACAAATACTCAACTATTCATAATTACTACGATGAGTGCATTTCTAGTCTGCATTTTCCGGTCTGCATTTTCCAGTCTGCATTTTCCGGTCCAGTCTTCATTTTCCAGTCTTCATTTTCCAGTCTGCATTCTATACTTGCCAGTCGTCGGGATCTCCCAAAACGCCAGTACCATTTTCATCCCAACCGGAATTTCCGGGAAATTTTTGCATAATGGTAAGCACCCCAGTTGTAACGCAAGCTAAGTTAATTCAAGATGGCGGCTACGTGACTCGCAAAAGCATGCTCGAATGAGCGTCCATTCTACAACTGCATCCTTTTCGAACAAAATCTATCCTATAACACAGTTCCCCAAGTATGCAAGGGAATTGCGTGGTTTTGCAGTTCTGTGGCGCAGCCGTTTTTCCAGGATCCTGTGGTAACTTCACGTATAAGCCAGTAGGTAGAGTGCTCGAACGTTTGGTAGAGCAAAACATAGGACGGTGTAGAGAGAAAAAATATTTTTTTCTCTACAAAAGGGAAATAAAGATATTACGAGATATGACACGACCACGCGCAGTCATTAGAACTTAATTTCTTGGTTCTATTTCTGAGCTGAAAAACATCATACTACTTCCGTCCGAAAGAAAAACTAAAATATATGGTCACTGAAATGAACCAGAAAGCTAACAGCTAGTTTAGAATCGTATTTGTTTGCGATAGGGATATTCTAACAACAAATGAGAATCCTTACCGCTCCTATTTGCTGAGGCTGACCACAACAGACGACTTAAATAGCAGTAGTGACTGCGTTTTGAAAAGTTTCAAGTTTCACAATGACATCACACAGGGCTCCCATAAGTACCTCGAATGATATAACAAAAAATTTATAGAGATGAAGGAAGGCGCTTTTCTATTATTTTGATAATGCTGTGGTTTATTTTAATATTTATGATAATAACGATATGCTTAAAACAGGGATGACACTTCTATCGATTCTTTCGTTTCGGCAAGTTCAATTGTTGCCCTAATAAAATCACGCGCGTGAAAGAGTGAAGAGCATCCGACAACGCAATTGCCCTATTTCACTATGACGTCATGGTTTGTTTGCATGAGCAAAATAGCTGAAGCTTGGTTCAAATAAAAGTTCCAATGGAGATGTGGGTCCTGGTATTCTACCGTACAACTTTGCTTTACATCATGAATGGCATTTTCATTATGTTTTGGTCATTTCTAAATGCTGCTGTCCCCTCTGGCGACCATGATTCATAGCGCTAAAACAATAGAGTGTTTTGATATGACGTCATAGTGAAAGAGGGCATTTTTGTGTTGAGTGTGATCTGAAATGGGACAACATTACGCCCAAGGTAAAGAGGTCTATTGCGATTGCGTCGGCTTGTGATTTGTCGAGGGTTTTTGCTGATTGGTTGTTTTTGATAGGGGGGGCATGCGCAGAAAGTTCTTTCCACAGCGGCTCCAATCTCTTTCCCAGAGCCCGCGTATCTTTTAGGCCAGCGCCAAGATACGGATACGCTAGTTTGGCATTCATTTGTGCATTCATTTGAATATTCTTACTTTGCTTGGGTTGCTTCCATATTCATATATCCTTCGATGCGTAGCAGAAAAACAAAGAAGGAATACTCATGGGAATGCCATGTGATCTGAAGTGGGACAACATTACGCCCAAGGTAAAGAATTACCAAGTGATTTACCATTTCTGGTTCTAGCGTCATGGCTGAATGCCACAATAGTCGCCTTATTTGAATAGTCCTTTTGTTTGATTATGCCTCGTTCTATAAGAAGACCCGGGGGGGGGGGAACTCCCATATTTTGGAGGCGGGGGCTCGTCGGGAACTTTCGATTTTACCCCTAAAAGGTACCTTAAATAGCGTCGCTTAGTTGATTTTGACCCCTAAAAGGTACCAACAAGACGTACTTTCCATCGTAATTTTCTCTCGTATTTTTTACGAGGGAAAATAAGTATGAAATTCAGGCTACCAACAAGTGTGACTTGCTTGATTCGCTAGAACGGACCTCTATACAGGTACCTATCTAAAAAAATGCAAGTTTTCGAATTTTACCCCCTAAAAGGTACCAGAAACCTGATTTTAAACCCTAAAAGGTACGACGCGCACCCCTGCCCCAAAAATGTGGGAGTCCCCCCCCCCCCCCCCCCCCCCCCGGAAGAAGACGACTATCTGGCACTCAGCCATGAAGCATATACCTAATTTCGACAACTAGCGAGGCTGACGCTCCCTCTCAGGGGTGCATAATTCGAGTTGTCAGATGAAGAATCGCCCCTTGGAAGTATGCATGCGCTATCGCTCGAGCTATCTGATGGAGCACAGGGCTGTTCAGCCATGATTTGAGGAGAAGTCCTGCGTCGACAGCGGCAAGCACAATACAACAGGACGGAAAACAACAAGATCGCCACAATTGTGCCTATCGAAATGGTTTGTAGACTTCTTGTTCCATAGATGGCTGCAAAGGAAATATGAGGAAAGAAAGAATAAGCATTGCGACTGTACATTACTAACTTCGGACGGCCAGATCCCTTGTCTGCCTTATAGGGATCAGGCCCGGGGGGAGGACTCCCATATTTTTTGGTCGGGGATGATCGTCGTATCTTTTCTTTATGGGTTAAAATCAATGGGGTTTGGTCTCTTTTAGGGGTGATCTTAATCTTCAATAAAATTAGGGAGATTGGTATCTTTTAGGGCCGAAATATTTGTCCAAATTGTTTTCTCTCATGATGGTGCTTCTAAAAAGAAAGATTACTCGATGAGAAGACGATAAATTAGAAACAAACACGGAAATTTCTTGATGAAATATCTTTTACCAGTTACCTGTCTCCTTCGCGCCTACTTCGCACATAAGGCCTCATCTTTTAGGGTATCTTTTAGGGTAAGAAATTATTTGAGCCACGCCATGGCCCGCCATGTTTGGTATCTTTTAGGGGTGAAACTGAAAATTTCCGACGATCATCCCCGGTCAAAATATATGGGAATCAGGGACAGTTTCTGAAACGTTGGATAAAGTTATCCATGGATAAAAGTTATCTGTTGAATAGGATTTGTTCTGGATTTTTTTGTTGGATAAGCGTTTATCTACTGATAACGCTTATCTGACATTAGGACCCGGGGGGGGGGGGGGGGGGGACTCCCATATTTTTTGGTCGGGGATGATCGTCGGAAATTTTCAGTTTCACCCCTAAAAGATACCAAACATGGCGGGCCATGGCGTGGCTCAACAATTTTTTTACCCTAAAAGATGAGGTCTTATGTAACAAGTAGGCGCGAAGAACACAGGTAACAGGTGAAAGATACCCATCAAGAAATTTCCGTGTTTGTTTCTAATTTATCGTCTTCTCATCGAATAATCCCTCTTTCTTACACGGTTTTTAGAAGCACCATCATGAGAGAAAACAATTTGGACACAGTTTCGGTCCTTAAAGATACCAATCTGCCTAAACTTTATTGAAAATCAAGATCACCCCTAGAAGAGACCAAACCACCGTGATTTTAACCCCGTAAAAGATACGACGATCATCCCCGACCAAAAAATACGGAAGTCGTCCCCCCCCCCCCCCCCCCCCCCCGGGCATTAGGAACCGGCCCCATGACACTAAGTCAGGACTCATTACAGGTGACCCAAGCTCTATGTGGCACAACACTGTTTTAAATGGGAAATTAGAGAGTTTATAATAATAAAAATAAATGATCTTTTTATTATAAAGGCAAATACAGGATTACTTTAAAATACTTCATGTAAACAGAAATGTTTTAAGTTTAAAAAAAATTATACATGTAACGTTGGAGCTAGAGCAGATTTCGTATGACTGTGAAAAGTGCCGCGAAAGAGTTGTGCCGCGCCGCGACCGTGACCGTACCGCGACTACGCGATTTCATTCAGTATCTACAGCAGGCCAGGTTCCGTACCGCCACCGCGACAGTACCGGCGGGCATGTTGTAATACATGGACTAGTAAAACATGGACTGGACTGAGAAAACATGGACTAAGAAAACATGGACTGAGAAAACATGGACTGGGAAAACATGGACTGGGAAAACATGGACTGAGAAAACATGGACTGAGAAAACATGGACTGGGAAAACATGGCATGAGAAAACATGGACTGAGAAAACATGGACCGAGAAAACATGGACCGAGAAAACATGGACCGAGAAAACATGGACTGAGAAAACATGGACTGAGAAAACATGGACTGAGAAATCATGGACTGAGAAAACATGCACTGAGAAAACATGGACTGAGAAAACATGGACTGAGAAAACATGGACTGAGAAAACATGGACTGAGAAAACATGGAATGAGAAAACATGGACTGGGAAAACATGGACTGAGAAAACATGGACTGAGAAAACATGGACCGAGAAAACATGTACCTCCTATGAGACTCCTATCCCACTCCTATAGGAGTGTCACGGCACTTTTCAGTCATACGAAATCTTCTCTAGCTCGAATTTCACGAGGGAGCTTGTTCCATAACCTTGGAGCAGCAACAGAATCGAAAATTTGTAGAAAAATCTGAATAAACCAAACCAATTCAACATTTGATCCCATTTTGATTCAACTTCATTCAACATTTGTTGAACGCTGAATGATGTTGAATGATGATGTTGAATAGGAGTGCCAAACCAATGCAACTTTGCTGAACTTTGTCCAAACTACAATGTGGTTGGCAGTCGACTACATTCAACAAAGTTGATTTTGTTTGGCATGGCGCGTTCAATAAATGTTGAATGAAGCCGCTCAATCAAAGGTGAAAATTTGTTTGGCCCCCAGTATAGGAAAAGGCTTTCAATTACCGTACCTGATGAATCGCTAGTCCCAACTTGTAAGGTGACTGCAAGAAATATCACGATATTAACAATAAGTACTAGATGTCGGGCCTTTACTACATGTTGTACTAGGGTGTTCAGGAGTAGAGCGGATTTTTGACGACGGAGCCCAAAGTAAATAACAATTATACTGACTTTGTTTGTTGCTTTTTTTTTTGCGTTTTCTTCGCGTTTCGATCGACTTTGTTCTCCCAGCCAATCAGATTGCAAATAAAAAAAGCAAAAAAAGATCGCGGGGATCGCTCTCTGGCCCGGGCGGATAAGCTTTTTCAGAATACAAATTTTGCACTACATATTGTGTGCGTATTCTAAGAGTGAAGCTTGGAGATTCTGGTACCCAGTGAGACAGATAACCTTGAATACACAAAAATTTGCCCGACTAACTATGTCATAGCCTGCGAGCCGGATTTTTGTCGCGCGGGATACCTGTGTCGCGAGAGGAAAGACGTGACACAGGAATCCCGCGCGCAAAAAAAAAACAGTCGAGCCGGCTCGCAGGCTAACTATAACAGAGTCCCAGAGTGGCAATGAAGCCATCAAATGGTAACACAGTCCCAGAGTGGCAATGAAGCCATCAAATGGTAACAAAGCCCCAGAGGTGGCAATGAAGCCATCAAATGGTAACACAGTCCCAGAGAGGCAATGAAGCTATCAAATGGTAACACAGCCCCAGAGTGGCAATGAAGCCATCAAATGGTAACACAGTCCCAGAGTGGCAATGAAGCCATCAAATGGTAACACAGTCCCAGAGTGGCAATGAAGCCATCAAGTGGTAACACAGCCCCAGAGTGGCAATGAAGCCATCAAATGGTAACACAGTCCCAGAGTGGCAATGAAGCCATCAAGTGGTAACACAGTCCCAGAGTGGCAATGAAGCCATCAAATGACTACACAGCCCCAGAGTGGCAATGAAGCCATCAAATGACTACACAGTCCCAGAGTGGTAATGAAGCCATCAAGTGGTAATCACAGTCCCAGAGTGGCAATGAAGCCATCAAATGACTACACAGTTTCAACTATAGCATTCACAAAAATATACTAACCGATGATAAGAATCGTAGCCCAAACTCTCTTTAAGATGGATCTTCTTTCTCTCATCTTTAGCCTAGGGTTTCTGGAATAAAGGCACATAAATGAACTAATTCTAAATCTTTATTACCGACAAGAGCTTCCATATAAATAACGCAGGGATAAAATTCACTAAAAAATTGAAACTAAACAGAGAAAATCAAATAATCAGTTTACACTCACCTGAGAAACTAATGCCTGATTGTGTTGTTACAAGTCACTTTTATTCGAGAGCAAAGTTTTCGGATACGAAGTAGGCATAAGTTTGTTTTTGAAAGCCCTTAGCGATGTTTGATTCTAGTCGGATGTCCTACTATTTTATTTCGACACGGGTAGAAGAGTTTGAATAAAGGAGCTCATGTGGACATACTAGACAATGCCTTGCATATATTTGTCAGTGTATTGGACAACCCTCATGTGGAGCAATCGTTTTGGAGTCAATGCTTGAACAGACCCTTATACTCCAAGAGGAAAACAGTATTTCAATATAGTCAGTCACCCATGGCTTTGCAAATATTTCTCGATTTTGCGCTGATACATTGCGCACGGGCACCCAGAATCATAATCAAGCGCAAAACATCTTCAAATAGCATTATGAGGTGGATTTGGACATTTAAACAACATATTTTTGTTGCAACAAGCGATTTCTGTTGCATTTGTCGCGGCGATTTTGTCGCATGAGTTGCAATTTCAACTCTCTAGTGTAAACGAGATGCAAATCCAGTGCGATTTCTGTGCTCTCTTTTCTTCAAATCGCATGAAGTTGCAAAGAGTTTCGAACATGTTTGAAATCTCCGCGACATCAAGCGACAAAAATCGCGGCAGATCGCGCTGAGTTGCACATAGTTTACATTAGTGATTTTGAGTTGACGCGTACGTGCGAGAAAAAGCGCCGCGACAGGCGAGACAAAAATTGCAGCAAAAATTGCTAGTGTAAACGAGCCTTTAGTGATGTATCGCAACAACTTTAATATTCGATTAAAAAAAAAAAAACGAAATATAAACAAAAAAGCACTCCATACAGAGAGAGACATTTGGCAACTTGCAAAAGTAATCCATATATAGAGGATATTACACGGTGGCGCGAAGATATGAGTTTTATTTTCGAGTGACAAGAACAATATTTTACGAATGAGCGCAGCGAATGAGTAAAATATTGTTTTTGACACGAGAAAATAAAACTCATATCTCCAAGCCACCGTGCAATTTTCTTTTTATTATATAGACAAACCAGAAAAAAATATTCCAAATTGATTTCCAAGCATTTTTGTTTTGACTGATATCCTCACTAGTGAGGATATGGAAAATATGTCACTGAGGACCCGGATGTAGCTTCGTATGAGATCTACGAGTGGCGTATTTCCCAGTAAAACACTCGTGTCTATATAATAAATCTTATACGGTTTTTTTTGTACAATACGGGCGGAAATCTTACGAGGGAACGTATGCGAGCAACGAGCGTTTGCCAGCAAGAGGTCTGGCTGACGTTTTGTCAGCCAGCACTGCGAAACGGGATTGAGAAACAGTATTAGGATCAGGTTGTATATCCATGCTAATCGCACGCAGTGTGATGTGTATGGCATACCAAAGCCAAGATGGCATATCAAAGCCAATTTCTGCTGCTGAATTTAATGAAACACTTGCTGCTTTAATCTCGAGCTGTTGTTGACTGCCGACCTTGAGCTTCACCAGCACTATTTATTTGTATGTACTACCCTCACAAGAATTGTCGCTTGAAGGAGGTGAGGCTCTTGGAAGAAGAAGAAGAAGAAGAAGAAGAAGATACGCTTCCACGTTTCCCTTGGAACTTGTTTTGTACTGAAGTCTCCGTACAAAGTGAAGTCTCGCCCATGTCTAAATAAAGTCCATGCGTGTGTGTATGATTATTAATGGTAAAATGTTACGCTAGAGGTCTTGGCTTCGGCTCTACTGACGACACAGAGAGTAGTTGTAGCGGAGGCGCTTCGTGTTCTGAGCGATGCACGTTGCTTGCGCTATCGTCACCCTCATCTACCACCGTGCTCTCCATCTCGGCAATCTCGCAACTCGTACAGCAAACACAACAGAAATAGTACAAGGTGTTACCCACTACATCTCGATATCCTCTACTGAACACAAGGAACAGACAAGGGCTGATGGCGCAGTTCAAATGGGCCAGGAAGAACCGCCAAAATCTTAGCGTACACGGCACGGGGTTAAACACAACTTGAGCTACAAAATATGTTATCCAACAGATAATAAATGTAAATGAAACTATTAAGAGCATTGTTAGCACAGACTTACGCGCCTCTCTGTATTTCGCCTCAACTGAGTTGTCAACTTGCGTCTGAAAACGCTCTTTTTTCCGCAGGTAGATTATGACGATTGCGTATAGGATAACCATAGTGATCAGCGGTAGGGCGTAGAAGGCTATTAGTAGAGAAGTAAAGTATAGATTCCTTGCGATGTCGCTTTGGAACGTTTTGCTGTATCTTGCACCGCAGGTCGGTAGCGCTCTCTTTGGATTATCGAGTAGTTCTAAAGCAATCAGCATTGGTATGCGCACACAGACCGCTAACATCCACATGAATAGTATAATGAAGTTTACTCTTCTCGGGGTGAAGATTTGCTTCATTGGTAACACGATGTTGAAGAATCTATCTACGCTCAAAGTAGCCAGCGAAAGAATTGATACAAGGATGCAAGCGTGGTGGATAATAGGAACAATCTTACAAAGCGCGAGACCAGTAGCCCCGCCCACGAGCCAAACTGAACCCCGCTTGATCATGACCATCATCCGAGGCATATAAACAACTGTGATTAACAGATTCGCTATGCAGATATTTGCGACTAGTCGGTTGACGGTTCGTCGCACGTTTGTATCCTTGAAGGCAGCGTGACTAACGAGGATGTTGGCGAAAAATGAGATGATGAAGACAATAACATATGACGAGATCTTGCCTGTCGTGCTGACGTAAGAGTCGTTGACGAAGCACAATTCCGAGGTCTTGTTGATGGCGGGCCCTTGCGTGAAGATAGGTATCGAAGTTGTATTCGACGCAGCCATATCTGTGGACAGTGAAGCCATTAGTATAGTATAGGGATATACAGCTACTTGTATTTGAGCGTAGATCGTGGACACTTTATGCGTTTTTCAAGTTTGAAAAAGCCAATCAGTGCGCAGATTTCCAAACAGCACATACCAACTTGTGGCCGTCTGTCTCGCCACCTCACGTGGGCTCGTGGGCACGTGGGCTCGTGCTGCATTGAAAATCTGCTTTTTGATTGGTTGTCATCGTTCTGTTTTGGTCGGGTTGCAATCGTCTCAAATGCGTCTCAAATGAATAGTATCGTTTGCTTGTTGGAAACGTGACTTTATCAAACTTGAAAAGGGAAAGATAGGAAACTCAAACAGCGATGTCTCTGGATCCAATAGGATACAATGTCCGCAAAAATAGAAGTAAATAAGGTAAAAAGCAGACAAAACAGGGGCCGAGAGATGCCAACGTTTCGGATTTTACTTTCAATCCTTCATCAGGGCGGCTACTAAAACCGTTCAAACTTGAACAAACGCGAAAGGTGTCCACGGTCTACGCTCAGTGCAAGCAGCTGTATTAGAGAGATTTAGAGACAGGGCGTATTCTGGAGGGTAGTTGACACGACGTGCAATCGATTATTTATTTTTACTGGATTAGAGCTTGCGCGCGTTTGCATTCGTCAACTGACACGCCCACAATTTCCCCTCGAACCCCTCGTATTTTTCCGCGAAATCTGTGACGAAAAAGACGTCTATGTGACTATTTGAAGATAATCACGGAGCCTGAGGCAAATAATGGCCATGTCACGTGATCTCTCGTTGTATATTATAAGAAAAAATATGACGTAAATCTCGACCAATCAGCGCGCGGAATTTCTTATAGTGACTAGTAATATAGCAAATAAAACAATAAACTGACGATACAATAATATTATTCTATGGAAACTTACTGGGAAAGATGCTCACGATATTCGTGAAAATCATAAATTAATTATTAAGGCACTTCTTCTCAAATGATCACAAAGACCCATCAGGCATCGAGGAAACCATTCGGAAACATTAGACAAATCATTAAATTTCTTAGGAAACCTCTTTTGACTTTTTCCTCGAATATAGATAAAGTAAAATGTCTGAGGCCGACATCTACGTCGGAGGTCGAATTACACTGGGTCTCAACGGCGCCACTGGCGGTCATAAGTACAGACACTGAGGGTCTTCCCAATGTCACACCTTTGTTGTCAAGAAAATGTTTCATAATTATTAGTACAGTAGACACAAAAAACACCTTATGAATACTAATGTTCGTGAAGTATAAACATTTTCATAAAATACAACTTTGTTCGAGTTCGGCGTTATGAGTTGTACAACGCGATGACACACCTCGCAACTTCGACAACTGTGCAATCAATTCGCGATTTTGGTGTTGTCGAACACAAATATTCAATATAATTTGTGCTACTTTTCCTTAGTAATTTACGATTAGAAATTACATCAACCAGCGCGACGAAATGTAAATTTAGTTAGAGTATTTAATCTGAGGCGATGAATTTTTATCTAAAATTTAGAGAAGACACTTAGATTTTCATGAAGAGATCGAATGGAAATCTCGTATGAAACGTCATATCTTCTATCTAAAATAAATTTTGCTTTGGCATTGAATTACAGCAAGAGAATTTACAGATATTATAACCTCAAAACATATAGGGTATTATTCACTTGATCCTGCAGAATATAAAAATGTTGAAATATTATTTCGCAAAAGAACAAATACGGTTCCGAATGGGATCGGAAAAAAAATAAAACGCATAGCAAAACTTGTTTGTTGTTGTTGAAAAACCAGAGTCTGTTATGTTTAACAACAAATAAGCCCCAAAAATTTCTATTTTTCATAACGAAATGTATAATGAATGTAACTCTTCGACACTTTCCTAAATTGCAAACCCGGAGGGGAAAGCGAAGTGTATAATGAAAAAGAACGACAAAGCTCTTAGGTAATTAATTTCTGTAGGAGCTGAGGGCGAAACATTTGGGGAAAGCGAACATTGACTTTACCTGTTTTTGAAATCCTCTCGCCAAAATTGTCATCGCAAAATGGTAACGCGAAGGGACCACATTTTCACTAAAAACGCAGCACAACACAGCTTGTGTCAATACATCTGTTGTAGCTGTCAGTGTAAACAGACAGTTTGTAAGCTGTAAGTTTGGTTTGTTTCCGTTTGATTCTTGGGGCTGTCGGTGTTATCAAAGGTTTCCACGGAAGACAAAAGAAATCATTACAGTGGTCGAGATTTTTGTACCATTAGAGGCATAAGCGGTCGAATACATCATGTGCTACAATAACTAGCTCAGCTGTCTTTGTTTTGGAATATCTTTATCTTGGAATCTTTTTTGACAGTCAATTATTTCATTAAGAAAAATCTCCAGGGCTATGTGCTTGTATTAAAGATTTATTACTTTTACTGACCTTCACTTTTTCTTTGATCCTTTTTCAATCTAAAGTAGAGTAACAGTAAGCGGAAACGGGAAAAGCAAGAGTTCGTTTGTCTTTTGATGATTATTTGTGGCTGGCTTTTATAAATAAAAAATAATAATTTAAAAAAAAAACACCTTATTGGTCCCAAAAGTGATTAGAACAATTAACAGACAGTGCAAAATACATGATAGGGATTTGAAGATGTTATTTTATAGCTAAACCTGTTGATTGTGTCCGCACCCGCGCTTTCGAAACATCGAGAAACGATGACCGAAAACGCAAATTTTTAAAAACGCTATCCAGAGTGGATTTTTCAACGATACCACGGAACTTTCCGAAAACAATGACAAGCGGAATCTAACTACGCATGCGCTGCACATGCGCAATACGGCTTATTAGCGTTTTCAAAACGATACAGCCATTCTCGAACCCAGAGCTCCCCGGCTCGTAGCCTCGCGGGGGAGGTTCTGGTCACAGCCACTGACGCATGCGCGAGATTTAATACAGAGCCGCTGAGAAAAAGACCTTTCAGCGCATGCTCCAACGCTCAAAATCGGCCAATCAGCGACGGCCCTCAAATGGATGTCCCGAGAGCCTCCCCTGCGAGCAGACGAGCCGGGGAGATCTGGGTACGAGAATGCGATACAGCGTATTCGTGTGGACGGGCAAACGCTACGTGTGGACGGGCAAACGCTACGTGTGGACGGGAAAACGCTACGTGTGGACGGGAAAACGCTACGTGTGGACGGGCAAACGCTACGTGTGGACGGGCAAACGCTACGTGTGGACGGGCAAACGCTAGTTGTGGACGGGCAAACGCTACGTGTGGACGGGCAAACGCTACGTGTGGACGGGCAAACGCTACGTGTGGACGGGCAAACGCTAGTTGTGGACGGGCAAACGCTAGTTGTGGACAGGCAAACGCTACGTGTGGACGGGCAAACGCTACGTGTGGACGGGCAAACGCTAGTTGTGGACGGGCAAACGCTACGTGTGGACGGGCAAACGCTAGTTGTGGACGGGCAAACGCTACGTGTAGACGGGCAAACGCTACGTGTGGACGGGCAAACGCTACTTGTGAACGGGCAAACGCTACTTGTGGACAGGCAAACGCTACGTGTGGACGGGCAAACGCTAGTTGTGGACGGGCAAACGCTACGTGTAGACGGGCAAACGCTACGTGTGGACGGGCAAACGCTACTTGTGGACGGGCAAACGCTACGTGTGGACGGGCAAACGCTACTTGTGGACGGGCAAACGCTACTTGTGGACAGGCAAACGCTACGTGTGGACGGGCAAACGCTACGTGTGGACGGGCAAACGCTACGTGTGGACAGGCAAACGCTACGTGTGGACGGGCAAACGCTACGTGTGGACGGGCAAATGCTAGTTGTGGACGGGCAAACGCTACGTGTGGACGGGCAAACGCTAGTTGTGGACGGGCAAACGCTACGTGTAGACGGGCAAACGCTACTTGTGGACGGGCAAACGCTATGTGTAGACGGGAAAACGCTAGTTGTGGACGGGCAAACGCTACGTGTAGACGGGCAAACGCTACGTGTGGACGGGCAAACGCTACGTGTGGACGGGAAAACGCTACGTGTGGACGGGCAAACGCTACGTGTCGACGGGCAAACGCTAGTTGTGGACGGGCAAACGCTACGTGTGGACGGGCAAACGCTACGTGTGGACGGGCAAACGCTACGTGTGGACGGGAAAACGCTAGTTGTGGACGGGCAAACGCTACGTGTGGACGGGCAAACGCTAGTTGTGGACGGGCAAACGCTACGTGTAGACGGGCAAACGCTACTTGTGGACGGGCAAACGCTACGTGTGGACGGGCAAACACAACTTGTGGACGGGCAAACGCTACGTGTGGACGGGCAAACACAACTTGTGGACGGGCAAACGCTACGTGTGGACGGGCAAACGCTACGTGTGGACGGGCAAACGCTACTTGTGGACGGGCAAACGCTACGTGTGGACGGGCAAACGCTACGTGTGGACGGGCAAACGCTACGTGTGGACGGGCAAACGCTACTTGTGGACGGGCAAACGCTACGTGTGGACAGGCAAACGCTACGTGTGGACGGGCAAACGCTAGCAAGTGGACGCGATTTTTTTTTCAAAACGACAAGAAAAAGTTGTGTTTTAAAAACGACAACACAATCGTGGGAACAGGGACTACACTATGCTGGTCATTAGCTCATTAAAATTTAATTTAAAAAAAGCTAAAAATAGATTACTCAACTCACTTAAATGTTTGTTTCTACGAATTATACGTTTCTTTGTATTCCAGCCTTAAAATGAAATGGCTTGGGATACGCAATTGTGGCGCCGATCAGTTCGTTAAGCTCCGGCCTAAAATTAGTATTCCGGCCTAAAAAGGCGGTACTAATTTCATACCTACTACTACTTATTGATGAATTCAAGGATTTGAAACCTCAGGGGATTCGACCTAGATTTCCTGAGACAAACTGATAAAAATTTCCAACTATTTTCGAGAAGGTTTAACAAAGTTCTCATTTCTTGGTGATGTGAAATCCAAGGACCACCTAATACAAAGGATCAGGCGACACTTGCAGCCATCCTCCCGACGTCATCTTTACGAAAAGAGTGATAAAACTAGAAAAGCAATTTAAACTAAAATTCGGGGGGTGACAACACTAAGAAGGGCTGTTTGAGCAGCGAGTTCTTTTTTATAGGTTAACGGCATCCCGGATGTTTTCAAGCTTTCCCGAAAATATGCTCCTTTCTTTGCCAACGCACTTGCTTGGGACAGCTGTCGGTTATTTGCTTATTTTATCAAAATTTCCGCCTGAGAGTCTGTAAATCATGCAAGACTCTAATGACAATCCCCGGGACACTACATATTTCAAAAGCCGAAAATACGCAATAATGTAAGAAAGCGCCCATCTTTTCCTCGATTCCGCTTCAGAAAATCTCATGTCATTTGAAATTGAAAGGCACAGGTGGCCCAGGCTCAATATTTGTATCACAATGACTACAGTGTTTATATGGGGAATTAGAGAGAAGGTATTGGGTGATATTTCGGTTCTGTTATGTGTATTAAGAACTACCTGCTGCTTAGTTGATGTCTTTTTTGCACGCATGGAGTTTTATGAAAATTAGCTCAACTTCACAATTCACCCTCACCTACAAGGTCTTTTCTCTTATTTGATATTGTCCTTGTTGCACACACGAAATTTCAACAAATATCAGCAGGGTAAGTTTCGTAGATTTTTATTTAAGCAATAAAAGTACTTTCCGCGTGCTCTCTGGTTTCTTACAAACACGAGGGGGGTGTTGGGAGAACTGATCAAAACTTGAAAGACACGAGCCGAAGGCGAGTGTCTTTCAAGTTTTATCAGTTCGACCAACATTCCCCGAGTGTTTGTAAGAAACCAGAGAGCACGCAGAAAGTATTTTTATTGCTTTTAGAAAATAACATACACACGCGCGACAGCGTTGCGTGACAATCGTGTTTCTCAGGTCTCTTACAAACACGCCTTTTAACCAATCAGGATGCGCACATTCACAATACAACATAGGTGTTATTTTCTAATATTTCTTACAAATTTTCGGACCGAAATATCACCCCATACATTATTTCTAATTCCCCACTGCGTTTTGTAGTGTGTGAAACAAATACTGACCCCCAGTCGTCACCTGTCGAAAATGTGGCGGGATCGTCCAATCACAAGACATCTAGCGGCATTTTTGAAAGATTACAATAAGATTATCATAATAAAATGCAAATGCAAAAATTATTGGTCTAACATTTGTTTGTCGCGTACAAAAGTTGATGGAGTTTAAGGTGTACCCCAGGAACAATTCTATGCCCTCTTAAAGTGTGACTTCATCGACCAAGGCCATCCAATCAAATATTGTTTATGAGAATATGGTCATATTCATATATATGCGAAGAACAGATGTTTTCCAGAACGACCGGGCAATTGGAGATCAAAAAGATTAAAATAGTCTTCCTAAAATACATAAAATATCGTCCACGTCTTTTCGGAAAGAAACACTGCTGGCGGTCTTGTGATTTCTCCCAAAGGATTCGCGGTATATTGTAATTTCTCTATCTCTAATATATTTATATTAGCGGTTTATTAGTATTCAAAAACTGTTGAATATCCAAGAATTTAGTTTTGCTCTTACTGCAGTTTTCATAATTTTGCGTAAGCTGCACCGACTAACGAAGCATTGTGTTTTCAAAGCGTTCCCTGAATCAAACATCTAAGTAACCCGGTAGCTTTTGTAAAACCTCCGAGTGATGTTTGTGGTTGCTAAGTGTTAGTTGTGCGATCGAAGGAAGCTGGTAAAACACGGTTTGACTGTTGCGCCAGATTTCGCAGAATTATGGAAAATCGCAGTAATTTTTGATATTTTATAATCTGTTTAAAAGTTATTTATAACATAGTACTTATAAATACTAGCGCAAAACACAACTAGACTGAACAGTTTTCCTCTCTTACAGGAAAACGCGTACAGACAATGACATTTATTTAACAATTGAAATGATGTAGAAGAGTTTCCTGAGTGCAACTCACTTTAGCTGAACATGACTGGTTTAACCTCAACGAGCTTAGATTTCTAAACACTTGTTCATCGAATATTACTAAATGTTTGTATATCCAAACCCCTTGTTGATTATCACTTCCTTGTTATGTTATACACCCTTTACAGCTAGGAAAATATTTAATTCCATTTATATTCATCTATTTCAATTTCGATGTAATTTATACCAGAAGAGTTACAATCTTGTTTAGTCTGATAAAATGAAAATGAAAACTTACCCGTTGTATATCTCGAAAGAGAGACAGCAATACATGAAAAAGGCAGCTATTATGACTTCTTAAACAATGTTGTCTTTCTAGTACTTTTTTATTGTTTTTTTTTTTTTTTATTCCAATTTTGATGAAAAGAATTACACTCTTGTTTAGTATATAAAATGTAAACTTACCGTTTCTATATATCTTGAAAGAAAACAGCACAATACAAGTAAAAGGCAGCTACGACTTCTTAAACACTGTTGGGCGGGCGGCTAAGGAATAAAACTCAAGGCAAGTTATTAAATTGTTAATTTAGGACGTCAAGCAGGAACCGACTGATTGGACTAGCGCGGGTCTAGCACCTCCAGCTAAGTGAAAAAATAAAAGAGATTTAACCATCCTCTAATTTACCCAACTACTCAGACACAGAATAAACAGAAATTCTAAAGGAAAAGTTCTAAAGAAATACATTCAAAATTTGCAATACAAACGCTGGGACGAGATCTTCGTTATTAAGACGAGATCTTTTTTATTATGTTTGAAGAGATACTAATTTTTCTTATTATTACAATATTACTAATCATTCCAGTCAGATCATTAAAATCGGAGGCGCTACCTCGTTAAAGGAACGGAGCAATTAGAAATATCGTAGGACACTATATTGGTATTGCATTTATTTTTAGTCTCGCATTTCTTTGTAATGGCTTGTCGCTATAGTTGAAAAAATGCAAATGTACGCTAAGAAAACAATAACACCAATCTGGAGGTCTCTCTCGTGTTATTTCCTTTCTCCCCTGGAAATCATCATTCGTTTAAAAAGTAAAAAGCCAAGAACAAAAATCCCAAATATAAATCTTCAGTAGAATCTTTTGTTATTTTTCTTTAATGATTTTTATCCTGAGCCTGGGGTAAAACGTTCAGCACGGCTGAAAGTATTGGGTGTTTGTAGACGTAACAAAAAAATGTACAAAACATTTCTACTTTTAACTTTAAACACGTCTACTTTTAAACTGCATTACGAATGTCGGTATGAGGTGCGCTTAGTCCCCGGCAACTCGACATAAACATGCCCGTTTTAGAAAGTTGTCCGTTTTAAAGGCTGTTTACTTATTAGTTTAGACCTGTTTCAAACAATTTTCCATCCCCCCCCCTTCCCCACCCGCTCTAAATCCCTGGCCCAAGCTTAGGAGGTCTAATACGGATGTGTAGAATTGAAAACTGGATTCCATTTTCTGATAACTATTATAGATTATTAATCAATATTGCGTGATAAAGGCCTATATTATCACTATCCAGCCCCACTTTCTGAAATTCCTGGATCCGTCCCATTGGGCGTAAAGGTTTCCCATTTTAGCTTACGTGACATTCCCATGCTATTTCTTTCTTCTTCTGTTTGGGAGGTCTATTACTAGAAATTTCATTTGCAGCTTAGAGGACACTAAGTATCGTGCAAATGGTAAATCTAGATGAACCATAGCAGACCATAATGGAATTTAAAGTTTGCATTTCTTGTTTATTTTCTTCTGGTTGAAAAATGGAGAAAACCAATCGGCTGAATTAGATTCGACGCGGCAAAAGATCGACGTTTGAGTTATACGGTAAACACCAACACAAGGTTGGCGCATTGACAAAGTTCCTTGGTAGAGAACATTCTCTTCCGGGGGTGAAAACGTCAGTTTGGCGTTTTGAGATCTAACTGGGGCAGCCTAAACGTTTAAGCTGTTTTATCTGTTTCTGCATGTTTGATATTATAACCATCTATTTAGCGAAAAGAAATCACACATAGGCCTTAAAGAACCTACAATAGTTTTGCTTGTTGACGTTTTCTTTGTATTTTCTCGGTTGCTGATTGGCTGAAAAATAATAGGGTGCCCCAGTTGAAGTCGCCGCACTGTGAATGAGGCCAAATTCTTCATCATATTCAAATTCAATTATCCTCAATAGCTTATCTTGTTTTACTCCTCGTCATAGCTCCTCGTGCTCTGTCAAGTGTGAATATCGCATCTTGTTTATCAGATAACCCTTCAGTAGTTCCGGTAGTTCATTCTCCTCTAAAAATCTCTCCATTTCCTCCTCAGTTTTCTCGTAACGCATCAGAAACTCCTCGATGTGGGCAGGCTGTTTGGGCAGTTGAGCCAATAGATCAAATAATTGTTTGTCTTCTTTTTTCGATTTTCCAATGATATTTACCTGTTATACACAAACGAAGGGGTTTTAACGTAATGTTTATCGAATGTCTGTTCGACAATCATGAAAGTCAAATAACCACAAATAATTAGCTTGTATAGTAAGCGTTTCCATGGGGATTCAGGGTCAGAGGAAAACCTGAAAATATGACCAATTGTCGCGGGGGGAGCCAAAAAAAATCAAATCTCCGAAAAACGTTTCCCTGATCTCTGAAACCCACGGGAAACGATTGCTGTGCATGCTACAAAATAAGCCGTCACCTTGTAACGAAAAATTGTGAAAGAAATGAAAAGAAGAAGAATTTAAATTCTTAGCAACTATATTCCCTGTGGGCATCCTGTGTCATACGCGCGCGCCAAAATTGGCGGAAATTTAGGCGGGAAAAATTCAGCGAAACTTTTCTATCACAGACCCACCGTACGGGAGAACAGAGAAGAACGCCTTACCTCTCCTGGTCGAGCATGACCAAACGCTTCTTCTACCACATGCGAAGGGAGGTTCCGCACTTCACGTACTGTAACCCTTCCGTCTTGGTCAGTATCCAAGAGAGAAAATCCCTGAAAGCCATATTTTACGTAAACATCAAGCACAAAGAAACATTTAATAAAGCATTTAAACAGAAACACTGTGGTTTTGTAAAGTTATTTCACAGAACAAATACATTTTGTGGGCCCAAAAAAAACCATCTCCCGCATTTTCAGTGGCGGCGGAAACATAATTGTGCTGGGGGGGGGGGGGGGGGGGGACTCCTGTCTGTAGATAAACATGGGGGATGGAGGTATGCTTGCCCAAAGAAAAATTGTCCCCTGTCCACCCCCGCCCTTCAGCCACCCCAGTGACTTTGAAGGTCGGAGGATCGAGGCATCAGTCTCCAAAGAATATCTGGCGTTTTGGGGATATCTGGGAAGGGGGGCCAGCAAGAAAGGGGAAAAGAGTCTGAGAGAAAGGCAGCTCTTAGCTGTATTCTCATTTTACAACTTGTGAGTGAAGCTTCACTAAGTAAGTCGAACTCTTCGCCCATTACTGACCTGTTTAGTGATGAGCTTCTCTCCAGAATGTTCGTGCTGAAATAAGTCAACAAGAGTCTAAATAAGTCGCTTACTGGCACACAATGGACCTGTTCCTCGCCCTTTCGCTGCTGACATAATTAGAGCGTGTAAACCACACACAATATTTATTTACCACTGTGATTTTGTTAGTTATGCACTTACCACAATTACAGCGTGAATGTCTGAAAAGCTGATTTCTCCTCCATGCCGGTCTATCACTTCTATTGCTTGAAATCTGAAGAAAAAATGAAAAAAACTAAATAAGAGCATGCACACAGTAGAATAGCTCTTGCTTGGCAGTGGCAGATATAGGAATTACATGTACAAATAGGTGAGCAAGAATTTGATTTAACATTATTCTCTAAAGAATTGTAGCACCCCCTAGGTTCCATAAATGTCACCCATGCTACCCAAAGCTGTGTCACTTTATACACTTCACTCAACAAACATTGCTTTGGGAGTTGGTCCTTGAAGCATGGCGAGCAATTTGATTCTTTGCTCAGGTAACGATCAAGCACCTGATGACCAAAGACCAATTCCTAAAATATTACTAATAATGATAAAGGCAACAAAATTAGGGAATTTCAATTCCCTCCATGGCAGAGTATTTTTTTTTCTGGCATTACACATTTACTGCAAACAATTACTGTCTTGTCAGTACAAATCTGAATTGGAGTGGTCATTTTTGCAAATAGTTTTTCTATTCTATATATTTATAACATTTACAACATTATATAATTGCTATAATCATTTACCGCAACATTTCACCATGTTTAAAATGGTAGTTACTAAGCTCAGGTTTCCTCACATCTTCTCCTGAAATAAAGTAAAAAAAGTAATTTGGTTTAAATCTCTCTTTTCAGGCTCACCAAGCTGTAAAACAGGAGCCAGCCAATCAATGGATGAATAAATGATGTTGTCTTGGCCCATGTGTGTGTCACGGCCCAGGTGATACTGTAGAGCCTCCCTACCTTGACAGTCAGATTCATTGAATCGTATATCCGGTGCCCACCAAATATTCACAGCTATATTCCTTGATAATGACGTCACTTGATGTGCCCATCTGAAATACCAAAATATGTTTTTAGTTTTAGTTTTTAGTGGCAACATTAATGGGGGTTAAGAAATAAGGCCAAGACACTAAATCATTATGGGAAAACCATGGGGTGCCCTGTAGGAATAAAAACTCTGTGCTATTGACTCAGAGGCCACGCATTTTCTGGTCTGGTCATTTGCCATTTTCTGGCTTTCAAATCCGACACCTTTCGCTACTAGTAGGCTATAACTTATAGCCTACTAGTAGCTCAACCAATCAGCAGGGCTTCTGGCAGGTAGCGAAAAAAAAAATTGTGGGATTTTTAGGTTCAAATTCGCGAAAAAAAAAACAGCCAATTTCGCGGAAAACGGCCAATATCACGGGAAAAACGTGATATCACGGGAAAAATTCGTGGGAAAAAGCGGCAGATTTCCCGGGTCGAATTTGCGTGAAAAGAACGGCTGATCGCGTGTGAATTTAATTAACGATTTAATGAAAAAACAAATGTACAACTTAGTCACTTTGTCGCGAAAAATTGTGATCATGGGTTGAGGCAATTACTATTGCATGTCTCTTTTAATTTAATAGGAATTTTATATAATAAAGGTCATCATTTGCTATTCTAATAACAATTGGCGAAAAATGCGAGCTAAATTTGCAGTTGTACCTTGTTTTAAGGCAAGTAGATAACTCGAAAAGCCGAAACGAGTTTCAAACAATATGCTGTGTCATTGTCATTCTTTAAGATATAGCAAATTCTTGTGGATTTCGCGTGCTTTGGTATATTTCACGGATTTACCTGAATTTCATGAGTCTGCAACCGTGCGAAATAACAAAAGCCCCGAATCAGAATGCAGTATTGACAATAGACCACCAGAGTGTGATTTGACTAATGTTACATAACCCACCTACATGGATACTTACCCATAAGGTACATAAATACAGTCACCAGGATAGACATGTGCCGCCCACCAGGGAATGTCTTGTAAAAAGGGGAATCGATACATGTCCACCTTGTCCACATTTACACTGCAGTATTCCCCTCTCCGTGATCCATGACAATATTTTGGCTGGTCACCTGAAAATATTGGAGCACACCAGTGGCGAATACAGAACGTTTTGTGGAGGAATGATTAGGGTCCATAATAGGATCCTAAATGTTTTGGAGTCATCCTGTAATTTTCTCGTGATTTTCAATCCTGACAAAATCCTTGATAAAAACTTGAATCCTGAAACTTGTTCCGTGCAAGGTTTAGATCCTGTGTTCTACAGTAAAAAGGGTGTAAATCCTGCATCCTGGAAGAAAATACCAATCCCAATCAACAAGTTTCCTGTATCTTTCAATCATAAAAATGAGTCTTGCATCCCTCGGTGACTAATATAAAATGTTATACCTAAAAGTCAAGGCAAGAGTAAATGGAAAAAAGGTGGACCTTGCTAGACCCCTTATCCTTGATAGGCCTCTGGCAACCTTTCAGAAGCATTCGCACTAGGCTGGGCACATGTGCATTGGTACAACGAAACCATAATTCAAAATAAATGAATTAAGACATATGCAATATGAGTGCTGATGAAATCTGGGGGGAACTCCCCATCAAAATAGACTTGCTCATTGGGAAAATCTGATGAAATACTGACGAAATCCTGGGGCGGGAATCCCCATTAAAATAGACTTGCTCATTGGGAAAATTGATTTTAACCCTGAGGGAATAGCAAATTGGGTGTGGTTAACAGTGAATTTCACCCCTAAGAAATAACAAATTGGATGCGGAAAATCCTAATGTCATTTCGGTCCTTGCAATTATCATCAAGTTGAAACAATTAGTTCTGTTGTCACTGAATTTCTAGGTCACCTTTAGCGTGAGACCCCCTAAGGGATAGCAGGTTCTTTGGGGTCCCCCCTCCCAGGATAAAATACCTGATCAACAAAGAACCATATCTTCTCTCCACTCATCTGGCAGTTGATATTTTCAACTTTGTCATTATGAAGATGAGACTTAGTTCCTCCACTGCTGTACCATAAAACAGCATCCTACAACAAAACAGTAAAATGTTTGATATCACATTACTTTATCAGAAGGCTCAACTCAGACCTGGCAGCTTGCAGCTTGTGTTGTAAAACTGATACAACACAGCTGGTCATGTTGTAAAAACTACATAAAATGCAGAATATGTATAATGTACTGTACTAAACATGTAATTACTAAGGACAAACCTGAAGAGCTTCAGTGAACCCACCACATAACAAGCACTTTGGCAGATAAAATTCACTCCACATGTTTTGTGGTAATGTGTCTACTAGATATCTATCAGTGGTGTTATAAATAGCAAGGAACTCTGAGAGACTCATGTCATCTGCAGGTCTTGCTCTGTTCTCTTTCTTTCCATAGTCCACTCGGACAGTTTCTGCTCCATGATGCTCTCTGAAAGGCACAAAAGGTTATAGCACTGTACAGTCATCATCTTTATTGCCACAAGTTGTGATTTTACAGTCACAATCAGTTTTGTTGTCAACAAATCTTCCTTATTCTTTTATCAGTTGCAAGAGTACTCTTAACAGGTTTATTGAAAATGTGGTAAAAAAATAATACAAATTTTAGAGCTCAACAGTCCTCAGACTTGCAGCTCCTAAGCTGAAATACAAAGGGTCCCAACAGCCCTACTGGCAGTCTGGTGGCCATAAGCACAAACACAGAAGGTGGTCACTGCCAGAGGGTTTATTACATCCTCAGTGGTTCTTCAATATCCCTCCTGAAACTGGGGTAGGGTAGTGAAGGCAAGATGGGCCATCTCATTGGAGAGATTAAGTGAAACACAGTGACTTAAAACAAAGTTCAACTGACAATCAGAACCAGTTTCAACTACAACCAGAATTGAAATAAATTTCCTCTGTCAGAGCCAGGAGTTGACCCTGGATCTCAGCTGTGAGAGGCAACCAACATAACACTGAGCCATCTGTTCTTCTCAAATCCAGTAGGTCTTTTTGGACCAATACAAAATCTATGGAAAAGAGAAGAGTGCCTTGTCCAACAACAATTTACTGGATTACCATAAAGCATGCACATACCTTAAATAGTCATCCGTCCAGAGTTGGAAACCTGGTGAACGCTTTGCAGCCCCTCTAAATATGACAGGTCTTGATGCAAGAACATACTCATGGAAAAATTCTGAAGGGCTACAGATGTCATCTCTTATTTCTATGTCACCTTCTTTAGGTCTGTGATGACCAAGAGGCTGTAGATGCCCTGACGGGTCTTTTCCATTGGCAGACCAACGGAATAGCAAATGTGTAGTGATTATCACAAGGACAAAACAATTTCTTGTCAGCAGCATGGTAGAGCTTGGGGTAACTAGTGCAAATGAGTAAGAAAGAAATTAAAACATTTCATAACTTCTGTGCAAGATGGGAGGTTTTTTAATCATGTTCTAGAATATTGGACCCAAGTGCCAAAACTCTCCCGGGAGACTCGGGAGACGCGGGAGACTCCCGGTTTTGAGTCAAATCTCCGGTTTTCACCGTAAATCTCCCAGGAAATGAACTCGCTCAGTCAATTTCTGCATTAAAACCTCAAGATT
Organism: Scolanthus callimorphus; assembly: GCA_033964015.1. Classification (NCBI taxonomy): domain Eukaryota; kingdom Metazoa; phylum Cnidaria; class Anthozoa; order Actiniaria; family Edwardsiidae; genus Scolanthus; species Scolanthus callimorphus. The sequence goes on along the minus strand of CM066918.1, from coordinate 27,644,634 downwards.
TTAAGCGAGCAACGTTTTTTTTGTTTTTTTTTGGGGGGGGGGGGGGGGGGTGTTGGGACAAGGTTATGACAAACTTTCAAACTTTCCCTAACTCCCGGTTTTCACTTGTCCAATGTTGGCAGGTATGCAAGTGGTCTTCCTTTCTAGATGCTAATCAGAATAAGGATCCTCTAAGAAATGAGCAGGAAGAAATAATAAACCCATGGAAGCTGACACACCCCTATATGGGAAAATGGTGGTGAGATTTCAGACATTAAACAAAAAATGTGAGGTAAATAAATAAATCAATTAAGGTTATACATACACATTTAGAATTTAATAGACGTAAACAGACCGAATAGACATCCTATAAGACTGTACCTTACCTTAATTATTTAAGTATAATATGCATAAGATCTATTAAGCCGTTCGGCGAGTCCACAAAGTGTACGGCTTGACTGAGTAGCATGACCACACAACTAACATTTCAAGAACGAATAATTATGCAAGAAATTCACGACATCAACTAACAACTTCCTTACCTGAAGTATCCTTTGGACTATGCAAATGTTCAAATGTTCTCGCCGTGTCATGCAGTGTCATTACAGTCACCCATGTTGGACAACAATGTTGTCCCCACCGGGTGGGGGTGATAGGGAAAGGCGGGAAAATTTGCTAACGATCTGATCTAATCCATTGTTAGAAAGATTTCAACTTAACAATGTCTAAACGCTTTAGAATTATTATGTGGACTTCAAACTATAAAAGAGTATGAGTATTTTTATTCGCAGAGAGAGTTTTATTCATACACAAATTGGAATGCCTGCTCCCTCCCCCGTTAGTATAGTAATGGAAGATTGTAGGCCTGGCTACATAGCCTGCGTTTCATTTCAAGATGGCGGGCGGCGCGGGAGATTACTATCCAATTTTATTTCTGTTGTCTAAACATCTTGATTTATAGTAGACACGGCTAGCACGCCAATTAACTATTAATGAATACCTTAATTTTCGAAAATTATTGGAATACGCAGCAGAACTTGGTCGAGGCGATACGAAAAGCCTGTTCTGAGTTTGCTTACTTCTAGTTAAAATGAGCGACGAGGAAGGCGTAGAAAACGTCACGTCAGACGAGGAAATTGGTGAATCTTTGGGTGCGTACATGAACCAAGTTGACTTGGAAGAAAGTAGGGTGTCTCCTACAGCATTTCTTCCCGATGGGAAAATCGGCATAGATTCCGATAAAACAGAGGAGATAAATTTGACCTTCGATAATGAACACAAAGTAAAAGAAGAAACACTTGAAAAGGATCCTTTGCAGCGATTATTATCAGCAGCTGAGAATGGCAATGTTAATTTAGTGGAAGAGTTGCTAGTTGAGGAGGCGAACTTGCATGAAGGATTTGATGAGGATGGCTATAGGGCATTACACAGGGCTTCATACGAGGGCCATGTAGGTGTGGCCAAGGTGTTGATAAGCAGAGGTGCTGATGTGAGGGCAAAGACATTGGATGGGTGGGAACCTCTGCACTCAGCATGTAGATGGGGTTCGTAAACAACGATATCCTTTGGTTTTATTCCTTTGGGAGCAAAATCACAAAACCATTGCAGCAGAGGACAGAGCTCCAGCTTGACCACCAGTGATGCCCAGGGGGAGGACTCCATATTTTTTAGTCGGGATGATTGTTCTATCTTTTAGGGGTTAAAATCACAAATTCGGTTAAAATCACCAATTTGGTCTCTTTTAGGGGTGACCTCGATCTGCAATAAAATTTAAGGTGATTGGTATCTTTTAGGGCTCTAACACAGCAGCAAACGTTCAAGAAAGAGAGAGAGTACTTGTTGACAAGACAATACATTTGACAACATCAACTAGCTGCAGCTTTGATGGTATTTTTTTATCTTTATCTTTAAAAAATTATTTGAGCCACACCCTTTTTGGTATCATTTAGGGGTGAAACTGTAAATTCCCAACCCAAAAATATGTCCATAGTCATAATAGTCATAATAGATAAAACTTTTTAGAAGCAGAAAATGTCATTTTGCTATAGCAAATTTAAAATTAACAGAAATCGGGATGGCAAATTGAGGTTTGATAAATTGGAATTGGTATTAAAAAGCAACAACATGGTTAGCCTGTGTAAGCAGCCACCTCTTTGCGAGTCACCGGAAAAGGACGACCGCAAGAGACTCTTGTGGTCGTCCTTTTCCGGCGACTCGCAAAGTGGCGCTGCTTACGCAGGCTACAACATGGTAAATTAGATACTTTATATGTCTTTTGAACTCTTTTCTAGGGGTACTGACCCTGTTGTTGTCACTGGTGACATTGGTGATTATTTGGTAGATGTAGATGTTTTCCACACAGATCCCCAATATTTCGAACTTGAAAATTCCTGAGAAGTTAGTGTCAACCGTGCCTACAGAGGGTACTTATGTTTTCTAGGATAGCAAACTCCTTAGTATCAACTTTATTTTTAATTAATTATGTTTTATTTCTAGGTAAAGTGGAGGTTGCCTCTCTCTTACTTCAGAATGGAGCTGACATTAATGCACAGACTAACGGCAAACAAACGCCTTTACACCTGGCTGCCTTAGGTGCAAGTGGATCTAGCACACTAAAGCTGTTGCTTAGCAACAGATGGCTTGATCCATCTCTTGTCAACAGTCAGGGTGAGACAGCATATGACATTGCTTATCGAACTGGGAAGTGGTACAGACTGTTTGAAGTCACAGAGGACAGTCTCAATGTATAGCATGTTTATATAATAAAAGTTACTTTACAATATAATTGAGTGCATTGGGTTGTATTATGATTTTAGTTATGGTTTAATTTATAGTTTGCAAAGGTGAATTTCAGAGGGCCAGAAGTTAGTGCAATGCAAAATGAAAAGGATTCAAAACAAGTGAGCTAATGAGCTGGTTTGTTTGTTAAAAAAAAGAATATGATAGGTGGCAACATTCTGACACCTAACAACAACCATATTGAAAGCTACAATAGCAGATGTTTTGCATATTTTTCTACATACGCGAAAAAATAGCCTGCGAAACCCGACACCATTTAGCGCTCGTCGAAAGAGACTCGCGCAAAGAGGCGTCTGCGCGCTCAAGCCAAACATTCCATACTGATGACGTATTTTGACCCAGATCTGGTCAGAAGTATTACGCAGCCAGTTTGAGTGTTTGATATTTCATTTTTATAGCATACAAAGCATTTTATAGTAAGAAATTCACATAAGACGAAAAAAGATGCAACAAAGTTAAAATGGCCACGTAATTCTTCTGACCAGATCTGGGTCAGAATACGTCATCAGTATGGAATGCTTGGCTTGAGCGCGCAGACGCCTCTTTGCGAGAGTCTCTTTCGACGAGTGCCAAGTGGTGACGGCTTTCGCACTCTTCTTCAGTATTTCCTTATAGTCTCCCGCGCGCAGTGCTGCGCCTGCTCTCGGTCACGCAACGCTCTTTAGTATTTCCTGAGCTCTGACACATTTAGCTCGAAATTCTGTTTTTTTACTCCTATAACTTTTTTCATGCACATAGATTTTCGTATTGTGCGCCCTAAATTTGGTTGCTAGGGATAAAATTACACCCATGAACAAGTCGATAAAATCTACATACCACTGTTGTTGCGCTCTTCGTCGCGCGCGGCGAGTCAGTCCCATTCCCCTAATCATTGAACATGATATTTTTCACGTCTCGGGAGTTCGTGGAGGGGAACTCAAAAAGCGGAAAGTTCGACTGAAAATGCTTAATTTTGCAGCCGTTTTACTGCTTTTTTGCCTCCTTGTAATTGCTCCTACTGTTAATGAAGCAAGCGAGTCATCAGATGGAACAAGAAAAGCTGTAGTGCCGAAGGTTTATGAAGACGATGGGAAGTTTGTATTTGTCTACGATAACTTGTTCCGAAAAGACGCTCTGAAAGCCCACCTGAACTTAGTTTCGTTTGGAAACATCAAGGGGATGCTTTCCCCTTGGCAATACAGTTATAAAGACTACTATTTTGGTATAAATGTAGCGAATTCTACGAATAATATTGCTTGGACTTCACCGTTTGATGTAGAGAGTTTTATGAAGTCGGTGATTTGGGAGAAAATTGCTAAAGTTGCGGAAGTTATTTCGAAAGGAAAAAAATATTTACCCTACAAAGTATCTACATCGATGATCAGAAGACTGGATTTGATAACTGTACAAGACGATGAGTCAGGTAATTCTATGAAGCATTGCTGTCCATTATACAAATGCAGCGGACAATGCAGCCATAACATCCCTTCACAATGAGATGTTTAATTTATAATTAATTTTTACTCGTGCATATGCAAAACATAGAAAAGAGTGTTGCCGAGGCCTGATGTCACCAGCTGACATCATGCTCTCAAATCAGCCAATCAGAACAAATTGTCAGAGATGTCAACTCCAAGACTTCAAAAATCTAGAGACTGCCTTGAAATGGTGAAATTTCCTGAAATTCAGTAAATGTATGGCAGTCGTCTTGATTTTTCCCAGGAGACAACGTAAAAAATCTTGAGACTCCCAGCAAAACCGTGAGAGTTGACATCCCTATTTAGTTGCATTGCCAAGTGTCTCAAACAGTTTCTATAAAATATTGTAATCAAGCATTAAAAATTTTCCACCTCCTCTGAAAATTTGCCTTATGTCAAGTGCAAAATAGGTTTGACTGGGTTACAATGAATTTACAATGAATTTGAATTTCTTACTATAAAATGCTTTGTATGCTATAAAAACTAAATATCAAATAGTCAAACTGGCGGCGTAAAACTTTTGACCAGATCGGTGTCAAAATACATCATCAGTATGGAATATTTGGCTTGAGCGCTTAGACACCCCTTTGCGTGAGTCTCTTTCAGCGAGCGCTAAGTGGTGTCAGCTTTCGCAGGCTATTGCATGCTGTGAGGTGAGATCAGATGGCACTCCACTCCACTACTAGACCAGTACAATACAATACCAGGGGTCAGAGATGTCAACTCTTCTGCATGGGGCTATAGGTATATCATGTCAGAGCTGGAAATAATTTTTCTTACTTGATTGGACATATTTCCATTGTGTGGTTCCAGAAATTATCCATCCCCCCCCCCCCCCCAAGAGGGGATTGGAAATTCCAGAGGGGTGGGGGTCACTTTTCAACACCATTCCGGAATTCTATATGGCTTGCATGGGAGGTAAGCCATTTTGGAAATTCTGGATACATGGGAGGAACAAAAACTAGTGCCGCCTGTGATGAGGGTACATATATTTTCTGGAATTGCCCATTACAATTAAATATTATATTAATCTAGACCTAGCAGCAGCAGATGAACTGACTATAAAAGTCCTCTTGACACCAAACCTCAAGAAGAATGACTATGGAGAGGTGATGTATTACAAGCAAGATGGTGAGATGCTGGCATCTGTGTTCCACAGGTTTGGGCGGCTATTGGTGTGGAACTCCTCAATACCATGTGTTTATAAGCCTCCTGCCATGTCATACAAACAGGGTATATATGGAATTACTGCCAGACTGACAACATCAAAAGAGAAATTTGAAAAAGGAGTCATGCAGTCAAAGGTATTATTGTTATACCATTTGTTTCATTAAATAGCTAAAGCTTTTTTTTTTCAGAGGTGTGATCCCTGTGACAAAGTGAGGAGCACACAATGGCTGATTGCATTTTCTTTCTGCACTGGGGGGTCAAGGACCCTGGAAAATTCCAGGGGGAGGAGTCTATCTAAGCCCTGGAAAGTCCAAGGGGAGGCTGAGCCCTGGAACTTCCTAGGGGGAGGGGTTGAGGACCCCTGGAAATCCTGGAAATTCCAGGGGGGAGGGGTCTGTCTAAGCTGTGGAAAAGGGGGGTGTTTTAGCAACATGGAAATTCCAAGGGAGGGGGTGTTCAGGACTCCTGGGATTATTCCAGGGGAAGGGGTATTCAAATAATAGGATCCTTGACCCCCTGATGCAGAAAACAAATGTGATCAGCCAATCATTGTTTGATGCCACAGGAAACCCATGTGATTTGGCAATTTCGTCCAGGAAAAACAATGATTTCTTCAAGGTATTCCTGGTTTCATTGCCCAGCTGGTAGAGCAACCCATCGACAAAAGAGATATTTGATTCCTTTTTACCTTCCAGGCAATACTGAAGGAGGCTGCAAAATATGAAGCAATGGACTTCCCTCTTACTGACAACCTATCTGTCCCAGAACTGGATTATGCTAGTCATCTGAAAAGAAAAGTTTTTGACAAGAAGGGAAGAGTGATATCCTTCTATGATGGTCTATTCACGAAGGGTGATCTGGATGCTTTGAGGCTGTTTCTGCTGCACTATAATAGTGCCTATGCATATCAGGGTTATGATGAGAGTAAGACAGATACTGAACATGATAATGTGTCATGGATTGCTTCTGTCAAGGTAAGACATATGCTAAGGGCACAATCTCGGACATTATTCAGCAAATGTATTATTATTTTTAGAAAATGTTCAAATTTAGTTTCTCGGGTCTCTGTGATAATTTTTTGGCAGAACTGCCACTGCTTATTTCTTTCATGGGAACCTTCAAAAGATTCAAAATCATACCAAAGTAAAGGCAATGAGTATCAAACTTTTTAGTAACAATATTTTTGGCCAACCTAACCTACTACCCGAGAAATAACAGCTGCTAACATTACATTACATTTTGTAACGATTCAATTTTCATATTGAATACCAGGAAGCCAAATTTGTCAAGAGTCGTCTGTGGAAGATCATTTATGGTGCTATCGAGTTCCTGAGTGGCGAGAAAGGATGGTACCCATACGATGTGTCCATGAATATCATACGGAACTCACATTACACACGGATCCATGAAGACTGTGAAGAACATGAGGTTTGTATTATTCCTATTTGCGTTAAATACCATTTGCGTCCATCCATGAAGCGTGGCGATTTTTTCGCGTTAGTTTATGTTTCAAGCGTGCACGTTTTGTTGAAAAGTTGTCACATGTCTCGCTCGCCGATTGGCTGCAGTCTTGACCGCTATGTTTCAGCCAATCAGATTGCGGGAAACGTGACTACTTTTCGACAAAACGTGCACGTTTGAAAAGAAAAAATCGTCACACTTCATGGATGCACGCAAATTAGTAGTATTAGGTAGTAATCATGCACAGAAATCGTGCACAGAAACCTTTCAACAGTAGTGTACAGTTGCTTGCCATTTTTTGGCTGTGGTTAGATTTTGCATATGCCCAATTCTTTCTCTTCCAAGACGCCATGCAAGTGGTTATCATATTATACAAGCTGTGCTGTTTCTTCAGTTGCAAGAGTGATTGCCCCAATACTTAATACTTCTGGATCTGTCACTGATTTTTCTTCTAGGATGAATTCACCATCTTGTTGTACCTGACCCCAAACTGGAATCAAGATAACTATGGTGAGACAATCTACCTTGAAGAACTACTACAACCCAATGGTCAGAAATACCCCAAGGGCAAGCAGAAGTACGACTGGTTACTCTCAGTCAAACCCATGTACGGACGTCTTGTTGTGTTTCGAGGTCTCATTCCTCACTCCGCTAGACCTCCAAGCCCAGGATTCTCCGGTGCTCGCTATACATTTGCTTGTAAGGTAGGTGGGATTGGGTGTTTCTTTGTAACAAGTCCTATACAACAGATATTGTTCGGTTTTGATATCCTCAAGCTATCAAAACTGAATAATATCTTTGCTTCCTTTGGTTTTTCATCTTTTTCAAAATGAAAAAGACTCTTAGTTAACACTCTAAGCACAGGGAGCTCACCCTTCCGGTAAAATAAAAAGTAAAAAGTGGGAACGAAATTACGTCATGCTACTTTCTGATTGGCTACTGTGTGAGCTCCCTGTGTCTAAGGCAACGACCAACGCACGGTTATCATTGCCATAGACTAGGGAATAAAGTCATTTAATGTAAATACTTGTTTTGGGCTCGATCTCTCGTTGAGCAACGTTAGTTGTTCTAGTTTGCAAGAGAGACGCGAAACGCGCTTCTGTTTAGATTTTGAGTATTTACATATAAGTGAGGACCACCCCTTTGCATGACTAAACCTTACATTTTGGGTCGCCATGTGAATAAAATATCGAATGTGTCAGGAAGTCCCAGGAAGCTTTAAAAACCCTATCGATGAATTTGCTGTTTTCAGGTGTCTAAAAATTATCACATAGCTCACGCCAAGATGCTACGGGAGTCTATCGAAGCCGTGGAAGATCCAGAAGATCCGGATTTCCAGTTGAACGAGGATTTACTGGGGCAAAAATACGATACCCCGACAAGAGAGGCACCCACGGAATGGCTGGAGAACGAGTTAGAAAAAAGGAGAAAGGCTAAAGTGGATCAGATGAACGAGGCTAAGGACGGTTTGCTTCAGCAAGTCGTCGGAAGTGCTTCGTAAAGTAGACAACATTGTTCAGCGATCAGAGAAATGCAGTGCATTGCTTTGCTTGAATGATCTCTGAACAATGACAACTACAAGTGTCGAAAGTTAATCAGACTTTCGTCCATCCGTATTCATTACACGTTTAGATATAGTGAAGAAAGTGGTCCACAATAATGTTATGTAAACGACATAAATATAAGATATATTTATTGCCACAAACTAATGCCATGCTTTTACAAAAAGCTGAAAGCTTTATACATTGTAACGTAGCTGCCGGTACACTAGTTTTTAGAAGAAAGTAATAATATAAAAATATTTAAAATAATGCTTTGTGTTTCATATTGTCCATGCTGTGCCTTTCAAGGGCTTCACGCACGGACGCCAGGCATTGTACCTGAAATGTCGGCCTAGTTCAGGGAGGCTAAAGGCTGGTTTCCATATAGTGGTATCTGTCGTATCCGTGAAACAAAAGAATAATTCCAATTTTCATTGTTTCACGGTCGGCTGTGAGACAGATACGACAGATACGACTATGTCGCAGAGATATAATTTTTTCTATCCCATACGACAGTGATACGACCGGTCGCATGTGTCGTATTGGACTGTCTTACGAGTCATTTCCATATAGTCTTATGAGTCGCATTAATTTTTTTTCATACGACAGATAAGACTATATGGAAACCAGCCTCGCATCAGTCGGCCGTGAAACAATGGAATTTGGAATTATTCTTTTGTTTCACGGTTGACTGATACGACAGATAAGACTATATGGAAACTAGGCTTAAATACCACTCATAAAGCCAAGTGAAGTCCCCATACTCTCTCGACTCTACCGGTGACATCAGCAGGGTTCGTAGTCATTCTAAATTACAAAAATCCAGGATTTTCCAGAAGGTCTTTAGTTATTTGTCCAGGAGTTTTTAAGGGGTAGAAATTTCCCTCACCCCCCAAAAAAGCATACACACTTCAAAAGGAAGTTGCTTTACTATATTGGACCGATCTACGGCTCACTCTTGTTACAGTATGATAATAAGTGCTAATGTCACAATTTGCAGCCCAGAATTAGATTAATGAAACTGACTCATTCAACACATTTGAATTGAAACATTTTTCCAGGATTTTCCTTAACATTCCACGGATAAAAATCTGCATATAGTGCCATGACGCGCACGAACCTTGCATCAGCGACGTTAGGAGCGCACTTTTTCGGCCATGCGCCGACGTACGATCGACTTGCTGCATTGCCACAAGCATATCACGCAGACAATGAGATCGCTAGTGTATTTGCAAACGAGCTCACCGCAAGGTTTTTCCGAAAATACGCGACGTATTTTCGCAAAGCGCTCCGCCGCCCTGCTTCCACAAAGTCTAACCCCATACAGCTAGCCTGCATAGCAAGCGCAAAGGGAGAGAGGTGCTGAACAGGTGCTGAACGTGTGCTTTCGATATCTACAGTAGTAGCAAAGTGGCGCCACGAGGACAAATTCATTTTTATATCAAAAATGACTTTTTCAATTTTATCAAAAATGGTTTGTGCACCAAATCCTGTCAAACCCTTTTAAAAAGTTCCCTTTAAAGATGCGCACACCTTTAAAAAATTTTCCTGTCAAATCCCTCAAAAAAGTCTCCCTAACACATATCTCTGACAGTTGTGTAACAAGGTGACTGAAATACCCTCTCTTTCGAGAAATTTTAAAAAATGAAAAAAACGGTTTAAAGAGATAGAATTTATAATAAAAATGAACAATCAAACAGTGAATGAGCTGAGAGCCCTCGCCAAAGAGCGACATATTAAAGGCTATTCTCGAATGCTAAAAGCCGAACTCACCGAAGCTTTGGGTATAAAAATGAACAATCAAACAGTGAATGAGCTGAGAGCCCTCGCCAAAGAGCGACATATTAAAGGCTACTACAAATTACGTAAAGCTGAACTCATCGAAGCTTTGGGTAATATACCAGTGCAAAGACCCATTCCAACACCGAGAACTAATATACCCACCCAACCCATTCCAACACCAAGGACTAATATACCAGTGCAAAGACCCATTCCAACGCCAAGGACTAATATACCAGTGCAAAGACCCATTCCAGCACCAAGGTCATTGAAAAGCCTGACTTCGAGGGCTGTTGAAACAGTAAAGAAAGAGATTAACAAGTTCAAAGACTGGATATTATCTCATGTCCCAGATCCAATTAAGAACGACGCAAGCAAACGAGTTAACGACCTGAAGGAAAAAGTAAACCGTATTTTTAATAGGCATGATCACTTTACTCCAAAAGAACAGCAAACAGCGCTGAAGGGGTATCTCAAAACACATAGGATAGACGGGCAGAGTGGGTATGATACCAAAACATTTCTCAATAATTCCAAACCAAAAGTTCTGACTCTTATTAACCAACAAAAGAAACCTATCAAAGTAAAGTTCATCTTTACCTGCAAGTTCATAAAAAAGAATCCAGCTACTGGTCAGATAGATGAAAATTCAGGGTACTTTCATTCCGACGTTGAAATAGTAACTGAATCGACCGATTTCTCCGACATTTTCAATGTTATGACAAATCGCCTACTTGAATTGATTGGGCAATTTCAGAACCAAGGCTCTGGTTGGCAATTCAACCAAGTCGAACACTTTGATATCAGCATTGATCCATTTGAGCCGCTTTCTGGAAGCTCCTACATTCAACTCCCAAAAACCTTAGCTTCCAAGGAAGCAATCATCAATGTTAAGAACGAGAACGATCACGAGTGTTTCAAATGGGCAGTAACGTCTGCTGTATATTCACAAGATGTTCATCCTGAAAGACTTAATAAACAAATGAGAGAGAACTCTAAGAAGTTCGACTGGTCAGGCATAGAGTTTCCAGTCTCCCTAAGACAAATCGATAAGTTCGAAAAGCAAAACCCATATGCGATTAACATCTTCGGATTTGAAGAGGTTGTTTACCCTTTGAGAATCAGCAAGAAGTATTTATCAGCTTACCAAACTAATGTTATCAACTTACTTCTCATCTCAAACGATGAAACAAATCACTACTGCTGGATAAAGAATATGATGAGATTAGTATCTACTCAAATTGATAAATTTCATCATACTCGATTTTTATGCTATAGATGCCTAAACTCATTTCGATGCAAACAATCACTAGAAAAACATATTGAATACTGCGCCACAAACGAAGAAGTCAAGATTGATATGCCGGTTGACAAAGATGGCAACCCTCATTATTTAGCTTTTAAGAACGTTAACAGAAAAATGCGAGTTCCATTTGTTGTTTATGCTGACTTTGAGAGCTTCACAGAGAACATTGACACATGTTCACCAGATGAAAGTAAAAGCTTTACTAAGCAATATCAGAAGCACAAACCATCAGGCTTCTGCTATCTCATCAAGTGTTTTGACGACAACATATTTCCACCTACGCTTGTTCGATACACAGCTGAATCTCCAGACGAAGATATCCCACAGATTTTTATAGAAAATTTAGAGTCGGATATTAAGGATATTTACAACAAATTCAAGTTCTCAAAGAAGGTGAAGATGAGTAAGAATGATAGAATCGCTTATAAGAATGCCACTCACTGTCACATCTGTGAGGGTGAATTAAGAGAAGATAAGGTATTGGACCACTGCCACCTCTCAGGAAAGTTTAGAGGCGCAGCTCATAACGAATGCAACCTTCAATTCAAAATTCCAAAGTTCTTCCCAGTCTTATTTCACAACCTATCTGGATATGATTCACACCTATTTATAAAGAACCTTGGTACATCAAAAGGTAAAATAAACTGTATACCTAATAATGAGGAAAAGTATATCAGTTTCACAAAGCAGATTGTTGTAGACACCTTTACGAACAAAGAGGGAAAACATATTGACATTAAGCGGGACATCAGATTCATCGACAGCTTTAAATTTATGGCAACAAGTCTTAACAGTTTAGTCAGTAATCTACCACAATATTCTTTCAAAAATCTCACTGAAAGTTATGAAGGAGAACAATTACAACTATTGTTAAGAAAGGGTGTTTTCCCATACGATTGGTTCGATAGCTTCGAGAAACTCAACGCAACTCAGCTTCCACCAAAGGAGGCATTCTTCTCTAGACTCAATGACACCGACATATCAGAGGAGGACTATCAACACGCTCAAAAGGTGTGGGAAACCTTTGAGATGAAAACAATAAGGGAATACCACGACCTCTATTTAGATTCAGACGTTCTCCTGTTAGCTGATGTCTTTGAAAACTTTCGAAACGTGTGTCAAGAAAACTATGGATTAGACCCAGCGTGGTATTATACAGCACCTGGATTAGCCTGGGATGCAGCGTTAAAGTTAACGAAAGTGGAGTTGGAACTTTTGACAGATCCTGACATGCTGCTCATGGTTGAGAAAGGCATTCGAGGTGGTGTATCTATGATCTCTACTAGATATGGAAAAGCCAACAACCCATACATGAGACATTATGATCCAAATCTACCAAATAAGTATATCACTTATCTAGATGCAAACAACCTGTACGGCTGGGCAATGAGTAAACCACTCCCTACTCACGGTTTTAGATGGTTGACTGACCAAGAACTCAAGGGCTGGAAAAATCTCCCATGTATACTTGAGGTTGACTTGGAGTATCCTCAACGCCTTCATGACTTGCACAACGACTATCCACTAGCTCCAGAAAGACTTGTGGTTGACAAGGTTGAGAAATTGATCCCAAACCTCAACGACAAGGTAAAGTATGTAGTTCACCACGAGGCGTTGAAACATTATGAAAAGCTCGGACTCAAAGTCATAAATATTCATAGAGGTATCACATTCGAAGAGTCTGCATGGCTGAAACCATACATCGATTTGAATACCAACCTTAGGGCAAAAGCATCCAACGACTTTGAGAAAGATTTTTTCAAGTTGATGAATAACTCTGTCTTTGGTAAAACAATGGAAAACATTAGAAACAGGGCAGACATTCGATTGGTTACGAATGAAAAAGACGCGAAGAAGTTCATTTCGAAACCGAACTATCAACACCGCACAATTTTTTGCGAGAACCTTGTTGCTATTCACATGAAGAAAACAAAGTTGGTTTTCGATAAGCCAGTTTACTTAGGCATGTCCATTCTGGACCTAAGTAAAACATTGATGTATGAGTTTCATTACAATTACATCAAGCCAAAATATGGTAAAAAAGCCAAGCTGTTGTTTACCGATACAGACAGTCTCGCCTACGAGATAGAAACAGATGATTTCTACAAGGATATCAGCTCAGATGTGAAGTCTATGTTTGATACGAGTAATTACCCCAAAGATAATCCATCAGGTATTAAGTCTGGAGTCAACAAGAAGGTGATCGGTATGTTCAAAGACGAGGCTGGAGGTAAACAGATATCTGAGTTTGTTGGTCTACGAGCTAAATTATACTCGTATAAGATGGATGAGGGGTGGGAAGCAAAGAAATGTAAGGGTGTTAAGCAAGCAGTCGTGAAGAAAAGCATCAGTTTTTATGATTACAAGGATTGTCTATTCAATAAACGAAATAAGATGAGAAAGATGAATGTAATTCGCAGCCACAAACATGAAATTTTCACTGAGACTGTTAACAAGGTCGCCTTATCCCCATTTGATGACAAGAGAATCATTTGTAAAGATGGTATACATACATACGCCCACGGACATTATCGTTCCAACACAGAATTAGGAGGCAGCTCAGTGTCTGGAGGCACAACCTGAAGCTCTTCCCTAGTAAATCCACGCCTTGGTCCATCTTCTAGATAATACAACACAGGCTGATTTGGTGATACAACGCTACGTGATAAATTGTAAACCTCCAGACTCCAGATAGGATCCGTTGCTCGACGATTCTCTCCGCCCTCACCCTCACCAGGAGCATATAAATATCTAATTTTAACACCAGGAGGTAATCTCACTTCATTTACTCCGACAGGACGATTGTATTCTACACCCTTAATATCAACCTCTCTCATTTTCACAGCTTTCTCAGGCTCTTTGCCAGTGATTCTAATCGGCTGGCTATTCAGAGTTTTCAAGACAGCAGGCAATCGTTTCACCCACACTCTAGACCTATCATCACTAATCATTTCCTGTGCATATTGATGACTAAATAATTTCTCACCCAAAGTCCGATTCGCCCGCTCTACAAATGCCTGAGCTCTATGATTTCCTGTCTCGCTGCGTTGGATAGTAACTTTATATCTTTTCATTATAGTCGTCACATCTCCCATGAATTCTTTACCAGGGTCAACAATTAATGTCTTTGGCCACCTTAATTTTCGAGAATAAATCTTACTTAATGCTTTTGCTACTTCACCACTTTCTTTTGAAGTTAATGCTTCGGCATCCTTGTATCTCGAGGCGATATCAATCACCACCAACGCGTACTTATACGTTTTCCTACCAACTTTATCATGAGGTAGAAATAGCAAGTCTGCTTGATGAATCTGATTTGGTTTATCAACAGTCCAATGTGGTCTGGGAACATACTTTGGAGCTGGTAAATAAATTTGCCACAATGCTTGTTTCTCAAGCCACCGTTTAGCCTCAGCTTCACTAACTTTAGCTACATTAGCTAATTTTGGAATAGCTGAATAACCTTTCCAGTAACCTTCTGTGGAATAGTATATTTTCGATAACATTCTTTCGTTACTCATTTAAAGAATAATCCATCTATTTTTTAAATAAAAGATGACACAAGCTATATCAGAAAACATTAATCCAAACAGGGTCCTACGAGAGCCTTTCGGCTTGAAGGCTGAATCGTCACTGAATCGAATTACATTAAATCCCTCTTCAGCTAGTCCCGGAGAGAGACTCTATATTAATATTCCGAAACTGGCTGATAATTTGGTTATTGTTCCAAATACCCTAGCGCTGACCTTTAACATTGCTCTAACTGGTACGGATAAGCATGTGGATAATAGATTTGTTAACAATTTGGCAGCATGCTTGAAATCAAGATATAAGATACATTTTGGTGGGGAAACAGTGCAGGATACTAATAGGTATGATTTATATAAGCTATATAGTGATCTTCATCTTTCTAAAAAGGAACGAGAAACTAGGCTCAAAGAAGGAATTTCCAGTCTCAACATGCGTAAACTGAGGGCTGGTGCAAATAATAAAGCAGATACAGATGCAGCAGAAGTAGCATTATCAGCTGTATATAACACAAAATATAGACTCCCTCTTGAGCATCCAATTATAGACAATCATGGAGTATTTTATCCAATGGCACTTGCTCAAGGGTTTATGTTTGAGGTTACTCTTCCAGAATCAAAAGATCTTACAATCACTTCAGATAAAACAAAACCATTTACATATGCTATTTCCAATCTTGAGCTAGAATACCAAAGCATTTCAAGTGACTTCCTAGCAAAAGAGGCAAAGAGCGCTTATCAAATTGGGAAGGGATTCTATTATGAAAATATTCACCTTCATAAGACTTTCACAATTACCAAAGGGACGGATAGCATATTAAATGAAAATATTAACATCCCTCGTAGAAGTATGACTGGCATCCTAATGCTGTTTACAACACCACATGCAGATGGGGCACGTGATAGTGAAAGTTTTGTGAATCCAAGTATCACAAGTGTTAAAATTAACATCGATGGCGTACCAAACCGGTTATATAGCAAAGGTATGGAAGCCTCAGATTTTTATGATGCAGCTGTCAAACGGTTTGGATCGAGTGATAATATATCAATCAAGGATTTTTATAATGATAAATTTGCAATATGGATAGACCTACGAACATATCATGATGACTCTATACATGGTAATGGCTTACACATCAGTAATACAAGAGATGGAGTTCATCTAGAGATGAAACGAAAAGCTTCAGGGTCTGGTACCATTACCTGCTATATGTTTGTGGTGGCCGACGCGTTGATGACGGTCATGAATTCCAACTTGCATTCAATCGTGTATTAAAAAGAACAACTGTTATAATACAAAATTATGGAAGAATTACGAGATAAAGTTCCTTTTCACTGTATTATAACTGGACCGACAAATTGTGGTAAAACAAAGTACCTCACGGAACAGCTCCGAGGACCGTTCCGAAATGTTTTTGAATACATTGTTCTCATATGTCCGACTTATGCTAAAAATAAGACCTATCATAGATTTGCTCACGGAGATAAACGTTTCTTGGTATTATCACCAGATGCCAGTAACATTGATGAGATTAACGAGTTATTGAAGGATTGCTCACAACTTTTTTCTGGTACAAATACGTTACTTATTTTGGATGACTGTGCTGTATCGAAAGATCTTAAGCAACGCTCGAACAAGTTTATAGACCTTGCCTTCTCAGGGAGACACGATGGATTATCAGTGTGGGTATTGACGCAACAATTAACATCCATAGCAAAGCCCTTTCGTGACAACGTCGCCTGCGTGGTTACATTCCATAATCCGTCTCAAGTCGGCACAAAAACTCTGTTTGAAGATTACGGAGGAGATTTAGACGTTGAGACTCGTAAAAAGTTTGCGGAACTGCTTAAAACTGAAAAATATTCCAGACTCTGTTTCTGTTTACGATATCCATTCCAAAGTTATTTAGAGATTCCTACTACGCAGTGATTTAAAAACATCTAAGTTTTATTATAAAATAAGATATGGCAAGCATTGAAGATTATATCGAAGAAAAAGAGGTCGCTGAACCAAAAGAAAATGATATTGAAGTCAAACGAGAATCACTGGCTATTCTCGCGTCTCTTGGGACTACAAAGGAATTTCTAGGTGTTGAGATGAATCTTGGTGATATCAAGAAACTCTCATCAAAAGACGTTGAAAAATATTATAATCGTTATCAGACAGTCTTAGGCAAGCAGGTAACAGGTGGATTAGTAGAATCTGCACTTCAAGCAGTGTCTCACATCATCTCCTACGTGGTTCCTGTAGATGACGCTGAAGCGCTTTGCAAAGACTTGCAGAACGATGAGTTGGTAAAACGTGAACTTTCAAACTTTGCAGGTCTCTTGGTATTGAAGGGTGGAAGATTGGTAGCACTTGCTAGCGGTCTCTTTCAGGTTGCTAAGCATGTTAAACTAACACCTTCACAGGAGACTTCCAACAAAATTCAAGAACTTCCTAGCATAACTGAGCAAACTACTGAGCACACTCTTGAGCACACCTAAGCAAATTACTAAGCAAATTACAAGGGGAGCTCGAGGGGCTTGCCTCTCGAAGCATGATATGATTTAAAGATATTTTATTATTGAAAATAAAGAATCATGTCTGAAGAAGTTGTTGAACAAATTACAAAGGATCCTCTTCCTCAAAAGAAGAGTGTCACTAAAGAGAAAGACCCTAAAAAGGTTTCCGCTGGTAGGAAACTCGCAGAATATAATAAGAAGGCGAAAGAAGCACTTGCTAGGGAAATGAAGCGTGAAGCGGAGACGAATCCGAATCCAGAAGGAGCTTCGGCGGAAGAATCTGGATCACAAGCTTGGATTCCAGAGCTATCTTTTACAACTGTACTGTCTATAGTTGGCATAGGGTTTACGGCATTTGATATGTTTATGCGGTACTACAAAAACAGAGTAGTTGATTTATCGAAAGTTCCGACTCATGTACCAGAATCTTTTAAAGAATCTTTTAAAGAACATCAACCTTCGAAAATTCCTATCCCAACGGGGAGCTCGAGGGGCTTGCCTCGCGAACCGAGAATTGGCATGTTGTAAGTAATTTAAAGATTTTATTTGCGTATAAATAAAATCATGTCAACTGAAAACAAACTTGTGAAAACGGTTACCGATTCAGCCGTCATTATCGGATTAGCCGCTGGAGTCGGATACCTTGGTAAAAAGGCTATGAAAGAATCATTTATAAACGACCCTTCATCTAGTGTTACAAACTATGCTAAATGGGTCGCTGTCCTGTCCGGTAGTATGTATTTGAAAGATTATCTGGAAACACAAAAGATTTTACCAAAACCACTTTAAAGATTTTATATATCGATTAATAAATGGCAACAATAGCAATGATGATTGGTGGAGCTATATTGAATGCGACAACGTTCGTTGGTGGCTCATATCTCGCAAAATATCTTTCTGGAGGTAATACAGATGCTGAGAGAGTAAGACACGACAAAGCAATAGAAAAATATCAAAAAGATTATGCCTCATACCAGGAAAAGAGGCAGAAACTCATTGATTGGTACTCGCAACAGCAGGATGCTGAACACCGGGCTTCACAGGATTTGTCGAACACCGATGAAGCTTTGAAATTGTATAGTCAAACACATCATGATTTCCAACTAGATGAACCAAAATTCTCTGATTATTATAGACCTAGTAGCAACCAAAAGATGGGGGAGATGGCATATGTAGGTGGTGGTATGTTGGCAATGGGTTATATGGCTAGTAAATTCTTTTAGAGGTACTAATTTAAAGATTCTTTATTCTAAAAAATAAAGAATCATGGACATTGACCCAGAAATACCGGATAAAGAAAATCCTTTTGACCCAGTCTATCCAGGTGATCCAGATGACGGGGAATGGATTCCTATGCCCTCCACTTCAACTTCAACTCACGATCATCACACCACAGATGAAACTTCATTCATACACGGTGTGGACGAACATACTCCTCTCATTCCTGGAGAGGAAAGACTTAAAGCGAGAGAAGAAAGAGTTGGAGAGGCGTGGAAAAGAATTAGCGAAAAATTTCGTAACGTAGGCAACCCTAAAGATTATACCTTCACAGCTGATATAGATGAATTTGATCAGGTGGTTGTCAAACTCGGTAGAAGTAATGCTAAGAGCTGGCCCTTGTTCGAAGGTGATAAACTTAATGCTAAATTACCGCCAACGGTAACTAAGAGTCTAGGTCCTCTTAAGGTAGATGCTGTTATAGCTAATGAAGGGGCTATTTCAGAGCATCAAAGGGAAATAAAAGATTTGGAAACTAGACGTGAAACAGTTCCTGAAAATCAGAGGGGTACTATAGATCACCAGATTGAAGAACGAAATGAGGAGATTGAGCGATTGGAAAGAGAAAATGAAGAAATAGAAGAGGGAATGTCTCTTAGAGATAGAGTCAAGGTCGTATTTAAGAAATATGGTTTCACTGCCTTTGCTGTCATAACAGCAGTAGGTGTTGTTATCGGTGTGATTGTATCTAATCTAAAAAAGGGTTTGACCAGTGTTGCAAAGGGTGTTGGCAACGGCTTGAAAGCAATTGGTAAAAAGATTGGTGAGATATTACCTGGAATGGTAGGTGCTATTGCTAGTTTTATCTTCAAAACAGCGGGGGAGGTTATTGGATTTTTAGGCAAAAATGCTTGGCTGCTGATAGTGGCTGTGGTTCTCTACCTTGTTGAACAATTTAAAAAGAAGAGACGCTAAGTAAAAAAAATGTCAACGTTTCTATCTATCACGATGCTAACTCCGGAAACAAGAGTTTATCTGGAGCCGCCGTTGGAGCGAATAAAAGAGATACAACTTTTAGATTGTCACATTCCTAAACCGTGGATAAAGTTCAAGG
The DNA here is from genome assembly GCA_033964015.1 of Scolanthus callimorphus. Classification (NCBI taxonomy): domain Eukaryota; kingdom Metazoa; phylum Cnidaria; class Anthozoa; order Actiniaria; family Edwardsiidae; genus Scolanthus; species Scolanthus callimorphus. Next base: position 27,624,778 of record CM066918.1, on the reverse strand, counting down.
ACCCACAAAAGGTTTACAAGTTTTCATCTCAAGAAAATGTGTCGGAAAAGGTATTTTTTACTATTCCTTCAGGAATTACACATTGAAAACACTTCAACAAATCTTCCTCAAAGATGAAGAAAGCTCCAAGCTTACAATTCTAATGGCACAAAAAGGATATTATCTATATTCCAATAAGATCATTAATCTTAGGCTTTCTGAAAAACTCTCAAAAAGCTCGGTGTACCTGAAAAGATATTACCCAATCGATATTATCCAATAACATGGATACCTGACAAGCCTTTGAGTTTGTTTTGTGATCTCATAGATCCAAAGTCTTCATATTCTAACAGGATTCCTGGTGATGAAAATGTAGAAGTTACCCCCTCACCTTTGTTGGCTGTTGTGCCATCTCAAAGTCATCCTTGCATAAAAGTCCAGCAAACCATTAATCCAGTCAACTACTTTACTTTGTTGCTTTTAGATGAAAAGGGAAGAAAGCCCAACTTTAATAACGAACCTATTCGAATTCATTTAAAGATTTCACACTAGAATAAAAAATCATGGAAGACTACAATAGTATTTATCCACAAGTGCCTCAAAATGGGGAAAATTTCAGACTTCAAAAGTCGTGTGAGGTTCTACAAGGCCTTGAAAGAGAGGTTACACATTATGAGCGTGTACGTAAGAAATACGCAAGATTGAGGAAACTGATCGTATGGTCAACAGGCGGAATCTCTGTCATATTATCCGGTAGTGGATTAGCCCTCAGTTTGACGGGCTTTGGAGCCGCTGTAGGTGCTCCTATTGGCGGAGTTGGGGCTCTGTTCGGTATTGTTTCTACCACTGTTGGAGTCAAATTATCACGAAAGATATCTAAGCATGAAAAAACATCACAATTAGCAAGAGCAAAGGTGAACACCATACAGGATCTCGTCTCAAAGGCTCTTCGAGACAACACAATTTCTGATCAGGAATTCTCTCTAATCCTAGCAGAAAAGGAAAAGTTTGAAAAACTAAAGGTTGATATTCGTCAAAAGTCTCGTCTGGAGGAGGGAAAAAAAGAAGATTTGACTCAGATACGAACAGAGGTTCGTGCGGAAATTTTAAAGGAACTCACCGCTCCCGCACGGTAAAACTATCATTTGAGAGGACACCGGTAGGGTGGATTTATGAGATTGGTTGCTTCAAGGATCGACGGTGATTTAAAAACATCTTATTTGTAATTACAAATAAGATGTCGTTACTCGATGAATTTAAAAAGGTATATCCAAATGCGGATTTATCAAAATTTCATGAAGATAAAGACTGGTATGCGGAAGGCTTATTTGACCCTAGGTATATCGGGTGGTATAATATGAATCATCACTGGTATGGAATTTGGGCAAAAGATCCAAACGCTGCTGCCGTCACAAAGTTTATAGATATTCCGGTGGATGACCGTAAAGATTTATTCAATGATTTGGGTTTAGCGGCTTCACAATTATCATTCCCTGACAGTTTGAAATTAACAACTAAAAAATACCCTATTCCAGCGATAGATTTTGATACCACCGCTTCAGATATCACGTCCTTGTTAACAGATCTGGATATTTATGTATCGCCTAAGCGCGCTTTCAGTGTCAAGATGATAGACATTTTCAAGGAGACTACCATAACTTTCAAGTCTGCAAAACAGTCGAGACGGTGGCTAAATGGCCCTAATTTTAGTTATTGGCCACAACAACTCAACTTTGCTGTTTGGTGTGCAACTAGCGGCTGTGGGGTGAGCCTACATGAGGCTGAGAAATATCCCCCTGTTGTGCGAAGTTTTTTTAATTTCCATGTCTATTTCACTGTGAGGAGGATTCTAAAGGAATTGGGATGTCCTCTACCTGATGACTCAATTTTTAGTCAAACAGACAATCAATATAACAAAGTTGTTTTTAAAAGATTATGTCATGAATTTGGCTTAACAAACCATGATTTTAGATGTAAAGGAGGGAGAAATTTTGGACTTGGGGATATTTTTGTTTACTATCCTGGTAGCGGGCGCGGGTCGGGTTATCAAAATGTACATGTTATAAGAGGTTATGACAAAGAAGCTGATAAATGGCCTGATAAATTGAATCTTTTCTCTGATGAGGGTGGAACTTACAATAATGGTAAATTAGTGTCTTTTATAAGAAATGATTATCACGGTGGAAGGCAGTACAATTGGTTCGTCCCTGTGAATGGTCATGGTTTGACTAGAGCGGGTCTAGGTCGGTTGAACAGATCAGTCGAAGCGTTTGTTTACAGTGTATTAGGCGCTCAAGCAAATGTTAGGTCTAGTATTGTAGGCAATAGCGGTTCAGCGGTTGAAGCACAGCAGGAGTTTTTGACCTTATTTGAAAGTGCCGTCATTGAAGAAAATATATCCAAAAGCGTGCAACGCTATCAGCTCGCTGTCCAAGATGCGAAGTTACGATTGAATTTGGCTATTGGACTGGGAATTTGGCTCATGCCGGCTAATTTGATAATCAACACTGAAAGCGTGACCGGTTATAATAACAAGTTGTTGAAAGCTACAAGTGATATGAGTTTTGGGGTGAATGACTTGCTAAATGAAGAATCAAAACATGTTGGAATTAAACATAACTTAGGCTCTTCAAAGGTAAAGTTACCGCACGCGTCTACTGAGACGAAACCTAATATACACAGACCTATTGAAAAATCAAAACCAGACGTGACTAAGCCTATTATTGAAAAACCCATGACCTCGCAGCATGAAACTAATCTAATATTGTTGACAGCTGTCGCGGGTGGATTAGCATGGTTTCTATTTCGATAGTCACGAGAGCACAGTCTGATGCAACTGACTATTTCACGTGGGCACTAATTTACATACAATCAAAATCACGTGGAGAACAATAGATTGCATACTTTTACGACATAGCAACAAGCAAGTTGAAAAGTGGATTTGATGTTTACTTTTTAGAGGCCTGTATCTAACGTCGCTCAGGAATGTGATTACGTCATAAAGTGTCTTATGACCGGAAAACAATTCCAACTAGATGAGTCACAAGGTAAATTTTCGTAATGTAATTCTGACTTGTGTTTTTAATAAATTAATCTTCATAACACGGTTCATGTTATGAAATCATTACAAACAATGACATGTTAATTTTGAAAAATGGCTTAAGGAGATAAATATTCAATAATAAAAGATGGAGTTTCCAACAGCAGAACAATTCAACAAAAGTAAGAGTCAACGACAGACAATTACAAAGTGGAGAGATGTGTCTGAGGGTATTATTTACCGCATCGAAAGTACAGACAAGATTGAGACGAAATTTGGAGAGCAATTAGTTGCTGTCTTGAACGACAAAGGTGGTAATGAATTTAAAACATGGCTTCCCGCTCGTCTTTGCATCGAACTCAAAGATTACGGTTGGCAAGGTAAAATCGCCTTTGTCAAACCGATCGGGCTGAAACCTAAAATAACAAATCCTAGTCAGAACTATTGGGACTATGAGATTATGTGGTTTGATGTGTAAATTGTTTGTAATGATTTCATAACATGAAACGTGTTATGAAATTTCAACCAAAGTTTGTTCGTGTGTGCTTTTTAAATTTCTAGCTCACCTTCAGACATTCTGTCAGCACTCGGCCATGAGAGGTTTTCGGTAGGTTGTTGTAGTGTTGTGTGACATGATTTACACAGAGACTTTTGTTTGTTGTGTTCGCATATTTGAGACCCTCCGCATAATTTACAAAAGAATTTCTGGATTCCATGAATACATATTCCTTTCCCGTTGCAGTCTTTGCAGATATATCTCGCTCGTTTATGTTCACAGAAGCTACCGCCGTTACATTCCTTACAGCGTGACTTACGACGGTCGTGAGGGCAAATTTGTGATCCATGACAATCTCTACAGATATATTTAATTTTACCATGTAGACATTTGTAATCATTCTTGCGAGTTACGTCTGATGATTTGTTAGAAGCTGAGTAGTTTTTTGGATCTTGCGGTGTATTGTCTAAAATAGGTCTCCTCAAAGCTTCGATAAGTTCGGTTTTTAGCATTTGATAATATCTTGGAATGTCTCTCTCTTTGGCAATGGTTCTTAGCTCTTTCACTTTTAGTTCTTTCACTTTTAGTGTCTCCATTTAATTGAAAAATCCATGTCTTTAAACCGTTTTTCAATTCTTAACAGAATCGAAACTATGAATTTGTAAATCTCTTTCATACCACATCAGACGTATCCAGAACTAATGCAACTTCTTTTGCATGTTGTTTTATGACCGACTCGGAAATGTCTGTCTTTGGGGCAAATTTCTTAAGACTAATATTCGAGAGGCTTCCCTCTCGAGCTCCCCCTCTACTATCCATTTTCTTTTTACATATCCAGTAATATATCAGAGCTGCTGCAACGGATTGAGGACGGGCACGGTTCAACTTGGAAGAGCGGTTTTTTGCCAAAGTGTAAAGGCGAATTACTTCTTGCTTCTGTGCTGGAGAAGCTGAGAATTTATCCATCAAGTCATTAATGTAATGTACGGCGGTAAGAGAAGTTGTGTGTATTGGAGAATCTTTAGGTGAATTGACATTCACAATTTTCAAGCCTTTTAACCCGCTCTTGTTGCTCATCCCAAAGATTTCCATCAAGTTCTTTGCTGTTTGATATTTGCCAGTCATCTTATAGGAGTGATAAATACATGCGAACACGATCCCCTTACGTATGTTTCCGCGGTAAATCCGACCTTTTGTTACCTGAGTGTAAATCTCGTTAGCTTTGGACACGATTGTTTCACTGAAACCCATATTCTCAACATCCTTGTAAATATTCCTATCCTCAGACTTGCGCATTTGAACCCGGTTTGGATCTGAAGACCGTTTGCTGTCTGAATGACCGTAAAAACGCCATTCCTTTTCATGCATAATTGTACGTTGTATTTGTTCTCCGCATTCCAGGCAAATTGTAATCCCGTTTTCTGTTACGAGGTCACTGTGGTCACAAGAAACGTCGCTATCATTCTCTTCTGACGTTTCTGAGGTTCTAGTAGTCTCATATTCAGCGAGGGCTTGGTCAAAAAATGCAAATTCTGACATGTTTATTAATATGGAAATTCTATCTCTTTAAACCGTTTTTTCATTTTTTAAAATTTCTCGAAAGAGAGGGTATTTCAGTCACCTTGTTACACAACTGTCAGAGATATGTGTTAGGGAGACTTTTTTGAGGGATTTGACAGGAAAATTTTTTAAAGGTGTGCGCATCTTTAAAGGGAACTTTTTAAAAGGGTTTGACAGGATTTGGTGCACAAACCATTTTTGATAAAATTGAAAAAGTCATTTTTGATATAAAAATGAATTTGTCCTCGTGGCGCCACTTTGCTACTACTTCTACAAATATTGTTTTGCTTCGCTAGCTGTTTACCCATAGTACATAGCGGTCTGGGCGCGTACGCTAGAGCGCTTTACAGACCGTTTCTTGAAATAGCCGTATGCAGCCTGCGTAGCAAGCGCAGGGAAAGGGAGAGAGGGAGCGCGTGCGTCCGGGGACGTGTGTGTGTGTGGGGGGGGGGGGGGGGGGGGGGGGGGGGGGGGGGGGGGGAGAGGGAGGGGTGTTAACCATAGATCAAGATCAAAAATATTGGGAGTGTCTCTGAGTAACATTCTTGCAAACACAAGTCATTTGCATGGGGAAAACTATGTTTTCATTGTGAGAACAACTAAGATAACTTTATAATTCATTTCGAGCAATGTACACTTAACCATTATCCTGCGAGATTGCGCAAAATCAAGCAGGATAATGGTTTTATTATTCAGCACATCAATAGCACCAAAACCCCTGAAAAGCATTACTTTTGCGTACTTTTTACGACGTCAACATCACATGTTCCTCAGATGACGGATATCGCAGGATATCTGTCATGTAAAGAAGACAGCTATTGGCGTTCCGATGACCATATTTGGGCAGTGCATCCGATGTGCTGAAGTAATGTTATTTGCTGTCGCTCTTTTGACAGCATAGTAATGCAGCACGGAATCGAACCATCGTTAAAAATCTCCCGTGAACAAACAAATTCAGGCAAAGCAGTAAGGGGCGGCGCTTTCCATTTGACAAAAAAAAAAACGGAATTTCCGGTTAGAAGTCAAATGGAAAGCGCCAAACCCGGGAAAAAATTAGGAAATTGGGGACAACCTTTTGAGCTTACCCCAAAAGTGGGAATTTCGCTACTATTCGGGAAATCGCTTTCAATTTGACATCATTCCGGTTATTTCCCGAAAAAAACGCTTTCCATTTGATTTCTAACCGCTATACCGAAAATTCTGGTAAATGGAAAGCACCCCAGCCTATTTCGAATCTCAGTGGAGACGTTCACGTGATTTTTCGGTTTGAACATTCCATTTGACCACAGGAATTCACGGAACCAGATATTTTTGTCAAATGGAAAGCGCCCCAGGAATGTAGGCTGGCCATATATGATAATGGGTACGTGGATATGTTGAGAAAATATTTCTATTTATTCTTTATTTTATTTTCACAGATTACATTTTCTGTTTGAGTTATTACATTAAACATTCTTTCATTTTACATTTTCACATTTACCCTCCACATTTTTTTTACAAATGTTTATTTTGTATTTTAATTTATAACACATTCTATGCGACGTTCATAGTTAAAATTACTCTTCATCGCGAACAATTGCATCAAATCATTTCAGGACCCAAATATGGAATTATTGATTTTTTACAATGAAGTGTCATGACGTAATTATTGTGGAACTGGCAGATTGACAGGGGTGAACCTTTGATTGCCGTACATGAAGTATTTCCGAAATGCTTGCCGGAACGCACTCATCCTTACAGTATATAAGACTGGGTTACATAATGAGTTAAAAAGGAGCGCTACGTCGGAGAGAGGCCTTAATAGAGTCTTCTCTAAATTCAGAACAACAACAAGTGAACCAGCTCCATACGAAAAAAACAACATAGTTGTTACAGCGACAAACAGGAAGCTGGCATTGCTTTGCTGGAGAGTGTTTTTAGGCAGTCCAGCTCTTTTGTGTTCGGCCGCTATTTTCCTTTGGTGTTTTTACTTGTCCAAGTAACAAAAAAGCAGCAAAAACACATACAAAAATGCAACCGATAGTGGAAATGGATTTTACCACGAACAAAAGATAGTGACTGCTAATATTTCGATAGGCGAAGAGCGAAATCGCCACGACCCAGCAAGTGCACGAAGCCTTGATAATGCGGTCGTTGGTTACTATGGTAATATGCCTGAAAGTGTATTTCATGGCAATGAAGCGCTCAGTGTTCACCAGAGTAACGTGAAATAGCGAAGCAAATATAAGAGCTCTTCCAACTATAGAAAGAGCCATCTCTAATGGGCAAACTGGTCCATATCCGTGGAAATAAGTTAGTTCCATAGCCGAGTACATCGGCATTATCGTTAGCCCTGTGATCAGATCAACCACGGCCAGGCATCCCAGAAGAATGTTACACTTGCTTCGTAGACAGCGCTTTTTAACAAGCGCCAATATCACAAGAGCATTAAAGCAGATTGTTAAGGGGCAGGCTAGGGCCGTGGTTATGGCAAAGAATAAACTTGCAGCTCTTTGAATGTCTTGTTCGATCGAGAAATGCCATGCACCCCCTAACCACAGTCCACACTGCACTCCACTCGAGGTGTTGCTCATGTTTCAACGGTTACTAAAACCTCGGCTAAAGACTCAAAAGGGACGCGCAACACTGCCTTTCTTTTTCTGCCTTGTTTGGTCGGAGAAGGGGCGTACACTTTGGCGAAGAAGAAATTGTTCTTATCGGAACTGTGTTTCCTTGAAGATATCGGAAACGCAGTGTTTAGCTGAGCTCAAACTAACAGCTTCGTTGCTGTTAGTCTATTTGTGCTTCCTTTCCCACTTGGTGCTAAAGTCAAATCAAGCTGGTTTCTCGAAGCTCTCACTCAGTCCCGATTCTGTCTTACTCTTCTAGGCCATTATTCTGTTCTGGGTGCGTTGTTCGGCTTGCGCGGTGTTTGATCCATGTGGCAAGCCAAAGGATGAAATGAGATTAAATATGTGAAGAACTAAACTAACAACCTTTGTTTCGTGCACTTTTATTTCAAGAAGCAACTATAAACGGACGTCATTCCAAGGTAAAAGAACAAGAGACTAATGAAACATTGTGAGCAAAGTGGTTCGTTCATGAGCACCACTTATGGCAAGTTCCAGATAAGACGTAATATTTCAGTATATTTTTGCAATTTTCTAATGTTGATACTTCTAATAACATTTATTTTCCCGAAAAGATTGTGCAGGATATCTCGTTGTTTAGCTTCGGATAATTGTAGTCTTCGTCTTGTAAGAAAAAAAATCCTCAAATGCTATTTAGCGAGATCAGTATAAGTAAATCAATTTGAAGTAGCGGCAGATGTAACTGAAAAACTGCGTGGATGTTAGTAAATCCGTTTTATATTGATTTTCAATTCTTCTCATTCATTGTTTTCCAGGTCAAGATGAAAGAGACATTTTATCTATGAAATATGCTCTCCAAAAGTGCTGTTTTCCAATACAGAAAACTTCCTATATGAATGAAAGAATTTATGGGTGTTGGAAAAAAAAGCGTAATTTGTAAATGGATGTTAAATCGTGCCCCACGAATTTCCGGTTTGAATGAACGTACTAAGCCAAGGCACTCGGTTTCTTGGTGAAGCTGGAGAGTCAAAAATCTCTCATTTCCTTAATTTACACTTTCATTGTGTTTCCCAAAAATAGCTTTTTCCACAGACTAGGCATTTAGTTGTCGACAACTATTAGTGATCGACAACTAAAAGTTATCGACAACTAAACAACGTAGTCTGTGGAGGGCCTAGGCATTTAGTTGTCGACAACTATTAGTGATCGACAACTAAGTTATCGACAACTAAACTCAACGCAGTCTGTGGAGGGCCTAAGTCATTAGGTTTATCCAACTAAACTCGCGGAATACTGCTTTGTCGCTTTGTTGAAAAAGAAATTGTTGTAAGCGGAACGGAGTTTCCCTGAAGCTGAGCCGAGCTAGCTTCGTTGCTGTTCTACATTCTGCAATCTGATTGGCTCTCAGCAGGGCAATGTATTCCTAATTGACCTGATTAAGACAGGTTACTCTACAACTTCGAGCAACGTTTGGCCAAAAATAGTGTAACTCAATGATTCTATCCTAATTTGTAGATTTGTGGTCCACATTTCGAAATATCACAAAAGACAGAGGACTAGGTTCGCGCCGCCGCAAAAATAAGCGATCAAAAATGGAAAAATTCTATAGACTGTGATTGACCACCATTTTAGGTGCGAAAAATATAATATGTCTATCTGTAAAAACTAAAATTTATTTTCTCAGCTTCCTCTGGAAATTTTTTACCGGGACGATAACACACGAACACTACCATGAAGACCTTCCAAATGAGACTAAATTCAAAGCAACAACTTTTTTTATTTCGAGTAACAAGATTTTTTGCCGCTTTCTGGCAAAATTGCTCAAAATTTGCCCTACGCGAGGGTAACGTTGTACTTCTAGATCGCGCGCCACATTTTCAATGTTTGATTACTTTCCTTCAAATCAGATTTATTTGAATTATTTAATTCACAATAAATTTTGCAATCCTGGAATTTCAAAATAGATATAATATAGTGGAATATTTGAAACTTGTGTCGTGCAATTTTGATCCGAAAACAATATTGAAGCGCGTAGTCCAACTCTGTTGATTTTACAATGAGACACAGGGAATCTCTGCAGAAACCCATCCATTTTTCTTTGGCTTCGCGACATTAACACGGAATTAATCTAGAACTTGGATATTACGATCTTTGCCGAGATGAAACGGCTAAATACCGAAGCCACGATCTGTAGAGAGCTTATCTCTCTTGTAGATGAAGTTTAAGGTTTTGAGATACTGGTACAAGTAAAACTAATGCCAATACACAACTAGTGTATTGACAAGCGCGTATCTGTGTTCAAACGTCTATTACAAAGTTCCGTTTTTCGACAATGCACCAGTAATTAGTCCATCTCGGCAAAGAGCGCAATTTCAAAATAAACCTAAAATATGACGATTACGAATAGGAATCCTAACAAAGAGTGACTTGAACCTCGTTCCCAGAGCCTACTCCGTTTTGTCAGGATGGTCGTTAGGCTCTGGGAACAGGTAATCGTATCTCCATTCTTATTGGTCGACCTATTCCCGACCGCAATTTTGAAATCTGGCTAACAGACAATAGAGTTTGCCAAATATGGAAAACCGCAAGTCCTAAAATCTGGTTTCGTCTGCCACGGAACCTCCTATTTTCAGTATGAGAAAACAAGAAGTGGATTTGTTTTTTTGCGGAACAAAAATGACCGCGGTCATTGCCCAAATATGGTCATTTCTGCTTCGTGCAGTTTGGCACCGAATCCATCTATGACTGTTACTGGTTTCAACTCACTTTTACAAAAAAATAAAGGTTTATACAATTTTTTCGCCGTTTCGGCTGTATTTATGTATTTTGAGTCGTATTCGACCTTACTACTTTGTACTCAGACGCCAATTATTATCAATAATACAATATTACAACACATTTACAGCACGTCAACCCCAAACGTATCCTTTTTCTCGTATCTACAAAGTAATAGACCTCTTTACTAACGTATGCAAATTGCCCATTGCAAACCACGTGATGTTTACATGAAGAAAATGATTTGTCTTTCATAATGTGTTTCAGGTAACACGTGAACTCGCCGTTCCCAGCTTTGTGGAGTTTGGCAGTTGTCAATCAAGGCGATCCGTGTGAGCCAATCAGATCATTGCCCAGTTTCGCGCGCCTAGTACAGTGACTTGGCTTCCCTTACGATAGAAGTGTGTGTCGCGAGAGAAGTCTAACCACTAGGCGAAGAATGGGCAAGGATCTGAATGGCTTGCAGGGTTTTATTGACTACGCAGGAACACGTACTCAGGGCTTGAAATTAACTTGTCTAGGCACTGAAAATTCGGTCGCCATAGAATCGTTTTGGTCGAAAAACATTTTAGTCGCCAGGTAATTGTCAATCTGGGTGCCTGTGGTGATGTATCTCTGTCATATTTTTGTCATTTGGCTAGCCTGTGGTGGTGTTATGTGTGTCCACATTTTCGCGTATCTGAAAGGCTTTTTCTCATTTTATCATATCGTAAGACTATTTTTTCCGCGATGAATTATTTCAGTTTATGAACATAAAAACAAGGATTAATCATATGGCATGGCCGCCTTCGCCTGAGAAAAAAATTTGTCGCATTGTGGCGACTAGCTGGTCGCAATTTCGAGCCCTGGCTACTGGATCGCGTATTACCTGAAACTGGTAAAAAATAAAATACACCTACTAATCGGAAATGGCGGTATGTAGTTGCCCGAAAGATTTCTTGCAAAGAGCTGTGGCTTAGGGTCAGTTCCTGTGGGCTAGCTACCGTGAGGATCGTAACACAAGAACATCCTATGGCGTGTTTTAGCGTGATGCTCTATTCAGCGCTGAACGCTGAGCCTTGGGTTAGCTGCCTTCAGACCATTCAAATTACGAACTCGCTTGCATCCATATAGATGGAGTACGCTTAACCTAATAAGAGAAAGAAAGCACAATTGTTTCGCGGCTGTGCTCAGTTGCGAATGACGCTACCAGTTACGCGGTAGTGCAGCTTTTCACGGTAACGTTTCAGTGAACCTTCAAAGTGTTTATATGATATGACCTAACATTTTTTGGATGAAAGTCTGAAGCCCTTGGCTAAACTAGAACACATGTAGTGCGCAACATTGTTAGTGGCTGGACGCATGTTTCGTTCATGTTTCCCAATTTAGCCACGGGGCGCCGGGACACAAAAATGTTTCTTCGTCATACAAGAAACATTTTTGTGTTTCCTAGACACATGCTGCGATGTTTCCTGGGCCTGTTTTAAACGTCGATCTTTTGCCGCGTTGAATCCAATTCAGCCGCCTGGTTTTTCCCTTTCACAACAAAAGGAAGAATAAACAAGAAAAACAAACTATACATTCCTTTTTGGTCTGCTATGACTCATCTAGATTTACCTTTTGCACTAGACAAAGTGTCCTAGAAGCTGCAATGAAATGTCTAACAATTAGATTCGACGCGGCAAAAGTTCGACGTCTGAAACTGGCCCTAGTTTAGCCACTTAGTCGAACTCAGGGAAACATGCAGGAAACAAATGTTAGGCACTGCATGCGTCCTAGTTTAGCAGTACTTTTAAGGGACTAAAAGCACTCACTTGTAGCGGATTTAGCAGTCTCGTAATAATCCATAAAACAAACTGAAAATGTATGTCGGTGCGCGTGTGACAAGTGTGGAAGGGATTTAGATTTTTAGGATTTTTTACTTACTTTCTGCACTGTTTGGCGAGGTGGAGGACCGTTTGGTCGGTGATGTCTGCACAGAAGCTCAGCTTGAGTGTGTGCAAGGTCTGGTGACAGTAGTTAGCTAAGGACGTCACACTGGGAAAAACACAAGCATAAAACCCATCTTAATCAAAATGCTTCTCATGCAGCTATTATGAGCGTTAAACATGGACACTTCACGAGTTTGTATGAGTTTCTATAGGTAAATCTCACTTGAAAATCGATTTTTCAAGTGAGATTTAGTGTGGAATTCCTGAGTCAGGTAATGGATTTTCTTTGAATCCCATGCCGGAGGTTTTATTGATTTAATAATTTACAAAAAAGGCTTTACGCGCGCCAAGGAAGCCATTGCCAAACTGTTTCAATTTCAGGAAAATGCAACTTAAAAATCTTTAGCGAAGCGTCTTCGTTGACGAAAAGACGTTTCATACAGTAATTGTTCTTGCTTTCTCGCTTGATAAATTGTAAATTTGTCGTGTACAAATTTAATTTCGTGGGTGTCCTGAGTTTTCATTGAATTCTACTTTTGCAGCCATGTAATTCCACAAAAAATCTCCCTCGATTTCAGCCAATTAGCACGCGAGATAGAGTCATAGCATGGGATTCAAAAAGTAACGTTACGTTTTAAACGGGTCGCGTTTGAATCTATTCCAACCAAACCAAAACACGAAGACAGCCAATCAGAAGGCAGATTTTGTTGCCTTTTTAAGTTGAATGTCAATAAATGCATGCCTCACAAAGAGGTAGTTAATTTGACATCCAGTACAGGGACGGATCCAGGAATTTTAGAAAGGGGGGACTGAAATAGATATATTTCCATCATGTATGGGAAATCTCCCGAAAAAGCCCCCGCAACGCCCGCAGCCCCCCCCCCCCCCCCCCCTAAAAAAAAATCCTCCACCCCCCCCCCCCCCCCCAAAAAAAAAAAAAAATTTCCTCCACCCCTTATCTATTGTTTCTTTTACTTCTCATAGACACTTTATTACTATTTGTACATACACACCTGTAACGGCGTTTTGTAAGTAATAAAGACTATCTGTATCTGTATCCGTGAATTTTGCTGTTGTTTTGCCTTTGGTTTTTCATCCTTTTGCATTGTTCTCCTATAGCTCGCCTGGGGTTACCTTTTGTGAGTGACAGCATTTCCAGTGGAACTCAAATCCAGCAGCTCCATCTTGCTGCAGCTTCTGGCAAGGGCACGTACACCGGCATCGCTAATGTTAGAACATCCACAAATATCCAGGGACCTGGATAGAGAGGCCCATCGTTAACATGCTTTGTTCAAAAAACCCTGTTTAGTTCATGGACCCCATCATGTGCAATGGTAACGGCCAGGAAGGAGTTTTACCTCTCGCAAAGAAAGAAACACCAAGAGCAAATCGCCATAAAGATGTGTCAACCCCAGCTAGCACCAAAGTAAATCGTTCCTAGCTCCAATACTTGCAGATTGTTTTACTCACTTTATCCCTGGTAAATTTGTAGCGATTTCAGCCAGGGAGACATCCGTGATAAGCGGGCAGTTTGCCAGGACCAGACACGTCAATAAAGGGCAGTAATGCACGATCTTTTTCACGGCCGAGTCACGCGCCTAAATTGATTGAACAAGAGAGATGAGTACAATGCTGTCACAATGCTGATGGGTTCAGTGTACACAGGGAGAAACGTTAACTGTTGATAATATCCCAATGCAAAGTCTAAAATACTGTAGTTTTAGCGTGGGTTGGACACTCCGGGTATTTGTAAACATTAATCTTGAAATCGAAGGCTTAGCTACCATATAAATAAATCAAACTAGAATTTTGCTTTTTCATGGTAAAAAAGTAGCTTCAGATGATAGCAGACCTTTGTAATCACATCAATGATACCACTAAGGCCGTTTCAAACGTCGTGCTTCTCATGTGCCTAATGTAATTTGACAGATTTCATTTCTCTTTGTAACATCTAAAAGAAAAACATACGGCAAAAACTAATTTAACATTCCTATTGGTTTTGTTATATGTTGTCTGTTTTCTTATATTTTTTCCGTCCCCGATACTTGAAACTATTTCTAAGCCCGAAATAATTTTCAGGACAATTAGATTCGGCACATGAGAAGCACGACGTTTTGAAATGGGCCTAAGTTGAGCACTCATGTTAACAACTGTTATGGGAGCCCCCCACCCGAAATTTAATTAGCATGGTGTACCTGTTTACAGCCTCGTAAGTCCAGATTTTCAAGCTCAGGCAGATGGGACACAAGTGAACCTAAAGCTGAGTCTGTCATCTGAAAACAAAATGACACTTATTATGGTAAAACCACGATGAGACACAAAAATCAGGGAAACCTGCTCAATGCAGGGACCTGGGAGAGGAGCACCTGGTAGGGCTGTTTTCCATACGTGTTCATACATTTCTTGTACCCTATTTAGCCCCACTTCAAAGTCCCACTACCTATGCTTGAGAGCTTACTCTGTGGTCCTTGGTACCAACACTGTGAGGGGAAATTCCGTAATTCATACAAGGTTTCTTCTGGTTTGGAAGATCATGCATAAGATGTGTCATTTGAAACCACCTCTATACAATGGAAAGCCCTTTTTAGAAACAGCATAAGGGGAGATTCTGTATGAGTTCTGTCACTCTGAAACTGTCTGGAAACATGAAACCTAATCCCAGCTGGGATCCCAATGGCTGTCCCAGCTGGGAACCCATACAATGAGATGGGTTCCATGCAATCCCAGCTGGGCAGGACAGAAGCTAACCCAGTTGAAACAGCCACCTACACTGTAGGATTCCACATGTAAGTTGAGATGACAGATAATTTGGTCCAGGTAATTTCCAAAAGGAAGGCCAGACAGAAACATTAAACCCCACCAAACTCCAAATACAAAGAATGTATGAAAAGGAGTTTATGGAGAGGGTAGCAGCTCCCTCTGCCCCATATAAACTTAATTCATAAATGTTTCTTTGGGATTTGGTCATTGAAGCACGGAATACAATGGGATTCTTGCATGAGTGACCACCAAACAATGGCGCTCGACAACCAAAGACCAATTCCCAAAGCAACTAGGGGAAACAGATAACAATTCATGTACACAATAGTTATGTCCTGTCACCTTATGGCACTGGCCCAAGTTCAGGGTCTGAAGGTGTTTACACTGCTTCCCTAACATGTGAATTCCACCAGGGTGATGTTAAAACAACCAAACACTTCAAAGATACGTAGACTGGAACAGGAAAGAAAGGTTTTGATCAAAAACAATATAACAATATAATATAACAGGAACAATTTCACAATTTTCCTAAAAAGGGATAAATTTCTCACACAATACGAAACAGAGCAGTATGATAGAGTATTAAAACATGTAAGAGGGTTAATCACCTTGTCCCATGCTTGTTAGAGACACACTTAAGGGATTATCTGTGATTGCTTGGCAACCATTAAGACATAGGCATTCTAGGCTGAAAAAGAATATAATAATATTAATACTAATAATAACTTACTTACATGTATATCAAATACAATTCATGGGAATAATGCACTCTAGAAAGGTCACATCAGCCTCATCATGAAAAAATCTGTTGTGACACAGTTTTGACAGATTCAGGCAGACACAAAAGAAATTGGCCTGACAAACCACAGTAGATAGATCATCCATTTCTTACCGAATGACATTCTCAGCCAATGCTTGGACTCCATTATCACTGACATTAGTCCAGCTAACATCAACAGAAATTACATTTGTGCAACGTGCAGAGATGTGCAACAGCAATGATTCCCCTATCAGCTCACCACCACTACAGCCACTGAAGTCCACTTCCTAAAATGACAATTTTTGGTTTTGCATGAATGGTTATACTTATATTGCAGTGCAAATGACTCTGAGCTTGACAAAAAGGTGAATTTTAAAAAATGATGAAAATTTTAAAAATGGTGAATTTTAAAAATGTTGAAAATCTTTAAGGCTCAAAACTGGAATTATTTTCATTAGAGTATACATGTACCTATGAATTTGTCAAAATTAAACTTCATAACTTTTGCCAGGGGAAGGGTGCTTATTCACAGTATTCTTTTGATCAAATTAATATTTCAAGATTTTTCAAGAATGTGCACAAAAATTGGTGATGCACTTTCCTCCCTCTGTGACCAAATTTGGTTCTGCTGTTGCTATGGTAACCAGCAACACCTTTGCATTTAAAAATGTGACCCTCCCTCTTTACCCCCTAATTGATGAGCCTAATCAACCATTCTTTAAATCTTAAAGTTTGAAAATCTTCCACAAATCTTTTGAAAATAATTAAAACACCCACCTCTAAGGTGTCACTGCAGCTTCTAAACATAGTGCGCAAACCCTCTGCTGAAACACAGTTCCCTCTGCACTGAGACATGGTCACGCTAGTGGGTTTACGCCTGCCAATATCTATCAGCCAGTTGTCACTCTTGATCTCTTTCTTACGAAGAACAATAATCTTCCCTGAAAAAATCATCATAGGTACAAGAGATGGCAGAAATACTAAGTATGAGAGCAAAGGTCTGGAAAGTGCCAAATGTAAGAGAACATGAAGGTATATTCCATATGAATGTTATTCTGAATTTGCTAAGCTTTCGAAATAGTTTGGTTTTCAACAACTTCTACAGTTGCAGTGGTGTGGCCAGAGGGGGCAGGGGGACCACAAACAAATATGTTTTACTTGACCAAACAACAAATTTAGTAATAAATATTACAATTTGGGCTTGCTTGTTTAAGAAGCCATAGTTTTGACAAAAATCAAGTCTTTGATGTATTGGATGTACAAACACTCTGATAGTTTGTAAACCCGGCACAGCACAGCCACTCATTATTTTTGTAAACTTTATTGTCTGGTACGTACATAATGTCTCATCCATCGCTATTCTATAGAACTGCCAGCAGACCAGAGCACAGCAAACAAGGTCATGATGAGAAAGGCTGGAGAAAATTTTCAGCAAAATCTCATCTGGGAGATATAGGTAAGGCACAGGTTCACGCTGAGAACGAATCTAGAATAAACACAAATCATACTGTTACACATTATCAGTATCGGGATAGTTGAAGACAAATGGTGGTAGAATACCAGTGAAGTGTCATCATCAGTAACTGTAACTTGAGGGACTATAATTATAAATAATGTAATATAATCACAGCAGCATAAAGTCTTCCCTGATAATGTCACCTCACCAGTGTTAGAATTCTGTCATAGCTGTCAATATCTGAAAAAATTCAAATGAACATGTTTAATACAAACAAACCTTTAGTTAATAAGTTCAGAAATGTATGGTAACTTTTACATTAATTCAATTTTAATCCTTCACCTCATATAAGGTATGCTCACCCTCATTGGGTTAAACTTGGAGAAATTATATTAACATAACTTATAATCTATAATGTAATTTCAATATTTAGTAGCAGCTTTCTCAAAAACAAAGAAAAGCTGAGAGTTACTATGATATGGAAGAATCCAAAATAAAATTCCATACCATTCAAGTCAAGTGGAGGTACAACAGACACTGCACATTTTGATGGAGAAGTACACACATCATTGTTGTCCTCCTTGATCTGTAGATAATAATCATTAGGATTACAGAATGTACTGTATAATTACAGAATGTACTGTATAATTACAGAATGTACTGTATAGGACACACTATATATTGTCAGGGGACTGGATTTAGTCTGTATTTAATATAAGCAGGGTTTCTGCTATAAATAGTGAGTGGCCACAAGGCGAGAGGTGACTGTAGTCCCCTTCTTCATTCTTACCTTAGTATCCTCAGTCCATGACAAATTGATCTCGGTTCCATCAGAAGCCTTACTCCCCATGCTATAAGATGACCTTGGTTTAGCACTAACAGGTCGTTTTCTCTGCCCTGTGCCCTTATGACTGGCAGAATGGAGCACAGCACTTTGAGGTCTCTCTTACCAGGCCCTCTGTGACTTGACTTCCTGGTATGTGCATCATCTGAATGATATGTTGCACTGTTGTTCTTCGACGTGAACTTTTGTTTCTGTGTCCATTCCGTTTCCCACTTTTTCTTTCTCCCTCATCACCAGTGAGGTCACTTGATGATCTACTTTTCTAATATCACTTTCATCTTGTATTTGGCTTTGTTTATTCTTTGAAATATTAAGAGAAGGAGGTTTGGAAAGTTCTCTAGGCTCAAATGTGTTCCAAGCCAAACTAGATTTGTGCCAACGCCTTTTGTAACTACAGACTTGGTTGGAATCATAAAACATCATCCTTCAAATCCATGTTGCAGTCAACTTCTTTAATCAAGCCAAAATTTCCTCCTCTAGACTTTTAGAACCGGCTCCATTGTCACCCATTCTTGGCAATCAAGTGAGGTTTCTTTTCATTCATGTCATGCTTTCTACCATTCAGTGCCTCAGATATAAGCAGTTCAGCTTCTCTGCATTGCGTTTCATATTCTTTCTGCTGTTCACAAGATAATGCTGTTGGCTTTGTTTTGATTAATGCACTTCCACACTCAATGCACCAGTTAGCAGCTTGGCTATTGATTTCAGCACATGATGGACAAACTTTGGCCATTTTTCTTGGTAGACTAGATCTTCATTTGCAAGGGAGTGTTGTTGCTTCTCCTTTAACAGCTCAGGTGACAAGCCCTGAGAGAAGTCTCGGTAAGGTTGCAGATTATGATGGATTGGATTATCTGGACTCTCATTACTAGTGTGATTTCCCAGTGGTTGCCCTTGACTGACTTCTCCTGGACTATCAGCACTTGGATCTTTGCTGCCGACCAGGAGGTCTGGACTACTTGAGGGGGAGAAAGATTTCCTCTCAGAATTTCTAGATTTCTTCTCCTTCCTTTCAGAATCCAGAAATTCTGTCAGCTCACTTAATATCTTTCCTTTCCTCTACAAGACTGAGGTATTTTCTCAGCTGATTTCACTGGTAATTGTTCTTGTCTTCCATTACGAAGTTTGAAAGATCTCACACTTCCTTCTGAATCAGAAGTTTCAAACCCATTGTACAGAGCACCATAGATTTGAGGAGAAGGGTAAGATGAATTATCTTGTTGATTATTACCATTATTATTGGCAGTATGGCAAAATCTTACACCACTTTGATGACTATGATTACCACTGTTTCCTGGTAATGATTCCTTTCGTACTTCTGATGACTTTTCAGAGTACTGAAGTCCCAGAGTTCTTGGTATATTTGGCATGAAAAAATCATCACTAAAATTTCCATGACAACTTTTCACCTCTGGGATGTCACCAATGTCATGAGAAAATTTAGTTCTATTTCTGTTCGTATCTGAATCTTCTAATGAAGACGCATAATCACCACAATGATGCTGTACAGTTGAAAAAGGGCTTTCCAACTGCATTGTCAGGTTTTGACTTAAGTTTTGGAAAACTGCCAAGATAAGAATTGATATCCAGTTGTCCAGTTTCTACAGCCCCTCTAAGACCCCATAATTCTAACTCAAATCATCATCTTCGTCTTCTGTGACAATATTGTTGCGCGTTGTGAGATTTGCTCTTGCAGTCCAGACGCTCTCGTCAAAACGTGGACTTCCCAAAGTCGGCGAGAAATTGTTTTACACTGCAGCATAGCTCTGTCTGTCTGGTCAGACGAGTCAGACGGTTCCTCCGATAAGCTCAATTGAGATTCTGAATCAACGGAGGGTAGATTTTGCTCTTTGATATGACTCGTACTGGATGAAGATGCTTGATTTAATGCTCTGAAATGTTCTAAACGTTTCTGACGAAGAAGATCTAAATCTACTCGCGGAGTACCAGAAGACGCAGAAGCTAGAACTCTCTCGCTGTCAGTCAAAGTTTTGAAATTATTTGGAATATTGGACTGCAAGCCTTCGCGTGTAGGCGTAGGCCGATATAAGTTGTCTCTCCTCCGCAAAACATCTTCCTCATCGCTTAATCTGTCTGCTTTCTTGCGATTTGCGATGTCTTCTGATTCGACGGCGCTCGCATCATGGCTCAAACCACCACTGACGGAATCCTGGTAATGAAAATGGCGGTCACTTTCGTCTGCATGATTTCCCGTGGCTTGTGCAAGTATTGAGCGCTCTAGGCGCCGGAACCAGTCATTTGCAATGGACTTTGCTTCATCCTCGCCAAGTTCTTCCATCGCGTATGGACTTTTGAAGTCATCGATGGAAAATTAGAAGGATTTCCCTGGAATGAATTCGAAGATTCGACAAACGTTGACTACATCGTCAGCTCATAACAACCAAAGTCGAGAACAGTGTCAGATTGATGGCAGCGAAAGTCGTTTACAAATCGACTTCTGATTGGATAAAATGTATGAGAAAAATATTTTACCCAATGAGATGCTCTTTTTTAGCATATGTTTCAGGTCTTATGAATATGACTATCCGCTGATAATATTTGCGCCCGCAATATAGAGCCGGAAGATTCGAAGACAAAACAAACTCAAATTTGTAGAAATCGGAAAGAAACTTTCCTATTTTAGGTGCAAAAAGATTATGATTTAATCGTCAATAGAAAGAAGGTGCCAAGTATGTCAGAAGTACAGCTAAAACAAAAGTTCTCAGCAAGCAGCTTTTCTCCCGCCAAAACCAAATCTTCGTGTTCAATGGTGCATGTGAAATATGCATCTTGTAGCTGCAAGGAATCCAAAATATTAACCATGCAAACTGCAAAAACAATAGGATTAAGCTACTACCGAAGTCAATAAACAGTAATACAGCAAAGAAAAGATGCAAGACAAGAGACTGGACTGCGTTTGTTCTTGTTGAACTGAGCAGCAACTGTGGTATTTGATCCTAAAAATGAGTTTCAAGCTTCGAGTTCCCGATGCAGGGAATTTATCCCGTCGAAGTTCGGCCACTTCTAGTTTGGGATCGGAGCGTTGGATAGATGAATATGAGCTTGAAGCGCTAATAAATCGAGAAGATCTTGGAGATGAAAAAGATCCATTGACGAAAAAGAAATCAGTTTTGATTTGGACGAGAGGGGTAATGAAGCTGCCTTGTCTGGTTCTCTGGTAAGTTGTGTCATAGCCACGTGTAGAACTCAGTTTGTCAATACTATTGTACAATGAAATAGCCAGGACTTCCAATTTTATAATATAGTTTTAGAAAGAGGAGCATTTCATCAGTAAACCATTGTTAAGTTTTGTGATAATAGACATTAAGATATGCTGGACATTTTTTATGCAGACCATATTACCAGGAAGTCAGCACCAACATTCCCTTCACCGTGCAGCATTCAGTGGAGAAATAGAAACCTTACAGCAACTAATAAAAGGAGGAGCAGGTAAAATTAACACACCCTCAACATTCCATAGCTACAGGATCCTATCGGATCTATGGTATCTTACACAGATCTAGATCCTATTGGATACTGTAATAAATAGCCCATTCACACAGGGAGTTGCGAGAAAATGATTCTCACAACTCTCTGGATCACTCGTCAAGTAAACATGTTTCACTAAATATTGAGAACCCATATAACTTCAAACCACGGTGCAATTTGGTACAAATGTCACCAATATCCACCCCCCCCCCCCCCCCCCAACAGAAGAAATGCCACACTGATCCCCAAATGAAAGATACATGAATCTTGAAAAAAAAAGTTGTGTTGTTTGCATGGATCATTGAAAGAAATAAACAAGTTGATCACGATTCACGAAAATAGACCTGTATGCCCCTTTCTTTACAATGAATAAGTTGAAACACATTTATTAGTCTGAACATGTTTCAAC
Source organism: Scolanthus callimorphus (assembly GCA_033964015.1). NCBI lineage: Eukaryota > Metazoa > Cnidaria > Anthozoa > Actiniaria > Edwardsiidae > Scolanthus > Scolanthus callimorphus. The sequence goes on along the minus strand of CM066918.1, from coordinate 27,602,730 downwards.
CCTTGCGTGGGCACACTATAATGTATTTTAATATGCAGCTTAGGTTTTAACCAAGATATTCTAATTATTGGTATTTTTCAGATATCAATGGCAAAGACAACTTTGGGCAGAGCCCTTTGCATTGTGCTGTCATGGGTAAACAATATGAAGCCACACCATTTCTTCTGAGTCACAAGGCCAAACTTCATGTCCTTGACAATAAACAAGATACCCCTTTGCATGTTGCTGTGCGTAATGGGGATTTTGACATGCTAAAGGTAGGCAAGGGAAGGAGCTAAACTACAGGGTGAATACTTCCAGTTATTATAGAGAAGCAGCACCTTAATGCCAAATAATCCTTATGAGGGGCTGCTGCCATATAGAAAAATAGAATAAAATAATAAATAACAATAATAAAAGGATGGGGGGATGGTGCCATATGAGCAGGCAGTAGCAGCAATAAGGAGGTTCAATGAGCAGGCAACAATGTCATTAGAATACTCCTTGCACCAGTCACAACAATTTCTCATTGTCAATTATACTTACCCATCAGTAGAGGTGGGATGGAGGGAATGCAACAAAGCCTTCCCTCAAGCAACCCTCCAACCAACCACTAGCTACCTGTAGGTTGGCCAGCAATAAGCTATCTCAACACAGCAAACTATACAGTAATGGATGCTGCTAGTCACCCAGGTTGATGTACATGTTAAGTATGTACCATTGCAATGATATTGGGAGATATAGCAGCAACACATTAAATGATTATTTGCTAATCTCATTCTATAGCTTTTCTGCCTTACGGTAATCTTTGAATTTAATTTGCACAAAGTTTCCCTCTGGTAGAATGGGATTTACTATGGGCAACTTGTGATTATTGTTATCTTATTTAAAGAGGATTTCACTTCAGAACCAAAGCCATGTTTTACATTTGAATCCAGGAGTTGTTAGTGGACCCGCATGTGGATGTGAATTTTAAGGGAAGAGATCAGGTGTCTGTGCTTCATGTGGCCGTACAGATTGACCATCACACTGTTAAGGAAATCTGCCAAGTTTTGGTGAGTGGGTTTCTTGTCCAAGAGACTGCTGCTTATCTCAATTTGAGAATGACATCCTCTGATGCTGTTATTCTGTTTTTCAAGTTACTTGCAGGAGCAGATCTTGAAGCCAAAGATCTCAACAATCGAACCCCACTTTGCCTGGCTGTAATAAAAGCAAACCATGATGTAGTGGACTGCCTCTTTCGCCATGGTATGTGTTTCCTAACTAGACAGTGGGATTGTATGGGATGTTACTTTGCTGTGGTTTAAAGTGAGGGCAAGCCTAGAACCTTGAGCCAGTACCTTTTAAATTTTGAGATTCAATGTTGTAGAGTGAGATAAAGCAGCATGTGTGATTCCAGAAAAAAATGATACCCCATCGGAAGGGGTTGAGATATCACTGCCCTCACCACACCTCAATCCTCCCCTTGAGAATTTCCAGTGAAAAATAATGTCCAGTGATTGTATGGGGAACAAAAGGCACAGATGGCGATGTTGATGGTAATAATGATGATGGATTGGTTTTAATATTGATGTTGTTGTTTATGATGATGTTTCATTTGTTTCAGCCCGCTGTGACAAGAGGTGTAATATTGAAGATCTGTTGTATGATGTGGATCACAATGGCAGTACACTGCTTCATCTGGCAGTGGACACAGGGCAACCAAAGGTAATATCACACACAGAGAGTTGACATGCAGGAGCCTTTATCTGTACTAGATATTCTTACTTTATATACATGCAAGACTATGTTTATTAAGCAGGATCATAGTCAACTTCTGAAAATATATGATGATCATTTTTGTTGATTTTTTATGTTTACTTTATTTTTCATTCCAAAAGGGTGGGGGCCATCACATGCACCCCAGACCCCCCTGTACAGTGTGTGCCTTGATTATTTTTAAGACACTTGTTGTATTTTTAGATTGTTGAGTTATGCCTGCAGTATGGTGCAAAAGTACATCTAGAAAAGGTGAGAACTGATTCAGATTTCACAATATGTAAGCCACCTATGTCATAGGCTGAATTCATGCAATTCTGTAGGATGAGGAGCATTGCATTACATCAGCCCTGAGGCTGTGAGGAGACGATTACACAAGCTGATTATTTTTTAACTTTCATCAGGGATCTGATGGCACAACCCCAATCCATATGGCCAGCACGTATGGCTCTTTGGACATCCTGAAGCTTTTGCTCAAGTCTGTATCATATGTCTATTCCTATTCACTACCAGACAAGCAAGGATTTACATGTCTCCACAGGTAAACTGGTAGTGGTGATACACTATTTTTCTTAAGGAATTGAAAATCTGCTTAAGTAAGAACAGGGATTTTTATAAGAAAAGCGGATATGATAAAGCTGCCTGAGCTGTAGGCATTAAAATTAAAATGTGTTTTTTGTTGGAGATTTGGAAATCTGGTTATGTAAGGATTCTGTAGGAAGCTACAGGACCCTATTGCATCTTTTAGGACCCTAAATACATGTAGGATCCTAAAATAGGACCAGGGTAACAGCTTGCTAGCGGTGCCAATCAAATTTACTGAACTTACTGTGATGGTTCTCAAAGAGTTATATAATCTAAGGTATCATTCATACTACACTACAGCAGAGGTTTTCAAAATGGAGTAGTGTAGTTGTGTAATTCAAAAATGGTTTTTGGAAAACGAATTAGTGTGGACAGTACCGCTAGCCTTGCCTTACTAACAGCTATTGGACGGATGTTCAGTTAGTGAAGTGGCTGGTTCAACAAAGTCATCAATAAATTGTTTCCGAAAGAACCTTTACACTGACACCTGTGTTCCCTTTATTCTGCAGAGCAGCTATGTATGATCATAGAGAAATCGTGCAGTTCCTCTTGAAACAGGTATGACAGTGAATGTGTGTACCACTCATATGAAACTATATGACATTCCTATGGTGTTTAAACAGATTGTGAATATGTGATGTTTCACTGTAGCGTTTATCATGCTTTTCCTGTTGCAGGGTATGGAAGTGAATGACATTGACACCGAAGAACGCACGCCTCTTCTGCTTGCTGCATCCCGAGGCTGTACGAACACAGTAGAGATTCTGATAGAGAACGGCGCAGACTGTACAGTCAAGGACTCCAAGAACAGAACCGTGCTGCACTCGGCAGTGGGCCATTCAGACACACTGACGTCTCTCCTCAAGGTCTGTCATCCAAATCATGTAAAATCATAACAGGGGCACCAAACGAGAAATTAGCGGGGATGAGACAATAAACCAATGTTCCTGTTGCAGTTGTCTCCTTTGTTTTCTTGGCATTAGGCTCATTTATAATCTAAACTCTTTTCGCAGCATGTTTACATCCGTGAGATGTTGACCCACGTGGATGAACATGGTGCCACTGCTCTTCATTATGCCGCACAGGGAGGATCCTCAAGGTATTGGATATTAGTCAAATCACACTAGTGTGCTATTGTCAATGCTGCATTCTGATTGGTTGAGCTACTAGTAGGCTATAAGTTATAGCCTACTAGTACCGAAAAGTGTCGGAATTAAATGCCGGAAATAGCAAATGACCAGACCAGAAAACGTTTTTGGCTTTACAAACTGACCTACTAGTGTGATTTGACTAAAACAATTATTCCTCTCGCCCTCATGGGCTCTTGAGTCATGGGCTATTGACTCAGAGCCCATTCGGGCTTGAGGAATAATTGTTAATTAGTCAAATCACACTAGTGGTCTATTGGAAAGCCAGAAAATGGCAAATGACCAGACCAAAAAACGGCTATACAAATTGACCTCTTGGTCTCATGGACTATGACTCAAAGCCTATTCGGGCTCGATGAAAATGTTAATTAGTCGTGTTGCATTTCCTCATTCCTACTAATAAGCCAATTATAATCGTACGACTTACAACGTGTCCACGCTGCACTTTCCTAAATTTGAGCAGATTTCGTATGACTGTGAAAAGTGCCACGGCAAAGTTGTGCCGTGACCGTGACCGTACCGCGACTACGCGATTTCATTCCGTATCTACAGCAGGTAAGGTGCCGCGCCGCACCGTCATACGAAATCTGCTCATAGTTTTCGCTATTTGCAGGACAGTGGCAGTGCGTTCTTTTAATTCTGTTAAAAATGAATATAAAATAAAAGTTGAGTTAAGTTGAAGTTTTATGTCCATGATATGACTACAGTGTATTTACGTTGCTTGGAGTTTCCTTTGGAATACGCAGTCCTCCTTTGTTTTTTCTTGATAAGAATGTGTCACTGCTGCTCAAGAAGTGGACTCGTCAGGCGACTGATAACCTGGTGGCCACGAGAATCCGAAACACAAAGGGGAGCTGCCTCTGCATCTTGCAGCAGGGTAGGAGAGCAATAATCCTCCCATACTATTTCAAAAAATCACTGTATTGTTGCCGCAGAAGGTGGCACGGTGATTTTGGGTAGATAATCAAAGAGCTCCGCGAGCCTCTCTCCATCTAGGATTTAACTTACTTGGAAAAGTTTTGCCGACAATCTATAACAGGGATGTCATCTAGGCGTTTGAACTTGTGTTTGCATATAAAAAATGTCCCTGCGAAATAATCATGTTATATTAGGAAGTCTTCTTGTCGGAAAAAAATAGCAAGAAAAAAGGCGAACATTTCAAGGAATTGCAAAGCAGTAGACAAACGTAGCATTTTTCAGAGCAACAACCAGTTTCGTTTCGTCATAAAACGTGCCAATGGAGTTTGTCATAAAAAGGTATCTATTAAATATGATTTGCAGCAGCCCTGTATAACTGAGTGAATAATTTGAAGAGTTCTGTGTTATCCAAAAATGGTCCTCTGCGTTTTGATTAGCTTATTTGTACGTGGTTCTTCTTCACTTTGCAGTCATGGATGGTCAGACGTGGTAAAGAAACTCCTTGAGGTGCGCGATTTCCATCAGTTGGGCGCCACAGACGATTGTGAGCGGACGGCGCTTCACCGAGCGGCCGAGGAGGGTCACACGGAGGTGGTTACAATTCTCCTGGAATGTGGCGCACACATTACGAAGTACGAGTCACTATAATGCTAATGCAAATCAAGCCTCACTGTTACCCAATATCTGAGGCGCGACTACTTATTTACCACAATTAACTATTTACCACAATAACCATTTACCACAATTAACCATTTTACAAAGTTGCCGATTAAATCACCAGTTAACTCCTGATTATGTTGAAAATGGTCGCCAAGTCGAGCTGTTTTTTCGTTCAAATAAAGTCGCCTGAATGACATGTCGACTAAATAAAAATTTCGTCGCCAGAGATAAAATTGTTCATTTTCTGAACAATAAACATTAAAATAGTAACAAATAACTTTTGTTGAGAAATTATGTGATGGCTGTGTTTTTCTGGTTGTGCAGTACCATGTAGGCTTTTCAGTCTATGATGGCTGTATTGCTGGATGCAGGGTACCATGCAGATGTTTAGCAATGGTGGCAGTCACCAGTTTGTGATGGCTGAAACCTAGGTTACAGTACCATGCAGCCTGGAGGTAGCTGGTTGCCCTTTAAGGCCATACTGGCATGTTCGTAAGGTGTTTTGAAAAATTACACCATATGGTATATTTCTAATATTTAGAAGCATTCCTTCTGTACTAGTCTTGACTAGATCATACAACAATTCCACACAAATAAACCTTAAACATCTCCTAATTCATTTTGTCCTTTGCTTTCTGGTTTGCAGGGACCGTGATGGTCGTACGGCGCTCCACGTGTCCGCTATAAAGGGGTCTTTGCGCTGCATGGTGCATATCTTACGCAACAAGCCCCACGTGATCAATGAACAGGACAAAGAGCAGGTATAACCCTGGTTAACAGCTTAGTCCCTGGCGTTCTGGCCGGGCTTCCTGTGGTAGCGTGACGTCACAGGAAAGGCCCTCTTTGAGCCCGCGCACATTCAGCGGTTTACCATCTCTGCCTGGTTAGGTATTATTTATTCCGGCGCACGTTCGTCCGATCGTGACCTCGTTGAAGTTATACTTTCAGAAGTAATGTCAAGAAAGAAGCTTTATAACTAAAATGGAACTCAATTTGGACATCGCGAGCTTCTATAGATAAATTCATAACATGACGAGTGAATTCCACGGTAAATTTACGAGTCGAGTCGCACGAGTCGCGATCGAGTAGAGTGATGACTTTTCTTGAATTATTTTTAGTGTAATGATTCGAGCTTTGAGCTTTCTTTGCGCGCAAGTAACCTGTTGTTTTGTCGAATTCAGCTTTCAACCATTGAATTCCACGTTAAATTTTACTCGTCTTTAGCCAATCAACGCGCGCGTAAGAATTGACCTATGGGATTCTATAGGATTATTCAAAGCTTCAGGAGGCTAGATTCCGCTAAGAAAATAGCACGAAAAAAGCCATATCGCACGAGTCGCGCAGCGACGAGGGCGATATCGCCTTTTGAGTGCTATTTTCGGCGGAATCTACCGACTGAACGCTTTGAATATACTTGAATCCTATGATATCTCGTCCTCAATTTACACAAAAAAGAGATAGCATAGGATTCTTATTTGAATTTCGTGGTCGCCGCCATATTGGGAACGCGACGCCACTGAATGCGTTTTGCGTCAACGAGGACGGCGTCAACAGAGGACAGTGCATTTGAGCCTCGATGTTTTTTTCAATGAACCTAGTAATATTTCCGTTTGAATTTTCCCTCAGAACACTGCGCTTCATCTAGCAGCACAAGGTGGCCACGCCCACATCGTGAAATACCTGCTGTCAATCACGAGTCAAAAGGTGACGCTCAACGCGTACAACCAGAACGTGTTGGACGTAGCGATAGGGATGGAACACGCAGAGGTGGCTATGGCTCTAGCAGAACATAAGAGGTGAGATGAACCTAGTTCCTGGCGTTCTGAGCGGGCTTCCTGTGGTAGAAGCGCACATTTAGCGGTTTACATTCTCACTGCATACCCTCTTATTCAGCATAGGCTGTTCACGGAAAACTGTCGTTTCGCAAACTTAATCTCAGAATCGAATTCCAGCCGTATTAGTATGTATACTATGCAACTAACCAAACTAACATTGGGCTGTCCTACAGGTGGCGTGAAGTGCTACGTCGAGCAGCAAGGTCCTCTCTCGGTCAGATTCACCTTCTGGTCAAGACGCTTCCACATGTTGCAGATGTAAGATGTTCCTCTGATTATTTTCAGAGGCCGTTTCTTTGCTGTTTTATAACACTCTAGTTTATAGGTTGCCCTTAAACTCTTGCCATCCTTTAAAATGACTCTTTTTTTCTCAGCGATTCCTGGACAAATGTGTTACAACCCAGGGTTCTCCCGAAAGCCCTGACTACAAGGTAAGATTAAGAATAAGCTCATAAAATAAGCATACACTGCAAGAACGCGCCGTGACAGTGTGATCTCAATGCACGGCGCGCACATGTTGTTAATAATAAAAGTTCTGTAGATAAGGACGAAGCGCCGTGCTCCTCGAAAAATATAGTACCCAACCGTGAAGCCTTTGTGGCGGCACGCAGAGCGCATCTGTCCACCTGGCAAGAGAGAGTCAAGAGACCTTTAGCCCTCTCGAAACAATTTGTGAGCTGAGAAAAGAATCGAAATGCGCGCAAGAAAACCCGAACGCCTTTTCTTTGCGTAATTATAGGACTTGCATATGGAAAATATTCCAACGACATTGTGCTGGAATGTATGATTTACAATGATAAGTTGGTGCTATTTATCTGTTAGCTCTCTCACGAAGGAGCTCACGCCCCCCAGGTTCAGGTAAAGGGAGGACCCTCACAGGTAATTTCTGCAGAAACCCATCTATGGGAAACGCTAAATTTCCCAAGGCACACGCATGGGAAGTGTTCGGAATTCACATGGATAGCCATGGGAAATCCGAACACTTCCCATTCTTCTACCATGGGAAATTCAGCTTTTCCCATGGATGGGTTCCTGCAGAAATTCCCTGTGCCTAGCGCGCGAGGAGATGATGGAAAGATGTGTCCTCGGCTCAGTGTCTCATCAGCCTGAAACAAAGGAGAAGAAACTTAAGCTGAAAATTGGCCCACAATTGTTTACAAGAAAATGAAAAAATATTTGCTTCGCAGATCAAGTACGACTTCCGGTTCTTGCAAGGCATGCCGGATGAGAGTGAGTGCCCGCGTGGCTCTTTGGACGCACTGGAGGTAAAACAGCATTTACGAATAAATATTCCATAGCTTGAATTTCATGATGACGAGGTTCCACCCACTCGAATTGTTGTTCAAAATGGTGGTTCCTAGTGATTGCTTCAACGCAAACTCGTGATTCCCTTGTTGACCGGTCATGAAGCTGAGCTGTTTTGCGCATGCATACCTGAGAACACGGTTACTCTTTAACTCTTTATTAACTTTTACTCTTTATTACTCTTGTCTCTTATTACTCTTGTTATTGTCTGTTCTGTTGCTCTTTTAGACCATGGTCAAGTATCAGAGGCTTGATTGTCTTACTCATCCATTATGCCAGGCCTTCCTGGACATCAAGTGGTGAGTCTTCCTTCCTTATGGTCATTTGTTAATTTATTCTCGGAAGATGCTAGGAATTGGCATCTTGGCTCATCTTACCTTGATTACATCAGTTATACCAGGGATCGCACGACTACAGGAAAGCCTGGAAAGTCCTGGGAATTTTATTGTTTTCCTGGAAACTCTTGGAATTCTTTAAGACTCCTGGAGAACTCCTAGAATGCAAAACCAGTAAAACCAGCGAAACAAATACCGGGATCTCTGAAAGTTATTTTCATTTTCAGGCGAAAAGTTGGTCTAAACGAGATCATTCCACAGTTCATTCTGTTCTTCACCTACATACTATCACTTGGGGCCTTCATTCTCTATCAGCCCTGCGGCATCTCAGAGAGACGACCTAAGCCATTTGGGGTAAGCAAGCAAACCTCCCCTATATGATCACCCTCCATCCCTTCATTACATCGGTATTTATTTCAGGCCTATCTGCCCACTATTGCTACTAATCAGGCAATTTATCTCTTCATTCTGTCCGTGACATACTATGACGGAAGCTTTCTATTTGGATAACCGCGGTTCCTCTTTAACGTTGTTTGCTTTCAGTATTCAAACGTCACATGCGTTGAAGGCAGTTTACTGTTATATGGGACATGGGTACGTATGACCTACTTTAAGTAGTGATTGACTTACCTCAGTTACATCCTGCCTCGTGCCGTATGCGCTGTCGTCAAACATCCGCAAAGGCATCATCTCCAGCAAATATCTTAGGCAAATTGTTCAACGTGATGGATTGTTCGGCCTTGACAAAATTTCAAAAACTTCCCTAGAGCCACTTAGGTAGGAGACATGATCTTTGGCTACACTAAAACACTTACCTTACCTCACTGGCTCATGCTCAGATATTGATATATTTTGGTATCAAATACCAAAGTGCTGATGATCTTTTGTCCATTTATAGCCGTTTGAGGCGCGTAACGACCAGTTTTTACGCCTACGAGTTCTGTACTGGATCTGTCTGACGATCTGCTCCTTACGAGTTCCAAAGGAAATCTCCATCATGAGACAGGTAAAACAAGAAAGAAATAAAATAAAATAATCAGAACTAACGATTTCTCTTATTCATCGGCCGATAAAATTCTAAGTAGAAAACAAATACACATTTACGTTTCACTTACTCACTTTTGATAACTGATGAAGAATGCTCGATAATTAATGGCCATCGTCTATTTACAAACCGTTTTACCCGTGAGTCTACTCTATTGACAAGCTAAACCAATTTGAGAACAAGTTGTCAATTATATTATCAGTTTAAGTCATGGGCACCTGCTGTGTAACTCCTAAATTTAGTTACTTATTTTTATCCAGGGCTTGATGAGATACGTCACTGACCTGGAGAACGTGTTCAACTTCTGCGTGATGATTTCCACCTTCGTGTTCTTCTTGTATGTGATTCCATTCGGACGACCTGAGAGCAACATGCGCGAATCCCCGGATACGTGTTGACGGTCTTGCTGGTTATATGCAGCGGGATCATCTATATCAAACACTTACGAAAGTAAGCAAGTACTTCCTTCCAAGCCACTAGAACAGGACGTTCGCAGCTCTTGTTTCCTAGTTACTTACTCCGAGCTCGAACATTACGAACGCCCTAGTGTCTGGAGTCGAGGACCGAGAGCCGAGGGCATGCATTTTCCTGCATTTTACTTTTACTATAATACAACGATAAAGACTGGAACTTGACAATTATCTTACGATAAGAAAGTGGTGTCTGCCAGGGAGATCCGTTATCTCCATACTTATTTGCCACTGCTGATGAGATCTTAGCAAGATTATTAGCAATGATCAAGAGGTGACCTAGAATCAATATGCAGATGATGCAACACTTACACTTAAAAATGTGTCATCCGTACGAAAGGCAGTCTACTGCCATTATATGATTTCCCTGGATAAAAGTTTATTTTACCAATACGAAAGGAATATCGGTACTGCAACTGACCGATCTACCGACTAAATCGCGATTGAAGAGGAAGAACACGAAAAAACTGTGCCCTCATCGTCCGCTCTATACTACTCTTATTGTGTTTGTTGTTTCTCTTTTTAGCTACAAAGTGTTTGGTTTGTATATCACTATGGTCATGAAAATCATCAAGACTTTTCTTAGGGTGAGTCGGTTTGTTCTTGGCTGGACCTTAAAAATGGAAAATGGTGTAGGCTAAACGTTTTACTTAAACTTAGCATCATTGAGCTGATAAGCTTAATGTATTTGTTATTTTGCAAATATCGTGACTAATGACCGATTACATAAATGTGTATGTGTATTCGTTTTTCTTTAATATTCTTGTTCTGTTTCCCTTTAGGTTATCACTTTACTCTTAATGTTCTTGGTCGCCTTCGCTTTCGCGTTTTACATGATGAACGTGGACAATGAGAGGGTGAGTAAGTTATGTGCGCGACAAAACGACGCTTTGTTGGCGACAGAGGGGTGAAACGGTTATTAGGCGTTTTTCATAAAAGAGGAAACTTGTCATATACTACCGAAATCACTAAATTTAACTGCCGGCACCCTCGAAAATTCGATCGATCGTTTGTCAGTTCGCTCGTCTGGCTGTATTGATCGATCCAAATGGTCACGTGACATTTAAATTTTTGTATCAAACAATGGAAAAAGCGTGTTTAAGAAGCGTGTAAGAAGCAACGTGTGGAACAAGGTGGAGAAACTGCTAGCTGTCTGCGTACAGATGATGGCCAACACTGACTTCTTGCGACTACTGGATGTCCCCGATGCCACAGGGGAACTGATGATGATGATGTCATCGAGTTCCTCTGGCAAGACATCGCGTCTTTGTTGCTATTATTGTTGTGGCGGTGGCGATGGCGATGGCGATGGCGATGGCGATGGCGATGGCGATGGCGATGGCGATGGCGATGGCGATGGCGATGGCGATGGCGATGGCGATAGCGATGATGGCGATGGCGATGGCGATGGCGATGGCGATGATGATATTGATGATGGGGGGAGGGGGTCGTGATGATGATAGCGATGGAGGTTCTGTGATAACAATAATGGTGGCGTTGTTAGTGATGATGATCAATGTGTAACTTCTTGTGTTCACAGCTGGCAGTCCGTAGTTTATTCCAGTCGATCATCACCACCTTTGTGTGGATGTTGGGAGAGTACGAGTACAAGAGCACATTTGTAGATAACCCACCAACTTATCTTCCTGTCCTCTTCTATTTCTTCTTCATCATGTATGGAATCTGTGTACCCATCATTTTCTTAAATCTTCTGGTGAGTAAAACAGCGTCCATACATTGATTGGTGAGAGCCATGAGTTGTATTTTTTTAACTCTATCTACTGCAATGCATTGTGACCATTATTTAAAAAACGTCTATGAGCCATATCGTTTTCAAGGATGCACTCTCCATGTTTCCGTCAAAGGCATTTGTGTTCAGGCGCATTCTCCTTTCCTGCAATCCTTCATTTTAAGCGGTATTCGTGCACGTCGTGGCACTGTTACACAGACGTTGCCGTGCGTTAAAAGTGTTAATCTTTTATTTTAGATTGGTCTTGCAGTAGGAGACATTGGACGCATCCAGGCCAGCGCGGAACTAGAGGTTCATGCGAGACAGGTAACCCATTTGACTGTAGTGATGCGGTGTGTTGCAAGAATATAAAACGTGTCAGTAAACTTTCTCCACTTGTTTAAGCCAAGTGGGATTGGGTAGGTAAAAGCATACAAATATTTTCGCTGGACCAAGTCTATTATGTCCCACTGTATTGAAGGCTCAGTATTGGGCTGTTCTATTTCATAACCGGAATTTCCACGGGTTATTTATTTGCAGCTTTGGAATTTCCACAGGCCCAGAAGAGAATGAGTTGGTTTTCACTAGCAACATAAGCGTAAGCATAAGGATCAAAGGCTTCCGTTCTTCTTATGCTTACCGTATTTACTCGAATAAGGGCCGCAGCGCTTATTTAATTTCCCGGCCTTTCACCGAGCACAAATCTACTTAAAACTGCACAAAACAAAGCTAAAATTGACCACAGTCTTTGCCGAATAGCTTCATTTTCGATCATACAGAGGGTTTTCGGGGGTGGTGCTTATCAATTTCTTGGGTCAATGTGTGATGCTTATTCGAGGGCGGCGTTTAATCGAGGGCGGCGCTTATTCGAGGGAGTAAATACGGCGTAGTGGACAGAGCGGAAATGACCAAAAATGAAATGTCTAACTTTGCCATATTTCAATATATAAGCTCAAGATTCTGTATACAAAGAGTTTCTATGGCTAAAAGCATAATTCCAAATTTTAAAGAAAATTGAAGAATATGAATTTTAGATATGATTGAGCAAAGTTTGCATAATTTATTCTGATCAAAGTACTAATTCTCCCATAAAATGGTACAGACACCAAAGTTTAAAGCCTAATATCTCAAAGACAGATGCATTAGAAAAAAGTCATTTTTGATATTTTGTTTTTAATCAGATAAGGAATCTGTATGCAAAAAATCAAGCTCATCTGAGCTAACCTGACCTTACTATTTGAAATTTAGTGGTCTAAGCAGGTCATTTCCGCTCTGTCGGCGTAGTGAAAACCAACTCTTAGTTATCCGAGCAAATCTGCTACACTTAAACTTCGTTTGGTCCCACTTGTAAAGTAAAAAGAGATTTCATTTTCCCATCAGGTAGAGAGGCTGATACAGATCGACCGAGGTATTCCCAAACCGCTATTAAAACGATCAAAAGTCATGGAGCATGTCGAATATCCCAACGCCACCAAAACGCTCGGTAAAAAGGTATGACCACCACTTACTAAATGATTTTCAACATCCTTGCCGCTCTTGAATCCTCTCTCGGGATATATCTTTCTATCTTTTGTCGGGTATCCTAACATGTCCTCAATGTTCAGATTTTATTTGACTGTTTTAACTTGTTTTTCAGATGGTAGACTTCGTCGTCAGCTTATTAACTCAAAGAGGGGAAGACCAGAACAAGCAAGATTGCCTCAAAAGTCGACTAGAAAAACAAGAACAACGGTTAGACAACCCTTGCTTTAATTCCATTCGTTTCCTTTCTTCTTGTTCGCTGTTTATCTTTTCTTGCGTTTTGGTTTATTTGTTTGCGAACTAAATAAAGTTGCGATGTGTCTTTCTGAGGAAATTTCCAGATTGTTATGTTCCCTCTTGAATTCGCGCCATTTTTGGCGCGCACGCGTGCCACACAGGAAACCCGTCCAAGGTAATGGGATTGAGGGGTTCTTTTCTGGTATTTGTACATCGCAGTACAAAGAAGACGCAGTCGCGTATTTTCTCCATAAAGGGAAGCCAGTCAGCTGCAAGTTGTTCGAATTTGTACCGATGAAGAAAAATAGTTTTCAAACGGCCGCTCGAAATCGTCCGGTAATATAAATGCATCATTTGTTTCTCTTCTTCAGAATCAATGAGTTAAATAGCTTGCTGAACAAGCAGAACCAACAGTTCGTCCATGTCCTTCAGTCCATGAGACATATTGAAGATTTCCTCAACAGTTCAAGCCCTTCATCATATGACACGACTTCTGTGTCGTCGCTATCGTAATGGGTTTCAGTTCGAGAGCGTTTAAACTTGGTTTCCGTCCGCTTGCATGGCGGTAGCCTGGCAACGGCTTTAAGTCGTCTAGGAAGTTGGAAGAATTCACCGATCTGTGCCGGACAGAGATGAGAGATACGTCATTCTTCCGACGTCGTTCCCAAAGAAACAGTCATTTAGCATTTCAGGTGAACTTTTTATGGTAGAGAGAAATACACGACCAATTAGGGTATGCGAAGCAAACGCAAATAGGGTACAAACAAGTTTCGACAACCATCTGAATCTCGTTCTTTCATTGTAATTGTTGTCCACCCAGAACTGATTCTACTCAGTGGTATTATTTATGCATATGTTATTTATTTTCGAAAATTAAATAAAGTCCAAGTTCCGTTACGTAAAAGAAGCAATGGCGACAGATTCCCGGAACACGTAATGCTTTTACCGATCTGAGGGCCACCCAAATGGTACTTTGCGAGCACCCTGTTTTTCCATGTGAGATCCGAGAATTTTGATTTTATAGGATTATTCAAAGTTTCAGGAGGCTAGATTCCGCTAAGAAAATAGCACGAAAAAAGCGATATCGCACGTGTCGCGCAGCGAAGAGGGCGATAGGGCGATATCGCCTTTCTGGGTGCTATTTTCGGCGGAATCTACCGACTGAACGCTTTGAATATACTTGAATCCCATGATATCTCGTCCTCAAATTACACAAAAAAGAGATGTCATAGAGGATGCTAAAACAAATTTGAACAAATTGCGGCAAAAGTTCAGTCACTACCCCGAGCGTCGGGAGCGAGCGCAACCGATGGTCATTTCTGGATTTTCTTTTTTTTTTCAAAGTTCTGAATAATTGTCCATAAGGTTGTGTTAAATATGTTTGTATTTCAAATATTTTTGGATTACATTCACTAATAACGCAATAACAATACCCATTCCATTTATTTGTGCTGCCCATATATTATGGCAGGCGTCGTCTACCTAAAACGTACTCTAGCGACGATTTGGCCAGACAAATTTTTCTGCCTGCGCAAATGAGCGATGCATCTCGCATTATTTTGAGATTTCTACGCGTAATTCTACTTCAAATATTATCTGCCTGAGGCTCTTCATGAGTTATACTTATATGAAATACGGTCTACATGTGAACCACGCCGACCACGCGTCTACTTCGACGTACATCGTTGCATATTAAAAATCCGGTTCGACCCACTGAGTCGCATGTGATGTACTGGTAACAGTATTTGTAGCAACACTCGATGTTGATGGCGCTTCACCCTCGGGATCGGTATCGCTATCATATTGTTGATATAGCTGGTAGATATATGTATATAATTTTACAGTAACCGACGAAGCTGCCGCGGTCTCTTTTCCGTAACGATGCAGGGTGCTCCACATTTCACCTGGAAAGGAAAACCCCTTGTTAGCTATCAAGTCTATTCCACGGGGTATTCCACGGGATATTCCACGGGGTATTCCATGGGGTATTCCACGGAGTATTCCACGGGATATTCCTCCATTCCAGCTGATCTCATCTCACGGTGAGCAAAGTATTGTTCGTCAAAACAAAACGTCCTTGCACAGGCAATTTCTGCAGAAACCCATCCATGGAAAATGCTGAATTTCCCATGGTGGAAGAATGGGAAGTGTTCGGATATCCCATGGATATCCTTGTGAATTCCGAACATTTTCCATGCGTTTGCCTTGGGAGATTCAGCTATTCCCATGGATGGGTTTCTGCAGACATTCCCTACGTTGGTCCTGCGATAAGTACCCCAATATTCGCAGTTTTGGGTACCAAAAACTAGCTTTATTTATCGTACAAGTCAAATCAAGTTTACACATTCAAGAAGGGAGGGGCACCCCACTAAGTCTCGGTGCTCTTAACATGGGTTATATGAAAATGAAATATGAATGTTAAATTAATAAAAATGGTTTTATTACAATCGAGTTTATAAGAATTAAAACTGATAGCAAAAGAATAGCACAAGACGTTTACAGTAGCACAAAATATTACTCACCTATCGTAAGGCCTCTCTCCACAATGAAGGAATGTAAATTCAAAAGGTCTTGGGCCAATTCCTGTCACAAAAGATAAAACTATTCAGTGAAAACCTTCTTCCTCTCTTTTTAGCAGAAACAACTGATACAAATTTACTCCATTTTTCTTCCTTCCAACGCAGTCACGCAGATTCGGATCCAGGGAGTGTAATTAGCTCCGTCTGCTCCCTCTTTGTTCACATTTCCAAGTGTTCTTACATTTCTTCTCAAATATCTGGATTCACCAGTGAATGTTTCTATGTGGTCTCTCTCCCAACTACGCATTTACTCCACACAAGTTTAACATGACCATACCGAGTCTCCAAACGTAAAATAGACGAGATCTCTCTTGGCCTCCGCTGCTGCCATCATCTGTAGTATACCTACACATCAACAGTCATAAAAATTAATGGTCCTCTAAGGTACTGATCCTCTTTCTTGCACGCAGGCAAAGGAAATGCTCTGAATGGTCCACGATGATGTCTGGTGCCATGGCAACCTACGTACAACTGGGAGGGGATACCTCCCACCGGGCTTCGAAATTATTATTTTTAGCATTTTTTTTTTTTCGAATGACGCTCCTGCATTAACGATTCCGCAACTACTTCAGCCGGCTAAACAAGGGGTGCTAATTTTGACGCATTTTGAATTTCAAGAACACGAAATTGGCCATGCTTAGTAAACAGCATTTTCGAGCTTGCAAGTAATTCTGAAACTGCAAACAAAGAACTGTGCGCTCCTGGCTCTCTAAAATCAACAACATTGACAACGACCCAGTGATGGCCTTTTAGAGTAGAATGCCTCACTAACACGAATATTTACGTTTACCTTTTAATCTTGGATCACCACCGAATGCACCACAGCCCCAGTTACCTGATAAAAAGAAAACATTATTATTCCCACCCCAACAAGTAATAGACTAGACGAACTTTCGGAAAATCGTACTTCATGAGGCATTTTTTAGTAAAAGCTGGCAACAAGTGCCATCTTATGCAAAATTTTACGCTGAATCCGAATTTTTTTGTTGCCAACGCAGATTTTGCATTTTAAGAGGTGAAATGACGTCATGAATGACAGCTGTCACACAAACCTCTACAATGAATTTTTCGTCGATTTTTCTTTTCAAATTTTAACGGCCAGTGAAATTCAAATGTATAAGTGGCAATGTGATATTCAAAAACATGTATATATATTATGGGATAGGGTGATTGATGGGCGTAGAACGTCATCCAAAATGGTGGATCCAAGATGGCCGCCGTGCCGCCATTTTGGATATCTGTTGATTGTTTGAGGCCATCACGTTCAAAGGCTAAACTTAAAAAAAGTAAAAGACAAAACTTAAACGATTCTGCAATGGCATAAAAAGTAGCAACTGACGATTATGGTGGAAAGAGAATAATATATAGGTAAATATATGATTGTTGTTAGTGAATTTAAGTAGAAGCGCAATCCACAAAATTAGCAAGTTAGTCGTCCCTACTGTAAAAGTTCTCACTATGACTATTGATTCCAAAGCCTATCACTGAGTCAACTACATCTACGACTATTGTTTTAAATGCATGCAGAATATTCCTCTTACACACACAGGAATAATAATGATAAGAAAAAGCAGGGATAAAGGTGGAAATCATTCTATGGCAATTTAGGCGTTGCTCCAGCCTTTTCCGATTTTTTTTTTATAGCCTGGTGGTAGCAACTTTGAACTTATAAGCAAAAGTAGCGAAGACTTTAATTTGTCCTCGCAGTAGCTTTTCTCTCTATGCTTGAAAGCCCTTTCCTATTCCAACCCCTTTCTTGTCTGAGGTTTCCTTTTGAGGTTTTCTGCTGGTCCTGAGGTTTCCGCTATTTTTCGATTATGCCACGGGGGCAGCAGAATGCACGATCGTTTTGAACGAGCTTTTGATATAAGGACTTCAAAGGCACAAAGGCACAGTTTTGTTGCCGGGACTAAGGATGATCATCGAAAAATTGTGATATCGTTTAGATCGTAAAATCAAGCGGCGGTGAATCTGATTCACCTTTTTATATTGATTTGCCTTTTATATATTTAATATGGCTTCATTCGACCAGCAGCACTGCATTTCATACTGTGATACCTTGAATTCATTGTCAGGTATTTATTTCCATGTCTGTTTTGACTACCAGACTGATAGTTTCTAAAAATCAAATTTGACGATATGGCGGCCATCTTGGATCTGCCATTTTGAATATCACAGCAGCGCCATATCCGTATAATACGACAATTTTTCGTATAGAACATTCTAAACTATCCTGTTCAAGTTAAATATTCGTTCGAATTTGAAATATAGCGACAAAACTATTTTAAGGGGTTCGCGAACGAGCTGTCAATCATGATGACGTCATTTTCATCCATTAAAATGCAAAATCAGGGATGGCAACAAGAAAATTCGGATTCAGCGTGAAAAATTACATAAGAAAACTCTTGTTGCCAGCTTTTACTAAAATATGCCTCATGCGCCTTAAATATTGCAATTTTCTGATATTTCGTCTAGTCTATAACACGTAAATCAGATATAAGACAGCAACAAGTTCCATACCTGTGGCAATGGCTGGGAGAATCGTGTTATCGGTGGGCGAAGAGAATCCGCAATAAGCCTAAATATCAAAGAGCAGGAATATGTTAGAAGAATTTCAAAGCACCAGAAAGACAAACTCTGGCACATCTTTGAAAATATTGGGCAACCGGAATAGACCCTATCAAGTACGTTCACCAAGGTGAAATATTTCTACTACGGATTTCACGGAACCGTGGTGCGCCTCGGCCCACAGCAGAACTGATAGCTTTGTCCAAAATACTACTAATAGACATTGCCAGTTTTCAGGTCATTCAGAGAAGTTTTAGAAAAGCATGCCGGTTAGCCTGCTTGCAGGCGGTACTGAGTGTTTTTATCGCGGAAAACCCGGTCCGTTCGATGATCGGACGCCATCTTGGAATTTTGAGGCGCGCGGTCCCGGTCCCGGCGCCCGATCATCGAACGGACCGGGTTTTCCGCGATAAAAACACCCAGTACCGCCTGCAAGCAGGCTACATGCCAGTCCGTGGAGAAAAAATGCAGACAAAAACATAAGCCCGAGCAGTTTTCGAGGCACGCCAAAGTTCAGGGAAATCCGTAGTAAGTGTCCATAATGATTTCCATTTCTCTGATGGGTCGGTACGACCGGTCACCATCGGACGACCGGAATAGACCTCGCTAATTACGTGCACCATGGTAAACCTGTGTATCCAAGGTGCTGTCATAAAGTGACTTGACATAGTTATGGATACCTCGGTCTCCAGAATCATATGCACTTTTCCGGTGGTCCAACGGACTCCGGTTTTGTGTATTGAACATATATGGTCGCATAGCCAACCAGATGCAGTCGCAAGCCTTGTATGGGTATCATTACCTTGTCTAGTTCACGTTTGAGAAAGCCGGTCTTGAATTGATCGATGTAACTATGGAACACGTGCGCATCTATTGCGACTACTTGAGAATGCCGGCGACCCCACGAATCCCTGGAAACAATGGATTAATAATAATATTTTAAAATTGCGAGTTCGGGTCATTTCCAATAGGTCATTATAAAACAGCACTAGTAAAACGCGCGCTCTGATTGGTGGACACGCCGTGTGTTATACCCACACACGATTGCTGACATAGCGCACACGCTAGCAAAACCGAGTTTGAAATGCGCGTGCTGTTTGGGGAAAAGCACTCATCAAAAAGCAAGACAATAACGAATGTGAATTCCCACTCTGAGTTTCCGAGGCTGTTAGAGCCCAGGCAGATCCTGGACAACCCCGTCCAAAGATAGTGACGTTCTTTGGGAACTCGACGACGCCTGTGACGCTCTGCCATCACTTTACCTTGGCGTTTGATCGTTGTGGTCGCCAGTCCATTTGAAGGTGTGCGCATACCCACTGTAGTTACTGTACCGCTGAGCACCTGAGATAACAATTTCAGATCAGAGAACATACAAGTATGTAGCCTGTTGAGGGCGGTTTGTTGTGATGTTATCGCTGACGTGTAGATTTCTGGGAGTGCGCGGTTTTGGGTGAGCGCAAAAATCGAAGCCGGAAGGGAGGGGAGGAGCATTTACGCGCCTCCCGGGGGATCCCACATTTTTTGGATTCGTGGCGACTAGTTCTGATTTTTTATTTTTAATCCGGTTAAAGCATTATTGCTGTTTTTTTTTTTCTTTTTTAAGCGATTCTTTTTTAATCAAACATTAAAGCATCTAAGGCCTACGGCAAACTTCAGTCGCTCTTCTTCTGTCCATCCTTTCATTTTTCAAAGGATGCCGCTTCATACTTTATAATTAAAAACTTTCTATTGTCTCGGACTGGAGCGGTGCGACTCTGGTACGACGTCTGCCGTAGGCCTAACGGAACAGCACATTAGAAGGTAAAAGTGAAAGTACTGATAATACAAAGTGTGCCAACCTGTTATAAAGATACATTCATTGTTGTCGATCCTCTCGCAGAACAGTCTGGATAGTATCAACTCTGGACAGATCAGGAACCGGATCTCTTCCTGGACACAACCCTAGAAAACAGCCACAACAGCTCAACATTCATAAGCGCAGCTCAGATGTTTCCAGGGGGTACTAGTCACGGGCACACAACGAGCACCCCCTCCTTAAATGTGTTTAAATGGCTTATTTTGGTGTTTGCAAGTGTTTCTGTTCCATAAAAATGAGTTTTAAAAGTTGCTGGGAAAAAATTATCTGTTCCTTTTTCCCAGGAGACACCTCCAGTTATATTTTCCCAGCAGAACCTCAGCTCCAATTTTTCCCAGCCAGGAGGTAAAAAATGGGATTCTAAGTTGTCATTTGAAGAAAATAACCACGGAAAAAAGTAGAAAGATAACAATTTCCCAGCAACGAGGAATTAATAGCAGAAAACAATCGACAACAGGATTGTTTTCTTTAAGAAACGTGAAAAAAATTACCTAGCAGATCATTGTCAGAATTTTTTTTTCCAGCAGATCTCTTTGTCAAATTTTTTTCCCAGCCAGCAAGAGAAGGGGCTGCGGAACAGATATTTTGCGGAACAGATCCGTTGTGTGCCCGTGACTAGTGCAATGTTTAGTCTATTTAGTCCGTTTTGGATAACATTTCAAGATCGATGAATGATGTTTTCGAATGAGTAAATTCTTGATTTTCTGAACGATAAAACATGTATTCCTTTAATTTTACTCTTTCTTTCGCATATCTTCAGAAGTTGTCCAAAAACGTTTTGCAACAATAGTTTTGCAGTTGATGAGTGATATTCAATCGAAACTGCTCATGGAAACGGATGGTTTCTCTGACTGGAAGACCCGCTTCTTTACCATAACTCGAAAGGCATCTTGATAAGAACCCTCTTACCTCGCCTATTACACCACCGCCGATGTATTTATTCGCAAAGTCAACCTGAAAACGATAACATTTTGTTATTAATGCATAGTAACAATATTTTTCTTAACAATTAACAATACTATCATCGTGCTTGGGAGCATTTAAAAAACTCAATGCGCTTGCAAACAAGAAACTAAGAAAAAAACTATTTAAAAAAAACACTACGGTCCATGGCTGAAGTAACGGCGGAAAAGGAAAGTCTTCAGGGCAGCCTTAACAGTGGACAAAGACAAAGAGGCTGACATAAAAATATGTTACTGGCTTCCAAAGCTTGGGCGCGGAGAAGGAGAATGCCCTCTCGCCGTAGTAGCGTTTATCAGGGCGGTACAGGTTCTCTACATACATACATGAATGAATGTATCTAGTGAATGCATCTAGTAAGGATCCTGCAGAGAAGCAAAGCAGAAAGAAACAAATCTTACGCTACGGCTAAACTAGGACACATGTAGCGCGCAACATTTGTGTCCTACATGTTTCCCCGAGTGGCTAAACTAGGAAACATCACACGCGTGTGCCCCGGACACATCAAATGTTTCTTGTCTTGCAAAGAAACATTTTTTTGTATCCGGCTACAAAATTTGTCACGCGCAACAATGTTTCTCGAGTGGCTATACAGGGAAACATGAAGGAAACATGTGTCCGGCTACAATGTTGCGCGCTACATATGTCCTACATAGTTTAGCCAGGGCTTTACTCTTACAAATCTTACCTGAAGGAAGCCGACGCCATCGTCCTCGATGTTCCCATTCGTGGATACGTGAAGCTGAGTGAACTTTGTAGACGACCTGGACAACGGTAGCAAATAAATATTGGTTTGGTAAACATTGGTTTGGTGTCATTGGTTTAGTAGACATTGGTTACGTGTACATTGGTTCCGCATACCCGTAGTCCATCAGAATACACCGTTTTTCGAAAATGGGTACTCGTAAGAGAAATCCGCACCCCCCTCAGGACTCGACACTGCGACCATATGGTCGCCAATGGCGACTAAATTTGGGGCTTGGCGACCACAAGTTTAATTCTAGTCGCCAAATGACACCCCATCTTTCTCAGTTCAACTGAGATCCACGTTTATATGGCGACTAAATTCTGCTTTGTGGCGACTGAAATGTTTGAATTAGTCGCCAATGGCATCTCGCGAAAATAGCTCATGTCGGGCCCTGTCCCTGCCGAGGACCACTGGATTGTACTACATTAACATATGTTATATTTTCAAATGTGTGTCAGTTGATGCTCTAATTTTAGGTACTACTAACCTGTCCCACTTTGGAAACTTATGCGACTCAATAGCTTGTCTATGGAACGTGATCGTTCCAGTCGGCACTGAAAATAAAAAATATTGTTTGAATAGTTAATAAAATCGGCGGTTGGAGAACAGTGCATTGCAAAAACAAGTACTGTTTGATGTCCAAACATCTAAGAACACTCGGAGAATCAAAGGCAGCCGTAGGCCAACTCGTGGCTTTTTTCCCCTTGAAAAACGTACGAAACATCGGAAAATGCTAAGCGGCAATCATTAGTATATTATATACTTTGGTGAAGATATGACCTTGAGTTTTAGGCCCGCCGATGACTCGCTTGATCCCGCAGCTCGATTGGATGGATGACTTCTGCATATATTATGCTAACGAAGGAGTGAGTGGCATCAAGCCCCTCCAATAACTCTCACGAGTTAAAAAGACCCTGGGCGTTGACACAATCCAAGCGTGGAAATCAGCGCTAATGCGACTATCCCCACCAAGGCGTGCCCCAAGGCCAATGATGAGCAGTATTAAAATTCCATGGTAATACTCACTATTCTGTATCACCGAACGGAAATAATGAAGGACGGCCTTGAGCTTTTCACATTTCACCAAACTCGTGCCACCTTTACCGCCTTGAAACAATCTACACGGAAAACATGCAGAAGTATATTGAAATATATTCCCTATTTGCAGGATTTATTCTTCTTCTTACCCTGCTAGCAGAGATTTCTTTCTGTCAGTCTTTTATTGCAGCAAAGCTGTAACCGTGTCTGGTATTTTGCGTGGTCGTTTTGCTTTGCGGCCAGAACAACGATACGAAATACCTCCAGACACGCGAAAATCTTTCCTTGATAATAAAAGGCTGAGCAAGAAACGTCAGCTCACAGGCTAAAGTATATTCTTCTTGATGATCAACTGCAACAAGCTTGCCAAATCAGAGCTTCAAAGTATGGCTTGATTGTTCACAATATGATCAACATGTTAGGTCGGTGGGACCCGGACATAGAGCGGATTTCATGACTGTAGTGAAACCAGTTGTAAAGTTATTGTACCAATTCTGAATACAGCCTATAGGAGTGAGTACAATACTCAAGACAGTCATACGAAACTCGCTTTATTCGAACGACACTGTATCACTTGCGCCTTGAAAACATAGGTAGGCAGAGCGTACGGGAAGCTATTTGCCGGAATTGCTGTCGCACGGTGCAAGGCAGATGGAGAAACAGCGAAGGGCTCATGAAGGTTGACGAAGGTATCTGAATTGGTAACTTACCTATTAAAATTAATGTCAGGGAAATTTGAGTACTCGGAGTGCTTGCGTGAGTTTCGTCTTGGAAACGTACAGAAAAATGCGTTCGCCAGAAGAGAAGCAGCCTAAAGATCACATAAACAGTAAAGTACAGTAAAAACGAAGACTGTTTCAATGTGGTTTAGTGGCATTTGCTGTGTCCAAATTATGCTGAACATTGTGAATAGAAAAAAAGGTTACGCAAATGGCTCCACTAGATAGATGCCTCTTCTGTTGCATCCAAGAAAACGCGAAGGTCTAACCATTTGCAGATGTTAGAGCAAAGTCAGCACCTTCTCCTTGATTATGTAGAAAAAGACCCTGAGTGTTGGTCTGGCTAAGGTTTTAAACCCCTACAGCCCTGCGCTCTACCACTGCGCTAACCGACTGGCCGACTGAGGCCATCAAATCAGTGTTTTCCAGCTGCAACTCTTTACGTCTACCACATCTGTTTTTGAAATAATCACAAGCACCTTAAAAATGTTCTGAAAAACTTTTCGGTCGAAACAAGATCAAACAATAATCGAAAAGTGGATATCAAAACAAACACCTATATTTCTGTTTTTGAAATATACTCATTACAATTTGCTCTAGAACAAACTACATATTGTACAGAAGTAAACCACTCACTTGCTGCTGGCTCATCGTTAGGCTGTGATTCTTTTGCCTCTTCATTAATGGAAGAGCCTATACACACAAAGTGAATCAATACTATGGAAGACAGGGAGATACACTATAGAAACTTCTAGAGTATGTATAGATGTTCATCAATATCCCTGTTGAAAAACCTCAGCAGGTCCCTATTAGAACTTACAGGATCCTATAGGATCTAGATCTATTTAGGTTCCAATAGCAGGGGTGTAGCCAGGAGGAGACACTGGGGGCCGTAGCTCCCCTATCTCGGGTGATTTTCCCATACATTTACTGTATTTGCTGGAGGAAATTTGAAACTTTTCGTCCCATGTTTTCACTATCCCCTCCCCCCCTCCCCCCAACCAAAATATTCCTGGCTATGCCCCTGTATAGGATACTGTAATATCATATAGGATCCTGCTGAGATATTTCATGAGGGAGGCAATAACTCACCGATGTACAAAGAGAGGGTATCTGCAGGGCAAGTCCGACCATTGCTGGAAGGGTGTGGTCAAAGAACTCCTGTCTCTCATTTGAGTCAAGGTACTAAACCATGTGAAAACAAACAATTACATATGGCATCATAATTATACAATATACATGTACAGATTGCATTGGTTGATAAAAGAAAAAAGACAATACATTTACAGCAATTTGCTCCTAATGTTTCCGATTTGAAAACACAGAGAAGCAGACTATCTTTGTGCCAATAATAATAAAAACTGAAAACTATATCTGAAAACTATTAATGCCCAATAAAACAAACCTCGTTAAAATAGCAATGGAGCGCTTCAAAATTCCATCTTGATGAGTAGCGTGCATTGTACTTGAGAATTGCATCCTAGTGAACAGAAACAGATGAATTCACACTTTTAAAAATGATAAGCAAATGACTGAACAAGGTTATGAATAACTAGCAAAAGACATTATTCGCCAGTTTTGTGGATAACATCAGAAGCATTTTATTGTTTTGTAGTTTCTTTGCTAAGAGTACAGAATTTCAAAATTCTTCCACTGGATCTCCTTTTCAGATCAGCATTACCAAAAGCAAGTTATAGAAGTCCTCTTGCTGCTATAAGAATAAAAAGAGAGTGCAACAATATTCTCATGTACAGCTTATACTGTACCTGTAATTCATAGGAAGATTTTATTGGACCAAGCAAGGTTGACTCTATCAATTCCCATCTGTTCTGGACTTTCTTACTTGAATTCTAGGATTTAATAAGAATACAAATAATATATCAAGATGTCTAGTACATAAATGATTGATTCCAAAGCCTCAAAATTCAAACAAGGTCTGTGATGAACAACCTTCTAAAACAGGTCCCCAGACCCTTTATTGATGCATCAAGTTTCCCTTTCCTTCAACTTACCTCAACAGGGTAAAGGTTATTGACAGAGCAAGGCATTCTAACATGATCCTTGTCCCACTTATCTCTGGTAAACACAAATTACAAAACAATCATGTAAGCAAGTACAAGCCTTCTGAGTACAGGTACAGGCAATACAGCTTGGTAAACTGTTTCGACTGCTGATCCTTCAACTGTTGTTTGTTCAGTCTCTCCTGACCAACAAGAGGGTTGAACTCACAGTGAATGATCATTTTTTGTGTGTGGACTAATGCTAAGGTTGAACACTGAAATGATTGCATTGGATCACCTACCTGTATGTGCTGTAAGCAGGCTTGGGAGGGAATGGGAAGTCTCCATTTAATGAAGGCTGTGACCAAATGCATATGAAACTAGTTAAATAAAGATGAGAATGCACATCCAAAAACGTGCATCAAGAAACTACTTCTTCCATGCTGATGTAGAATACACTGCATCTTAGCAAACAAATGCCATGATCTACCATGGCTGTTTCAACTTTCACATGGTATGGTCACTGCATGGCACAGAACCTTGCATTGTCATGCCAATCACAATATGCAAAGTGACTGATCAACTTATCAAAATGCTTAGATATTATGGTGCAGACATGGCACAGAATGCATCGTAAAAGGGGAGGGAGGGACCCCTAAATCTACCTCTACAGACCCTTGCCTCCATGTGGTCATTCAGCCAATCACATCACACATACTTAAACAGGGCTTGACACAATACGTTTATGGTGTGGACATGGCACAGAATGCACCATAACCTTTCACAGTCATATGACATCTGCTAGAGTACAACCTCTTCTTACCCTAATAAGCACAGTATGGTCTGGCTGAGACATGAGCGGCAAAAGAGCTGTGCAGCATGCTGGGGTCCTGTTTAGTGCACACAGTGGAGGACCCTACAAAGAAACACAAGTTTAATAAATGCAACAAACAAACCTATAGAGCCTGTATGGAAACACCACCAACATACGAACACACTTACTATTTAAGCATGGTGAAAATAAAGTACTCAACAACACTAAGAGAATGCTTGCTTTATACAGTAGCACGGCCTGTCAACCACAATGCAATGCATGCCTTGTTGTTATTTTTAAGCTTGGCTTAAAGCAAACTGACAGCGCATAAAGGCCATTCAAACTTCAGCAACTCAAGAAAGAACAAGAATGGTGAAAGAAACAGCTGGATGAACAACAGGCTGACAGGAAGTATGTATGCACCCTCTGCATTGTTGCCATGGGAACCTCCTTATTGTTTGGTCTTCTGCCTGCTTATGTGGCACCAACCCTCCATTCTGTATTATTGACAATATAACAAAAGAATACTCACCCCAGTGACATCAACAGGCTCTGGAGGTGATGGTTCACACTGAAGTTCTTCAGGGATGGACGGAGAACTGAAGCACAAAAAAATGACAGTTTGTTGAAAAAGACAGTGGATGGAAATCTAGTCTGTGAGTAACTAAACTAAACAGACAGAGGGATAAAGGGACATGTGGATGGACATAGGAACAGGGGGATTTTTTAGCATTTTATTTTGCCTTTGCATTTTATTTTACCTTTGCATTTCATCAAATTCAGGAAGAGCAGTCTCTCCCTCACTTTCTTCACTCAAAACGTCTCTGCTACCACATGGCTCCACTGCAACATCTGAACCGGAGCATTCTGAGCCTGCCTCAGGGCTTATAAGACCAGAATTAACTCTAGATCTGAAAATGACAAAAACTAACATCAAAATATATCATCTGATGCAGACTCAATATGAAAATGAGGCAGGTTGCAGGATTACATGTAGACAACTTTGATGTTGTTTTATGTTGTTTTCTCAAGAGGTGGGTTCTTCTTCTTCTTCCACTGTACTCTCCATCATCAAAATGATGCTTATTGAGAGTATGATTAAATATCAAATAAAAATACAGTCACATTTGTTGGAGGTTGGAGGACATGTTCCCTCAAGGAAATTTTGACATTTTCCATTTGTGCAAAATATGTAGGTTTTAAGATTGCCAGAAATGCTTCTAAATTTGTTGACTAATTCTTGCATGATAAAAGCCCAGGAAAGCAGCAGTAAATGAACTAGATGCGAAACAGTAAAAAGCTCCAGTGCACTCAATTGGGATAATATTAAATGACAGTTGTAGCAGTAAGAATATTCAAAATCATTCAAAAAAAGGCAAAAAGGATGGCCTGAATGTGATGTATTCTTGATGTTCCAAATAGGTATATAAAATAAAATAACATTGCACCTTCTTTTCTCAGCTGCCTCTGCAAACAGTTTGCGCCTCTGGGTGGGATCCTCAGGGCCACTCATTCTAGAATGATTAGTTCCACTTGAGGATGATCTCCTGTGTTTACTTGCAGGCTTGGGATCCTTTGCTGTTTAAAGAATACAAAACAAATGGTCAGGTTGGTAGGGCTTTTACTAAAGACTGTTTTTCATATGTCAGGAACTGTTGGAAAGGATCAGGATCCATGGTTTCTTTACCATCCCCATCAATTTCAGTCTTATAAAGAAGCATCGGCAAATGGTGTTCGGGAAAATAGAAACTGTTTCTATTTTCCTGATCACATCCCAAACGATCGCTCATCGTCAATGAAGCTGTTTTTTCGTAGAGCAGATAACCACGACAAAGTTGTGCTGTGTCATGACCATGCCTCAACCACACAACTTCATTCCGTATATCCAGCAGGCCAGGTTCCGTGTCCCTCAACGACCACAATACAACACACACTTTTTTAACAGTTTCTTCAACAAATGTCCCACATCTACTGACATGCAGCATGCATAATTGGCGCGATCAGGAAGATTATATGGAAACCAGCCTTTAGGGGCAAACATTTTGTTGTTTTTTTCATTGTGTTTGCTGTCATTTATTCTGATTTCAATGTGGACAAATAGAAGATGATTGACCATTTAGGTATAGTCCACTCAAAGAGAATAATAACTTAATAGGGATCAACAGATACATGACATTGTACAGTACAGACTTACAGCTTTCAAAACATAGCAGGACTAACAAAACACCAGCTGTTAATCCAACAGGTGACACTATGTCACACTAATACTCATTCAAAAGTCCTTAATTCATTGCCTTAACATGAATCTTTACTATCCTTGCAACAATGTCTGCTGCTCTAGGTCAGATAAGATTGGGAGTATGTATGTGTCAAAGAGTCGCAGTAACTCTTGTGTTACACTGGAAATGTTCTTTCTTTGTTTTTATTCTCTTATACAATGTTTTTTAGTGCTGGGGGGATATTTATTACATTTTTGTGACCCATACCAGGGCATTAGTAGGATTTTATTTGCTGACAAAAAAAATGCATAGAAATTTTAAAACAAGTACCCTTTTGCAGACCAAAATACCATAAAATAACAGAACCCTGCTGAAAATTTAAGCATAGTGGAAGTCATCTTTCAGCAGCTAAAACACTATTTCCCAGAAATCCTATTTTTGCCTTTGGAAAGACCAGCTGGCAAGAGGGTCTTATAAAATTCCCTCCTTGGAACTCTATCAGTTATATTTGCTTTCTAACAAAAGTTTATCTGCACCTAATCTGAGACTACACTAGCTGGATGATTATATAATCGGAAATATTACAACTTGATATTTGGCTATTTTCACTTCTAGAATCCAAGTTTAAAAACACTATTAAAATTTCATATCAGATTACCAGGTGGCTTTAAGATTACACAACTACAAACGAAACACCAGTTGGAACTAAACTAGTAACGTCGATTAAAGCAATGGCGAAACTACCGCCAATAGATTCGATTCGCAGGAGGAATTTCGCTCAGTTGGACGTAGCTTCAACACATTTCTAGATGGGAAAATGTTTTCCTATCAGAACATATGGAAACCTAAGGGCATAGTCGAGGAACTCAAATGTTTTGGAACAAGAAGACGTTGTTCGTGTTATTTCTAGTTTTACCTTCGTCGCGAATGCGATGTTTGACTTTCGAGTCTTGCTGCACTCGTTGTCGCTTGAAACTCTCCTCGATACTCCACTGTTTCAGTCTTTTACGCTTTCTTTCCTCCTCTATTCCAACATTCATCCTTCCTATGCATAAGTTCGATGGCTAATCTGTATTTCTAGTGGTTTTACCCTATTTTAACATCATTTCAAGACTTCGATGTACCTTCTTCAAACTGAGAGCCCGCCATAAGAATTGCGTGGTTACCCTTTCATTGCGCGGTTACTTTGCCAAAGGTTCGCCACAGGGAACCCAGATAAATTTAATTCGAATCAAAGCCGTTAGCTTAGGTAACCTCTGCTACACAGAATTATATTTACAGTAAGAACCCCAACTGGACGGGAGGTAAAACAAGTCGGCTATGTCCAAAAATGGTTGGCCGAGGAGGACGCTCTGACCACTCGGCCAAAGCAGCCCATCGCCTGCCGTCACAGTGGGATTGTCCTGGCATGTTATCAGGGGCGTACGCAGGATTTAAAAAGTAGCAGGCACAGTCTCGACCGTACGAAGGAGTCTGATCAAATTGGATAGGCCAGGCCAAGCTCATGCAGTATATACCTCCCGGAGTACCTAGCCTGCGAAGCAAGCGCAAAGGGGGAAAAGGAGGGGAGGGGAGGGGAAGAGGGCGCGCGAGCGCTTCGCAGGCGTCTCCCGCCCCAAAACGCTACAGGTGGCTCTTCCACTCAAGTTTGTGATTGGCTTGCGTGACAGCGTGACAAAGACTTGTCGAGTGAGCTCCGCCGGAAATGGACCGCCCCCATCACCTCGGGATATAGATACAGAAGGCTGATACTATACGCAAAAACGCTTAACAGGACAGTGGCATGATAGAGTCCAAACTGAGAGTACATAAGCAGGCCGTGAACAGATGTTATTCTTCATCGTTTTCAACGCTGATTAGATCTTTCAGATCATGCAGGGGCGGATACAGGGGGGGGGGGGGGGGTGGATTGGGTGGATATCCATCCCCCTTTTTGGGTAAAAAAACTTAGAAGTTTATCTCCGTTGTCAAGTCTTTTTCTTTACTGAGTGGCTCAGAAACAAGATGACCACTGAAAGGCTGTCAGTGTGTCATCCATTGCCACAGTGTTCATATCCATCGCCACCAGGGTTACGATAAATATATGGAAATCCACCCAAGGCGAATGATGTAAGCTTCCCTTCTAAATGAACGGAATACTACTAAGAAGTATATTCACTTAGTTGTTATTATTATTATTTAACTTAAACACAGGGGACCCTACTCGATAAACCTGATGGTTTCATGGGTCCCCTGCCACCTCCTCTTTTTACTCTACTTGTCAAACAGGTGATTAATGTAAACTGTGTGGAAAATAAACTCAAATTCAAATTCAAATTCAAAGTATAGTATTCAGTGGTTGTCAGAGCGTTTTCTGCACTCACCCCAAACCCCTCTCCCTATTTTGCCGCCGCCTCCATCCACCCCCTTTTTGAAATCCTGGATCTGCCCATGCAGACCTACGTTCAGCAGTACCACGGTCATTGCACTTTATTTCAACTTCATATAGATACAGGTCGATGTCGATAAATACTGCTGTATAGTTCGCCATATACTTTTTATACCGCTACTTGTACTAGCCTGTACTAGCCATGAGCTCCTGTATCAGTTAGTATAGCCCGGCAAAAGGGAGTAAAAGCAAGTTTCAATTGACCTTTTCGCCCTTTCCGTCTCGGTCTCGATGATGCCGGGTCATTCTAGAATCTAGAAATGCGTAGCAGCAAGCGTTTCCGCGTAGAGTCAACTCGGCGGGCGAGAAGCTTGGCCGCCGTCTCCCCGTCGTTTTTTCGGTCGCCCCTGATGTATTGTTTCGTGCTGCAAAAACCTGTCGAGTTTTCTTCGCCTTTCTCCTGGTTTTCTGCCCTAAAACTCAGCGGGAACACGTGCTAGAGAATGCAGGCCACTCAAAGGTACACTCAAACAATCAAACGCTTTGATTAATGTTTAACGCACCAGCGACGCAGCTGTCAAGTCAAAACGTCAATTTCGTTTCTGAACAATGTCTCGAAATGTCAATCACTTTCAGATTGTAAATAATACCTCTAACGGAACAGTTCTGACTTTCACTTGGATTATAATTGAAATCGTAATTATTACTGTAAGAATAAACACGGTTTTCTATTCCTCAGTGCTTTCGCCGCGCGACTTTTGATTGCGCAAATACCGTGGATGTCGTCGAGGGTTTGTACTCAAGAAATACGGATTTTCCGACGAGTCCTCTTCGTCTTCGTTTGTAATGTAATCGGACCTGGCGACACGTGAGAGAGGTCGCAATGCGCGAGCAGCAAATCTGAGCGCTTTAAGTGATAGTGGTGTGGTTGAACACTGACCCCTGGCGAAACACAGTTTACAGAGCTCGTTTCTGCACTTACGAGTCAAAATTTCAGCCTTAGAAAACCACGACCCACTCCCTGGGATAATAGATCTAGTCATGGCGAAGGCAGAAGTTGTAAATGGCGAGATAAATGTGACTGTGACTCCTCCGGATTCTAATTCTAATGTCGCTGGCATGGACATTGAGCAAGTCGAAGTACAGGACGACCGAGGGGGATGGGGCAACAAAATCGAGTTCATCTTGGCCACTATTGGCTATGCCGTAGGTCTCGGAAACGTCTGGCGATTCCCGTACCTGTGTCAAAAGAATGGAGGAGGTAAGAGTGTTTGCAAAGCCCTAAAATACGACTTTCAAACAGGTTTGACTTGTACGTGCTACATGTCCCTAACTGCCGAGGTCATGCGGCCCTATCCCGTTTCACCGCTAATCGATTCGAAATGCGCGATACATTCTCCGTGCAACGGGTTATCAAAATCTACATTTCCTGGAGCCTACTAAGTATTTGATGTTTTCTAAACTTGTGGATTACTATTGTTTTTCCATGCATGCGCGAGGTTTTTTTTTTGTAGTGATCATATCGGATGAGGGTTTGGCGAAGTAACTCGATGGTTCATCCCGATCGGAAACGTCTTATGTCAATTATCATGTTCTGGGTTTCAAAGTGAATTAAACCTCTTTCCCAGCACGTCAGGGATGGATGGCTGCAAAGAAGCTTTGGTCTTATATTAGCATTTACAGCGCGTAGGGACCAGTCGGTTTTAAACATAAGCACAAGTGAGATGCGAGTGGAATTAGAGATAAGCTTTTCACGACAGATTACTACTTATAGACGCAACATCCTATTTCACTTTACCATAAAACGGATTTCTGTTGCCCGGGTGTTTGATAAGTGAAATTGTTTTTAACGAAAAATTAAATGCAAAAGCACAAATTAACTTCGAGCTTTGTGTTTTTAAAATTGTTTGCTTTTCAAAAGCAAATGTATATTCTAACAAAGGTTTTTAAGTTTGAAAACATTAGATCTTGGACAAGGACCGGGCTGAAGATCAACGATATAGAATTTCCTGTGCGAACTACAATCGCTGAGCATTCGCTGAAACTCGGATAATTCTTAACAGCAAGCATATTTCAATTCATGAGCTTTTATACGATCTCGCGTCAGACCTTCATTTCGTGATTTAGAAATTTTCACTTTGTTATTTTAAGAAGTCGTTCTTGTAGTTGCGCTTAATCTTTGTTTACATACAATAGTTGTGCCAATTATAGTAGCGCGCTTGCCCTAAGTGAAATTCTCTGAAGCGCATTGTATTTTTCTGTAAAAGTTTAATTGCTCTACCGCCCTCGTCTTTGAGTCTTTGTAGTGCGGACTTATAAAGTCATTTAATAAACAGTTATTTATAGAAACTGACAATTAGTTAAGCGATAGAAGTCTATACAACGAATATAACGAATAATAAACTTGTTTAAAGGAGTAATCTCTGCATGTTATCCATCTTTTTATGCAGTGGGCCGGTTCCACTCAACTATGAATCTTATGAACACACAAACTTTAAACTTCATAAAACTCATCTTCGTTATTTTAACCGGAAGAAATTCATTATCAAAGACATTTGTTCCGTACTCCATAGTTCTCCTTGATTTATTTACGAATAGCATTTTCAGTACGCCATTAGACCATGCGTTAGTCTTTTTGACCCTTAACATTTCACTCTGAAACGCGAAAAACTAGTCACTGAACTCCAAACATAAACATAAAGCAAAGCTTTCTTTGACAACGCATTACCGCGTTTTAGCATTTCCCTGTCATGTGGTATTTGCGAAATCGTATTCAAAATTATTAGTCACTCAGAAGAGTCGATACAGCTCCATATGCTCACTTCAGTAAAAGTAAGCAAAAGTAAGCAACTTTATTAACGTCTCAAATCTTCTAGCCGTGCACGAGTGCACTACTAATCGGGGAGACGGTGCACTACTTACCCCCCTTTCTCTATCAGAGCTCCAGGTGAAAGGAATTCAAAGCTATAAGCAAGCTACTCGGAACAGAGAAAAGTCGATACGGTTGGTCGATCCGGGATTCGAACTCAGGACCGTACGCACAGTGTGCCGTGCACAAACACACTGCGCCACCTAGCCGTACCTAGTGCAAGTGCAAGCAATATTGAGCATGTGAAGCGGGTTAATGTGTCCCTAACTAAGTTGTGATACACTAGGAAGCCAACTAGAGCTGGAGGGCGAGATGTGATGAATTTGTATTTCGTAAGCGCTTATCTGATACGCACACCGCGAGCGGACGTAAAAATAGCTTTCAAGGTTACGCTATTTTGCAAGCGCAGGTCAATTGTACGCCGGCGCGGCACGTCCACAGCTATTAAAATGTAATTTCCGTAAATGACAACATTTTCCAATTTTCCTCGGAAAACCTGTTCCTTACACAACGGACCTGTTCCTCAGTAAAACTCTTCCTATCCCCTTTTCGCTGCTGGCTACCAAAAAGTCAGTGAGACCTTTTTTTTTTTTGTTCCTCCACTTTGCGACTTTGCTGGCACTGAAGAAATCACAGAAATGCGCTTGCAAAATCACCCGTACACGCCTTGTCGTTCACTCAGATCGTCTTCCAAGCTCCTGCTCCGCGTTCCACGATCGCACACAAAAACTTATGGGGACAGGGCCTTTTCCCACTGCGCTCCCACATTGTGGAATGATCTCCCAATTAGACGCAGTGAAAGTGTTCAGGTTTTTAAAACTAAACTTAAAACACACCTGTTTAGTAAACATTTTGTTTAATTTGTGTTTTAATTTTTTGCTTTTCTTTCATTTTTTATCATTTGATCCTGATTTCAATTTTAATGTAATTTTATATATTTTAATGATACTTTTTTATATATATTTTATTTTTTCTACACATATATCTAATATACATTTGTAAGAGCATTGAGGTAATATAATGCTCCAAATACTTATTATTGCGAGCGAGCGTTAGCGAGCGAGCATACTAATCTTGACAAGTCCTAACACGCGAAGAGCATTCTGGGATAGCCGCAAGATGATATCCGTGCAGCGTTGAGATTTTTCGTCTGGATGACTGGAACAATGGGATAATCGATATCCAATCGATATCAGCTGGGGGTCACATTTTCAAGATGGCGGCTGCGGCGGCTACGCGATGGTACTCTGGTTCTTCGACTTAAAACTGTTCTCTCAAGTCCTGAGAGTGGACTTTTGTTTCTACGTAAGTTCGTCGTTTCTTTCACTTGCAATTTTAAACCTCCGTTATTATATATTATACCACTTGACCTTTTGTCCCGGAGTTTTTGCTGTGTTTCGACGATAGATTCCACGGCAACCAAAGCACATTTCGCTTTCTCTCCATAGGCATAGGACTGACCTTCCCTTTTCATAATGAATGCCAAGCAAGACAAGCATATTATGCGGGAAGGTTGTGATTACAATAGATGGTATACAAGCAGCGACAAGCAGACAACAGTTATCGAACCTAGATATAGCTGATTCCTGATACAATCATTGAAACAGAATTGACATACTGGATTATTTCAAATTAATATAACAACACGATCAACATCTAAACATCCTAAGGCTTTAAATAATTTTGAGATCTGTGCAAGAAACTCCATACAATGGTTGTGACAATTGTACTAAACAGTCTATTGCATTTGCACTCTCATATTCAGTCACCTCATGAAGCTGCATTACATAGACAATATTATGCCATGTGGAGATCTTTGAGTGATAAAATTTATAAATTTTGAGCACAAGATGATCATATTTTTAGCTACCAGTGACAAAAGAAATCATTTGCCTTGGATATTGCTCTTCTGATGATTTCTACAGAGGAGGCACATTCTCTATTGCCGCGAGCACTTCACTTTCTATTAGAAACTTCTAGTTATTATTATTATTATTAAATGCAATTTTGCGAATTCTTTTCAGGTTTCTCTCATATACATCAGAGTTATTTTTCGATTAGCAGATAATTTTACTAAAACAAATTTAGTTTGTTTCTTACTTCAATTTGGTCTTCCTGTGGTATCCTGATTCGTGCTGAGTCGCGGGCGCTCCCAAAAAGGGTCATTCCGGCGTGAATAATTTTCGCGGCCCGGCCGGGAAAAAAACGCTTGATCCTCGAGCATGGATCTAGGGTAAGTGAGCCAATCCAGCTGTAAGCTCAAAGCATGGTGTTTTGGTAGAACTGGCCTAGAAAATTATCAGCTGGAGTTTGAATATACTGTAGATGCAATTGTTATATAACACTAGTCTCATAATGGGCTCAGTGACCAGGAAGGAAGTGGCCCTGTTGTCCAGGAACTGGTACCACCTAATCCTCATCCGCAGGCGTCTCGGTTGCTTTTGGTTTAGCTTTCTTGTCAATTTTTGACTTCCTGTGTGGTTTCAATTTTTTGTGTGATATCTGAAAAAAAACGAAGCTAATGATATCATATGAAACAATCTCCAACCGAAAATTGTCGTTTTTCAACACCTCACGGCCAAAACCATATTTGGAATCATTTACCTTATAAGGAAGTGACAGGAGATCCTCTTTTGATAAGAATTTCGGCAAATGTAGCAAGAAAACTGTGAAATTTTGAATGAAAACTTGCAGAAATCACAGAGACTCGAGTTCTCGATCTGTCCGCCATTGATTTTGGCTTGGTAACCACGCTAAAATAGCCCACAGCTAGCCCGCGCGACTCGACCCAGTCCTCCCAAGTGCATTCGGCAAAAACGACAATTATTCAATGATATGGGAAATGAAGCCGAACCAAAAAGATATCGAAAGTCTCAAAGTTGCGTGACATTCGCGTGACCGCGCCACGTATATCGTCGCGTTATGGTTATGCCTAGTCTCGCCTCTCCAGGCTTCTCTGTCGGGTGTCACGCTAGGCTGATGACGTCACTGCTCGCCCCACGTAGACTGCCATGTTGCCAAAGCGCGCAAAGCATGACGGGAGCTGAAAAGAGTGACGAGGCTAGGTCATGCCGTGATAATATTTACCTGTGTGGCAAATCTCCTCAAACGAAACCCTCCCACCTCAAAATTATCATATTTCTACACCTTGTCTCATAACAATTGCCCGGCTATACGAGGGTCACGCCGTTTAATTCATCATTGCGTTGCTTTGCTTTGTTTATTTTTACACTTTGGTCCATATGGCCTTGCTTGCAAGTCACGACGTTAATCCGTCTGGTTCTTTGCTCCCTTTAGATGCTACGAAAATGTTTCCTCCGTGAATATATCTCCCTAATTGCTAATGTTCGCAAATGTGGTACAAATATAAAGCGTTTCTACAGCAATACTCTCTACTTTTGTTTTACCGTAATTCAAGTCACGCCCTCCGGTCATAAATGAGTAGCCTGTGAAAATGTGTTTAGGAATGCTTTCTATTAGCACACGGCATCACAGAATATCCCGTACCTAGAGCTCCCTTGCTCTACATGGTAACTTTGCGGGTTGGCTCTGGTGACTGCCTTTTAATTCAATTGAGGGACTTCGCTAATTGGAAACTTTGTGCGTGCGTATACAGATAAAAACGTATCTGGAGACTTTGCTCTGGGGAAGAGAATGGCATACAATGACATGCGCAGTGCACTAATGATTCCTCTCTTCCAGGTGCATTCCTCATCCCTTACGTCTTGTGTCTTGCACTGCTCGGGATCCCTTTGTTTTTCATGACATGCGCAGTGCAGTAATGATTCCTCTCTTCCAGGTGCATTCCTCATCCCTTACGTCTTGTGTCTAGCACTGCTCGGGATTCCTTTGTTTTTCATGGAGTTGGCGATTGGACAGAGCGTGCGTCAAGGGTCGATCGGCGTCTGGAACTATATTCACCCCTACCTGGGAGGGGTGGGGATATCTTCTGTCATTGTGTGCTTCCTGGTTGCCATGTACTATAATATGATTATCGCCTGGTGTTTTTACTATCTGTTCGCTTCCTGGCAATCGCCCTTACCTTACGCCGGCTGTCCGCAAGTCTATCCGAACGGTAAGCTTTGTTGGTTTCCCTGTGGTCATATTCGAGTAGATACTTCATATGTGAAACATCCTACTTTATCCTACTGTCTTTCATACAACATTGAGAGCGATTCACACAGAGGTACACTTGGATGTACCATATATGAAGTGGCTACTCTTTTATTCTTTCTATTGTTTTCATTTTGTTATATTAATAGCGAGTGAGATGATGCACGCTGACTGCCTCTGAATATTGTTTACTTTTTTATTTGCTTTTTTTACTGCTTATTTGATCTAGCCACGAACATCAAATGTATTTCTCCATTCCAATTCCACACTGGAAATATCTACACAAACCCCGCTCTTGTGTTATGGGAAATGCCGCTTATTCCATAAAAGGATTTCTGCAGAAATATCCTGTGTTCGATGATGGTGGTGGATATCAAAAATGAGTTGTCGTTTTGGCCAAATGCCTAAAAAAAATTCTTGTTTCTTTTTCTACGAAGTGTGTGACATGTAGCAGATTTGAAAATGATTATTGAATTATGTAATGCGCTATCCTCTTCAATGTAGGTACATCCGGGCCCTCG
Source organism: Scolanthus callimorphus (assembly GCA_033964015.1). NCBI lineage: Eukaryota > Metazoa > Cnidaria > Anthozoa > Actiniaria > Edwardsiidae > Scolanthus > Scolanthus callimorphus. The sequence continues at coordinate 27,563,834 of CM066918.1, read as the reverse complement.
CACGATCTCCCAGAGTGCGGTTTAGCGGGCCGTACTCAGTACTACTGGTACCAAAAGGCTCTGGTTATTTCCCCGAGTATAAGTGACACTGGCTCCATGGTGTGGCCCATGAGTTTGGCGCTCCTGCTCGCCTGGATAGTGGTGTTCCTGTGTATGATGAAGGGTGTCCAATCAGCAGGCAAGGTAAGGTCCGGTTCACACGCGTTACAATAGAAAGTCAATTAAGGCCGAGTTCACACGCGTAACAAAACATTTTGGATAAGGAGGTTGCTGGGATACGATGTTCCAGGGTCTGGATGGGGTTAAATACTAACGACAAATGGGCTTAAAAGTTAACGACTACCGACAAACTTGGATAAAAATACCGATTAACGACAAAAAATGTTTACCGGTTACCGACATTTTTACAAAAGTTACTTCAGCCAGGTTATTAGATAAAACGCATTCTGTGAAATAGCGAGTGCTTTGAACTTTTCGGCGCCTGGGAGTAGACCAGAGATTACTGATTTCAATGGGTATAACTGACCCTCTGGGCATCCTTAGTTGATCTTTCAGGGGATAAATAGTCGTCTGTTCACGAAAAAAAAAATCAGACAAGAGGACATGTGCGCGCATGCGCAAACCGACAACTTAAAAAGAAACTCATTCCCGTGTCAATGTAATGCCTACTACTGGAATATGAGTGAAAAACATGCTAAACGGCAACTGTGGAAAACATTTCTGCATTATCGTGAGATAAGCTACTACTAGTTAAAAAGAAAACCAACAACGTGTCCCACATGGATCTCTAACACACTCTTCAGGCCTATAAATACGTTGGTGATACATAATTAATTAGTTGATTGTTCACTAACGGTACAAGGGGCGTCCTTATATGGTCTGGTGGCCGAGCGTACTCTCACCCATAGGTATCTAGCTACTGAGCAATTCAACACTAGGATAGCGACTGTCAGGGCCGAAATCTCTGGCGTGGGCGTAAGAACCGTACGGTCGCCATACGACGCTTCAGCTCTTTGTCTGGAAGTATGGTCCTTTTTTTTTCTTCTTTTTCCTCGAGTCAAGTTAATGCCTAATTTGCATTGATGTGGACAGGCAAATGATTTATATTACTTGCACGACTCACAAAAGCAGTTCAAAATTATTTCCATCATTTTATCACAAATAACAAATCGCCTTACCACCGGCACCGAGTTAACCTGCGAAAAGCTATCCACTTCGCTCCAAAATCCCTCATTACATCTCATAACCATAAAACACAATCAAGATAACGGTTTATACACCAAGGAATTAATACACCTAATAATTAGAGCGCATTTCAAATCTCTAGCCAATAGATAGGAAGTGGAAGCCATTCGGAAACAAACCAAAGAAGCAGAGAAAGTCAGACTTGTGGTTAGCCATGCGTGTGCTCTGGTAGCATTCCAGTATTTCAAATAATAAATACACACTTTTTATTGCTAGACTGCATATTTTCATAGTTTAACTTTATACGAGGTTAATTATTAACTTAGTTTTATCGATTACCGACAAAGACCGCACATCTTAACCGATCGCGAATACCGACAACCGACAACTGATATCCAGACCCCCCCCGGCGGAAACCGCTCTATAACACGCTGCATACCTCATCAGTTGAACTCTTTGTCACTACTTTATATCTACTACAGGCAGTCTACTTCACAGCAACGTTCCCCTACTTGGTATTGATTATATTTTTTGGGCGTGGCGTTAGTCTTGAGGGGTCCGGTGATGGGATCGCGCACATGTTTAACCCACAGGTCAGTAGAGCGATGCATTCTCGTACCCAGAGCTCCCCGGCTCGTCACCTCGCGAGGAAAGCTCTGGTGACAGCCACCGACGCATGCTCAAAAGAAAATGGTGGTGTGCCTCACAATTACTTTTAGAGCGATCAAGTCGAAGGCATAGGTTGAAGCTACTTTTATGTACGCGTGCGCGACATTTCAGCCAATGAGCGAAGGCCCTCAAATGGATGTCACCAGAGCCTCCCCTGTGAGGCGAAGAGCCGGGGATCTCTGGGTTCGAGAATGTAGAACGATGTTGCCATATCAGGTTTTCCATTGCGCGTGTCTGTTGGCTTTTTTTGGTGGTTGAAGTGCAGTCTCGTACCCAGAGCTCCCCGGCTCGTCACCTCGCAAGGGAGGCTCTGGTGGCGGCCATTTGAGGGCCTTTGCGAATTGGCTGACTTTGAACGTTGGGGCATGCGAAGAATCTGTATCAAATCTCGCGCATGCGTCAATGGCTGTCACCAGAGCCTCCCCCGCGAGGTGACGAGTCGGGGAGCTCTGGGTTCGAGAATTACCGAGAGTCAAAGAAAGCATCCATTTCCATCGGCTGGTTTAAGGAATGTAGGGCGGTATTTTGGATTGAATAAATTTTGTATGTAAATGATGATTTCGAGATGTCTAGAAGAAACGTACTCGTCTGCTAAATCGAATAAAGACAATAACAGACTCTGGCATAAACATGTTCTTTGTGATTCTTGCTGCCAATTCGCAAGTAGATTTATTTTTTCAGTTTGCCCTCACTTCCTCCCTCATCACCGAGCTTCATTTTCTAACGTCTTTTAATTTTATCTTGCAGTTTGAAAAGTTGGCAGAACCACGAGTGTGGCTAGAAGCAGCTACTCAAATTTTCTATTCCCTGGGCGTGGCATTCGGTGGTCTAATCGCCATGTCAAGTTATAATCCTGTTCATAATAACTGTCTACGAGACGCCGTTATGGTTTCGTTAATTAACTGTGGCACATCTGTGTTTGCGAGTGTCGTTATTTTCTCCATTCTGGGATTTAAGGTAAGCATGTGCTACAAGAGTGCGAAGCCTCTTTTAACAACCCTGCTACACAGGGAATTTCTGCAAAAACCCATCCATGGGAAAAGCTGAATTTCCCAAAGCACACGCATGGGAAGTGTTCGGAATTCACAAGGATAGCCATGGGAAATCCGACACTTCCCATTTTCCTGCCATGGGAAATTCAGCTTTTCCCATGGATGGGTTTCTGCAGAAATTTCCTGTGGCTAGCAGAGAGTTTCTTTCTGTCAGTCTTATTACTTGGTACTATAGTACAGTAGTGTACGCAGGATTTTTAAATAGTTGCAGGCACAACCTTATGCATGCGTGTGCAGGTTTTACGAACCTACAGGCCAAGCTCGTGAATGCAGTGCAGTACTTTTTCCAAAGTGAAACGAGCGACACGCCAGGCTGCAAAGGAGGCTACGTGCCTGCAGGTCCGTGGGTTTTAAGTAACTCAATTTGAGCACTTTTATCATTGTTCTGTTCTCAGGCTCACCAATCGTATACAGAATGTATAAGTATATTCAATGATAACTCTACTGTCCCTACAAACAAGACACTGGAGCAAACGTGCTTTACCCTGGAGCACTGGCTGAGCGAGGTACGCATGCGCAGTATTAGAACGCTAGTTCCCTGAGCCTTCGGTCGTATGGCAACCAGCTGAGGCCTTTGGCTCGTGCGTAGCTACTCCATGTATGGTACATCCTACTGTACCTTGCTCATAGACTGCAACAGTATGTACTATATATGAAGTACTTGCCGGCTAGCCCTCAGCTTCTGCTGACCTGAAACTACCGAATGCTTTGGTTATACGATTGCCACACACATTGCTTGCTAAACATTGTTTTTTTGTGGCGATTCTTCTCATAAACGTAGACACCGTTTTAGGTGGACAGCAACAGAATGAAACGCAAAGTTTATAATCACACAGAAAAATATCAGCAAATATTTATTGCACATTATTCTAAAATCGTTTGATTTCGCAGGTTTCCTTAAAAAAGTTATTGACTTATATAATACATGTACTTCTTAAAAGAGTCGATTTTGACATTCTTCTAGTCAAATAATCAATATAGTATGCATACAGTATGTTCAGAAGCAGAGCGTCTACCAGAGGTTTGAGTTGTAAAAAACCGAAAGCTGCATGATTATTATCTGATGTGTTTCCAAATGATATATCCCACTACTCCGGCTCCAACTGCGCCCAGTACACATTTGGTGTTGAAGGAGAGAAGTGGTTCGTGAGCCTCAAAGGTCTGGACCTGTTGGGTGATAACTGGCTCCATGATCTTGGGGCGTTTGTAACCAGTGAGGGGTCGGTAGAGGAGAGGCTTTGAAGAGGCTGTGGAAAAAGCAACGTGATCGTTTCAGAAGGGGGCGTAGGTCATAGTAAACCATTTTGGGGGCCTTTGGTATTAAAGAACAGTGGCAAATTTACATTTCTCGACGGGGGGATCAACTTCTCAAGAACTTTGGCTGTTGGAGCCACATTTAGAAATACATTTTGGGTAGAATCCGTCATATATGGTACACTATGGAACCCTTTTTTCGTGCTATCTTAGCGGTATCTGTAGCCTCCTGAAGCTTTGAATAGTCCTATAGTATCCTCGTATAAATAATCTCCCATGTCTGGAAACACAAAATCTCCCATGTCTTATATAACGAGGATATACTGAGAAGTAACACAGCCAATCATTTGCGCCATCTGCGGGCAATGGCAATTCGCCGGGCAAATGGGAGCGACGCTAGCCGCTCCACAGAGGCTGCAGCAAAAAAAAAAAAAAAAGAGGAGACAGAATCAAAAAAACATTTGAATTTGTATATATCTTTCTACCTGGAATTACTGTTTCGGTATCCTGAGCCCTTGCTGCGTTGAAACTGTTTTTCGGGATAGTGTGAAGGATGAAGTTGGTCTTGAAGTGTTTACGGGAGAACATAGCTGGCTTGGGAATTTTGAGATCCTGGGAGGGCGGTTCGTTCATCATAGCTCTTCTGGCTTTTGTGAAGTAACGCCGACGACGGCTTTTACGGTTTATCGAGTACCTGTTGATAAGATAAAATTGTTGAATTGAAACTGAGACTATAGCCCTGGCTAAACTAGGACACATGTAGCGCGAAACATTGTAGCCGGACCAGTATGACGTTTCCTTTAGCCACGCGATAACATTTTTGCGCGCGACAAATTTTGTAGCCGGGACACACAGAAATGTTTCTACGCAAGACAAGAGACATTTTATGTTTCCGAGACACATGCGAGCAATGGTTCCTCGTTTAGCCACTCGGGGAAACACATGCGGGGCACACAAATGTTGCGCGTTACATGTGTCCTAGTTTTGTCATAGCGGTTAGAAGTGTTGTGAAGTGTTAATTATTTGTATTTTTGGTTTGCTTTTACATTCTCATTGGTCGCTCACTTCTATCAGCCAATTACATTTTGAACTAAACGCAGCTGTGTCCATACTAAAAGATCCAGCTCCATAGCTTGCGGGAACTGTCCTGCAATTTTTAGCGGAGGAAAATAGAAAAAGTAGCGCTTGTCATAGTTGTATCCTCAGTCGGCAATTCCAGATCATCTGAACTCATCTAGAATGTACAAGTTACTTATTGTACTTACAGGTGAAGTTTCAAGCCAAAAGCCACCGATGTGAAAACTCCGCAAATGTACATCCAATACTTGATGCATATAGTTTCGCACCATTGCACTGAAACAGAAATTTTCAAGCTTGTGTTAAATATATAACTGAATTTGGCAAATAAGAATTCTTCTAATGTTTGCCATTTGCAGTCCTTAAAACGAGTATTTTTACTTACCTAACATGAAGCCTAAAGTATAGGGGACCACAGGGCTACCGTCAAGATAGAGATTCACACAACAAAACACGAAGATCAAACTAAATATCGCTTTTCTTAGAAGTCCCATGCTGAAGCAAATTTCGTGAAACCGCTCAACACAAGTGTACGAGAAAACTCGCGAAGAGAATTGGGTGATTAGTGATTATGACGTCATCGCGCGCGAGTTGTAATTTCTTTGTGACGTCATTAAGCGCGCGCATTAGAATATGTTTCGAGCTCCCGACTGAAGCGCATGCGCAGAATAACATTATTTAGTTCATTCTCGTTCCCAGAGCTCCCTGGCTCATCACCTCGCGGGGGAGGCTGTGGTAACATTGTGGAATGTAGATTGTGGATTTTGATTCTTTTTTTTTTCGCGCCAAATTGTTACTTTTACAGTGGGAATGTGGGGTTCAACGCGCGCAGTGTCCACCAAAAATTTTAACCCTGTAATTTGTATCAGCAAAAAAAATCGAAATTCATACTACACAATCTAAAAATAGATCATCTACCAAGGCCGTAGCTAGACATTTTTGTCTGGGGGGCAAGCCTTTGTCATTCTCTTTATTTGCTTGCTGGGGGGGGGGGGGGGGGGGGGGGGGGGGGGGGGGGGGGGCAAGCAGGTTTTTTCCCACGTGTTGACACTAAAAATTTTACATCGCTGGGGGGGCAACTGCCCCTCAAATATGTACATAGAAAATAGCATTTCAACGGTGCAGCTTGTATCAGTTTAGATATTATGAGGTGATGACTGATCTTGTAAAGACAAAAAGTACTATGGTTGCTTACGAGAGCTTAAAAACAATAGAAAATGTTTGTTGGTGATTTGAAATTGTGGTCGCTAACGGAGCTGGTCGCATTGATAAGGCGGTCGCTTACGAAAGCTTGAAAAAACAGAGTTTATGTGACATTTCAAACGGGGTTTCGGGAAAATGGTCGTTATGGGAGCTGGTCGCTTACGAGAGCGGTCGCACAGAGAGCTACGTTTTTATGTAAAAGAGTGCAATGAATCGCCCCAATGTAAAGACCATGTGACACCGCAGATCCTCAGTCTAGTGGCAGAGGTTCTGCGGCTGCCATCAAGGGCTTTGCTGATTCGGCTGATTTCGAACGTTGGAGTCAATCAATTTGTATAGCATTTGGCATTTGTGTGGAGTATGGCATTTGTGTCGAGTATGGCATTTGTGTGGAGTGTAGGGTGAAAAGACGGCTGTCGTTAGGCTATCCCTAATTCAGCTGATGGAATGGATGCTTTCTCGGCTGACAGTGTGCATAGTTTTGAAAATGGCCAAGTAACCCCTTGTTTTTCTCTTCCCAGTCCGCGCAAGGACCAGGCCTGACGTTCATCGCGTTTACCGAAGCCATCGTCAAGATGCCTGTGTCTCCTCTATGGGCGACATTGTTCTTCTGCATGTTGCTCACCCTTGGCCTCGGTTCCATGTTTGGTACACTCGAGGGTGTCATCACGCCAATCTATGACCTCAAACTGGTGCCGTGGAGAAAGGAGTTCATCACAGGTAGTGTCACGTAATAACGGGTTCTATTTTTAATTCGGCCACGCATCACTGTCACAAAATGTGTCACGTGACGGGTCGTATATTGTCATTTCTCTGGTTAGGGCCCGGTTATTATTTATCGCCTGAGGGGAGGTGGTGCTCGTGCGATTTTGGGCAATACACGGTCAAAGAAGTGCCCCCCTCTATTAAGTACTATGATAAACATGATCCCCCTCAGTGCTGATAAAAGTTTTTGTGATCCCTCCGCCCAAATACGCATGCTCTTTTAAAGACCTCTAGAGGTATTCAATCATAAAAACGAGGCGATCGTATTGTCTTCGTCGCACCATATTAGATGCCATTCTTTTATGCAGGTTCTGGATGGGGTTAACTGACTAACGACAAATTGGGCATAAACGTTACCGACTGCCGACAAGCTTGGATAAAAAAATACCGATTAACGTTTAAAAATTACCGGCTACCGACATTTTTACAAATTATTCCAGCCAGGTTTAGTTTGAGAAATAGCGCGGGCTTTGGACTTTTCAGCGCCAATTCCGTTGCATTGTGACACTTCTCGAGCTTCAAATTACCAGAGATGACGTAGTTTCAATAGGTATTACACTCTGGGCATCCTTGGATGATCTTTCAGGGGATTAATGGTCGTCTGCTCACGGAAAATAAAATCAGACAAGATGACGTGTGTGCACATGCGCAAACGTAAAACGTAAAGAACAACTCATTCCCGTGTCATTAAAATGCCTATTATTGGATTATGAGTAAGAAACATGCTAAACGGCAACTGTGAAAAAACATTTCTGCATTATCGTGAGATAAACTAATACCAGTTGAATCGAAAACCAACAACGTGTCCCACATGGATCTCTAACACATTCTTCAGGCCTATAAATACGTTGGTGATACATAATTAATTAGGTGATTGTTCACTAACGGTACAAGGGGCGTCCTTATATGGTCTGGTGGCCGGGCGTTCTCTCACCCATAGGTATCTAGCTACTGAGCAATTCAACACCAGGATAGCGACTGTCAGCGCCGAAATCTCTGGCGTGGGCGTAAGAACCGTACGGTCGCCATACGACGCTTCAGCTCCTTGTCTGGATGTATGGTCCTATTTTTTTTTCTTTCTTTTTCCACAAGTCAAGTGAATGCTGAATGATTTATATCACTTGCACGACTCACAAAAGCGTTCAAAATTATTCCCCATTTCCATCATTTTTTCTCAAATAACAAACTTCCTTACCACCGAGTTGACCTGTGAAACTGCCAAAATCCCTCCTTGACCATAAAACACAAACAAACAAGATATGGCGCATTTCAGATTTCTAGCCAATCAAAAGTGGAAGCCATTCGGTAAACAAACCAAAAGAAAGGCAGTCATGCGTGTGCACTGGCAGCCCTCCAGTAATGATAAATGTTCACTTTTCAGAGCTAGACCTCATATTAACTTAGTTAACGTACTTTACCGATTTCCAACAACGCAAATTTGTACGGACTGCGACAATTTCCAGAATCATTTAACCGACATCCAAACACCGCCCCCCCCCCCCCCCCCCTCCCCACCCCATCCAGACTCTGTCATATGCGCAAAAGCGCTGCAATTTCCAACGTATGATTCAACTGGACTTGTGAAAAGTGCAAATGATATCGAAGTTGCTCCCCGCTTTCAGGGCTTAGGTTTGAAATCCGCTCTGACTAATATTTGTTTATATATTTTCCCTTCAGCTGCGATCTGTATCGTTTCCTATCTGATCGGACTTATCTTCTGTTTGAACTCTGGGGAGTACTGGCTTCAGATGTTCGACTCCTTCTCAGGGACACTCCCTCTTCTTGTTATCGGGTTCTTTGAACTTGTAGGCGTCTGTTGGGTCTACGGATCAAAAAGGTAAAAACGCTTTTAATGGTCAATACAAAGCAGATTTTGTATGTCTGTGAAACGTGCCGCGAAAAGTTGTGCCGCGCCGCTACCGTGACCGTGTCGCGACTACGTGATTTCATTCCGCATCTACAGCCGGTCATGTCATTCCGTGCCGCCACCGCGACAGTGCCGAGTATAGAGCAGATTTCGTATGACTGTGAAAACTGCCGTGACACGGCGCGGTACTGTCGCGGTACGGAACCTGGCCTGCTGTAGATACCGAATGAAATCGCGTAGTCGCGGTACGGTCACGGTTGCGGCACAACTCTTTCGCGGCACTTTTCACAGTCATACGAAATCTGCTCTATCGTTTCTGTCCTGAAATATCGTTTCTGTTTTATTCAGATTTGAGGATGACATAGAGTTCATGATTAATGTGCGGCCAAATTGGTACTGGAAGATAACGTGGCGGTATGAAGCCCCGGTAATTGTGGCTGCGATCATTATAGCAAGTCTTGTTGGCATGATCACCAAGCCTATAACCTACTCCGCCTGGAGCCCGGCACAGGTAAACCTTCAGGGAAAGAGAGGAGGAACGGGGCAGAGGCAGGGTGTGAGGGGGCCGATGCGAGAGAGAGACAGGAAGGCATGAGGGAGGGAGGGGCTGAGGTAGGGAGGGAGGGGCTAGAGGTAGGGAGGGAGGGGCTGAGGTAGGGAGGGAGGGGCTAGAGGTAGGGAGGGAGGGGCTAGAGGTAGGGAGGGAGGGGCTAGAGGCAGTCAGCGTGGGGCTAGAGGTAGGGAGGGAGGGGCTAGAGGTAGGGAGGGAGGGGCTAGAGGTAGGGGCTAGAGGCAAGGCAGGGAGGGGCTAGAGGCAGTCAGCCTGGGGCTAGAGGCAGGGAGGGAGGGAGGGGGTAGAGGTATGGTGATAAGGAGACAGTGGAGGGAGAGGGCTAACTAGTGTTTGCTCTTCCCAGGCGGACGTAATTGACACACAGTACCCGGGGTGGGGTCTGGGTATCATCGCCATCATCATCGGTATCTCCATCATCCCCATCCCGCTGGTATTTGTACTTAGACGATTTGGCATCACTAAGTACGAGAAACAAACCTCTAAAGGTACCGACGATGTGGTTCCGCCAGGCGCCATGACGCCCAACCTGACGCGCGTGCCAATCACGCTCACAGAGGAACCAATGGGAGGCGACGATGACTACGATGATTAGCTAGTGCCAGGCCGTGCTCCACTGCGAAAGTCGCGCAGTGTCAGATAAGAACTGGACCGAGGTTACTGTGAGGAAATATGAAAATGATTTCATAAACGTGAAATATGCTTGATGAAAGCTATATAGCGATTTGCGACATGGGAGTTTGACGACAATTATTTGAATATAAGCGAATAGCATACTTAAACTTTCATTCAATGAGCCCTACCAGGTGCTCAGTTAGGGCTGGTTCACACGCGAAAGCAAGCGCAAGGATATCATACTCATGTATTTCCCTTATGTGGTTTACACTGGAACTCAAACGCAGAAGCAAGCGCAATGAAATCGAGACGTTGCGTTCCCTGGCGCTTGTGCTTGCGTCTCGTGTAAATCACGCAAGCGCAAGCAAAGTAACTAATTTGTGTTGATGTTAGGCTTGCGCTCGCTTTTGTCGCTGTGATTTACACTCGCGTTGAGCTTGCTTCCTCCGCTTGCGTTCGTGTGTGAACCAACCCTTATAAATTGGGTGTCCAAAGTACTTGTGACGATTATGCTTGACTTATATAGATACATTTGACCATGAGGACTCAAATCTCCAAGCAAACGAGGGTGCTGTCCTCATGTAAAGAATTTGTGGGAAATAATGATTGCCTTTTGAATTTATACTCTACTGTAGCCTTTTTGTCGGAGATAAAAAGAAAAAAGATAACACGCAGCATGGTCCCACATCTACTAGCCTTCGACGGGACTCTTCGGTGATTTTTTATTTTCTCGAGTATTTGATTCTTTTGGGGGCGCGCGAACCCACAGAAATCCAGCGCGCAAGAAAATATATCAGATATCCGAAAAAACCCGCTGGAGAGCCGGCTTTGAGCTACACATCTACCTGCACACGCAACACGTATTTGTGGACACCATACCAATAAAAACGTGATGCGTGATGGTCGGGGAGTAGTATGATTGTGTGTTGTCCGTTCAAAAGTAAGCTTAAAGATCCATGCCACCGTTCTTTAATGTTATTTAGAAAATAACACCTATGTTGTATTGTGAATGTGCGCATTCTGATTGGTTGAAAAAGCGTGTTTGTAAGAGACCTGAGAAACACGATTGTCACGCAACGCTGTCGCGCGTGTGTATGTTATTTTCTAAAAGCAATAAAAATACTTTCCGCGTGCTCTCTGCTTTCTTACAAACACTCGGGGAATGTTGGTCGAACTGATAAAACTTGAAAGACACTCGCCTGCGGCTCGTGTGTCTTCCAAGTTTTGATCAGTTCTCCAACATCCCCTCGTGTTTGTAAGAAAGCAGAGAGCACGCGGAAAGTACTTTTATTGCTTAAAAACAGCACGGTACGCAATGGATAAAGATTGGTGGCATAAGCCTTTAATTTTGCATTTACCTACAGGGAAGTTCTGCAGAAAGCCATCCATGGGAAAAGTCGAATTTTATCCATGTGAATTCCGAACACTTTCCATGCGTGTGCCTTGGGAATGTTCAGCTTTCCCATGGATGGGTTTCTTCAGAAGTTCACTGTGTACTTCGTGTTCTTATTGATCCATTGGTGTTGGGTTTTTGTTCGCGGAAAGCCAATCAGATCAAGGAGTTTTAAGCTGATTTTAGTTGACTGGGCTGATAGGTTATCAAATATTATAGATTTTATAGGACTTATAACTAAGTATATATTACTGTATCATTTTTAAGAGCTTAGAATTATAGAGGAAATTCGTGTAGAATATTTAATGTGCAATATTGTATCATTCAATGCGATATATTTTACATTATAGCAATTGTAAAAATTTCTAGTTAGAAATATTTGCGCTAGCCTGAATTTCAGCCGTGTTTTCAATTTCTTAGGAAGATAACACGGCTGAAATTCAGGCTATATTGGCACTTGATGAAACATTTGATTATTCAAGTACTCTATGGATTGTAGAGAATGATTCATATCGATTCTATCAAATAAATTGAGATACATTTTGTGGCACCGCCGCTGTTTGTGTTAGAGACTAATTTTGGTTTTTACAAATGTCACAACCTAGCTTGTGCAGGATCGTGAATGTACTCATGGTTTTTACAAGGGCGTCAGTAGCTTTTCTTCGAAACATTTCTCGATTCAACGGCCTATATACACACAACCTTCAGGGACGGATCCAGGGGTGCTGACGGGGGGGGGACTTGTCAACCCCCTTTTGGGGGCAACACAAAAAAATAATATCAAAACGCTTCGATATTTTACCAAATAAAATTAATAAAAATTAACACCTTTGGGGTTGCCAAACGCGGACCCTGAATGAATGCAAATGAGGGTAATTTTATTCCATTAGTTCGCTTTCTGGCCGAAAGCGCACATCAACGATGGGGCGAAGTTTCCGTGCCATTTGCAGTATATTCAGTGCGGGATTTCCGTAAATGCCATGAAATAACTCGGAGAAATGCACACATTATAGCCATTGAACCGACATCTGTAACCTCTCTAGCAATAGTCACTGTTTATCAACATTGCCATTCTAAGCTAATGTGCGAATCAATGGTTGCGCATTAGTAACAATGGATGACGTCAGCGTGAACAGCGCTATTGTCGACCTCCTGTCCAAATAATCTATGCTATTACTTCAATTAGAAAGTTAATAAAACTGAATGGTCACCCCCCCCCCCCTCTCTCTCTCTCTCTCTCTTTATCCGCCCCTGACGTTTGCACCAAAGGCTAAAAAAATATCATTTTGTGCAAATCGTGAAGTTGATAAATTGCTTATTCTTGAACGCGCACAAACTTGATCGTCCAGTTTCTCCAGGCTCACGCCATATTCTTCATGCGCGATCGATAGAGAAGTCGACATTTATGTGCAGAATTGTTACCGTATGCATTGCTACGCGACCTCAAAATTCACTGTTGTGATTGGCGATTACGAAAGAAATTTTTTTCTTGAACCAAATAGTTAAACATTCAAGGCAAGGAAGACGAAGGATAGTTTAAAAACATTTTGGTTGATATGGTAACGCTCTACAGCAGTAGAGGTGTCGATTACTCTTGCGAAACATAGGAAGAGATCGTGCTCAGGCTGGGTCTCGCATGCTTTCAAGATGGCGGCTGCAAAAACTATGGGGGTGGTCTATATGCCATGGGTTCATTGGAATCATTATGAAACCATTTTAAGGTTTGAGAGGATCAAGAAACAGACTCATTTTCACAAACGTTTCCATAGCAACGTGAAATGTGACCTCTGATCCTTAGATTTGGTTAATTTTAAGAAAATGGTATTTGGGAAGAGGAAAACATGAGAAGTTCAAAGTTTTTAATATGCGAAGTGATAAAGTTCGAGGAAAGCATTCCTGATCCAACTAGATATGATGACGATTTAAAAGGGAATTGTGTTTTAGTGCGTTATGAAATTTGATACCTTTTAATTACTTCTTAATTAGAAATGTTCGTCGCGATATCTAGTTGGACTGAGAATACTGAAGGTCAGCCCTTTTATTTTGTACTAGTTTGATTACCGATGGCGGTGCATTTTCTTATTCCCAAATGGCTTTGAAACAAAATTTATGAACTTCTAGGTCAAGGTTAGGAATTGGTTTCCATGGAAACTGAAGAGTATCAAAAAATCAGGATTAATGTTATCTATGATGTCGTATAGGAATCATAGGCTTCCTCTTAATTTGAGCTAATTAAGGACGAATTGAACGTTTAATAGGGCGTGGTCACACTGACCCATGCCTTAATATGCCTGAGTGCTGCTTTTGCCTCTTTAGAAAGACTATTCCAAAGCATGGCACCGTTATATTTGAAACTAGCTTTAAGGTAGTTTGTAAATTTCGACCCGAATCCAGCGTTTTAGTTTGATTGGCAGCTAAAAATCGCCCATCGCAACACTTTTGATGTCGCGTAGCAATGCATACATGCAAGTGGTAAGGCCGCCAAACACAGGCCATTTTTTTCGTCTCGAGACAAAAAAATCCTGACCGATCGGCTCGGGTGCGGTGACCCGCGACACGGCTTCGATTTTCTGTCGTAAAGAAGATTATCGCGCTCTAAAAGAGGTTACTATAAAAAAAATAACAAGGTAAAAGTAAATGCAGCCAGGGAGATAAAAAATAGCCTTTTCTCGCAAAGTGACGCCTAATACTCCGTTCAAACGAGACCCGTACAAACAAAACCGGAACGGTAAAATTCTGGTACGGGGCCTGCGGTGGTACCGGACCGATTTTGTCACGGCTAGGCGTGCAAAGTCCCGTGTGAACACTGTTGCAAAACGCGCCAGAATTGTACCGGTACCGTATGAACAGGCGCGGTACCGTACCAGAATTGTACGATCTGGTTAATTGTACCGGTCTCGTGTGAACGGGGTCTAAATGGAGTATGACACACCTCGTTTTTGTTTAAACCCCATACTAGTATAAATTCTGGTCAGTGTGCATAGGTCGCCTGTGGCCGAAACTAAGGGGCCGACCATTTAACTTTTGAGGGGGGGGGGGGGGGGATTTCCTGCACAGCAAAATGGTGACTAAAACCCTTCTTTTTTATTGGAAAAAAATTCTCACCGCTTTAACAGAGGTAGAAAAAAAAAATCTTGCACCGACAAAAAAGCCCCCCCCCCCCCCCCCCCCTCAAAAGTTAAATGGTCGGCCCCTAATCAAAAACCTGGCACACGGCCTACAATGCTACTCTTAGTTCAAAAGTACACCGAAGAGGAAGTAATTGTAATTTTACAACATTGCACAATCATGAGATGTTTTTCTTCTAAACAGTAGAAAGGGCTCATCATTAAATATGCACAAAAGCACTAATAGACATAGTGCTATAAGAGTCTCGGGATCAAGCGACTTGATAAAAAGCTTAATTAAATTTTAGATCTTTCCATGTTTATCAGTTTTTTTTTCAGGTCAAAAGATTACTGTAACTCCCTGTCTGCTCAACCACAACGTGAATTAGCGATTGAATGGAATTTTAACATTTTTGCCACGTAAGAATACGTCTTTGATTTGTCTGGTGGTAGAATATCCAGTCAAACCTGTTTGAACCCAGCTGTATTTGCATATGACTGAACACCGAGGTACAAAAATACTAAACACGTTTTTGCGAATTCCCTCTCGAAAATCTGTTTCTGGCTCGCAGGAGGCCTTCTGGGCTAAAATACCACTAGAAACAAACAATATCTATAGTGAAAAAAGGTTCTCCACGTGGTTCAATGAGAAATAATGGCCGACACGGAACCAAACGGTGAAGTCACTGTATCGCTCGTTGAAGCAAATGGCGGGAAGGCGGAAGAAGCAGGCGAAAAACCCCAGGAGTTCGTGGTCATTGAGGATCACCACAGAGAAGGATGGAGCAATAAAATAGAGTATATCCTCGCCACAATTGGCTTCGCAGTCGGCTTTGGAAATGTTTGGCGGTTTCCTTATCTGTGTCAAAAGAACGGGGGAGGTAAGAGTGTGAGGGTTATTGTATTGCTCTTTTGTTCGCCGACTATTTATTACAACGGAATTATAAAAGTTTGAAGCGAGCGTATTTATCAATATTATATTGATCACAACGAATACCGCAACAATCCAGATTCCGTACAACTTGGCCTGAGGGGCAATATATATTTTGAAAGTGGACACCAAGTAGTTCTGTTTATATTTTTTTACATCGAAGTAAACAGGTTGCTGACCATAGCCAGCATGGCGCACACGCTAATAAGACATAAGAGAGCTAAAAGTACGGACGACATAATTTCTAATTTGTTTATAAACGAACAATTCACTAAATAAGACAGCAGAATGTATAGATTTTTAATGCGATCATAACAGTTTCTGGAAGATATAAACATGATTTGTTTTAATCGATTTTTATCACGAGTTTGACCTGAAGCAGCAGTGCAGTCGCTATCTGACGCACGCTCGAATAGTTTGTTTTTCTTTTGCCGTCCCAATTTACATATAATTACTATCATTCCTATTTTCCTGCTTAAAAAGTCATAGTTCTTGGCAAATGTTTTCTAGTCTAAAAACAGGATTTAAGTTTGAAATTATTTTTCATGTCTTTCATTTTGATTTTTTAATAAAATCTTCCTTGCCATTCCAAATCAAATCACAACAAATAGGAACCAGAGAACCTACTCGGAGAACTGGTGCCACAGGTGGTATATCTTTGATCAAATTCATAGAACTAAAAACACTGCACTAGAAAATCGACTGACATATTTCCTACTGCCCTTTTTGTTTCGAAACCAATGATTTTTTCCTTGGCCGGCGTCGATCGCTTCAATTTATTAAAATTTGACAAGACTTTTGCCCCTGTGGACACCGTGTGGGATTTATAATAATACACTGCTGTTTCTCCAAAAACATTGTTGGGAAGCCTTACGCGCCGAGACAGATTGTTTGATTACGCGAGTTAGACTGAGCTCTGTTTTGTAGAATTTTAGCTGCCAGACCAGTGAGGATATTGTGTTTCTACCCATACTGCCGTTCGGTCTGCGCACGTAAGCTTGAGCGCTCAGAAAGGCTGACAACCTTCATTGAAAATAGCTGCATCAGATGTTACTGTTCAGTACATCGATGCACTGCGCAATATTGAAAATATCGGCTCACAAATATCGGCTCCTGTCTTCTGCGCCCCTAATAAATACAGAAGTAATTTTTTCTGGGATGTTTTGTGCTATCGATATTACCACCGAACCCACGCGGTCGTGCCATTTTATTTTGTGGGCGACCTGAAATACTCAGCTGTCAATCAAAGTCAAAACTGCCACACTCTCGACGGAAAATAATGAGTGAGTTCTTGAATGAAAAGGGTACACAACCTTCCATCCTAAGCTTTTTGGATAACTTGTAGCCTTACGCGCAGCGAGCTGAGCGGCTTGGTCTTTGATTAAAAGCACAGTATTCCAAATCCCCCTCCCCCCTACACAAAAAAATGTACCCAGAAATTGTACTGTAAAGTGCATTTATTCGGTAGAAATAGATGGCGACAAGATGCCTGGCGACAACCTTGCCGGGCCCTGCATAAGCCGTTCTAACTAATAAATGCGCATTTAGAAGAATAGATAGTCATTTTTCGTGGCGCTCCTTTTGTCACCGCTAACAAGGTAAAAGTAAGATCAAAGAGATCAAAAAACTCAATAACATTCCCATAATTCTTGCGCCCTTTTCTCTCTCTTCAGGTGCGTTCCTCATCCCATATATGGTCAGTCTCATCACCATGGGGATCCCATTGTTCTTCCTGGAGCTCGCTATTGGTCAGAGCGTGCGCAAAGGATCTATTGGCGTGTGGAACCACATCCATCCTTACCTGGGAGGGGTGGGGATCGCTTCTGTCATCCTCTCCCTCTTCATTAGCATATACTATAATGTGTTGATTGGGTGGTGCTTCTTCTATCTGTTTGGTTCGTTCCAGAGTGAGCTACCTTACTCCACCTGTCCTCAGATCAACGGTACGAGTTTTGCTATAGCTTGAGTAAAGCCCTGGCTAAACAAGGACACATTGTAGCCGGACACATGTTTCCTTCATGTTTCCCTGTTTAGCCACGCGAGAAACATTGGAGCGCGCAACACATTTTGTAGCCGGAACACAAAGAAATGTTTCTTTGCAAGACAAGAAAGAAACATTGCATGTGTCCGAGACACACGCGTTCGATGTTTCCTAGTTTAGCCACTCGGGGAAACATGCAGGACACAATGTTGCGCGCTACATGTGTCCTAGTTTAGCCGTAGCTTTTAACAAAGGGCTACGTAGTGCATGCCACAGTCTCTATTCAAAGCCAGGTTAAACTTTGGTGGAAATGTTAGGGTCTTTTGACAATTTGTTTTACCCCAAGAGTCTCACTAAAATTCAGTCACTCATATAGAGGGGGATAACTTGGAAATGGATGATTCAAGGATAATGTTTGCGCGCGCTGCATGTCGGCGAATTGGGTCTTTGATGACTGGCGGAACAAAGTGTAAAGAACGCGCGCTCTGCAGCCTGATGGTGTGTTATATGGCATGCCATTTCTAAACTGAAAGTGCATACGTGCTTATAGCTGGATTGCTCTATAATGACTGCTCTTACACTTTATGATTTGTCGGGCCGATTGTACTAATAGCCGCACGTGTTTCAGGCGCGGATTCAGACCGGTTTACACCGGTTTCAGTAAAACAATTCTTTTTGTAATGGAATTTTCTTGTTTTCTTTTTTTATAAGTTTTTTCTAAACATCACTTCGAACTCTCTTTCGAAAAAAGTGAAAATCATATTATTTTTAGCTTTCGGCCCTAAAAGAATAGTATGCCGTATGCGTCTGCATGTACATCGAGCGAGAAAGGAATACGATTTCGGGATAAGAACTCAGGTAACTTAAGGCCTGGGTGGAAGTCAAATCCAAAATGGCGGGCGTAAAACTGAGGGGGTAGTCTATCTCTAAACGGACGCCTCTGAGGGATCCAATCAATTTGCATTTCCATACCTTTGGTCATTCTCGATCATTTTCACCAATGTTGGTCTCTATGGCAACAAATGTATGACCTCTGACCTTAAATATAATTTCTTGTAAAATAGTCTCTGCATTCGATGGGGATAAGTTAAATTGTTCCCCTGAGTGTGTGATCGTGTTGTTATCTAGTGTAGATTATTGATCTAACGAGGCGGACTGGAAATATTTTTTCCAATAGCTATATTTGTGATGATGTAATATGATACCTCTCATTTTCTTAAAATGAGGATAACTTGGACAGCGCGCCTCGTTGGAATGGTAATGTACACCCGACACGGGTCATAATAAGCCCCATTGGGAAACCATTCGTTGGATCCCCGTCGAATGCAAAGAACGGAAACAAAATTGTGCCTTTGTCACGCTCTTACACGTCACGCAACCCGTTGGTATGGTAACCAAATACATCAAATGAAACGTCTCACCGGGTAGAGCAACCTTAACGAAAAACATTCTACGCAAGACATTTTATCTACCCTAGAGAATTTTTTTCAGTGTTTTTCGCATTTTTGTTAAAAGCACCCATGCCTTAATATACCTGAGTAATTCGCTTTTCGTAAACCGGACAGATTGTTTACAGGATCCGCGCCTGAATTTGTTGCGTAATAATAGACAGCCATTACAGTGTACATACATTTGTAGGAGTAAAGTTAACAGAAACAATCAGGTGGTATGACAAAACGCGCGTCTATTTTACTTAGGGGTGCAGTCGCCCTCACCGACTGACAACCGTTCAACGTTGCGCATGCTTGTGACGCTGACCGCATGAGAGTGCAATTCAACCTATAGGCTAAATCTCAATCCATGTCTTACTTTAGGAACCGATATAGCCGAGTGCAAGCTCGCTGGAAGGACACAATACTACTGGTACAAAAACGCGTTGGGCGTATCAGAGTCCCTTGAGGATGGTGGGGGACTACAATGGCATTTGTGCCTGTGTCTGCTGTTGGCTTGGATCGTGGTTTTCCTGTGTATTATGAAAGGAGTTAAATCGGGAGGGAAGGTGAGTTGTATACTGAATCACTAGGCTCGGTTCCCAGGCCGTCGTAACGTCGCGCGCGATTGCTTGGCTTCTCCACTGGGAAGGGAGAGGATTGCGGGCGCACCGAACCCCCCACGGCTGGAAACCGAGCCTACTGAATCACAGTATTTCCTTAGTCTCTCAATGAGACAATAAACCGAGGCCGAGGGTTTACTGTGCCTTCCTTCCCTTCTACCCTTTTTCAACAAGGTGGACACTAAAGAACCCATTGCACTCTTCGTTAGAGTAGGGGATTGTCTCCCGGTGCAATGGCCTAGCTCTCGGAGGAAGTACATATGCTGTAAAACAGCCGCATGATTGTAAGCTGCGCGGCAGCAATTTGCGTCATCTAATGCAGCCCGTTAAGTCCTCCAACCTCTCCTTGTCTAGCGGTCGTGTACTTTCGACCGCTTTGAGTTCCCTCATGATGAGAAGACTCTTTCTATTTCCTATACTCAACATTTTCTTCTTTTTTCCGGCGCTTTATGGGAATTTACGATACCATTTCTCTTTTTTAGGCTGTATACTTCACTGCCACCATGCCTTATGTAGTGCTGACCGTTTTCCTTGTTCGCGGGCTCACACTCAAGGGCGCACAGGATGGAATTATTCACATGTTCACGCCACAGGTATACCGCCAACAGAAAGTAAATGGACACGAAATATAGTTGATTTGAAATCTATGACAGTGGTGCGAAGAGGGTCTACACAGCATACTGGGTAATTTTTGTTTAGTAGAAACCCACTCGCATACTATCACGAAACCTGCAATCTGATTGGCTCCGCTACTCACTATCTATCACGTAATAGATAGCGAAATCGCTAGCGTAAAACTTTCTAAAACCATGAAGGCGCTACGCGCCTCGTTAACTATCTATTGACTCATAGAAAACTTTGAACTCGTAGTCTAATTGTTAAATAGTGTAGTGCGCTAGAGGAAGCGCGCCTTCGTCGGCACTCACTAGACGAGCAAACTTCGTCACGCCCCAAACAAAGTAATCAGGGGATATATATAGGGGATATATTATAGTTATTCACGCTTACGTTCCCGTGTATGCAAGATGACGAAACTACGACAATAACTGCGTGCACTCAGGAGAGTTAAGGCCTGGGTCTCATTTGCATTCAAAATGGCGGATCAAAAACGTTAGGGGTGGTCTATCTTCAGTGGCTTTGCTACTTCCAAGGTCAAACATGGTTAAGGTTGTTAACGGTCATGAAACAAGTAAATGTTGTGTTTTGTTTCCATGGAAACATGGAATGTGACCTTTGAACCTTACCTTAAAGCAATTTTCAAAAAAGCCCTCGGCAGGTCGGGAAAAGTTTCAAACTCTGAAGATTTAACAATGTGATGTGTTTAAGGCAATCACAGGTATATCTGATCCAATTCGAAAACGTGACCATTTCATTAGGAATCCTATTTTAGGACATCTTGAAATTTGATACCCTTTAATAACTTCGAAATTAAAAATGTTGTGCAAGATCGGAAATTGTAGTGATAAATACTACCTTATTCCCTACCATTTCCATCTGGTGGTTTTAAGAGTTGTGCGAATTTTCTGAACCTGCGGAGGCTCTGAAGTTTCATTTCTTTAAGTGGAGGTCAAAGGTTAGGATTTGGTTCCCATGGAAACAACAACAACTCAAATTAACAAGAATGACGATTTCTATGACATTATATCAACACAAGAAGCCTATCTTTAATTCACCCAAATTAAGGCCTGATTGAATGTTTTTAAGGGCGTGGCCGCATGGACCCATGCCTTAACTCACCTGAGCATCTCTACGCAGATATTTCTTAGAAAATAACCGTTTAAATATATAAATGTTTAAGAGTTTGCTCTTGACGTTTTTGTTTTTTATCGCTGCAGTTCGACAAGCTGCTGAACGCCCAGGTCTGGCTAGAAGCCGCCACGCAAATTTTCTTCTCTCTCGGTATTGGCTATGGTGGTCTTATTGCCATGTCGAGCTATAACCCCGTCCATAATAACTGCCGCCGGGACGCTATTGCCGTCTCGATCATGAACGGTGCGACATCCATCTACGCTACAGTGGTGATCTTCTCCGTTCTTGGATTTAAGGTAAGAAGCGCTTTTTTTCTCGAGTATCCGTGCGTCAAAGGATACAAGTCTTGATAATTTAGTGAAATGTTTGGCAAATATCACTGAAAAAGCGTCTTTTAAAATTTCTGATCTGGCGACCAAAAGTTCAAATATTGTAGCCATCTGGCGACAAAACAACGATGGTAGAATTACTGGCTTGGCGACAACATTAAGGTGGCCCGCGCCTGTTTCACAGGAAAAATATACTAACATTTAATCGCCGGCTTTTTCCAGTAAAAGCGCTCCGATTGCTAATATTTTTGGATGCTAGAATAGTGGATTACTAGAGATTATACTGCAGGGAAATTATAATAGAAAAGTTACACCGATTACACAAAATAATCAATTTCCTGAAGGTAGACATATAGCAACAAAAGTTTTCCTTAACAGAAAGACGAGAGAAATTTTCTTTTAAGTTGGCTCAATAAAGTACTTAAGTATTCTAGTTTGTATTTGTAGTTGTATATTACAATTGACCTCATGGAAACTGTTTGATGAGGTCGACTAAAATTGTTTAGCTTATACGCCTCAAGATACTTAAGACTCGAGTAGCACGACGGCAACTGAATTGCGAGCCTAATCTTACCTGTAATGACAAACATTTGTATCCAAGGAAACTTCAGTGCAAGAACCAAGAAGATAGGGCGGACGCTCTCAGAGCTGACTCTAGTATAATTTTGCGATTTATCCTGTGTGTAAAGTTCATAAACAAAGAATTTAACAAATTGGTCATACATAAAACTTCTAACCGATTTTACCGTCTTTTTCAAATAATGAAGAAGAGCAATGAATGTTTAAGCGACTTACCAAGTTGCAGCAAACGAGAAACAATCGGTTCGGAGTAATTAGGAACCAAATATCGTTGAAGCAGACTCACTGCAAATCGGTCTCATTGCAAACCCACAATGCATGACATTTGTATTAGACAACATTACACCTCAGACTTCATGATTTGAATACCTCGAGGGACGTTTCACCTAGTTTGAATGCAGGCGCTATACCATTGTACCAATGAATACCTCGAGGGACATATTTCACTAAAATAAAGATAAGATCGGAGAGTTTGCCTTTTTGAGAGAAAAGAGGCGTGGCTGGGAAAGTCGACGGCTCTTGGCGCGATATATCAGGAAGTTACCGGCAAATCTTTTGATGCGCATGATGCTTTGGAAGACTCTCTGGCACTTCAGAAAATCATGTCTGATGAGCGCTTGGAGGTTTGCCTTCAGTCGACAGTTCAGGGTTCCAAACCACTTCCAGAAGCTGTCACGCAATACCGAGAAAAGTGCGCAATGTCTCAAAGGCAATTAACATTAAAGGGAACGCAGCTAGAACATTCTATAACGTCCTATATGATACAAAAGATTGCAAAGGCAGGACTCACGTTTACTTCCCTCAAACGCTGCTATGATGTAGAAAATGCTAAGGGCGTTGCCGCGCTTTTATCAGGTGCTGGGGGCCATAAAATTACGACGAACGCTAGCATTATTGCAAAGATAATCTATCACCTTCAAAAATAAGAACAATCCAAGGCAACGTATTTATTATCTATTCAGCATGACTTATTATTTTATTTCCTATACATTTGTAGACTAACTGACATGAGTAAAGATTCCAGGAGAATAAAAACGTTTTGTATTATCACATTGGTACAATGGTATAGCGCCTGCATTCAAACGAGGTGAAACGTCCCTCGAGGTATTCAAATCATGAAGTCTGAGGTGTAATGTTGTCTAATACAAATGTCATGCATTGTGGGTTTGCAATGAGACCGATTTGCAGTGAGTCTGCTTCAACGATATTTGGTTCCTAATTTCTCCGAACCGATTGTTTCTCGTTTGCTGCCACTTGGTAAGTCGCTTAAACATTCATTGTTCTTCTTCATTATTTGAAAAAGACGGTAAAAAATCGGTTAGAAGTTTTATGTATGACCAATTTGTTAAATTCTTTGTTTATGAACTTTACACACAGGATAAATCGCAAAATTATACTAGAGTCAGCTCTGAGAGCGTCCGTCCTATCTTCTTGGTTCTTGCACTGAAGTTTCCTTGGATACAAATGTTTGTCATTACAGGTAAGATTAGGCTCGCAATTCAGTTGCCGTCGTGCTAGTCGAGTCTTAAGTATCTTGAGGCGTATAAGCTAAACAATTTTAGTCGACCTCATCAAACAATTTCCATGAGGTCAATTGTAATATACAACTACAAATACAAACTAGAATACTTAAGTACTTTATTGAGCCAACTTAAAAGAAAATTTCTCTCGTCTTTCTGTTAAGGAAAACTTTTGTTGCTATATGTCTACCTTCAGGAAATTGATTATTTTGTGTAATCGGTGTAACTTTTCTATTATAATTTCCCTGCAGTATAATCTCTAGTAATCCACTATTCTAGCATCCAAAAATATTAGCAATCGGAGCGCTTTTACTGGAAAAAGCCGGCGATTAAATGTTAGTATATTTTTCCTGTGAAACAGGCGCGGGCCACCTTAATGTCTTGGCGATACAGAAGCTTGGCGCAACAGTTAGTCGTCAGCTTCCGGCATGACGCGCTCAATCCCTTGAGGATAAAGATCGCAGTTTATAACACGTTTATATTTGTTCGTTAGGCTCATCGCTCATATGACGAATGCTTAACGATGTACGGAGGTGCGAACGGGACGTCACTGCCTGAGAACAAGACAATCGAGGACATGTGCTTCAATCTGGACAAATGGTTGAATGAGGTAAAATATGAAGAAACTCTGCAGCACTAGACGCACAGTCTGTCCTTCTTCTTCTTTGATTAGCCAAATCATCTTCAGCTAAAGCTGCGGTGAATCTATTTCAACATTCCATTCAACATCATCAACGCATTTGCTGAACAACTCGAACAAGCAACAAAATTGTCAACATCGTAGTTCAACTGGTTCCTCGATCCCCGTTCAACATAAGCGTCCAACAAATGTTGAATAATTTAAATCAAATGCTGAACCGTTTTAGCCCCAGCCAAAATCAAATCAGCGCTCCCCATCAGTGATTGCTGGGTAAAAATTACGAGTTGAATATATCTTAGCACATTTAGTCCCAGAGTTGTAAATGTTAGATACGAAAACGACAACTACTGTCTATATCTCTAAAGAAAATTATTGTGGTACCCCCTTTAGTGCTTTGGGTTTCTAGAGATCCCGCCCTTTCGCTCGTCCCAAAATAAACTGACCCCCCAAAATCCTTCCACCGATAATGACCGGTGCCTAACAAACGATTTTCTTCCACCTCAGGCGGCATCTGGGCCAGGACTCACCTTCATCGCATTCACTGAAGCGATCTTAAAGATGCCTATCTCTCCACTGTGGGCGTTCCTGTTCTTCGCCATGTTGATCACGCTCGGGCTCAGCAGCCAGTACGGGATCCTAGAGGGTGTGGTCACCCCCATCTACGACATGAAGATCGTACCATTCAGGAAAGAGATTCTGACAGGTTAGATCATCATCAACCAACCAGGAGGGACAGAGTAGGCACTCGGGCGTGGCCGGTTGGAATCGGTCGGGTCCTCTAGTCTGAAATGAAAACCGACAGCAAAAGCAGAAACAACTATACAGATATCTTCCAGTTATAAGAACGGGTCATATTTAGATCGACGTATAGACTATGCCTTGTTATCTAATAGAAACAACGAATACAATGATATCTTCCAGGACTTACAGTTTTTGGTGGCTACTCCGCTAGTAGCACTCGGACGGGGAAATGTAAGTAAGCGACGTTAGCCTTCTTCCAGGCGGCCCTCGCTCCACAACAGGATACCCGGTTTAGCAAACTAAGCATCGACATCGACCAACGTTATCACGCGAGGGCGTAATACCACAGGGTGTCCGGTTTAGTATTATGACCGGCGTCTCTCGATCTTTTCTTTGTAAAAGTAGCCAATGCCTTGCGTTCTTTTTTTTTCCCGTCCAGGTATCCTGTGCTTGATCGCGTACCTTGTTGGTCTACTGTTCTGTCAGAGATCAGGCGAGTACTGGCTACAGATGTTCGACTCATTCTCGGGACCGCTGCCCCTCATTACTGTTGGCTTCTTTGAGCTCATTGGAGTTTCATATGTTTACGGATTGAAAAGGTTTGTTGGGCAATATGAAGATCAAATAATGGACGACTACTCCAGCTATAAGCGCGCGCTCTCTCTTTCTTTATAAAATGTCTTTGAATTTAACACAACTACCAGGATGCAACGCGCGCATACAAGGCGCTTGGTTCGTGAAGTGTAACACAGCTACCGGCATGCAGCGCACGCGTTCATTATGAGCTGGAATCGTCCATTAAAAGTGTCCCAAAAATCATACAACAAAGATAAGACAATTATCAGTGGGATAAACTCTTCAAGTCGAGTCTAAGGGCTGATTTACACACGAGCACAAGCACAGATGCAACCGAAAGCGCAATGATATCAAACTCATACATTCCCTTATGTGGTTTCCACTATAGCGCGAGCGCAGACGGAAGCGCAAGGAAATCAAGAGGTTGTGTTCCCTTGTGCTTGCGCTTGTTCTTGTGGTGTCTTGTAAATGAAGCGAACGCAAGCGCGAGCAAGCTAATTAATGTTAATTCTAAGCTTGTACTTGAGTGCTGTGATTTGCTTTCGCCTTGAGACTGCATCCTTCGCTTGCGCTCGTGTAAAAAAACAACTTATACGCGTTGCTCGCTTCTCATAAACACGGATTTTTGTGAAGAGTTTCTGCTTGCATGAGAAGAGACGCCCGACGGAAAAATGTAAACAACGACCAAACATTTCGATTAACCTAACACCAGTATTTCAACTCTCTTGGCAGATTCGAGGATGATATCGAATACATGATTGGGGATCGTCCCGGGTGGTACTGGCGCGCGACATGGAAGGTTCTCTCACCCCTTGTCGTACTGGCGATTATTATACCAAGTATCGTTACCCTGGCGGCCAAACCTATTGGCTACAGCGTCTGGGACTTTGCAGAGGTATCGTATGGCCCAAATCGGTTTTACTGTAGTGTGCGAGTTTTCGGCTAGCTTAGCCTTAAATACACCGCACGCTCCAAAATCCAAGATGGCGGTGCCGTCCGTGCCGATATCGCTAACTCCCGGGTTTCTCGCAATAAAAATAACGCCCAACCTCTTGCTTTATTAGCGTTTAAAACTCATGTCGTCATGGAACTGTGAACTAATGGTGTCATTTTAAAGATTCGTACCGTATCAACACAACAAACAGGTGATAACTCTGTCAGATCCACTGGACACAGATCCGCTAAAAAATATAGATAAGAGACCCGAAACGTTGGCTCCTGTTTTGTCGGCTCCTGTTTTGTCTGCTTTTTACCTTATTTACTTATATTTTTGCGGACATTGTATCCTATTGGATCCAGAGACATCGCTGTTTGAGTTTCCTATCTTTCCCTTTGAAAAAATAGATAAGAAAGCAGACTAAGAAAATCTCATTCCTTTTCTCTTATCTTTCACAGGCCGACACCAAAACAGTATCCTATCCAGGATGGGGGTATGCAGTCATCGCGTTCTTGATTGGCGCTTCTTGCATTTTCATTCCTGGTGTATTCATAGTGCGCGCACTCGGAGGATTAACAAAACGAGGCAGCAAAACACAAGGGACGTACCCACGGGACGAGAGGAACGCCTTGACGCGGCCTTCAGAGAAATACGAAGTGGAGTATTAGAGAGTGTCTAGTGAGAAAGTTATTCTTGTTGACCCCGATTGCGAAAGCGCGCAAAAACGACACGACACAGGTGGCGTTACTCTTGGTCCTCGAGGAGAGCGATAAAAATAAGAGTGCAGGGGCGGATTTTTTTTGTGGGGGTGGGGAGTCGAGTGCCCCTTTCTCGGGAGATTTTCACATACATTTACTGTATTTGCTGGAGGAAATTTGAAAATTCGTCCCATGTTTTCACTATCCGGCCCCCTCTCTGAAATTCCTGGATCCGCCTTTGAGAGTGGTATTTGTAATAAAAAGGTTCTATAAGTTCAGTCGACTCATAGCAGAGCAGAATACTCTGAAAAAATTTACGTAGAAAAAAATACTTAGGCTACTATGAACACACGTGCAAACGGCACGGTTGCGGCGCGGAATCCAATCACAGCGCGCCGTATCGATCTGAGCATTTTGATTTGTAGCTCAGTGATTTCACGCACTTTGATTGGCTATCGCAGAAGCTCTGCTTATTGAATCTTCCCCTCTGTAACCGTACCGTTTGCCCAGTGTCGTCAGTGTTTCCACATAGAAAGAAATGTACCTCACTGTGCTGAGTACTACAGGTTTGCCGATTCATTCTAGTTAAGGCTGAGGTGCGATTTCTGTGGCGATCTCATGGCGATGTCATATCGCGCGGTGTGAACGGGCGGCGATCTTATGGCGATTTCACTTGCGATGTCGCCGCGACCTCGCAGGTGTTTTGAACATGTTTAAATTCCACTGCGATGCGGGTGCGATTTCTTCAAAACGCCAACAAACTGACAAATATCGCAGAGCCAAATCTCCGGCCGTTTACACCGCGCGATATGACGTCGACGATCGCCGCAAAAATCGCAGCTAAGATCGCGCCGTGTGAACGGCCCTTTAAACGTTTCTTCCGTGGGGGTGCGCAATCCCGAGTAATGGTTTCTAAGAAAGTGTATCGAGGAGGCAAGTAGGGGGTATCCCCCTCCTTTCCCCTCCTGATCGGCGTAGGAACTAGAGAAAGTGCATATTTTTGCTTTAGAAAATTAGACTTACTACCGTGCTATTAATCTTTTCGCATTTCCAGCAAAGTATAATGAAAACGATTAAACTGCAATACTTTTCAAAAGTTTAATTACTGGAAATGCATTGGAAATCAAGTCTACGTTTAGTTGGAAATACTTTCTACATTCGGCATATTGTTCCTTGCTTTGGAAATGCGAAGAGTTTGCTCCTGGATTTTTTTTAATATGAAATCTAGAAGCGTCAAAAAATATTTTAAAAGTTGTTTGAATAACTAACTTAGAACAAAAGTATATGATATTAAAGTTGTAAAAATGAATCACTCTTGGTTATAAACAAAAAATTCCGGGTGAAAGCAAAAGTCGGAAGGTCTTCATACTATGTAATTTTCGTATGTAATTTTCTTTGTCGGTATTTACGCAACAATCAGTCTTCAAAATATAAGTATTTAAGAATATTTAGATGACAAGTTTCCATGATATAGATATTTTGATGTATTGGAAACAAAAATACTGCGAACATGTGTGTATAAAAATGTGTATCACTGCAAAGAATTATCAAGATACGGAGGAATAAAATATGTTTTACAGCCCTTGATAGGCTTGTGCGTAAGTTCGATTCTTGGAAATTCTAAAATAAATAAACAAAGCCGTATATGCGTCCCCCCATCTGCGGTTGTTCGGTTGTACCTCTTGCTGAGTTTGCGGGTACCCTGTGGTCTCATACCAGTCCCCTATAATCGCTCGGATGACGATGACTTGTATTTCTTCCGCTCTGTGGAATCGGGGAATACCCTCAAATCCCCTCAAATAGTTTCTCTTTTATGACTTGATTTTCGTTGCCCTACGAGAAATGCTGTAAAGTATTTCTAATATGGAACCTGAAATTATCAAGTTTCGCCTTCAAAAGAACTATGGCGCGATTTTACGTGATTTGGAGCCAAAGAAAGTGCTAAGTTTCTTGTACCAAGAAGAGATTATCGATGACGATGATATGGATGATGTTCGGAGCGAGCGAACGAGAAAAAAGCAAGCAGAGACTTTGCTGTCGATACTAAAACGAAGAAATATCGAGGGATATAAAGTTCTTGTAGAAGCATTAGATGAGACTCAGCCACATCTAGCACAAGTGCTTAAGACTGCAGTCATTTCTGAGAAAGGTAAGTTTTAAGGCCTGATGTCTCGAGAGCAGTTGCTGGTAAACAAACATGTTTCTTAAAACGAAACGAAAAGGTAGGGTACAAATAACAGAAATTCTTGAATTCGCTTCAATGGTGTTTTGCACTCTGCTCTCCTTGACAAGTTTCGAACATTCGAAACACTGCATTTGTGTATTTCCGGCTGTTCCCCCGTGTAAGAACCTGGAACAACTCACAAGCTGCGTCACAATAGCTTCCTTTGTTTAGTAGAACGAATCATGATGAAAGGATAGCTGAACACAAAGGTGTACTCTGGGAATGGTTCTTACACCGCGGATTACCCGTATTTCCTGACTCGAACTTGAATTTGAACACCTTGGCCCAGCACAACAATGAATATAGGTTTATGGCTAAATGGGCCATTCCATTTTTTATTCACACCCCACCTATTGAGGGAGCCCTTCAGATACCCCCTTGGATGACAATATTGTGCATCCCCTTGGATGAGTACCTGCGTAAGCCCCCTTGGACAACTGAATGGTAGCTACCACTACTGAGGGAATTGTCAATGTCCCCCTTGGATTTCAATGTTTGTGTACTGCCCCTATTGAGGGAATTGCCTTTGTACCCCCTTGGAACTTGTTTGTTCGAAATTTGCTCTAGAATGTGGGAAAAAGGCCCATGGATATTTTGTGCCTTCTAACTTCCATTTGGACCTTTGGATGTTTTCAGCATTTTCTGATGGAGCCCACTGGAATTTTCTAATGAATCCCCTAGGATATTTTCCCTACTGACCCCCTCCCTTTCCCATGGATTTCCAGGTCCCTCAATGGGGGGTGTGTGCATATAAAATGGAATAGCCCAATGTGAGGTCCCCTACAAGCTGAGCTATGCATGCATCCAGTCTTGGATGATTTTTGTATAGATTTATAAGGCAGTATAAACAAGCAGATACTTTGCATCAGACATCAGGGCTAGACATTAGCTATAAGCTACATTAGAGAAATTTATTTAAGTATCAGAGACACCTTTTATTATCATCCATGCCACTATCTCGATTCTGATCACAGGCAGCCCAAGCTTACAATCTGTGTATTAAATATGTGGGAACTGTAAGAATGAATTTTATATCGTTCTGATTGACTAAGAGTATGCAGCAAAATCTTGTCACTCTGTAGACATTAGGATTAGGATCTGTAGACATTAGGATTGATGCACTGCAATGACGTCCAGAATGCGAGCCAGTAGGTTTGGGTGCCATGTTGGTTTTCTTTTGGAAGCAGATGCCAATTTGCTAATATTCTTGTTGAATTTATGATTTTTGCTGAGAGAGGCCTGAGATTGCTCAGGCCATCTAAACATCAATTGGCTATTTGAACTGAATACGAGGAGTGGAAAATACCATGGACGTAAACTGAAGTTGAAAAATCATTTGGCCCTGCAAGGCCTCATCTTCAACATCTTTGTTTAGCTAGGTAAGAATTCCATGTTGCTGAATAATAAAACAATTCAGCTTCGCTTTGGCAGGTATAAACACAAACCTCGGCGTTGACAAATCTCATTATCATGCTCGACCTCATCCAATAATTGTGAATTGTTGAGTTTAGGCTCATGGATGTCTCTCTTGTATCCTGAATCTGCTGTATGTTTATGCTAAAGCCTGGTGTACACTTGTGACATAACAACATAAGAAAAATATCACACAACAAAATTTAGTGGTTTCAATTAGTTGTAGTCCACAAAAAATAACATAGCATTGCTTTGGTGAAGCAATCAAATAATGATCCATGGAAAATATTGATTATTTCAATTTTCCCGTGCTTTTTTCATTGCAACATAACATCCTTATGTCATTACGTTGCTAGTGTGCACCGAGCTTAAAGGGGCACTCGCACGCTTAATATTCGTCCACCGTGGACATAACATAAGTAAAATTGTAACCATAAAAACACATGTACAATTGCCCGTAGTAATCAAAATAATCCTCCAGATTAATAGAAAAACCTTTCAAGTGTTATACAAATGCAATTCTAGGTTGTTTTGACTTGTTATGAAGAGGATGGAATTGGATTGCGATTTGAGCTATTTTCTTGTCAGAGAAGCGGCCCGCAAGCGTGCGAGAGCCCCTTTAAGCTTGTATCTTTGTCTTCCTGTAGCATTTGGTGCTGGTAAGAAAACAAAGAAGCAGGATGAAGAATTCACTCCACCATTGCCAATTGTGTATCTGTCACAACATCTGAAAGAGTTAAACCTACAGGGGTGTAAGTACAGTCTTACAGTAACGCCAGGAGTAAACAAGATGCAATTCAGGCAACTTTTGACTTTTGTGGGCAAAAATTTTGAGATTGAGTAATAAAATATACTTTACAGGGAACACAATTTGTCTTGTCCCGGTTTCACACCAAGACATCTTTTCCTTCTCTAGTGTGAAAACAGCTAATAATTTATTAAAATGTTGAGCTCTGCTTACGTGATGAGACAATGTTGTTCTGCATTATTCCAAGTAACTATTTTGTTGAAATAATTGTTCTTTTCATCTTATCTCTAGCACAAGGACCAGTGGAGAACACTTATGAACCACCTCCAGCTCCAACTTCAGAGGTCTACATTCAACCAACAAAATTTGAGCTGATATCACCGCTTTACTTTCCTGACAATGGTGATGCTGTCTACAAAATGAAAACCAGTCCAAGGGGATATGCAGTTATAATTAATTATCAACAATTTGACCCAAATCCAAAGTATACCTCTGAGAGACTGGAGAATCGTGAAGGTGCTGAAGTGGATGCATTGTCACTTGAGAGATTGTTCAGAGGGCTTGATTTTGAGGTTCAAACTCTGTCAAATTTAACTTTAAAAGAGACAGATAAGCAGATTTCTTCGTTAGGTTTACAGGACTTCAGTGCTTATGATAGTTTTGTCATTTGCCTCATGAGCCATGGAAAGGAAGATTTCATTTACACCAAAGATGGTGGACAAATTAAGATACCCTCAATTAGGAAAACATTCAGCAGTGGGGAATGCCCAACTCTTGCTGGAAAACCAAAAATGTTCTTTATCCAAGCATGCAGAGGTGAGAACAAAGATTTCGGGACTGTTGTTAAAGATGGTCCTAACACACCTACAGAGCACCAAGAACCAGAAGCTCCAGTTGAAAATAAGGTGGAATACAAATTTGACATGCCATCTGAAGTGACTCGAGGCCCAACAACTTCTGACCTGGCAGATTTTCTCCTGGCTTACTCCAGTGTGGATGGTCATGCCTCGTTTAGAAATACTCGTGACGGGAGCAGGTTTATTCGCTGTATTGTAGATGTATTTACTAGATTTGCTGGGATGGAGGATATCTTGAGCATGCTTACAAGAGTTATTAGTTTAGTTAATCGTATGGGTGATATTGGAAGCAAACAAGTTCCACAACCCGAGACTACGCTTACCAAGAAAGTGTTCTTTTGGCCTGGAGTAGATTTCAGCTTGGATGCTGCAAATACTTTATAGCAAGACAAAGTATAGTGACTCTTTTCTGCTGTAGCTGTTTAAAGTCAGCTTGCAGTGGACATTAGTTCGTGAATTCACCATATTTTGAATACTTGATGCCCAGGACTTGATGACTTCACGTAAGAGGACAAATGACAACAAAGTAAGAAGAAATATGTTCAATACAGATAAGGTGAATTTTTCTAAACATGTGTCCCGCTCAATGTGTGAATGTAATCCATATAACTTTTTCAAAACGTTGCTTGGGAATTGGTATTTTGTCTTTGGTAGCATTGCCTGGTGGTCTTGCCAAACAATTCTGCATCTCAATGGCCAAAACTCCAGTTTTATTGAATAGACGACGTAGCCGCCCTGCGGTTTGCCCTGATGAAGGATTGACAGTAAAATCCGAAACGTTGCCATCTCCCGGCTCCTATTTTGTCTGCTTTTTACCCTTTTTATATATTTCTGCTGACATTGCATCCAGAGGCATCGCTGTTTGAGATTTTCATCTTCTTCCCGAATCAGAAAACAGTACATGGAATGGAACTGATGAAACATGAAAAACATCAGTCGTCAGTGACTGCAAAATAATATTTTTTATCCTGAGAACGGAGAAATGCAACTAACTTAGCTATAACAACCCTTTAGGTTAGTTTAAGGTTAAAGTTAGAGTTAGACGGAATAAGTCTACTTCGCTGGTTTGTCCTTGGATATATAAGTCTTTTCTACAACTTGGCGATGAACTTTTATCCAAGGATACATTTATCCCTAGGGTAAGATTGGGTGTAATTTCCAGTACTTTGCACGCTGTAGTTCTCTGACAGTTATCCCGCCCATCCAGTGATAGCTAATGTGTAACGCGCCAAAAGCGGGACTCTTGATAAATCGTAACCTTAGCCTCCATTTCAAACTAGCTGACACGACAAAGGCGAGATAATTAGCTAAACAATACTCTTGGTCTATCTCATTCTGTGTAATTAGTCTATAGAATTGGTAATTAGTTACTGGACAAAATAAAATATCTCGTGCTTAGTGGTTTACATTATTATCCACGTCTCCAAACAAATGTAAAGACTGGTTTACATTACGATTTTTGTCGCATTTATCGCGTCGATTTTTCTCGCGCGAGTTGCTATTCCAACTCTAGTGTAAACGAAATGCAAATTCGGTGTGAATGAATGAATCTCCTCGTTTTTTTTTCTTCAAAGTCCCATATCAAGTTGCAAAGAGTTTAGAACAGGTCCGAAACCAGTGCGACATCGCGTGACAAAAATCGCCGCTTCTTTACAATACAAATTGTGTAGTTGCAGCTTCCGCCCGAGAAAAATTGCCTCATCAAAGTGACAGATGGGACAAAACTCGAAAGTGTGAACAAGACTAAAGAAGGATTACGATGTAGAGGACAACTCTTTAAATACTAATAAAATCGAGATGGTTAATTAAATTGTCACAGTATGTTTCTTAGCGTTGAAGTTTCCTTTACTCTGCTACATTTGTCGGACAATCTGCATAAATAAATTACTCTGTTGCATGAGGAAGAACACAATGGAAATTTTGTTACCCTGTGCAGAACTTGCAAGGCCTGTTTCAAACGTCGATCTTTTGCCGCGTCGAATCCAATTCAGCCGACTGAACAACAATGTTTAAACAAGTTTATTGATTGTACTGTTAAATGTCTCATGCAGAAGGGATATGTGATGTCTAACTACAGTCGCTAGCGAAGTACAGTTAAGGCCCTGTTTATATGAGCCCGGGTAGAAGGGTTGCCCTTTCTTCCCGGGACAACTTGCCGCCTGTTTATATGAGGCGGGATAACTTTGCCGTCTGTACGTATTACATAAGTGACCCGGGGCGAGCGATTGAGCGCGGGAAAAAGCAAAAACAAACAAAATGGCCGATGAACAAAGGTTTGCGTTGGCTCTATTTGCTTTTTGGCTTTCAGGCTTGTCCACGATTATTTCTTTAGCTACTCAAACTACTTTCATGGTTTTGCAACATTTTCAAAGTCAAGGTGAATTGCTTTTCGCTCAAGCAGCTCTGAGACGAAATGAATATATCTCTCGTGTAAGCAAGCGCAGAAGAAAACGAACTCCTCGAACAGTATGGAAAAAACCCGGAAGAACGGAACAATGGTGGATCAATTTGTGGCAAGGGCATTTGATGGAAGAAGAATGGGAAGCAAATCTGCGAATGACAAGAGCTGTGTTTATGAAACTAGTTGAAAAGCTGCGACCTTTCATCAGCCCAGACGCAACATCTCCAAACCGCTCTGCTCTTTCAGCTGAGAAAAAACTTGCGTTGACGCTTTATTTTTTGAAGGACACTGG
This sequence comes from Scolanthus callimorphus, assembly GCA_033964015.1. Classification (NCBI taxonomy): domain Eukaryota; kingdom Metazoa; phylum Cnidaria; class Anthozoa; order Actiniaria; family Edwardsiidae; genus Scolanthus; species Scolanthus callimorphus. The sequence goes on along the minus strand of CM066918.1, from coordinate 27,528,407 downwards.
GTCATTTAGGATGACAGCGAATACATTTGGGGTTAGTATACCCACTGTATCTGTCGTTGTATCACAAGTTTGTGAGGCACTGACATTCCATATTGGACCGGAGTACATTCACTTACCCCAAACAGAGGAAGAGATGAGGAGTCTTGTAATCCACTTTGAAAGCAAGCATGGTTTCCCTCAGGCTTTCGGTTGTATAGATGGTACACATATAGCGATTCAACAACCACTAGAGAACTCCCACGATTTTTTCTCATATAAAATGAAATACACCCTGAACGTGCAAGCTATTTGTGATTATGAAGGCAATTTTTTAGATGTTGAGTGCAAGTGGCCTGGGAGTGTCCATGACGCCAAGGTTTTTACCAACTCTCATGTAAATAAATTAATGAGAGATGCTACCCTTCCATTGATACATAGAGAGCTTTTGCCAGGTCACGACAAAGTACCGGCCCTTCTACTTGCAGACCCAGCATACACACTGTTGCCACACTGCATGAAAGAGTACTCTACATGTAAAACAAATGAGCAAGTTCTTTTTAATAATATGCTCAGATCTTCAAGAAATCCCATTGAATGTGCATATGGGAGACTCAAGGAGAGGTGGCAGATTTTGAACAAACGTATTGACTTGAAACTTGAGAAGGTACCCCAGCTTATATATGCTTGCTTTGTCCTACATAATTTTTGCCAACAGAATGGCTTAAGGGTTCCTGATGACAATGTCCAGAGACAAATAGAGTATGACAAGGAGATGCAACCTAATGTCCAACCAGACAGGTTCCTGTCTTACAATACAACTGAAGGAGAAAGGGTCAGGGAAGTTCTAACAGCATATATGAAAGAGCATCTTCCAGACCATTTGACATAGAACTTTGACAGGTGTCCCCAAGCAAAGGGTTCTGTCAGGATAAAATATTTTAATTGCCAGAAAAAATTCCCGAAACCAATTCACCACTAAAGAGGACATTTTGATTTACGTAAGACACCCCCCCTTCCCAAAAAATAAATATACACACGTAAAGATGAAAGCAGACCTTTTAAGCTTGTGCATTTGTTTCACTATTTCAGCTTACAAGATAACATTCTCCTTCTTTGTTATTTATGTAAGAGAGCATACATACATACATTAAGATGAAATTAGAATAAGGGAAAAGGTCAAAACCAGTACTCGATAAGTATCAGGGATGGTGAATGAGGTGGTGGGGTACTGGGTATTACCACCCACCATAGGTATCCAGTGGTTATTTTCTCAAAGATTGCAGAAATGGGTTGTGTAAGCACAACGGCAGGGTTTTACCATGGTTGATCAATTATTTCACAAGATATTGGCAGTTGAAAATCTGATTTTTAGGAAAATTGAAAGAGGTGGTGGGACTTGGGTACCCACCACACTAAATTGGATACTTATAGAGTACTGTTGTTTCAACCTCTCCTCTAATAGGAGGTATTCACATAATGTAAATTGAAATAGGAAAACAATAATATGTACAAGGTTAATTTCATTTGTGGAGTTTTAACACAAATTCCAGGCAGTATACAGATGGATTTTTAAAACCCACACAATCCCTTTGTTTTGGGATGTTTTGCCTGGTCTGCTTCCCCTTGGTAAACTGTTTATGCAACATGCATGTATGCTTATGTTATAAACAAGGGGTTTATGTAAGCTATCTGTTGACCATTTGTTGACTTGCAATTGGAGGGGAATAATAATTTTGCTAACCTGTTGTTGTTGGAATACTTCATCAATCAATCAATGTGTTCATTTGATACATGATGGATAAAAAAAACAGGTGGTGAATTAAGGAGGATGAGAAAAAAGGCAGGCATCTGGGAAGGGAGAGAAATTCTGTGCAAATAGGGAAAACTTTACATAAGGCCAAGTAAAAAAAATACATGTTTATCGTCCCTGCCTGCATCATTTTTTGGAGCCGCATCCTTTTTTCTTTTATTTTCTATTTTCACAGATTGTCTCCAAAACGAAGTCAAATGTCACAAGCGGTTATAAACTGCTTTGAAATGTGGCTTTAATGAGCATGGAAATGCTTTATATGAACATAGATTGTCCTTAAGATCAGTCTATGAAACAGTCGTAGACATTTTGTACACAAAATATGGCATAAACCAATACAACAAGGCATAAACAAGGAGCAAAAAGAAATAATAATAAAAAAAAGGGCTGCATGGACACCTTTTGGAAAGCTCCGGCTGATAAACATGTTTACTTTTTTACTTGGCCTAAAGGGAGATACTTTCAAAATAAATATAACAAGTTGTGTACACATTGGGTTCTCATATAAGGGGTAGATCAATCACTTCTAACCGCAGAGTCCATAGGCAATGCTATGGGTTACCACATTTTATTATGTACTAAATGAATAACCATCCATGTAATTATTGATTTTTTTGTCAACCTCGTCCCCAGGGTCTTCTCGGTCGTTTTTCAAAATGGCGGTTAGCTCAGAGAAGACCCTGGGGAAGGCTGAGTCACATGACCGTTTCGAAACAAAGGACAAACCTCATTCTCATGTCCTCAAACAATAGTCACATGACTCAGCCTGCCCCAGGGTCTTCTCTGAGCTAACATTTTGAAAAACGACCGAGAAGACCCTGGGGACGAGGTTGTTTTTTTGTTCCTTCTTTATTAGCAGTGCCTCGGGGGATGTACATTATAGTATGTGGAAAATCACAAAAGTCAAGCTTCAAAAAGCTGATCAAAATATGAAAATATTTCTAGAGTAATCATGGGGATAAACTTTTGCTGCCCCCCCCCCCCCTCCCCCCCAAGGTGCTAATAAACAAAAGCCCCCTGAGGATCATAACATGTAAGCATCTGTTCATGTTTTTTTTTGTGTGTGTGTGAAATTGCTTCAGAGTTTATGGCAAAAAGACTAATCCACAAAACAGTGTTATTACAAAGATATTTCACCAAGTTTTGTTGATTATAATATCGAGGGTTACTCCCCCCCAAGATTATATATTTTAGAAAAAATAAAAGGAATAGGGAGAAATAAATGGCCTTTAAAAACAAACTATGGTAGGAGAATCTGCAGTTCATTCCATCCCATTTCTATGATAGCATTGAAAATTTCCATAGAAAAATTACAAAATGGATATTAGAAACTTCTATTTCATTCCAGTATAGAAAAAAATTATCCACCAATGCTCACTACTGAGAATGCCCAGAAGTTAATTATTTATCAGTTATTAAGGACAGCTAGAGGGTCACTGTGGTGCAATCAAAACAAATGCATTATGTTCCAATCTTCAAAATAATCAGAGTATAAAAATGCATCTGCATGATTAAAAATGCCTTTACACTAGTGAATACTCTCAATACACCTAAAATCTTTGGTAAAATGGTTTGGACTGATGCTTTAAGGTTACTGAGAACCTTCGCGCACGTGTTCGAAAAAAAAATCATACACGTCCTTAGTTTAACCAAAACATATCAACCTATATATCGTTGGAAAGCTTATAGAATGGACTAGCGAACTGTGGCAAAAAGAATTTTTTTTTTCATAATTAGAAATTTTTTAAAGGTTTTATTAAAAATTCGGGTGTGAGAGTTTCAAGAGATAACGCTGACGAACTGCTAGACCTTGACTCCCAAGTAACACATTGTTTTAATCCTTAAAGGTGTTTCTCAAAAACCGTGTCTGCGTTTTTTAAAATTTTGCTTTGCTCAAAAGTTATCGAACTTTTAAATTTCGAAGGTCAAATTTTGTAGAATTTTCACGCTCTAAAAATTTAAAAAAATCATAACTGTTGAACTAAACAAAATTTAAAAAATCGCAGACACGGTTTTTGAGAAACACCTTTAAGGATTAAAACAATGTGTTACTTGGGAGTCATGGTCCAGCAGTTCGACAGCGTTAGCTCGTGAAAATAGCACACCAAAATATTTAATTAATGCTGTAAAAAAAATTAAAGGTATCAATAAGTGATTTCTTTTTGCCATAGCCCGCTAGTCCATTCTATAAGCTTTCCAACGATATATAGGTTGATATATTTTGGTTAAACTAAGGACGTGTATGAATTTTTTTTCGAACAACGTGCGCGAAGGTTCTCAGTAACCTTAAGGTGACTCATTCGAAATTCAAAATGCACCCAACTGTGTCTAGAGCGCAAATCTGCGTCGCCAAACTTAAGGCTCTAACTTTTGTGTCTTTTCCCTATTGTTATAATTCTTTTTTCAAATCCTACTTTAATGATGTATAAATCAGTTATTAATAACCGATCTTCTTGGAAACATTTTTAGAAGTCACAATCAAAATTTTTGTGAGGCCCTAATTTCATATTCAGGTCGTACTAGAAAAAAAAATTGCCGGTTTTTTGGCTCAAACTCCAGGAATCGATTCCAGTTGAAGTAATCTCAAATCGAGCTAAGTTACAGAAAATTCGTCGGAACAGAAACGCGGTAATAAAAATGCCGTCAACTTTGGCCAAATTAGAAGGCTCATTCAGCTAGGCTTGAATTGAATTTTAATAGTGCTCCGAAAACTCATTATTTGGAGCTCTTCCTTCGGCACTATATTGTATAGTAACGTATTAAACTTTACCGAAGGTCAGATTGTAAACACCATGAACTACTAAAATGTTGGAAAATTATCTACCGAGGAAAGAAATCGTGAAAGCGCAATGAATTTATTACAAGAATGTCGCGTTAAAATGTGTCGTTATTACGTATAATTTCTTGCTAAGATTTATATGGACGAAAAGCTTGTGGCATTGGTAAAACTTAGTAACCAAATTTGACCATTATATGTGCTTGTTTGGTGTAGAAGAAAATTACAAAGTTACGACATTCACCCTCTAGTCTTGCACGCAGATTTGAAGCTCTCTTGTTTATGAATGGTAATGAAATCTGACGTTTCGTCAGGGGGAGCACATTTAGGCCTACTCTAATCAGCGAACAAAGAAAGCTTTTATCATAGCAAGTTTTTATGTTCCATAGGGACTTAATCAGACAATTGCTATTTTCGGAGCGTGACTGCTATTGATTAGATTTGACCTAATGAGCTCCCCCTGGAAAAACGTCAGATTTCATTATCATTCATAAACAAGAGAGCTTCAAATCTGCGTGCAAGAGTAGAGGGTGAATGTCGTAACTTTGTAATTTTCTTCTATACCAAATAAGCACACATAATGGTCAAACTTGGTTACAAAGGTTTACCATTGCCACAAGGTTGACGTCTATATATATCTTAGCAAGAAATACTACGTAATAACTACACATTTTAACGCGACATTCTTGTAATAAATTCATTGCGCTTTCACGATTTCTTTCCTCGGTAGATAATTTTCCAACACTTTAGTAGTTCACCGTATTTACAATCTGACCTTCCGCAAAGTTTAATACATTACTATACAATATAGTGTCGAAGGAAGACCCCCAAATAATGAGTTTTCGGAGCACTATTAAAATTCAATTGAAGCCGAGCAGAATCAGCCTTCTAATTTGGCAAAAGTTGACGGCATTTTTATTACCGCGTTTCTGTTCCGACGAATTTTCTGTAACTTAGCTCGATTTGAGATTACTTAAACTGGAATCGATTCCTGGAGTTTGAGCCAAAAAAACCGGCAAATTTTTTTTCTAGTACGACCTGAATATGAAATTAGGGCCTCACAAAAATTTAGATTGTGACTTCTAAAAATGTTTCCAAGAAGATCGGTTATTAAGAACCTATTTATACATCATTAAGGTAGGATTTGAAAAAAGAATTATAACACTAGAGGGAAAGACACAAAAGTTATAGCCTTGAGTTTGGCGACGCAGATTTGCGCTCTGGACACTGTTGGGTGCATTTTGAATTTCGAATGAGTCACCTTAAGGCTATCTCTGAAAATTGAATGAAATACGTAAAGTCCCTCTCCCCCCTGACTCAACTTTGTTAATGATTTCCACCCATCACTAGACTTTTAAAATTGCAAAGTGTTTTATCTGCAATCAGAACAACATTGAAAACGGGGAAGGGGATTCAGTAATTATGCTAATTTCATGCATTTCTTCTAGTGAGAAAATATGAAATCAGTCCAAGCTTTTTGGCAAAGATTGTAGGAACATCCACATTTACATCCCCCCTCACTGCTGAAAGTCTTCAAAGAGTTGTGTAACACTGAACACATAATGTTTCTGTAAGCAAAGCAACAAAAGTTAACAAAAATCATTTGGTTTCTATCTAGACTTCTTTTTCAAATGAAAAGTACCCATTGAAAATAAAGTAAATGGACCCCTGAGATTGTAAGCATGCACTAGTTTAAGGGCATTGTCTTGTCCTTGCATTGTTCTGCCTCTATGCCAATGTAAAAACATGTCAACATTTTAATTTCAACAATAATGTGTCAACGTTTATACCTTCTCTTTAGGATTAAAATCCTACATAATCAAACTGGAAGGTTAGAAAAAAAACAATATATACACCAATAAGCTGTTACATAGCTTACATCTGATAGTATGACTTGTCTTGCTCATCAATGACCCTGGTAGAGATCTCTGGCTGCTGACCATGCATATGCCATGGTGCATAACCTGGCTGAAGGTAATGCTGGTAAGGTGGGGTTGCAACTGGTTGGGCTGCAGGTCTGTGTAATGCCTCTGCTAATACTTTCATACCTTCTGCAAGCCCCTGTGTGAGCCCCTTCATTGTTGAGGCCATTCCTTCTATTGCGACAGCAGTACATTTTGCAGACTCTTTAAAGCATTCCATCATTTCTTTTCTGATCGCTATATCATCCTTAGCCGCATCTAGAATTTTTTGATCCCGTTGTGCAGATGTCAGTTTTTTTTCTAGCTGCTTTCTTTTGTTATCGATCAATTTCGGTACCTCTGATGTTGAGGCCTTTCTCTTTTTCCCTGCTTCTTGCTTTGTCTATCACTGGCTGTTGAACTACTTTCTCCCTGTTTTTCTCATTCAGAGCTTTCTATGTCACCATCTCCCCCATCTTCAGACTCAAACTTGGTCGTTTTGACACCCTCGGTATTCTCATTCACACTTAAATCACACTCCGAAAATGAAGCTTGCAAGTTTCCAGTATTTAGGCCAAATGATAAGGCTTCTGTTGATGGGGAGCCACTCCATATTTCTGTCAGATCATCATAGTGCACGGCAACGATCTTCCCACTCCCACTTCTCGTACCGTTTTGCACAGCTTTCGAGTATTCCTGACGAATAGCTTTCACTTTCTCCTTCACTCTGTTATAACCTAGCTTGATGCGGCTTTTATCGGCCTCGGCTTTTTCCTTGAAAATTTTGTATTCATCTTTATCCATTCCCACTTATCTTGTCTGGCGGATGTAGCGCTTGTTCCGGACCAAAATCATCTTCAAAGTTGTTCTTTGCCAAAAGCTTCCGTAACTCCTCGTAGAGCTTCACTTTGTCTGCGTTAAAATCTACTGAGTTGAACTCACAAATATTTTTGTATTCTTTTAACGAGGAAATTAAACATTCGATCATATCGTCCGACCAACTCCATCTCCCGGCCGCCATCTTGAAAATACACCGCAGGCTCATATTTTGCTGCTACGCATGCTCCAAAAAAGCACAGGCGTCCCGGGAAGAAGGGACAAACTGTTTATATGAAGAAAGTTGCCCCGGGACGAAGGGGTAACTCGCCTCGGCTACGTGCGCTATCCTTGCTTGCCGAGACAACCCTTCGTCCCGGGACCTCATATAAACGCTCAATTGCGCTTTACATAGAAATGTACCAGAAATTGTCTCACCCCGAGTAACTCGGCTAGACGAGTTATCCCTTCGTCCCGGGACAACTTTCTCCATATAAACGGGGCCTAAGTGAAGTCGATAGCAAACATTACGGAATTATTTTAAACTCCCATGGAGCTTGGGGAACCTGTGGTGCGAGGAACCCTCGAGCATGTTCGATCACGATCACGTGACATCTACAGTTCCGTCAAAACATTTAGCGGTCAGCGGTTTTGTTGAGGAAGAAAAATATGGCGGCTTCGGCCAGCGAGTTTCACGACCGCCATGGCCACTTGATATTCCTCAGTAATGCCAACAGATCCGCTAGACGGCGAAATCCTTGTGCAGAATTTAACAATGGACTTGTATTTAGCAAGAAACAGCTCGCAGAGTCTGAATTATTTGAGGTACGCATTGACAGAAAGATCGTAAACTGGTCTGGGTCGATGGCGATTGGAGTGACCACTGCGAATCCGAGCAACATTGAGATTCCCTCAAGCGCTACAGGCCTTAAAAATGGATACTGGTTAATGAGCGGGACATCTGTACTGAAAGATGGTACAGCTATCTTGGATGACTACGGCACAAACTTGGACGAACTTACTGAAGGAGACCGAGTTGGGGTTCGGAGGAGTTTGGATGGGTGCCTGCATTTTTTCGTCAATGGTAAAGATTTAGGGGTCGCTGCTCGAGATATCCCAGCAAATCTTCATGGTGTTGTGGATTTGTACGGCAAATGTGTCGAGATCTCTATTTACTCACAATTTCAAGCCGACAACGGTAAGTATTGGTGTGGTGCACTAACTTCCTCATAATCATGGGCGTGAATTATGCGATGTCATTCAATTTTAGTTTTAGATCTCCCACGAAAGTATAAAGACCGGTTTTATACAGTTTTATACTGGGGTGTTACTTCATTTCTTTGTAAAATGTGAAAAATAAGTAGTTTCATGCTCAATAGATTTCCTGTTTTAACAAGCTTGAAATCAATTCTTTATTTTGTTAGAGAACAAATCAAATAAGTTAATGATTTAATTTGTGATATTTGTTCTGTGTTTATTGCAGGTAGTAGTAGAGATAGACTCTGTTTGTAAACACACAACTGGAAGTCAGCAATGCAATTCAATTGTGTTTTTTACTGATCTTTTTTCAGATATTTAGATTTCAGAAAAAAGATCAATATCTTCATCTCAGCAAATGAAGAATCTAGAAGTTTTCCATGCTCTGATTATTCAGGCCCATGATGATTAATCAAAATAAGAAAAATTTTGGCATTGATTTGGGAAATCAAGCTTGCACATGATTGGCATCACTTTATTGTTATGATTCATGAACTAAAACTTTCAACTTCCATCAAAAGTGAAATAAGTGATAGTATTCGTTTATTTTACAATAAACTATCTATCTATCTATCTATTCCCACTAGTAGAATGGAGTGAAAAGTTGTGTCCTTAGAAAGATGATTGCAGTGCCTTGATGCCTGTTGTATATTTGTATCATTTTAGTTCCTATGGCAACACCATCCACAGCATCTGTCGTATTCCACCCACACTGTGGAGCACTTGTTCAACTCAGTGACAGAAACAGGATTGCTGAACGACAATATCCAGATGAGGAATTCAAGAACTCTGTTGTTCTGACGAGCCAACCATTAAAAGATGATGAGCTATTTGAGGTAGAGAGAGTCGCAAAACAAGCTGGCAGTCATATCACTGAATTTTGGGTTGGGATAGGGCTGGCAGAAGATGTAAATGTGAATTTTCCTTAATTTTCTAATGTTCTTTCTAGACAAATTGGGGCTCCACCTCCCTCCCCTCTTCTGAATCTGTTATGGGTAGGGTAGAATCTGTTATGGGTAGGGTAGAATCTGTTATGGGTAGTGTAGATAATTCACTAGCATGCCATACACCTACATGCATATCAGGGGCGTAGCCAGGATTTGAGAAAGGCAGTGTCACATCTGTACAAATGTATGGTTCCCTTTTCCAGCTTACCGATTTTTTTCTAAATGTTTACTGTATTTTTCTTCTAAACAGGCACACCAGGACCCCCCTAGCCATGCCCCTGCATATGCAGTTTACTGCCAGTGTATCTTAGTAATTTAAAATAGGATCTTGTATATTATACATGTACACCGTTGTAGGGACATTAAATTTCCAAGACTTTGTATGTGAATGTAAGGCAGACTAACCCTTCCCATAATGCATTGTTTTGTTATTGTTTGCCTTGACTCAGGGTACCATAAACTCTGACTGACAAAAGTACAAGGAGCTTTTTTGTCCAGTTCCTGAATTTTTGTGGTGAAACAGTGCATATGATCAAGCTGAGCTGCCTGCTCCAAATCAAGTGAAGACATTCTTTCTTCTCATTCTTTTTGAAGTTCAGGATTATGCAAAGCATAGAAAGGATTTTTATTGGGGACTTCATGTCACTCTATCACTCACTCCAGTGTTAGAATGGATTGCAACTAAGTTATTATTTATACTTATTAATTTATGCTCACATGTTATATTGTAATATTATGAATTATCATGTTTTATTTTGTCTCTATATTATGTAGGTGACAATTGAAAAGTTGACAGACATGTGGGCTGGGTCGTTAGAGGTTGGTATTACATCCCATGATCCTGTGCACATAGTCCTCCCTCCGACCATGACAAGCATGACGTCAGGTACATGGATGTGGAGTGGAACCTCGGTTATTATCAATGGTCAGGAAGTACGCAGTGATTATAGCACTATGAGTTTGGAAACACTTAAGGTAAGACATGATCAAGAAGAACCTTCTCTTAACAATACTTATACATTGTCATGTTATGAGGTAATGAGAATTTGCAAAATGATCAAATCAATAAGGATGGTTTGATCATTTTTAATTTTTTCCTACCATGCATTTCAGTGTATTGGAATCTATAGAGAAAAATTGTAGACATTTTCCACTGGGTGCAATGATTAGTTGAGGCCTTCAAATACTGACTGAAGGTGAAGGATTTTGGACCACTTGTGAGCCAATAGGAATGCACAATTTGAATGATTTCTGACAGCTAAAAAATATTTACCCTGGAGATTCAAAATATTGGGATTCAATTTACTGTTAGAACTCTTCACTCAGAAGCATTTATTTTATCTTGTAGATTGGAGACACAGTGGGGATCATGAGAAAATCAGATGGAAAATTATGTTTTTATTTAAATGGGATAAATATGGGCGTGGCTGTCGACGATGTACCTGTTGATGTATTTGGGGTAGTGGACCTGTATGGTGCAGCTGTTAAAGTGTCAGTAAGTGGCAATGAACCCACCAATGATGATGACTTGGATGTTGATCAAGCTGCAGCAGCAATTAGCCAACCGCAAACAAACAGAGGTAAACAAGTTCTTCTCCTTCTGCTCACAGCTCAGTTAGTGCAGGCTGTAGTTCATCAGGAAAATTTATTCTAACCGTAAGAGATAGCAAATTGGGTGTGGTTAACAACAATTTTCCCCTAAGAAATAGCAATTGGATGTGGAAAAAAAATGAATTTTAACCATAGAGATAAAACAAAATAATATGTTTCAGTTTTACCTTATTTTACATCAAGTCGAAACAATTTATTTTGGTGTCTCTTAAATTCTAGGCCACCTTTGGCTTAAGAGACATCCCTAAGTGATAGCAGACTCTTTTGACATACCAAAGAGGTAGCAATTCGTAGGATTTTATACCCTAAGAAATAGGACAAGCACCCCTTTCTATTTTTATGGGGAGTCCCCCCCCCCCCAGGTGGCAACTGCAAACCTCATAGTGAGGATGTTACTAGCACTTGACAGCACTTTGTTTATTCACGTTGCACAGAACATTATTGAGATTTTATTTGAAAATGTTTGTATTGCTTGCACAGGTTAATTCCAAACTTTTTTTTGCATTTTTCTCAAAAGTACAAAATTGTGTACAAGGTCCATTTTTACATAGTACTATATATCTGTTACTCTCCCAGCAGCTATGACAAAATGTTGTCTTAATGGAGGCCTGCAGTAGTTATTCAAATAATGCAAATGTTTTTGTTGGGCTAATAAATGATTTCTCCTGTTTCTGTTTTATTGCATATCTTTTCAGGAGATGAGCCTCTATTATTTTGTTTCCCATGTGGCAGAGCTGTTAGGTTAAAAAATGAATTTCATACAGCCTTCCGACCTAGGTTTGTACAACTTGGTTAATATCAATTTATTTGAGCTTCATGCTTCTCAGTTGCATGTGACAGGGCCATAGTTTTGTGATAAAGTTTTGGTGTCAAAACAAAATGCTTTGGTGTCAAAACGAAAAGGTTTTGGTTTCAAAATGTAAAGTTTGAGTGTCAAAACGAAAAGTATTAAATGGGTGTCAAAACTTTGATGTCTCCTGGGGTTTGTTATCCAATAGCAACTAAGCTTGTGAAGGTACAAAAAAATTAGGTCCGCATTGGATAGCCTCCTTTGCAGGCATCTCCGTGTGATTTCCATGTGTTTGGCATCATTTTACATCGCTTTGTTGGCATTTTTGGCAGAGCAGAAACTGAGAATGAGTTCAAACCGAAAGCGGAAGAGAAAAGAGGGGAGGGGGGCAAAGGAAATATTCCCTCACGGCCCTTTCATGATCACACCAAAGGAAGTCCAACCAAGTGCGTCAAAGTAGGTTCGAAATAAAGGGTTTTAAAAAACACAACGAGATGCCTGCGGAGGAGGCTAACATTTTGGACAATAGCTTGAATTTGTTGTTGCATTTTACAGACTCATAGAAAACAAATTAAATGTCACTAGCAAATGAGAAACGTTTTGTCGCAAAAGCACCTCATACAGGTGCAATTTCCAGCCCTGATTTCCCATGCACACACACTCTAAGATCAACTGATATGAACACTAAATTTGTTACTGTGCCCTTTAGTTAAAAATAATGAAATAAATTGATAATTAATTTATTTAGTGTTATTTATATAATAGATCAATGTCTTATTCTCTGATTAACAGGGCTCTTGAGGAGTTCAACAATGCTGTGGTTTTGACAAATCGAGCTCTGAAGCCTGGAGAGTTATTTGAAGTCTATGTAGATTGTCAGCTGGACAAATGGGCAGGCTCTTTGGAGATAGGTGTAACTACTCATAACCCCCAGGATCTGGAGTTCCCTCCGACTATCACTAATATGACGTCAGGCACGTGGGTGATGTCCGGTGGAGGGATGATGAAAAATGGTGTTACTATCATAGAAACATATGGACAAAACTTGGATGAATTGAAGGTGAAAAAAAAAGAAATACTGTAACATTGTATGCATTTGTATACTGCAAATATCCACATTACTTGCCCCCAAAAAGGCATTTTACAGTGGATAAGCCTGAGTTTACAGAAGCTGGGACTAAATATTTTTCCCAGGGACAGTTCCCACTAATCAAGCTGGTTTGATTCCTGGGACTCGTCCCTGGGACAAATTGTGCATTTTTTTCCAGTGTGTATGGTTCGCGGGACTTGCTCCGCGGCCCATGATAATTCTAGCCAATGAAAACATGTTCACGATCTCATTCAAGATGGCGGATGCTCAAAACGTCATTCTTAGGCTGGTGAAAAAGAAGGATGTAAAAACTTGTCACGGAGTCAGTGGGTTCGACAAGTTCCCGCTCGGTCCCCGCGAATTATCGTTGTGTACGGTACGTTGGACTTGTTTCGGGGATTTGTCCCTTACACGTTCACACTAGGGGAGCAATCCCCGCGACTAGTCCCAAGGACTTGTCCCCTAGACTGTGCCAGCCTTAATGTTCATACGAAGATGGCTAAAATAACATTGTTATGGTTGTTCTGCCAGGCTGGTGACCGAGTTGGGCTAATTTACAAGGACGATGGAGCACTTCACTTCTTTGTTAATGGTGCCGACATGGGCCTGGCTGCAGAGGATGTTCCCCAGGGTGTGTTTGGGGTGTTAGACTTGTATGGCAGGTCCGCACAGGCGACTATGACAAATGGGAGGCCAAGAGAAGAAATACCTGAGAGTGAGCCAGCACCAGGTACTTTTGGTATTTTACCTGTAGGTCTTGGATGATGCTAAGGCAATTAAAGGGGCTCTCGCATGCTTAATATTCGTCCACTGTGGAAATAAAATATTAAGTAAAATTATAACCGTGAAAACACATGTACAGTTGCCCGTAGTAATCAAAATAATCCTCCAGATAAATAGAAAAACCTTTCGATTGTTAGAAAAATGAAATTCTAGGTTGTTTTGACCTGTTATCAAGAGGATGGAAATGGATTGCGATTTGAGCTATTTTCTTGTCAGAGAAGTGGCCAGCAAGCGTGCGAGAGCCCCTGCCAGTTCTTACAACATGTATATGGAAAGGTCGTGCAGATTTGATCATACTCTACATTTCAAAACTGAAAACTCTGAATTCTGAGTTAAATTTCAAGTATAATATAATTATAAATCCTACGCCTAAAATATTAAATGTTATACATTCCATGTGGTGTTCCATCAAGCATCATTTACTATGTATCTCACTTGTGTTAACTTTAAACAGTCCCTACTACTACTACTACTACTGCAACTACTACAACTACCGAAACTACATCAAATACGCAAGCCCCAGCCCCGACACCCAACACAGAAGCTGCTGCTGTTCCTAACGACAACTGGTTCACCTTCAGCAGTCGCCATGGACACCAAGTGGTCCTAAACCCGGACAGGCGGAGGGCCGTAAGGGTTAATCCTTTGGTAGAGTTTAATAATGCAATAGTGATGAGCCACCGCCCATTACGAGATGACGAGATGTTTGAGGTGATCATCGAGACACTCGTGGATAGATGGTCAGGTTCCTTGGAGGCTGGTAGGTGTGAGATACGAAATTACAGGGGTGGATTTAGCGGGCCCCTCGGCTCCCGTTTCTCGGGAGATTTTCCCATACATTTACTGTATTTGTTGAAGGAAATTTGCAATTGGTGGTCTTATAGTCGGAGGGAACTCCAGATTCTAAGAGTTATGACTAACTACGCGGCACGGCACTGCAAATGGAGGGCTTTCATTCTTAGACTACAACACCTGTCCACAGGAACCCCACAGGTTGCCCCACAGGCAACCCATGACCAGTGTCCAATATACAAGCCCTAAAAGAGAGCCTGTTGTTTCTCCTCTGTTTTCCAGGTGTCACCAGTATCTGTCCAGACCAGCTCAGTTTCCCTAACACCATGACCGACCTGCCCCGTGACACGTGGATGCTGTCCGGCTCCTCTGTTCTACAGGACGGCGCTACCATCCTGAATGGGTATGGCTGTGATCTGGACAAACTGGAGCGGATGTATCGGCTTGGCATCATGCGCAAGTCGGATGGCTCCTTGCATTTCTTTGTCAATGGCGAAGACTGTGGCTCTGCGGCGACGTCTGTACCTTCAGGTGAGCAGGAAGGAGAATCTAGCTTCTTTAAACTGCAAGACAGATGCGTGTAATCACAGACTTCCTAGCCTGCGAAGCAATGGTTTCACGTGGGTTTCAGAGGTTAGAATAGTAACAATAATAATATAATGTTTTAGGAGCATTTTATTACCTCAATGCGGATGCGGTAATTTGTGCCCCCCTCGTCGAAAGTCTCGCTCTTTCGTCCTTTCACGGAAGTCACGGAAACTAGAGTTTTCATAATTCTACGAGCTCTGAAGCAACTTCCAAACCGTGTTGTAGCAGCTTCCTTCGATTGTACATCACTCAGAGGTTTAATAAAAGCTACCGGGTTGCTTGGATGTTTGATTCAGGGAACGCTTTGTAAACACGAGTCGGTGCAACAGAGTTCGCCGTATTAGCCTCCCCGCAGGCTCTCTTCTGGTGTCAGAGCACGCCGGGAATTGCAGCTCGAGCGCGCACGTTCGTATGGGATTTCTGCACGCTCTCGTTTTTGTGGGTTTCCTGTGGACTCTGAATGTAGAGCCTCTCATGTACACGAAAGCTCTCAAAAAGCTTCTACCAAAAAACTAGCCTCAAAACGTGCGCGCGCTTTGCCATTCCTGCCGCGTGTAGTCCGCCGCGCGCCCAATAAAAAACGAAAACTTCAACAGAAACAAGGAGAGCCTGCGGACAGGCTATCGCATTATGAAAACCAGTGTAAAAGGCACAATGACTGAAAACCAGTCTATTTTCCGAGAAGAAAACTCCAGCTATAACGCACGCGCGCACGCACGCGGGAAGTAAAAAACAAATCAATGAAGTAAAAACCAAATCAATCGACAACATTCAACGTGTTTCGATATCATATACTTCCCATGTGTATATTTTGTAGGTGTCTATGCGATTATAGACCTGTATGGTCAGTGCGTCCAAGTGTCAGTATTTGATGAGGATTACGTGGAACAAAGACGGGAACCCTCGCCTGCTGCTGCGCCTGCAACACCTGCCGCTGAAGATACGACAGATAAAGATGGAAGTAAGGGAAACAACAACAACAACAGCAACAACAAAAACAACAGGAGGAGGAGAAACAACAACAGCAACCACAGGAGTAACGACAGAAACAATAGTAAAAACAACAACAGTAAAAAACAACAACAGCAAAGCAATAACAACAACGGCAGCAAAAACAACAGCAACCGCAGGAGTAAGAACAAAAACAATAGTAAAAACAACAACAGCGAAAAAAAGCAACAACAACAGCAACAGTAACAACATCAACACCCACAATAACAATAATTGCAGCAACATTATAACAACAACAACAACAGCAGCACCAACAATAACTGCATTCCCACAAGGGCAACATTGCAAGATATAGCCACGAAGAGTTAATACGTTTTACATCCCGGGGGGGGGGGGGGGGGGGGGGGGGGTCCCATAATAAACACTTGTGACACACATACCTCACCATAATGCTTAATAAATGATTAATCCCTGGTGACGTCATTGATAATTGCCTAGGTGCCACGCCCCATGGGTTCCATCCTTGCTGTGGTAAGAACATCTCTCTCATCAACAACCGCTGGACGGCCGTACGAGCTCGCGGATTCAACAATGCGTTGTTGTTTAGCGCGAAGCCTCTACAAGACGACGAAATTTTTGAGGTGAGCGTCACTGCGCATGTAAATGAATGCAAACGAAACGCAGAAAAAAAGTCCATGCGCCCTTTTTTTTGGAGGTAAGTGAGTGTTCGCAGAAATATGAAAATCGCAGTAAGAAATCTCGGCGAGAAAATTGTTTCATAATGAACATCTTTTTCTTTCTCAGATAAAAATTGACAAGGTAAGCAGACAGTGGTCGGGATCCCTGGGTATCGGCGTGACGTCATGCTTGCTGCCAATGTTCAACGTACCTGTCACGGCGGATGAGTTGCGTGACGGTACGCTAGTTATGGTGGAGTCACGCATTCTCAAGGATGGTGTCACGGTCAAGGAGAACTATGGATCTAGTCTGGATAGAATGCAGGTACAGAGTGATACCTGTGTGTTATCTTATTACAGCCCTGATTTCAAATGACTGCAGTATGTCCAAAGGCATCTAGCCAATCATAAACGAGAGAAATTACATGTTGCTGCTGATTAGACGATTCCAGCTATAACGTACGCGCGCGCTGCATGTCGGTAGATGTGGAACATTTTTCGAACAAACCGTTAAAAAAGTGCGTTCAACATTCTGATAGTTGTGGGACGGCTTGGGCATTTCTGAATAAAGAAGAAGGCGCGCTTATAGCTTGAATCGTCCATTAGATATTTTATACTACCTGATGTTTGTCCGTGTTAAAATAATAAAGAAGATGATGATGATGATTGTTCCTTCAGTATTTAAACCACTATCATTCATTGAACACGGACTGGTTTCTTTACATGTCACTCCCAGTACAATCACTATCACGTGGTGAACACGTGATCACTAAATGCACAGTTGCGTTTAGCCCGATATACGATTGTTAGAGATTTTACAGAGGAGGATTTATTTTATTCGTCCGGTATGTTTTATAGGTGGACACTCGTTTGGGTGTACAGAGGAGGGCAGATGGCTCGCTACATTTCTACTACAACGGAGAGGACCAGGGCGTGGCTGCGCTAGACGTACCAAGGGTAAGCATCTTGTTACACCCCCGATACCGGTTAGCTCAGGGGTAGAACGCTGGGCTTTTGTGGGTTCAAACCGCAGTCGTACTTAAATGTACTGCCTTTGTGCTCTAACATCTGCAAATGGTTAGACATTCGCGTTTTCTCGGATAAAGACGTTAAAGTGCATGTCCCGCACCGAACTAAGAGCCACCTAGTTGAGCCGTTATATTATTATTATTATTATTATTATTATTATTATCATTGTCATTGTCATTGTCATTGTCATTGTCATTGTCATTGTCATTGTCATTGTCATTGTCATTGTTACTACTACACTGGAGAGGTCATTATATGGCGGTGATCCCGTAGGAGCCGAAGTCATTGTTGTTTTGCATGTCTTTTGCATGTCTTTTGCATGTCTATTGTGTTTTGTATGCCTAAAAGAGGTGGAAACCACAGCTCGCAGGGTATTTTCAACCCAAATGCTCCACTGTTAGCAGAGGCCACGTATTGTCTTATTACCAACGACCGGTTAGCGCAGTGGTAGAGCGCCGGGCTTATGTTCGGGAGGTTGGGAGTTCAAACCCTGGCCGGGCCAACACTCAGGGTCTTTTTCTAATAATTGAGGAGAAGGTGCTGCCTTTGCTCTAACATCTAACATCTGCAAATGGTTAGACCTTCGCGTCTTCTCGGATAAGGACGTTAAACCGTAGGCCCCGTCTCTCACATACACTACACTAACCGGAACCAGAGGGACGTTAAAGAACCACTAGGACCGTCGGAAGTTGCCCAACCTCAGTGTCACAGAACTCACAATACTAACACACACTCATGTTTATAAAGCTGGTTCTTATAGGATGAGTTTTCCATTAATGTAAAGCGCTTTGAGCCGCGAGGATAAAGCGCTATATAAGCACGTCATTATTATTATTATTATTATTATTATTATTATTATTATATTTGTCTTGCTGTGAGTTTTTCCCTTTTGTTGAAGTTGAAAAACAAAGATAAAGTAAAAGTAAATGCACGGAGATAAAAAGTGGCCTCTGTTCGCAGTAAACTAGCCTGCCCCGTAGTGGGACCACATCACAGGATATCCCTAAGAACGACTTCGGAAGAGGCTAGCAATCGACTCAAATACGCGTCCCAGGCGCCCAAATAAGCGCAAGGAAAACCCTGATGACTGTTCTCTTATATATTATTTCCCAGATGGTGTTCGCGCTCGTTGACCTGTACGGTCTTGCGGAACAAGTATCAGTTGTGAGCCACACAGGTATCCCAGTTCGTGAATTTACTTCTTCAATTTAAATTAGTTGATGGAGTGTTTTACACGCTTCTAATGTGACACCGGTCTCTTTTCAGATTGCATTTCATCAGCTAGAAGCAACGTGGAGATTGAGCAGCGACAAGAGCAAGAGAGCGAGGTGACCCATGGGATCTTTAAACTCCTTATTTTTAAACTCCTTATTTTGCCCTACGAATGATTGATATATCGTGCCCCTTTGACAGGTCAACGAGAAAAGAAAAGTGGAGAAGACTGGTACGAACCAGGAAAGCAAGTGAGTCAAAAAGTGAACTTGATGTTTGCTAATATCCAGGGTCCAGCAGTTTGGTTTGGGTTAAAGACTAGTCAGCGTCTTTACCAACGTTGTTATTGTAACACCCCTCAGCAAACAAAACGTAGGTCATGTATAGCTTTAACCTTTTTTTTTTCATTGCTCCTGGTTAAGGAATTGAAAGCGATTTTGTCAGCGTTTTAACCCGGCGTGGGTGCGCCGTGCACAAAGTTACTGCGCCACTGAAACTACACGTCAAACGGATCAATGTCGTGTTTGTCAGATTTCTATTCGCCTCTATGGTCAACATGCACAGGCTCACTTGATGCGCAAACTCACTACGCTCGAGTTTAAACGGCCTTTTCCTTATTAGATGGAGTCAAAATAGTAGGATGTTTGCTCCCCGATTACTGTAGCCAACATGCACAAATTCACTTCGCTTTAAAAAAAAAACCTTTTCTGCATTACTGAATCCGTTGTTTTCAAAACGTCGCTTCTTGCCTTGTTTCGCCTAGTGCAGTCGCCTGGCTTTCTGTCGCGACGAAAACCCAGTCGACTGCACCAGGCGAAACAAGGCAAGGACGTGATTGGCTTAGATGGTTTGACTGGCGGAACAGAATAAGCCCAAAACCAAAGCCACCGTTTGAAAATGCGCAGCGCGAAACAACGGATTTAGCTTGTATTTTTAAGACCCCGAACTAAAAACTATCTTGTTTACTTTAGAAGTTCCAGACCACTATCGGTTTGTTGCACAATTTCACACTTTGTCGGATTTTAATCTCGGAGAAATGAATTGCAAAACCGTGTCAGCGATTTTCGATATTTTGCATATTTACGAAAATTTTAGGTCGCGAAGTTGAAAGTCGCATTTTTACAGTTTGTGGCCGCAAAATTTATCATAAAATCTTTTTCAAGTTGTAATCATTTTCTAACGACACAGAAAATTTGAGGCCGATATCTTAAATCGTGCGGGGTCAGGAGCATTTGACCTAAAATTAAAGTGCTAGAAAAAGCGTGTAAAGTTAATTAAATTACAGAAAATGAGTGGCGGGCAATACAAAAGAATGGGCAATGGAAGCCTAGGAAAACAGTTGACGCGTCATCGAGGTTTTAGAAATATAGTTTGGGATTGTATCAAATGAATTTCGGGGAAAAAGTCATTTTATGAATTTTTACATTTTTACCTTTCACGAGACCTTAAGGTGACTCATGCGAAAGTCAGAGCGCATTTCGCGAAAATATATTTTCGTCTACAGCTTTAAAAATATACTCGCTATGAACTTCAATCTTGGAGAATATAAGCAGGTATTTTTTGGCAATATGTACGCATTATCTGATCTCAGCGTTAATACTTTTAATAATATCTGAGCTTAAATGGACCCCTTCCTTGAGAGATCAACCCCGCGCAAAAAAAAGTTGCTGGTATTTTGAACGAAACTCCGTTAATCATATTGAAGCAAGAGTGGATTACCAAGAGTTTCCATATTTACTATGAACGCCCGAAATGGCATGAAAGTCGTGACCTTTCTATATCAAAATTCCATCGACGTCCCTGTATATTTGCTGCTCTAAATTCAAAGTGTCGCAACTGTTGTCAGTAAATGAAGTTTTCTCCGTACACAGACGCTTGCGCGCTACACAGTGGCGATATGCTGGTTTATCGACATCATACCTTCCAACCCTGAAAACTCAAAAACCGGGAGATTTTGTCTCAACCCGGGAGATTTTGTCACAAATACAACAACTGTATGATGAGAAAATCGCAAGAAATTTACCCGGGAGATATACAGTAAATATATGGAAAGTTTCAATTTTTTTCCGGGAGACTGAGGGTTAAAACCGGGAGTCTCCCGCGTAAACCGGGAGAGTTAACAGGTATGCGACATGGCTGTTGGCAAAAAAAAAAAACACAGCTCGACACGCTGCTGGTGTAACTCGGCAAAAAAATGAACATAAGCAGCACTTTTGCCGTGTCGGCAAACTAGTTTAGAGTTTTAGTCGAGTATCGTATTTTGGCCTATTTTTCTAAAATAGGCCAAAGTTCATAGCGAGTATATTTTTAAAGTTGTAGACGAAAATATATTTTCGGGAAATGCGCTCTGACTTTCGCATGAGTCACCTTAACTAGGCGGAACAGGAAAAACCAAAATCCCAATCCGAAAGGAAATGTGCAGCGTGAAAGAGGGCCTTTAGTCTGAATCAAATCATTATTGTATTTGTCAGATTTCTGTTCAGTCGGTGCTGTGGTCAGCACGTCAGACTTGACAACAAGCGGACATCGGCTCGACGCGTGGCGAGTTATAATCATGGCGTGACACTGAGCGAAGCACCGTTACCCAACAACGAGCTCTTCCAGGTGAGTTAAGGATATGCTGCATGCGATAAGATGGATCATAAAGGCTGCGTTAATATATAGATTTAGGCACTGCCTAAAAGCGAAGCTCCGAATAAAGCCCCGAGTGACCATGAAATCGAACCCTCTAACACAGCATCCTTCCAAGGTTGACTGCTTAGCCTCTATCCCTTTCTGAGATGTATGTTTTACATTTTGTTTATATCACCAATGACGTTAAACTATGTAATCATGCAGTTGCAAATCCCTTGCCACTTAGACAACTTCACCCAAGTTTGGTTGTCTGAGACTCATCCCTTCCCAAGATATAAACCTTTTCTCGTTTGATGACGTCGTCGATAACGTCATACCACGTGACCACACAGTTGCACCTCCCTTGCCACTTAGACAACTTCTCCCAAGTGTGGTTGTCTGAGGTTCATCCCTTCCTAAGATATCGACCTTTCCTCGTTTGATGACGTCATCGATGACGTCATAACACGTGATTACGCAGTTGCACCCCCCTTTGTGCGACGAATGCCGACGATGGACGGACGCACAAACCGGAAGTCCATGACAGAATAGGTCGATGCATATACACTTTTGTTTTGTTCTTTCTTCTCCTGCATGTAGCTATGGGGCTCCGCTACGCTACAAAGGACTGCCCTTCCTTACCCCCCTAAAAATATGCACCCCTGTCGATGGCCTCCTCTCTTCCTCATACGTGATCACACCGAATCAAGATAATTCTTTTACTTTCCTGTAATTCTAGATTCGTATCACTAAGTTGGAAAGCCGCTGGTCCGGTTCGTTGATGGTCGGCATCACTGATCAGGACCCAGACTCCCTCAGCCTTCCGTCCACAGCGAATTGCATGAAGATCTGCCCCTGGATTGTGGTCAACAATGCTGTTTATATCAATGGTGCTAAGGTGGGTGCTAAGGATACTGACTGAGACAGGAAATTCATGCAAGCAGAAAGAATTACTTGAAAACTGGCTGAGATATGAATCTTCAACACTTCGTATTCAGGCTTACTTTTTACAAAGACATGTATGGGAAAATATGTCAAGTCGAGGCTGGACGGGCATCGATGCCCGTCAAGCCTCGTTCCGATGTATTTTCCCATACATTTCTTGTAACAAAATAAGCCAGAAGTTGAAAATTCATATCTCCAGTTTTCAAGCAATCTTCACCAAACTTTGCAATTTTACTAATATGGATGTGTAGAATTGAAAACTGGATTCCATTTTCTGATAACTATTATACATTATTAATCAATATTGCGTGATAAAGGCCTATTGAAGCGATAGAATAGAGCAGATTTCGTATGACTGTGAAAAGTGCCGTGAAAGAGTTGTGCCGCGCCGCGACCGTACCGCGACTACGCGATTTCATTCGGTATCTACAGCAGGCCAGGACAGTACCGCGCCGTGTCGCGTTACTTTTCACAGTCATACGAAATCTGCTCTAAGTCGGGGGTTCAAATCCCATGTGGGAGCTCAAAGTTTTTTCTCATATATCTTCAAATACGGGCAGTTGGCCCCCTTTAGAATTTACAGGTTGCAAGTCACTAGTTCACGTATACCCTACTGGATGATTTATCCTTCCCGCGACCTGCTCACCACAGAGTTCTCAGTAGCTCAGTCGGTAGAGCATCAGACTGGTAACTTAAAGGTCGCTTGTGATCCCTTTCCGCCTCCCCATTAGGTCGATTCCATAGACACCAGGGGGGACTGCCTCAGAGGGGTATGAGAGAACAAGTCCTGGGTACGGCTAGGTGGCGCAGTGTGTTTGTGCACGGCACACTGTACGTACAGTCCTGGGCTCAAACCCCGGACCGACCAACCGTAACGACTTTCCGACGTTTCCCTGTTTCTCGAGTAGCTTGCTTATAGCTTTGAATTTCTTTCAAATGGAGCTCTGACAGAGAAAGAGGGTAAAGTGGTGCACCGTCGACCTCAGGTTTGTCAGCCCGAGGCTGTTACGAGTTATCGACGTTAAAGAGCCTGTGTCAGCCGCCATTTTGACAGCACAGCAACATACCAAGTCAAAGGAAGTATCCATTTCCATCGGCTGATTTAGAGAATATAGAGCAATGTTCTCGATTGAATTTGCTAAATCAAATCTGAAACTTTGTTTTTAGATGTTCAGTAAGGGATTTCTGCACGTAATTCTTCTTCTAATATCGAACGAAAACAATAACAAAGGCTGACACAGACTCTTTAATTAATGGACTTTACTTTACTATTTCAAGGTATTTGAAGGTCTCTCTGATGGTCTCGACTCCCTCCGTGTTGGCGAAATGGTCGGTTTACTCGTTGACACGGAATCCAGGCTCCATGTGTTCATTAACGGTCGAGACCAAGGCGTGGTTGCCGAGGGCCTGCCCGCCAAGTGCCATGTTGTGGTTGACTTGTATGGTAGCTGTCAGGAGGTCTGTATAGTCACTACCGCTGACCAGGAACATTGCGTGCAGGAACTGGAGGAGAAGGAAAAGGCTGCGAAGGTCCTGGGTAAGAGTCGTCTTGCTTCATTCGCGCTCCAAGAGCCTCCTCCATAGCAAACAGTTGGTGTCATTCTTCAGGGTGGGCTCCCTGTGTTTTATAGAAATATACAAACAGATGTCGCTACAATTACTGCAAGTTGCAGTTTTTGCATAAAACCTTCACGTAATATATCAAACGCTAGCCTGCGTAGCAAGCGTTCCCGTGTGTTTTCAGGGAAAAGAAAGCCGAGAAACAGAGGAGAAAGCGGCGAGAAGTTCGACGAGCGAGTTTTTGGCCGCGCGAAAATGGGGCGAGCGCAAAAAAACGTCCTTTTTGCGCTCACCCCCTCCCTGCCCGTCCGTTTTTTTGCGCTCGCCCCATTTTCGCGAGGCCAAAAACTCGCTCGTCGAACTTCTCGCCGCTTTCTCCTCTGTTTCTCGGCTTTCTTTTCCCTGAAAACACACGGGAACGCTTGCTACGCAGGCTAATCAAACGCGAGACAGCGTGTTTCATCAGAATCTCCGAACACTGAGAAGTGGGTTGAGAAAAACAAAGAAAGCAAAGCCGAGTTTTTTAACCGACTTCGATGTGTTGGAAATCTTCATGAAACACACTGTTGAGTGTTTGATGTAGCTTCTTAAACGAATCATTTGATGTAGAGAAAAAGAAGAAATAAAATGTTAAGTGCGCGTATCCAAATCTCCCTCACGCTTATGATTTTCTTTGTTTATGCTTGATGAATCTATATGAGTTTGAGATTGATGATCTACCGTGACTTTTAAGGATAAGGTACCAAATTTGGAATACAGTTACAGGCTTTCCAAGTGTTCCACGTGATGACTACGCTTTTATGAAAACATTAAATAAACGTTAACGCTGATTGCCATCTGACATTTTAGATGAGGCCACCAAGGCACCATGTGACTACAGACAGCTTTGCGATCGGTTTAGATCCACTCTGGCTTTACCAGGTAAATACTGTAGTCATTTTAGGGAAAATAACATGTGTTGCGGGCTGGGCGGCTGGATAGACTAACGTCATTCAGGATCCCATTTCCAGCTTCCATTCCATTCCATTCTTGTGAACAAGCATGTCGAATGATGATGGAATACTGTGATCCATTTTCATCTTTTAGATGGTTTCTTCAGTCAAGACTCCAAAGTTAATATATGCTACTGTAGAGCTTGCCACGAAGCCCGCGGTGAAAAGGAGTATGAAATCAGCGGTGAACCGCCCAAACGATATGCGCTACCACAGGGATGGTGTCAATTCGCCCTGGGGTGAGTATACAATCAAATGAGACTCTTGTCGAACAGTTTTTGTTTCTACAAACAGCGACGTTCAATTGTAGTTTTATGAGTCCGACAGTCCTCAGTTTTGCGCCTTCCTAGGAGATTGATGTGACTTGTGATCATATTTTATCCGAGAACGTTCACTTGTAGTTTTATGAGTCCGACTGTCTTCAATTTTGCGCCTTTCTAGGAGATCGATGTGACTTGTGATCAGATTTTATCCGAGATCAAACTAATACCGCGAAAACGAGACCAAACGGAGCTGCTTTACAGAAAAATATAAACCTCAAACTTATATGAATGTGAAATTCTAGCTACGCCCTTGCAAATAGCAACGTTAGTTAACGTTAATTGTCATTCCAGAGTTCCTCCGCGGTTAGAGTCGTTGCAAGTGTTCGATACTTGGCACGTGGCCTTTTACGGGACACAAATTGGTAGAATTCGAAGAATTCTGGACATGGGAGATCTTCCTCTACCAGGTATGCCACACGGCCCGTTTTGGGTCCGTCAGCAATGACAGTGATATTTGTTGCAGAATTTGGACGTGATCATTACCAATGATTTCTGGTGTCAACTTCACTTCAGGATGTCCCAAAATATTTCTCAGCATCTGCTCACATTATAACGGAATCACAATTCGTCGAAGGGCATCCCGATATCATTAACGGCCCCTTTGTTGGTAAATAAAGGAATAGTATGTAATCTCTTGGCTTTGTAATCTGGCTGCGGAACCCTATACTGTAACCCGGCACCTTTGCCCTACTTATAGCACCAGTAATTATGGTTCATATTGGTTCCATTTAGTGGGGCCAAGTATAGAGCCCGTAGGGACCCCTTGTAGTCACTCATTACTTCTATTAATCTGGCAGTGAAACCGATAGAAACGCTTCGTACTGTAATCCAGCATCATTTTCCTAATTATGGCACCAGGGATGATACATATTGGTTCCATTGACACAATAGGGCCAAGTATAGAGCCCGTGGAGACCCCTTGCACTCACTCATTACTATGAATCTGGCAGCGGAACCAATAGGAACGCTTCGCTCTGTCATCCAGCAACCATTTGGGCGATGGGGCCAAGTATAGAGCCCATGGGACCCCTTACACGGACTCATTATCTCCCTCATTTTAGCGCTCGAAAATGTTTTGTACTAGCATGGATCACTAGCTAATGCAGTTTGCTGTTCCTTATTTCAGCAGTTAGTCGTCGACAGAGAAGTAAAAATTCAAATAAAGAAAATGAAATTCCACAGCTTGTGATCTCGCCTACAGTCAAATGTGCTACTTGCAACTCCCAAACGTTCACACAGTAAGTTGCATAATTTTCTCTATTTGTCAATAATTCTGGAAAAGTCCTTGAAAGTACTGGAATTTTTTCTTTACAAAAGTGAACACCCTGTTTTACTCCTGGCTCCTAACTCGTATAGCGTCCGCAACTCATAAAATATCCGCGCGTATTACATGAAAAAAAAAATCTAATAAGATATATTTATGATTGTTATTTCAGATTTCGTGACGAGACTACTGGTAAATTATGTAACGCGCAAGTCGCTTTCCGTGTCCGTGTTAAGCCTGGTTCATACAGTACAGGTCAATCGTCTTGTTGTTCGTCAGGTAGTAACGAGGCGGTGTCAGACCCTAACCTCGGTACAGAGGACTTAGAATGGTATTTAAAGGACAAAGGCATGGTACTTTTGACTGCTCTGCTGGTACGCGTTGACCCAACCTAGGATTGAAGGTGGTGTAACAGAACAGGAAAATGGCCTTACTGTTTTCAAAAGATATGCAGCACAGCAATCAAGTAGCGTCAGACCTTTAGTGACTTTGGCAGTATTTAAAGGACAAAGGCATGGTACTTTTGACTGCTCTGCTGGTACGCGTTGACCCAACCTAGGATTGAGGGTGGTGCCACAGAACAGGAAAATGGCCTTACTGTTTTCAAAAGATATGCAACACAGCAATCAAGTAGCGTCAGACCTTTAGCGGTACACAATACTTTGGAAGTACTTAAAGGACAAAGGCATGGTACTTTTGACCGCTCTGCTGGTACGCGTTGACCCAACCTAGGATTGAGGGTGGTGTCGCAGAACAGGAAAATGGCCTTACTGTTTTCAAAAGATATGCAACACAGCAATCAAGTAGCGTCAGACCTTTAGCGGTACACAATACTTTGGTAGTACTTAAAGGACAAAGGCATGGTACTTTTGACCGCTCTGCTCGTACGCGTTGACCCAACCTAGGATTGAGGGTGGTGCCACAGCACAGGAAAATTGCCTTACTGTTTTCAAAAGATATGCAACACAGCAATCAAGTAGCGTCAGACCTTTAGTGACTTTGGCAGTATTTAAAGGACAAAGGCATGGTACTTTTGACCGCTCTGCTGGTACGCGTTGACCCAACCTAGGATTGAAGGTGGTGTAACAGAACAGGAAAATGGCCTTACTGTTTTCAAAAGATATGCAACACAGCAATCAAGTAGCGTCAGACCTTTAGCGGTACACAATACTTTGGTAGTACTTAAAGGACAAAGGCATGGTACTTTTGACCGCTCTGCTGGTACGCGTTGACCCAACCTAGGATTGAGGGTGGTGTCGCAGGACTGGAAAACGGCCTTGTTGTTTTCAACAGATATGCAAGCCAGCACAGCAATCAAGTAGCGTCAGACCTTTAGCGGTGAACAATACTTTGGTAGTACTTAAAGGACAAAGGCATGGTACTTTGACCGCTCTGCTCGTACGCATTGACCCAACCTAGGATTGAGGGTGGTGGTGGCAGAACATGAAATTGCAGTGCGGTCTCTCGCACCATAAAATCAATTTGTGCCAGACCTTGACCAGTAGGGTGTAAACAATACTTAGAATGATACTTAAAGAATACAGGCATGGCGGTGCCCCAGAGCCAGAACATTTCCTTGCTGTTTTCAACAGAAATGCAACAGAGCTATAGATTGGTGTCAGACCTTGACCAATAGGCGGTAAACAAGACAAGGACAAAAAGTCGATGCCATTGCCGCATGCTGATACGAGCTGACCCAACCAAGACCACAGCAATTCCCTAGCTGTTTTCAACGGAGCAATGAAGTGGTGTCAGACCTTGACCAATAGGCGGTAAACAAGACTTTGGATGCGTTCTTAAAGAACAAGGAGTGGTTCTGCTGACAGGTGACCTCATCTAGGACACTGACTGGGTTGGCAGTACAGGGCAATCGCTCTACTATTTTTCATGTGTACAATGGAGCTGTCAAGCACGTGCACGCAAGGCTTAGGATAGACTTTAAATGAATGGCATGGTACTGCTGGCAGGACAGGACAGCAGGACATCCACGGTGCAAGTGCTCAACTCAAAGCTCGCTCAACTTGCAACAAAACTTTTTATTGGCGCGAAACGTTTGGGGTTCGGGGTGAAAAACGCCAAACATCGGACAAAACCTTGCAAAGCCAGAAATGCTGAGCGACAGGTTGAGGAGTTTTCCCAGCCTAAGATAGCCACAATTTTCAGTGCAAATACTATGCGTGGCATGATGTTATTTCTTTGTAGGTGTTAGATACTGCAGGTTAAACAAAGTGGACAAACTTTGGCGGGACACAGAAGGGTTACTGCGCTGGATTACTGTCCGAAACTTCGTCATACTGCGGATATAAAATGGACTGCTTTACGAAAGCTTTAGTTAAGAAAATAATTTAATGTGCTAAAGTTTTTCCAAGCACATCCAAATAACACTACAAAGATAGAAGTATAGTGCTTTTTCCAAATAGTTTCCGCAGGGTTGACACGCAATAATTATGATGCCGAATAATTTATTCCAATGAAAATGTATTGAAGAAGGTTTAGATATAAAAAATACATGGCTATTGCAAATAAGCTTTATCTTACACTGTAGGTAAATAGTTTTGTACAAATAACTGAACTGAGTTGAAATAAAACACTTTAGTTCTAGTCGTCATACCTACTTTCCTGCTTGTCGTCTACCGACCCCTCCCCCTAAGAGATCTGGGGACGAGATTAACCTGAAACACATCTAAGCTCCACGCCCATTTTCTGTTATGGGCACCCTATGTTAAAAATGGATTACTGTTCCAAACACAATGGGCACCTTGTGTAATACCAACATTGTAGTCCGGTCAAATTAGCCCGAAAAAAGCCCGAACCTGGAAAAAATTGCAACATGGGAAATTTTTGGTACTAATTGTTAAAAACATATGTAGGAATAACACATCCAAATTTCGTAGAAATCCGACCGGGGGAAGTTAGTTAAATTTTTGGTTTTACTGGCGACGTCAAGGGCGCCTTTTGTTTCGGCGGCACTTAGACAATGAAAACACAGAAACAGGGAGAATGTTTATAGACTGTACAGATAAAATCGGGGAAGTTTTAGTAAGGTTTTTCGGTTGAAACAAATAATTTCTGAGAGATGCGTTACGTCTATGAACAGTTTATTTCATTTATTTCTTTTAGCGTATAATATTCGAACTTTAGTGTATCACCTACGCGGGAAATACAAGGATCGTATGGGAAGTCGTCGAAACTCAAGATTATTTAGTCATTATTTTGCAGAACTGGTTATAAACCAAACACAAAATCCACATCTATGCAATCGCATTATGCAGTAGAGAGAAATTGCTCGATATCGCATTCATTATCACACCGAGTTACGGCGATACAGTCTATAGCCCTCCTTTCGAATTGTTCGCTTTCATTGTCAAAGTGCCACCGAAAACAACATGTTTTCGTCCGTGCAGACGGAAAACCCAAATTTAACGAACTTCCCCCGAACGGATTTTCACAAAATTTGGACACGTAGTTCTCGTATATGTTCCTGAGAATTTGCTGTATAAAAACCCCATGTTGCAAGTTTTCCCGGTTAAAGGCTAAATTGACCGGACTATTGTGGGGAGGTGTCGAGGTGTAGTTTTCGGCACAGAATCACTAGCTGCGACTGGTCAGAAGCACAGGTGACCGAATGGTATCAGTTGTTCCCCCGGGAATGAAACCCCGGGCACAGAAGAGATGCCTATCTATTCTCACTTGGGACCAACAGTGCCTATATAGGATATCAACTCATTAGCATAATTGTCAGTTGCCTTTAGTCCTCGTGCTGAGAAGACCTCCTCTGCTCTGGCCTCGCCGTTCAACTGACTCAACTCTCCTTCCTCCGTCAAGAATTAAAGTCTACATCATTCTTCTCGTCGCCTCCTCGTCGCTTTCCTCCCCTTTGCAGCGTTCAAGATTTTCGTTATTCAGCAGTTTGATTTTGTGTGTTTTTATCGCCTTTGAATTTCTTTTCGCGCTGTTCAGTTATGCTAAATTTGTGGTTTGTATTCTCTTACAGGTGTACAGCTCCGCTTGGAACCTTTGGAACCATAAGTTCTTTTGCTCCTGGAATTATTGTCGTCTATTCAGTTTGGCCAAGCTGAACTGTGTTCATTCTTGCGGATGTTTTCTCGCCCTGTAGGAACATTTAGTGTTTTACTTGCGTCTGGTTTGGTGAAGGCGGTGAATCTAACGATTGTGTTTCGCATGTTAACGTCATGTGTTGACCAGATACGTTCGGCATAGGCGTTAGACCTGGGCAAATTGTTGCCGCTACGTTTGGTATATGATAGGCGTTGGACCTGGGATACCTACAGTTTGGCAGGCGAATTAGTTCAGCCACCAGCGAATTTGTTCTGCTCTAAAATTATTTCTCTTCCATGAAAGTTTGGCAGGCGAATTAGTTCAGCCACCAGCGAATTTGTTCTGCTCTAAAATTATTTCTCTTACATGAAAGTTTGGCAGGCGAATTAGTTCAGCCACCAGCGAATTTGTTCTGCTCTAAAATTATTTCTCTTACATGAAAGTTTGGCAGGCGAATTAGTTCAGCCACCAGCGAATTTGTTCTGCTCTAATTATCTGGAAAAGGCAAAATAAAAGTATTTAGCCAATACCGAAAGTAATTCTTGCATTCTGATTATACACAAAGAAAGGTGAATGTGTTATGAGTTCAGCCAAGCGAATTTTGTTTTTGTTCCTTATTCTCATCATGCTTATTCAATTTTGCAAAAGCTCAGAGATTTTATCATCTTCCTCAATTTTTGTCTTGACTATTCATCACTTAATTTGAGGGTGTCAACGCGTTTAAATACGATTTTAATGAGCTATTTCAATCGTTATAGTGATATAACAGAAGATGGATATTTAATAGCTCGGTGTTCTCTTTTGCAAGGAATTGTTTTGTTCCATTCTCTCGCTCTCCGGGGTAGCCGAGGCTACCTTTTTTGTTTAGTTTTCTTTTGTTTTCGCCACACCTTATTTAGGTTGCTTGACTCAGGTTTCTCAATAGGTTGCCTCGGCTTCCCCGGAGGAGTTATCTAATACTCTTCATTGCTCTGTCCTCGGACGGGGTATTCCGGGGTTGCGGACGGCTAGCTGTTGAAATCCTGGTTTGGTTTCTCGCGTGTATATTCAAGTCTTTTCTGAAATTGTTTACTTGTTACCTTTGCTTACTTGATCCTCTGCTATTGATTAGAAAACAATTTTCATCGTTTCTGACCTTAAGGTTACTGAGAACCTTCGCGCACGTGTTCGAAAAAAGAATCATACACGTCCTTAGTTTAACCAAAACATATCAACCTATATATCGTTGAAAAGCTTATAGAATGGACTAGCGAACTATGGCAAAAAGAAATCTTTTTTTCATACTTAGAATTTTTTTAAAGGTTTTATTAAAAATTCGGGTGTGAGATTTTCAAGAGCTAACGCTGTCGAACTGCTAGACCTCGACTCCCAAGTAACACATTGTTTTAATCCTTAAAAGTGTTTCTCAAAAACCGTGTCTGCGTTTTTTTTAATTTTGCTTTGTTCAAAAGTTATCGAACTTTTAAATTTGGAAGGTCAAATTTTGTAGAATTTTCACGCTCTAAAAATTTAAAAAATTCATAACTTCTGAAGTAAACAAAATTTAAAAAATCGCAGACACGGTTTTTGAGAAACACCTTTAAGGATTAAAACAATATGTTACTTGGGAGTCATAGTCCAGCAGTTCGACAGCGTTAGCTCGTGAAAATAGCACACCAAAATATTTAATCAATGCTTTAAAAAAAATTACAGGTATCAATATGTGATTACTTTTTGCCATAGCCCGCTAGTCAATTCTATAAGCTTTCCAACGATATATAGGTTGGCATATTTTGATTAAACTAAGGACGTGTATGATTTTTTTTTTCGAACAACGTGCGCGAAGGTTCTCAGTAACCTTAATGTACCTGTATTGGTGTACTTCTCGTTCTTGTTATTATTGTTCAAAATTTCCTTTGTTGAATTTTTTGTCTCTTTTCTGCATACTCGAGGGTCCGGCGGAATCCGCGAGAGTTCTTAGCGTCTCGTCCCCTCGAGCATGCCTTTTCTGAGTTTTGGGAGAAGTACACCTTTTGTGTGGTATAATTAGGTTTATTTCATTGGACTTCCCACTCTCTCCTCATCTCCATGGTTGTAATGGTATTTTGTCAGGGTAAATTATTTATAAAGTTTCGACAAAGCGGCGCTTCAAAATCTTTCGGAGTTTGGGCTCTGCCTCCGTGTAAGAATCTGTGTATTGTTCACGAGTTGCGTCACAAAGCCTCCTTTGTTTAGTAGAACGAATCATGATGAAATAGTAAATGAACGCAATGGTGTTCTCTGGGAATGGTTCTTACACGGAGGTATACCCGGAGTTTGGGAGTGAGTCGATTTTAGTAAGTGGAGGACCTGCAGTATTCGTCATACAGGCCGCGGAGCCAGGTCTCCTTCCCCATATCTTATATAGAGCACAATGGGACCAAGTGAGAATATATAACTATTCTCACTTGGGACCAACAGTGCCTATATAGGATATCAACTCATTAGCATAATTGTCAGTTGCCTTTAGTCCTCGGCGCAAGATGGCGTCCTTAGTAGAGGACGCTGTGTTGGCGGGTTTCATTGTGCTCATTTCGAGGCCTGATGGAGCTACTTTTCTTGTTACCCGCCCTCCCTCCCTCTTTGCTCTGTATTGTTTTGATTTCGGGTTTCATTGTGCTCATTCCGAGGCTTGGTGGAGCTACTTTCCTTACCCTCCCTCCCTCCCTCTTGCTAGATTGTCATCTTTAGCTCCGCCAGGTCTCCTTCCCCATATCTTATATAGAGCACAATGGGACCAAGTGAGAATATATAACTCTTCTGTGCCGGGGTTCAATTCCCTTCTTGGAATGCCAAGGATTTTCAGCTGCTTGCGTCCTGTTTCGGACGTGGGTCATCGTGGTGGGTCGTCTCGCCTGGTTCACGTCTTTTCGAGGGGGACATTGGGGAGGTACAGAAACAGCAAAACCGCCCAAACATTACATCAAAATAATCGCAAAACCGCACACAAAATCGTATCAAAACCGAAACCGAAATTCACAAATTAGATTTCTTTTAGAAAAAGTGACGGGAGTAGAAGGCGGTCATAGCAGAAAAATATGTGCTCTGTAGAAATTTTAAAACCGCATTAAAAAGTGACAAAATCCGAAAAATCGTGATTGAAAAATGTCAAAACCGTGCTCCGCAGGCTTTTTTAAAACCGTGAAACCGCATTGAAAATTTAAGAAAACCGAAAAAACGCAAGTATAAACTGCCAAAACCGCGGAACCGCCAACCCCAATGTCCCCCTCCTTTTCGTTTCCCAATGCACTCAGGGCGATCATGGATATCTGCGGTGTACAAATGCTAGCATTTATAAAAAAAATTCCCGTGTTCCCACTTGCTGAATCCATTATTGATTGCGCACACTACCATAAGGCCATTAGGTAGAACTTCCACATATTTACTGTAAGGTTCTTTTAACTCAGGTATCTCAAATGACACATTTGAGCCCATTTGTTCTTATAAGCGGGTGTATCACTTAGACATGCAGTCCATACTGGATGAACGGTACGTAAATGCACGAGAAGTAATAAATGCATTTACCGCGGGCGCTATTATTAATCGCGGTCGTGTTTGCGTGTCGAGTTCTACACGCTCAGCCACGGCGCGGTGAATTAAAATGCAGCGAAATATTTTCGCCAAGTAAAGGGAATGCAAGCAGTCTATCAACCAGCCCACGCAATGAACCTCATTCAAGAGCCGAGTTGTCCGCCAAACCAACACTGGTCTGGGTCAATTACTTTGTAGCTCTGACAAAAATATTTGTAGCTAAAAATTCAGCTCTTCGCTGCTAAAAAGGGTTCAATAAACTATTATTATTATAACCGTGGCGTAGCATCATTTTTGGCTCTGCTGTTCCGCCAGTCAAACCAATCCGATTCGTGCCCTGTTGCGCCAAGTGCACTCGCTTGGCTTCCATCTGGGCGAAACCAATCAACGCGCGCGACGTAAGCCAGGCGACTGCAAACAATCTGATTGGATCATAAGGTGACTGGCGATACAGCGAAGCCAAAAAATCGATCTTTTGAAAACGCGGGTCGCGATGCATCGATTTTAGTTGCAAAAGACACTAACTTTCACATGGTTTTATTGTAGTCAAAAGGACATCCACCTCTTATCAGAGATATCATACTAATTTATTATTGAAAAGGTTGTCCAGTTACAATGCCTTGCGACTCCCTGTACACAAACTCGCTCTCCTATTCCAGTTGCCCCACCCATATAAGCTTCGCTATGTCTAACAAAAAATAATCGGACAGCAACGTTTAGGTGTTTATACTGTTAGTTCTACATATATGTTACAACAGTTGAAGTATATTTATGCGACGAAATTATGTAAAGGTACACATTGCCTGAACTGATACCGCCTGGACACGATTCCCGGGCGACAGGAAATAACTCTTTTCTAGTACCTCCTCTGTTTGGGCAGGGCTCTAGCGGCAGACGGAAAACCGGTCCCAGAATCCTGGAACATTTGTTTCCCTGGGTAACCATTTTGAAGGGAACCAATCAGATTCTCGTTCGGGTCCTCAGCCAAAGAGCCTAGTAACGGTTAGAGAGAGAACATCAAGTTCTACGAAATATTGAAATTTGAACCGAAACCAATGCAGCAACTTTATATTTTTCTAAGAAATGTACGGCTCATTGGACGTCTCGTCCGGCCATATTGGTGGACAGAACAACAAAGGAAACAAATGAATTTTCTTTTGTTCCTTGGCCGCCTGTGACGTCACATGCAAATCAAGAATGCATTTCTTAGATTATTTTTTACTTGCCTTTTCCTGAAAAACCTTGCTCCTTTACACTATATTTCAAGATATTATACACTTCTTACTGTTTTTTTTTTTTTCAGGGGAGACTTTCACGGTATGATATGCGGCAACAAAAGGAACAAATTTGAGGTGTAAGGGTTTCATCCATGGTTGTGACTGTTCACTCCCCATTTACCTCAGTTCTGATTCACGTGTAATTCTGTGAACTCTGAAAGAGTCAAACCGTATTTTAGGCGCTTCCTTCGATCGCACAACTAACACTTATCAACCACAAACATCACTCAGAGGTTTTGCAAAAGTTACCAGGTTACTTAGATGTTTGATTCAGTGAACGCTTTGAAAACACAATAGCGCTGCGCACAGAAACGATACAAAATGACTTGGTAAACTGGAGGTTCCACTCATTATAGCAGAGCTTGTATGTTTTCCTACCCTGGCTTGTATTTCGAGCGCGATCCTTCTGAATGGGATTTCAGAGGGGTTGTTTGTCTGAGTCTCGTGATCTTATTTTAGAATCAGTGCGCAGCGCTATTAAATTAGTCGGTGCAGAGTTCACCGTAATAAAGTGTATCAAGCTTGGTAACCTATATGTCCGTCCCATAACACACAAGACATGTCACTCTTTTCATACATACAAATTATTTACTAGAGCATGTTATATTTAATAGCGTTCTATATGTTATCTGGATATACTAACTTAATGCGTCAGTGAAAACTCTATCTACAAGAATTCTTATTTCAACAGTTTTTCTTCCGTTCTATTACAAGTACCATATTAATTTTGCGTCGACCAGTGTAATAACTGTCACTAAAATAAACCCAACTCTCACACTTCGCATATTTACACGTCTCTTCCTCCGCAGCTATTTGACAAAATTCGCGCATTTGGTTTATTGTCATCGGGACAAATAACCATTTACTATTTTATATAATATTGCAAAACAAATGAAATTACAAATCATCCTCGGGGGCCCAGGCGTTAAGATCCCGCGATCCCGTTTACGATCCCGCGAGTCTCGTTTACAATCCCGCCAGTCTCGTTTACAATCCCGCGAGTCTCGCTTATAATCCCGCGAAACTCGTTTACGATCCTGCAACGTCCTGTGTCCCCGAGG
This sequence comes from Scolanthus callimorphus, assembly GCA_033964015.1. Lineage (NCBI taxonomy): Eukaryota > Metazoa > Cnidaria > Anthozoa > Actiniaria > Edwardsiidae > Scolanthus > Scolanthus callimorphus. Next base: position 27,491,755 of record CM066918.1, on the reverse strand, counting down.
ATGCTCGCAATGCAATGCTCGTTCGGTAGCTTTCTTAGCTTCAAAACCTGAGTCAGATATCTCCTTATCTTTCTCTGTCCTCACCGATATATCTCTATTTGTCGGTAACACGAGGGCGCGCTAAAAGCTCCATGGCGTTAAAAAGTTAACCCAACAGAATTCTAAACAGAATTGAATCGCTAATTCATTCTACTGACAACCACGTTCGTGTCCTTTTCGTGTCGCGATTTCTCAAGCTCGTTCGTTTCTTGTGACGTGGCCGCGGGTCTTGGGCGTGGCAGGGCCCGGGTTTCGCGGCGGCGACCTGGCGCAGCGTGGCGTGCACTCATTATCGGCACGCTAGGGTTGATTACAAGCGATAGCCCCACATCACATCACATCCACAAAATATTCACAAGGATTCGTCATGGCCATGCGGAAGCTATTCCGGCTAGACGCTATACTTTCCGGGACCTGGTCGAGTGGTCGCGGCCGAATGGATGGGGCGGTCACTTCGCTACGCACGCTCTGATTCCCTACGTCCTTGCCCTTGCTACTTCCGCTTCGTTCACTACTGCTTCCGCCGCTACTTTTATTGTCCTCGCCGCCGCGTTCTCGCTCGCTACCGCGTTTAGAGCTCCCGCTAGCGCTATGCGGGCTCTGGCTCCCACTGTGCTGGCTGGTACCACTGTAGAATGAGGGCGCATAACCGGGTGTCTTTCCGTCTGGTCCAGGCTGCGGCATGGGAGGGGGCGGGTAGGAGGGCATCTGGTGGTAGCCGTATGCAGGGGGACCACCGGTCATCCATGGGATTGCCGTCTGATGAGGCGGTAGAGGGCCGAGAGTGTCTTGGTCGCCTTCGTTCTCGTGTAAGGTTAGCGAAGCCATGTCTAAAGGAAAAGTCGAGATAAGTTGTTAATTTTAAACGTTTAGCTCATTAATCAGCCACAGGTTTCTTACATATGATATTCAATAATAATCCAATAATAAATAACATGGTAAAGTCAATAAAATTTATGTCGATGTGGATATAGCCTTTCAACAAGTTGAAAAAACTCCTTATTCCACTGGTTAAGACCTGGTGGGCTAAAATACGGCATTCCAGGGTGGGTAAACATGAATTCTAGTGTGGCAATGAAGAAATAAACGGAAATTCTAGGGTGGGTAGGGACGGCTAAAATGTCCAGAGTGGGAAGAGGAAACGGGGATCTTCAATAGAGATGAGGGTGGTACTATACTTACTTCCGCACAAGTCTCCGAATACATAGTAACACTGCTCAGAAAATGTGATCTTGTTGACTGTATGGCGAATATAACCAGCCTGAAAGACAAAATGCGAATGAATATTCGTTACTGTTGTTTCGACAAAGCTCGACACTAGTGGAATTGCACTGGGCTTTTTTTGGTTTCCATAACAAAGAAAATGCAATGACACCTCTGATCCTTCAATAGCCTGCGTGCAGGTAGAAGAGAGCTGTTTTATCGCGAAAGTCCCGGAGAAAAAGCAGGGTCAGCATCTTTGATTTTGCGGGGGCGACATCGCCTCTTTGTCGCCCACAAACATGCTACTCTTTCACGTATTTCACCCTCGAAAATTTAATATTATTTTCCAATAATCAATACCTTTAATAGGTTACAAGCGTATTTTCTTGCTTCTCTTCTGTCGACGAATCCCTCAACATGCGAAAACAACCAATCGACGACATCAGAACCTGCCGGAGAAACAAAGAAGGATGATATAAACATCGAGCAATAAAATTAAAAAATCAAGGCGTGTAACAGCGCCCTTTTTGGGCACCCATTTGAGGAGTCTTTCCAATAGAGCAAATTTGAAATGATATATTTTATCTGCAGTAAGAGCAAAACCACCTAGCCAACCATAAACAAGAAAAAGATACAAGTTGCTGTTGAATGGTTTCCCCGTCAGCCAATCACAAGCCAAGTGAAACCACTACCACGCGGTGAACACGTGACTGGCTTAATCACTATCACGTGGTGAGCACGTGATTACAAAATACACAGCTGCGTTTAGTTCAACATTGGTTGATAGAAATGACACTCATCTGAAACCCATTCTATAGTTCACTCACCGATGAATGCGTTTGGTATGGTAATTTTGAGCCACATCCTGTCCCTGATATCCAGCCCAGAGTCAGGTGCTGCCATCGACTTGACTACCGTAACCATGTCTGTGTTGAGCGTCAGCGCTTCGCCGTCGGGTATATCGGTGTATCCTGCTGACAGAATAATCACGTTACAGTAATCCATGAGGAGAACATCGAGTCTATGACCAATGGCCTGCTAGCAGGCGTTGGAAGGCAGGTTGTAGGTCGTTTTATGGAGAGACCCGGGTGCACTTTGGACGGGGTCCGAATTTTTACCCGTCCAAGATGGCGTCGCCATAAAACGACCTAAAAACAGCCAACCAACGCCTGCAAGCAGGCTAATGTCCAATAAAGCCTTCAGTTCAGGGTTTCCTGTGGGCGTATTCGGAAAAGTTTTTTTCTCGGAGTTTTGGGATTCCTGGATGGTGCTGTTGGTGGAAATAGACTTTGAAAATAACACCCTAGAGTTAGGACGTGATTTTAAGTGGGTGCTGGGCTAGATATCACAGTGAGAAAGGGGCGAGCTTTTTATTTCACCTCATCGCACTGCAAGCTTATGAAAGGAAGCTGTGGGTATCTTCTTACTTCACATTTAAAATTTTGTCGATAAATCCCACAACATAAACACGCAGAAAAGGTAGCTTATTATATGCGCGTCTAGACGGTCGGATTTCCGGTAAATATCGCCTCGACGCCCCCTTTCCTGGTTTAAGAAACCAGCAGTAAGAGAAGAACACTGGGTTGTGTTAAAACTATTATCGATAACCTTTGGCTGTGGAATTTTGTAGAGTTTTTGCTAGATAACCTCCTATTGTTGGATCACAGCCCGCGGCCCGCTGTGCAATTAGCACGTTTCCGCTCAAAGACGCATGGCTTCTATTTACAGTCTCACTAGATCTGACAACATCTCCGATCAAACGTTCTAGAAGCAGTTCCTTTATGGTGGTGCCTCGTGGCTGGTTTATTTAAGAAATACAAATCCGGGGCGGTGGGTTAGGATAAAGAAAGATTACGGGCCGCAATCCTCTTGGAGGAAGAACGAATGGAATCAACGGATTGCTAATCCTTCTCAAGGGATCTCAGACATTTTGGGTACTTAGGGAATGAATCAAGTATTGTAGGCATCTGGCGATAATTCGTCACGGAGCCACACCAAAATATACACGCTACATGATTCATTTGCGCAGCGGTTTATGAAAAGAAAGAGGAAAAGCAGATGATGTTTTATGAGAAAACGCGACAACACGTGAAACCGTTTATACGGCATGGTCGTAGTAGCGCTATCATAACATGAACCAGAAGAGCAAATGTGAAAATTCCAGGACTACTAAAGGCTTATCTGATCCATCTTTTCTGTACGAATAAGAAGCTTTTGATCTCTAAAAATGTAGTGAGTAAGCTATTAGCTGTTTGTGCTCTTGGTGAATTTATGTAAACATATTCTCAAAGCGTCAGGTTTTCAATAGCCTCATTTCAGATAAGCTTTTCCGCAGATTCGCGTGAGAAGATTTAGCAATTTTGTAAATAAAATTGAGAAGAGAAATGTGAAATGAGAAATCTATTCATTTCATATATTTACAGATTTGCGTGAGAAGATTTACTTAGCAATTTTGTTATGTTATTCGCAGTACAATTACAGGGAGACTCTTCTAAAATCCATAAAAACTCATTTAGTGCGTCGACTGGCTCATAAGAATGCACGTGTTACATGTAACCTAATTAGGAATCCAATCAGGTGTAATATCTTGGTATTTTGGATTTACAGCAAAGGTCATCACTAATAGCCCATGCGTATATATTTTCATAGATAACCTGCGCCAGGCTTATAAGTCAAGGAAACCCAACGTCATATGTGCCCGGGCTAAGTCAAAGCTGTCGTCGTTTTCACTAAGACCCGTGCAACAACGGATGCAACGTTGTTGGCCGACAACATGCAACATTGGGCCCAACGTATTGCGTCCGTTTGCACGGCATTGTTGACAGAAATTTGAAACTAGTCAAACTTTTGAGCCAACAAGTCCCGACATTTCTTCTGTTCTGTGAAATTCGAAGAGTGCCCTCGAGCCAAGAATTGAGAATAAAAATGCACCACACTGATCAATTCAGTTGGCCAGTTATACAGGGCTCGAAATTAACAGACATGTGCAGTCGCAACTTCACACCTGGCCACAGAAAGAGAAGTTTGGAGAATTATCAATAGTAGGCGGTATTTTGCGACTAACTGATATTTCTATTCTGTCACCGCACCGAGGGATCCAGAGTGAAAAATACTGATCGCTTTGTGACCGTTTTGGCCACCAATTCGAGCCCTGCAGTAGCTTGCAAAATGCGCAAATTACTACAAACACGCCCTGAAATAGTGGATTGAAGTGCATCGAGTTCACGAACGTCAGGTACTCACTGTCTGATTCTGGTAGCGATGACGTCATAGATGAGCTCGTGGATGTCATGGTGCTAAGGGACTGGCTGTTCCCTGGTTTGCCTGGTCCGTACTGGGCTACTTGTTGAGCGGCAAACTCTGCAAAAACAAACACAATGCTAAGACATGCCGATTTAGACAGATCGCGAGTCTCAGTAAATATATAACTTTCCTCTAGGATAAAGACTTTACTAAATTGCAAGATTGAGATGGTATAGAACTAAAATTGTCATGGTCTGTTAATTTAAACTGAAGTATTGAAAATGTGTCCATTTTGAATAACCTGCATGCTAGCATTGGTGGTCAGTGGCAGGCTAGGCTTCCTCAGAATTAATGGTGTGGTAAATAAATCTCTCTAAATAATTACAAAACTCAAGTTGAGTTGACTTTGTGCATTGTACGAGCCTTTAACCACTAAAAAGCATACGAACCTAAAAGCAACCAAGAAACCACAAAAAGCATATACTTTTTGTAGAAAGTTTAGCGTTTTGTCTCCAGATGTGGGAGCAATTTTAGGTACTTGCAGATTATCTGATTGGAGATGTATCAGAGTTGTTTTGGCCAAATAAAACAAACTCTTATCGTGTCTCAGTGGCCTTAAAAATGCTGTCAATTGATATCTTAGCTCAAGAAGACATCCTTGAAGATCTCAATGACAAATCAGGAAAGTTGGACTAAGCCTAATCCATAGAAATATTCTAGGTTGCACTTCATTTTTTGTTAATCCAGTAAAGTGGGATATGCTGGCTAAGCAATGTTTGTTGGGTTGACAGACAGACAGGACTTACGGTTCATAGCTGTAGTGTGCTGGACCCATGCTGATGTGTCAATTGGCCTGACAGGATCGCCTATATAACAAAACACTAGTTATATATATATACCTTACAAATATACCATACAACATATCAGAATCACCTGGGGAATGGTAAGAGAGAAGATCAAAGGATCTAGTCCTGACCAGACAACGAAACATTCAATATGGATGACAGTACAATCATTAATCAATACAAATAAACATATCAGCACAGTGGAAGCTGCTTTGGAGCCAGTCATGGGAGGTATGGGAGGCAGGCTGGTCTGTATATATCACATATCAGAAGGGTCACCTAATTAGGTCACACAAGACGCTCATAACCACTTTAATTACAAGGTGGCAACATTTTATCAAATTACACACATTGATAAATTATGTCCTAAGGGATAACTCTACTGATTGAGTTCTAACTACAAGGACCTCTGCGCCCTTTGCAGCAGGGGTAATTACTGTGCACAGGGCCATTTTGAGGAGAAATCTTATCTATACTGTAAAAGGAAGAAAATGTGCCCAAGGGAGTTGCTCAAACTCTTCTTATGGGCCCTAGACAACAAGAACGAGAATCAACATTCAAAACTTTGTTGTTTGAAACAATTATTAGTGAAACCAGCCTTAACAGTGTTACAATATATTTCCCAACGTTTCATAATCTAAACCCATATGGCTTTTGTAAGCCAGCTTTGCTTCATGGCAAAGTTCGCAACACTGCCGCCTCAATTTCACATTTCTTGTACCCCAGGTACCAGAGTCTCAAAGCTTTATTTTACATGCGTACAATGCTTGAAGGTTGGAGACTCTGGTGGCTAGGGTGCAACCCTTGACAAGCGGAGCAAAAACCATTTCCTATCAAGGTAATAATTCTATATCAAAGTATATCAAAGTATCACTGGCTTGTCCTGAGGTCAGGGCATGTTTGTGATACACCTTTACACTGTGGGTGGTGACTGTAATATGGAACATGATATTAGGTTCTTACTGTGTGGAAGTGTAAAGTATCCTTTCGGTGTGGGATCCCAGCATTTGGCTACAGTTAGTGTAATGGGCCTGTAGAGAGAAATAGGCATACAACACGTCAACAACTGTGTCACATGCATCTTTGATTATGTAGCACAAAACACCCATGGTAAATGGTTTAACGACTGTTCCATTTGTGCCCTTGCACAGCAAATTCCTATTCCAATCATGCTTTAGCTGGCCTATATGTGAAAATTGCTCAGTTTAATTAGCATACCAGTTCTACATTATACACTTATCCAAGGATAACCAAATACAGAGAATATCCACCACACAATAGTGTTGGCTTGTCAAGCTTTCAACATCTTATACAAATTCAATATGTCACCATTACCTCTGTCAAAACATTTGCTTTGCCAATAGAGAAGTACAGTTTTTATCATGCCGTGATATATGTAAAGTTATTATTAAACATGCAGTTGGCTCACCCTGGTTTATGGACCATTTCTCTAAGAACTCGAACAGCATCATCATTACTCATATTTTCAAAATTAACATCATTAACCTGAGAAAAAAAGAATGAGCAAGATATCAAGGAATGAGAATTGCATAAGAGGCAAACTTGTAATGGTTAACTCAATAAATGTTACAAATAATAACATGCTGTATATTATAGAAGTAGACTGATGCTGTTACAATTGATGCTGTGAGTGTATTCACGTAATGAAAACATATTGCCTGCCCCAAACTGACATCAGCTTTGGATCCAAGCTTTCTGATTTGAACAAGGTTTCCATAATTTGCAGGGAAAAAAATCAATACGAGAAAGTGTCTAAACAATGTTAATCTTTAAGCATCAAAAAATTATTAAAGAGGAAATGGAAGATTTTTGGTGTGAAAAAGGAAACGTCAAGTGTGTACTGTTGACAATGGTGTTCTACTGCCAGACTCGTCACATGCCAGACTCATCACATGATGTTCTATCTACCGATAATTGCAGATGTCAGCATTTAATATATTAATATTAGAGTACTGACATGAATGTCAGGCAGTCTTACTTGTAACAACATATCTCCTGGTTCCACTCGACCATCTAAATCCACTGCGCCACCTTTCATTACAGAACCCACATATATTCCACCATCTCCCCTCTTGTTGCTTTGCCCTACTATGCTGATCCCAAGGAAATTTACTTTTTCTGTGTAAAGTGAAATAAATATATCTTATTAGGTAGATGTTTTTTTCATGTAATATATGTGCATATTTTATGAGTTGCGGACATATTTTTCCAAGCTCTGAAGGGGTGAGTTTGACGTCTTCTCTTTGCAATCACCAACTATGCAGTGATAAACTGTTGCTTGTAAATTAGGAAACATAAGACTCAGCAAGACTGACAAGACAGACTTTAGACTTACCCATATTAAGTGTAATAGTGATTATATTTAAGGACATTGTTGATTCTGTGATTGTACTAAAAGATGAGCACTGAAATAAAAAGAAGATAATCAAAACTGTAAGCACACGTGGCAAGCCATAAAACCTTCATATGAACTTCAGGTTCTGACTGATAAAAAATTACCTACTACATACTGTTTCAGCTTTAAAAAACTTACTCTTTGAACTCTAGGCATCCTGGGTCTCCGCCTTCTTCTTCTATGCCGCCCACTTAGGAGATGTGATCCTTCAGTAGTACTTGAAAATCTAGAAACACTAAAAAGCAGAAATGGTGGGTTAGCATACTAAAACATACAACAAAATCTCTTACTCTTACATTAAATTACTGTAAATGTAATAAAATGTGGAAATCAAATCAAATATTAGCAGATAAATTCAATGTAGCTTGTATGTGTGGATATGAATCCAGGAACTGCCAGGAAAATGGGAAACCATAAGAATGCAAAGTTTGTCAATAGGACTTTGGGGCATTGGCTGAATGCTGGCAACACAGTTTTGAAGGCATTGAAATATGAATAATAAAAAATTAATTCCTTTGCAAAAGAGACCTACAATAGTATGAATTTGAAAGAAACTTCCATTTCACTTCCCCACAAACCAGTATAAGAGATGCTAACCCCGGTCTTTGAAATGCAGGAGGTGGATTGAACTTATGTAATTACTCACAAAATGTTATTACAAGCTACAAATGCACCATTTCAATTCTGATAGCAATGTTTACTGAATAATATATCTTTGAATGGAAGTAAACTCAGTATTTTTATCAGTATGGTATAAATATTTAGGGGGGAAAGGTTAAAGCTATTTACCTGCTCTGGTCATCAGAAGAGTCCATATAGCTAGTAGATTCTATATCACTGCTCATTGTAGAGGTGGCATCAAATCTTTCACCCTGTCGACCAGGGGTACGGTGTCTACTTTGGCCGACTAAAATGAAAACAACAACAAAAATAGCATGGATCAGTGCTATCATTGCTTTTTAGTACTAAACTTGATTCAGAATTTAACAAGGCACATGCAGAGATGATATAAAAGCCATACAAATTTATTTCAGTAATAACTAACAAAAATGTATTCAAAACATATTTTGAATAGCTCTAATTTCCTGTTTCACAAACCATTTTAAATTGCAATCACAATGTTAAGGCTTCAAGGCTATTCAATATGTTGTACCTTCACTCCCTCTGCTCCCATGCCTCTCTTTTCGTCGTGAGCTTCCTCTTCTGGAGCTTATGGTAGAATCAACTTCCGAATCAAAATCACCTGCAGTTGAATGGCCTCCATGTGGACTGAAAAGAAACCAAGGCTTTCGTTTAGAAATAGATTACTGTACAATAGTTACGGTACCTAATAAACTGAACATTTCAGCAATAACAATATCAAATGCCTCAAGGTATTATTCTATGGCAAATTAAAAATAATTACAAATGTTTTGCAGAAACAAAAAACACTCTCTACTAAAACATCTTAAAGGAAAATAGGATCATTGTGAAAGCCTTTTCACTTCATCTCATTTTTTGGCAGTGATAACAAATTAGTTTTTTTTCTTTTGAATTAAGATCATGTGGTTTTGAGTTCGATGCAACATTACAGTGTTAAATTTATAATAAGTGGGTTACAAATTGACAAGTGTAAAAATAACACTACATCCAGGACAGATGCCACACATTTGTTTTACATTGTGAACAACTGAAAAAAGTCCAACCACTAAATGAGAAAAGCAATCTGGCTTGATTCTAGCTTCTTAGTGGCTCAACAGCACAACACAAAACAATATAGTTAATGTCAATCAGTTTATTTAGAAAGGTGTGCATTCAGTGAAGTTCATATTTACATAAAAGTAAAATAGCAACATTAAATTTGGATGGGGAAAAAAACAGAAAGAATGTTACTTATTCTCAAGCAATAAAATTAAGGGAAGTTTATATTAAGGATGGACAAAATTAATGCCACTGCCTTTATCAACATTATGATATTAAATATGTCATATATTTCTAAAGATCCAATATCCCCATGACATATATGAGGAAGAGGTTTATAAGCTAGAGTTATCTACCTGTCTTTTAAGTAGATAATGAACAAAAATTGGAAAGAACCATGGATAAAGCAAATCCAGGCAGCTGTTCAACCGACAACCATTTTACTAAAAAACGAATTTAAAGATATTGTATTTTTGGGATAGGAAGACTTCTTTGTTATAGAAAATGGGTTCAAATCCTTAGAAAAGATATTAGCAACTGCTGTCATAACTAAAATATGATGAAAGAAGATCTCAACAAAGTAGGACCAAGTAATTCTTATGTTCGAGTAGAAATAGTGAAATGTTTGTAATGAAATATGACCATGAATAAATGGTTATAGAAAATATGAACATTAAACAATGATTATTGGAAAGAGATCAAGCGCCTCATCCAGCCTATTTCTTACTTAGAATAATGAACTGAAATGCAAATTTTTGGTCCAAGACTGTGATCAATTACAGCTGAATATTAACTAGCTACTTATACTGAACAAAGACCACATGAAACCACAAAAGATCACTTTGTTAGGGTCCATTGCTACTCCCATCAAATTGCAGTTGATAGAAGTGACTAAAAATCCCACCCACCACTCAAAACCATTTTGATCCTAAGATATTGGCCTAAGAGGACACACTTGACATGACAACAAGACATGCTGTGTTTTACAGTATGTTATTTATACTCACTGAAAAGACGGTGGTCTCGAGTCCCCAATGCCAACAGTTCTTTGGACTGGTACATGCATGTCAGATGGGCTGGAGATAATAGACTGTTGGTCCGATGCAAGGTCCCCACCCCCAGAGATACTGCTGTTGTCGGAAGTGACAAGCTGATGGAAAAACAGCCATGAATTCAACATTGAGCAAAGCAGTAACAATATCCATAATAACAAAATATTGGAACATTAAAATGACATTATTGATGTTCCTTGAGGGCCTCTCTGATCAGCACTTGTAAATGCCAAGTTACTTAGGAATTATATAAGTAACTTTAAAGATTGATTGGCATATCACATCTTCTATGTGCTGGATAACACTTAAATCTTTTTTAGAAAGTTTTATCATTGCTTATTCAGGGACAAGGGAAAACACTACTAGGAGGTAACAATTTCAGAATAATAAGGGTTTCATAGAGATGATGGTAATTCACAATTTGAACTTTTCCTACTAAGTTCTACATTATTTACAAGTATCCTACTAGTCTAACAGATTCCAAATCTAGCAACAAAGGAAGCTGAAATAATGGAGAACTAGAATTTAAATATAATACAGGAAATAAGATTAAGCTGACATTTGCTAATCCCATACATATTCATCTCAGCCTGCTGTCATGTAACTGTCAAGTGAAGTCTATAGCAAAGGAGATTGATTTTTTATTATGGCAGCCTCAGAGCTTGGCAATTATCAGTAACAATCTTAAGGTAAATAACCAATCTATCTCACCAAAACAGCAACATTACATCACAAATAACAGTTTTTCAACACTTTTACATTTTTATACCCATGACTGAATGGGGACACATTTCTGACAACTCTCATCTCAGTTGGCAGTTAGAATAGATTAAGATGCAAAACCTAGATCTCTAGGGAATGGAGTTTATTCACATTCAAATGAGTTTGAAAGAGACCACCTAATTAGAAGTGAGTTGGGTATTGTTATTGGAACAGTGGATGGGTTAAAAGCTAATGGCCAAATGCCTTTACAAGCAGGACTCAGTCTTTTACTAATAGTCCCTTCCTGCAAACAATGACAGCTCTTTCCAGACACTTACTGGAAAGACAACAAGATTTTGACATATGTGCTCTTCCTATACTGCTAACATGAATTTGGAATAAGGCCTTGTTGACCTGGCAACCCTTTCCTTTAGTAACTTTGTGTGAATTGTGGCTTGTAGTCAGCTGTGTGGAGTTTATTTACAAGTGTATGTGAAATACAATTATTTCATAAAGGAAATAGGGAAGCCTACAGTACAATCACAACATTCATACTTTCCTATGATACACTCTGAACCTAGGATTCATTTATGGAATGTAATCTATTTAGATATGGCTACTTGAGGATTCTGGAGAATAACAGATTACATTTCTCAAATCAAATCCTTTTTATAGCACCTGCATACTTAGTGCCACGAAAATAATTTGGGCTTTTGGAAAGCATCGGCTTTGTTGGTATGCCTTCAAGGGTCATGTCACTGAAGTAAAAACAACGTCCAAACAGTAGGGAAAAAACGGAATTTTATAAGCTAGGGAATTGGATACCCACTGAATCTCGATGGGAACTCATATTAAGATAAATTATACATGTCCATATAGACTCTGAAAACTTCATTATCTCATTTTAGTTGGTTTAGATAACGAGTAAGACGATGCGACCTACGCGGAGAGATAGCTTTTGAAATTTTTCGTTGACTGTTGTAATGGAAACTTCACAAACATTGGAAATGAGATGTAGGGTTGATAGTCGAGCCGGACCTAAAAGTTGGTCAAACCAACAACAACAAAACCTCATATAGAGCAGTTTGTGTTTATAATTCTGCCTATTGATGTTTTGTTCCAAACTATTTTGAATAATGGCAAAGAACAAGTCAAGCTAGCAGGGAGCGAGATCGAAGGTTGTTCGATCCCTTTGACCGCCTTTATTTAGTATTTAAGCAGGTCCCGAGACAATCAAGCTCATAGAGAGGTTGATTTTACGAGGAATTAGGAATAAAATACGTTTAGGAAGATTATAGCCACAATTCATATGACAAGGTGATTGAATTTAGGTCACAAAAATTATTCGAGCCCGCCGAGCGACCCGTGTTATCAAAGAGGGTTCGATTCGGTCATGAAGCCCCGGGTATCGGCACCCTATATTACTCAGAGCTTATTTAAACGCGAAATATACAGTTAATTCACTTACCCAAGCAACAACTCTGCCATTGAAGCAGGGCAAATGCGTTTCATCATCGCTTATCTCTTCTTTGACCACACTGCAAAGTACATCGAAATTAGCAAAGAAGGTATCAGTTACATTCGACAACGCTATCCAGAGAGAATGAACACAAGCGAGAGTGGCAATGCAGTTTGCTTGTTTTCGCATACTACTCTAGAGTTCTGTGAAATTAATCAAATTGGAAAAACAAGCAAACGGGTATTATTATATGCCGTACAAAGGGAACCTTAATCACTCAGCCATAGGAGAAAGCGCACTAGTCAATGCATGAAACAGCCGTGACACATACTCGCCACTGCGCCTTCACTATGCTCGAAACATCTATGTTTACCCACTCTAAACCGTGTTAAAATCTACACGAACGGGCCCACTGGCTAAGAAGTATCTCCAAAGGATGATCGAGCGTTCTAGAGAAACAAACTAGCTTTCGAACACATGATCAACATAAACATTCCATTAAAAGTTTTGGTTCTCGAAGCGTTTACTCACCCGAAGTCATCGTCCATACTCTTGAAAAAGAACTTGTAATTCGGCCTATTGAGGACATTTTTGAAATCCCCAAGTGTAACGATGTCTGGAGTTTTCCCTAGCTTCACTAAATACGGTGTATCTTCCTCGTCAATGTGATATATAACCTTGGTTTCTTCCATTTCAAGCTCAAACTCTACCACACCAACACATCTGAACGGAGAACTAGAGAGCACTTTCATAGACCGCGTCAATCAATGCGACGCCACGTGATTTGCAGCAACCAATCACCGCGCTTATTTTCACTGTTGGCGAAACAAAACTACTTTGATCAGGCTCGGGTCTCGCGTTTCTCTTGAAAACTATCTCGGCTAGTTTGGTTGGCTTTCAGGCGAATTTGAAGACCAGTTTTGTTTTACAGAAAGAAATGCACGGATTCAAAGAGGCACGTTCGCGAATGAAGACTGCGAAATACCAGCGAGTCTGCATCGAGTGCGCTGAGGTCAGTCAGGATAAATCGCTTCCGCTCACAAAATCACATCAAAATATTCACATCATGCACAAAAACGTTATGGCTTCAGGGTATTCTAGCTCAGATTTTTTGAGCCTCCGGGTTTTATTTTGAATTGAATGCCACACTGTATCTTGTTTCTACAATAATTAACACTTCAGGGCTCATTTCTTTTAAATTTTTCACCAATTTGGTCAGGGAATTTGCGCGCGTGGTTGAAATCAAATCCTTCGAAGCGCGCGGTTTTAAATCTCTGCACCGGAATCCGGCTGTGGTCACGAATATAAAGCACTAAAGTTTAATTCCGTTGGTTTTCCCCTTAATGAATTGTGTAGTTTCTGTGTTTAGTTGTTTGGAAGTGAGGGTATGGTTGTTTAGTGTTATTGTACGTTCAAACGTTCGGAAATCAACCCAGCATGCGAGCGAAAGGTTAATCGCGCTCATTAGAAACGCACCAATCAGTTCACACAGGCTTTCCGGTTTTACGACAATGAAAAGGAAATGACGACAAACAGGTTCGGAGTGTATTCTGTTCTGTCTCTTGCTGATTAACTGGAATTTTTGTTGGGCTGGCGTTCCTTCTTTTTTTTTTTTGTCGTCCAAAATAGAAGCACACACTAGAATTTGATTGTGTTTCCATGACTATGATAGTAGAAGCATGTCTACAAGAGACAAATTTAGTGATACAAGTAATTGAATAATGTATGCATCATTACATCATTAGCTTTGTTGGGTAATCTATGTTGCATCAGAAGGAAGTTGACACACAGACACAGCTTAATCATGTATTGTTCTGGCAAAGAACCATTTGTCTGGGGTTCATTAGGGGGTGGGTACTACTAAACAATGGGCACATGGACCTTTTGTCCAGAGTTTCTCCATAACCAGTATTCTGTATATTCTTTTCCATTGTGCTTAAGGTCTCAGTCAGGGAAAAAGACGTGCTTACAGAAAAAAATTCTCCTCGCATTGCAATTTATGCTATGATAATCAGTTATATATCGTTTTAGCAGAGTTTAGATTTTTCTTTTCTTTTAACGACCCCGAACTAAAAACTACCTTGTTTACTTGAGAAGCTCCAGGCCATTAGCGATTTGTTGCACAATTTCAAACTTTGTCGAATTTTAATCTTGGAGAAATGAACTGCAAAACCAGGTGAGCGATTGTTGATATTTTGCATATTTACGAAAATATAAGGTCACAAAGTTGAAAGTCGCATTTTTAATCCATTTGCTGCCGCAAAATTTATCATAAAAACTTTTTCAAGTAAAAATAAAAATTTCCTCACACGGTTTTTTAGGTGTTATTATCTTACAGCACAGAAAATTTGACGCTGATATCTTAAATCATGCGAAGCTTTGCGAAGGTGAAAATTTGACCTAAAATTTAAGTGCTAGAAAAAGCGTGTAAAGTTAATTAAGATACAGAAAATGAGTGGCAGGCAATACAAACGAATGGGCTATAGAAACCAAGGAAAACAATTGAGGCGTCATTTGGGATTTAGAAGTGTACTTTAGGACTCTATTAACTGAATTCCAGGAAAAAAAGTCGTGTTATGGATTTTTAATTATTTACCCTGACCGAGATGCGTTCGCTTTTCCCTGTTTTCCTCATGTCTGCAAAGCAAGAGCTTTTGTCAGTGAATTGTGCCCCCCTCCCCCCAACACACACCCCCTTGCTTCCCCTGTTCTGTGGAGTTTCAGAAAGAAAAGTAAGGCTAAAGTTTCCAGCTATCTGTAATTTTTGGCTGCTCCAGTTCAGATGGGTGTTCAGCCTCCATTCTGAGAATCCATAGGATTGTGATCTTCTTTTATTAGCTATGTTATAAAAAAACAAAGGCATATACAAAGAACCATGAAACTATGCAAGCAAATCATCACCTTTCAATAAGCATGCAAGGAACAATGTGTCTTTTAGCAAGCCATCAGGCAAATAAGGGAGGTCTTCAACATGGTCACTTATAGCTTTTTTCAGAAGAAGCTAAAAGCAGTGCTTTGGTTCTCACTTGGTCCTGGGCTTGAACCTGAACCAGCAAAGTTGAAACTGAAGCCAGGAGACTGTGGCTGGTTGTTCTGCTGAATGCTTGATCCACCACCATCATCACCAAAGAAAGAAAAGGCAGATGATGAGGTGTTTTGGGCCTCATTTCCTCCATCTGACTGGTGATCCATGAAGAAGCCATTATCTAACAAGGGACCTTGAAGAAAGTTATTTTTGTGTTGTATTATTCAAAATAGTATTTTTGGGAAATGGACAGTTGCACCCTGAATAAATACCAGGGTGTTCTGACAACCAAACATTTCCAGGGTCGGCTAGCTGAGGCTGGGGCCCTCAACAAGGGGTGTAGACATTTTTGCAACTGACCATTAATGTTAATAGGTAGCCTCCTTGCTGCTGATCCATAAAATACCCTATTCTATATACCTTCTCAAATATAGATGCTATATAAAGTATAAAAGAAATTCAAATTATTTGTGTCCTAAATAACAAAATGTACCTGTCTTGTTCTTTTCTACAGGTGACCCCATGCCAAACATGGATGAAATTCCTGTATCCACCTGAAATGTAAGCTCAGTAAGTCAGTTTTCAGGAAGATGTTAATTGATTCATTTTTTTTATGGAAATAGGACATGTGTGTCACTAAGGCCTAGGGCATAAGTCAAATTAGGGTAGCGTCAATTAAATTTTTTCCAAAGATACCGACTCGTTACACTTTCAAATAGCAAATTATCTATTGTTTTAAACATATTCGATGTGAGTTTAATTCGACGTATGCCCTAGGCCTAAGTCAGTTCACATGCTCAATGCCTTAATCAGCAATCTTGTACTTCCAGAGAACTACACATTGTTCTTGGCATTTGGGGGGACGGACTCAACCCAAAGTTGGGTAGGTGTTCTACTCGAGCTTGCAAAATGTGATTGCTTGGTTGTATGAATGTACATATTTGGTTTGCCTACCTGTTGTGGCTGTGGCTTGGTATCATTACCAAACAGAAAGGACTGCAACAGATTTGACTGATCATTGTATTTGCTGCCAACCTCTGGTCTCTGTGTCTGAGATATAGAATGAATTGTATCTTTTGTATTTGAAAAAGGAACTACAGAATTACACACCATATCATGAAGAGCTTGTTTACGTTTGGTCAAATTATCATATGATGCATAGGCAGCCACTACCTAGAATTTGTCAAAGGGAGCCGACTAACCCCAAAACCTATCAGAGGTTACAGTAACACTGAGGCACTACTGATCGAGCACTGATGACTTATTCATACATTCTTACTACCTGTTGGTGACAACTATTTAAAGTGATAGAGCGGATTTCAGATAACCATTGTGAGTAATTCGAAATTACTTTGTAATTACTTCTATAAGTTTTATTCAGAATTGGTGTAATTACTTTGCGTTTGGTTTCACTACAGTCATGTGAAATTTGCTCTATGAGATAATAAGTACCTCCTCATTAGCATTAAACATTGGCCTTCTTTCAAAATGAAACCCTTCTCCAGGTGACTTCTTTAGTTGCTTGAGTCTCTCAAAGTCAGAGAAAGCCAACAGATCATCAATGCTGTTCTTGGTAGGGGTCTTTGGCTGAGATTTCCCTTGCATATCTGCTGGAGTAGGATCTTGTGGGAATAGAATGAAAGGAAATGCAGTATGCTGACTTATAGTGATTGTATTGGGTATCCCAACTTGGACTGCTATCTTTGTGCTTTGAATCAACATTTTAATGTCACATTTATAATGTGCGAAGTATTCATGCAAATATTATCAAATGCACATGCTATATGCTAAAATCACAAACATTTTTTTGAAGTCCTACCTTGTTGTACAAATTCTGTTCCAGATAATGTTGGCTGTGGCTCCTGAAGTTGCTCCACTCCTAGAGTTTTCTCAGTTGTTTTGTGATTGACCAGTGCTGCATCCTGCAATTGACTTGACATACCTGGTGAGGTACCTCTGGTCTCTGAAGAAATAACTCTGGCCCCCTCAGTTCTGCAATCTTGCTGGTTTTGGAAAACCCTTGGCCCATCTTTTCTTTGTTGGTTTCCTGATCCATTGGCAGTAGGACTCGAATTGGCAGGCTGTGGGCTTGCCACTGTAGTAATAATGGCGGCCTTTGATGCACTGTGTACTGAGGTACTGGCTGATAGATCATCTGATCTGGATGTGTCTGGCACCAATCTGCTCTTATTAAAGCTCAGGTTGAAATTGGTAAAAGATTGTAACTGAGAGCCTAGGTAATATTTTGTTGGCTGCGATGAGTGGGTATTTGATGCATCCACTCTACTAGCTGTGATTTGTTCACATGCACTGTTGGGAGTGCTCACTCTATTTTGAGTTGCTGACAGAGGGTGCATAGTACTGGATGTTGTCATCAAATGGTCATTGTCTGACACAGTGGACTTGCTGTACTTGCTGTTTGTGACAGAATAGCACTGCCTATGCTAAAGGATGGCATTGCTAATGCTTGCTTCATAGTCATGAGCTTTGGCATGGGTGGCATTGTTTTTCTGTTGGAAGAAAGTGGACCTTCTGGATGCTGGTCAAAGGACTGCATGTGTACATCAACTGAAGTCCTGTTGGGCTCTGCGGTATTAACCTCAGATATACTATCCTGTAGATTATGTTGCTGGTCAAGGTCACTTGTTTCTTGTATGTTTTCACATTCCATGTGCTGTTCTAATAAAAAACAAAATGGCCAGTTTTTCACCATACTTTTTTGGGGAAATTGGTTATTTTACATATATACATAATGTGTATAACAACAGCTGTGTTGGCAACTTTGAATCAGGGTCACATCTTTTGAGACTGGCCAAGGGCAGACCTAAGGCACAGCAGGGGCAAGGGGGGGGGGGGGGGGGGGGGGGGCAGGGGCAATTGGGGAGGGGGGGGGTGCATGGCTCCCCTTTTGCTGGGTGATTTATTTTTTCAAGATATAGTGTGAATGAAATATGTATGTAAGGTCCGGACCTTGCTACCTGAATTGATGTTTTCTTGTATCATATTCCTGGCTGGAACCTCTTCCTCAATCCTTTGGAGTTCATTTTCAGTAAGTCTCAGCTGAACAGACTTCTCCTTTCCTTGCTCAACTGTACATTTAACTTTCTTGTACAACTCTGCCCTGTTTATTATCAAGGTATCCAACAATGACCATTTCCCAGCATTTTAGCCCATACTACCATAAGCTGTAACACATCAATTTATGTATTGTAGGGCCTGATACCACTCACGACAGTGAAAGTGGACCCAGTGTTTTCCTTCCTTTTGTTCAAAGTGTTGTAAAATGGACAACAAGACACCAACCTAAACATAGTTTTCTTTTATGCATGGGAGAAACGACTTTGACTGTTGAAACTATGTTTGTATTTCATTTTTTCATAGATCATTTGAAGGATACAACCTGACCAAAGATGATATTGTAGGATTGTCACCATGCTCTTGATACTCCTTAGTAATAACTGTTAAAATATAAGAATGAAGCAATTAATTAGAAACATGCAAGTAGGAACTCTGATTAGGAATTCTGCATTTACCTTCGGTTTTGCTCTTCCTGATTTTGGCATCTTCCAGTCTGATCTCCAGCTGTCCAAGTTGGTCTTCAAGTTCACTCACTAGATGTGAAACAATGAAGATGTGCTTTTTATAATGGCAATTCTCAAACTTATAAGGCCACACTAGAGACTTAATTCAATTTTTCATTAACTTGATTCCCCTCCAGAAATGTGCAAATATTGTGTAGATCAACATTGCACCGTTTCAGCCATAAGCATGCACACTCTCACAGGGATGGTGTCCCACCTCCCCATATTTTGTCAAGTTTTCATACATTTTCACTAAATTCAGCCCCCCTATCTTGTCATACAATCTAACTAACGAGCCCCCCCCCCCCCCCCCCCCACCCCCACCCGCATTGAAAGCTGTTCCGCCGTCCCTGTCTCAGGTCAGAAGTGCTGAACCAAGGTGCATGTCAGATTTCCCCTTGTTGAGGACCCAAGTCTCAGCTACCCACTCTATATTTTGTCCATATCCACCCTGGAATTCTAGTGAATTTCTTCATCGCCCCCTGGAATTTGAGTTTACCCACCCTGGAATTCTATTTTTGGGAATCCTCACCCTAGAATATCATTTAATGCTACCTACACTGGAATTCCAGCTCTAGGACCAACCACCCTCTGAGGGATGTTCAGAATTTTTTCAACTTTTTCAGCTGCTCACCTTCTTTCTGACTTTTGTGCACTGCATTCTTTGTGTGAGTCAAATCAACTGCGTTAGGTGATTGTTCATAAAATGCATGATACTTCTCCCAGACGGATTTGTATCTGTCCACAGTTTTCGTGTTCTCAACTCTTGTAAAAAAAGAAATAATCGTGCTGAAGTGAGCAGAACGTCTGTTGTATTTTCAACTTTTGTCTCTTCTACTCACCTCAGTGCATGCAGCTCTGAACAGTTATTCTCATATTTCCTTTGCAGACTTTCTTCGTGTTCATTTAGAAGTGTGTTGTTCTTTTTTAGACTATCAAAAAATGGAAGAACAATTTTTAAATCTTCAAAAACTTTCAAGCAGCGCTATGTTTTTTTATACCTGTCATTAATTTCCTGGTTTTGTTTAAAAAGCCTGTGCAGTTCCTTTGCCTGGTTGTTCAAATCTGTAGTAGATTTTTCAAGCTCTTCTGTTTGTCGAGTCTTCTCTTCCAAGAGTCTTTGAAGTTCTGATGATACAAAATGTTTAGGATAATTTATTAATGCATCAAGCTACCTCGAATGATTTTTTTATTGTACACAGTAAACTTGAGTGCTTACCTTGCAGTTTGTGATTTCAGTTTCAATAAGCTTCACTTGCTCGGAGTTTTCAAGTTCTGAAGAAAAAACATCTTCTATGTGGAAGCCCTTTCATACGATTTGAAATTTAAGCTTATAAGCTTACAATATGCTTGAAAGGAAGTTTATCAATCTGAAGTTGCAATTCTTTTATAAACAAAAATATTCATTGACAAATAAGTAGCGTTACCTGCCCTTTTCAAGAGGTTTTCGATGTCAGGATAACTGTTGGAAGTTGTTTCCTCCGAAAATATTCCGACCTCCATCTTGAAAATGCCTCTGTTCTTCGCAAACGTCTTCAACACTGAGACAAGCTTTTCATATCATTCACAACCTAGTACGAAACAGGGAAAAGTCAACTAGAAAAGGAGAAAGACAACATTTCTTGTCAACATTTGTGTGAAGTTTTTGCTTTCCGTTTGGTGGACGCGAGACAGAAAGACGCGCGAATGGCGGGAAATTTTCCCGCCAAAATACGTGTGTGTTGCCTGCGTGCGTACGGGGAAGAAGAATGACTGCTCTTCTTTGAAAGCCCTGTGATTGCATGCGAAATTTTATTCTGTTTTCTCTATATTTTTACTTCACCGACGTTTTCTTGCAGGTCTTCTTGCGTCTGTATCTGGGAAACGGTTTTATAATGCTACCAGGTTCTAGATCTCGCGGAGATTCTGCCTGAACTCAGACGACACTCGAAGATTCTGAACTCTGCAAATCAAGTCCAAAGAAGGCATTGCCGCTACTGCAGGTATGAAACGGTTCCTGAGCATATTTACGTACCAGCAACAAGGGCAGTAAAGGGCTGTCTCTTGTCGCTGAATTATACACTGAGGGAAAGCAGCTGATACTTTTTCGGGACTGACAAGACGGAAAACAAAAATTTAATATTTTTTCAGCTCACGAAAAACACTGGTCACTGTAGCAGCTGCTTTCTAGTGGTTGCTGCTTTACTATTTTTAAGCAAAGGAGAATTTGCTAGTACCGATATATATGCAGGGGTCTGAGGGGTTAGAAGCATAAGCTTATCGTTGTGCATACTATAGGATTATTCAAAGCTTCAGGAGGCTAGAGTTCCGGCTTAGAAAATAGCAGGAAAAAAAGCGATATCGCACGAGTCGCGCAGCAATCTACCGACTGAAGACTTTGAGTATGCTTGAATCGTATGATATTTCGTCCTCAACTTTCCACAAAAAAGAGATATCATACGATTCTACACTGAAACCCAGGGAGAGTCTTTTTGTTCGGGAAACGTTTCAGACAGCGTCCTCTTAGCTTTCGACGAAAAACCACTTTTGTCAGAAGGCGGTGCCAGGACTTTTTTTGCTAATCATCTTTTCCCGACTTTTTTGTCAACTTTGTTGTTTTTGTCAGTACGTGAATTGAAGAAGTCCTTTAGAGAGGCAGAAGTTTTTTTGTGCACGAGATGTAAATTCGGTGCGATTCCTGTACGCTCCTATGCTGAATCTCGTCAAGTTGCAAAATTTTCTGCACAAGCAAACGCCCTCGTGCGTACAAAGAAACGGACCTGTCCCTAACTCCTGGGATTGCTAGAAGCAAAGATTTGGTAGAGGCGTTTATATAGGAGGTCCCGACATGGAAGCAGCCAAATTTGAACCTGCTCCAAAATATGTGTTCTACAAGTGCAAGACAGAAATGACTTTAACATCTTTCCCAGAGGAGATAACTAAGTTTTTCCTGGATAGGAGAAACGCTATTTTGTAACCTTGGATTTTTACCGCTTGACCGAGAGCAGGGAGAAAAATAAATGACTATTACATGTAATTCATTGACTAGCTTTATTATTCTTTGTATATATTAATCTTCTGACACATGCTATAAATAAGTATTTTTATAATTTCATTTTTTATTTTTCATCAGACGAAATACAATTTAAACTAGGCTATCGTACTATACCATTTGTAGCTTGGATTCTTTCAGTGTTTACCCTGACTACTGGTCATAGAAGTAGTTCAGTATAGTGTACAAAGTCCCAATAATCTCGCCTAGGCTTTGCCTTATTTCCTCTGTAAATTTAGCATTAGGAGCCTTTTCATCAAGTAGGGACTTCAAATGATCAAAGAGTGCTTTGACACGATTGATACCTGCTACTTCTTCTTTTTCTAAAATCTTGATTGTGCGATCAAAATCTCCGTTTGGAAACATAGCTGTTTTGATTTCCAGGCATATTTCCTTTACCCTCCTCATATGGGGCACTCCCTGGCTAAACCGGACAATTTTCTTAAATTCCTCTTCCCACTGCAGCGCTGTGTCTAACAAGTACTGCATGTCCTCTTGCTGTTGCTGCATTGTTTCGTACATCTTGTCCAAGTCGTTAATGCGTTTCTTGAGCTGTTTTGTGTTGGTGGTGATGCATTTGATAGAGAGCTTTTCTGTTCTGGAAACTAGATCGGGCATTGAACTTTTCACGACCGCCATGACTATCGGTGGGAGCTGAAAATGAATAAGAAATAACCATTAACTACTTTTTGATAGAGGCATCAAATGCCGGCTTCTACGGGACTCAAGCCCGGGGGGTACTCCCAAAACTTTTATACGGGGCTGCTCGGCCCAGATTCTGGACCCCTTACCCTTCTTATACCAATTTCAGAGCAAAAAAGGTACCCCTTTCTTATACCAAAGCCGAAAAAGGTACCCCTTTCTTATACCAAGCCTGAAAAATCGGCTTTGTGCTCTGTTAAAAAAGAAAGGGTTTTGCTCTCGCGTTGCGGTTGAAAAACCGGTGAAATACAGACCCTTTTTATACCAAAATTACATTTTCCCTACTGTTTTTATACCCAGTCCAGCCTGAAAACCCTACCCCTTTCTTGTACCCAGCCTGAAAACCCTACCCCTTTCTTTACCTCCAGCTTGAAAACGCTACCCCTTTCGGGCCGAGCATCCCCGTATAGTCCAATATAGGGAGTACCCCCCCCCCCCCCCCCCGGGGTTCTCAAGTCAAGTCAAGTTTATTTCATACAAATACAATAAGCACTACCAAAAACCAATAATACAATAAGCATTACGCTAATTTGCGGGTTATTACATTGAAACAGTTGTACAGATCAAAATTACTGTAGATGAATCTTAATGACAGCCCTTCTTGGTCGCATACATGTAATGACACCAATTGAATCATAGTGCCCAAGAGACCTATGTCTGTCATTGAAAGAACGGTCTAAATTACGGAGGCAAGTTCTGCTTACTCCAGAGCCTGAACTCTCTTTCGTGGCTAGCGGGTAGGCTGTGGTCTCCGATAACACAGCCCACCCGAGCAGCGAAGGGGATTTCAGTACTGGACTACTGGACTAAAGCAAGTTCCGAATCAGTTGAAACTTATCTCCAGTTGTTTTGTCATATGTTGTATCTGGAAAACCAGTCCTGTGTATCATTGTCGGGGATCTGTCAAGTCAAAAGCTATCTGTTTATTTTGTGCGCTTCTCTTTTCTTCTGCTTGATGTGGTTGCGCAAAAGTTCCGAAGATTTATCGGGCTTTTATTAATTTATGTTTTCATTCTACAGAGTTCTACTAATGGGTGCTCGTGAGGAAGTGCCGAATACCTGAGTTGCCAAGCAACATCAGCCAATTGTTCCAGCCCACCGGAACCGAAACTTGGTAAGTTTTGCTTGATCTGAGAAACAGTGTCGCTCTTCCTGGGCTTTGCAACTTTGTTTTTTGTACGCATACTATGGCAGAACTAAATATTCATACGTTTCGAATAAAAAGAAGACTGGACAGTTTCGCCACAGAAAAGTTGCCTTCTGTCAGGCCCGTAGCCAGAAAAAAAATCGTTACCGTCGCACAGTGAGCCAGATTTCCATTTACTGTGACTAACGATTAAGGCTGGTTGAAAATTCATTTTAAAGTTGGTTCTGGTTCTTTCAGTAAAGAAAAAACATGGAAATTGTTACCGACGAGAGTGCCTCGCTCGTCTCATGCTGGCTACGGGCCTGTCTTTACTTGTCTAATTCTCAGCTCTGGTCGCCAGTAAAATGAAGCTTGCCAACAATAGGGAAGGAGAGAGGGCACAGCCGAGTAAAATCAGGTCTAAGTGTAAAGCAACTCCCTAGCTCGATTCTCACTGGGCTCATTCTTGCTGATGAAAGGCGGAGTAAGCGAAAGCGTTATGATGCCCAGTGTGATACCAAACTCTTGTCAAATTATTGTAAAGACATCATGTTGTTACTGAAGAAAAGATCTAGGTTCAAATTTAGTGTGCGCACCTCTCTATAATGCCATTTTTGTTTTTACTCATTCATGGTACTACTAGTGCACTCTGACATTCGAACGAATCGTTGAGATAAAACTTGTGATATTTATTTAGAGAAAAAAATCTGTAAAATATTAGATCTTACAATTTGTTATATTTATGCGCAAAGTTCTATAGAAAACAGATATAGTTGAGGATTCTGTGGTTTCGTCTTCCTTTTTATGACCACATGAAAAGGGCGCTATCGTTTTCCCTAAACAAGTAAACTACACATAAGTGAACGCGTTGTTTTGAGCAGTACTTCGACATTAGCATAATTAATGTTCACTCCCAACCAAACATAAATTATCATCTTCCGCGTTTGATTGGTTGACTTGAGAAATAATCTCCACCCTTAATACTATCGATACATGGACTCTGAAAATACGGGGGAAAAAATTGGAGAAACGAAAAATATAGAAATACGCGCAGAGACATGTAGCGGAAGCAACAGCTCCCAGCAGTATTTCATTTTAGCAGTGTTTTATTTTCATTTAATTATCTTGCACTATGGTTGAGATATTTTATACGGTTTAGGGCAAAGACTAGATATATAAATACATAAAATGTGTATTGCGAAATATAAAAGACAGGTTGAAGAACACTCCTTTTTATTGTCAACGCTTCTTTATCTATGGCCAGACAGACATTGTAACTGCATAAATTGGAGGAAAGCGTTATGAAAATTGGAAAGAGAAAACATGGAGAAGTGCAAATGCGATATTACTCACCTTTTAAAGTGTTGTCATAAAATATATTCGAGTAGAGAGCAGTTTCAGCTAGATTTAGAACGTGACGAGGAATTATATCGAAATCCGCGGAGATTTTCCATAAAATACCAGACAAATGAAGATGTTTGAGTCGGTTCCTTGGCTCGCTGGCTGCCAGTTCCGCCTTGTTGTTGGTAGACAACGCGCTTAATCTTTTGCCTCTTTCTGATTGGCCGATTCGAACAAACGTGGTTCTTGAGTGGATATAGCTCGATTTTGTTTGACAGGTGATGCAAGCTTTTCCATTTCATTAAAAAAGCCTCGCTAGATCAGAAATCACCTAAAGTGAGTTCCTTAATCTTTTACTCCATGAAAAATACATGTGTTTGATCTTGTGGGAACTAGAATTGACTTGCTAAAATATTTAGGAAGTTGCTATTTGCAATGCTCTTGACTCAGTGTCGTTGATCTTTGTAATTTACATACATTTTCAGAAATAGCATTATATAATCAACCTCCCTTATTATAAATAGAAATATTTACATTAAATATTTTCGAATAATCGATTAAAAAAATCCTATTAATCTTGAAGAATTTAACTTCTCTTGCTTCCAGTCCTTTTTGGTTCATCTCCGAAGTCGATATGTAGCGTGGAGTTACCAAATAAAAAAATAAAAAAATCCCATTTTACTTCTCCTTCTTACGAGTATTCAATAAAAAGTTGGTTAAAATAGAAAACCTTTTATCTCATGTATTTTTAGCAAAACATAGCTCCCAATGTAATTTCGCGAAGATTTACTATGAGACTGGACACAAAACTGTTATTAAGAGAGGAACAATACTTGAATGACTGTACTAAAACATGTTCATAATTGCCTTAATGTATATCGTAACATTAATCTTTTTGTAATGTTAAGAGTAAAGAGTAAAATGCTATGTGTTATCAGAACTTGATAAAGTAAATGTTAAGGAATGAGTTACTAACAATTTAACTCTTGGATATTGTTCAGCCTGCTGATAAAAAATATTACAAAACAGCATGTGTCACGAAAATGTATGGACATGTTCGTGAAAAAGTTGATTGAGAGAACATTATTTTTGGTTGATCGATGACTTCGACGTTAACTATGAATGTGTTTGGGGCTATTAAATCCGTTGCATTAGCTGAGTTGACAATGTTTTATTTGATCTTTTTCTAAGCAGAGACAGTTAGGAATCTCTGCTAATGGAATGATAAGAAGGTGCAGAAATTGAAAATTGATTACAGGTCTGTATTAGTGCATAATTTTATCTTTTCTTAGCTACTAAACGTTCTAAAGGAGGACTTTTGCATTACTCGTCTTTCTGAGTTATGTACGATGGGGTTTTCCATGAAAAAGAACACACATTAAGACGAAATCATCTATTTGCTTGTACTAACTTGTCCACAAATCATACAACAAGACACAAAGAAGTTATCAAGTCATTTGCCATTATATTACACCTCTATATGTGAGGTTCAGTGTCGAGAGGACCCTGTTGAAGTTAGAATTGGGTAGGGTGTGATCAGGTCGTCATCTAAACGCTTATAGTTCATTGAGGCTGAGATTTGGTAAAATGAGGCTGTTTCTCTGTTTCACTTCCACACTATATTATTAGTTTCACCTTCTGGTTTCAGTCAATGACCATAGATCCGAACACTATGAATTTGAAGGTTTTACTCCTACATGTAAGCCATTCACTGACAAGTCAATCTGAGGCAATGTGCCGGCTTTTGAGGGGCTTCCAATTAAGGACGTGCTAAGAAGGTTTGACGCTCAAATTTCTGAAAATTCACTCAGCCCAGCCCCAAACGAAAGAGTGTATCGCATCGGTACTACTCAAACCTTTCGAGGAACGCAAACCCCTTATAATAGGAGGATCACCGATGCATTAGTAAATTAATGCAGCAGTTCGATTTGACGCCATTTTATTGCTGTGTTTATTTCTGTTAAGTTCTAATAGAAATTACAACAAGAAGTGCGCCTCTCGCATTAGGTAATTTATTTATTCTTCGGCGCCAACTCGATTGTGGAAAGTCTTTTGACGGATGACGGTATAGGTGTTATTGATTCAGTTTTAACAGAAACATATAACTTAGTTTCAGGTTTTAATGATACTGATAATTTATATATTTGAAATAAACATTATCTGATATTGGAAGTTCTATGTTCTTTTTTAAATTTGACAATATTTTCATGCATAGTCTCAACTCTGTTCATTTGTCACTGAAATATATTTCAAGCATGGTTGATGTTACACCTTGGATCTTTCCTAGAAGCTGCCTGATCTCTTCGATGAAGGTAGCTTTATAGGCATTTTCATCATACAAGATCCTTGACATATGCTTCTTTAGGGTCTCAAGTCCTTCATAAACTTGCTGAAAGCATGGCACATCAGCAGTGACCAGATTCTGCATTCTAAAATAGAAATCTCCATGTATGTCATTCAGTAACCGGTTTATTGGTACAAATCTCCTTAACATTTCTCACGTAAGGAACGCCCTGGTTGTTGCGTGGTACTTTATCAAAGTTTACAGCCCATCCCCGGATGCTCTCGTCTATGTACTGGAGATCTTTCTGTTGCTGTAGCAACGACTTTTCGACTTTCTCAAGTTCCTTGAGCTGGTTCTGAAGTTCATCCTTCTTATTAAGTACTCTCTTTAGCGAGAACTTCTTGTCGTTCATGTTACTAAGTCCATTCATATAAACTGGAGCGTCCATTTTTCTGGAGAAAAAATATATATATATACAAAAGGCTGAGCGACTGGACTCGCAATTAAAATGTTTCATATTTTGCTGAATGTACCCTGCGTGCAGAAGTATTTTTACATTCATTTTTGAGGGGGGTTAAGGGGGCTCGTCAGGCATCATTCCGAGATGCTAGCAATATGAGAACGTTTCACAAAAAATGAGTACTGTTGATTTGAGATTTTGTAGGATTCCCCACAAAATCCCAGATCACAAATCCGCTTACCTTCCTGATCTTTCCTACAGGTCCATTTTTTAGTTTCGGGAGAAGAATTTGAAAAAAAATATCTGCTCTACTAGAGTAGCTAAAATATAATAACTTTACAAAAATATGAACAGTGGTCCAAACAATAATACACAATTTCTCAGACTCGAAATTGTGCTGCCCTTTTTAGATTTAGAAGAGAATCCTAGTTGGGGATTTCCTTCTCTTTACTCAATTATTCCTAATCATAAAGGATCTTATCTGTATTTTTATCATTCATATTCATTCTCAATATACTTGTATATTTATCTTGAGTTAAAAATAATTCTCATCATGCGTTTTTCAAATATAAAACCTGTTAGGCATTGTTTTGGTGCCTTGTGGTTTTGTTCGTTAAATAAACAGATACTTCCTTTAGTAGAAGCAGCATCTTTTGGACACTAATTTCGTCCCTAGACTGCGCTTGCAAATGTTTATATTCTAAGGTTTAGAAGCTGTGATATTGTCAAATTATATTTTCACAGACACGGTATATGCGAAGACTTCTTGCTTTTATCCACTTTGAAACCTCAAATCTAATTGATATCCAACGGCTCTTTTGTTCATTTTTTTACAGTTCTTTTTCATCCCCGAAGTTTGTTTTGCCTTGTGGTTGTGTTGGATATTACAAGACGCGTCCTGTCTCAGTTCGGAATTATCTCCACGAGTAAGAGTTCCAAATTTGGAGTTACTGTTCTAAATTTGCATAACTTAAAGTAATTCCGATGAGATTTCACCATTCTTTAAAGCGAAATCAATTGATAAGGTAACTGTTATTTGTACGGTAATCTAGAAATATGACTATTTTAACGCGAAATTCTACTAACAATCACTAATAACAAAACTCAAGCTAGGTTTACAAGCTCTAGTATTTATGTATAATTATACTTAGAGATACTCTATAGAGACGATTTTTCTCTAAAAAAAGACTATCGATAAACTGGAAATATCAACCTATATTTTAAAATGGTGGCTTACGTATCGAAAATGGAAAGATTAAACGAGTGTTCTCCCACGATTAGTACCTGTTTTATTTACCCGATTATTTTCTGAAACCCGCGAAAATGTTCATCGCTGTATACATTACAAATAAATAGCAAGTGCAGATTCCAGAGCGTTTAGGCTGAGTGAATTGCAAGAGAATTTTACCTTGAGATTTGGTAGTTGTGGAATTAAACTCGTCTTACTGCTTGACTATAAGATTGTGAAGACAGGGACGGTCGATAGACGTTTAGATCAAGAGACGCCGTGTGGAAAATGGCGGATGATCTCTTGAGCGTGGCTACACTCGACCCAGCTGCCTTTTCGAGTCACTCCTGGGGCGATCATTCACGAACACTCCTTTATTATCAACAATTCCAGACTTGGTTGGCAAATATTACATTAGCATACAATCAACATATAGCTCACATAATTTCATTCGTTTTAGCCAATTGGAACAGCTGGTTCGAAAAATCCCATTACTGTAGTGGCATATACTAATTTATGTTGAGTCTATTTTTATCTCCCCACTTCTTTGTCAAAACCAAAGAGAAACCAACAATGCGGCTACCTTGTCAATATCTCGGTTTTACCTACACTACTCTATTTTCCTATTCACAAACATAGTGTTCCCCCCAATGGTTTCAACAAAATTCTACAGAAAGAACTTCATTATTAATGTAACACCCACGGAGAGTCCCATTTCCCCTCAACCTGTGGATTGCTATAGGCTAGGAACGCAGAATCAAATATTGTCATATTTTAGAGCCCCAATACCAGCTTTACGGACATGATGCTTCGTTAACTGAAAACCGTCACCAAATTATGAAAGACAGATGTCGAATTTAAATATTTCTTTTCTTTTCTTCGATGGGTGTTAACTGGAAAAAGCGCCATGATTACTTGATTTCTAGTAGTCGCATCAATTTGCTCCATTAATGACAAGTTCCCATTGGTCCACTTACCAGAATTTCTTATTAACATCCAAATAGTGCTATGTCTAGTCACTTTACATAAGATTATAAACACAAATCATGAGCGTCAGGCTGGTAATGAAAGGAAAGGAATTCCTTAGATGGGTATGCTTGACAAAACAGAAGGCATATATTGCCCATGAATAAATTATAGGCGATGTAGCGTTAGCGCGCTATGAGTCAGACGCTACAGTAGGTAACTAACACAGATCAAGGGTGTTGCCATCACTGACACTATACACAAAGTCACATATCTATTTTAGGT
Organism: Scolanthus callimorphus; assembly: GCA_033964015.1. Taxonomy (NCBI): domain Eukaryota; kingdom Metazoa; phylum Cnidaria; class Anthozoa; order Actiniaria; family Edwardsiidae; genus Scolanthus; species Scolanthus callimorphus. The sequence continues at coordinate 27,461,087 of CM066918.1, read as the reverse complement.
GAGTTCGTTTGGGTTTAAAATTTGAAACCATTTTCATTTTGTACTCTTAAAATATATCTGTAAATTTCAAAATGACCGGTGTCGAATTCATTCGTATTGCAGAATATTCTTTATTTTAAAGTATAATTTTAACCTTACTCGAGTAGACTTCTAGGCAGGATCATTTCTTTTACTTCGAATATAAGTTGGACCGGTCACTTTGTGCAATTATCCTTGAAAGCTTGTCAATAGCATTTACAGACCGCGAAGACTTGTGCGAACGCCTAAATGTAAGGCAGGAACGAGGCTTAGCTTTTGCTTTTTAAGTTTAAAAAATCATATTTCTTTAAATCTAAAACACGAACTCTCGTTACAGATTTATCCTTTCCAAGTGTTCCGAACTGCTCGATAAGCGTTTCATTTTAGAAATAAAAAATAAAGCTGGAACCGATTCGTAATCGACACATGTCGCTTCACTCTCGCCATTTTGATTTGCTGCAAGCATAGATTACGTCGCTTTAATTCGGAAGTGAAGTTTTCAGCAGCGACAGGTAATACGACTAACGAAAAACATTCTAAAGCATATTTGCATTTGAAACGCGGCCTGAATGTGTTTAATTTCATAGTATTTCCACTTCGACAGAAATAATACAGAATGTTTGAATCGATTCGAGAACCCATACAGGTATACCATGTAAAGTGTATTGCATTGCGTTTTTTAACTGCATTATATTTGACTCTTTTATTTAAAAATAATAATAAAAATAAGACAGATGTTTTTTTTGTTTGTTTGTTTTTACGTTTACATTTTTACATTGTCCATCACACACTACCGCGCCCGGCCACAGAATGATGAAAATAGCATTACATGTTCGTACCTAAGTTCGATCTCCTGCCGTGTTTTGTATCGGTATACTTGGGGGGAGGAACCGCTAGTCCGTACCCCGTTCTTATGGTACATCTTTTACTTCTACTTTTTAACTTATTAGTACGCGTAGGAATGAGCCATTCTTATTCGTCTAATGAACTACAGTACTTTTTGTTACCAGACTCTAATACCTAAGATGTCATCTGCCGATCCGGTAATCCCTTCACCGTGCTACCGTGTTTTGGGAACAACTGGGGCAGGACTGGAAGCAACCAACCACATGTCCATGAAAATGATCGAGACCAAAAAATGTGGCCTTCAGTCTATCATTGCTGGCATGGAGAAGAGACTCACCCTTTAAACAGGCAGAAAGAAGACCTAAACCTCGTACTCAGCCACGTCACCAACTGGAGTAAGGTGCTCCATGACTGCGAGCGAGGACACAGTGGGGTGCCACTGCTTCGTTCGGCAAGGGATAGCTGCGATGAGCTTATCACCCCTTACCTGAATGAAAGCGAAAGCGAATTCAACCAAGCCGTGTTCAGGCTTGACTCCGCCGAGATACCCAGCTTTTCCCGTGTTCAAAAGCTGCTCAAAGCTGTGAGACAGGAAATTAGAGTTGCATTTCAGAAGGAGAGCACATATAATGGAAAATTCGTCGAGGACGTGCGTGAACTAATCGGAAAAATAACTGGAATACTTTCGGCTATTCTTGGACTATATTATCAGCACTAAAAACGTGCTTACGAGCCATTCACAAATATTCTTGATCTCGCGACCATAGTGAAATATGTAATATCTTTGCACGTGAAATAGTAGCAGAAAATAAATTTCAACAAAGTATGTACCTGAAATAATAGTAGCTGTTTCTGATGATTTATATTAGTGACTTATCTCAGTTTTTGTTGGTACACGAATGTTGAGATGGAAATATCAAATGAAGAGAGATCACGAACACGTTTGATGCGACGAACCTCCCACTAGACATAAGCTAGATGAAGAAAATAAGTATATTTATATAGAGGGGAATTAGAGCACCGTTAAGACTACCATTAGGACTAACTTACGCGGATGGTGGATGAGCAGGTGGAGATAGGGGGGGGGGGGGGGGGGCAGATAGCTTACAGTAAGAGTTTGAATGAATGGAGATAGGGATTTCACAGAGAAGAGATTTGGTAGAAATGGGGAGATGGATATCAAGTGCAAGGATTACGAGATGCAAGGATTATTAGGTACACAGATTGGAGAGGAAGATTAGCTAATTTGACGGAGAGATGCAGGGTGGATTAGATAAATGGATTAGGAAGATGGAGGGAAACTAATGTGCATGATTGGAAGGTGGACATCAGATACATGAATGGAAAGATGGAAGAAGAATGATGAGTGATTTGGATGGTGGAGGAGGGGGAGGGACGGGTCATTAGGAGATCGAAACAGATAAGGTAGATGGAGGGTCGAGTTGGATGAGTAATAGATGCGTTTGAGGAGAAATGTGGAAGGATTTGGTACTTGGATGGCGAGAAGGGCATGAGGTATATGGCGTGGAGCCCGATGGTCACCGTAATCATGTTTAGGTCCTTGGATAGGGAGATGGACATGTTACATGAATGGCAGAATATTAGGCACATTGATGAGGATTGGTGGGATATAAGGTTGGATTGGTGGGAGTAGGAACAAGATTGGGCACATAGCTTTGGAAAGGAGATTACGCACTTGGACGACCAAATTGGGGGGAGGGGTATCTATGGACGTGAAGATGAATGATAGGCACTTGGGACGTGGTTAGAGATGGCGATGTGGTACTTGCTGTCGCATGGAAGTGGACATGCGTGGATTATGATCGACATTAGGTGCATAGATGTGATAAGGTTATGTAGCTAACAAGGATTGGAGGGACAAAGTAAATGGAGATGAGATAAATAACTCGATGGAGGGACATTAGATTTACGGTTGGGGGAGATGACGTACATGGATATCGATTCGGACGGGTGAAGCATGACTGGAGAGGTGTGGTAGATGTTTATGGACTTGGACAGGGAGATCAAGGGAGATAAGGTAGGTAGTTACATGGACGAGAAGATTGAAGGAGATTGCGTATATTAATGACATTAGGTACATTGATGGGGGAGGGAACTTGATAGAGATGTACAAGATAAGGTAGGCCGACGAGTTAACTTAAATGGTGACCGAAATAGATAAGATACATGGAGTTGAGTTGGAAGATCGGGGAGATGACGTATATGGGTATCGATTGGGAGATGGTCGAAAGGCATATCGATTGGGTGAAGCATGACTGGAGAGGTGGTAAGGTGGTAGTTGTTTATGGACTTGGATAGGGAGATGGGTCACGGTACATAAGTACCAAAATTCAGCCAGTAAGATTATGAAACAAAAGATTGTGCAGGGTCGATATCACGTGATAGCCCCTCTCAACATCCAGCCCACGCTATAGTCCAGTCCCTGAACTGTCCTTCGCGGCTCCGTTGTTTCCTGTGGTCGCCGAAAGGAGAGTCCAGAAACCTTTGGATGCGCATGCGCTAGATCTGACCAAGAACTTGGGTTTTTTCGTTAGTGCGCATGATCCAAATACCGCTGTCGGAGATTGATTGTTGGCTACATGAATTTTGCCCATCAAGATAGGACGCCCTTGTGACCGTAACCGCGAAAATTCAACAATCAATATCCGACAGCGGTATTTGGATCATGCGCACTAACGAAAAAACCCAAGTTCTTGGTCAGATCTAGCGCATGCGCATCCAAAGGTTTCTGGACTCTCCTTTCGGCGACCACAGGAAACAACAGAGCCGCAAAGGAGAGTTCAGGGACTGGACTAGCCCACGCTAATGTGTTGACCCTTTGAAGTTTGCCGGGCTTCCAAGCCATTCCACTCCATTGACTATGCATGGACGAGAAGATTGAAGGAGATTGCGTATATTAATGGGAGAGATTAGGTACATGGATGAGAAGGGAAGGGACGGGGAGATGTACAAGGTAAGGTAGACCGATGGGTTAACAATGTAGTGGACGATGGAGGGGATTGTCGGTGGAATATTGAGAGATTACGTACATGGATGACGAGACGGAGATTTAGTACATGGATAGAGATGGAAGTAGATTTAAGTTCCTTTTGGAGTGATTAGGTACGTAGATTGAGTGGTGAAGGGAGATTAAATACTTTCATGCGGAGAAGACGAGACGGTACATGGATGCGAAAATGGAGGTCTGAAGAACAATTATTGTCTGGTGCGTTATCAGGGCCATTCCATTTATCATTGGCACCCGACCCCCTACGGAAGAGGTCATTTCAACCCCCTTCAGAAATTTCACCTTGCTGGTACCCCTCAGAAACACCTACGGAAGAGTACATTTCAGTCCTGACCCCCTCCGAAATACCCAAGGAAGAGTGTCTTTCTGCTGTGACACCCTCGGAAAATTGCTGCCCCCCTCAGAAAACCTCGGGGGGTGGGGTGGGGATCTTACATAGCAACCATGTTTGGTTTGGTAGCGCCAAACGAGAGTGCCCGACTCAAATTTCCAAGGCACGAAGATAATGCTACAAAAAATTATAATAATTGTTCGTAAAGCCCTGAGTGTGGAGATGGAAGCGAAATGAAGTAAATAATCGGGGAACCCAAAGATCATGAACATACTATTTAAATATTTTATGGATAATTTATGTGATTCTTGGAATCTAATCTGTGGTTCACAACGATGATCATTCGTTAAGCAGACGCGAGGTAGCTAAGCGGGATACAGCGCAAAATTGCATTGTGTTATCTCGTACGAAAGCGCTTATACAAACCCATTGACAAGTTCATTATATGATCTCATATGTCAGTTAAATAGTTCTAGATGTCCTTTGTAATTTCTACAAAAGCATACAAGTATGATCTCAGATGCATGTTAAATAGTTTTAGATATCCTTTGCAGTTCATACAAAAGTATACAAGAATCATAGCTCTCTCTGGACATCTATCTAGTTCAAGCCACCTCTTGGCTCGTGTTTGTTGACAGGCCGACTATTTATGCGCACTCTTCGGTCATCATCACGACCCCTCGCTTCCTCTCTATGTGCTCTACGACCCTCATCACTTGGCCTGTGTCTTCTGTCATCGCGATGGTGATGGCGGTGTCTTCCAGCGTCATGGCGGGGTCTGGCTGGCTCTGGAGACATAAGTGGTCAGAACAAGATTACTAGAGAGCTTTGGATTGAGATCTAAACTTAACGACCAGTTTCTATTTCTTCGATTCCCATCTTGGGGGTTTATGGAACAGCATAACAACATTATAATAACAGCATGGTGGAATTGGGGCAACAGGTCCAACAGAGTGCGAAGAAGCGACCCCATGGAAGAGCAAATAATATAGGACAGTCGCAAACAAAAATCGCACCCCCCCCCCCCCCTGTTGAGGAGACCCCAGTCACAGCTACCCAACCTGGATTTTTTTTAATTTGCACCACCCACCCTGGAATTCCAGTGATTTTTCATGACCACCCTGGAAATTGCGCTTGCCCACTCTGGAATTCCAAGCTCTACTTTGGCCACCCACCCTGAAATTCCGAGCTCTACTTTGACCACCCACCCTGGAATTCCAGATGTCCTCAACAGGGGGGGGGGGGGGGGGGTATTCTACAGTGTTCTTCTCTGTTTCGCGCAAGAGAACATGATATTAGAGTAAAGCAAACCTTCTAGAGCCCTGTGCGAGGATCTGTCACCGCCAACACGCATGTTATTCATCCCTGAACGTGTCTTGTTGTTCCATTCACTATCAAATCCATGGACATCATCTTTAGAATAAGAAAAGTTGTACAAAATTTAATGTTAACAAGCGCAGAAGCCTGGAGTTTCAATAATAGGCGGCTACCAGTGGTGAACCGCCATCTTCTTCACTGCTGACCGCCGGCAACTTCCTTATTACTGAATATGCCAATTATCTTGCCCTCAAAACACAGGAAAACGCCTTTTCAAAATTTCCAGGGGGTTGATCCCATACCCTCTTAGCATGCTCATGCCTTACGGTCTTCGTATGGATCCCTAAACACAGCCGCCTACTTCCAAAACTTAGCCTGCTACTTGAAAACTTGAAACTCCCCTTAACACCCTGAGAAGTACGGCATTTTCGGAGGGAAAGAGCCATGAGTTGGCCTACAGCGTGCCATTGATTCACTACTTACTCTCTTCCATGTTAATAAAGTCTTGTTTTCGCTCCTCTTCGTTTGTTCGCCTGTTGAGTGAGCGCTCAACAACATGCCCTCTGTCACCTAGGAAAGACCAGGAACACCAGACTTGAAATGACTCTGAACTTAATAATGGTGAAGTTTCTCTTGTTAAATAAATGATTCTTTCATGACAGCTGCTAATATCAGGCAAATGCAACATCCTTCACTTCACTCCCAATATAAGCTAATAATCAAACTTGAGTACTAAAATTAGCTCTGTGGCACACGTAACTTTTCTCACAAAATGTAAGTCAAATATCATTCCCACTCGGTACTGCCGACTGTGTAAAATTACAGGTCGTGATGTGTAAAGCTGTTTTGTAACATGCATAGGTTGCTATAGTCATTGCGCCTGCATGTCAAAATAAAATGTTGCATGCCAACCACAGCACTATGTTGTCAACGCAATTCTTTAAAGACGTTGTCCAAGTAGTTGTAGTTTTTCTCGCTATAAAATGGTAAGTTCATGCATAATTTTCGGTGACAAGTTAACAACACTCATACAGGCTAACAACACTCATATGCAGATTCATGGTACTCCGACCACATGTTCTAGAGCTGAATAAGAAATTTACCAATGTATGTCAGCGGCTAGTCGTGTTTTCTCCCGTAACGAGTGTAGCAGAGAAACAACAGGTGAAAATTCAGCCTACTAAGCCCCTCACCATCCCTAGACTTAAAAGTGTGTTCTGTGGGCCTTGGAAATAAGTATGTCCACGGCAAGCAGAACAGATACATACCAATGTGATGTCCAATGGCCATTCTATCTATTCCAGACTCAGAGTCCTTGACAGCTTTTTGAGTTTCTTTTATCTGAAGAAAAAGCAAATTATGAGCAGAATTCTGAACAGCTACAAGGAAGTGCCATAAGACGGAGTCAGCTGCCATTTTGTCAGTCCATCAACAACCAAGTCAGAAGAAGCACCCATTTCCATTAGATGGTTATTTCAAGGTTTCTATCTGCAATTTTACTCCTAATATCAAATAAAACAACAAACTCGGACTCTTTAATGTGTTACACATTGTGTTTACAGCAACTCGAGGCAAAGGTAAACTCACCCCACCAGGGGCCTTTTTCATTGTTGTGTGGGCTTGGAAGTACTTAGGCTCTCCTCTGCCATCATTGGAATAGCTCATGACTGAGGACTGGGAATAGGTATAGCAGTTTGGATTACTGGCAGCTCTTTCCTGTAGACGAAAAGTGAATTGGGTATCAAATCAGGCAACTACACACTAGAGAGTTCAGGCAAATACATGCAGCCAAAAACTACTTGTACTCTGGAACGCTTCTCTAGAAATATGAAAGTTTCACTTACAATAACATTGGGAAAAAGAAACTAAAAGTTGTGTTTATCAGGACTATCAGTGAATAATATAACATGCAGGGTTTGTACGCTCAAAAAATGGAAAAAATCCAGGAGTTAAAAGGAGCTGTTTCCATATTTTTCCAGGATAATTTTCAGCCTTGTCAGTCCATTGTCAACAACATTTCAAGCTTGAAAACGATTTTTTGAGTGATTACATTCTTGATATTGTGAATGATGAAATTTGTTCCATTTTTCACAACAAGTTTTCCAGGACTTCGAAATTCCAGCCTGAGTACAATAAAAATCCAGGAGCTGTATGAACCTGTAACCTAAAATGTGATCCAGGAATTAAAATAATATCCATGCCACCTCCACAGAAGGGGGGCTAAGACTGTGGTACCATCATTGCTATTACCATCAGTTGCATCTGCATCATCATTTCATCTTTTTTTTTGTAGAGCATGCAGATGATGATGAAAAAAAATGATGAAATGATGATGCAGATGAAGTTCTGTATCCATGTGAAACTTCATAGTTTTGACAGTTGAACTTCAGTTGAAGCTATGTGGATTGCTAGAAGTGAGTGGACAAGGTAAAAAGTTTAGTTGTTTTATTTCTTCATGGCCAGAAAAACTATAAAGCAACTAGAATATTAGCCTTTTTAATGATTATTGTTGAAATGGAATTGCATGCTTGAATATTGTGCAAAAAAGTTCAATTATTCCTGTGTCAAAACACTGAAGTTTCACTGTGCAGACAAGTTTTTGTTGAGCATGCAGATGGGTAGATGCAACCATTTACCATCCCAACAATGGCAAATTAATGCTTACGAAATGTCTATCCATGTTCTGAATCATGGGGTTCATGCCACCAAAGATGCCACGGAAGGGGTCATAATAACCAAGGTCTCTCCTGTCATCTCTTCTTTCTTGTCCCCTGTCACCACCCCTATCATAATGGCCCCTTGGCCCTTCAATTGCAAAGGGGTCCCCAATCCCAAACGGACGGTCAAACATGCCAAAGTTGTTATGAAAGCGCTCATGATAATCCCTATAAGAGAAATACAATATAAACATTTTACGTGAGAACAATTGATTTCAAAATGAAAATATTCTGTATTGGCCCACATCCTGATAATATGTGTGGTTCCAGAAAATATCCCCCCCCCCCTCCCATGGAAGGGATTGGAAAATCCAGAGGGGTGGGGTGGTCAATTTATCTGATTTCTTCCATACAACTGAAATCTTTCACATCGTTTTCATTTTAGTTTTTGATTCAACATTGTTTATCTTATTTTCAGGCCAAAATTTACTTATTTAAAGTTGTCAAGATTTGTGAGTAATATTTACTTACAATGTAACACATCAACATAAGCAGTTTTGGTGCTCGATCAGCTTGTATGGATGAGTATTGGACCCAGTCATTTCACTTCTTAATTAGGGTTTTGAGTGTCAAGTGATCTATCTTGAATCAAGTACCATGAAAACACAATATTCAATTTGAAATTAAGTACTCTAGAAAGTTCTAACTCAATAATTTCAGGGATGAAGCAGCTTTATATCTTCAAAAATCCTTTGTCAGACAGCCTCATTTGGCTCAATCATCCATGTTCTGTGAGGCATTTAATACTTTAGTTGTAATATTCAACAACAGAAGTGCAATGATCTTCAAAGTGGGCCAATACTGTCGGTTACGTCTACACGTTTAACAAAAACATGTTCTGTCTCAATGTGAAACTTTGAAATTTTGACAGTTGAACTTCAAAAGTTGCCCGCCCCTGGGCGAAGCTTTGGCGCCTCTTGTGAGTGGAAAATGTACGTTTTGGTTGCTCTGTTTCTTCCTGACCAGAAATCCTACTGTATAAAGCTACCAGAATATATAAGCTTTTTTCAATGATTATTGAGAAAATTAAGGACTTTGTTTCTGCAACTTGTGTGGCAACGTTTGCTGTGGTTATAAACTACCACCAGAAACTCTCGAAATACACTTCTAGAGAGGGAGCATGTGAAAGCAGAAAGAGGGACTATTGACTTCCATGCAACTCTTCAGAAATTGGTATTGTCTATTTTCAATTGATAGGATGTCTGATAACCAGCAGTAAATTCCCAACTCTGGTGATTACTACAAGTCTACTGACATGATATTGCAGGTTTACCTCGGTGTAAGAACCATTCCCAGAGGAACCTTTGTGTTTAGTTCTTATTTCATAATTCTACTAAACAAAAGACGCTTTGTGAACAAAACTCGTGAACAATACACAGGTTCTTACACCGGGGTAGAGCCGATTTCGCACACTTGCTTCCTCCTCCCTTTCAATGTTGCTGGTGGCGCTGGACTAGCGTCCTACAGAGCAATGAACAAATCTTTTCTAGCCAATACTTAGGGAGGCAGGAAGGGACCTGAAGGGCAACTGCGCAACTACTTCGCATTTGATTGACACAGAAATACCAGTGTGAGGTTCAATGTTCGTCTGCTACCATGATGTAGCAAAAATGGAGGTCCCAAAGCTCACAAAACAACCTGATTATATAAGCCTTAATCTTAAACTTAAGGTACGCTCCATTAAGGAATCAACTGTCTTGAAAAAATAGCCGTAAATAATGTATCACCTCACAAAGTGAAAACAAACCACAGACTTTGTCAGAAAGATAGCAGGCATAGTAAATCAGCTGGTTTAAAAACATGCGAATTTTGACTCGATCTGACAAATAAACTTTACCTGAAGAAAGGATCTTCTTCAAACTCCCGAAATCCTCTAAACATGTTGATGTGTTTTCTTGGTTTAGAAATAAAATAAACGCCAAAACACGAACTCCAACACGGAGTGCGTTGGCGACGAACCAACTCTTGTCTATTTTCTGCACTACTGCTCATGCGTAGTTCTCTAATTGCCGTGTGTTGCTATAGTTACGATGGATTACGTAATAAACGATTCAAATGTCCCGGATATGAAAATATTGCTGGCACGCGGGGGCTACATTATACTCGAAATTTAGGAGATTTATGGACGTAAGAAGAATATTCCATGTAAACCGTTGCATTCTTGTACGTTTCTTACTACCCAATGAGCTAGACTCGTATGCTTTCAAAAATACTTTCCCGACACGACCCATATATTTCCGAGCTCAAAGTATTTTCCTTTGGGACCAGTGAATTGAAAGTATACAAATGTATCATAATAGTCTATAAATATATCATAAATATATTTTCATTGTCGAAAACGCACGATTTGGAATGCGGGGGTAGCACTAGACATTCCAAAGGGTAGCGAACTGAATAAATATTAGGTAATGTTTCCCGTGGGTTTCAAAGGTCAGAGTAGCCTGCTCGCAACCGTTGAGAATAGTTTTAGTCGAAAAACCGGAGTTTGCTTTCGCGTGGGGCCGCCATCCTTGGATATGGTGTCATTTTGTCACCAAATCCAAGATGGCGGCCACGCCGCGGAAGCAAATTCGGGTTTTTCGACCAATCGGGTTAATCGTCTTCTCACCTTCCAAATTAGGTAAGGGGAGATTTCCTAATAAAGAAGTTTTGCAACGCCAGCAAGTCGACAGTTTGCGCTCTTGTTTCCGCTAAATTAATCATCCAATGATAGGAGGCCCCGAAACTCCGCCTTTGGGATTCTGACGTTTTTGATTGCAATAGAACCTAGCAAGTGTCCCCTGGGTGAAGTTTCAGAAAGAAACCGAGCAAGACTAGAATCACTAAGGCAAAACGAACTACCACTAAAATAACCAAAATACGACTAAAATTGGCTCTAAAACTTCGTAGTTAGTAGCTGGCTAAATAAATATGTCGTCGCAGCCGAAACGGATTTCCGACTTCTCACACTTCTAGCTAAAAAGATACGTCACCATAGTAATTAAGGTTAGAAAATGAGCCACGCAAAAAGTATTGTTCTGCTATTTTATTTTCCATTTAACGATTATTCACACTCGGGGTTTAATTATTTCATAGCCTTTAAATGAATGAACGTTTGATCTCTTGAACCAGTGCTATTAAACGTGCGGTGGCGACCTCTGAAGAATAGGACTTGCCTCTGAAGTCTATGAATGCGATTCTTAAAATTGATTGTCCATCAGTGGTTTTCCTAATTCTGCGAACTCTTAAGCCTGGTTTCCATATAGTCTTATCTGTCGTATCAGTCGACTGTGAAACAATGGAAACTGGAATTATTCTATTGTTCCACGGTCGACTGATACGACAGATAAGACTATATGGAAACCAGGCTTTAATTGCCAATCCCTAAAGGGCGGCCAGTTATTTTCTGGTGTCATTCATTCTGGTGTCCGTTAAAAATCCAAAAATAAACAACCTGTGTGGTTTGTGGTTATGGATGTTGGATGGCACTACCCCAATACGTCTGACAGCTTTTCTACTGGTAAAATGAAACTTCTAGAACAATTCAGAGTACTAAAACTTTAAGAATTGCGAATTTCATGTTGATATTAGCCTTTCTTCCAAAACAACAACAGAACAGTTGCTTGCCGCAGTCCGGGTGTTCTTTGCTTCCCGTTGCGTGACCGACACAAAGAACGGGCTGCGAGGGAGACTAGCCAGGGCAATCTAATAACATCACCCAACACTGAGCAACAAAAAATCGCAGAGGGTTCGTACAATCTATCAGGGCTTTGACAATTGATTGAAGGACACCAAAATGCGGTTTGGCTGCTGTTGGCGGAGAGTTTGCAGTATTATGAAAAACTCATTATACAGGCCTAGGACATACGGCGGTCTAACCACCAGCCGTTCCTAATGAAAATGAGCTTGAGAAATAGACCTCCTTTGCACAAGGAACGGCTCATGATTAGAGTCATGATACAGCTCTCGTAAGATCTAAGCCCATTGGATTGATACCCTCATACAATAGAACGAGGAAAAAATGGGATGCTTTGTTCTGCCTATCCAATCACACAAGATCTTCAGAGAAGCTGCATCTTTCCTGGAGTATGATTAGGCGGCGAATGTCCTATGCCTAAGATATCAAAGCAATAACTCCATTGATAAAAATCTCTATGTCTCTAGTGCACAATACGCTGCTTCAAATGATGTAATTCATCCTGTCTGCTAACAAAACCCTACCACTATTTCAAAAATTCTATACATTTCTATGACTCTATCGTTAACGGGGTCCCTCAAGTCCGTAGCTTGGTCCAGTTATCATAATTTTTATGGCGACTCTATATTTAGGGCCGTCCGAGGCGTTCCGTGAACTAATCAGCGCATGCGCACCTCCTCCACTCTGTCCCACATGGATAAGAACTCATACAGAGGCGACCACAACCATCAGGTGTCCACTATCGGCAGCGCTGTCCAACAAATCAGGTGACACGCGTGCTAGGTGCTCCTGTGCGAAATCGCACGGTGGGAAGATATGTAGGACGTAGCTTGGCTAGAAAGGAGAGAAGATAAAATAAGTTCCGTGGATACAGAGCCTCGAATTTCGCTCTGTTGTTTCAGTCTCTTCCCGTCTGGGTAGCGAGTGAGATTAAATGAGAGAGATCATTCATCATAAGTAAACAGATCTTACCTGCACACTGCCTGGTCTCGCCACGTTGATAATCCCCGCGGCTTGTTTCTGCTGGAGATAGTTGATGAAGCCGTTCTTGAGTGCTCTCGTCTGCGCATGTACATCCAAGGGATCCCTCCCACATGGAAGAGCGAGGAGTAAACAGTGGTCTGTTCCACTCTGGAAAGGAAATTTGTTTATTAGTCGTGCTGAAAAATCCAGGCAAGGATATTCAATTCAGCAGGGAAATTTCAAGCGATGCCTGATGCAGCGATGCGCATTTTGTTCCCTGCTATTTCTATGGCGACTGTCCTGCAAAACCTGATGCCCCTGACGCCTTCCTCCGCGGGCATCTCTGGAGCTATTAGAAATACAAAATACGAAGGCTGCTTAGGTTTCCTGTGGTGGTAAATGCATCCCGCGGGTGTCACATTATCGACACCATAGGAAGACCATAAGTGGAAACTAGGAGACGGGGAGGTACCTTGACTTGAGGGAAACGGTTTGCTGGTTTGTATTAGTTCGTAAATAAAAATTTGACTATCTCACCTGCATCCGTCTAACCACGCCTTCAAGTTGCGACTGCTCTAGTTTCATCCTTTGTGCAATTCGTAGAGGGGGCGGTACTGCTGCTACAGGCTGGACAGGGGCCTGAGGGAGGGAGACTTCAGCCAGATGGCAGTTTCCTGATAAGTAGTGCATCTGGACTGCCGCCGTGTCATTCTTTAGAGCTACCAGACCCTGCCAAACTACAGGGTAGCGGCGCAGGAGCTCGAGTAGGGTGTCGTCATTTGAGGGAGGGACGGATGGAGGAGGGTTGTAAGCTTGTGGTGGAGGTGGAGGGGGTAAGGATGAGGGTGACGGAACCCCTAACGGTGGTCCTGGCCCTACTAGACCTCCTGGGGATGCCGCGCTGAAGGGAGGTGTCCCTGGATGCCCTGGAGGAAGAGGGGGCTTGACACCGATCACTGGTGATGTCCCAACTGGAGTTCTACTCAGAGGCGACTTGTCATAAGGCGTGTCGCCACGTACTGGGGACGGACCCACCAGGTCATAGGAAGGGCGTGGCGCAGGGGGTGCTACTCTACCCTCCATGACTCGACTGTCCCCGTCCTCGGGAGGCGGTGGGGGTGGCGGTGGCGGGGGAGGAGACTCGTCGTGAGAGGTATGGCGCCGTTTAGGCTTTACTGGTTCGTTATTCTCTCGCTCTGAAGCCCGTTCTCTTTTTCTGTCTTCACGATGTGATCTCCAAGGTGACCTTGATGAGTCCCGTTCCTCACGCGATGGCCGCCTCTCCAAGTCGTCCCTCCCTGGTTTACTTGATCTGCTCTCTGGTAAGCCCTCATCCTCTTCAGCAGCTGACCGTTTGTCTTTTCGTAGGGTGCCCCTGGCTTTGTTTCTATCTCTTTCTCGCCCTTTTTTTCAAGATCGTGATCGGGGCTGCGCTCCTTTTCAGGTTCTCTAGGCGGTGCGGGCACTTCTTTCTCTCCATTCTCAGGCTCCTCCGTGGTCTTGCTCTTCCTACTTTCCTTTTTCTTTTTCTTCTCTTTCTTTTCTTTTTTCTCTTTCTTCTTTTTCTCCGGCGGTGGCGGCGATGGCTCGCGAGGGGGAGGTACATCTTCAGGGGGGCGCTTAACTCTCTCTTTCACCTCCTCAGGTTTCTCAGGCACTTCAGGTTCTCGTCGTATCTCCGCGACTTCTTCTTTAGTCTTCTTCGGTTTCTTAACAACCACCTCCTCTTCTGTATCGCTGCCCTTTGAGTCGTACTCTCCAGAGTGCCGAGCCTTTCTCCTTTTCTTTTCCTTCTTTTTCTTCCGTTCCTTCTCATCCCTCTCCGACGGTTCCGATTTATTCTCCGTGGAAGACACCCTCTCGCGGCTTTCAACATAGGGCGAGCTTTGACTACGTTTCTCAGGGTAGTCTTGGGTTCGAGGTGGCTTTTGATCACGCGGTTCACGTGGTTCCCGTGGCTCCCGCGGTTCCCTCGGTTCTTCATCGTAGGAGCCCGAGCTACTCTCTCTGTCCTGTTCGGCACCAGCCCACTGCCGGCTACGACTCTCTGGATAGTATCTATCGCTCTCACTGTAGCTATCCTCGTGCCGTTCTCGGGGACCCTCTCTCGGGCCTCTTTCGACTCTCCTGTCCTCCCTCTCTCGTTCGCGCTCCCTCTCCCTTTGCCGTCTGTAGTTGTACTCCTTCAGCTGCTGGTCAAAGTCGTCACTCTCATACTCATGCCCCCCTCCTCCCTCGTACATGTCCCTGTACCGTGGGTGTGGCTCATGGTGGTAGCCCCCTCCGTCCTGGTAATTATCGTTGTATTCCATACGAGAGTGCCAAGGTCGGTACCCTTGTCCCCTCCTCATTCCACCGCGCATGTTGCGGCCACCCCGCCTGTTGTCATAGTAACTAGAACCGTTGCCACGACCTCTCGGCCTGTCAGGGGGTGGGTAGTCGTACTTTCGCCCGCCGCTGTCACTTTGGCCTGCTCGCTGGAGGTTATCAAAAAACAACTGTCTGCTTTCACGGCTCACGAATTCAACCTACAATAGAAAGGACAAAAACATTATTTATTTGCTGATTCATAAAATCATTTATTGATTACGCTTTATAACATTTGTTTCCTTTTCAATTCAGATGTGAGAAAACCCACGCAACGATCGTTCACTCTTTTTCTGTTGGAAATTTATTTAGCGGCGCGATGATTATTTGTTTCTCCGTAGCAACATATTTCGTCATGATTTGGGCAAGACGTCAGCTGAAAACCAATTTCTATTTTTCCCGAATGACCAAAGAGAAGAAATATATTAAATTTATTAAGTCAAACAAAATTCTATAAATATTTGACACAGAGTGAGGCCTACTTCAATCAACGAATCGAATTCCACGTGTACCGAACACAATTTAAACAAATTCACCACAAAAAGATCGATCATGCTGTGAAGAAATGTTTACTTGAAAATCTGCCTGTTCTTCGTTGATTAACACGGCAAATGTGGATAGATTTGTCTGCCTTACCCTCCATTTCTTACATATTTGGGCTACTCCCGCAGTGGTGTTTTTTAAGTACTTCCATCGTGTTTCATAGATTATGAGCGTAGGTTCTTCCCATCTATGATAAACTCTACGCGATCACAGCTAGTACAGACTCACTTATAACTTCCGATTTTCTCTTGACCCCGGCACATTGTAATGTAAAGCAGATCTCTTGTTTTAAATTCTAACGTAATTTTCTCCTTTCAATTCGACTTGGGTCGGGTCGGAAGCCATCTTGATTTGAATGGTCTGAAACTATCTTACGATTGGTTGGATGTATAGTCCCTCGGCTCAGCCAATCAGCGACGAGAATCGGATAGACAAGTACGACATTAATAGTTAATTTTAGGGATATGTGTTTCTATGAAGATAATAATAAGGGACATATCACAAATTACAAAGACAACAACCCAAACTAGTAAAGAATGCTCTAAATATGATATGGTCAAAATTTGAGGTCATTTCATTGTAAAATTGCAAATATATTCGCGGATTCTTATTATAGCTTACATGCGGGCGGCGTTTTAAAAAACACTAAAGGCTGGTTCTCATTGGAACGCAAGCGCAAGGCAAATGTGAATCATTGCGACGTAAGCCTAAGATGCTTGCACTTGCATTCACTTGATTCTTAAGCAATAAAAGTACTTTCCGCGTGCTCTCTGGTTTCTTACAAACACGAGGGGGATGTTGGGAGAACTGATCAACAGTTCGACCAACATTCCCCGAGTGTTTGTAAGAAACCAGAGAGCACGCAGAAAGTATTTTTATTGCTTTTAGAAAATAACATACACACGCGCGACAGCGTTGCGTGACAATCGTGTTTCTCAGGTCTCTTACAAACACGCTTTTTAACCAATCAGAGTGCGCACATTCACAATACAACATAGGTGTTATTTTCTAAACACTTTTAAAGGAACGTGAAGCGCGCTGAAAGTCTGGCATGTTATCCAAACATCCGCAAAAATACGAACCGCAAAAAATAGAACCACAAACATCAGAACCGCAAACATTATCGAGCCCGCACTCACCCTGACTCTTCTAGAGAACATCGTCCTGCCCTTCATCTGCGCATGCGCAATGGTAGCATGCTCCACACTGTCGAAGCTGACCAGGGCTTGACAGGTCGCTCTGTTGATGGTGACTCGCGTGACACGCCCATAGCGACTGAAGTGCCTCTCGACCTGTTGCTCACTTAGGCTGCCAGTCACGCCTCCTACCCAGATGGTGTTGATCGGATTCACTTTACCAAATCCAACCTAGTCATGGCAAGGAAATTAGAAGGCATATCAATGAATCAGTGTTGTTTTTCGCTAATTGCATTTGGGAGGACTGGGCCGGGCCTCGCGCGGGCTAGCTGTGGGCTGTCTAGCGTGGTTACCAAGCCAGAAATCGATGGGTGATGCGGATCGAGAAATCAAGTCTCTGTAAAGCCCTGGCTAAACTAGGACACATGTAGCGCGCAACATTGTAGCGGGACACATGTTTCCTTCATGTTTCCCTGTTTAGCCACGCGAGAAACATTGTTGCGCAGGACACAAATGTTGCGCGCTACATGTGTCCTAATTTACAAATTTAGCCGTAGCTTAGTTCCTGCAAGTTTTGTTTGATTACAATTTTCACCATTTTCTTGCTATACTTTCGCCGAAATTCTTATCATAAGAGGCTTCTCTGTCACTTCCTATATAAAAGGTAAATGATTCCATATATGGTTTTGTCCGCGAGGTGTTGAAAAACTACATTGTTTGATACATGCATGGTGAGCATTTTAATTTTCAAATCAAATAATATATGTGGCTCTTGTGGAGACAAGAAGCTCGAGAGACGCTCCAAAGGTCATATGGTAGAACGCAGCGAGAACAACCTGGAGCAAAGCCTTTCCGCCTCTGGTCCACAGGGTATCTGAAACTTTGTCTGCCCGATCGCCTAAAACAAACTGAGTTGTCTTGTCTTAGGCCTCTTTCAAACGTCGATCGTTTGCCGCGTTGATTCCAATTGTTACAAATTTCTTTTGCAGCTGAGAGGACACTTTGTCTAGTTAAAGGTAAAAGGTAAAAAGCAAAAGCTAGCAAAAGGTAAATCTAGATGAACCATAGCAGACCATAGTGGAATGTTAAGTTTGCTTTTCTTGTTTATTTTTTCTTTGGTTGCAAAATGGAGAAAAACCGGCAATCGGCTGAATAAGAATCGACGCAGCAAAAGCGTTTGCTATTTTGTTCTTTTGTGGATCAAATGAGCACACATATACGCCATCCTCGCGCACAAGGGTCCTCCCCTGGCACCTCCTCGTTCGCCAGGGGGGAGGGCAGGGGAGGACCCTGGCGCGCGAGGTTGCATATACGGATGTCCCATTTTGTGTTGAACATTCACGAAACCTTCAGACTTCTTTTGAATCATCAGCTTAATTATTTGGTATCCCAGTTTTTTCAAGATCTGCCCCTTAATAGTCAGGCAGGAGTTATGTCCATTTGCGTGAAATCATAAACCAACTGACATAATTACCTTAACCCTGTTTCGACCAACAAAGTCTCTATCCATGCGTCGGCGTGCCTGGATTGCACAGCCGAGGTCAGCAAACTGGACAAACGCGTAAGGGTTCATGCCAGGCTGCTTCTTGATATCAACATCCTGTGGAAATAAAAACACTTCATCAGAAGAGAACAGTCACTAAAAAAATGCTATGTTGTATAGGTGGTTCCAATCCAAACTATTTCCACTTCTAACGACTGCTAATATCTGAAAAATCCCCCTGGAGAGCCGGCTAGCAGGCTAAACCGTACCCAGCACCACATAACAAGCCAGTCATGGGAGTTGAAGGAAGTAGGAAGAGAGGCGAAATAGTAGCCCACAAATTCTCCATTTTAGCCTGCAAAACATGTCCCGACAATGGTATTTATTTATTTATTTTATAGTTGTCTCTAGTAAAAGAAAAGCAGCCCTGTTGTTATTATTATCACTAGCACCCATGTCAGCCATTCCTTTGTTTTCGTTCTCGTTCGATATTAGAAGACGAATTACGTGTAGAAATCCCTAAATCAACATCTAAAAACAAAGTTTCAAATTTAACAAATTCAATCGATAGAATTGCTCTATATTCTCTAAATCAGTCGATGGAAATGGATGCTTTTTCCGACTTGCTATGCTGTCAAAATGGCGGCCGAGCCAGGCGCTTTAAAAGTACATCCAATTTTGCATACCAAAACTTCTCCATGGCGTTCAAAAGCCTCCTTGAGGTCCCCATAAGTGGTGGTCTTCTCAATGTTGCCGACAAACAGTGTCCGGGAACATTGGGGGTCATAGTCGTCCTCAGATATTTGAGACATGCCTCCGCTACTACGGTACCGGGGTGGAAAATCACTGGCATCTTTGTTGTTATCATCTTTATCTGGAAAACAATATCAATTTGTTGATTCCTTATACATGATGGTAAAAAATATTGATATTGCTTGAAAAAGCAAGTATGAAATCTAAGAGTATAGAAGTAATACGGTACATGTGGAAGATGATTGGTCACATCTTAAGACAAGATTGAGACAGCCATAGCAGCGTAGCAATGACCGTGGGGGAGGCTTCATCAGAAATGACACCACCACTGCTGGAAATCAAGCCTATGACCTGAGCACTGGATTGAAAAAAGGGGGCGACCGAAAACAACGTACAGGGGCGTACAGAGGAAAAGGAGAGGTGATGCAGGATGGAAATCATGGGATGAGGCACGTAGATAGGACGAAATGGGAAAATTCTGTGCGCCTTATGTACTTGATTTGCAGATGTGTCCGGCCAATTTTCCACTAAAGACAACCAAAAAACGTGAACCTATGGATACATGTACGATCAAGTAAGAACATTTATTTCTAGTTCTGAGGTAACTGGTAACAAAAAACAAAAAATTGTAATGATTTAGAAATTCAAAAACAGAAAATGTGTGGGCTGCTTGTGAGGCACTTAAATGTATCTCATGTAATGGAGTCATCTGTATCACAAATTTGTACAGGTTTGGATGTCAGATAGTGATTCCTTTCTGACACTTGATATTATCACCATCAAGTGGCGTATGCAGCCTACAGGCCTGCAGGCAAGGGAATGCACATTTCGGGGGAACTTAAGGTAATTCCCCTGAAAAAGAACTTATCGTAGAATTTTTTTCTTAATTTGTCTATTTACTATTTAGTATATAAGGAATGGAAATATGAAATAAAAAGAGGGGGTACCCATGCTCGTTTAGAAACTGTGATGGCGCAAACATACCCCATTGTTAGTGCCTGAGGGCTATTTTGTGAAGGAATACGTGAAACAAGAAAATTGTGATAAAACGCTCACTAATAAAGCAATCTAGTTCGCTTGCAAGTTTGAACAGAACTGTTGGATGCTTCACTACCTAGGACGAACATTGGAATGTTTAATTTTCTATGTGTGTTGACGCTACTCTTGAAAATGTGCAAAAATGTGCGCACCTCTCGTGATAATTTGAGAGTCTTTGGTGTCTCATTTTGGGGCTTTTTATGACGATAGCTCAAAAACTTGTCATGGAAATTTCTTTAAACTTTTTTTATAACAGGGAAATGATAGTCTTATCAAAATGGTAAAATAAAAAATGGGGTGCCCAATCTTGTTCTCGCGCAATATCCCAAAAAGCGACTTTTTCTTGGTGTTTCTCGCTCAAAAATGGGGATATTTCGCTTGCGCGCGCGCGCTCGATTGCGTCATTTTCGAACGAATTGATCGCGCGTCCATGCGCAGAACAGCGTGCGCCGTGCAAAACAGGGGAATAACCTTAAGTATAAGTACTCAGGGCGGAGTACCCCCCATTTCGGGAGATTTTCCCATACATTTACTGTATTTGCTGATGGAAATTTCCAATTTTTTTTTTTGGGTCCCTATATTATGACTATCTGGCCCCCCTTTCTGAAATTCCTGGATCCGCCCCGCATTCACCCGAGGCTGTGACTGTAACTTCTTAAAATCCTGCATATGCCTCTGTCTGATATACACTGCATCCATCTATACTCTAGCTAAACTTCCTTTTCATCCTTTTTCAGATCAGGGGGATATGCAACAATGTTGCAGAGTAAATCTCCAGAAATAAAAAAAAGCATTCAGGATAAAAGAGAATGCAAATTTATTCCTGCTTACCATGCCATTTCTGTATTTGCATCTCAGCACCTAAGAACATTTTCCCCTGGCATGCATCTAGTGCACGCTCTGCCTCATCTGGCCTGTGGGAAAGAGTATTGTATAAGGTCAAGAATCATCACTCACAATAAAGTCCTAAAGTGATGACGTCACAAAAACAAAATTTTCGATTTAGCAATATATGTTCCTTGATTTCGAAAGGGCATATCGATTGAAAGCTACACACTGAAATTGAGGTGAATCGGTTAAAACGCGACCGAGATATGGCCCGCTGAATACATAATTTTCTTTAACAAATCACTGTATTTTTGGTTCAATTCATAACGTTATGAACTGAGTCCAAAATACAGTGATTTCTTAAAGAAAATTATATAGTATTCATTGGACGATAGCTCAGTCGCGTTTCAACCGATTCACCTCGTTTTTTGCATGCAACGTTCTTCGAAGTTGGTCTTTCATTATCCATGACTAGAATCTGAAATTCGAAATTTTTCAAATTTGTGACGTCACACTTTAGGACTCTATATCCACTGTATAAAACAGGGCTTATATGCTCATAAGCTTTAAAGCTGCCTAGCACTAACAGCAGAGCTGGAAATTACAGACAGTCATCAGACATTGTCCGACCAAAATTGCCAAATGTCTGACCAATTTTCAGATATGTCCTGCCAACTTTTGAGTATAAACAACCATTTGTCCGATCAAGTAAGAAAAACTATTTCCAGCTCTGAACAGGACAGTTTGGTAATATAGCAATTCAGCAAATTGGTTTTGTTGAAATGGATGAGGCAATTTGCTATTTAGAAAAGTATTGGACATGCCTTGATCAGTTGCCAAATTTTCATTCAGCTTTCGCTGTCACCAGAGTCCCTCTGTGAGGTGATGATTCCGGGAGCTCTGGATATGAGAATTCCACATTTTCAGCAATCACATCTGGACTGTTGCATTACATTTTGCCTTTGAGAGCTAAATCAGCACTGATATATAAGTTTTAAATCTCATGAATTCACTGGTCACAAGATCAGAATATGAGTCCTATGACTAATAGTACCACATTTTCACCTAAAGTTTAAGTGTTTGTTATTGTAGTTGGGCAGCAGTGTATTGCAGAATTGCTATTTTTCTCAATCACATTTTTTTCTAATTGGGCAACCAAATTGATTTTCTTATTTCTCCTCTAAAACGGCTCTTTCTTGGTGTTGCAAGGCACCAGAGGCATAAAGACAATAGAAGACAATAGACCGTAGAATGAAACAATAATATGGAATAAAATAGCTCCAATCAATACAATACATCTCGCAACACCAAGAAAGACCCTCTAAAACAGCAGTATTTATGAAGAAAACACTGTTGATACCTTCTAAAGTATATAACTGCAGAACGGCTACTTCCAGTTCCTTGGACAAATATTCGAGTGACCTCTCCATGCTTCTTGAACTCATGATATAGTCCTTCCCTGATACTGCCATCTAGAATCAGAGCAAGCCTATCATACAGCATTCAAGGCTCAATTTGCTATTACACCTAAACATTTTCATTTCATGCCTAACTTTTTCCAGGCTAAAAATAATGACTGCATTTTCAGGGGCGTACCCAAGGGGGGTGACAGGGGGAATAGCAAAGTAGAACCCCCCTTTGTGATGCAACAGAGTGACTGCTATTGCAAAATACTGGGGCCAACCCAGAATTTCAAAAGGGAAGGGAAGAGCACATTTCCAATGAGCCAAAGGCCAAAGTTACATTGCCAAAAGACAGGATGTCCTGACATGATCATAGAGCAGGTTTTGTGTGACAGTGAAGAGGTATGGAACAAGACACAGAACCTTGCCTTATTTTGAACATTTGGGCAATCATAGAGCAGGTTTCATAGGACTGGGAATAGTGCAGTGACAAAGTTGTGCCACACCGCAGTCATGCCGTGACTATCCGATACCATTCCATATCTACCTACAGCAGGCCAGATTCTGTGCCGCCACCACGAACATGTGGTGTCGCAGTACTTTTCACAGTCATACAAAATCTGCTCTATCAGGCAGAATGACTGATCAATCAATCAAAATGCTTCGACAGCTAGGCACAGTTCAATACCACTATGGCACAAACTGGGCACAGAATGAGCTGTAACTTTTTCAGTCATACAAAATTATCCAACATGGAAAGGCACTATTGTATAACCTTGAAAACAAAATTAATATCACTGGCACTGTATTGACAATGGGCAAAATAAATTAAATTACATTACATAAACACATACCACTAGATCTGGTGGACAGACTTCGCACACACAGGGTTGAGCTCTTATTGGAACGCGATGCCTCTGAGCTTCCTTCACTCTTACTGTCGCTGTCACTCTCCCCTTCACTGCTGGAGCTACTACTAGAACTAGGAGACTGACTTCGACTGTGGCTGCTATCGCTACCACTTTCACTTGATTGGTCAGGGCTTGGAGCTCGCTCATTGTATGATTCTAGTGTAACACAAAAAGGAATGTTTTTTTGCAATTTTATGAACATCTGGATGGGAAATGACATTAAGTAAGTAAAACTCAGCCTTCTTTCTCCTTTCAACTAAATACTAGGTTTCTAGTAAATCTCAATCAATTTACCTGCCCTGTCTGGATCTGCATAAGCTACCTCACAGGGAATTTCTGCAGAAACCCATCCATGGGAAAAGCTGAATTTCCCAAGGCACACGCATGGGAAATGTTCGGAATTCACAAGGATATCCATGGGAAATTTGAACACTTCCCATTCTTCTACCATGGGACATGGATGGGTTTCTGCAGAAATTCCCTGTGTAGCATCAGCTCTATGTAACATAAAAGTAATATTATCCAATATAAATCTTGTTCTTTGTCATTAAAGTTATTTCTCTTCTGCTATAGAGTGGTTTTCATAAACCCGTGGAACAAAGTGTAATAGTCAAAGTGTAGTAGTCAAGCAAGTACAAGAGAGAACAAAGAAATTAGAGTGTATTAGTACTAAATATGCTAAAGAGTATTCCACGGGTTTGTGAAAAACACTCTATAACTACTGTAGATGTTTTTGCTTTAAAAGTGTTTTGGTCACTTCCAAGTCATGAAAAAGACAAACACTTCAACGTATGTGTTTTTGTGAACTTTTTACATTCCTGTGAGTAAACTCGCTCTGTCATATAACAAACAGAGTTAATTGCAAAACACACAGACAGCTGGGCAGCTTAAATTGTTGAAAATGTTTACCAGGTCTATGGGCTGGTCGTCTGGGTGCAGCATCCCGATCACCACCACGTGAGAACCCAGGGGGGCGCTGTCCTTGGTATCTTGAACCACTTGAGCTTCGATCCACTCTGTTATTAGGGCCACTTTCTTCATCACTATAGCCATCATAGTTAAAATGGGGGCGACCACTATATCTACCTTCAGGGGCCCTAGGAAGACAATAAAGTATGAGCATCTCTGATAGTAACACTAATTTCATATACTGGTAGCAAGAAAATGATACTGACATGATACAACACAAAATGTGCATGATACCAAGATATAGTATTTTGTCACTACTTCACTGTGATAGGGTTATCAATCCTGAATGGCACGTACTCACCTCTGGTACAAACCACACCCTAATGAGTTCTAGCCCTGCGAGGGGAGTGCCCTAACCATTCTCCGACTTGTGCAATAACAACACTCAATCCTAGTATTCTAGTTCTAATGACTCCACTAAATCACAACAGAACTACCAAGCAGAGAGAATTACTTTGCTGATCCATTCTGCCCTTGATAACACAATAGCAAATTATCCTTTATTTATATTTTATCTTAATGCCATAGACCCATATCCACAGAATAACAACTGATATCCCTTAAAAGAACATGGATATTCCATTTGCTTTTTTCCCCATCCATGTGCTTCTTCATGTATCCATTGATCTGAAATACTATTGAAGTGATCCAGCCAGTATCAAGATCTTCATCCTTGTTATCCATTCAAAGGGTGTTGCACGAAAATAATGCTTGGCCACATCGTTAATGCATATAGAACAAACCCAAATCTTGAAGTTAGTTTCCCAAGATTTCTCCATGGTTGGTCATTCTTGTTTATCTTGTAGCATGATCTTTCTTCATTGCTGACAACAATTTCCTCAACACAATAATGTAAAGTAACAACTTGGATAACAAAAGCAGGAATAGATAGATGCATTGATCCAAAATCCACAGCTTTTCAACTTGATATCATTTTATTAGCAATCCAAAACAACTCCCAACTTGCACATCACAATATTCCCTGCTCTGTTAGACTTCATTCAGTGAGATGATCTAGAAAATCTGTTTCAAAACAGGAATAGGAGTAAATCTTCAATTTTCTGGCAGAATACAAATAAAAATGTACTACTGCTACGTTTTCTATCAAAAGCAATTTTTACACTCAAAGTACACTAGACTTGATATTATATACTGTATAATGTAGTCCCTTGATTCATGTATTGTAGGGTTCAGAATTGTGCACCATACAGGCATAAATATGCCAGCATTTTTAGGCATAAAATAATGACTGTGTTTTCAGATTTTGCACTGTCCTCCCCCAATGGATTTGCATCTAAATTTTTGATGAATGACACCTATAATGTTAATGATGATAAAAGGCATAAAATTACAACTTGGATTGTTTCTTAATTGCAAGTCATGTATGTATATAAAAAGATGTCTTATAAATTCACATTTAAACCCTTTTTGATATATCTTTTGCTATGTATAGTGGCATAAAAACAATCAAAATAGACATCAATATCACTCACTTTGATATCTTTGGTGGTCTCCAATGCCTATTAAACAACTTAGTTTGTGTAATTGTGTACAATGCCAGCATGACTGAAATAAAATTATACTTACTTGGTTTGGGAGAGGAAATATAATGGGGAACTTCAATACTACCAAAAGTGAGACCTTCTTTCATGAAGACAATAATAACTTTGCACCATATTTTTATGGTTTGTCAGCAATTCCAGATCGCATTTTTCTTCATCTGTAATGCCCTGTAATCCCTTCATTCCATAGTACCTCCTCCTTTTACTTCTTGTTAGAAATAACTCCATTGACAATATCTTTGAATAGTTCCCTAATCCATTCATATCCAATACAACGTATGGCCCAAGCACAATCTGTGATCCATGTCTTCCCACAAAAACAGCACATGTTTTGAAGCTTGGTTGAGTGGCCTTCTGTTTGCATTTACTGTAGTATTCCAACAGCACCCTTGGTAGTTGAAGATTCTTTTTATCACATTAACCATTCGACAAAAAAACTTGATTCCATCCATTAGTAATGAAATTATTTATACCCTTTCATTCCCAGATCCATTACCATCACCCATCCAGGTAAATTCTTGAATGAAGAGATACTAGCAGGCACCCTTTCCCTTTCTTGATAATCCATAGACATCATAGCTTCATCCTTGTAAAGAGGCATGTTTTATCCATATACAGTAGTGTGCACACCCTTTAGATATTCCGATAATATATGGCCCAGCAATGAAGAAATAAATTTCTTGCTCTTCATGTCGCACATCCCAAATCCAACAATTTTGTAATTCATATCAGAAAATACTACACTTGGCAGAAATCCAAAGTAAAGTCTTCCTTGCTAAGCTATAATGCATTTCATTCAACAATTCCCAAAGTGATATAACATAACACAAACATGTTTGTCTAACACTTACCCCTCGCCTCGTCGTTCATACCTCCTTCCCCTCGGTGGGGAGGGAATTGTTGGTTCATGTACACGAGACACACCAGTTGTTGATGGCTCATTATAATCTGTTCTCAATTCACGATCTCCTATTCTATTTGGTGATTCATGTGCTTTAGTTGCACTTCTAATATCTACAAAATCTACAAAGGCTGCTCGACCACCCTCTGCACTTCTCTTGGGTAAAATCTTTACACTTTCAACTCGTCCATATCTGTAAAAGGGAAATAAGAAGATCATAGCATAACACATTTTCATTTCAAAATTAATACAATTTGTCTAATCCAGTAAACAAGAATTGTTTTATGACATGAAAACCTGTGAATAAAAATAATATCAATCTCTAAGGGACTGATTGTGTACTAGGCCCACAGGTGGGGAGTTGAATTTGGGTGGGGGTAAAAATTTGGAAGATATGGATTATAGGGGGGTAATGTTTTGGCACCCTCATTCAAAACAGGGGGTAATTTTTACAGAGGCATTTTGTGGCTTAAACTAAATACCTCAAAATAATGTACAAGCTTACTGTCACTACACTGTGTAATACTCCGATCTCAAGCCGATCCCCCTCCCCTCTTGGACATATTAATTGATCAGTCCCCTAAATATACAATGAAATCTATGTATGCTGCCCTTAGCTATACCAATGAAAAAAGCTGCTATCCAATGAAATATTCCATCAAAATAAAACTTGAAAATACATGTTATTCATCACATGAAATAGAAAAGTTCATAAAAACTTCCACTTTAGCTGTCAATTTCATTGTGAAAAAAGCAGATGTTTTCAAGTGTACACAACAAAATGGAATGAAAAAAAAGTAGAAAGAAAGAGCAAGACAGTAACTTACTTTAAAACCTTCAGGTATAAGGAAAAGCTGGTGAACTTATTATTGTATTGAAAGACGAAATATGATATCATTAAAATTGTAGTAAGACAAAGAGTACGCGAAGCAGTATTTTGCGTGCATAAGTAATGTATGGCTCCTTTATATCACCACATCAAATCTACATTTTAGCCTGTCGAATACGATTGCAAAATGTAAGGTCATCTCGCAGTAATAAGTATAAAATAAACGGACAACGAGTTTGTCGAATGAAATATCGCTGTTTTCTTCTCTTAGGGCATTACACTCGGGATACCGGGGGATATATCGTAATAACAGTGGATAACAGTCACAGACGCGGACGAAAAAGCGCGCTCGAAAAAAACCGCTTTTCTTTTGATAATTACCCAGAAAAAGTAGCAACTTGGATGGGATTCGGCCGGAAAGGGAAGGAATAAATCACTACTACGTTAATACGGTTTGCTTGCTTGCATTTGGAATTAGTCATCGTAAGTATATAGGTCTATAAAAGCGACGGCTAAAGTAGCAATAGTACGGTATACTAACTCAAGACTGGATTACCTTGTAAAATGCTTCACGATTTCCTCCTCTCTGATGTTCTCTGGCAGGTTCCCGACCCAAAGATGGCGCGTTTCCCGTACCATTTCGAAAAAAAGAATAAATTAAAATTGAAGTTGTATGCTTGACGAGCTAGAATACTCTAAATTGAACTAAAAATTTCGAACCATCTTTGAAATTTTATAACATTTTCAGGTGGCTCCTGGTTGTTCTTCTTGTAAGTTTTAGCATAACTTGAAACCATATTCATCGAAGAGCACGACGGGTAAGGCTTAAATGTAACAAGTATTTTGATTGGTTCCTTTTCTTTAGCTGTAGCCAATCGAATCGCTTGTAAGGTTGCTTTTCTTCTATTGTTTGTTTTTGTTTCATCAGCCGGGAGAGTAGGGAGTATTGCGCCGACGCGGCCCTCGCACGTGTTTGACGTCTGATCACATGACCAAAAGACAGTGTTATTGTCGAAAAAGATGGCGGGTCGGTGTTCTCCTCAGATCACTTCATTCTTTATGGCGCTTTCTTCCTCTAGAAGGTAAGGGAAACAGACTATTGATACCCTAGTAAGAGAAGATACACTTCTCTGCAACCTTTGTTAAAACTGAGTTGTTTTCGAAATGTTCGAACGCGCGAAAAGCTCATCTCATGCAAATACATGTTCATTTCCATTTCGCCCATGAATTTGATCAGGAATATCGGTTCTCCTTTCATATTTCGAAACCCTAAATGAACTCCCTTACATCCTTAAATGTTGAGATACCATAGCTATAAAGTTAAAATAATGTTTAGGTTTTTACTTGAGCCGTTTTGGGTCATTTATTTTTTCGAAGAGGCGAGGTTAGTGAGGTCATTGGTACAGCTCGCCATGTTGTTTGCCGGTACGCGTTGTCTGGACGAAAAATGTTTGACTTTTCCTTTGTGGTATCTATTAGTGGACTCTTTTTCCGGTATATAAACTACACAAAACTATCAACAGTATAAGCTTACATATCAACCTCAAATCGTCACCAAGCCACCTTCTCACAATGAACAAGAAATTAGATTGTTCTTGGTTAAATTTGCTTAGTAAACATGTGTCAACGCCAATGTGTAGAACTGTCGACATTTGAAACAAGTTACGCTTTGTTCTGCCAGTGGAAATATCTATATACTCTTACATAATAAATTTTACAAGCTGTAAACCAAGCACGTTTTCAGTAAGAAACGAAATAATGTTTTTCATCACAAGCTAAAGCTTGTTGAATAAGAATGATTAACAATGGCAACTCGGCTTTAAATTTTATTGTTCAAGTACTAGCCTTCAGTGGTTTAAATAAAGATACCGGTACCAGTAGCCAAGACTCTAAACAATAGGACATACCCTATATGCATTTGCTGCATATTTTCATTTATTAAGACTACAAATTTTAATACTACCTTTTTTGTTCATCATCATCATGTCTTCCCTGTTGGCCAGTCCTTGGCCTTAGGGCACATCTGCTCCGGGAAGCGTCCTCGGAGCAGATGATAGAACTTCGATTTGTCCATCATCAGTTTCCTAGCCTGCATTGAATCAATGGTGAGGAGATCCTCTACCCGTTTCCAAGTTTCCCGTTTGTAGATCTTACTCAACCCTGAAGCTTGCAAAATTTTTTTGCGTAGTTTTACGTTTCAAACGTGACGTTTTGTCGAGAAGTTGTCGCATTTCTCTCTCGCTGATTGGCTGAAAAATAACGGTCAAAACAGCAGCTTTGACGTTATTTTTCAGCCAAACAGCGAGCGAGAAATGCGACAACTTCTCGACAAAACCTCACGTTTGAAACGTAAAACTGCGCGAAAAAATTTGCAAGCTTCAGGATTGAACGAAAATGGTAGTACCATAAATCAGATAAGCCCTACAAGGGTGTTACCTAATAGGCCAGGGCCAAACCAAATTGAACATGACATTATTGAACAAGCTTTGACAACATGCCCAAACTTTTTTCCATGGCATATGCAGTGATGTGAAACAATGCATGTTTAACAGGCCTTGAAATTGCAACTGGAAAAGTGACCAAAATCTTTCACATTGTGACCAAAAAGTGCTGAGTGGTGTCGGCTTTCAAAGGCTACCTATTTACCAAATGTTCCCATTTTTTGAAAAAGGAAAGAAAAAAAATGTCCCAAGGGCTCGAATGAACACTGGCCATTCCTTCTAGTATAGTATGTTGTATTGCAGACTGACAATGAATTATGATCTTTATGTTTTAACATTTTGGTAAATCTCTGATTGCTTTCTATCATTTCCTGTTATTTGTTTTTTTTTTCAGGAAAAGTATCAAGCTGAAAAGGATGAGATGATGTGCACATACAACACACCACAGAGTTAATCAATATATTGCACCATAAACTTTGCTAGAATTGCTACAAATTTGTAAAAAACAGCATTATTGGGAATATTATAATTTGTAAGTATATTGGAGAGCTACACCAATAGCTCAGGTACTGTTTGGGAAGGGTTCCCCATTTTTATGAAAGGGGTGTAATACCCAAGGTTGGATGGGGTGTTTAAAGAATCCCTGTCGACCATCATGCAACACGGCTGTGGTAAACAAACCAATTGGCAAGGCATTCCTTGCTTTGCCCTGTTCTAAAAGAATGTTCACAATGACAGTCAACACATGCAGCAGTGAAGTATATCTAAATGTGCCAAGAAAATGACAAACTTCAAACACTAACAAAGTGGCTCCGAAATATTTTCGTATCATTTGAAAATCGATACCATGGCCATGTTGCATGACAGTCGACAGGTATTCTTTCAAGGTGGTGAAGAGGTTTCCTGTGCCCCATGATCATTATCATTTTGATTGACCAAAATGGACATGGTAGTTAACCATACAGTAAAGAAGATCAATTGAAATGAACAGTTAATTGATCATTGGTGCCTTTAGGATGGTTTAGGGATATCAGTAGCATGAAAGAAAAAAGATTCCTAAAAACGTTTTTTCTTTTTTAGGTGTATCAGCGATATTGGAAGAACTGACAATGAGGAATCTCTGAAGCGTGTGTTGTGAGGCGGCAATAATCGGATTGGCATATAGGAGAAATTATTATACTGTTACTGCAATTTAATCTACAATATATATAGGACCAAGTAGTTGTATTTAGAAATATTTTATATATTTTCATTGGTGGCACTTTGTATTATTTTGGATACCATGGCAACTGATGCAAGCTGGAGGGTGAGTCAACATTACTTTTTTGTTTAGGCTCATAAAATGAGGGAGATATATCAGAGATGCCAACTTCTGACCTTCAAAATGCAAATTTTTGTCTGGAGCTTCTTTATTACTGCTATTACTACCGTATTTTCCGGTATATAAGACGCACCTGTATATAAGACGCACCTGGATTTTCAAGGTCATTTTCGCAAAAAAAAAAGTTTCTAACGATTTTTAATGTGCATTGTGTGCTACAGTACTTTCAGAAAGAAATACACGAACAACAGGCATTTAATCTCAAGATGTGTACTCACCAGGAACAGATGAAAAAAATATTCCGACGGTTTCTTCATTTTATTTGTTTGTTTGAGATAAATCTTGTGCTACATGCAATTTCATGCAAAATTTAAATAGTTGTGCTAAAATATTTACACATTGTAGCCTTCTAGCAGGCGTTTACAGGCTGTTTTTATTGCAAAAATCCCGGAGTTTGTAGTCGCGAGTGCCATGTTGGATTTTTGGGCGTGCGGCCTGGGCCGAGTGACAAAATTCAAAATGGCGCTCGCGACTACGAACTCCGAGATTTTTGCAAACAAAAAGCCTCCAACTACTGCTGACAGGTTTCACGGATGGAAATCCTAGTTTTTTTTTTGGCAACCAAACACACAACCATGAATCAGGCAATTTGTAAAGGGTAATTTGTTTTTGTTTTTATGCAAACTACAAAATGCGTCGTTCCGTGTATAAGACGCATCCCAATTTTGAAGGTCATTTTGGAGTGAAAAAAGTGCGTCTTATATACCAGAAAATACGGTAGCTGTTGGTATTCATTTAGTAAAAAAATATAGCGTAATAGTTACTTTAACTACTTGCTCTAATCAATGTGTTTTGAAAAGCGTATTATTATATTACTTTTGATCATCCCTGATTATCCTGTTTTTTTTTTGTGTGTGTGAATGTTTTCTGATTATAACTTGCCCCATGTTTGATTGATTGTTACAGAGTTTCAGTGATAGACGGGAGCGTAGCAAGACCTACGAGAAGTATGATAGAGAGTATTGTTCCCCACCTAGAGGCAAAGAACGCAGCCAGTCACAAGGCAATGGCTTTAGTTCAAGACAATCAAGGTACAAGTACTTGAACCATGGATTTGATAAACTAATTTGCCTTTTCTTTTCATACCATTTTCTCCCAACTTCTTCCTTTTCCTTTGTATTCATTCTCTGGTGTAATCACTCCCTTAAATAGTTTGGGTTGATAAAATATTATGCCATGTTAGAAAGTTCAGACGAAGATTGCTACTCTGTTGATTAATTTGCTTTGGTCAGAGGTTGACATCTCTGATTAATTTTAACTCCAAATTTTATACTGTCAAATTTATGTTGCACTAAATGAATTTGAGGGATGCTTTTAGAAAAAACTTAAGAAATGAGAATTAATTTTTCCTTATTCTTCCTTAGTGATAATTATCATAACATTCTTACTTGATCTTTTTTTCTATTAAAGGCTGTCTGCAGTTGATCTCTTGACAACAGACTCTCTGTAAGCCTTTACTTTGTGAATGTTGTACTCTTTGTCACACGGCTCGAAATTAAGAAATAATCATAGTTGTAATTTTACACCTTGAATGAACACTATAGGCATAAATCATCAAAAATCAATAACAACCCAGTTGTTATTTTATTCCTATGATAAAACTAATTGTTTTAGTCATATTCATGCTTGTATCAGGTGCAATTTTGAGCCTTGTGTCACTTTTCTGTCTTATTTTAATTTAGTCCATATCTGTTAATGAGATCATTTACCATCACAACTAAACACTCAAGAGTTTAAATAAAATTCTAAAAATACTTTATGCTTTCCCATCTGTATGTTATTTAGTAATGAGGGATGCCATCACTGCTGAGCTTTGTTTGCGAGACAAAATATGACAGACACTTTTATATGGGATAAATTTGGCTATATGAGAACATATAGTCTCTTTATTACCAAACTTCTTTGTCTCTGTATGTTAAATGCTACAATTGTAGGCTGGCAAAATAAAGTGGACTGAGGTAGTGACTTTAATCTACATTGTGTGATTTCACAAAAAATCCATAACCTTGCAACGTGTGGTTCCAGAAATTATCCATACCCCCCTATGGAAGGGCAATGGAAATTCTGGAGGGGTGGGGGTGGGGGGGGGGGTCAATTTACCTGATCATTTCCATACAAATACTGTATTTTTCCTTGGAAATTCCAGACAGGTGGGGGGGTCACTTTTCAACACCCTTCCGTGGAGGTAGTCTCCCTCGCAGCTCGCAGAACGGGCTGCGAGGGAGACTACCGTGGAGGGGGTATGGATATTTCCTGGAACCACACAATGCAATGGAAGGTTGTGACATGAAAAATGCTGTGATTGTATGGAAAATAAAGCCATGTGATCACCCCCAGAATGTGTTCTTTCTGTTCTTCAGATACTGGGCCAACTGCTGTTTAAATCAATAATGAATTGCTATCATGTACACAATTTTGACTGTTTTCTTGTTTTACTTGCAGTGATAGAGAAACAGGCATAGTAGAGAAACTGTTGGTAAGCTGATGACAATCCTTAAGTGTGTGAACTCTAAAGCCCTGCTGTTTGCATATTATATCTATTTACTTAGTTAATAGATAAAGTATATTTAAATATATTTAAATAATACTATTGTCATTATATTAGGTATTTTTATCCATTTATATATATATAATTATCTGTAAAGCCATATATTTTTATAATTTTACTATGTATATAACGCAATTCAGTTTTTATAACTGCAACGTTTTTATGGAATTAATCTATCTATCTATCCATCTATGTTATAATTTACTGTGTTTTTCAAGATTGTGCAAACTCTGAAGCAACATTCAATCCGAGTTTTAGCAGCTTCCTTTTGCACAATTAACACTCACAGTAGCAACCAAAACCATCACTAAGAGGTTTTGTAAAGGCTGCTTAGATATAAACACAATTATTTATTTGGTGCAGAGTTAGCAGAATTAAGAAAACTCGATTTCATTGTCAGTTTGTATCCAGCTATATTTCTCATATAATGGTTATGGCCCAAAATGCCTATCGTTGATGCATTTCTATGTTTCAGCACTCTTATGGGTTTATTCAGTGCTGTGAGAGAGATCTGCGAATCTTCTTTCACTATAGCCAGTTTAGAGGGGATTCAGATGATCTACGGGTCGGAGGTTAGTATGAGAAAAGACAAATCCATCTACACTTTAGAATTCAAGCAATGTCAGTTTTTATTGGAAATCTTACACTAGTCAATAGTTTTAGTTACATTTACAGTATATCAGTGTTTTCAATTTTCAAAAGAAATGTAAGAACAGTAGTTGTATTAGGTGTATTGGGAGACAAGAAAAATGTATTCACAATTTTTAGGGCTAATCTTACTCCTGAGGGAAAAAGTGAGGTACAAAATCTCAACATTAAGGCATATTTGAAAGGGTTGGTGCAAGAACGACTTATGTGACTATTCAGACTGTTTTTCGATTTTCCGATTTTTGACAAACAAACTGCAGAAACATTGTTAAAATAGCCTAAAACTAGCCTCTCTGCATTTTCCCCCAAAAATCGCCACGAGATCGCTGTAAAACGGTGTCTTCCCTTTTTCAAGCGCAAGGCATTATGGGTAAAACTTTAAAAAATTGACAGCACTTCCTCCCTAGCCCCGGTTTTAGATATTTTTTTCTAAGTGCCTAGTCACTCGCACCTGTCAACTGAATATTGCGCCGAATGCATTCTTTTGGATTCAAAACTAACCCAAATTGTCTTGACAGTGCTGAAATCCTGCTACAGAACAACAGAGAAGCTTCATAATACTAGACGAGTCATCACACGGCCTGCCAAATTCTTTGTGACTTGATTTTGCTCGTAAAATTTGCTCCTCACTTGTGACTTCTTCCACAAGTTTGTCTCTACCGACTTTGTTTGCTTTATGATGCAAGCAAAGTGGCTCCTGTAGTAGAAAATGACTTGAAAAAAGCACTTATAAAGCGAATTCATGGCTCGATCTCTGTTCGACAAGCGAAACCAAGAATCCAACGGCCTTCACTGAAAAGGGTGAGCCCTTAGTCTTTACAAACAGCGTTTTTTTTTGGGGGGGGGGGGACAGGAAGTCTTTTACTTTTTCAAGTTGAAGAACCTTGCAAAAT
This sequence comes from Scolanthus callimorphus, assembly GCA_033964015.1. Taxonomy (NCBI): domain Eukaryota; kingdom Metazoa; phylum Cnidaria; class Anthozoa; order Actiniaria; family Edwardsiidae; genus Scolanthus; species Scolanthus callimorphus. The sequence goes on along the minus strand of CM066918.1, from coordinate 27,425,557 downwards.
AAGCAAAATTACAGAGATAAATTCGGGCTACAAAGGGTTAACAATGCGCCAGGTAGGATGAAAAGCTCTTTTGAATTCAAAACAATAGACAAATCTTTGCGGCTTTATAGACAAAACCCTTGGCTTAGTGCCACTTCTAGGGTTAGGTTTAGCCTTCGGTTTAGATTTAAGTTCGGGTTTGATAGAGTTTAGGGTTAAGGGTTTAAGGCTAAGATCTTTTTACATCGTCCTCACTGCGATTTTTAGGAACTTAGACTATTTGAACATGATTTGCGTGGAATTTTTAAAAACCGATAAACAGTCTGAATAGTCTCTTAGGTCGTTGTTGATAAAGCCACTGGTTAGAGGCCGTTTTACAACGTTCTCGCAGCGATTTTTGGGAGGCTAGTTTTAGGCTATTTTAACAATGTTTCTGCAGTTTGTTTGTCAAAAATCGGAAAATCGAAAAACAGTCTGAATAGTCACATAGGTCGTTCTTGCACCGAACCATTCATTTAGAACCATATTGCTAACACCATTAGCTGCATCTTAGATCCTCTCTTACAAAATTAGTGCCTCTTGCTGTTATTTCGTAGATGAAGTTGAGTTTGGTGTGTCATGTGATCCGAGGTCCAAGAAACCAGTGGCAGTGAACATAGTTCTGCTTTCACCGGGGTCTGTTTCATTTGAGGTATGATATGATTGTAATGGTCAGAAAAAATTATTGGGTACCATAAATCTTAAATATATGTAGGATTAAGAAAACCAAAATAATGTAAAAGGCGAAATGCGAAATAAATGTATTACATTGCATTGCAATGTATTGCATTGTCCCTTCACTCTTATCATACCTAACTTTGCGAAGGGATGTCTGAATTCACCATGGGATTTTCTTTTCCATTGGGCAATTCCAGAAAATAAAGGTACCCTCCCCACGGGCGGCACTAGTTTTTGACCCCCCCATGCATCCAGAATTTCCAAAATGGTTTACCCCCCCATGCATATAGAATTCTGGGCAGGTTAAAGAAATCCAGCTTCGAAAACCCCCCCTTGCAATCAGAATTCCGAGCTCTTAAACCCCCCCATCCCATCGGAATTTCCAAATGCCGCCCGTGGGGGGTACCTTTATTTTCTGGAAATGCCCATTATGTTATCACATCCAAGTAAAAATAGTTGATTTTTTACAATGTTTCCAAGACAACACACACCTTCTTCAACAGTTGCAGTGCCTGGTGGTCTAGCTTGGGAGCAATGTTGTTTTATACCACATCATTAACAGTTGTGTTGTTGGAAAGCAGCAGAGCTCAAAATTAACGACCACAAATACTGATCACATAAACAACGCGTCACATGGTACATCAAAAGGTGATCATGTGATCAATTTGAGACAGCCACCGGCAGAGTGAAAAAGCGAAAGCTGTAACGGTTTACTGGAAAGGATTAGTAAATGAATAGAATCTTTGCAATTTCAGGTATGCAGTGATGAGCAATTTACTGGAATTGTGGATGCAGAGGCTAGAATGCAGAAACCAGGCAGATCTGTAAGTTTCATGTGTAAATTTACAGTATTAAAATTGCAACAGCATTGTCATGTTGCGTAAACACAGATCTAAAATAGAGTAGAGGAGTAGTTCAAAGTCAGTTCATATATTCTGTTATTTAAGAATCTTTCATCAATCCTTTCCCAGTGAAAAGAAATCAAGCGAAGTTATAGATCTTTTTATATTTAAACCAATCAATCTCAAACTTGCCAGTTTTAATAATAAAAGGGCACTCTTTCCAGTGCTGGGTTCAAATTGTAGCTTACTTGTCCGTAAAAATGTCGTACCTTGAGACATGTGAAATTTGGCCCGCCTATAAATAAACCATTCTTTATTGCAGACTCTTTGAAAACTAGTATTGAGTGAGTGAGTGCCTTTATTTAAGCACATGGTTTATCAGATAAAAAGTATTGAATTATATTCATTTATGGATGGAAATATTTAAAATGAAGAGTGGAAAATACTCACCCAATATTTTTGTGCTGTTATGATTATACTATTCTTTGTTGTTTGCTGTTATTTCAGCCAAGTCAAAGCAGCAATGGATACATTGATCCTGATGTGGGCCGTATCTCTTATGAAAAGAAAGGGGTATGACTTAAATTTCTCACTTTGAGTTGCAAATGCTTCCCTGAGTTCATCATTATTATTGCACACAATGGGAAGATCATAGCATACAATGGGAAGAAACATTGAATAAAAGTTAAGAATTAAAATTCTTCTCTTCCCATGGTACAGCAGATAGTTTATTGAATCCCATACCGGTAGCTCACGTTGTTTGGCTAAAGACAGTAAAGAAAAGTGAAATTTAATGTGGGAAACAACAGGTTACCCACACGCAAACAAAGCTCAAGGCTTGAATCATTACAGTAAAATAATATCAAAACTTTGCTATGGGATTCAAGAAAAATTCATCACTCAACTCAATATCGTTTTTCACATGAAATTTTCCATGGAAGTCACTCATCGTGCGATGAATTTATAATTTGACATCTATAGAATCTCATGAGACAGTATCAAAAATCCGACAAATTACATATAAGGTGCTCACTTACTCCTGAATACTATGGAATACTATATGGAATACTATGTCATACACAAGATATCCAAATGACATGGCTTACAGTATGTTTTCAACCAGAAGATAAGGACACTAAAGATGTTCACTATCAATGTTTTTTTAGGAATGCTTCTACCTCTCATTCTATGGGAGTGACTGTGTTGACCCGGTTGTTCCTGTCCACAAGGGAGACAAAGTACAATTCACAACATCTACTGACAAAAGGTACAGCTTAAAGGTCCTAGGTCAGCCGCCATTTTGTCCACCTAGCAAAATACCGATTCAGAGAAATCATACATTTCCATCCATTATTTTAGGAAATGTAGTGCGATATTTGCGATTGAATTCGCTAGATCAAGTATCAAACGTTGTTTGTAGATGGTCATTTCGAGATTTCGTCTACACATAATTCGAATAAAATTTTACAAAAGAGTGGCTGAAGGGTACCTTTAATGGTTGTGGATCTGTTTGAGGTGACCTTGGAATTTCCTCTAGAGTGGTTTTCGTATTAATGACTGTTGTGAGTAATTTGTAATCACTTTGTCATCACTCCAATTCAGAATTGGTCTAATAACTTCGCGATTAGTTTTACTAAAGCCATCTGAAAACTGTTCTATTTCTGAACTGGTTTTTGTAATGGTGTTACGGGAAACTCGTCTAGATGTGAAAAAGGGTAGAGATGGTGTTTTGGACGGGAAACTCGTCTGTCTGAAGCTTCGTCGACACGATGACAAGTTTCTCGTCTAGACGGAAAACTCGTCTTCAATGCATAGTAGACAGAGTTTATAAGCGAGTAACCTGAAGTATTTCATCCCAGGAAGACTGGAACTAGAATGTCCCCAAGGAGTTGTGTGTTAATAAAGATTGCGCCCAAGATGGCTATGCAACCAAGCGAGCACGCCATCGGGCTCTAAAAACCACCCTTTATCGTCTAATGTGAATTCTCGTTTGTGCTTTAAAGTCGAGTTTCACGACACGAATTCACATAACGGGAAACTCGTCTGTAGTGCATTTGGCTCCCTATAACTTCATATATTGATTTTTCATCCCATATTTCCAACAGGACTGGAATCAGCCGAGCGAGAGATGTTGTTCTGCTTGAGGTGGCTAAAGTGGATATGTACCAGGTATTACTTGAGCATTTATCATATTTTTTTGGAGAGTAAAAATTTATGTTTTTATGGCAGCACCAAATTACATATTTGAAAGTCAGCATGTTTACATGTCAGTTTACACAATGGCTCACTATTGTCTTGTTATTTTACAGGGAGTTGTGTCCTCGATGAAAGAGTCATTTGGATTCATTGAAAGAGCTGATAAAGTTAGCGAGGTAACTTTTAATTTACAGCCCCACAACTTTTGCGTCGCGAGCGGCGGTTTGAAAACATCGATGTGTTAGGCGCGCGTAGTTACACAGGAGGCGTGCAACAAGTATTTTGCCAGACTAAGAATTTGAATATTACGAAGTCTGTTTTTTATTCCTTTTCTGTGAGAAAATTTCAGGAAGTTTAAACATTTTCCAGGTGGCAAGTTATTTTCTGGTCTGTACTGAAGTAAAAATTGGTTCTAAATCATACAAGACAAGATCAGCTATTGCACCATTATGTTTGACCATTAGTTTTTATCTTGCTTCCTTCAGATCTTCTTCCACTACAGCGAATTTAATGGCGACATCAATGAGTTGATGCTTGGAGACGACGTGGAGTTTATGATTCAGCCCAGAAATGTAAGTTCATTTTGAAAGCAGAGTTAGCAAATTGAAAAATCTTTACTCCAAACATTTTTGGCGCATTACAGGCGCATTCTTCAAGCCAAACGGCAAATGAGTAAAGTGACAGCCACCAAACGTTTGCTGCTTCTAACACATTAACTTTAACTTATAAGATATTATAATCAAACATGGCTCAGTTCTTTTAACACTGTATATATGTCCCTATTTCCCGAAAGGCAAAATAAATCATTTCTAGCAATAATTATATATTTTTCCCAGGGATAAATTTATCTACAGAATAAGGCATATTTAGTCATAGGATAGTTATCCCGCCTCTCAGGAGCCGGGCCCTGGGTCTTTGTCAATAAGGCAAGCATTGAGATAAGTGCTATAATTGTATGTGTTACCAATAAATAGGGCAAGGAGGTGGCTATGAGAGTTAACAAGCTCCCTGAAGGTACTGTGACGTTTGAGGACGTTAGCAAGGAACGATACCAAGGTGTAGTGGAACGACCTCTTAGCAAGTCCTTGGCCAAGCGCCAACATGATCCACTGCATGGCAAGATTGCATTTGAGACTGAGGAGGGGCCTATGGATATTGTGTTTAGCGAGAGAGACTTGACAGGAGAGTTCTCACTCTGCCCCCGTGACCTTGTGGAGTTCAATATCGCTGTTGGTAAGGATTTGTTATGTCCACGTTTTGTGTGCGTTAGGATCGTTGCCAGTTTCAAAGTGCAATGTAGCATGTAGTATTTATTTACTTGCTTATTTCATTCCTTTGACAGATCGGCGAGATTCTCTCAAGAGGGCAACGAACATCTCTCTGCTAAAGGTGGCAGATCCAGTGAAAGGCGAACAGAGAGAAATGGTAAGATTCCTGTGCAGTTAGTGGGTATTCTTGAGTTTGTATACTAACTTCCAGGGTTGGGTACCACATTGATGACATTTGTATGGCGCGACTCTTGATTGTTTACATGTACTGATGTATACTAACTTCCAGGGTTGGGTACCACATTCATGACATTCGTATGGCGCGACTCTTGGCTGTTTACATGTACTGATGTATACTAACTTCCAGGGTTGGGTACCACATTCATGACATTCGTATGGCGCGACTCTTGATTGTTTACATGTACTGACGCATACTAACTTCCAGGGTTGGGTACCACATTCATGACATTCGTATGGCGCGACTCTTGACTGTTTACTTACGTATAGTGATTTTCAGGGTGTGATAGCGTCATTGAAGGAAGGCTTTGGATTCATACGCTGCTGTGATCGAGACGCGAGAATATTTTTTCACTACAGTGAATTAATGGACTCGGTGAGTTTTTCTATATTCTTGATGCCTACTTTGAGACAAAGATTACGAATTTATGCAGTAACATGTGCTTTACTAGTGATAACTGCTGTCGTATGTTTGTTGTAGAACCGCCAAGTGCAGCTTGGAGATGAAGTCGAATTTAGTGTAACGGAGGTACGTAGTTAATTGTACTTATAAGCCGGCTTTTCACTAGTGAAATAAGCGGAGACGGAGTAGGAGACGGAGACGTAAGAGCTTATGTTTGTGTGAAAATCGTCGTGACAGTTAGCGACGTAAGCGTCTCCGTCTCGCTTACTTACACTAGTGAAAAGCCGTCCGCTAATGTGCTTATTTCAGGGGCGTAGCCAGGGGGTCCAGGCCCCCCCCCCCTTTCTCGGAAATTTTCCCATACATTTACTGTATTTGCTGGAGAAAATTTGAGCATTTTCGTCCCATGTTTTCACTATCCGCCCCACCCCCTTCAGAAATTCCTTGCTACGCCGCTGTATTTTATGAGTATTTGAGTGACACGTCCGATAACCATCTCCTTTGTTTAACTAGGACGGCAATTCAGGCAAGAGGGTGAATGCAATCAAAGTCAGAATGTTACCAAAGGGAACGATCCAGTTTGGTGTAAGTAATCACTACATGAATAAAGCAGGTTTTACATAACTGTAGTAAGGTCAAATACAAAAGTTGTTGCTGACTGGTTTCCCCGTCAGTCAAACACGAGCCATGTAAATCTACTATCACGTGACTGCTTTCTCTGTCAGCCAATCAGTGAACGCATAGTGAAAGCACACTCACTATGTGATCACGTGACTACTGAACAGCCTGAAATTTGATTTGTTGAAATGAGCAGCTAATGAAAATGCGAGGTAAACGCATAAACCCGATCTGAAACTCAGCAGAACTGTTTTTGTCAATTTGTCGATCCATGAAATGAAATGTGAATGCACTAATGAACACGCAACTAATAGCGTGTTTCCTTCCAGGAAACATCCGATGAAACGTATGAAGGATATGTTGAGAGAGAGCCTGTGTTCGGTGGCAGGAGCCCTAGAAAACAAGATTCAAGGTAAAAATCAATATATAGTTTCAATCAAATACTTTTCGAGAAGTATTGACCGTGGAATAGGCCAAGCTCGCTTTGCATTTCCAGGGAGGATCGACCACTGGCCCGGATTGCATGTTAGAAAACAAATCCAGAACATCTTCGCTACAGTTCTTCTTGGTTTTCAATATCTTTTAACCAAAAAGGACAGAGCTAGTTTAATCGACGTTACATGTCGCCAAGGATTGTTTCATTTTTAGGATTGAGTACTAATAATGATAATAATGTTTTTTTACACAGGGACACCGAGTCTGGTTTGATTTGTTATGAGATCAAAGGAAAGAAGAGATCCGTTTCCTATGAACTGCAGAACAATGTGGACATCAGGCTTGCCCCTTTATTTGGAGACCAGGTGGGTTCACCAAGTATAAAGAGAAAATCTGTAAAACCTATCACAACTTGCCATGGGGCAACGAAGGAGTTCGCTTATGGTTCTTCACGTAGTTCTTTTGCACGAAGCACCAAACACTCAAACACTGTCCGATGGGTGTGACAATGTTATGAACTGTTTGCTGTGTTGACCTTACACGGCAAAAAAAGCATGACTACATATCACTTAAACCAGTTTTAAACCAAAGGATGGATCGAAATTCCATGAGATTTAGACGGATTGAGTTCACTACTTTTACCGTTACCTCATTAGTATAGACATGCCCATCAGGAACAGGAGAGTCTGGCCCGTTCTCGTCTTCTCGCGGGGGAGGCTCTGGGGAGATCCATTTGATGCCTTCGCTGATTGGCTGATTTTGAACGTTGGGACATGCGCAGAAAGTTGTTTCTCTCAACGTCAAATCGCCAGAGCCTCCCCCGCGAGGTGACGAGCAGAGGAGCTCTGGGTTCGAGAATGAGTCCGGCCAAGTTCAGCGTTCTAGTGCAAGCTAGTGTCAAATGAGAATATGAAATATGTGTGAAATCACTTTTAAAATGTATATTTTGGGATTGACTGTCGGCAATCTCGAACGGCACTAGCCATGTCTAGACGGACCTCTCTTTTGGAGGATGTTAAGTTCTGAGTTTGTGATTTCCTAAACTAAGTATGCCTACCAGAGAAAACTCACCTGGATTTGAAAAAAAATCCAGGCTGAGTGGGATTCGAACCCACGACCTTCCGCTATTTAGACCGCCGCTCTACCAACTAAGCTATCAGCCCGTTGGGATTGGTGTGTGAGTCGATTTTTTTTTCAAATCCAGGTGAGTTTTCTCTGGTAGGCATACTTAGTTTACAAGTCCCTGAAGATGATTTAGAGTGTGATTTCCCATTAGGTGAAATTCAACGTCACTATGAGTCAGAGAACCGGATTTAAGCGCGCAGTCAACATCGAAATACTGAAGAGAAACACGGACATCAGGCGCCATGGGTTTGTGGCGACTCTGAAGGAACATTATGGCTTTTTGGAGACCTCTGAACACGACAAGGAAGTGTTCTTCCACTACAGGTGCGTTCAAACACAGGGAATTTCTGCAGAAACCCATCCATAGGAAAAGCTGAATTTCCCATGGTAGAAGAATGGGAAGTGTTCTGAATTCACATGGATCACATGGGAATTCCGAACACTTCCCATTCTTCTACCATGGGAAATTCAGCTTCTCCCACTGATGGTTTCTCCAGAAATTCCCTGTGAAAGTCAAAGAGCCCTAGTCGGCCACTCCTCGTTATTGTTTTAATTACTTAATTTATTTATTCAGTTATTTATTGAGCTTCGCCTAGACATAGCATAAAATACGTGGACAATTAGGCAGGACGACACCACAACAGTTTGCACCAATTGCTGTGTAGAAATCTACAAACAAAGTTTTTGTACATCATTTCCTGACTTCAAAAGAAAATACCGCGTTACATTTTTCCCAAGTTGCTTTATGAAGTCGACAATCTTGAAGCTTGATTTTATTAATTTTACAGTGAATGGGACGACGACCCCAACAATCTTGAACTTGGTGATGAAATAGAGTACACGTTGAAATTCAAGGGCGGTAAAATAAGTGGGGAGAGGCTGGTCAAACTTCCCAAGGGGACCATCCCTCAGGAGGAGATCCAGCCGGAAGTACATGATGGGAATGTCCTGAGGCCTCTTCGGAGGGCGGATCCACAGGTATGATGAAAACGTTAGAAATGCATAGACCTCTTGAAAAAAGCCTAAATCACCGGCATGACAGGGCCAACACATCAACGCAAGTGTTTTACATCCTTTGAAACCTGCGTATTACAATACAAGTTATAGTTTTCCATCGGTATGTCCATCATATGCTCCTGATTCGAGGGAAAGTCGCACAGGGTCATTGCAAATGGGACATCTTCGGTTTATTGACGAAGGAAAAACAGTAGAACGAAGTTTAACCCACAATATGAACCAATCTCCATCGCGACTCGAACAGAAAGAAACTTTCCTCTGTTCGAGATGGGCATCAAACAATGATCACAGCGGTGAGAGACCAGTGCCGTAAATCTGAGCCAACTGTTTGTAGTTGAGGGAGTCGTTGAGTGCCTTCGGAATAATGAAGTGCGCTTCGTACCATGTGCTTCATCCTGAATAACTGACATGTGTTTCTTGTGTTATGCAGCAAGAGGAGTATGCCGGGCTGATCGAGCAATGTGTACCTGTTCAAGAGGGCAAAGGAGGTGATGATGAGGTGTTTGAAGAGTCGTCCTCGAGCCAGGCTTTGACTTTTGAGTACGGCATCACAAGCTTGGCTGACAAGAAGAATGTGCTTTTGACCGGGGATAAAGTAAGTCTTGTCAAAAACTAAGAACTACAGGGTTCGTTCGCGTCCTGGAATATCCTGGATTTTCATTTCCTTCCTGAAACGTCTTTGAAAGTCCAGGAATGTTAAGGAAAATCCTGGAAAACTCCTGGAAAAATGTTTCAACTCAAATGTGGTTGAATGAGTCAGCGAAACTTATTTTGGACTGCAAATTATGACATTAGCACTGTTATCGTACTGCAATAAGAGTGAACAGAAAAATGTGAATTGCCGTATATCCAGTCCAATATATTAAAGCAGCTTCCTTTTGAAGTGTGTATGTTTTTTTTGTTTTTTTTTGGTCATTCAGAAAGCGTACAAACCCTGGAACTAGCTCAAAAGATAAATTACTCAAAAGCTTCGACATTTGTTTCTGTTTCAGGTTCGTTTCCAGGTCGGTATTGACAGCGCGACTGGTCGCATGCGAGCAGTGAATGTGACTCCAGAGAGGCAGAGGATCCGAGCCCGAGTTGAATCCATCAAAGGACAGGTACGACCGTTTGTCTTTCTCAGTCAAGCTAGCAAGATAAACTAATGGTATTCTGGTTCACACTAGAAAACTAAGTTTACTTCGTTGTGCCAAATAATTATTTTGCCTTGTGGTTTTGTTTGTAGCGTGAATTAAGCCGTTACAACGTACCCAGGAAACTTGGGAAATTTTCGGAATGTCGCCTGCCATTGGGTTTTGTGGCGTAACAGCATGTGTGCTTTTGCTGTTTTGTTGTCATGTCGCGGTCTGAACTAGGCTTTATTATTACGCGATGCCTTCTCTTAGTATATGCTCAGTATATGGCTGTGGATAAGAATTGCGTGCTTGACTCGTGAAAGCTGAAGTAAATAGTGCTGAAGGAAAAATATTGCACTCAAGTTTCATTCTCCTTCAACTCTTTGCCACACTAAAAGAGGACACTGAAGATACCCCTGGTCCTCTTGAAATTTACTCAGTGCTCTTTGCTAGTTCCTTGGGAAATGATACTGTTCCAATTGATACAAACTAGCGGTATGTATCATTCAGGCATTCATTATACCATTAGCCAGGGGCGTAGCCAGCACTTATGATAGGGGAGGTTCCAAAATTAAAAAAATTAAAAACTCCACATAGATCGGACGTGTTTTTTGCGTTCTCGCCACAGGAAACCCAGCCAAAAATATTGATCTCGGGGAAAAATCTCGGGGTTCCGCTGTGCGAGGGGAGGGGGGGGAACCCCTGGAACCCCCCCCCCCCCCCCCCCCCCCCTGACTACGCCCCTGCCTTGCTTGCTGATATGCAGGAAGATACTGACTGCCAATTTTGTATTTGCAGTTTGGTTTTATTGGACACGAGAACGAGGAAGGCAAGAACTTGTTTTTCCACATGAGCGAGGTAGAAGACGAGGCAGATCTCCAGGTAATCTATACACATACACATTTGGAAGTGAATTGTTCTTTCTCTTGACGACACAAAACTGGTGTCTGCATTTTTTCGAGATTAAAAAGTTAAGAAAATATCGAGACAGGACTATCAAAGGTGTGAGAGCGATCGAATGAAAATTAACGTATTATTAGTGCCTAGCTGCAATATTTAAAGCGTATTTTCAATAAAAACTAGAGAATAAATGGAAATTAGTGGAAAATCTTGGAAATTATTATGTTAGGGGCGCAATTTGCGCCTAGTTGAAAAACGTTAAACGTTGAAACCTCCAAAGAGAAAAAAACGTGCCTTACTCTAGGTAATTGGTGATCAACAAAACTCTAACAAAGTCCATAGGGTCAATCTGAGCTCCTATGGTCTTTTTCGTTGGCATTTGTGGGGAGGATACCTCTTGGTTTTCGAATTCTTCAATTTGTGCTATTAGGTTGTGGTCGTGACTCGATTTGACATCAATAAATTTGTTTCTTAGACCGGTGATGAAGTGGAGTTCTTTGTAGTTCAGAAGAGAGGCGGTAAACTGAGTGCCATCAATGTCAGAAAGATCAGGTTGGTTGACATTCGTATTTTTATCACCAAGTCATGTTTTCGGTCTCCAAAGTTTGGTATGGCTTCCGATAGCGCTGCGCACCGATTCTAAAATTAGATCACGAGACTCAGACAAACAATGTCTCTGAAATCCCATTCAGAATGATCGCGATTAAAATACGAGCCAGGGTACAATTACATACAAGCTCTGCTATAATGAGTGGAACTACCAGTTTACCAATTCATTTTGTATCGTTCTTTAAAGAGAAAACTGAGAAAACTGCTTGTCTGAGTTTTAATTAGTGTGACGTCATCTGTGCGCAGCGCTACTGGTCGAAATTTGAAGCCCTGTTACTGAAGTGATTCAGTAGACTGATTCTGATTATCTCAAGCCCTGTTACTGAACTGATTATTGTATTCTTGACTCCACTTAGTGACTCTCAGAGGCCAGAACATCTTGTTCGCAAAACAACGCTGAATGACGTTTCTAAACCAAAGTAAGTTACATCCAGCGAAGGGCCACGGCATCTACCCAGATTTGCCATAGAATTGCTCATGTCTTACAATTACCGCATTTTGGTGTTATTCTTCTTACTTATGACCCCTCCGCTCTTCCGAATTGTTTTCGATGCTAGCGCATCCAAGTAACTCTACGATGGTCGAACGTAATGTTGTGAGATATCAAATGTCAACACGAGAAGATAAATTCCATATCTCCAAGCGTCCATGTATTATTCAGTTTATTATATAAACAAGGAACACTACCATGCTCCAGGGAAGAGCCTTTTATTGGCCACGAGGAAGCTAAAAATTGCCCATCACAACAGTGAATTTTAAGGTCGCGTAGCAATGCATACAGTGGTAACCTGATTTCATGCTATTCTCACTCTTTAACGAATTGTTCTTTGCTCCTTCAGAGTTGAGGTGATCCGTTTGCCGATTCCTCCTGATGGAACTCGTGGGTTCACGTACCAGCGAACTGTCAAGGAGATTGCGCAGCCTTTGACACAGTCCGACCACGCCCCAGAGGAAGGAGGGACTATCTCGGAGAACGGGAATGAATCCACGGATGGAATCGTGTTAGAAGACCTAGTAGCAAAGCTCTGTGACCAAGACTAATAGATATTTGCCAGCTGCAAAAATCCGTGCTGGAGGACGAGAGAACTAGCACATTAAGCTCATCAGAGTCCTTTTTCCCGAATGATCTACTAATGTTTTCAAACTGTTACCTTGAATATTCAGGGAAAAATACCTTCGCCCTAATCTACACTCCCCTCCACTACCACCACACCCGTCTTTTTTTACATTTAAACCGCACTTTCAACTGCGCGTGGATCGAGACCATTCTTCAGCTCAGTCCTGTTCACGTCGCGATACGTTTCTATGTTTGGAAATTGATGAGCTGCCTGGCTCTCGTTTTTTTTAACATATCTTTGGATGGGCTGTTCCATTTAATATCCGTTACCCTCTATCGAGGAACCTGGAATTTCCACAGGGATCTTCGTGTTTGACCTTGAAATTTCCACAGGGGTCTTTGTCTTTGACCCTGGAAATTCCACAGGGCCCTTTTTACCCCAGAATTTCCACAGAGTATTCATTTTCAACGTTGGAATTTCCACAGGGGTGAAAAGAGAACTTGGAATTTCCGCAGAGTGTAGCGTTTTTTTTTTTTTAAATTGGGTGTTCCTCGATAGCGGGAGGGGAGTTTGGAAAATGCCCAATCGAACTCTAAGTAGACATCCGATTGCGTCACGCGCAGATGAGCATGTGGGTTCGCTCAAACCAAGCTAGCTTACTTGAATAACTATTAAGAGAGGTTTTACCAGGATTTGGAGCAATTTTGGCAAAAAGTGGCTAAAAATCCAGTCACTCAAAAGTTTAGAACTTCTTGGCTTGATTTTGGTTTGTTTTGGAAGAACTTAATGTAGGCATTAACTTGGGTTCGTCCCGCCTGGAAAGACTCGTGGAAAGCGGAGAAATGAAATTTCAAAGTTCACCACCTGGAGTGCTGTAATAGGAAAACTTTATGTCGACCGTGTCAATTCTTTACCCCCTACAGTTGTATCTAAAATTCGAAATTTATTCTCATAGCTTGCCATCAATATTTCTTAACGGAACTAACACGAGTAATTTCTTGCATGCAAACCTTTCAAAATATGCTAAAATAAAGTCAATAGGTTTCGTAATTTCTAGTAACCAGTCTGACCATCCGTTGCTCGAATCACTAAAACAATCTGTCTTAATTATCTAGATTCGCATTTTTCTTTTCATGTACAATATGTACAGGATACCATCTCAACCAATTAAGTAAATCTCGGAGTAATTAAAAGCTAATTTGAGATGTAAAAAAAAAGGATTGAAAAGATAATAATGGTACCATCACACAGAAAAAAAAACTAGCATTTTAACATTTGGGAGTTCCTACAATCTATTTCAACGTTCACTTTTCAAGTGTTGGTTTGCTATATTGGCCAGTCGCAAAAACAAAATCTGTACCACCCCAGTTTCTACCTTCCCTGGAAAATTTAAGGATTTAGTTTTCACAATACTGGAATTCCAAGCTTCTGAGTAGCTCTAGTTCCAACCCAACCTGGAATTTCAACGGGTGCAGATATTTTTGTCACTGCCCATGTTTCCTGTGTCAGGTGCCATGTTAAAACTTATTTGTGATCATTATAGCAATGCGATCTAAAACGGATTGGGACTATAGAACTACAGGTCTAGTTGTGATATAATTAGAACGTTAGTTTCTGGAATCAAAAGGATTAGGAACGATTAAGGGAGACCATGGAACGAGGATTAATGAAAGACGAGGATCGATACGGATTCGTGAGTGTATTTTTATTTTGTAAGTGATAATTCATATAGCAAAAGCAACTCGTGAATTTTGTATGTTTATATGTTCATGGCGTGAATTAGCTGTAAAGCAATTGTTTAATAAATGTAGTATTGAGCTTATTAGTGTATCTGGTCACCTCTGGTCTTAGTTTATAGAGTACGATGGTTACGAAAGCGTCCACATGTTATTGTACCATCTCTTATTGTTCCCTCTTTCAAAGGAATCCTTTTGTTTGTGTTTGTGCACCGCCACTGGCGAATTGTTTTTTTACGCCCACTAGTCTACATATTCATTATGATTGGCCGTTTTCACACTAGAAGACGGACATATCGTCTGGACGGACAAATCGTCTGACGATTTAAGTCTTTTGTACGTCTAGTGTGAATTTAGGTCGGACTTTAGTCGATTTCTTCGTCTACACGAACAAATCGTACGAACAAATTTAGATGATTTGTTAGTCTGAAAATTTGTTCGTCCCGTTTCACATCAGACGATTTGTCCGTCCAGACGATTTGTTCGTCTCTAGTGTGAAAACGGCCATTCACATTTTCTCATTCTATGAGTGAATTAAAAATGTTTACCTACGAGCTCATGGGTAATATCTTGGGTTATGAAGTAATTGGCACAGGGTTGATGGTTCGCACCACCATGAATAAATGTTTTTTTCTCAGTAATAAGATAAATACAAAAAGCGCCCGTCACGATACATAAGTACCAATTCAGTAAAATTCAGATCCCGTCCACACTACATCGTTTTCAAACGAAAACGGATACTTTTTGCTCCGTTTTCAAAAAGATATGCGTCCACACTTATCGTTTTCGTATTGTTTTCACGTTTTCGATGATCGTTTTCGGCGTTGTAGTGTGGACGATAGCCGTATCCGGAGCAGAAAGTATCCGTTTTCGTTTGAAAACGGTGTAGTGTGGACGGGGAGCACAAAACAAAAGATTGTGCACTGACACTCAATGCCCCTCTCAACATCCATATCCTTTGAAGTTTCCTGAGCTTCCTAACCATTCCATTCTGTTAACTATGCTTCTTGCACAGAGCAGGTCGTAAGTTGTTTTTACTGACTATCAATAAAAAAGTAAATAGAAGAACGCCCAAAGCATAATATATTCTTTGTAAATACGAAACCAGAAACACGGACAAAGAATCGCCAGCTAATACAATTTGATTTCAATTTCACTATTGTATCGATACTATAACGCTGGGGCCAAACTAATTCAACATTTTATTCCAACATTTTATTCAAAACCCGACGAAACTCTGTGAATATCTCCAGAAGTGCTATCTTTTAGCGGAGCTACATGGAGGAGAAGAAGGAGTGTGTGTCCGTCGTCACACAGGCAACCCGCCAGTTTCTATACTAGCTACAGGCGGGAAAATGATAAAGGAGGAGCTTGGGGTATTTTGTCTGTTACCAGGGGGTGATGTACTTTATCACGTGATGTGACAATGATCATGACGTCATCAAAGTTTGAAAAATTCATATCTCGCTAAAGGAAGACTCCAATACAACCAACTTGGGCAAAATTGTCTAGGTCATCACAGAGGAGCGCGTCACCTGATGTGTCGTCAGAGAGACTGATTGGGAGCTCCGCTTTTAAGCAGTGCCTAATTTTATATATAAGCCATTGCTATCAACTGATTTGAAAATTGCTGAGTATCTACTAAGCATCGCTAAAAATTTGGCGCTTAGAAGAACAAGAGATAACGTTGTACGGGCATGTTGAACTGGCGTCTGGCCCCAGTCCAAAACAAGTTTCTTTGTCACTTGGCTGTCCCAATTGGTTACATCACAGTACTGTATCAAACTTTCAAGTACGATCCAAAGTTGTCACGTCGTGCGACCCCAAACTTATTGCCTTAAAACTGGTTCTCACTGGAAAACACGCACAAGCGCAAGGTCTCAAACTCATGCATTTTCCTTGCGCTTGTGCTTGCGTCTAGTGTGAATCAAGCGAACACAAGTGCAAGCAACTAAAAATGTTGAATTTAGGCTTGCGCTTGCGTCGCTATAATTTATACTTGCCTTGGGCTTACATTCCAGTGAGAACAAGCCTTTACTTGCAAGATATTGGCGATAATATTTCACGGCAGGAATTCCCGGGTTGAATCTATCCTGACTTCGATAGCAGGTCATTATTCCCAGTAAATCTGTAATAAGATGAGTTTGTCTAGTTCATATCAGCTACAACATCCGCCCCGGGAACGTTCTTGTTTTTCTTCTTCGCCAGTAATGGGAGCAAAACCCTCCTGGTACTTGAATCGCATTCCCTGAAAGTGAGAAGTATTTCTCAACTTAATGAATTGATTTTCATCCAAGAAATGGCGGCATATGAAACAACGTTACGAATTTAAATAAAGTGGCAAACCTTGGATTCTCTTAACTTCTTGATTTTTCTAGCTACAGCAATGAATGCCTGAAAAAATACAAACCATTATAGCAAAAGTTAATCTTCAAAAACAAACTGAACACTAACAATTAGATGAATTCATGCCTTTGTACTGCAATTCTCATTATTCTGCAAACTCCTACTTTACATTTCCGAACGGCTTCCGTTCATCAAACGACAGGCGTATGGATTTTTTCTAAGTTTAGTTTCGTTTTATGTGGAAAATTTGGTTTTGAAGCCTACAATCGGGACCAAAAATAAGTAAACACTTGGCTATCCAGGTCGTTTCCCGCTCCTCTGTTCAATTTTGTTTGGAGCGTGCAGCGTTCAAACAAATGCGGGGTGTTACGATAAGCTAGTCCTCACCCAGAGCTGTTCGTTTGTTTGATTGACGGAAGCCAAACCGCGGTTTGTTAGTTAGCGTGGAGTTCGCAGATTGTGAAAATTGCAGCAAAAGCAGATAAAAGGCAAGAGTAAAGCGTATTACATGCATATGCTTTTTAATTGCCATTCCAAGCTTGAGGGTTGACTTTCTATTTGAAGTACAAATTACTGAATCTAAAGAACAATTCAGTTGCCGATTTAATTAAACCTAGTACAATAAAATGGAGGAAATTTTATGTCGGAATTATTTATTAGATCTCTGTCATTATTTTTTCAGTGCCTTGTGAGAACATTTTTGTAAAGGCCAGTTTAGACTTTTTGTTGCATTTGGCGCGGCGATTTTTCTCGCGCGAGTTGCAATTTCAACTCTCTAGTGTAAACGAGATGCAAATCCGGTGCGATTTCTGTGCTCTCTTTTCTTCAAATCGCATCAAGTTGCAAAGAGTTTCGAAATGTTTGAAATCTCCGCGACAAAAATCCCAGCAGATTGCGCCGAGTTGCACCTAGTTTACATTAGTAATTTTGAGTTGACGCGTAGGTGCGATAAAAATCGCCGAGAAACGCGCGACAAAAATTGCATCAAACATCGCTAGTGTAAACCGCCCTTAACAATTCCTGGAAAATGTTCTGCTTCATATTATTGAAGTCTTTCTCTCACCTCGTTTACATTTTCTCCCGTTCTTGCGCTAGCCTCGTGATACTCAAGCTCTGCATTCTCACTCAACTGAGGAAAAAGAAACATTTATAATACTCAGATGCATCAGTAGTGTAGCCAAGGGGTTACAGGTTTTATAATAACCAGACACTCTGAAGCATCCAAAACAAAGAAAGAATATTCAAATGAATGCCATGTGATTTGAAATGGGAAAGCAATATGTTCAAGCCAAATAGGTCTATTCTGGAATAATGGCAAAGGCTTGATTCTATATCCAGCCAAAATCCATACTATTGATTCCAAAATGACATAGTTTGTGACTTACACTTTTAGCTCTATGTGACCCAATGGCTCGCTCATCCTCAGCATCAAGTTTGTTTCCAACAAGAACTTTGACAACATCCTGAGAAGCATTCTAGAGGATGACAAGTTGAGGAAAAACAGGAATAAGATGGGAACAGTGAATATGTGTTTCCAGAAAACATCCATAAACCACTACAGAAGGGGTTGATGTATGACCTGGGCCACCCTTCTGGAATTTCTGGGGAAAGCTACAGTGGTTGTATGGGAAATTGCCCCCCCCCCCCCAAAAAAAAAAAAAAATATATATATATATATAGAGGATATTACACGGTGGCGCGAAGATATGAGTTTTATTTTCGAGTGGCAAGAACAATATTTTACGAATGAGCGCAGCGAATGAGTAAAATATTGTTTTTGACACGAGAAAATAAAACTCATATCTTCAAGCCACCGTGTAATTTTCTTTTTATTATATAGACAAACCAGAAAAAAAATATTCCAAATTGATTTCCAAGCATTTTTGTTTTGACCGATATCCTCACTAGTGAGGATATGGAAAATGTGTCACTGAGGACCCGGATGTAGCTTCGTATGAGATCTACGAGTGGCGTATTTCCCAGTAAAACACTCGTGTCTATATAATAAATATATATATATATAAATAAATAAATAAATAAAAGTTATGTATAACAATGTGTGGTTCCAGAAAATATCCATTCCTCCCACCCCCCCCCCCCCCCACCCCCCACCCCAAAGGGATTGGTAGTCAATTTACCTGTTTGTTTTTTTCATACAAATACTGTATTTTCCTTTGGAAATTCCAGAGGGGTGGGATGGGGGGGAGACACTTTCAACACCCTTCCATGGGGATGGGGGGGGGGGAGGGGGAGAGGGGGGGATATTTTCTGGAACCACACAATACAAAAACATGCAAATAACAATTAATAGCATGGGTATAAAAGCTGTGCACTATATCAACCTCAGGCTGTTTTCCTGAGATTTTTGGGAAGATTGAGACATACTCACATCCTCAATATTTTGCAACCACTGGGCCATATGCTTGAACGATTCCTCTGTTGTAATATCATAAACTAGTAAGATGCCCTGTGAAGGAACACAAAGTGTCAGTGAGATTGTTGGGAGAGACAAGAATATTATCATAATGTCTCCTGGCAAAGTTTTCCTGAATTGCCAATCATTTACCATATTTCTCTTGATTTTCTTTCTTGGAATTTTCTCATATAACCTCATGGTTTCTCCCAATTTCTAAAGTCCAAGGGTTGGCATCTCTGGTTTAAACAAGTCATAGACATGGGATCCCTAAAAATAGCACTTGCAGGCTCAAAATCCAGAAAAAATCATTAACATTATTTTAAAAACTAATTCTGAAATTTTAGGCGTAATCGCTCCAAAATGTAGATCGTGAAGAAAGGTACTTTTTAGTTAGACCTTTTACATTCAAGAAGTGCTATGCACAATTTTATGCCTAAATGAAGAACGTTAGCCACAAAATGTCTACACCTGTATCAGGCACAATTTCAAGCCCTGACTTGAGTGAATATTTATACCCTAAGAGATAGGATGATCATCCTTGATAGTTTTAGGGGGTCCCCCCCATCCCCCCAGAGCATACTCTATGAATTTGAAAATGCTATTAATTAGCATTCTTACCATAGCTCCTCTGTAATAAGCACTTGTCAAAGTTCGGAATCTCTCCTGGCCTGCGGTATCCCTAGAAAAAATATTGCCTTCAACTTTTTTACATCCAGAACTGATATCAATCTTGAAATTCTCTGAGTCATATATACATACCATATCTGTAACCTAACATTTTGCCCATCCAGATCAACAACTCTGCTTCTACAATCTATTCCTGAAAAGGATAATAAAGCTGTCCTTTACAGAAATCCTGGATGTCCCTGTCCCAGATTTTTTCACTCCCTCTGTTGTGCCTCAGAAAGCACTTAGTTGCTCAAAACTTGTACACTTTCCAGGAATCGAACTACGGTAACCTATCACTTTTTTGGCAAATAAATTACCTTTTAGAAGTTTGATAGTTGTACTTAAAGAGTGCACTGGGTGGGTGGTGTGGGAGTAGACTGCTAGCAGCCCCTACTTTGGTGGTCCCCAGAGAAGCATGCGAAACCCCTGATGTCACCTTCACACCATCATCATGCCTTCAGTGCTCCTCCTGCGTTTGTCAGGGGTCAGGGTTGTGCACGCTTCTCTGGGGACGTGCCAAAGTAGAGGCTGCTAGCAGTCTATAGGAGGGACTCTAATAAAAATAGACGGGTGCTTGCAGGGAAAATTTTAATTTTAACCCTAAGGGATAGCAAATTGGGTGTGGTCAACAGTAAATTTTACCCCTAAGAGATAGCAAATTTGATGTGGAAAAAGTTAATTTTAACCCAAGAGATATATCGTATAAACAAAAAAGTACCTTTCAGTTTTACCTAATATTACTGATGTTATTACGATCTTAAGAAATTATGGGAACTCCCCCACTCTGGGAAAAGTGGTACTGATAAGTGCACAAATGCATGGGGTGATCCTCTTGTGGTGATGTTTTTACATTATCCGAATGTACTATTATTTAGTATTATATATTGGATTAAACTCTTCCATAATTTGAATCTTGCTCTGTGCCTATTTTTACTATTTTTAGAATCACAACTTGTGTGAGCTAGCCCATTCTCAAGCAAAATCACAGTCTAAAAAAATCCAGTATTTACTATTTCTGATCATTTCCATAAATTTTAACTTGCTCAAGACAGATTATAATCTTTATTGCCTAAATTACTTATTTATCACAAAACAGACAAATAAAATGAAATCATTATAGAAAGCATTAATGTTATTGTGGAGGATATGATTGTTGGCAATGTATTTTGCAGTTCATATGTTAGGTACAACTTTCTACTAGGAGTGATTATTGGTATTTTCATGTCAGATTCATGAGCACAGCAACAGATTTTGCCTTCAAAAATGTGCTTCTTTGCTAGAACTAAACCACAAGCTAATCCTAATGATTATGAAATATACATAACTTGACTGAATAGCACTTTTTTTATGGCTCTGCAGAGTCTAACAGGAATCAGATATATTAAATAAGCTTATACAGGCTATAGCAGTTTTTAAAGCCATTATTTTTAATTGAGCCCATTTTTAAAACTAAAAGGCACGACAATTATCAAATTAACACATTCTTTGAGGTTTTTTGAAATAATGTTTGCAGAGGATTTCAGTCAAGTGTTTCAAATCTTTGACATGACAGCGTCACAACCCAGACAATTTGTAAAATATTTACAAGAAAAGTAAATGGATAAACGATTTGTGAAATAAATGCGTGTTCGACTTTGGCAACGTATGCAAACAAGTGTATGTTTGAAGTATAATTGCGTGTAGTTTTAACACTCTCTCTGGTTTCATTTTCACTGGCGGGAACAACTACCGCGTGATTAACATAATCGCGATATCCCAGAGTTGTATGCTATGCAGCACCTTACCGATCGTTGAGATGTAACTATCTGAAAATACATCATCCGTGAACCTAAAGATTAGGCAAGTCTTTCCTACTCCACTGTCGCCAAGTACAAGAATTTTGTAAGTTGTTTCGAAATCTTTTTCTGAAGTCGAAGACGATGGAGCTGTGGCCATCTTTACTTTTTGCACATGATCGGCCAGCGGTCAACAACACCAAAGCGGAAATATACAAAATTTCCCCCACCCCAGCCTGGTGAATTACACGCCACAAAAACAGCAAGGCATTTTTCTTTGCGTGAACACTTCGTCTATCAAAGAAATTGAACTACAAAATGGGTGTAAAAACGACCGTATTCACTTTCCTAACCAAATCGGTGACAATTTCCACAGGGATATTTGCAGGTGGAGCCCTTTATGTCAATTTTGCGGAACATCCTTCTCGAAGAATGTTGAATACAAAGGCCATGTATTTGGAGTGGAAGGAAAGTCTGACAAATGGAAAACACATGCCCGTTTGTTTAATCTCCGCGTCGTTATCAGGAATCTTAGCGTATGTGCTGAAGCCCAAAGCTAAAGGAATCCCGTGGCTTCTGGCTGGAGGTACAATGGCTTTGCTCTTGCCTTACACAGCTCTGGTTATGTGGCCTTTTGCAGCTGGCCCGATCCTGAGCTCAGATAGAGCAGAGGAGAAAGGAGAAGAATACGTAAAAAAGCACATTGAGAAGTATAATAAGCTACATGCAGTCAGGACCGTGGTGTCTCTTGTAGTATTTACATGGTGTGTTTATAACTTCAAGAAGTAGATGAGATCATCATAATCTTCCAAAGTGAATTTCGGGAATGGACATGGACTACAGAACTGGATTTGTATCATTCCGACTTTAAATCTGCATACTTTCCATGGTTTGAACTCTTGTTAAACGCTCTGTTCATCTTGAGATATTTATGGCTTAGAGACTTTTCTGAGTGTTTTGTTTAGAAATGCATGCACTGACACTTATTGAGAAATTTTTAAAAGGCCTTTAGCCAAATGCAGTATGACAAAAAGTTCAAGTAATTCATAGTTCTGTCAAGCAAACCTTTTCCTCTTGAGAACTTTTTGCTTCCCTCATATGTTGTTCCCAGGGCTCCTTAGCAGGAAGGCTATAGCCTCTCTGAATGGACTACCAGCCTGGGCCAACATGCAGATATATTTTGTTGAAATAAAGGCATTTCTCTCTCTTTTCTTTTCTCTGAAATCCTAAAATCACATACCAGCAGATATATCCCATAAGAGAACAACTAATTAATCAAATAGGGTTAGTTTCTTCAAAGTGAAATGATAAGAAACAATATGTTATTATAAGAACAGACACAAGTAATGGGTTGGTAAAACAGAAATTTTAAATTAAAGAAATATATTGTTAGTTAAGGAGAACATTTTGTATAAATTAAAATAGCTCAAAGAATTTTGTAATAAAATAAATATGTCAAGTTTGGAATTTTGAATGCTGATCATTATTGGTGAAGGTTTACATTGATGACAAGTATGAAAGAAAGCCAGGTCTCATGAGATGTACATAAAAAGACAGGGATGTCAACTCTCTGGGTTTTGATGGGAGTCTCAAGAGTTTTTCGCCCTGTCTCCCAGGAAAAAATCAAGATGACTCAGGGGCAGATCCAATACTTTTTCAGAGGGGGGGTTGCAACTCCCACAACCCCTCGATCAACAAGATCCGCCCCTGCGACTGCCATACATTTACTGTAGTTCTCCTCTGGGAGAATTTCCAGAAATTTTGCCATTTCAAGGCAGTCTCCAGATGTTTGAAGTCCTGATTTTTTCTCGATGATAATTTGCTTCAAATTGTACAGTAGTGCAAGAAAATCACGAATCATGGAACACTTACGTGTGGGAACACAAAATTGAACATTGACTGGGCACCCTGTGGTGGAAATTTGAGAGCGCGCGCGCCATTTTGAAAAAGTGTGACTCCGATGTCCGTGTGGGCTCGGGGCGCTCTCTGATTTTCTTCAATCTACGTCGCGTAGTACACTATTTAAGGTAGGTTTTTGCGTACTAAGGCTTTCCCTAAAGTCCTCTTCATTAATGACTACCTGAATATGTTAAGGTCGTAAGCAATTTGGCCTTTTTAAGCGCTTCACCAGGAGGGAGACGGAGGAATGTGCCACAGTTGCCAGCGGCAATCTTTGACTTTGGTTCTAATTTCCAAGACTGCGTGGAATACAAAAATAAATAGAGGTAAGATAAGTTTAATTAATTAATCTGGACTTTTATTTTCTAAACTAACATAATGTTGCCCTTCGTACAAATCGCAGAACAAGAAGTGTTTACATTTAGCCCTGTACTTTCCCGCGTCTCAGGGGGTGTCAGACTGTGTGTGAGCTTCTTTCTGTCAGTGTCAGACTACCAAAGAAGAAAAGTCACAAGAGGCTTGACTGAACACATTTTTAATGTTTTTATGTTTTAAGTATGCAAATAATATTAAATTATGACACTCTAAATATAACTTGCAGTATTTTGCTTTGTTATTTTACACAAAAATCCCCAGGGCCAGAAGCCTGATCAAGATGAAAACATACAAGAAGAGATGGTTCGTGGTTCAAGGCTACAGGTGATAATTTTTCTCAAACTTGTACCCTGTGTGTTTTTGCACTGCACTGTTACAGGCATGCAAAGGCTTATGGCAAGGGCAAAGAAACCTTAACAACTGCTATTTTCTCAACTTTAGCCTGTCCCACAAACCTTTGCATGCCACATCTCACCCCACTAAGATCCCCCTACTATCTATAGGCCTTTATCACGCAATATTGATTAATAATATATAATAGTTATCTGAAAATGAAATCCAGTTTCCAATTCTACACATCCGTATTAGTAAAACTGCAAAGTTTCAAAAGAATTACTTGAAAACTGACTGAGATTTGAATTTTCAAAACTTCCTATTCTGACTTACTTTTTACAAAGAAATGTATGGGCAAATACGTCAAGTCGAGGCTGGACGGGCATCGATGCCCGTCCAGCCTCCTTTCGATTTATTTTCCCATACATTTCTTGTAAAAAATATGCCAGAATACGAAGTTTTGAAAATCATATCTCAGTCAGTATTCAAGCAATCTTCACCAAACTTTGCAATTTTACTAATATGGATGTGTAGAATTGATTACTGGGTTTCATTTTCTGATAACTATTATATATTATTAATCAATATTGCGTGATAAAGGCCTATTGCACGCCACTCTGATCCTTCCTACAAACCTCTGTGTGGTGTGCTCCTTAACTTTTCTACAGCGACTGGTTTCAAGTCTCACTTTTCTGTATGTTGGATTTGCAAGGCGACTTATTTATAGCTCCCATTACGAGTCTTACAATGTAATGTACTCTTGGGGTCTTTCTGCTTTATGCCAGAAAATCTTTTGTAGCTTGTTCTATTGTGAAACTCAGAGTCATTTGTTATTAAATTAATAAATCTTTTGACCAAGACTTGTGCTTCAAACAAGCCACATCTTGAATTAGCTTTTTCCATTTCGGCTGCAGCCACCGTGATGATGATGATTTATTGAGCAACAGGCTTGCTGCTGTGTCACAGCCAGAACTGATCCCTTTAACTTGTCAAGTTCTGGTTGCACACATGCTGCATGCTGTCAGCCCTAGGGATATACAGTATGCTCATATTCCACACATTTTTTGACTTAAGATTTCCTGGTGTTGTAAAGTTATTAGAGTTTCAAGAGCATATGACACGAAATAAATTTTTGGTATTCTAAAACATTACGATTAGAGAAATACTCATTTCAAATTTGAGTTATGCCATCAACACATTTCTGTTTTGCACAATAGGTTTGAGAGCAAGATTCACAGAAAAAATATTTCTCAAACCAAATTTATTATTTACAAGATAATTCTGTGCAACTGTATATCCAAGTATGTACTACAAACTCACATTTTTTACCACTCTTATTTTGATTTTGCAGGCTAAATAGATAATTATTCTTCTCTCACTATTGTGTTCCTCCACTCAAACTTTTAAGTTTAACTTGTTTAATACCAAGTTGATGTCACTGAAATCCATCATTTGATAAGCATCTAGGAGTTCCAACAAGTCAAATTCAAATACCAAACTCAAAACTTTATAGTGGCATAACTTCACTGCTTTTTATCAGATGTTGTTCAACTTTGGGGTGAGCAATTTTCTAATAGTGATCTTTTGGGGGACTAAAAAGTGTTAGCTATAGACTAGTACACCGGAGCTCATTTGAGCTCTTTTGCCCTGTGGCACACTCTCTTCCACTGAGTAAAAGATACGCTGTAGAGAGACATTATTGCTAATACATGGACAGCAGCCTGGGGGGGGGGGCACTTTTCAGCAGATTTTAATAGACATAGACATGTATTATATGAAAAACATTTCCTGCCCTCTATATGAAGATCTTAGCCAGGCAAGCCCTAATTAGCTCAAGTCATTGCAAACAAAAAAGGCTATCCCCTGATCAGCTTTTTAAGGTTATGATTAACCCTCCATCCAGCCTTCAAAAAATTTGTTCAAAATATGGGGCCAACACTGATGTATCTTTTCTTTACAAAGTGCCAATAAAGATTGTCTATGTCACAAAGATGTACTAAAGTTATTGTGAAATAACATTTTGTTTATCATTATCAATTTATCATTTTATGTAAACTCAGCCCCCCCCCCCCCAACACACACATTTTGCCATGCATTGTCTCTAATGAGTTTCCTCACTTCAAAATCTGTTCTATCACCCATGTAATACATGTATTTTGGTACTTACAAATCAACAGGAAACCAAGAGCTTTTAACTGCAGTCTTGATCAAGATCAAGTATACATTTTTATGGTTCTTTAAATTAAAACTCATGAACAGGATTTCCTTTGTTTTTAAAGTATACAGACACAAAAATGATAAAAAGCTTGAAGATGATCTGCAGAAATCTTTAAATCCCTTAATGAAAGGACTTTTCTTATGTCAATTAACTTTTAAACATAACTTTTGAGCTGTGATTGAAAGTTATTTCAACTGCATAGTGGATCAGAAACTGCTTGATTTTCATCCAGAAAACTGAGGCACCCAAACCTCTAGTTTGCGCCAAATTTGCCTGTGAATCTTGTCTGTGCCTTAAACTTGTCTCAAGACCATTTTAAGACCCAGAAACTCAAGGGGCTACTGTAGATAACTTCCTTTATAATCAAGCATGCAGGATGTTTGTTAAGGAGGCTAGGTGGGGAAGCTCTATTTTTATGATTGAATGGTTATATACGGACCAGAGCATTGCCAGAGCAGTCAAATCAAAATAATTCCCTGCACTGCCTGGGCTGAGGGTCATGATGCAGTCTGCTGAGAAAAACAAGGTCTAGCATAGTTCCGCTTATGGGCTGCAAGTCTGGAGAGTCAGTTACTATATACATTTACATTAAAAACAAACCTTCATTGGCGAAAACATCTACTTTTTCCTCTTTGCAAGGTACTCAAAAACTTAGCTAAGGGGTCCTGCGACTCAAAACAATATTATAGTAATGTTAAGAGGAAAATCGGAAAATGGTATTGGGTTGTGCCATACATTGGTCAAGCTGTGGCCCCTTGAGCCTGAGTTGTCTTTTCTTCCTACACTCCCATATCTATTCTAATGAGTGTGCATTAACAAGTTGACAAGTAAAGTTCCCTTGCTCATATTCTAGTTTCCGCTTGGTACTCCATCTATAAGACTAACCTACAAGACTGGGCTTTAGTCCAGTCATTTTAGGCCGAAAATGAGTTCAACCTGCAACAAATTGCAACAGAAGGTTTTTCTTCTTGATATTGTTCCTAACACCCTCTAGAATCACAGGAAAAAAATCGGCGAAATTCGGACCATGCGAAAGATCAAAACTACCGATCTTTTTCTACAGCTTGTTTTATCCTTTGTTGTTCGCAGCACTTAACTCTTTTTTACACTGTTTTTAAGAATGATTTTTATAGAGTGTAGCGCCAAGGCCGGCAAAACCCTGAATGATTCTAACTTCCAAGAATGATCATTTCACGGTATTAAGTAAATCTTTGGCAATGAAAATTGCCTGGGAGAACATTTTCTGATGTTTACGGAATTAAAATTTTCAAATCCCGTACAAAGTCTATATTGAAAGAGAAAAAATCGCGAAAAAATCGAAACTGAAATGCTCAAGTGCTAGATATTTATTTATAACTGGCTAGCGACATATAAATCAACTCTGTGAATCAAACCATGGCTCCTGGGTCAGAGAGAATTGAAGTATTTCTGTTGTATACACCATAGAATCACTTCTGGCTCGGAAGGCACAAGTGCCGACAACTCATGAATAACAATAGCGCGAAAAGCTTCCGAAAGAACTCTGTAATTTTGACCTTTCGCGTGGTCCGAATTTTGCCGATTTTTTTCCTTTGATTCTAGACGGTGTTAGGAACAATATTAAGAAGAAAACCGTTCTGTTGCAATTTGTTGCAGGTTGTGTTATAAGTTGACTGGACTACTTGTGGTTTTGGTATCCAACATAGCTTTCTAGGATGAGGAGGATCCATCTCCTATCCTGTCGGGTCAAAAGGAGAAGCTCTGGAACTCCTAAACCCCATGTCCTCTAGCTCCATGCTGACTCCTGCCTTCTAATGATATCCTGTATGTCCTCTATCAGTCTTCTGGCAAAACAGTACCCTATTATCTGTAGTGCCGGGAGGGATGCAGCGATGGATGCCATCAAAACTAAGTTACTCATCAACCAAGATTCGGCACCTTGCATGCAGCCTCGCGTATAGACAATCTTTTTCGCTTCCGATTCGATGAGTTTGATCGCCCCAAAACCGCACTGAGCATTGATTTGGTCACTAATGCAGCAAGAAAACGGCACGCCGCATTTTTCTACCGACGGTGACGAGCAGTTAAAGTATATATTCCTTTCCCAGTCTTTATAGCTCGTGATGCCGCAGCATTTGAGCTCTTTCTGTAGGAGGTCGATGATGTTTTGCAGGTCCGGGTCGTCTCTGTACCTAACGATCATCTCGTTAACAGCTTTTTGTACTTGGTTCTTTACTTCTCCGGCATAAACATACCCAAGCACCGCGGCAACGATTTCTAACAGCAGCATTAACCCCAGCATGATCGAATAAAAGCGTAAGAAACAAACGTTCTCACGTAAAGCACCAAGACATCCAGCGAACGATATAAGAAACATTAGAACTCCTGCCAAAGCGAGCATGACAGCAGGGTCAGTTGTCAGATTACTAATCTTCCCGTAGAGCTCTTTCTTGTTAACAATGGCATAGGTAGCGATGGCTAGTATTATGCAACTCACGAACCAGAATAAAACGTTCATAAAGAACATAGAATACTTGATACAGTAGGTTACTTTACTGGGATAAGAGGTGATCTCGGTAGCTCTTGGTCGCTGGGCTCGAGGTTGTTGTTGCACCAAAGGTTTAACTTTAGTTCCCCTCGCCATTTTGACCTCAATTCGTTCACCAACTCACGACATTAAAAATATCCGTGCTTACTCTCGATCTTATGGACGGATGGCGTTTCACGCTTTGGTTAATCAATTCGCCGTAGTTGTAAACACACAGAGACTAACTGCAGACTAAATTCAGCTGTGGTTGCCGTAAACAACTCAATATAGCGGAGGAATTGCATAAATAAGCTCACATTCGTAATGTGGGCGGAGTTCTATATCAACATAGCACGTCAGTAAAGTCTGGTTGCATACGTCATTGTGTATAGGAATATTTCCTCCTCCAATCATTGGCCCATACGCTTTTAGACGGCTCTCTATTCACAGATAATAAACACACAATCAGGGATGATCTACAGGCTTTCCATTAGCCCTATTCACGAGAAGCCAATATCTATCACTGGTGACTTTTTATGGCTAAATTATGGCTGCTCGGATGGCGACTAGTGTCTTAATCCTGTTTTAGTTATCAAAAACCTCTCAAGGGAGACGAGCTTCTTTTGTTATTGTTTTCTTCTTTCAAAGTTCTAAGGTGATAACGTTTTCAAGGGAAGACTATCAATGCTAGTAACATGGTAACATAGCTATAGAAGAAGAGTCTCCTCTCTCTATATATGTATATATAGGGGCTCGTGTTCCCACAGCCTTTGTTGTTCTCCCAACCTTTCACGCGTGCTACCATCAGGCTATGGTACATGGCAAAATGTGTTCTATTTCTTAAATAGCATGCCAATTTGTATTCACAATACACGAAGAAGGCTGGTTTGGCCGGCCGAAATATTGTACATAAAACTATATTCTCTACGTTGTGTCGACTTTTCTGTAAAATGTTTTAGAACTTAACTATGATGGTAAACTACTAGTTACTATTTCTCATCTGAGAAATGAGACATCCTCGGAGAGGGGAGCAGAAGGAAAATTCCCTGGGTCTCCGAGGATGGAAGTGAGACGCCCTTAACATTAAACCCCTGGCTACCCCCACCCAAACACCAACTAGTTTAGAGGTTCTCGGTGATATTTTATCTCCATTGGTCTACACTGAAATAGACATCAATCAAATGTGGCGACTTCGAAGTTCTGCTAACCCCTCCTCGTAAAGGCAAAATGTAGTCAAGGAAAATAATCGTTTAGATTTCAGCTGCTAGATCAGTACAAATTCCTCCCCCAGGCTGAACGTTTTCAAACTTGGAAATGTGATAGCTTTATACGTAAGAAAAGAAGCTCAAATTCAAGTTCATTTTTTTTTCTAAGCCTAAATAGAAGCATATAATTCTAAGTTGTTTATGTGGCTCTTTCTTGGTGTTGCAAGGCACCAGAGGCATAAAGACAATAGAAGACAAAAGACCGTAGAACGAAACAATAAGATGGAATACAATAGCTCCAATCCAAAATACAATACATCTTGCAACACCAAGAAAGACCGTTTATGTAGACCACAACCGTCACATGGTCCCTTTAATTTCCAGTGGCGCCAAACTGCGTTTTAGCGTCCGTCAATCAATGTGGCCAGGCTGGTCAAGCTTTCCCTTTCACTTTCATATCGAATAATTTTGAAGATCGAAAGTTATGTGAGACATAACATGCTCAACGGGTTACTCGAGGGAGACGCCTTCACTATTAAAATTTGAAAAAGAGCGGATGTCGCGGTGGCTTGTTCGTTAAGCTCGCCATGTGGGGCAAATTAAGGCCACAGGACGCTTTTTCATGGTATGGGAACGTCTAACTAATTTAAAGAGCCTGTGTCGGCCGCCATTTTTAGAGCATAGCAACATACCAAGTCGGAAAAAACGAATCCGGAAAAACTATCCATTTCCATCGGCTGATTTAGAGAATATAGAGCAATGCTCTTGATTGAATTTGGTAAGTCAAATCTGAAACTTTGTTTTTAGATGTTTATTCAAAGAGAATTCGTCTTCTAATATCGAACGAAAACAATAGCAATGCCAATGGAGGTGGCTGACACGGGCTCTTTAAAGGCTGGGGCCAAACAAGCATTGACTGTTTTAGGTCGTTTTATGGCGAGAATCGAGTAGCCTGCTAGCAGGCGTTGGTTGGCTGTTTTTAGGTCGTTTTACGGCGAGAATCGAGCGAGAATCCCGATACGGGCGCCATCTTGGGTCAAAATTCGGTCTGGGGCGGTCCATCGGGATTCTCGCTCGTTTCTCAAACGACCTAAAAACAGCAACCAACGCCTGCTAGCAGGCTAAGAATCGAGCGGAATCCCGATGACGGCGCCATCTTGGGTCAAAATTCGGTCTGGGGCGGTCCATCGAGATTCTCGTTCGTTTCTCAAACGACTAAAACAGCAACCAACGCCTGCTAGCAGGCTAAGAATCGAGCGGAATCCCGATGACGGCGCCATCTTGGGTCAAAATTCGGTCTGGGGCGGTCCATCGGGATTCTCGTTCGTTTCTCAAACGACCTAAAAACAGCAACCAACGCCTGCTAGCAGGCTAAGAATCGAGCGGAATCCCGATGACGGTCGTTTTACGGCGAGAATCGAGCGAGAATCCCGATACGGGCGCCATCTTGGGTCAAAATTCGGTCTGGGGCGGTCCATCGGGATTCTCGCTCGTTTCTCAAACGACCTAAAAACAGCAACCAACGCCTGCTAGCAGGCTAAGAATCGAGCGGAATCCCGATGACGGCGCCATCTTGGGTCAAAATTCGGTCTGGGGCGGTCCATCGGGATTCTCGTTCGTTTCTCAAACGACCTAAAAACAGCAACCGACGCCTGCTAGCAGGCTAAGAATCGAGCGGAATCCCGATGACGGCGCCATCTTGGACGGGTCAAAATTCGGTCTGGGGCGGTCCATCGGGATTCTCGCTCGTTTCTCAAACGACCTAAAAACAGCAACCAACGCCTGCTAGCAGGCTAAGAATCGAGCGGAATCCCGATGACGGCGCCATCTTGGACGGGTCAAAATTCGGTCTGGGGCGGTCCATCGGGATTCTCGCTCGTTTCTCAAACGACCTAAAAACAGCAACCAACGCCTGCTAGCAGGCTAAGAATCGAGCGGAATCCCGATGACGGCGCCATCTTGGACGGGTCAAAATTCGGTCTGGGGCGGTCCATCGGGATTCTCGCTCGTTTCTCGTCGTAAAACGACCTAAAAACAGCAACCAACGCCTGCTAGCAGGCTAAGAATCGAGCGGAATCCCGATGACGGCGCCATCTTGGACGGGTCAAAATTCGGTCTGGGGCGGTCCATCGGGATTCTCGCTCGTTTCTCGTCGTAAAACGACCTAAAAACAGCAACCAACGCCTGCTAGCAGGCTAAGAATCGAGCGGAATCCCGATGACGGCGCCATCTTGGACGGGTCAAAATTCGGTCTGGGGCGGTCCATCGGGATTCTCGCTCGTTTCTCGTCGTAAAACGACCTAAAAACAGCAACCAACGCCTACTAGCAGGCTAAGAATCGAGCGGAATCCCGATGACGGCGCCATCTTGGACGGGTCAAAATTCGTTCGGGTCTATTCTTCAATTAAGCGCAACATTCATTTAACGATGCTCCATTCTCGTTCCCAGAGCTCCCTGGCTCGTCACCTCGCAGGGCAGGCTCTGGCGTCAGCCCGCTTAAGGACCATTGCTGATTGGCTGAATTTAAGCGTTGGAGCATCATATATATGGCGCATGCGTCAGTGGCTGTTACCAGAGCAACCCCCGCGAGGTTAGCTGAGGAGGTCTGGGTACCAGAATGAGGCGTTGCTCAGTAGATACTCCGCAATTCTTGAATTCAAGACCTATCTAGACCTATCAAGAAAATTAACACTTATAGGAGACAACAATATTGTCTTTTGTGGCATCTAAACTGAGGGGTCAGGGCTAAGTAGGGCTCCCGTTGACAGCAGTCTACCATTGGCAACTGATGGGACTACCCTGAGTTGTGATTCTAAATAAAGTCATCTCTCTATCTATCTAAACACATCTGAGCTGAGCTGAGAGGGAGGGCTGGGGGCTGAAGTCCGCTCCCCACGTTTAACCGGCGCCCGCCCAAGTTGGTGCGCCATGCGCTACGAAATTCATGACCCCAAACTGTATCTAGTCCCTGACGGGCTTCCTGTGCCCGGAGAGGTTCTCCTGTGACGTCACACTTACTATCTCCTACTTACCTACTCACCACAGGGAGCCCACCCTACTCACCACAGGGAGCCCACCCAGAACGCCAGGAAGTAGGCTGCTAGACCCCAAGTTTACCATAATGCAGAGACCTCAGACGTCATTTCGAGCACAAAGTTCAACGACTGCTTACTGGCTTCACACCTCTTATTTCAGAAAGGCAAGACAAGGGAAAGCTCAGTGGAAGAATACAGAGCCGAGAGTGCGAACGTCAGGAGTGTAGGCAATGCGGCCAGTGCCGTGCAGGCTTCTCACGTCAAAGAGTATGGACAGTCGAGAGTTGAACGTCGAACTCATCTGCGACAAATGCAACACCTGCCCGCGAACTGGTATCGGATTTCAAAGTGAACATACGTAACCTCAAGAGGCTAAACTCTGGTACAGCACACAGTCTGTCGAGATATACAGATGTCACTGACTGTACTGGATTAAATGATCCCTGGCTTAGGGGAATGTTTCAGGTATTTCAAGAGGCCTGGACAGCTAGCCTCTCCTCTATTATTGTTGTCATTTGATATGTTCGAAGTTTGGCACCGTTGTTGACAGTTCATGAGGCGGAAAATCAGTAGAGTGGAAACATTTCCCAGTTTCTATTATTCCTGACCGAAACACTTCTCTCAACTTCATATATTATAACAATAAAGTTGATGTTCGCGGGCGTAAATATGTTTTGGGCTCGACTTAAAATGAGCACTGAGAAGAGCCCAAAACATATTTACGCCCAAGAAGATCAACTACATGACTATTATTATAACTTTGGAGAGCATAGAGTAACAAGAAACTATAGTTTATGACGACCATCTTAGAAGCGACCTCGGAGCAGCGGGCTCTAACATATTAGAGCCCGCCAAAATACTCATATAGAGCCAGGATAATGCGCCACAAAGCTCGCCAAAGCTACTATAACAGCTTTTTACCTCAAATTTTCCCGACAAAACATTGTAGTTCAAACTTTGAAGTTTGACGTGCAGACAGAACTTGTTTTGCCGCGTTTTGGGCGGTTAGATGCAATCGACGGTAAATTGGTCGCGTTTACTTCACGATACGTCGTACTTGTCACCCATCAACATCTTTATTCAACATCCCGTGATTTTTTTCGGTGAAAACCGTTTGGCGCTGTTTAGGCTCGACGTAACTATCGATCAAGGACATTCTCTTGAGATTTTTCTTGGGTACAATTTCACAATGGGCACAATTTGCTGTTTATCGGCCCCCATAATGTTTTATAATATTATACAAACACGTGAAATCTGCAATTCCCAACCTCTTTTGAGCCTCAGAAAGATCGTCTAGGGTTTCGGACACTGATTTTCTTCATGGCCCATTTTATGAAAACCTACCGTAATTTAAACAAATCCTAGAAGTTTTCCAATCATTAAATTCTCATTTAGAATATGTTCGAACAGATCACAATTTTTAAGGAATAAAAACATTAGTATTGTTTACAGGGCACAAGACTTGTATTGGTCGCCGATCAGCAACACGCTGTTCACCACCCGCCACATGCATCACCGGTCAACTTGGACAGTGACCTGATGATGCGTGCAAGGGCAAATGAGGGATCGCCCATCGAAGGGGAGCTTGCGACCATTGTACGGCAAGAACAAGCGCTGAATCCAGGGAATATCCAGGTAAAGTATGGTAGCTCCTTTTTAAGGCTCTGCGGAATCCATCAAATCGTGCGCTCTGAATGGCTCGCGAGCTGTCCGGGTCTGGATGAGTGGAGCGCGCGCTGAATTTTGCGGTGCATGCGCTAGTTTTAATGACCTCGGTCACGGTATTTCATGATCCTCCCAACCGGCAAATAATATAAATTCCTTTTAAGCCTACATCTCGGGCCGTTTAGACACGATTTGCAGTATAATTACAAGGCAGTTTTCACGATGTTGCGCACGCAGCATAAATGGATGAGAACAATGCTTGTCTGTTTTGAATAACAAAAGCCGTCTTCGCCAGAACGGGTCGGAACGGCTCATCGCGAAAACGGTCAATTGCCGTAGGTACTGTAAATCTCTGCTTCGTCTTGAGCACACACAGTTGACCTAACGAAAATTATTCATATTGGCTCATATTGGCATTCCGGTATTTAAAGTAAAAAGTTGAACAAAATTTGCCCCGTTTTAATATTGATTAATTCAAAGGTTCTAAGCGTTCTCCTAGATTGCCAATGGCAATGTTGCGCCTACCGTAGCGTAGAGAAGGAAAAAAACGGAGTGAGTTTTTGCAAGTGCGTTTAACAGGGTAGCGCGACCAAAAGATTGCTCTCGGGTGCGATTTTTTGTCTTATATGTTTGTTTCACTTCTTTGCTCTGAGAGTCCAGGGGAATGTTTTTAACGTCATCTAATAATTTTACTGACCTGTTATAAAGAGTAGGACTAATGTCCTAGTTCCGGACAATGTAGAAGATGATTTTAAGATTTGAGATCCCTCACTTGCGCGCGGACGAAATAAGAATTCATTAGCGTTAAATTTGCGCGCGGGGTATGACGTAACTTAAAGGCCCATCACCAACCGAGAGCCTTTGCGGACTCTTAGCCAATCAAAACACCCTAAAAACAATGGATCAATTTCAAAACAAAAGAAAACGGGGCGCAAAGGCTCCCGGTTTGTGATGGGCCTTTAAACGTTCTACGTCACAAAGAAAAGCAAAAATGTTCGCCAAAGAAATTCCCTGGTGTGGTTTGCAATGCGCATATTTTGGACAAGGCGAAAACATTTCAATCCTTTGCTTCCCAACAACACATGTTTAGTAAAATGTAATGCAAACCTACACCGCATGATAATAATCTCGCGCGCGAAATTCATGCTTTAATTCGTCTATTGATTCCTTTCCTGTAAGGAGCGGGAGGTCCCACTTGGTTGGACTCTGACAAACTCGCGCCTTGGTTTTCTTGCACACTATGAAGTACCACTTCCTTCTAAGCTGTATTCTAGTAATACTATCAGTGCATGGATCCTGGACAAAAACCATCAAGAAGAAACACATTAAAGTAAAGGAATGCGAAAGAAATAGAAGTGGGGGAAAGAATGCAACGGAACTGGGGGAAATAAACAAAGCCATCGCACATGGTAAGTAAAAAATATACAGTATTTCCAAATATTTCCTTGGGTGTTAAGCCCTGGCTAAACTAGGACACATGTAGCGCGCAACATTGTAGCCGGACACATGTTTTCTCCACCCGAGAAACATTGTTGCGCGTGACAAATTTTGTAGCCGGGACACAAAAATCTGCGCCAGACAAGAAGCATTTTGTGTTTCCAGGACACGCGTGCGATGTTTCCTAGTTTAGACACTCGGGGAAACATGCAGAGCTCTTTTAGAGTAATCCAAACCATGGGTATTTGATTATTAGGTCTGCTCAGCAACAAATATTATATGTTTCTGGTCTGCTCTTGTGATCCTTCAGTCAAGCAGAGGTTCTTTTCTGTAAGTCATTTATTAAGTATTGCAAGGCCGTAGCTAGACTAAAATTTTGTCTCGACGGCAAGCCTTGGTCGTCCTTTGCTTTTAACTGGTGGGGCAAACAGGTTTTCGCTGGGGGGGGGGGGGGGGGCTGCCCCTTCTGCCCACCCCTTTTTCTCATGCAAATCAATTGTACTCTAGGTCAGTGAATCATAATCGTACCTAAGTTCGTCATCAAAAACTTAAGTCCATCTAGACTAGAACTCATGACTTCCCTGTCGCAGAATGGAAAGTTGGCGTTGGAAACTAGGCTAGAGGTTTGGCGACAACTTACGCTAGTAAACTGCTCATTTTTGCGCTACCAAATTCTTACGCCAGGATCTGATAAAAGTTAGGGATGAATAAAAACAGAAAACAACGGTAAAAAATATAATAAAGCACTATAAGGCATTCAGTACACCACCTTTGAAGAGTCTTTAGAGAGATTTTAGAGGTAGAGTTAATTTAAGATATGCTACAATTACAAACTTAACCTATAGAGTGGAAACACGATAAACTATTGCTGTGAAATCCAAGATTGCGGTACAAATAATCAATACAGCAACGTTTGCTTCGCTCGCGCAGCTAAATAGAAATAGAAACATAAAAATAAAAATATAAAATAACGGGTAAAAGTAGTAATTGTAAAGCGGCATTCCATCGATATATTAGTCAACTACTTGGCATTCATTACTTCTCCTTTTAAAGTCGAAAAGTCATTGACTTTTGAGCTTGCAGATTTAAATAAAGATGTATGCTACAATTACAAACTTAACCTAGAGTTAAGTTCATTGGAGTTGAAAACTATTGGTGTGAAAACTTATTTGCGATAAAAATAATCAAATGCACCAACTTTTTCTTCGTTCATGCAGCTAAATATTAGATCCAATATTAGATAAGGGAACATATAAAAATAGAAAACAACGGTAAAAATACTCATTTTACATTGGCATTCCATGGATATGAAAAAAAGTATTACTAAGGTATTCATTTCTCCTCCTTTTGACTGAGTTGAAGAGTCCTTGAGCTTACAGATTTAATTCAAGATATGCTACAATTACCTCTAGATGGCATACCAAGTTGATATTGCTGCTGTTAAGGTTCCAATTTCTACCTTTGTACGGGTCTGAGGAATTTTCTTTTCTTCTTTCCACGAGGAACAGTTTCACGATTTTAGGGCCAATTTAGACCCCGTCCACACTAACGCGGTTTCGTTTGAATCCGTATACTTTTTGATACGTTTAAGCCTTCCGTCCACACTAACACGCTGATCGTTTTCATCGAATCCGTATAACTTTGGAAACGCTCTCGAAAGTGTATCAAAACGACCGTATACATATCGTTTTAGTGTGGACGGTCGAATCCGGATAAAAATGAAAACGATAACGTCAACTGTACCATTAATTTGAGACTGTCTCAGGCTGTCCTTTCACACGCCAACATCAAATAAAATTTGATCGCTTGTTTGGAGCTAAGTCTCCCGTCCACACTATTAGTGTACACGATGCGAATCCGTATCAGTTTGAAACGAATATTTTGAAAACGCGTTAGTGTAGACAGGGCCTTAGCTTGGCTAACGAGGGCTTACCTAACAAACCTGTTAGCATTGAAATAAAAAAGTTCGACGTGATTACTGACTTCAGTGTTCCTTTGACTTTTTTGCTTCTTTCTAATCAAGATGACACTTAGGGAAATGAGCTTTGACCATGGTATTTTAATTCGACAGATCTCAACTTGAAGCTGAAAATTAAATCTTGTAAGAGAACCCCCTCTTCAAGGGTGCCCGACAATGTGTGCCCATCAACACACCTCTACAAATTCTAGTGTCTGCGCAAAAAAAAAAATCAGTAAACCAAGATTTCCTAAAGTATTTTCTTTCTGCTCACCAAATACGTGTAGGCATGGCGTCGATTTGCTGCGTCAGCTCCCTGCCCTCTCCCCCACAGAGCCTTTTTGTATGCTCGAGACCAACTATAATCTCTTTTTAAACACGATTCCGTTTTGCCCGGGCAACAACACGCAATCGGATTGGTGACTGTCAAATCCCTAAGTGTCGAGGAGCTATTTCTTGACCAAACATCGCAAGAATCTTGCTCGGAGTGTAGAATACGCGAACTTGGCTGCATTGAGCAACTCGCTTGGAAACATGTCTGAAAAGGAAAAAGAAGTGAATGCAAATTACCAAAATGGCTCTGAGATGGTGGGGCTCTCATCATCCAGAGTAGCTTTAACGCCGGAGGCGGGCATAACATTCTCAAGAGAGAGGAGCTGCTGCAATCGCAAATGCCTGATAGCGTTCCTAATACTCTTTCTTCTGGCATCTCTTGTTCTTGCGGGGCTATTCGCATACGAGAAGCTAAAAGCCAAGCCTTGCTTGGATCCTAACTGCGTGGAGCTTGCATCAGGTACGTGAGTCTTCGCAACAAACATCTAGTGGCCTCTCAAACGTCTCAGCTCATTACTCATTACACAAAACGTATATTGCTCTCTAATGTCATTTTCCAGGTTTCCAGGTGTTATAACCAACTAAGAACATTTTGCGCACTAAGTTAGATGTGATATTTTTTTGTTTAAGGTCCCGTTTTGGTAGGCCGCACGCAGTTCATATTGTTTTATCGATGGCGAGCAATTGATTTAATCATTTCATGTTCGCCACAAGAGGTTTGTTGGCGCAACTAAATCAATACTACAGCCATTTAGACTCACCTGAAGCTTGATCTTTGTTTATGTTTTTGAGATTGTCTTTTGGATCCCCGTGCTGTTGTGAGCACAAAGGCATTTTGGATGGCGTAAGATTTTGGGGATTTAAAACTTGCATGGCTTAGATATTTTAGCGCTGCAATCGGCAAGTATCCTCGCACTTAACAAAACTCGATCAACTATCCACGCTCTTAATCACTTACGAACTAAATCCGAGAATGATCATGCAATTGTGAAGTGATATCAATAATCAATCACGCAATTATATTTTATAAGTCTGAAAAACGGAGGTCCACCGAACTTTTTTTTATTTTCATAATTCCGGATAATTGCGGCAATAAGAAGACAATGGTAATCTAATATAGATGATAAAAATTCACGATTCTGAATAGCTCTTTTTGACCCATTGTCAAGTGTATTGAGATGCATAACAGCACATAGTTTGAGAGATCCGTACTTCTCCGCTTGCACTTCTTGACACACATGCCATGCCGCATTGGTGCAATCAAGTAATCCCGTGAAATCTATCTTCAAATAAGGCTCTGTACTTCCTGTACTAAAGAGGTTATTGCGGTCTGTAATCGTCGCGTGACGAAGTGTGTACATACCCGTGATATGCGAGTCTCCGGCCCTCACTTGACTCTAGAAGAATTCGCAAAAAACTGGATATTGGCTGGAAAACTTGGAATCGGGATCGGAAGGAGTTGGATTTTGAATAGGAAGCTATCAAAAAGTCTGGATCTGTAATCTTCGCGTGACGAAGTGTGTACATACCCGTGATATGCGAGTCTCCGGCCCTCACTTGACTCTAGAAGAATTCGCAAAAAACTGGATATTGGCTGGAAAACTTGGAATCGGGATCGGAAGGAGTTGGATTTTGAATAGGAAGCTATCAAAAAGTCTGGATCTGTAATCTTCGCGTGACGAAGTGTGTACATACCCGTGATATGCGAGTCTCCGGCCCTCACTTGACTCTAGAAGAATTCGCAAAAAACTGGATATTGGCTGGAAAACTTGGAATCGGGATCGGAAGGAGTTGGATTTTGAATAGGAAGCTATCAAAAAGTCTGGATCTGTAATCTTCGCGTGACGAAGTGTGTACATACCCGTGATATGCGAGTCTCCGGCCCTCACTTGATTCTAGAAGACTTCGCAAAAAACTGGATATTGGCTGGAAAACTTGGAATCGGGATCGGATGGAGTTGGATTTTGAATAGGAAGCTATCAAAAAGTCTGGATCTGTAATCTTCGCGTGACGAAGTGTGTACATACCCGTGATATGCGAGTCTCCGGCCCTCACTTGACTCTAGAAGACTTCGCAAAAAACTGGATATTGGCTGAAAAACTTGGAATCGGGATCGGAAGGAGTTGGATTTTGAATAGGAAGCTATCAAAAAGTCTGGATCTGTGATCGTCGCGTGACGAAGTGTGTACATACCCGTGATATGCTAGTCTCCGGCCCTCACTTGATTCTAGAAGACTTCGCAAAAAACTGGATATTGGCTGGAAAACTTGGAATCGGGATCGGAAGGAGTTGGATTTTGAATAGGAAGCTATCAAAAAGTCTGGATCTGTGATCGTCGCGTGACGAAGTGTGTACATACCCGTGATATGCGAGTCTCCGGCCCTCACTTGATTCTAGAAGACTTCGCAAAAAACTGGATATTGGCTGGAAAACTTGGAATCGGGATCGGATGGAGTTGGATTTTGAATAGGAAGCTATCAAAAAGTCTGGATCTGTAATCTTCGCGTGACGAAGTGTGTACATACCCGTGATATGCGAGTCTCCGGCCCTCACTTGACTCTAGAAGACTTCGCAAAAAACTGGATATTGGCTGAAAAACTTGGAATCGGGATCGGAAGGAGTTGTATTTTGAATAGGAAGCTATCAAAAAGTCTGGATCTGTGATCGTCGCGTGACGAAGTGTGTACATACCCGTGATATGCGAGTCTCCGGCCCTCACTTGACTCTAGAAGATTTCGCAAAAAGTCTGGATATTGGCTGAAAAACTTGGAATCGGGATCGGAAGGAGTTGGATTTTGAGTAGGAAGCTATCAAAAAGTCTGGATCTGTAATCGTCGCGTGACGAAGTGTGTACATACCAGTGATATGTGAGTCTCCGGTCCTCACTTGACTCTAGAAGACTTCGCAAAAAGTCTGGATATTGGCTGGAAAACTTGGAATCGGGATCGGAAGGAGTTGGATTTTGAATAGGAAGCTATGAAAAAGTCTGGATCTGTAATCGTCGCGTGACGAAGTGTGTACATACCAGTGATATGTGAGTCTCCAGCCCTCACTTGACTCTAGAAGACTTCGCAAAAAGTCTGGATATTGGCTGGAAAATTAGGAATCGGGATCGGAATTTTTGAATAGGTAGCTCATGTATCCTCCCATTCCCTTCCGTAGTAGCAACTAGCCTTTTCCCCTTTTCAGCGAAACAGCGGTCCCTGGAGCAAGTCGAGAAGATATTATTTTTTTAAAGGTCATTTCATATTCTCGCTTCGTAGTCCATTACTAAGAACGTTTCATTACGTGAAATGGCCGATTTGTAATTGAGCGGGTATTTAGAAAGAACGACGTTCTATCTCTCACGCAGACGTTAGAGTGCGTT
This sequence comes from Scolanthus callimorphus, assembly GCA_033964015.1. Taxonomy (NCBI): domain Eukaryota; kingdom Metazoa; phylum Cnidaria; class Anthozoa; order Actiniaria; family Edwardsiidae; genus Scolanthus; species Scolanthus callimorphus. Next base: position 27,383,766 of record CM066918.1, on the reverse strand, counting down.
TTATCGTGAAAGAGCAGAATTTCCGCGGCTCTTCTGTTGGAAGGTGGCGCGCCCTAAAATCAAACGCGACTCAAACCGCGTTCGCGAACTCTTTTCCGCGAAAAAAGCACCGTCTATAAACTGCTAGTATATAGGCTTTGCGCTTGTCATTTCAAAAGAGTATATCAGCTAGGAAGTATGGTTGGCCCCCCTGTTAAGGCGCTGGGACTTCCACCGCTATGGTCCAGGATCGATTCCCGGCTGGGACAGGAAAATTTTCTTTCTGTTCGAGTCGTGATTGAGACAAGTTTATATTGTGAGTTGAACTTAGTTCTACTGTGTTTCCTTAGTCTTCCGGATGAGACAATAAACGGAGATCCCGTATGCCTTCCCTTCAGCTCTCATGATTGTAACACTAACAGCAATTTGCGCCATAATGCAGCCTGTCAAGTCCTCCAACCACCGCTTGTCCAGCGTCGCGTTTCTCGACCGCTTTGATAATCCCTCACGATGAGGAAAAGAACATTAATGAGAGTATCACTTGTGATTTCTCTGTATTTTTAGTGCCGGTTCTGATTTCATTGAATTGACGGCTTTCCTGTATTCTTGCCCTTCCCCTTTCTAGGGGCAGTTATTCTTGAAAGCACTTAGCCTTGTTGTGGTTCTATTTTCGCGCGCGAAATCAAACTCGGTAGACCATTCGTGTATTGGAAAATAAGCGGCATAGTCGAGCGTTCAGGCCAGTGCTATGTTTTCTTGCCATAAATATTAAGTTTGGAAAATTCGTCTGATCCAAGTCAAATTGACACTCCACTCACCCACACCGGGTGGCGGTTAAAATTATCGAATAACAAATAAAACGAAAAGTAAACAATTTAACATTTCTTTTGTACACAAACCGTCATCACGCGACCTGAGTACTTTCATTTGTCACTTTCCGTTCGCACAACTCCCTGGCCAGCGTGAGGCTTCGTTTTTAACCGTTACGTCAGAAACCAAGCTCCTTGTCAAGTGCTGCATAGTTCTGGATATCGTCCTCACCTTTCTGTTTGCTATTGACAACATCAAAACCAGTCAGCTTCGTAAGGTTGCGCTCCAGTATCAAGTTCGCAGGCCTCGAAAAGACCAACGAGCCCAAGGCACTCAATCGGCTCAGAAGACGTTTAGTCCGTTTATCTCCGCAGTCTCTGAGCTATGAAAGTGGACAGTGAGCTAGTGGCTTATGGTTCCGAGAATGGTGGCGTCGTCCACGCTAGCAGGCGCCCCTGTCCAACTAAAGTTCTCGTGGCCCTGACTGTGTTGTTTGGCATAACAGCTATAGTATTTATTGCCCTGTTTACGTACAACACTCTCACAAACCAGCGCCTCCAGGAAGCCAACACCAAGCCCGAGGTTTGCCAAGACTATAGTTGTATGCTGGCTTCCACAGGTACGTCCATGTTGCTCTTTCGCTCACCACTTATGAGAAGTCATTTTCTCTTAATAATAAAAATACAGTTTTTTCTACGTCAGATAGGAGAATTCAGTAGAACATCAGTTCTATTTTAGCAGAGTTTCAACTTTTGTTGATACTTGGAAGATGTACATTCGGATCTAACTTATCATGGTGTAACTCCGTTAGTATGCAATCATCGTTATTTTGACAAGTCCAAGTCCAACTCCTTGAAACAGTGACAAGTCAGATCCTAATCAGTAAAAGCATCCAGTTCCATCGGCTGATTCAAGGAGTGCAGTGCAACGTTTTCAATTCAATTCAGTAGATGAAGTATAAAACTTTGTTTGTACATTATTGTAGATGGTTAGCATTAAAAGGATTTCTATGAGGAATTCGTCTTCAAATACCGGGCTTCAAATACCGTATGGAAACAAAAAGCATAAGGGTCTACACCTATAAAGGGGCCTACACCTATAAGTATTTGACTTTCAGTAGGCTCCTCATCTTCGCAATTTATACTTATCATGTAAATAATTATTATATTTGATGAAATAAAGTTCATTGATACACAGAAGACGTCACAGAATTCCATTAACAACAGTCACGCAACTCGACTGCGTCTCTTTGCGTATTTTTTTGTTCATGACATTCTGTGGCGTCATCTGTGTATCTATTACAGTACACACGCACGCAAGGGTAGCTGAGATCAATTTCAACAGTATGAGTGGTAAAACTGCCGCCTAGTTTGGAACCTTTGAACACAAAAAGCACTTAAATCGGTGTCCTAAACGTTCTGGCAAACACAAGTCAACAATGCCAAACGCGCTCTGTGCCAGTAACATGATTCTTCTGTCTGTAAAATGTCATTCATCGCATTAGTTTATTATTATTTATTATTAGTATTTGTGAAAGGAAGCAGCTTGCATACTTGCACAGCTGGCTTAGCCCAAGATGAATGGAAGGCCGAGTACCTTATTGGTAGCAATATTCGCGTCGCTTTAAATTCGCGATTTTCGCGATTTCGACGCGTAAAAAGTTACCGCGAACTTTAATGTCGCGAAATTTAACACCCTCAATAGTTTTGTTACGAGTTGATGATTTCAACAATAAGAAGCGTAAAATAATAATAAAATTCTCGAAATAAAAGTGTTTTTTTACATTTTCGCGAAAATTATTTTCCTAAGAAAATAATTTTGCACCCAAATCGCGAAAATAAAGCCCCGCGAAATATGCCGACCTTTTTTTCGCGAAATTAAGTGCCCGCGAAAATTAGTGACCAATAAGGTATTCATTCCTGCCAATATGTCCTGCATTTGCGCGGGATTTGCTGAAATTTTCAGCGAGAAAAGGCTTTTGGTTTCGCTCTGCTATCTGCTTTTGACGCTTTTACTTATCACGGAAGCATATTAGCGGAGCTCCTTAGCGGCCGAAGGCCGCAGAGCGGAGCACCATAGGTATCGCAGGAAGAATACAACAGCTCAAAGTAGAACACAGGTACATACGATCGACTTCATTTTTCATGGTTCAGCGGTATTTCCATTTGGGTATCGCTGGCGCGTCCGTGTCTGCGCGCCCCCACACAGGGAAACCAAGATCCCGACACAGAAAAATGTGTAACCGGGAGCTCCGCTTTTAGCCAATGGCTAAATCTATATATTATTGTTATTATTATTGAAACCGAGACAAGTGTCGCAGAACGGTCCTGCTTCTGCACTGCAATTGCATAACAATTGGTGTAGCTCGAAGCGGAAGTAGGAACTTCTGTTTCCGTGTTGTGGTTCGGATGATCAAACAAGTGAAGTTTCTTCACAATACACTCATCAATTCACCGATCCTGCATGCATTGTTCTACCTCCCTTTGGAGACAAGCCCAAATGGACAAATGAGAATGGAAAAGACACCGATTGCAGGAATATGTTAGAAGTTGCCTCCAAATATATGTTTAATCAGGAAAAGTTGAAGAATTCATTAAATTCATTTTTAATTCCGCTGGGGAAAACTGTCCATTGTGTGGTGATATAAATTAAGCGAAGACGGGATTGGTCAATTGGAGGCTGGAGGCCGATGAAAGGACGCTGCTTGGACTCCGGAAACTGGAAATTCTAGGTCAGGGGTCTCTGGTTATAATACGAATGAGCAGAAAAGAACGCACTCGATGCATTTCGAGAAAAAAAGAAAGACAGTTAAAGACAGTCCAAAGACAGTTAAGTGAGAATGAACACTAACTATACACACATCGGCATAAGTCTGGCCTAGACGGAACGCTAGCACAGTCTATTACCCGTGCAGTTCGGCAACCATGTACAGCTGTTTCGTCCTTGTTAGGACAGTTAACATGACGGACATTTTGACGAATTTGTCCGGATATAAATCCTTTCTCAGAATATCTCGACTATACTTATTTTTGAAGGACTGTATTTATCCGATAACACAAAATTTTGAGGTTTTGCGCAGCTCTTTGTCTACCCTGGTTCCAGAGTCTCGAGCGTGCGTATTTCTTTGTCCTATTTCTCTTATGAGTCTTGTTTTGGTCAAACGCAGTACTAAGCAGGGGCGTAGCCAGAAATTTTGGTTGGGGGGGGGGGGGGGGGGGGGCAATAGTGAAAACATGGGACGAAAATTTTCCAATTTCATCCATCAAATACAGTAAATGTATGGGACAATCTCCCGAGAAAGGGGGACCGCTCCCCCCCCCCCCTCCTCCCTGGCTACGCCCCTGCTAAGGGTTGGTTTTCACTAGTAACATAACCATAACCATAAGTATGAGGATCAAACTAACTATTTTCTTTAGTGCGGTTTTCACTACGACATAAGCGTAAGCATAAGGATCAAACTTACTATTTTCTATAGTGCGGTTTTAACTACGACATAAGCATAAGGATCAAACTAACTATTTTCTTTAGTGCGGTTTTCACTACGACATAAGCGTAAGCATAAGGATCAAACTAACTATTTTCTTTAGTGCGGTTTTCACTACGACATAAGCATAAGCATAAGGATCAAACTAACTATTTTCTTTAGTGCGGTTTTCACTACGACATAAGCGTAAGGATCAAACTAACTATTTTCTTTCATGCGGTTTTCACTACGACATAAGCGTAAGCATAAGGATCAAACTAACTATTTTCTTTCATGCGGTTTTCACTACGACATAAGCGTAAGCATAAGGATCAAACTAACTATTTTCTTTAGTGCGGTTTTCACTACGACATAAGCGTAAGCATAAGGATCAAACTAACTATTTTCTTTCATGCGGTTTTCACTACGACATAAGCGTAAGCATAAGGATCAAACTAACTATTTTCTTTAGTGCGGTTTTCACTACGACATAAGCATAAGGATCAAACTAACTATTTTCTTTAGTGCGGTTTTCACTACGACATAAGCATAAGGATCAAACTAACTATTTTCTTTAGTGCGGTTTTCACTACGACACAAGCATAAGCATAAGGATCAAACTAACTATTTTCTTTAGTGCGGATTTCACTACGACATAAGCATAAGCATAAGGATCAAACTAACTATTTTCTTTAGTGCGGATTTCAGTACGACATAAGCATAAGCATAAGGATCAAACTAACTATTTTCTTTAGTGCGGATTTCAGTACGACATAAGCATAAGCATAAGGATCAAACTATTTATTTTCTTTAGTGCGGATTTCACTACGACATAAGCGTATAAGCATAAGGATCAAAGGCTTCCGTTCTTCTATAACGAGCTAGAGTGTTTTATCGGCAGATAGAAACACGAGGCGAAATATACGATATATATATATATATATAAATTTTTATAGATAGTATACTTTTGTATTTTTATTTAGATTTGTATTTTAGCTTATATTTTAGAGGGCCACATGGTTATCAGTGTATTTTTACTACTGTCAAGTGTTTTTACCCTCTTTAAATAAAGCCTATTATTATTATTATTATTATTATTATTATTATTATTATTATTATTATTACTATGCTTATGCTTACGTCACTTATGTCGTACTGAAAACGAACCCTAAGGGATTCATACCAATTGTACGGGGATGCTCCGCCCAGACACTGGACCCTAGGCCCGGTTCACACGTCGTGTTTTTGCCGTGTCGAACCTAATAGCCCAGACACTGGACCCTAGGCCCGGTTCACACGTCGTGCTTTTGCCGTGTCGAACCTAATAGCCCAGACACTGGTCCCTAGGCCCGGTTCACACGTCGTGCTTTTGCCGTGTCGAACCTAATAGCCCAGACACTGGTCCCTAGGTCCGGTTCACACGTCGTGCTTTTGCCGTGTCGAACCTAATAGCCCAGACACTGGTCCCTAGGTCCGGTTCACACGTCGTGTTTTTGCCGTGTCGAACCTAATAGCCCAGACACTGGACCCTAGGCCCGGTTCACACGTCGTGTTTTTGCCGTGTCGAACCTAATAGCCCAGACACTGGTCCCTAGGCCCGGTTCACACGTCGTGTTTTTGCCGTGTCGAACCTAATAGCCCAGACACTGGTCCCTAGGCCCGGTTCACACGTCGTGTTTTTACCGTGTCGAACCTAATAGCCCAGACACTCGACCCTAGGCCCGGTTCACACGTCGTGCTTTTGCCGTGTCGAACCTAATAGCCCAGACACTGGTCCCTAGGCCCGGTTCACACGTCGTGCTTTTGCCGTGTCGAACCTAATAGCCCAGACACTGGTCCCTAGGTCCGGTTCACACGTCGTGTTTTTGCCGTGTCGAACCTAATAGCCCAGACACTGGACCCTAGGCCCGGTTCACACGTCGTGTTTTTGCCGTGTCGAACCTAATAGCCCAGACACTGGTCCCTAGGCCCGGTTCACACGTCGTGTTTTTGCCGTGTCGAACCTAATAGCCCAGACACTGGTCCCTAGGCCCGGTTCACACGTCGTGTTTTTACCGTGTCGAACCTAATAGCCCAGACACTGGACCCTAGGCCCGGTTCACACGTCGTGCTTTTGCCGTGTCGAACCAACACAGCGGTCAAACGGCGGCGCATGCGTAGTACGAGCTGAGCCCAGCGGCAAATTTGTATTGGAAGCTACGGGAAAGCTGGGAAACATTTAGTTTTTCGCAGTTTCTAAGAAAATGTCTGAATGTCTAAGATTGAAACTTATACACAACATTCTTTAGAGTATTCTTTAGGTCCTGTTGGTTTACACTCTCGTAATTTTGTTTACACTTTTTGCTGTGATGAGTTGAAGCTCACTCCACTCGTTGCCACCATTTCGATCGTAGATTCTAATGACAAAAGATTCAAGTCTCAAGCTAGGGAAGTTGATTTAAAGAAAACCGCAAGTTGGAATAGAAAATTCATAGTGTGAAAAAAGACGTAGCCGTCGAGAACCTGCTAATACGTTTAGCGAATCGCAAATCATGGCCCAATAGACTACTAGTACTACTTCATTGTGCAATCCGAAGACAACAAATCACTACAATGGTTGGAAGTATTTCCTTTCACAAGCATTCTGGTGAATAATAATGCTTTAGCTACCAGCATGTACAAGCTCGAGAAAGTATCATCTGAACTTTATGAAAAGTATCGAGGCATGGTTCAACAGAGAGTTTTCACATGTTCACTGAATGCTATCAGTAATAATTTTGCATTTTCATTGCTAAGGGAGCATTCATAATTTATCTAGAGGGGGCCTATGATGATTGCCTAATTTTTACCTTTTCATTTTTTGAAGCCCCCCTGATGATCTCAGGGGTTTTTTCCTGACCCCCCCTCAAGAGATGTCAATTAATCAAAGAAAAATATCATAGCCCACCCCCACAGCACATATACATGTCAAACCCACCCTTAGCCATATCAAAGTCTTGTGATAGTTACTGATCCTGAAGATTGCTATTAATCTTATCTATTTATCTTAAATCTTAAAATAGGTTCGTATAGGCCCGGTTCACACGTCGTGTTTTTGCCGTGTCGAACCTAATAGCCCAGACACTGGTCCCTAGGCCCGGTTCACACGTCGTGTTTTTGCCGTGTCGAACCTAATAGCCCAGACACTGGTCCCTAGGCCCGGTTCACACGTCGTGCTTTTGCCGTGTCGAACCTAATAGTCTATTTGGGTCGACCCAAATGCATTAGATTGTCAAGCCTAATCCATAACACCTTCATTTTTTTTTAAGTTTTTCATCACCGAAAACTCGGGCCTCGGGAAATTTAATCCCTAATTTCCCTCGGTGCCATGTTATTACTTATAATAATATTAGGCCATTTCTTATAATTCTTGTAAAAATGCATGTGTTTTAAAAATACGTGTTAAAAGGCCCAAAACATAGCGCAATATTGAAACCCTTTTCTATAATGTAACACAAAAATCTAACTTTTTTTAAACAGAATCTAGTTATTTGCTACCTTTTTAGGGAAGTGGTCAAAACATCTGGCGCGGGTTGTTCAAAGGTGGATTAAATTTAAACCAGGTTTAGTTCTGAACAAAACCATCGAGTCACCATGGTAATTAATCCTGGATTAGTGCTAAACCACTTTCGAGCAACCGGACCCTGAATATCTCGTAAAATAATAAATGAATACACAAGATTTTGCCCAGCAAAGTCTTCCTTATAGCGAGAGCAACACATTCATGCAATAAAATCCAACATCCCTTATATAGTGAAATGCGCAAAATCGCTTCCCTTTATATAATTTGGCACATCGGGTGTTCGTCTCATAATTCATAGAGATTCATAAAGATCAAAGCACAATAGCCGCATAGAGACCGCACAAGCTCTTCTCTTGATGGATTGCCGTTCAGATTTAATACGGGTGCTCAGACACAGCCGACATAATAATATCTTAGGCTGCGATTACACAGGTGTCGTGTTCTCGTCACCACACAGGCTACCCATGGCGTGTTTGGGCGTTCTTATCCAATACTTTTCATTTTCTGGTTATGAGGTCATAATTATAATGCGAGCTCTATTGTTCTACTGAAACATCTAGATAAACTTTTTTGAACACGCGAGACAACTAGTTTTCTGGCTGTACTGACAAATCTTATACTTCAAGTAAAGGTATTAGGCCTCAATTTGTATCAGGCAACACGCATAGATGGCGAGATAGAACGAAATGCAGGTGCTTTGGGCGCCGTGAAGGAAACAATACTCGATAAGGCCTGACTACAAATCCAACGAGATCCTCTCATTTACTTTCTGGCACAACGAAGTCATGTTTCTTGTTCAAATAAAGATAAATGTGTAGTATTCACAAGGAATGAATAAAAATAATCGTCCGAAGGTTTGTTGAATAAGCTTTCGAGCGGATGGAATTGGATTGCGAAATGGTAGTTTTGATTTCTTACCTGAACAAACTTGGAAAGCGAAAGCTAGTAAATCTTATGTAAAGATGCCTATATAATGCAAGGTTCAGTTTGTTTTTCTTTCTAAGACTAAATAATAGTATAATATAGGAGTTTGAGTTGTTTATGTAGTCACTGGTCCTTATTTTATAACATTTTGTTGTAACAAGTGTGACACAGCCCCTTAAATGATGCGGATACAATATTCATTTTGACAAAACGTTAGTGAATAATTTGTTAAGAATAACTAGTGTGACAGGCTGAAATTCATTTTTTAATTGCTTCCATTTGCTAGACGACTATTTTTCCCAAGTCTTTAGAAAATTCTTTATTCAACATTTTGTAACGTATGCAATTTCTGTACTTCGTTTCTGTCGGAACTGGATTCAGTTATGAATCCAACTTCTTTCCGTATTTACATGATTTTATTTATCAGGAAGCGAGAACTGAATTGAGGTGGAAAAATGCACTTAATGTTTTAGGAAATAAGAAAAAGACGAAAAACCCTGCATTCCTGTCTGCGACTCGAACTTCATTATCGAACCACCTTCGGTGCCTCATATAGTTTTTTTTTAAATCGAGATAGCGATGAATAAAATAAATAAAGTTTACAAATTTAAAAATTATACACTATGCTTTCAATTAGCGTTTGCTTTTACTGTAGTTCTAGCTACCCTCCCGGAAATGGGAGGCTAAGGTTATTGGAAGATAGCGTGCAGCCCCTCCCTCCCCTCCTGGATGTACAAACAAAGTGAGCTCATAGCGCGGCCGAACTTGCCTGTGTGGTATGCTTATATCTCATTATGGATGTAGTATCGTAACCGGTGGGTGATCATTGCAACATTGTTGCTCGCAGTGAGAAGTTTAATTGAGGGATACTACTTAGCATCGGTGACTCTGAGTTTAGTGTGTGGTTTGTACAGCATCAAGCCTGCGGCTTTGTCTTGCGACGGCTGCAGAGAGGCTGTCCGCTTCATTTGTTTTTTGTGTAACATTGAAACAGAGCTCGAGTCAGAAAGAATTTATGTGGACTTTAAGTTGCAATGTCTTTGTCTAGCTCAAACGACGGTCGGCCGTTAAACCAGCCTAATGACGCCGAGAACTACAAAGATACTAACGATGTGGATGTTACTCTTAAGCCAAGGACAGGCAGTGCAAGTTTGTCCAAGTCATGCCGTCGACATAGACTAAAGATTCTCTACGCCGTCATTTTGGTTCTAGTTCTTCTGTGTTGCATCTTTTTTGGTTTATTCATACACGAGAAACTAAAGTCCAAACCGGAGGTCTGTGATGATGATATTTGCATTTATGCCAGTGCAGGTAGAGTATTTTTAATGGAATGTTCTAACTGTTTTTATCTTAAAATCAATGCTCAATTTTAAGTTTCACTGTTGATCACGACATAGTTCGTCGTCACTTTTTCCGGGCCGATGAATAACGCGCGGACAGAAAACTTATCAGTAATATCTTTTAATGTACAATACTCCCCCAGGGATGAATTTGTGGTGAAGCAGTGAACTATTTTAATACCCCACAGATTTGCTTTTTCTAGTTTGGGCTTGGAAGTCAAACTTTAGGAATGTTTGTAAGCTTTATTATCGTGCTGTGATCTATCGGGTCTTAATGCTCGCTTAAATTTATTCAGTTTTAACGTTTTGTGCAAGTTCACCGAGGCGCGTTGGCCGCTGACCCCAGCCAATCATTACACCGCCGATTAATGCTCTCCCAGAGTCAATCCTATTTATCTTTTTTTAGACAAATACCATCTAACTGTAATGTAGGGTGTTCATTTCATAAAACTCTTCTTTTTCCACTTAAATTCCACAAGTATATTTACCGCTGTTTGCAGAAACGATTAGCGACCATGCAAACTCAGCTAATGTACAATCGCTTTGTTTGATGTAAAAACGAATTCTCAAAAACAGGTTGGAAATATTCCGTTCTGATTTAATTGAATTTCCCAGGTGTTGCTTGCTCACGCCAGTAATTTGTCTAGGTGTAAATTCTTCATCGGATCCCCAATGGCGCCCATGCATGTTTTATGTTACTACAGACCACAGCGTTAAATGATTCATCGAGAAAGAAGATTTCGGTCTCTCCGTTTATTCAACGATGCATTGCAAAATAAGCTTATGGCATTTGCGGCTGTGGCAAGCCTTGATTACACTTCGTATCAGTTTGTTATCCAACTCATGCCTCCTTTACGTTGTATCCAATTATTATTTTTCATTCAAAAGTAATTAAGCACAACTTAATTATTGGTGCACCGTAGCTGTGTTGTTTAATTTGCCTTCAAGTGATTCCGCTCCCTCTAATTTTATCACACTTTCAAGCTATTATTCTAACTGGTTTACGCGTTCTGTCAAAACATTTTAAGGGTTTCACGTGAGACAGCCCGACCTTTGGGGACAAAAGACAACAGAGAAAATCGCTTTTCTGAACAATTCATCCTTATCGGAAAGCATTGCTTATTTTCGTAGACAACGCCTTTGTTGAGAATCAATAAATTCACTTAGGCCACGTTTTATTCTTTTTTATCGTACACAAGCTCTTAAACAACATTTATTTCATAGCCCGTTGTGTGCATGCAGTAAAAATACAAATAAGCTGTTTTTATCGCAGCATTTAGCTTTCCTGTATCAATGCCCTACGTCTTAATCTCATGGGAAAAAGAGTATTACAAAAGTGCCCTCTCGATATAAGATTAATCCTGCTCTCCTTTGCATCACCGCTCGTATTAAACAATCAAAAGGTTATATAAGCAGCTTAGCTCAAACGGTTTTAATTGCTTTACTTTTTGGCATAACAATTTGTGTTTACCATTTAGCCATCTGTATGGAGAGTCTGCTTTGCCTGTGTCCTGCGGTTTTTGTCTCTGAAGCATGCGCGTACAAAATGGGACAACTCTCCGGCACTAGATATCCCTAATCGCTATACCTGAAAGCGAGGCAATGTGCCAGTCCAAGATGTAGCCGTAGAAATTGCGAGGATGCGATAATACGATTAGGACGCGTTCTCCTTCATCGAACCCAATGACAGTGCTAAGTGTAGACCCCCTTGAAGGAAGACCCCCGGGACTTGACCTCAATATTAACCTCAATATCAAAACCACACAGCTGATCTTACCTCACGGCGAGCAAGAGATTGTTTGTTAAAAGGAAACGTTCCTAGTTTCCTCTAGCCTGTTTTGACGCGCGGGATTCCTGTGCCCGCGACACAGGAATCCCGCGTGCTCAAAAATAAAATATCCGAAAAACCCACTGGAGAGCCGGCGAGCAGCAGGCTAAGTTTCCTCGGGCCAGAGCTACCCGAATTTTCGTAGTAAAGGAAGCAAAAACTAGATTTAATCGTACTAGTGAAACACAATTTACATTTGATACAAGGCAATGTTTTCTGAGGAGATGATAAAGGTTTTATGCTCAATTACAATATTTTTACAATCTGTTTGGAATGCTTGGCGATGCAGCAAATATTTGGCTAATTTGAGAGAAAAAAAATCAGCTGGATTTGACCTTTTACCAACTCTCCCCGGTCTATACGGAGCGTTGTTCGGCCGTTGACGTCATATCGAGCATACATCCGCACGTCACATTGACGAAGAGCTCAGGATAGAGCCCGAAAGCTTTGTACTTTTTAAAATATCTCAGGTTGGTGAAACCAATAATACTCTACTTTATCTGCCTTGTACCCAGGCACGTTCTTGCGATTTTCGAGGCGAGAGCGACTGGGAGCGAGCTAGTGCGAAAGGCATCATGGGAAGGGTTGAGCATTCCCGTGGTCATTTGCGACAGCGCCCGAGCCTGCCCATGATGCATTGCGCGCCTCGAGGTTTTACCTTTAGCGGATCGCCGCGGGTTTTTGTCCTTTTTGACACACTTAAGACGCCTGGCCAGTTTCTTTATTATCATGTTCCAACCAAAGGATTTACATTTACTTATTTCAGGTTTGTTAAAATCGATGAACCAGAGCGTAGATCCTTGTGATGATTTCTATGAGTACGCGTGCGGCGGATGGAAGAAGGCGAACCCAATTCCGGACAGTCGCGCCAGTTGGAGTCAGTTTCGGATGCTGTACAAGCGGAACGAAGAGTTGATGAGGATGCTTATCAACAGTAAGGACATCCGAAGTAAATATGTCAAGGTAGGTGATCTTTCTGTGGACTTATAGGTACTCAAAATCACTCGCCCTCAATAAAGACCCTGTCTCCGAATGGCGTGACATAAAACTCTATGCTAATGAGGTAACGGTAAAAGTAGTGTACTCAATCCGTTTGAATCTCACGCAATGTCGATCCATCCTTTGGTCTAAAACTGGTTTAGGTGATATGTAGTTATAGAACAGCAAACTAATGGTGTTATTTTGAAACTTTCGTTCCGTATTAGATCAACAAAACAAACAGGTTTTTGCACTTAGAGCGGATTTCACATGACTGTCGTGAAAGCAATTGCAATTGAGCAATCACTAGCCAATCAGAAACAAGAGTAATTACAACTTACTGCTGAATGGTTTCCAGCCCAGCCAATCAGGAGCCGAACCAATTCCTTGCTTGTAATTAGTTCGCAATTTGATTGGTTGATAGAAATAGAGCGGATTTCACATGACCGTCGTGTTTGCAATTAGTTTGCTTTCTCATTGGCTGCTTATTTCTATCAACCAATCAAATTGCGAACTAATTACAAGCAAGGAATTGGTTCGGCTCCTGATTGGCTGGGCTGGAAACCATTCAGTAGTAAGTTGTAATTACTCTTGTTTCTGATTGGCTAGTGATTGCACAATTGCGTTTACTTTCACGACGGTCATCTGAAATCTGCTCTAAGCAGCCAATGAGAAAGCAAACTAATTGCAAACACGACGGTCATGTGAAATCCGCTCTAGTCGCCAGTTGGCGGCAAAGTAAAAGTTAATTTCCAGCCCTGACTTTTGTTTTCTTGTTGTGTCGTTCTAGAACGAAGCCCTAAATAAAGTGTTCTCATACTACGATGCTTGTATGGATACTGACACCATAGAAAAGCTCGGCAATAAACCCTTGATAGACCTCATCAACCAGTTCGGCTCGTGGAATGTCACAGATAAAAACTGGAAAGTGTCCAATTGGAACTTCATGGACGTGTTCACGCGCATACAGAAATACCTCTCTATAGCGCCGCTGTTCAATATGTTTGTAGGGACAGATCTGAAGGATTCCACCAAGACTACCATAGTGGTAAGACGTCACAAGTCTTTCGGGACTCGGGTCTTGGACCCTCTCGCCATTGAACTGTATGTGTTAATTTTGCTACTCTAGGTAATCTAGGGGGATCCTTTGTTTACAGTCTCAACTCATTTGCATAAGCAGGGTCTAGATTTCGAATGTTTGAAGGAGCTTGAAAATAACCAGCACTGCATATCAATAGCAGACAACAAAATTAGGCCTACTCAGAAAATTTGAAGGTTATACTTTCAGCTGCAAGGGCGCAGTTAAATGTTCATTTCAGAGAGAAAATGTGGGCTAATGAGCCATTTGTCGCCCAACAATACACTCATGTTTAAAAACCTGCGTAGAGCCTCCAAAACGTTATGCAAACGTCAATACATTCTTGGGAATAGCAATTGTTTTATCTCGACTATTCAAAGAGTGTTCTTGCAAAAGCCTTGAATTTCTTGGGTGACAAGAGGCTCATTAGGCCACATGTTTCTGTACATTGAATTTCTCACAATGCGCTCATAATTCGAATGACAAACGTAAAACTTTATAGCGGAGCACCTTAGCGGCCGAAGGCCGCAGAGCGAAGCACCATAGGTATCGCAGGAAGAATGCAATTGCTCAAAGTAGAACTCAGATATACGATCGACTTCATTTTTCATGGTTCAGCGGTATTCCCATTTTGGCATCGCGGGCGCGTCCGTGCGTGTCTGCGTGCCCCACCACAAGTAAACCAAGACCCTTCTCAGTTTATTAAAATCATATGATGAAGCTCAGACAACCAAACTAAGGACAACCTTTTTGTCTTATTAACACAGAAAAATATGTAACAGGGAGCTCCACTTTTAGCCAGTGGCTAAATCTATATATTAATTACGCTTCATTCGCCAGGCGCTATTCAAATTCAGAACATTTCTTTTTGTAGCTCCGTTACGCTTGCTGATTTTCACGATTGCTTTAAATATGTAAACATTGACGTCACTAGATATCCGCCCAACGCAAATAAATGCAAAGAGTCCCTATATCCAGAGACCGGACGTTGTGTGCACAGTCAAACTCACAGGGGCGAGAAAAAATGCGAGCAACGAGTAAAATGTCCGACAGTACAGTAAAAATCCGCATAAAAGAACAGGTGTTTTTGGGATTCAGGCTGATTTTGTTCTTATACATTGGGGTGTTTTCTGCAAAATCAGCCTGAAAATGTTCTTAAAGTGTTCTTAAAATTGTTTTTTAACATCAAATACTGCATACTACCAACAGTCAAATAAAGAATATGATTGGCAGAAAATTAAGCTACATGGGTAAATGCACCCTGGAAATCCGCATACGGTACCTGCTGTAGAATTTTGTGTGCAATGTTCTATTGATCTACTGTACTGTACCACAGTAGGTTACTGTACTCAAATCTAACTGGCAGCCATTTTTATACAGGAACAATTTTTCATTTTTCAGGCTGAATGTGTTCTTATGTACCTTTTTGGCCAAATTTCAGCCTGAGTGTTCTTAGTCCACTTGCTCTTTTATGCGGGTTTTTACTGTATTGCATAAAAAAACATCATTTTCTACACGCATCTGGAATCATTGCCCTAACAAGAGTTGTTTTGTACTTGTTTCCAGTTCGATCAGTCAGGCATTATGATAAGCAGAGAAGCCTACCTTTACAATACAACCTACCATGCAAAGGTAAGCAAGAATGATGAGAAAGTTGCTACGCAACGTTGGAATTTTGTCAAGACTTCGCGACAACCCTTCAAAGTTGTTGATGAAAAGTTGCAAACGAGGAGAAGAAGAGATCTTGTCGAGGTTCTTCTTCCTTTCTTTTCTTTTTTCAATGAGGCCTCGCGGAGAAAATCTATAGCTACGACTGCAAAGAGCATTTGCAAAGTGTGGGAATAAATTATTTTGAAATCGCGAAGAACTGACTTTGTAAAACCTCATACGAACAAAGTAGAAACTATGGCAAGCCACATTTTTTGCAATAATTGTATTTGCTCTCAAACTGTAATTTTTTTCTAATTTTGATTATGCTCTTTCAAGCTGTGTTGATGGTTTTCTTCCGTGGTCTCCTTTGGAAAGAAAACCCTCAACTTTAAAGGGGCTCTGTCACTATTTTTGAATAAATTTATAAATACAGCTCTAAATTTGTATGTAATAATCTCCAAATCACTTATAACACTTGATATTAGCCTAATAAGCAATGTAGGTAGGTTTTATAGGCAAGACTGCCGTTTTTCAAACAAATTCTGATGTAACTTTAAACTTTGAAAGCTGTTCATCCCAACAGCATTTCAAAAACCCAGTGTTGCTGGGTTTAGGCATTGAAAGATCGTCTACGTCTTTCCCGGGGTTCTGGGACAGTTTACTGTGATGATCTGCTGTCTTCTAGATCCGCAAGGCGTACAGGAAAGTCATGGTTCAACTGATGGAGAAACTCGGAGCTGGGGCTCAAGCTGAACAGAGAATGGAAGAAGTCTACAACTTTGAGGAGCAATTAGCAAAGGTAAGAAAGATTTGGAAAACATTGCGGTTTCTTGCTGCAGTGTTTCGAAGTTTCGATATTACTTTCGCCAAAGTATACACCTATTTCAGAAAAAGTTGCATCGTTACAAGTTTCTGTTGTAGCCCGCAGTGCGTCATGGGCGAAACTAAGAAGAAATTCCCTTGCTAAATCAATACAAAATTTCTTCCCAGCGATGTATTGTAGAATCAATTGGCATTAACAGGTTGTTAAGTATGGCTATTTAACCTAAACAACAGTCACCATGATTCTGTTTTTGTATATCTATTTGCTCCCATGACGCATCGCGGCCGCTATAATAGACAGTTGTGACGGTGCAACCTTCACCAAAATAGGTGTATATGGAACAGATTTATTAAGTATTCGCCATACATGTTGGACACCATTTGTTGCTGATTGTTAGTCAACTCGCGCGAATCAGTGTGTCACAAATCTTATATTTATCAACTTGTCTTGTAGAACATGATTCCCAAAGAACAGAGGCGTGACAGCGAAAAGATTTATAAGAAGATAACACTAGCCAAACTCATTACAGAAGTTGGGAATACCGTAAGTTATAAAACAAAAACGTCGTTGATATTCACATGCTACTAAGTGATAGTCACAGGTATGAATTCCTTAATCACTGACGAGTAATCTTCTTTTATATGCGCGCCTTCCCGCGACCTTCTTCAATAACGACCTTGACCTTCGACGACCTTGACCTTGATGACCTTGGCAATGACTACCTTGACCTTGACCTTGACACATGAACTCGCGTATTACTCCACCGTTGCTTCCCTTCGGCCTTGGTTGTGCGCGTGTTTATAACACGAATCGATGGTCCTTCTGACATGACTATGTATATGTGAACACGTACCTCACTTGAACTGTCGTTACATGACGGCTACCTGAACCAGGTCCCTTATTACGACCACCAAAATTGCGCGAAACAAAGTAATCCAGCTGCTTTTCCGCTTGATGACCAGGTAGGTAAATTTAACAAATGTCCTCTGTTTTTCCGTGGTATGTCCTCTTATATACCACGGAATTACGTAACGAAGTGGTCAAAACGCACTGCGCAGTGCGTTTTGACCACTTCGTTACGTAATTCCGTGGTATATAAGAGGACATACCACGGAAAAACAGAGGACATTTGTTTTATACCACAACAAAAAGGCAAAAATAAATACAAAAACAGCGCGCGCGCTCGGCCAAACGGTGTTTTCGTTGGTTCTTTTTAGCGCGCGCGCTGATGATGGCGCGTTCCGTGGTATGTCCTCTTATGTACCCACGGCTAAGAGCCAATCAGAATTCGAGAAACGCGCGCGTTGTGGTATAAACACTAACGCATAACAGGTAAAAACACGAATAGTGTTGATGATTTGAAGGTGAGGTGTTGCTTTTGTTTATGATGATGGTTTTAGATATAAATGTTGGAGGCCGGTTCCCAAGACTTGCAGCTTGTAAGCTGGATTACGCTGGATCCCATCGCCTCTGGTAAAGCGGCCATAAGCACGTCCTCCGTGATAGATAGATAGATAATTCGTTTATTAAATAGTACCTCTCGCAGTGTAGAACACTGAATTATAGGTAATATATGACGACAGTAATTATACATAATTAAGATAATAAGCAAAGTAGCTCGTAGTGAATTTCCCAAAACGGTCCGTATTTGTACGTTTGATGGTAGTTTTTGTAGTATTTCTCAAGTTGTATGGGTTGTTCTTATATTCCAAGCGGCTTCTAACTAAACAGTACAATGGATTCGCTGGTGTTAATGATTCTATGAAATGGCTGCACGCTTCATCGCGCCTATTAGCTAGCGTGGCGATATTGGCGGCAGAGAGAGCCTCTGAATACGCTAGGTCTGGAAAGACCATGGCCAACGCGCGTTTCTGTACCTTTTCTATAGCATGCGATAGATACTGGGGCAGATTGGCATACGCAGGAGTAGCATACTCCAGAAGAGGTCGGATGAGCGTGCAGTACACCTTCACCAAATCTGTTTTCGAGACACCTGAGCGCTTTAGCGTTCTAAGAGCATACATTCTTCGGTTGGCTTTCTTGATTATATAGTCCGTCTGCTCCCCCCAAGACAAGTCGTTTGATATATATATACCCAGGAATTTGAACGACTTGACGCATTCAATTACTGCACCGCCGATGGAAAGGGGGGGACAGACGAAACTGTTATACTTCAAGAAATCCACCGCCATTGTTTTGCATTTTTTCGGATTTAAGCGCATGTTGTTCCGTGAAGCAAAGCATTGAATATCGTTGACAATACTATCCAATATGGAGGGGGAGTTGCGAGGCACTATCTCCATAACTGTAAGATCGTCTACATATTTTACTCTGGGACCCCACCCCTTTACCAAGTCGTTGACCATAATTGCAAATAAGATGGGGCTGAGCTTGGTCCCTTGAGGGATGCCACCATTAAGGGGCAAAAGTGGGGATGTTGAAAGCGCGATCTTGATGCACTGGGACCTATCTAGCAGAAATGCAGCGACCCATCTCAGTAAACATGGGTGTACGTTATAGGACTTAAGCTTGTTTAGTAAGATGTTATGGTCTATAAGGTCAAAAGCCTTGCGGAAATCTGCGAAAAATAATCTGACCCAGCAGTTGCCGTTGTCAAGTGCCTCAAGCGTGAGGTGAAGGAGATAGCTAATTGCATGACAGGTTGATTTGCCAGCAACAGCAAACTGCTTTGGGTCGAGATCGCACAGTATATCAGGTAACATTCTCACTAGCGTGAATCCTTCCATCAGTTTTGCCGTCTGGCAGGTGAGAGAGACGGGCCGGATGTCATCTTCTATGGTCTTGGCAGGGGTCTGTTTAGGTAGTGGACGGCCAATCGCACTCTTGAGCAGGTTCTTTAAGGTCCCTATGAACGGAGTAGGGTAGTGAAGGCGAGATGGGACCTCGGTTTATTGGCTCCGAAAGATGTGATTGACGCAGTAGAACAAAGTTCAATTCACAATATGAATCAGTTTCGACCCGAACCCGAACACAAATATTGCTCTGTCACGGCCAGGAGTCGATTCGTACTACCGCGGAGAGAGGCCAGCGCCATAACCACGGCGAATTTCTGCAGAAACCCACCCACGGGAAAAGCTGAATTTCCCAAACCACACGCATGGGAAGTGTTCGGAATTCACATGGATAGCCACGGGAAATCCGAACACTTCCCATTCTTCTACGATGGGAAATTCAGGTTTTCCCATGGATGGGTTTATGCAGAAATTCCCTGTGAACGCTGAGGCAACCGTGATTCCCAAACGATGGTACAGGTAGTGGCGATGAAAAAGATGATGCTGATGATGATGATGATGATGATGACGATACTGGCAGTGGTGGTTGAAGTGGTGATGAAATTTGAGAACTTAAGCAAACATGATTCTGGACGACAGACGGCCGTAACCGACCGGAAGTTCAACATTCTCCTTATAAGTAAGGTTTTACTTCAACCGAATATGACCAAAAATATTTGCTTTATCACGTGGACTTATTTCACACACTTGTCAGTGTTAGGATTCTCTAAAGCCCGGTGCACACTAGCAACACAATGACGTTATGTTGCAACGAAAAAAGCATCGGAAAATAATTGAAATCAGTATTTTCCATGGATCATCATTAGATTACTTCACCAAAGCAATCTTATGTTATTTTTTGTCGACTTGAACGTTTGGAAACCACTAAATGTTGTTCGCGTGATATTTTTCTTATGTCGTTATGTCGCAAGTGTGCACACGAAAAGATTTCCGGTTGCCATCCGTCGTCCAGAAACGTCTTTGCTTTTACGACGACGACGATGGCAAATGTGATGATGATGATAATGATGATGGTGTGAATGATGAAGGATCGACTATTAGGCTCATAAGGACAACAATCGTTCATCCTGTCACATCTCTGGTCTAATGCCAGGTGTGCTCTTCCTTCCACAGCTCAATTTGACGCAGTTTCTTGACATCATGTTCAATGAGACAAAGTCAAAGATCACCCCTGATGAGCAAGTGGTTGTCTATGCCTTGGATTACATGAAAAACGTCTCAAGAATCTTCGCAAATACTGATAAAAGGTATAAGACACTTACTCACCCTCAAACACACCTAATATCTCTTTTCAGTCGTCCTGAAATTACGCCTCATCTCGGACATCTTTAGTATTGTTTGTTTCTCCTCTATAACCAGAAATAATATATAGTTTATTCAAACGTATTGCAGTTTCACAACTGAATTGCATGCTGAGTGCGCACATACTCATTACTTTATTTCTAAGTATTTAGAAATCTAATGTAAAAAAACGTCAAAATGCTATCTGCCTCTGCTCTTTGCAGGTAATCTTTTTCTATCTTGTTGTTGTTGTTTTTTACTTGATATTCATTGACATCTTGGCTCTGTCTGTGATCTTCCCTGGCAATCCGCTCAAATGTCCAGGCGTTATTGCGCACAGTGTACTACAAAGGGTGATCCTTTGACTCGACGCGCGATAAAGAAATCCTAACATGGCATTTCCCAAGCGCACGAAAATAATCCAGGTGAAACATTTTTACGATCACTTGGAGGAAACTATTTTGATTAATCATTTGATTCTTATCGCAAAATACCACATTTTTCAGTGTAAGAGGAAGAACGTGTTGCCTCATAAAAACGTATTTTTAAAAAGAGTCAAAGCAATCTTCAAAATTGAAAAATGCATAGCAACTGAGAAAGGCAAACTGCTGTTTCATTATAGCAAATGGACCCCACTGCTTCCTTCTGTCCTATCTTATTAGATGATGAACATAATTTGTATTATTCTAGTCTACCTCTTTCTTTCTTTTCCCTCTCCCCCCCCTAGTTGGTCTGTTAACTAATTATGCCAAAAATGTAATAAAAAAATGTTATTTTTCAAACTAATAGAGCAGATTTCGTATGACTGTGAAAAGTACCGCCACAAAGCTGTTCCGCGCCGCGACCGTGACCGTACCGCGACTACGCGATTTCATTGGCGATTTCATTCCATTTACAGCAGGCCAGGTTCCGTACCGCCACCGCGACAGTGCCGCACCGCGGCACTTTTCACAGTCATACGAAATCTGTACTATTTAATACAAGTGTTTAATAAAAAAAAAGGCGAAACATCAAAAACGATTCTGATATCTATCGTTTCTCAGAATAATTGCTAACTACATGATGTGGCATGTGGTGTGGTGGTTTGCCCCGTCACTATCCAAGGAATACAGAGAACTGATCTATCAATACCGTGAGTCCATAACCGGCACTCGAGGGGAGGATCCACGCTGGCAGGACTGTACTAACGGCGTCAGCGGAACTTTCGGCATGGCTGTCGGACTGCTCTTTGTCGACAAGACGTTTGAAGGAGAGAGTAAAGAGTCGGTGAGTTGAAGTCTGAGAAAAACGTTGGAGTTTTCCTTTGCGTAGACAGGGATGTGAGACAAATGGAGTCGCAACTGCATAAATTATAAACGACTTGAATGTTTCGGTGGTCGTTGCTTCGGGCAATTGTGGCTAAATTTCGCCACAATACAATGTAATCCCTTCATCCTATTCATATGTCTAGTTTCCAGACTTGAGTCTGGAATATTTGAGATCGATCTTTGAAGTCATGAAACCGGCGGCAGGGGTTGCGACTCGCGTTTTTCACGCGGTCATAGCATTGTAAAGCCGCCTCAGTGACGCGGTCATGGTACGCTTGCGGCACTACCGCGGCCATAACACGGTACGGTCGCGAACGTGACACGATCATGTTACGGCTTTGACGCGGTCATTGTGGTTTCACGCCACGGTCATGAGGCGGCACGGTTCTGAAACTGGTCGCCGCACTGGCGCCTGGACGGCCTTGCGGAAGCTGCTATTGATGTAAAATAAAAGTAGTTGTCTCGTTACTGTTTTGTAGGCCGAACAAATGATTCACGACATCCGAAACGTTTTTATTAACAACCTGAAAGATCTGGACTGGATGGATGACGTAACCAAGGCAAGGGCACGCGAAAAGGTAACGGCGACTGCTTTCTTGTGACACAAGGGCACATGAAATGGTAACAGCGAGCGCTTTCATTGTCTCTTCAATGACCAACACACAAAATTTTGTAAACTTTAGAAGAGAATCAGTTGCGTTAAGGACTCTTTAAATTGAGTAAACACGCCAACTAAAGACCGCAAGAAGTAATTTTCCGTAAGTTTTAGAGCAGATAAATTGACTTTTTCTTGCTGGCGCACAACTTTCTCCAAGCTTATGCCATTTTCTCCATATTTGCGAAAGAGTAATGACTTTTTGAAAAACACAAGAAAACATACAAGTAAAAGCAAATGGAGGGAGATTCCATTCAATAAGATTGTCGAATTGAAATCAAAAGTTAGAGTTCCAAGAATTCCGTAGTAATGCTTTCCAAGTGAATGGAAATTAACAGTTAGAGTTCGAAGAATTCCGTAGTAAAGCTTTCCAAGTAAAAACAACGTATTGTTTTATTTTTGTTTCAAGGCTGAGAGTATCCGCGAAAACATCGGCTATCCTAACTATATCACCAACAGCACAGCCCTGGCCATGGATTACAAAGGGGTAGGCGTAAAATGTGACACGGGGAATTCTCTAGTTGCGACAAATAGACATCTCGGGGAACACCAGTCGCCAGTGGTGACTAATTTTCATTTGGTCGCCAGTGGAGTCACCAGTGGTGACCAATTTTCATTTGGTTGCCAGTGGTGACTAATTTTCATTTGGTCGCCAGTGGAATCGCCAGTGGTGACTAATTTTCATTTGGTCGCCAGTGGAGTCGCCAGTGGTGACTAATTTTCATTTGGTCGCCAGTGGAATCGCCGGTGATGACTAATTTTCATTTGGTCGCCAGTGGAATCGCCAGTGGTGACTAATTCTCATTTGGTCGCCAGTGGAATCGCCGGTGATGACTAATTTTCATTTGGTCGCCAGTGGAATCGCCAGTGGTGACTAATTTTCATTTGGTCGCCAGTGGAATCGCCAGTGGTGACTAATTTTCATTTGGTCGCCAGTGGAGTCGCCAGTGGTGACTAATTTTCATTTGGTCGCCAGTGGAATCGCCAGTGGTGACTAATTCTCATTTGGTCGCTAGTGGAATCGCCAGTGGTGACTAATTTTCCTTTGGTCGCCTGTGGAGCCGCCAGTGGTGACTAATTTTCATTTGGTCGCCAGTGGAATCGCCAGTGGTGACTAATTTTCATTTGGTCGCCAGTGGAATCGCCGGTGATGACTAATTTTCATTTGGTCGCCAGTGGAATCGCCAGTGGTGACTAATTTTCCTTTGGTCGCCTGTGGAGCCGCCAGTGGTGACTAATTTTCATTTGGTCGCCAGTGGAATCGCAAGTGGTGACTAATTTTCATTTGGTCGCCAATGGAGTCACCAGTGGTGACTAATTCTCATTTGGTCGCCAGTGGAATCGCCAGTGGTGACTAATTTTCATTTGGTCGCCAGTGGAATCGCCGGTGATGACTAATTTTCATTTGGTCGCCAGTGGAGTCGCCAGTGATGACTAATTTTCATTCGGTCGCCAGTGGAATCGCCAGTGGTGACTAATTTTCATTTGGTCGCCAGTGGAATCGCCGGTGATGACTAATTTTCATTTGGTCGCCAGTGGAATCGCCAGTGGTGACTAATTTTCATTCGGTCGCCAGTGGAATCGCCAGTGGTGACTAATTTTCATTTGGTCGCCTGTGAAGCCGCCAGTGGTGACTAATTTTCATTTGGTCGCCAGTGGAATCGCCGGTGATGACTAATTTTCATTTGGTCGCCAGTGGAGTCGCCAGTGGTGACTAATTTTCATTTGGTCGCCAGTGGAGTCGCCAGTGGTGACTAATTTTCATTTGGTCGCCTGTGAAGCCGCCAGTGGTGACTAATTTTCATTTGGTCGCCAGTGGAGTCGCCAGTGGTGACTAATTTTCATTTGGTCGCCTGTGGAGCCGCCAGTGGTGACTAATTTTCATTTGGTCGCCAGTGGAGTCGCCAGTGGTGACTAATTTTCATTTGCTCGCTAGTGGAATCGCCAGTGGTGACTAATTTTCATTTGGTCACCAGTGGTGACTAATTTTCCTTTGGTCGCCTGTGGAGCCGCCAGTGGTGACTAATTCTCATTTGGTCGCCAGTGGAGTCGCCAATGTCCCCAGTGTGCTTATCATACAGAACCCGCAATGGTCGCCAAGTTCACAAATAAAATGTAAAAGTTCAAGAAGTTCCCAATAAGCTTATCAAACAGGGCCATACAATTTGCCTTTTTATCTTGTCACCAAGTGTCGACTCATGTTCATAAAAGTGAAGAAAGTTGATCGGGTTGACCGGGCCACGTGACCTCAAGTGCAAAAGGCATATTCTCCTTTGATTGTGTTTTAGTTATATGTGAACAGATCAGCATACTTTTGGAACATCTATAACAAGAGAAGCTACTTCAACCTGAAGAACTATCTAGAACTTGGCAAGCCTGTGGATAAATTCAAGTACGTAGATGGTGATGTGGAGACTGCGGCCAAAACATCCTCGCGCGCATGGGGCCTCCCCTCCCCTCTTTCCCCTGGGGGGAGGTGAGGAGAGGACTTTGGCGCGCTAGGATACAGCCAAACCAGTTCAACATGACCATTCAACACTTCTTTGTTCTTCTAAAATTCATGACTTATTCATAAGTTCCGTCACCAATGGATGAACCCGATATATGTCACGTACATTTTCTATAAATCCCGATAAAGACACTACATACGGGGTACCGTGTTTATAACTACGATAGAGACACTCATGTTTAATAAATGACTATCTATATCGCAGATATAGACACGTTATCCCGGATGAAGCGTCTAAATTGGGATATTTAGACACTTCAAAGCACATAGGGGTGTACACTTGCCAATCCGTGCACTTCCTGGTCCGACCCTACGCATTGGGTGAAAAGTTGTAGGATTTCATGAACACTGGTCACCCAAACCGCAACTCTTTTCCATGTGGGATACTTATTCTGCATCTGCGCATGCTTAAAAGTCTACGTCACAGTAGCCATACTCTGCGGTTGTCGTCATCTCTGTCGAATCATATGACTTGTTCATTGGTTGCCTTCGTGAAGGGGTACATGTATAACGCGTGTTCCTTTCTACTCGAAAAATATATTTCTTTTTGCAGGATTCAAGCTATAAATTTCATTTTACCCGTTCTATAAATACCACTACTTTGGCTTCAGTATTATTCTACTGCTACTGGGCTGAATGGGAACAATGGAAGAGATGCCGAGAATCTGATATATAGTCTTCTTCTTCTTCTTCTTCAGATGGTCCATGAATCCCCCTACTGTTAACGCATATTATTCGTCTACTGATAATAAAATAGGTGAGTCCTCATTTATGTATACTGTTCCCTATTACTAGCAGAGGCTTCTGTTCCTCGCTATTCGCTAAGCTGACGTGCAAGAGGAAAAATTCCTCTGCGCGGGCTACATGGCCTTCTCTTGGGTTGAAACTTTTATTTGCCTGTTTTCTTGCTTGTTTTCTGGTATATTTTTATTTGTTTGCTTGTTTGTTTACTTGTTCACTTGCTCACTTGTTTAGTGCTTGTTTGTTTTCTAGTTTTTGTTTGCTTAGTGTTTGTTTGTATACTGATATTCAGCTGTTTATTTTTCAGTTTTCCCCGCTGGAATTCTGCAATCACCTTTTTATAACAAGATGCACCCGAAGTAAGCCTAACAGACCTCTTTACGTGCGATCGTTTCAAATCATGTGATGTTTTCATCTTTTTACTGTGCGACTACGTCAACCGGGCCATCCCGTAAAAAGTTTGTCATTTAGAGATTCAAACCATTTTAAGCAAATTTGATACCTGCAATACATCTGACGATGAGTAATTAAGTGTTTTGAAGTTATTTCTGTCCATGATTTCCACAATTGTTACGAGGAAAGCGACATTTCGGTGTCTCAGATCTCAAGAAAGTCGAGATCCTTTGTTCTGTACTCGCTTTCTGATTGGCTAACTTCTTACTAAATGGCCCGGTTGACGTAGTCGCACAGTAAATGGTTACATTTCCATAATGCTTCTACTTGAAAATAAATTTCAGAAAGGCAAATAATTATTCATCATGTACATATCACGTGATTTGAAATGGACAATAGACCTTTTCCGCTTATGTGTTTATGGGTCCTGAGGTTTGTTCCCCTAACTGGCACTCATGCGGAAAAAAAAACATGTTTGGTCACATGATTATTAAAGACCTTGCTCGTGCATGAACAAATTGTCCTTGGCCAATCATCACTAACCAGTTGTAATTCTTGGCTTATTATGACCTTAGATCTCTGAACTATGGAGGCATTGGAATGGTTGTTGGGCACGAGATTACTCATGGATTTGATGACAGTGGTAAGCCACAACCTCGGTTCGACACATTTGGGAGACATTCTAGCCTGATTGCAGGGGGTACGGGTGTTTTTTTATCGCAGAAAATTCGGTCCATTCGCTGATCGCCATCTTGGAATTTTTGGCTCGCTCGTACCCGGGACCGCGCGTCTCGAAATCCAAGATGGCGCCCGATCAGCAAATAGCCTGCGAGCCGGCTCTCCAGTGGGTTTTCCAGAGAAGAATTCGTTAGGGCGCGCGCGGGGTTCCTGTGGCGTCGGGATTCCTGTGTCCTTTCCGTGACACAGGAATCCCGCGCGCCAAAAAAATCGAATATCCGAAAAAACCCACTGGAGAGCCGACTAGCAGGCTAATCAGCAAACGGACCGAGTTTTCCGCGACAAAAACACCCGTACCGCCTGCAATCAGGCTAGAGACATTCGGCGAGCACAGCGAAGTGTTTAAGAGAAACTTTAAGAGAAAAACAGCAACGTTTTACAATGTTTCGAGCAACTTTTAAGGTATATTGTGGCCTAGGCCTATACACTACACGAGCCATTCCTCTATTTTACAGACTTTGATGTAGCATTTTTTCAAAGGAATAACCAGGTTTTGTAAACAAAGTAGGCTCGATCCAGCCTAGTCCCTGGCGTTCTGGGTGGGCTTCCTGTGGTCCGTAAGACCGTAAGACATGTGTGACCCTCGGCCCAGTGCTCACGGTTCATCTCCGAGCACAGGACGCCCACCCAGAACGCGAGGGACTAGGGTGGGCTCGATCACCAGCCAGCACAACCTTGTCCCCAGGGTCTTCTCGGTCGTTTTTCAAAATGGCGGTTGACTCGGGAGAAGACCCTGGGGGAGGCTGAGTCACATGACCACTGTTTGAAAACATGGGAACGAGGTTTGTCCTTTGTTTCGAGATGGTCATGTGACTCAGTCTCCCCCAGGGTCTTCTCCCGAGCTAACCGCCATTTTGAAAACGACCGAGAAGACCCTGGGGACGAGGTTGCAGCCAGCATTGTGTGATCCCGCGGGCTCAGGGCAGCTCAACAAACGGATGGTGATCGAGCTATGAACAAAGATACGTTTTTCATAGTTATGCTTCATTCATAGTTTATTTCTAAACTATTTTAGGGAGAAAGTTCAACAAAGATGGCAATCTGTTGAAATGGTGGTCAAACACTTCAATAAAAGCGTTCGACAGACGTACTAAGTGCCTGGTTGATCAATATAGTAAATATAAATTCCACAAAAAAAATGTGAGTATTTAATTGGTTATTGGTCGCGATTCCTCCCTTTTTGCGCGACACAGGAATCCTGAAACCCGAAAACAGACATTCCGAATACCCCTACAGGAGGGTAATTCCGAATACCCCTACTAAGGCGGTGATTGCATGAGACCGGTACGAACTCAGAGCGATCTGAGTTCATACCGGTCTCATGTAATCACCACCTTTTTTTATCGTGTTTACGTGAGACCCGTACGGACTCGAAAGTCGTTCGTGTCGGCGTCGGGTCGCGTCGGGTCAGCAACCGAAATGCAGAACTCGAGCCGGTCAGGACCTTTTCCAGACCGGCCTCGTGAAAACGCATGTAAAGACATTTATGAGAGCCGATACGAACTCAAATCGCTCTGAGTTCGTACCGGTCTCGTGTAAAAATCACCGCCTTCCGTAAAAGTCTAGTCGGTAGAGGAGTTCAAGTGGTCGAGATTTCATGTGAGGTTATTTCTTTTTCAGGTGAATGGGTTACAAACCCTCGGTGAAAATATTGCCGATAATGGTGGCATCAAGCAATCCTTCCAGGTATAACGGAGTTTTTGCAGAAACCCACGCATGGGAAGTGTTCGGAATTCACATGGATAGCCATGGGAAATCCATTCTTCTACCATGGGAAATTAAGCTTTTACCATGGATGGGTTTCTGCAGAAATTCCCTGTGTAAAACCGCCATTTGGCTTCCGTCTATCAAACAAGTGAACAGCTCTGGGTGTTTTCACGTAGGCTTTGAGAGATTTTTTAAACTAGCTAGGCTTCAAAACCAAATTTTCCAACATAAAATGCAAACGAAACTTGGAAAAAAATCCATGCACCTCTCTTAAAAGGTTTGATGGACGGAAGCCAAAACCCAGTTTGGAGATCGTTGGGAGACATAGGTACACTCTTTAGTTGATGTATTAGATCAATATTAAGTAGCGCTCCGTCCAAGAACGATAGCGTGAACGGCTATGGGGAATTCGAGTTATGCTTTGTGTAAAATTTTAAATTGTTAAATTTCTAAACAACTAATTGGCTTAGTCAACAAATCCTGGCCTTCTGATTGGTTGAAATTTGTTTTGACCGATTTCGTAGCGAAATACTTCGTTTGCAGTGCTGAATTCTTTCCCAATAGGTCTTCCGGATATTTCATAGCATTTCGTTGTTCAAGAAGAAAATCGAGTGTGAGCAGCACTAGACGACCACTGTTTCCGCGGCCCTATTGTTTCCGCTATAGTTCTAGGACGGAGCGCTACTTAATGATATGCTTTTCTATTTCAAAGGCATATCAAATGTGGAAGGAAAAACACGGAGAGGAGAAGCGCTTACCAGGTCTCGACCTTAGCCACGATCAGCTCTTTTTCTTGAGTTTCGCTCAGGTGAGAAGCAGAATACTTGTAAGCTCGACCCGATACAATCCGTGCCCAACTTTGTCGACGCTTTTACGAAATCTTTACCACACGGCGTGGCACCTTGTCTCCCGCGCAGCCCGTTCTTAAAGTCGGTCACGCAAAACGACGCTAAGAATGGACTGCGCGGCATGAATACCCGGCAGTCCTAACGTGCAGGGTTCGCTCTCACACTCCTTTGCACGCCTTGGAGATTCAAAGCAGCAGTGGCAAAGGCTGTAGCTCAAATAAGTTTGTTGTTGACCTGAGTGAAAAGTTGATCTCGGTTCACGACTTCTATATCACACAACACTGGCCGGCTACTGTTAAATGTTTTCACTAAAGGCCATGTTGCACGAGGCGATTTTTTTCTTGCAACTCGCAATGCAATATTTGTTGCGTTGCGAGTTGCAGCGAACAGCGCGCGTGTAACATCCCCCTGCAATGCAATATTTTGTTGCGTTGCGAGTTGCAGATAATGTAGAACCGAGCTCTACTTTTCGCAGTGTTGCGAGACAAGTTGCTACGTGTAACATGTCTTGGCAATTTATCGCGCAATGGTTCCCTGAATGAGCCAATCCGCGCGCTTGATTTTGATAGTGCCGCTATAATTTATAATTTTCCATGCGGGCGCATTGCAAGAAATATTACGATCGTGTAACATCCCGCGGCAACCCGCAATGATTTTTAATTCCTCATCGTTGCGTTACGAGTTGCAAGAAAAATTGCCTCGTGTAACTTTGCCTTTAGAGGCAACCCATAGAAAATTCAGCCCTGCTTGGAACCCATGATTCCTCCCGCGCCCCCTTAACTTAATTATTGGTTTGCATGTGACGTCACTGGCGGCCATGTTGGTGCCGAAAATAAAAGAAAGTATGCCTACCGCTTTTGTTCCTAGAACCAACATGGCTGCCGCGCTATCATTATTGTTTTTCATCAGGATTTCCAGACGACTCGAAGTCCGGTGAAAAAAACTCTGCTGTACCTCTTTTTATCAGCCTACTTCTCGGGTTTTGGAAATCCTGATGCCAAGCACGCTGTCGTGTTTTTGATATATTATACAACTGATAACGATATTCTCCTTCCTAGATTTGGTGCAGCTCCTATCGAGAGTTCGCGGCGATACGAGCCATTGAGAATGGCGTCCATAGTCCAGGAATGTGGAGGTACAGAACATACCACCAAGGGACCGTTCATTTTTATCAGGGAGGGGGGCTGGTGGAAATGGGGGGACCCTGTATTTTTGGGTGCTCCCCCCCCTTTCATGTCTGTATTTTTTGGGGTGCCCCCCCCCCCCCCCCCCCCCCGACTCCAATGTAGTTTTTCTGACGACCATACCCCCTCCATGGGCTTATAAGTAGGGGCGTCCCTCTGACATATATTCTTGATAAGGCGTTTTGACAGACCTAGTTATTTTTAGATTGGTATTTGCTCTTGTTTCTATGCCGCTGCGGTACCGTTTATTTAGAATAACAATAGCTGAGAACAACAAAAAATCAGTGCTTGCACCTGCATATCTTGCCAATGACAGGCGTCTGATACAACGAATTTGATTGGCTAGTAAAACAAAAGCTTTACAATTTTATAGCGGTAAAACCGTTCTAAAAATAACTAGGTCTGACAAAATGCCTTATCACTAGGGCAATACTAGAGAGGAACGCCCCTATTTATGAGCCCCTGCCCCCTCTTAGTTGATATGAAAGTGAGTGTACATAAAAAAAGTGATATACTGTAATACCAAGCCTTTAGAATAGACATTGAGTTGTACTGCTGTGTATTTTCTTGCCTATAGCATGCTCTAAAAATACAAACTTTTCGTTCCCTCCCCATTGTGTGCCTGTGTTTTTTGGTGACCCCCCTTTAGGGGCGTATTTTTGGGGTGCTCCCCCTCCCCCTTTGAGGCTGTTTTTGGGTGACCCCCCTTTCATTTCCACCAGCCCCCTCTCCCTGATAAAAAAACGGTCCCCAATCAGAATGATTATTATACGGCTGTGACGTCATTTTCCCATAGAAGGTCAAAGTGCAGAGAGAGAAGGCGGATAGGTTCGCGGTTCGATGGTTCTTAACAAAATTTGACATGTATTCGCAAAATAGAATTGAATAGTGGATTGACGATCAGATTTCCGATATTACATGTTCACATTCCATTCTCCGCATCCTTAGAACCCTTTGTTGAAAGAGTAACTGGGACTTGTGGATTCAGATTTTGAAAAAAAACGGATCGGCGGATTCCCCTCCCCCCATCCCAACTCCAGCCTACCCCATCTGTCGTTAACCTTGTGACGTCATTCTTTTTCAGGGTTATCGGTTCTCTGTCCAATTTCAAAGAGTTTGCCAAGGCATATAAGTGCAAGGCTGGATCGATAATGAACCCCAAGAACAAATGTGCCGTCTGGTGATTCCATTAGTTCGCTGTCGATATATCCTCTTGTTATTGCTGAGCAACAAGCAAATTAGCTTTACGAAATTTGTATCGTTTTTGCTGTAGATAAGCCTGCGAGAGCCACTTAGCGCTCGCCGAAAGAGACTCTCACAAAGAGGCGTCTGCGCGCTCAAGCCAAACATTCCATACTGATAACGTATTTTGACTTTATTTGCATCGTTTTCATCTTATTTGCATTACTCTCTATTAAAGAGCCCATGTCAGCCACTCCTTTGTTATTCGGTTTTCAGTCGATGTGAGACAACGAATTACGCGTAGAAATCTTGAAATAGTCTTCAAAAAACAAAGTTTTATTATTCATTTATCGAATTCAATCGCAAATATTGCACTACATTCCCTAAATCAGCCGGTGGAAATGGATGCTTTCTCTTTCTCGGTATGTTGCTAGGCTGACAAAATGGAGGCTGACAGAGGCTCTTTAAATGCTTTGTGTGCTAGAAACATTACAAACCATTTAGTCAAACAAGCTAGATATGTGTCAAAATGCGTCATCAGTATGCAATGTTTTGCTCGAGCACGTAGACGCCTCTGCACGTTTTCGGCGAGCGCTATGTGGTGTCGGATCGTTTACTAAAAATGCGTGCTCAGCTTTTGAGCGCCGAAATTAGAATACAGTAATTTGTTTTTTGTAAAACATTAATTTGCCATTGTATATAAGCGAAATATATATATATGTGGCGTTACATCTCGGCATTATAGCCCATGGTCCTCTATTGCTAGATGTTTAAAAATAGTCAGACTTTCGTTCTCTTTGCGTTGCTTTTGGTCGCAAGTTCTTTGATCTTTGTTTATTCTACCAATCAGAACTCGAACTAAGAGAAGACACGACAAGAAATACGCTCACTTTATCAGACTCCTAAACCCAAGCGACAATTAACAAGCAACCTGGGATTGACTAGAGCGAAATTCCACATGACTGTAGTAAGACCAAATGCATCTATCCAATCATAAACGAGAAAAATTATAAGTTGCTTTTACAGCCATTCTCAGTTACACGCGGTCGCCGGGAAAAAAGCTTGCAAGCGAAAACACGTTTTTCTGTCTTGTCTGAGCTCGACAAGCCGGCGAAAGCACGTGCGTTGCCATGGAAACTTTGACAAAAAACGACTTTTTCGCTTACAAGCTTTTTCCCGGCGACTGCGTGTAACTAAGAATGGCTGTAAATGGTTTCCCCATCAGGCAATCAAAAACCAAGTAAAATATACAACTTACCTTGCCTCTTTTTTCTAGCGGCCCCTTAGCCAGGCCAAATACAGAGGAAAGACGCCTCTTCTAGCAGGGTAATGTGTAACATTTTGCAGCACAAATAAATCGATTTTTTAGCCTTGGCTTTCACAATGTTTCAAAGAAAGTTGAGCGATTTGCTTGCTTGTAAAATATGGTTAGCCTATGCGCGTTCGATTCACTTTTTCAGAGTAAGGATAATTACGAATGAGGAATTATTTAGGGCTTACGGCTTCTCCGCGCACTCAGTCGCTTTTCGTATGGTTTATAACTATTGTAGTGAAACCTTTGGCTCGATTTCCAGCCATAATGGGTGTCTTTTCTGACGAAGCGCGGGATCGCTGCCGCATCGACACCCACTATCGCTGGAAAGGCCGAACCTAGTGATACCAGCCGATGGCTGCTATTTTCTTTCACCTGACGACTAAACTGACTGAGCACTGACTGTTTAACTGGCTGAAAGACATCAAGCCTAAGTTACATGACAACTATTTAGTCGTCTCGTGATAGAAACTCTACCTGTTTTGATAGTACTTGCCTGTATACACGTTGCACGGCGCCGGTGTACTGGTATATGTTCACAAAAAAAAATAGACATCGTTTCGGTTTCTGTAAAAAAAAGATTGTCTGGATAGGGAGTCCCTTATATCACTGGTCAGTTAAACTTTTTAGGGCTTTGTCAGTTATCAGTAGGCGTCTGTTGACGATTTCTAGGATAAAATTGTTCCATTTGACTGGCAGCAGACAACAAAGTGATTTGTTTGTCAGTTAAATAAGGAGTGATTTGTTAATAAGGAGTGATTTGTCGGTAGACAGTAGACCCCATCCAGACCTTGTTAACAGGGCCCGCGAAATAGACCCTTCCACGGTTTCCTGATACTTTAAAACAGGGGCGTCTCTAGGGGGAGGGGGGGTATATATTTTTTTAGTAAAATGCATAGCTTTCAAGCCATACAGAATAAAATTGTTTGAATACCTCGAAAAGGAAGCAAAGGTCGCCCTCAATGGTTTACCCCCAGCGACTGTATTCCAAAAAATTATAAAACTAAATCAAAACGGATGGATACAAAAGCAAATCGCGAAATTTATATGGGAAAGTATGTCAGAAAGAAAAAAACACATTAAAGGCTGAACAGTAATGGCATCGCCTCGCCCCGCCGGACTAAACTTTATATGTATTTTTGTTTTTAACTACACATTTATTGGAACCTAATGCTTATGTATTTTTATATACACGGTACCAATAAACCATGTCTATGTATATGTAATGTGGAACCTCCCCCCCCCCCATCCCCCTTGAAAAAAATCCTGAGGATTTCAGCAAGTTGACGAAAATCCAACCACACCAAGGAACCGTGGAAGGGTATATTGCGACCAATCTATATTCACCAATGCGACTAGATTTTTATACTGGAGACTATAAATGTTCGTTTTGAGTCGCCATTTGGGGCCGTGATTTTGCAGAAGAACCTCTCTATGACAAATAATCTTGGCGACTACTTTTATCATAATTATAGGAGACAGCTGGTAGCCTCACACGCAGCCAGAAAGTAAACGAGCAACGCACAAACCACTGCGAATTAGGCTACCAGTTGGCGACTATACTCCCTTTACACAATTCTGCGAACTCTTCGCCAACTAACAAACCGCGGTTTGGCTTCCGTCATTCGAACGAGCCCCAGATCTGCGTCATTCACGCAAGCTTTGAGAGTTTTTTCGACTAAGACTACCTAGGCTTTAAAACCAAATTGTTCACCATAAAATGCGAACGAAACTAAGAAAACGTCCATGCGGCTGCCTTAAAAGGCTTGACGGACTGGAAGACAAAGCGCAGTTTCGCGTTCGGAAATGTAAAGTTCGCAGAATTATGAAAATGGCAGTAAATAGAATTTAGGTAAATTTCTGGCCCTGTTTGCACTACATGCAATTAAAAAATATATGGTCTTTGCAGTTACTTTCCAGACGTGTTTTCATTGATATTCCAGAAGTTAGTCGAGTATCTATTATTCTGTCGTTCTAAACCAATCTTTGTACAGGGGTGATTTCAGGTTGTAGAAATTAGTACGCTATAGCCAAAGGAACAACCCCGATTGATTTGAATTGTATGAAAAATGTATCATCGAAAAATAAAAAGTAAAATGTGGGACCAAATTTGCTGTAGTGGCTGTTATTTCTCAGACGTGTTCAGAACATCCATTGGTCCGAGCACGCAACACGGAGGCATATACGGGGATATCCCGCATCTGTCGCAAAAAGTCGCCACGCGGAGGCTGTCGTTCGCCGGACATTGCCACCTGGCCACCGAGGAAATCCTACTAGTCTCTACTGCTGTGGAAACCTCGTAGCCCTCTCCGTTACCGAGGCCTCACCTACCCGGACACCGTCTCGAGCGTTCTGGCTCAGTCAGTGCCTGTGTTTATTGATTCACCTCGAGGGTTGAGTGTGCCCCGGCCCCAAGGGCCATGATGATGATTTCTCTATCAGTTAAATGCATCATTTGATCGCGGCCAGAGTACTCAAAACATCGATTTATTTTTCAATCTACTTTTTCCTGTTCCGCCAATCAATATCCTTGCGCTTTTCGCTTAGTGCAGTCGCCTGGCTTCCCTCTTAACGAAAACCAGACAAATGCCATTCTCGTACCCTGTGCTCGTCTGCAAGCTCGCAGGGGAGGCTCTGGGGACATCAATTTGAGGGCCGTATCGCTGATTGGCTGATTTTGAGCGTTGGAGCATGCGCTGAAAGGTCTTTCTCTCAGCGGCTCTGTATTAAATCTCGCGCATGTGTTAGTGGATGTCACCAGACCCTCCCCCGCGAGGAGACGAGCCGGGGAGCTCTGGGTCCGAGAATGGGCAAATGCCAGGTGAATGCGCACTAGACCAAACAGGCAACTACTAGTCAATCTGATTGGCTCAAGGTTTGAGTGGCGGGACGGCAAAGGCAAAAATCGCGAGATAGCGTTCTCCTTTTCTGCGAATACGGCGGGCTAATTTTTTTTTCGCACTTCTTTGGCTGACTGAACAAAGGACTCAAGACCTCAACCAATACTAACATGTGCAAAACGTAAGGTCTGATTTACTTCGACAGAAATGAATCTGAAATCCTAGCTCTCTATTTTGTTTGTTCCAGTTTCTGTTTATTTGGTGCTTCGTTAGCGGCAATGATTCCGCTGTGGTAGGAAGGCTAGGAATAATAGGATATAAGACGAAAAATATATTCTTTTTTATTTTGATGCTCGGTGCAAAGTCATTCTGGCAGTAACCGTGGATTACATTAGAATGAAAATATGTTTTAGCTTAAACAGCACATTTTAATTTATTGATCTATAAAAATATACGAAAAATAGAAAAACAAGTTAAAATTCATCGTGCTCATGAATGGGGTTCCCATTCTTCACATCATAGCCTTCCTCGTCACGTGAGCACTGCCTCGTACCCACGCAGTGGGGATAGTCCGCCGGGCAGCAGTAAGACGGTATTGCGGGCGCCGCAGGGCAGCAGATCTCGCCAGCATTGGGACAACATCTGTTGTGTGTACAACAAGTCGCCTTGGGGTCCGGGCAACAAGCCATCTCTTCAAATGTTTTGGTTATGTAGCCTTTGTAGGTGAATGTAGCTAAAACGAAAAGGGGAAAAAAGAATGAATCACGCAAACGATAGCCTGCGAACATCCAGTACAAAGGTTCTTAAATGGATGCCAGCGGAGCCGGTGAGCTCTGGATACGAAAATGATTATCGCTATTCTCGTGCTCGTCGGCTCACGGGGGAGGCTCTGGTGACAGCCGGAGGGAAGGGTCTTACTGATGGCTGACTGTGAACGTGGGTCCATTATTATTATACGGCTCTGTATAAAATCTCGCGCATATGCCAGCGGATGCCACCAGAGCCTCCCTTGTGAGATGCCGAGCCGGAGAGCTCTGGATATGAGAATGACAAAGGTCGCCACCCCCTTACTGTTAAATATCAACTAAATAAGGGTTGCACGACCCCCCCCCCCCCCCCCTTAAATCCGCCACTGATAACGAATAACGATATCAAAATCCTACCTTTGCAGCAAGTCTCCTGTGGGGAGCAGCATGACGTCCCCCCTGAACAAGTCTTCGAGTATTGTCCGGAGCAGCCACACCCTCTAGCCACGATGGCGGCATCTCGATGGCATCGTTTCACATCTTGTCCCGCCGCGTTGCACCATTTGGATACCGTAAGGTCGTCCCCAGCCGCCTTCCAGTACTGCCTGGCCACAAGCTTAGCGAAAGTAGTGAAGGACGCGAAGCTTGGTCCTCCAAGCGTGTAGGACATGTCAACCATCGTGTTTTGGACATCACAGCATAGGGTAGCGAAGGAGGGAATGACTCGCTGAGCGTCAGCTATCGCGGTCTGCAAACTGATATCCAGGAGCTCGTTTATTGGGACTGGCTAAGGCACGGTACGGCTGAACAGTTACACTTCACATAACTCTTGGTCACGGGGCCGTTAAAAAATTTATCAAAGTCAGCTCCGATGCGCTTGAAGTCGGATTTTGCTCGCGCTGTTTGCATGTTGTAGCCAACGCCAATTGTTTTGATCCCCTTGATGTCCAGGTACATGCACGGCTTTTCTCCCTCGTTTTTGATGATCATGGGTTTGGGGTCGCAGGCAGTTGAGAAATAGCGCCCTGCAACCAGAACCACAAGAAACTGCACAAAAATCAAGTTGAACGCCATCTCTGACTACTCCGTAGAAGCTAGCAACGCTGAAAATGTTGTGCAGTCTTATAAAGACAGTATTTCCGCTTAGTATATTTATGACCGTGCGTGTTTTATACTGCCCTATTTTACTTTCACTTTCCGGGTTTTCCGTTACGCGCTAAAAAGATATTTTCGCGGAAATGAGGCCAGCGGTAATACCAATTACCCATAACCCACTTTGAATCAAAATGGCCGCCGTGTTCACGTGTTCTGATTTTAACTCGTTTGTCTGCTGAAAAATGTATTTTCAAAGCATCGAAGACTTATGAAATCAAGTGATAATTTTGGAGAGCTTTGGATTTTAGGCGACAGCGTTGAAATATTCTTGGTTGCCGGCAGATTCGTCAAACCTGCTACATACAGTACTTGGTGACTTGTTGAGTACTATTGGCCATTCTTCAGTCAGAGAAAGCTATTCATAAACTAAATACTGAGAACTTTCTCAGTTCTTAACATTATTTAATCAGAATGCCAGAATGCGAGGTAACTTTGGCAGACATAGAAGATTTTGTCAAAGCAGGAGATCCGCTTCCTGATAATAGGAGCAGGCAGAGAAAAACTATTGTTCCAAAGACCTGGAGTTCAAAGACCAAAGCAAGCACAAAGGCGAAGATTTTAGAGCAAGATGTACCAGTTGGTGACAGTATTATTCCAGGAACACAAACGATTTATGTCCGCACATGGGGCTGCTCACATAATAATAGTGACAGTGAATATATGGCTGGTCAACTGGCTTCGTATGGCTACAAAATAACTACAGGTTTGTGAGGCGTATGGAACTATGTAATGATTCTAGTTGTCCCAGTGGTCCTAGGTAACAGTGTTTAGGGACTGTTCATTATGCACTAGTCAGTAGACTCAAGTTATTTCAATCATGGCGGATAGACGTGTTTCTGTAGCTCCTGCAACAAATCGTTGTAAGTCACCTAAAATAGTATCTGGCCTACGCAGAACCGCTTCTCTATCGAATCTTGGGGATGTAGTATCAACAAGTACTAGCAATTTGGCCGATGTAATTGTAATATCAGAGGAATCTACAAAAAGTTCCAGTGCTCAAGAACCTTTCTCGACACGTGAAGAACCAACGGTCATTCTCAAGAGAGCCCTAGGACGTGATCTGGAATCGCTGAACAAGGTCGATCTTAAAGCTGAATTAGTGAAGAGAAAACTATTGACATCTGGAGTAAAATCTGCTCTGGCCGAAAGACTGAAGTCTCATATTCTGGAAAACGAGAGTGACAATAACAATGGCGTTTCCCGCCAAAATCTAAAAGGCAACGGATCTCATGCCCCAACATCAGAGGCTTATGAATTAGTAGACGACCACCACTCAGGCTGCCTTAGCTATGACCACTTTCGTGAATTTTCCGAACAAATAAAGCAGGACTTGGTAAGCCTCAAAGAAGCGGTCTATAACAACAGACAAGATTCTGACGCAGTCTATAACAACAACAGAGATTCCGAACAAGAACTGCAAGAGTTGCGTGAGCAGAACAGACTGATGCGGAATCGCGCGTTGGAAATGGAGGAGAAATTTATTGAATTGAAGGAGGAGAGGGATAGTCTCAAACTTGTTGTGTCGCTTTTGGGCAAAGATTTGTACCAAAGTACAAGGAACATTTCAAATGCAAATAATATCTCTTCTACCGTCACGGATCAAGGACTCATTTCAAAGCCTCCTACCGTCACGGATAATGGGCGCGTTGCAAAGCCTAATGATCCCATTGAATCTGAATCCCAATCATGGCAATCGGTAAACAAAGAGCCAACAGGAAAGCCAACAGAAAACCTGACAGTATTAGTACTCGCAATCACAAAGCAGCAAGTAAAGAAAGTAAAGAACCTTCGGAGACTACAACTTCTGCCGATAAATTTACCACTCTACTTATCGGCGACTCGATGGTTCAAAATCTTCATGGCAGGAAAATCGGCCAGGAGGTCGGGCATCGTGTGGTAGTAAGAGCTATTTCTGGAGCGACAACGAAGGCTATGAAGGACTACATCAAACCAAACCTAGAGCTACAACCACAGGAGGTAGTCTTGCACGTAGGGACAAATAATTTGAGAACAAATTCGCCCCAAGAAGTCGCAGATGGAATTGTAGATCTTGGTAGACAAGTGGAGGGGTCATCCGAAGCTCAAGTGGTTATCTCATCTCTAGTAACACGACGAGACCAGTTCAACGACAAGGTTACGGAGGTCAACAAGTTATTGAAGAGATACTGCAGACAAAATGAATGGAAACTTATTGAACATAATAACATTAATGAGAAGGGATTGAATAAAGGTGGACTCCATCTTAACTTTGAAGGTAACAAACGTTTCTTCAATAATTTCTGTAAGAGTTTAGATTCGCCTTGAATTTCTGATTATTCTATGAATGCAGTGCCCATTGAGGAGGGAGGTGATAAGGAATTGCTGGGTTCTTTACATCAAAATTGCGATGAACCAGCAGAATGTCAAATGTTGAAATCAAATGAATCCTTAGCTTTGCCTCCGAGAAGGGGCTTGAAATTAGCCTCACTTAATATTAATGGTTTAGAAAGCCACCTAGATGAGCTAAATATCTATCTTGCTGGAAATGATATTGACATTCTTGCAATCAATGAAACAAAACTAAACAATCTAGACAAAAATGAAGTTGTAATGATCCCGGGTTACGAAATTGTTAGACGGGATAGAACCACTGACAAGGGTGGAGGTATTTGCTTCTATGTTAAGCAACACATTAATTTTCTTGTGCGGGAAGACCTTAAAATGGAAAATATAGAAAATCTCTGCATAGAAATTCGTAAACCCCGCGCAAAACCGTTTATCGTTGTGACATGGTATCGGCCACCTAATTCCCTAGTAGAAGTTTTCAGACCATTTGAAACTCTACTGAGTAAACTTGATTCCATGGATACTGAGTATTTTATACTCGGAGATTTGAACTGTAATATGGACGCTCCCGGTGACAACGATACACGTAACTTAACGAGTATAACTGATGTGTATGGTCTCCATCAACTCATCAAGGAACCTACTAGAATTACTGAAAAATCTGCAACTTTGATTGATTTAATTTTCACTAACTGCCCGGATAAAATTGTGTGCTCTGGTGTCCGCCATATTGGCATCAGTGACCATAGTATAGTTTTCGCATACAGAAAATTATCTATAAATGGCTTTGATAAGGGTCATACTAGCATAACTTATAGAAATTTTCGAAATTTTAATCGCGACAATTTTCGTCGAGACGTTGAAACCCAAAATTGGGATTCTCTAAATAACCTTAGGTCTGACCCAGACCGCATGTGGCTCGCGTGGAAGGAGACTTTTTCTGCCATTGTCAATAAACATGCTCCACTGAGAACCTCGCGTGTCCGTTCGCGTAGTTCTCCGTGGATCACGTCAGAGCTAAAGGATATTATGCATAATAGAGATATTTTGAAAATTAGGGCGATTAGAACAAAGACCCAGATGATTGGGCACAATTCAAAACACAAAGAAACAAAGTAAACAAAGAAATTAAGTTAGCCAAGCAACTATATTATCAAAACACCTTAAACAAGTACCAGGGTGATTCAAAGAAAACGTGGCAGACAATAAATGAAATAACTTCCAGGAAATCTGGTAGAACGTCTGTGAAAGAACTTAAAGTGAATGGGCAGTCAATAACAAACCCAATTGAATTGGCAGACGAATTCAATAACCACTTTGCCACCATTGGCCCAAAACTTGCGAGTGATATCCCTGCGCAAAGTAAAAATAGCCATTTAGACTTTCTTACTGGCACAAACAAAAGGTTTCAGTTCTGCCAAGTCACTTCAAATCATGTTCTCTCACTATTAAACAAACTAAATAAGTCAAAGGCCACTGGCCTTGACAAGATATCAGCTAGACTCATTCGTGAGTGCGCTGATCTTATTTGCACTTCACTCTGTAATATATTCAACCAGTCTCTCAGTCTCGGTATATTCCCTGACGACTGGAAAAGTGCCCGGGTAACACCATTATTCAAGCAAGGAAATCGTGATGACATGAACAATTATCGCCCAATATCAGTGGTCTCAGTTATAGCCAAGGTCTTTGAAAGGATAGTTTATGACCAAATATATGCCTATTTGATTGAAAATGACATAATTTGTAAATACCAATCAGGTTTTCGCAGTCTCCATTCGACCGTCACGGCTCTTCTTGAGGCCACAGATAGTTGGGCGTATAACATTGACAAAGGAAAAGTAAACGCTGTTGTTTTCCTAGATTTGAAAAAAGCGTTCGATACTGTTAATCACGATGTCCTTCTATCAAAACTAGACAATTATGGCATACAAGATATTGCCCATAACTGGTTCAAGTCGTATTTAGACAAACGCACACAAAAATGTTCCATTAATGGCTCACTCTCTCAAACCTGCCTATTAAGCTGTGGAGTTCCACAGGGTACAATTTTAGGGCCATTATTATTTTTACTGTACATTAATGACTTGCCAAACTGTTTGGATAATTGTCAACCACGAATGTATGCTGACGACACTCATTTGACGTATGCGGGTTCCTGTGCCGACAATATTCAATCATGCCTAAACAAAGACTTGGCAAATGTCAACAATTGGCTAATAGCAAACAAACTAACTCTAAATGCGACTAAAACCGAGTTTATGTTGATTGGGTCAAGGCAGAGGCTATGCACGTTTACAAATCTTCCCCAGCCAGAGATAAATGGCGCGCAAATTGATCTAGTGACAAAAGCAAAATCACTAGGAGTGGTTATCGATGAGAATCTCAATTGGTGCGAACATATAGATAAATTAACCAAGAAAATTGCATCTGGTATTGGGGCAATCAAACGAGTGAGGCACCTTGTTCCTCAGACGACTATGCATAATATTTTTCGTGCGCTTGTACAGCCACACTTTGATTACTGCAATGTCGTCTGGGGAAACTGTGGTGTTACACTCCATGATAAACTACAAAAGCTTCAAAATAGAGCAGCTCGTGTCTTGACCCACTCAAGCTATGATGCCAGTGCTAGCGAACTTTTTGAATATTTGGAATGGAAAAATCTAAGCTCCCAACAACAGATTGCGCGAGCAACAATGGTTTATAAATGTTTGCATGGACTGGCACCTGGCTATCTTTCCAGCAAATTTACGACCCGAGAATCGATATATTCCCTAAGAGACTCGGACAACAAAGTCAACGTTCCACTACCGCGAACCAATTATTATAAAAACAGCTTCAGCTATAGCGGTGCTATCACATGGAACAGTCTTCCTAGCGAAACAAGACAAGCCGAGTCTCTTAGGAAATTTAAATCATGTATTAAATAGGGCACGGCATTCATGGAAAGCAGCTCGGGGAGGGTAGGGTGGGTAGGGTAACTAGCGTAGATAAGGGTAGTGTATTATATTTTATTATTTCTATATTATTATAATTGAGCTGATGAATTTTTACCGTGGATAAATAAAGAATATCTATCTAATAATAAAGAATATCTATCTATAGCAGGGGTTTAATTCGGTTTTCGATTGCTTAAGAAGCCATGGTATGTGGGGAACTAGTGGTTTTTAGATCGTGGTGCTGCCGGGATTCACCAACTTATTGATATTGTGGCACTTGGCTAAATGGCCAGCAGATTTTCCCTGCGAATAAAAACATTATTTAATGTTCCATGCACACAGTGTCTTA
Source organism: Scolanthus callimorphus (assembly GCA_033964015.1). NCBI lineage: Eukaryota > Metazoa > Cnidaria > Anthozoa > Actiniaria > Edwardsiidae > Scolanthus > Scolanthus callimorphus. The sequence continues at coordinate 27,340,325 of CM066918.1, read as the reverse complement.
TTGATGTTTCTAAGCAGCACCTTCAATGCAAAGAAATTGGCGGCCCTGGGGTGGGAGACACAAGTCTAGATTAGACATGAAAATGTGCCTCGCATTGCGAGGAATTAGCGGGGCATTACACGCTCAAAAATCTAATGTGTGGTTCCAGAAAATATCCATTCCCCCCCCCCCCCCACGGAAGGGTGTTCAGAAATGACCCACCCCCCTGGAATTTCCGATTTGGGCACCTGTTTGTGACCCTCCCACCCCTCTGGAATTTCCGCACATTGAAATTTTACCCCCCCACCCCCCTCTGGAAATTTCGATGTCGGGAAAAACGTAGAAATCAACTGAGTATGGAGTATAATTGCAAAGGTGCGTTCCGAATAGTTGTAACAATATTTTCTAGTCATGCTTTAGGCACTTACTAATTGCGAACAGTGCAAAATATATAGCTTTCAAATTAGAAGTTTAAGAGTGTTGCTATTTGCGTAAATATTGCGTTCTTGGCAAAAAAGATGAACTGGGCAAGACGCCACGTTAATACACTTTTTAGAATTTCATGTGTACAACAAACACCAATGCACAAACCGCTTTTAAATGGAAAGTCGATAAATATATTAGTGAAAATGTATGGTCTCGATTTACAAAAAAAATAACAGTAAAAATAGATTGCAAACTTATTAGAATAAAGCAAGGATTAATTAAATGGTGCGCAAATTTCAGGGAAGCCATTCAGTTGTTATTATTGCCTTGGGAGACATGATCATGGATAATGTCACGCTTGATTTGTTTCTGAACGTTGCGGTGCCCAGCTGTCTTGGGACGCGTTAGTTCATGTTTTAGCCAGCGAAAAATTAATTCTTTGAGCAAAACGTTTCTTTGATATTCTAGACTATTGACAAGGAAATAAATTCTGTAATGCTTGGGCTTTAAGACAAGAAAGCGAAATCACAGTTTCTTTAGGTGCAAATAACTAGTTTTTGAACGAGTATACATCCCTTCGACGAATTTGCGCGGAGGATAGACAACGAATGCTTCTTTACTAGCAGTTTCGCTTCAGAGAAAAGAGAGATTTTTAAATGTCAAAACACAGAAGGTAATTTTACTACATTAAATGTGATTAATTTATTGTAGAAAGCGTGAACAATGTCTTTTTACCGAAAAACAAACATTCACGCAAAACTGAGCGCGTTTCCGACTCGGTACGAGAAATGCGGCTTGCAAACCTCCTTTGACCCCCCAGCCCCTCTGGAATTTCCAAACCCTTCCGTGGGGGGGGGGGGGGGGGGGATGGATATTTTCTGGAACCACACAATGCCTGCTATTCCCGGGTAGGGGAGTGTAGGGCTTTCCACTGACTGACAAATCTGGCACTGTTTGACTGTTTTTTCATGCTTTTTTAACATATAACTATGATATACATTTTGTAACCCATGCTGGCTGTACCCCCAGGGGTACTCGGATATAAAAATGACGGGGGGATCTGACGCAGCTCCAAATTTCATACCCAAAAAAATACCTAAGCCATAAATTTTAGACCAAAAATGCCTGGTAGAATTTTCAACCCCAAAAAATACTTTTACTCCAAATTTCATACCCAAAAAAATACGTCGGACCCCCCCCCATCATTTTTATATCCGAGTACCCCCCTGGGGCTCTACCCCGGGGTAAGCTTTTCCAATGGGTTTCTGCCCATGAACAAAAAAAGCTTCTTTTGTTTGGTAGAATGAATTATGATGAAATAAGAACTGAACACAAATGTGTCCTCTTTGAATGGTTCTTACACCAGGTTAAACCCTTCATGCTTTAATTTGTCAAAGTCTATGCTTTATTTCACCAATAAAATAATGGCTCTCCCCAGCTATATTATAAAAGCCTAGAGCACAACTTTCTAGCACTTTATTGATGAAATAGAGCACTTGTGATATTGGGAGAGACACTTGAAACATTTTAAAATCACTAGCCTGTGGCTTATGATTTTACAACTGATCTTGTGTCTCTCTCAACATAATGTCTGCTCTATATTGCTGATAAAGTTATCAAAACTTGTGCTCTAATGCACATTATTATTCAGCCATGCCACTATCTCGGTTCTGATTGGCTAAGACTACGCAGCGAAACCTTGTTGGCGCGCAGTGCCTGACGTCATACTACAGACATTAGGATTGATGCACTCTAATGACGTCATAACGCAAGCCAATAGGTTTGGCCGCCATCTTGGTTTTCATTTCCGAATTGAAAGCCAGTTTTGCGAATATTCTCGTTGAATCTGTTATGATTTTTGCCAAGAGATCATTGCTCAGGATATCTAAACATCAACTATGGCTATTTGAATTGAATACGAAAAGGAAAATACCAATGGACATAAGATGAAGTTGAAAAACCGTGTCGCCGTGCACAGCCTCATCGTTAACTACGTTTAGCTAGGTAAGAATTCTTGGTTGCTGAATAATAAAACAATTATTGAATTCGGTTTTCGCATGATAGTGAGATTTGTCAACGCCTCGAGTTAATGTTATCTGCCTCAGCTTAGCTTCGGCAGATAACACAAACCTCGGCGTTGCCAAATCTCACTATCATGCTCAACCTCATCCAATAAGTGTTAATTATTAGAGCCCTGTTTGATGCTCTGTTATTCTATCTTATTCAGATGAAAAGGAGCAAGATTATGCTGATCTGTGGCTTTTGAACAGCTGTACTGTTAAGAATCCTGCAGAAGACGGCTTCCGTAATGCAGTCAAGAAAGCCAAAGCTGCTGGGAAGTACTTGGTTGTTGCAGGGTGTGTCCCCCAAGGTCAGCCACGGCATGATACGATCAAGGGTGTCAGTGTTGTTGGGGTAAGTAGAGGTTGCCTGATAAATCCTACAATTATTTTTGTCCAAATTTCTGATTTCTTTGAATGTTAAATTTATTGCTTGTTGAAAACAGCAATAATGTTTGATTCCAGCCGCAGTATTCCAGCACATAGAATATTCAATTTCCCCATACAGTTTGATCACAAATTTTTCTGGAAATTCAGAGAGATGTTGTTTTCATTTTTTTTTTCTATTTTCCCAAGAGTTTCAGCACTCAATTTAGAAAAAAATCACTTTGTTTTTGTTACAGTAAATTCCAGAGGGGTATATTGTACACAACATTTTGTTTAGGCCATGATGTTTTCTAGAATTCACAAAATTAATTTAGTTTAGATTTTAGAATCTTTAACAGTTTTGAAATCAGAAACCAAACTCAAATACAGAAAATATGTAATCATGAAGATTTGAACTAACTGCATTTACATCAATCTAGTAAGAGTTGTTGTGTTTTTTTTCTTTGCTTTTTTTTTAGGTCCAGCAAATTGACAGAGTGGTTGAAGTTGTTGAAGAAACATTGAAAGGTAAGGGAGCTTAATGCACAGTACAGAACAAAGTTCAACTCGCAATATGAACCAGTTTCAACCACCATCTGAACAAAAGAAAATGTGCTCTGTCAGGAAATTCCAGAGGCGGTTGGGAGTAAAATGCCTTTTATTTCCCATACAATCACTGTATTTTTTACTTGAAATTCCACTGGGATGGGAGTGTAATATCTCAAACCCCTTTCCATGGTATTGGGAGGGACATGGATAATTTTCTGGAAACACTCAATATCATGGCATATAGCGGATTTCACATGACTCTCAAGACTTGTTATGTAATTGTGATTGCTTTGCGTTCTCATTGGCTACTTGTTTTTCTCAGCCAATCAAATTCTGTAGTAAATACAATTGTGTAATTACTTAGTAATTGATTCGGCTTGCAATTGGCTGAGTAAAAAGCCATTTAGAAGCAAGTCGTGATTTCTCTCGATTCTGATTGGCTAGTGATTGCTCAATTGCAATTGTTCTCATGACAGTCATGTGAAAACCGCTCTATACTCACCTAGTTTCTTTTTCAGGACATACAGTCAGGCTTTTTGGGCAAAAGAAGAAAGATGGCAAGAAAATTGGTGGAGCATCCTTGGATTTGCCAAAAATACGAAAGAATCCTCTTGTTGAAATTATAGCAATTAACACAGGGTAAGATCACTCTCCATTTACCGTTAAACACAAATGAATGTTTAGTTTATATTCTTTGAACTTGACAGAACTTTTTAAGTTTTGACCACTGCAATATGACATGGGTCATTGTCATAGGGATTTCAACTCCAGGACTTCAAAAATCTGGAAACCGCCTTGAAATGGCAAAATTTACTGTAATTCTCCCAGGAGAAATACAGTAAAATGTATGGTGCCCAATCATCTTAAGTTTTTCCTTACAATATGGAAAATAACAGGCAAATTGACCCTGATCCTCCCACCCCACCCCTCTTAAATTTCCAATTCCCTCCATGGTGGGGGTATGTGGTGGAACAGAGCAAAAGAAAGTTCATTTGTTTCCTTTGTTCTGTCCATCAGGGCTCCCACTCACCTTGAAAAGTCAGGGAAATCTGAAAATTTTTCAAGGTCAGGGAATTTGAAAAAGGTCAGGGAATTTTACAATACAGCTCAAAGTCAGGGAAAAGTCAGGGAAATTTACTTTTGAGCATTTTACATATTGAACTGAAGCTTCCGTATGCGGCTTCCATATGTTGTATTTTTTAGGCAACAGTAGCAAAATACACTGTTATTAAAAAATTCTACATGAAATTGACATTTCTTCTTCTTCGATTTTAAGTAAAATCCTTTATGCAGATGTCAGGGAAAATTGCCTTTGGTCAGTGAAAAGTCAGGGAAAAGTCAGAGGGAATTTTGCTTTCATGATAGAGGGAACCCTGAGGGATGATTGCAAACCATCAATTTTATCCTTAAAATAAAATATTAGAACTGATTCTTGAAAAATGCATCCATCTGATATGAAAGGCAGGAGAAAATAGATGAATCATTATAGGTAGAAATTTTCAAATTTTGTTGTCCAAGCCCTTTTTGTGTGATACAGGCCACATGTGCATCGAATAGAAGTTCTAAATAATGACATCATAAATTATTCATTACTCCTTTCCAGATGTTTAAACCAATGCACATATTGTAAAACAAAACATGCGCGTGGTGAGCTAGGGAGCTATCCTCCCGAGGAAATTGTTGAGAGAGCCAAACAAGCTTTTAATGGTAGGTCTAAGAAGTGGAGGATTCCACAAGCACGACAATAAAAACTTACTGTTAAACTGGTTCTCAGTTTAACAGTGCGACTACACCAACCAAGGCCACTAAAACAAATGTTCAACAAATTTTACACTCACAGACATATTTATGTTCATGTATAGTACATGAATAAATACTCCATTTTACAGTTGCACAACTGCCTTTCTTTGAACCAGAGACTGAAGGTTGACCTTTCACTGATGGACTGATGCACTGACCTTGCACTCCAAGAGAGAGAAAGTCTTTATCAGTGCATAATCAACCTTAAACCCTGGTGTGATGCAGCAATTTGGGAACTGTGAAAAAGTGTGTGACATATGACTCAGATTTCATGATGGCTTACTGCCTCTTATGGGATCCCTGTGTTCTATTGTTGTAGAGGGTGTAGTTGAGCTGTGGCTAACTTCAGAGGACACTGGGGCTTACGGTAAAGACATCGGGGTCACATTACCACAGTTGCTATGGCAACTAGTAGAGGTTATTCCTGAGGGTGGCCGAATGAGAATTGGGATGACAAATCCACCATATATACTGGAACATTTGGAGGTAGGCACATGTTTATTTGTAGTTTAGTAGAAACCAACTTGTATGCTATAACAATTCAATTTCAACTGAATAAATTTGGTTTCCTAGAATTTTTCCCATTTCTGACTCAATTCACAGGGAAGACAACGAATGCTGGTGGAGTGATGTTCGTAAAGCACTTTGATAACATACAATAATGTCTCAGACAGTGTCTGTTTTCTTTGCCTTTCTTGAATCCAAAAGTCATTCTATTGGTTAGTTAGTTTCTTAGCCATGTTGACGTTGTGATGAATAAATTTCATTTTTGTATTTCTCTTTCTTAAGGAAATGGCCAAAGTTTTGAATCACCCCAGAGTTTACTCATTCCTTCATGTTCCTGTTCAAAGTGCATCAAGTTATGTCCTGGCTGATATGAAGCGAGACTACATAGCAGAAGATTTTGAACATGTTGTGGATTTCTTGAAAGAAAGGTCAGTTAAGGGTGCTGCACGCTAGCCTATTGTAGGGCTAAAAATTAAGACATATAATCATAGTCATATGTTTACGCCTTCTGCCAACATTATAGGCATAACTTATTAAAAATCTAGGTGTAAATCCATTAGGAGAACACTACAGAAAACACAGTGGTGTAAAATGAAACTTTTTATGCATACATGTATTTATGCCTGTATAGGGCGCAATGTGAGGCCCTTTATTGTTATGAACCGCTAGTGTGTTGAGTCCCAAGAAGCTTATGGCAATATTTTTTAATCTACAACACTGATATCAGACATGTTTGATATTTCTGAATGTCGGGTGAGAGAAAATAAGTGTAAATATATAGTGACAGACTCTCCAGACTTACAATTTTTAGGTATAGAAGCAAATGTAAGCTAAGAAAAGGAGCATTCTATTTTTTTCTTGTTTATTTCTTTTCAAACCCAGACAGGAAATAAATGTACCTCCCATAGGAGGTACAAAAATAACAGAAAGTAGAAAATAGAATTCAGGAAATTATATATGCATGATATTTTTTTTTTCTAAAAAAATTGTTATCAAATAAAAAGTTACTCTGCTTGATATAATATATTTTACAAGATGATTTATAGTCATGATAATCAATATAAAGCTAATATATACAATCCTATTTACAAGACTACAACAAGATTACCCTGAACTATCTATTGCTAATATGTTTTTTTTAGCAACTTCATTGGGTTTACAACATTACACCAGTGTACAAGAAAATATAAAAAGTGAAGATAAAAAGTTCTCAAACTCATCCATAATTCATCAAGCTCAAACAAATATAATCATAAGCATGGAGGAGGTCGGAAACACCTACATCAAATTTTCAAATTTTATTTCTACTTTTTCTCAGCATTAAATCATTTGTTTGAGAAGTAATATCAAACACTCAATAGTGTTTTTCGTCATGAAAAAATGGCTTTGAAGTCCTGATGAAACACACTCTCTAGTGTTTGATATATTACTTATAGAACCCAAAACGGCAGGTGTGAACCGATGCGAGGCACCACCCTTTATTTACTGCTATAAAGTTTTTTTTATTCAAATATATATACTTAACCATTATCCTGCGAGATTGCGCAGAATATCGTCTGATACTTAGCCGACGAGGGACAAAGTCCCGAGTTGGCTAAAATCAGACGATATTCTGCAAAATCGAGCAGGATAATGGTTTTATTATTCAGCACATCGATAGCACAAAAACCCCGAAAAACATGACCTTTTTGTATTATTAACGAGCTCAGAACATCTTATTTCCCTCAGAGACGGATATCGCAGGATAGCTGTTATGTACAGAAGACAGCTATTGGCGTTCCAATGACCATATTTGGGCAGTGCATCGATGTTCTGAATAATAAATATATATATTTAACCATTATCCTGCGAGATTGCACAGAATATCGTCTGATACTTAGCCGACGAGGGATGAAGTCCCGAGTTGGCTAAAATCAGACGATATTCTGCAAAATCGAGCAGGATAATGGTTTTATTATTCAGCACATCGATAGCACAAAAAACCCCGAAAAACATGACCTTTTTGTATTTTTAACGAGCTCAAAACATCATATTTCCCTCAGAGACGGATATCGCAGGATAGCTGTCATGTACAGAAGACAGCTATTGGCGTTCCAATGACCATATTTGGGCAGTGCATCGATGTGCTGAATAATAATATTGTATAGTTGTTAGTATATTTATAACGACATACAATGTCCGATATTTTTCTTATTTACAGAGTACCAGAGCTCACCATAGCAACAGATCTGATATGTGGATTCCCAACCGAGACAGAAGAGGATTTCCAGGAAACCTTGGCTCTCGTAAGGAAATACAAGTTCCCAAGTTTATTTATAAATCAGTTCTACCCGAGACATGGGACCCCAGCAGCGAGGATGAAACGACTGCCTACAGAAGAGGTAACTAACTAAACATTGGGCAGTTGCCAAAAAATCACACTCCAAACCTGTACTTATCTAGCAGCTTAGTATAGGTAATCACATTGGGCCGAGTCAGAAACATATAAGTTATGTGTTTCTGGCCGAGTACAATTTGGGACTAGTTTCACGAGTGTTGTCAATGTTTTCAAACTTGAAAACAAAAGTGAAATTAATCCCAAATTTTACGAGGAACCCATGAGATTACATGTTTATGATATAAAGGGCAAAATTCAGCACGTGATTAATGCAAAGCCAAAAACGAAGAAACGCGGTAAACCAAATTAAACCAATCAGAAGGCATTTTTAGGCATTTCAATAAAGAAAAAATGCCCTCGCTCTTAGCCAGTCAGCATTGAGTAACTTTGCCCTGTATATTATAAAGTTAATTTAACAAACCTAGACGATTGTTTTGTTCATTTCCCCAGGGACGGCAGAGCTTAGCTCCCCCACATTTAGCCAAGTTTTCATACATTTTCACTAAACTCAGCCCCGTCCCCCACACCTTGCCATACAATCTTACTAATGAGCCCCACCACTTTGAAAACTGTTCTGCCGTCCCTGTTCGCGTGAAAACTAAACCCCCAATTAGTGACACTACCCCTTTATCAAGTGGATCGTACGCTATGGGTAAAGGTCGATATGTTTAAACATGACATGGAAAAGCATGGTAAGAAAAGGCATGATGAGGGTCAGCATGACAGCCTTGAGAGTTGTCAACTCCATTCCGAGCATCCTCACGCCCTGGTAATCAGCTAGATCTCTCGTGATCGTGTCTATCTGTGCTTCTGTCTGGAACATGTACTTGCGTGCAGCCTGTTCGTGGTACTTCAGGGACCGTATGGTATGAGGAAGCGAGCGCATGCACTTGTTTATCTTGCCAATCAGGATGAGAGGGCTGTAGAGCGCTGCTAACTCCATGGAAAAGGCGACAGCTGAGAGGAGAATGCGGAAGACAGCCATCGTGTCTAGTTTGGTTTTCTTGTGTTCTGTGTCCATTTGCACTTGCTTGGGCTTGGGATACTGGAAAATGAAAACAAAGAGACATAATTTCTTCTAGTGTCTTACTTATCACGTGGAACACTCTGAAGTGTCAGACGGCGTATGGTTGGTCCGCAGTAGCCGTTCCAGGGTATCCCTAGAGGACAACCCCCAGTATAACAGGTCCCCCGCCACCAATCCCTCCTTCGCATCGGAGTTCCTGGAGGTTCTTGGGGGTCAAAATAGTAGGGATGAAAATCATGAAGACCCCCCTCTTACCTCAGGTAGTTTGATGACCAGTACTGACTCCCCGCCTTGTTTGTGTCCCATCTCAGCCGTGGTGTTCGCCAATGCGATCCACTTTTCCTGGTATACCCGAGTTGCCGCCGACGCCAACCACTAAATTACTTGCTGGGTGCGTGTAGTAAATTTCCGTGTAGTGACCCTCCTTGTTGAACTTCTCGAACCACGAGAACACGCCAGGAATGAAGATGGTGAGCAGGAAGCCGAGATAGAACACTAGTAAGACTTGGAAAGCCCTGTCGAAACCTCCAATCATTTTGTTGATGTCGATGAACTCGTTCCTCGCTTCCTGCGCAACGTCGACAGGCCATTTTTGGATTTTCTCCTTGTAGTAACGCACTTGCGAATAAAGCAGGTAGAGTACCAGTACAAACGCGAAGACCACAGGCAGGCTTAGTGCTCTGTTGACTACGGACAAAATAGTGCTGTATACCACCACTCGGTCGTCAAAGGTTTTCTCTTTCTGTGTGGGTATTTTCATTTCCAGGGTCCGTAGCGAAATAGGGACTATGACTGTAAAGGTGGCGATATACACGCAGTACACGGTGATCCTCTTTCTCACCACTCGCCAGTACCGTCGTGTCATTCTAACTTCCGAGAGCACTCTCTCCAGATGGCGCTGTCTGAAATAGTGCACCCCCAGACAGTAAAACAAAGGGTAGCGGAGGTTCCATAGTACGTTTTTCGCAGAGGTAACCGTCAGCCCCCACTCCTCGTCTGCGAGTGTCTTATTTCCGAACACTCCCAAGTTGTAGAGGTAGAATATTAACATGGAGATCACAATTAAACCTTGCACCGCTTTGAGAGAGAACTTGAGTGGAGTTGGGAACCGCCTGGGGATTCTTTGAACAGTCAGAAGCAGAAATCTGCTGAGCCAGCGCAGAGCGAGGGAGTGGATTTCTAGGTTGATGATGGTGTCTTCTTTGCTTGCCGCGCGTTCGTCATCGACAAGCACCGCTTTGTCTTCTTCGTCATCCACTTCAAGCTCCGGTATTTCTACGTCGTAAATATCAACAATCGACAGCATACTCCCTGTTTTCTCGCGTTTTTCTGGTTTTCTGTCGGCCTCTTTGTCGAGCTCATTTCCGCTATCCTCCTCGTCTATGCAGACAACGGTATCTTCATCGTCCAGTTTATAGAACACCACAGTTTCGTCGCTGCGGCTTCTGTGCATTTTTAGCTTTGCTTGAGAAGCAATTAAAGACACATCAGACACTCATCTGCAATGGATTGCTCTAGCGTCCTGGATCAGTTCTGAACAGTCCTATTTGTAGATAGCGAAAGTGAAACTGTTTTGCTTTTTGTTTACATCGAGCATGGAAACGAGGCGGGGGATTCCCCTTTCATGCTTGAGCGGGTTTCACTGACCCCGTGATGTCCGACTTGCGTGACGTCAAATCTCTCTCGTGCCATCGAAATTGCTCCTTCGTGTATTTAACGCATTGAATGATAAACTAGCAGTCGTATAGGCGGGTCGGCGCAAATATCACGCAAATGTTACGCGTATAGCCATGTAAATAAACGCATTTATTAGTATGCATTTGGGGGGTTGTATACGATAATGGCATGGTTTCCAAATCTAAAAAGATCTATAACTTCTTGATTTTAACCTATAAACCTGAAACTTGGCGTTTTTACTCATTTCTGTGTGCGCTCTTTCCAGTGGTGTGAACTCGCTTGTCATTTGCGATAGTGTCGGCAGTTTTTACCCTTTTGCCCAAAAACTTTGTAAATAGACTATTCAAGGTGTTCTGTCCCGGGGTATGGAAATATTTTAGCTAAAACGCTCGTATGAAAAGTGGAAGATTTCGTGACTTCACGTTGCGCCTCTGCCTCCTGGCAGGATTTGATAAGCAAACATTATCATTGTCACGCTACATTATCATTGTCACGCTTGTCGGATGCAAAAACCTAGGGTTGAAAATCTGAAAATCTGAACGAGTTGTCGCAAGAAAGTAGTATAGCCTTTTTCATATCCTTTAATTAGTTTCTTTATTGGAAGAGAATACGATCATTTGAGACAGAACTACAGTTCTCTTCACTTACATGCAGAATGCAAATTTTGCCATGTCAAACAACAGGAAGAAAGGAGTGTTTACTGGGGTTTTTCCCATCCAAGATGTGTTCTTGCTTGCCACGAGGAATCTTGCGACCTCAACACTAGGGTGGTTGATTAACTAAACATGCTTCTGGTGTGAATGGGATATGGGAAGGCTGTTCATTCAGCGGAAAGCTCTAATATCTTTTTATTAATGTTCAAGTTTTCCGTGGGTTTGAGGACCTGTTTAACCTCTACTTACCGTATTTTTTTGTTTTCAGGTGAAACGACGAACAAGAGAGGTTTCTAAGTTGTTTCACTCCTACACAACCTATGATAGCAAAGTGAGTCTAAGACCCCGTCCACACTACACCATTTTCAAACGAAAACGGATACTTTTTGCTCCGTTTTCAAAAAGATTTGCGTCCACACTTATCGTTTTCGTATCGTTTTCGCCCGTCCACACTACAACGAGTATCCGTACGAAAACGTGCATTCAGTGGGCATACTCTTGTGCATTCAGTGGGCATGCTCAAACAAGCTCAGCGCATGCGCATTTAGATCTGTTGGCCCGCGAAATTGGTTTGCTGTGGAGACGTCATCGTTTTCAGATAGCATCGTTTTCACCCGACCACACTAGAAAACAGCGTTTTCAAACAGCTCCGTTTTCAAATCGCTCTACTCTGGAAAGCGTTTTCGGATTGATCCGTTTTCGGTGATCGTTTTCGGCGTTGTAGTGTGGACGATAGCCGTATACGGAGCAAAAAGTACTCCGTTTTCGTTTGAAAACGAAGTAGTGTGGACGGGGTCTTAGTTCAATGTACACTCTACTCTTGTTTAGATATTTACAGCGGTTTCATAGTTCTACGAACTCTGCACCCGATAGCTTTTAAAACATCTTTGAGTGAAGTTTGTGGCTGTTTAATAAGAGCCCGATAATTCTAGGGCGGAAAGGTTTGTTTTGTAATTGTAATAGATTGATCCCCTAATTTTTTTATTTCTACCCACCTCTGCTGATTGTAATAGTCTAGAACTTCCTATTCAGGGACGTAGCTAGGGGTCCTGGGGTGTCTGTGACCCCCCCTTTTTAGAAGAAAAAATACAGTAAACATTAAGAAAAAAATCGGTAAGCTGGAAAAGGGCACCACACATTTGTAAAGATGTGACACCCCCCCCCCCCCCCCTCTCAAATCCTGGCTACGCCCCTGCTGTTTACGTCTCAAAAAAGATTTTTTTTTTTCATGGCAAATCGACGAAAAATCTCACCGAAATGTCTCGGGAGGGCAGCTTCTACGAACTTTTCATTGAGTTATGTGACCCGAGTTTTTCCGGTTCCCGAGAAATTCGGGTCAGAGAAAACTTATTCTTGCGTTTGAGAAACGGGCCCCAGCTCTCAGTTGAGAGCTTTTTGTGTATATGGCAAGGCTTTCTTTGGACATAATTCGTCACGAGATTTATTGCAAAGTTTTATGCCCATCTCATCGCCTTGATTCAAACTGTCATGATTATTGTTCAGGTCGGCAGCTGTCAAGATATTCTGATCACAGAGGAGTCGCATGATGACATTCACTATGTCGGTCACAACAAATCATACGATCAGGTGCGTATACAGCAAAACTCGGCTCTCTGATTGGTTGAATTTTTCCCGCCTGAAATTCCCGCCAATTATGGTGTGCGCGTAGTGACACAGGGAGCCCGCAACAACATTTTACTAAGCTAAGAATTTGAAGATTACGACTGCTTTATATTTCTTTTGTGTGAAGTCTCCATTTGAGGGCTGTTGTTGATTGGCTAATTGCGAACGTTGGTGCACGCGCAGAAAGTTATTTCCCTCAACAGCTCTGAATCATGTCATACCAGACCCCCGCGAAGTGACGAGCCGGGGAGCTGTGGGTCCGAGAATGGAATATTGACGATTTCCATAACTTCAAAACTTCCATAACTCTGTTTCACGCGCGTTTAGTAGTCCGCTTTGCGGGAATGTTTTGCAAAGGATCGATAGCAAAGAGACTTTCTTTAGAGCTGGTTTTTCAACACCAAAACATATTAAAACATCTTTACTTTCCTTTACAGGTTCTGGTTAGAAAAGACGAAGGAGATTTCATGGGCAAGCTAGTTAAAGTATGTATAACATCTTGCGGTAAACATTACCAAATAGGCACCTTAATGAAGGACGCCGAAGTGCGGTCTCCAGGGCTCACCGACGCGCTGCCGAGAGGCATGATCAGCGGTCTCAAGCAAGAAAGTATGCTCGTGAGTAGTGACTCCATCACACAACGCAGATGGTTCAAGGTTGCCATGGTGATACTCCTTGTGGCCGTGGTAGTGGACGTTTTACGACTGGGGCTAATTTGGGCCAGGGGATGATGATGCACTTAGAATACGTCAAAAAGTTAATAAAGGCTTATGGACACCGTGTAAGGAAATAGAAACATCAGGAGCCCATCAACAGGAGGCTGAATGGCGGGCGTCCGGAGCACAGGGAGCCCATCAACAGGAGCCTGAATGGCGGGCGTCCGGAGCACAGGGAGCCCATCAACAGGAGCCTGAATGGCGGGCGTCCGGAGCACAGGGAGCCCATCAACAGGAGCCTGAATGGTGGGCGTCCGGAGCACAGGGAGCCCATCAACAGGAGCCTGAATGGCGGGCGTCCGGAGCACAGGGAGCCCATCAACAGGAGCCTGAATGGCGGGCATCCAGAGCACAGGAGTAGATGAATCTATTTTGGGATTGTAGATTTTGAATCCCGTGAGGATTAGTTGTCATGGTTACAGATTATGTCCCCTCTCTCAAAAGAAAGAATGCTGCATATCATTGAATAATTGTCGTTTTTGCCGAATGTACTTGGGAGGACTGGGTCGAGTCGCGCGGGCTAGCTGTGGGCTATTTTAGCGTGGTTACCAAGCCAAAATCAATGGTGGACAGATCGAGAACTCGAGTCTGTGATTCCTGCAAGTTTTCATTCAAAATTTCACAGTTTTCTTGCTACATTTGCCGAAATTCTTATCAAAAGAGGATCTCCTGTCACTTCCTTATAAGGTAAATGATTCCAAATATGGTTTTGGCCGTGAGGTGTTGAAAAAAGAACAATTTTCGGTTGGAGATTGTTTCATATGAAACTAGCTCCGCCCTCGCACTGCACGTAATGAACCCAACATTCTCACCCTCAAAGTACAAATTTCATGCAAAAATTCAAAATCCACAGTCTAATGAGACTATCTACCCATAGGCCTTTTTTGAGATACACCGGAAGTCGTGGATTCAATGCATTGTGGTCTAGCTTCGGTACAAACAAATCACCAAACAATGGGCAGTTTTCCCAGTGGAATTCAGTTTTATTGATGGGCTTCCTGTGCATATGGCTAGGTCTAGTGGAGTAGATGGGGGCTCCTGTTGATGGGCTCCCTGTGCATATGGCTAGGTCTAGTAATGTAGATGGGGGCTTCTGTTGATGGGCTCCCTGTGCATATGGCTAGGTCTAGTGGAGTAGATGGGGGCTCCTGTTGATGGGCTCCCTGTGCATATGGCTAGGTCAAGTGGAGTAGATGGAGGCTTCTGTTGACGGGCTCTCTGTGCATATGGCTAGACCTAGTGGAGTAGATGGGGGCTCCTGTTGATGGGCTCCCTGTGCATATTGCTAGACCTAGTAGAGTAGATGGAGGCTCCTGTTGATGGGCTCCCCGTGCGTATGGCTAGATCTAGTAGAGTAGATGGGGGCTCCTGTTGATGGGCTCCCTGTGCATATGGCTAGACCTAGTGGAGTAGATGTAGGCTCCTGTTGATGGGGCTCCCTGTGCATGTGGCTAGACCTAGTGGAGTAGATGGAGGCTCCTGTTGATGGGCTCCCTGTGCATATGGCTAGGTCAAGTGGAGTAGATGGGGGCTCCTGTTGATGGGCTCCCTGTGCATATGGCTAGATCTAGTAGAGTAGATAGAGGTTATGAGCTCTGGGTTCGAGAATGCATCAGTGCAGAAAGTGTATATTTCTAGAACCCCCTTTTTCCCATAAAATTGGACAGAGACTTGCAGTTAACCAACTTGAAGGGAACTGCTATACGTAACCAAGAGAAAATGATCATTTTCTCTTGACGTAACATAAGCACCTCAAAACCATACGAGAGAAATGTAACAACAGCGGGCAGTTTCTATTTAGTATTCCAGTACCGGTAGTGGGAAACTAACCAAGCAAATAAACTCAGAAACAATGAACATATGTTACTCCAAATAGTTTCTGGTACAATCCGAAAGAACGACTGTAGTAGGTAATCGAATATACAGTTGTTGCGAAGTCGTACGCGCCCAGACCGCAAAGTTGTCTGGGTAGGAGTTCTTGACAACCTTGATGGAAAGAGCTGTATATCGTCATACGGTGTGCATTTAGCGCTTTATCGCATGCAAGTGTTATGGCGCCATCACGCCTCAGTCTTAAAGAAAGCGAGAAGGAAAAGAAAGGGTTTATTTTCTCCTCATCGTGAGGGAACTCAAAGCGGTCGAAAGACCACATGAGGGGCGAGTTCTATATAACAAGATCTCGATGGGGGTGTTAACCACCAACCTGGATTGTTTTTAACAATCAAGTGTTAAAATTGTGTAATTTAGTACATCTTGAAAATTCAAAATCGAAACCTATAGCTCTGTGTCTTCATGTTCATTGTGGCCAAATTTCGAAACCGATAGAGCAGATTTCGTAGGACTGAAAAGGTTGCATAGAGATTAGTCAATGGAAAATGTGGTTTGGCTTCTATCCTCTCCTAGAATTGAGTATATCAGGTGTATATTAACTCTAGCTTCCTTCGCAGGCATCACAAGAAATACGACAGAAAACAAGAAAGCACTGTCTCGGGCTTCCTGTGTTATGAAACCCGAACACAGAAAGCCCATTTAAGCCCATTTTACATTATCTATATATTAATACCGTAAGGAAAATCGTGTCGACACCCGCTCCGCTCAGCCCTGAAGCTGTGCCGCCAAAAGAAGTTCGCAAACCCGAAGGGAAGGTGGAAATCTGGACCATGGGCGTGTTTTTGTTGGAGAAGATTCACCTCGGGCTAAGTTCTAATTCAAGCGATTTCTTAAGCGAGGGACAAAGCCGCCATCGCCGCCATGTTGAATTCTCCCACAGAAACTAAAAAAGAACTCGGTTCGCGCAGCCGAAAGCACCATTAACATTCAAACCTAAATGGTTCTCTTACAGATTACATACAGGAATGTGCAGGGATAATTCTAACTTGAAAGATTTGAGCTGAGAAAAATTTTCATTCAAGTTTCAACGAACGTACACACTACATTGCTTCCCTCGGAGCACGCGCTAAGTCATGCTAAGTCGAAATGACACATTTACAAAACAAAGTCCGTGAAAGTCATGAATAATATTCTCTAAGTATAAATCCCGACGGCTCTATCGCAAAACGAAGGACACAATCCCGAAGAGAAAGAGGAAATCCCTCCAGTGGGCATGTTTTTGTTGGAAAACGTTCACTTTGGGCTAAGTTCCAATTCAAGCAATTTTTAAGCGAGGATAAAGCCGAAAAAATATAAATAATATAAACTAAAAAAATTGTTAGTCCTTAGACCATTTTTACTTGACCTGTTTCTTCTCTCCCCTCGCTGAGATATGATAAGCATACAAACAATTCCGAAGTCAAATTGCGCTTTCGATTTTCACGGGTTCTTTGGCCGATTTGAGAGCCTGACACACGCGTGATTTTGTCAAACCAAGCAGGGAGACCAGTGCAAAAAAAAAAAATCCTTTTGGGCTCCCTTTATTTACTTCGGCATGGTGGGACGGGGTACTCATGCTGATGGGAGGTTATTAGTAATGTAAATCCAGCAGTTTATGGAAGGGGGAAATCATCAACCCCTCCCCACATCCATATGGCCATTCTGCTTTTTTTCCCGTTTTTTTTTTAAACAGAGAACACTTTTAGTAAATTTCCCCCTTACACTCCGTGAATTTTTCACGGGCATCAGCTAGTCTATATATTAATACCGTAAGGAAAATCGTGTCGACACTCGCTCCGCTCAGCCCTGAAGCTGTGCCGCCAAAAGAAGTTCGCAAACCCGAAGGGAAGGTGGAAATCTGGACCATAGGCGTGTTTTTGTTGGAAAAGATTCACCTCGGGCTAAGTTCTAATTCAAGCGATTTCTTAAGCGAGGGACAAAGCCGCCATCGCCGCCATGTTGAAAATCTCCCACAGAAACTAAAAAAGAACTCCGTTCGCGCAGCCGAAAGCACCAAAGACATTGAAACCTACATGGTTCTCTTACAGATTACATACAGGAATGTGCAGGGATAATTCTAGCTTGAAAGATTTCAGCTGAGAAAAATTTTCATTCAAGTTTCAACAAACGTACACACTACCTTGCTTCCCTCGGAGCACGCGCTAAGCCATGCTAAGTCGAAATGACACATTTAGAAAACAAAGTCCGTGAAAGGCTCTATCGCAAAACGAAGGACAAATCCCGAAGAGAAGGAGGAAATCCCTCCAGTGGGCATGTTTTTCTTGGAAAATATTCACTTTGGGCTAAGTTCTAATTAAAGCTATTTTTTAAGTGAGGGACAAAGCCGAAAAAATATAAATAATATAAACTAAAAAAATTCTTAGTCCTTAGAACATTTTTACTTGACCTGTTTCTTCTCTCCCCTCGCTGAGATATGATAAACATACAAACAATTCCGAAATCAAATTAGGTTTCCATTTTCACGGGTTCTTTGACCGATTTGAGAGACGGACACGCGCGTGATTTTGTCGCACCAAATCAGGGAGACCAGTGCAAAAAAATCCTTTTGGGCTCACTTCATTTATTTCGGCATGGTGGGACGGGGTACTCATGCTGATGGGAGGTTATTAGTAAATGTAAACCGAGCAGTTTATGGAAGGGGAAAATCATGAACCCCTCCCCAAATTGATATGGCCATTGTGATTTTTTCCCGTTTTTTTTAAACAGAGAACACTTTAAGTAAAATAAATTTCCCCCTTACACTCCGTGAATTTTTCACGGGCATCAGCTCATGCTGATGGGAGGTTATTAGTAATGTGAATCCAGCAGTTTATGGAAGGGGGAAATCATGAACCCCTCCCCTCATCCATATGGCCATTGTGATTTTTTTTCCGTTTTTTTTTTAACAGAGAACACTTTAGGTAAAATAAATTTCCCCCTTACACTCCGTGAATTTTTCACGGGCATCAGCTAGTTATACATTAATTTATTATTCTCCTTATCGCCTGTGCTATTGGCTGGATTACATCGCTACCAGCCAGGCCAGGCTCGCCCACTAGGATCTTGCTGCTAAATGGCTTCCATTTTCACAGGTTTGCTTGTTATTCAGCCAGGAAAGCCATTTAGCGACTGACTATCGGGAGCTAGTTCTACACAAGAAACAACAGTATGGCTATTTATCCTCTCAGTAAAACACAGTTTTTCACGACTCTGTTTTGGTGTACCTGTTTGCTCCCATGACGCATAGCGGGCTACAACAGAAAGTTGTGACGGTGCAATCTTTTCTGAAAAGGTATCAAGATAGCAGTGTCGCCTTTCTAGAGATTGACCGGGCTTCCTGTGGTATCTTGTCTCCATTGTTACCAGGCTCTTGACCGTGAACAATACAGTGGAAAATGCACATAGCATCTTTCCTCGAGTATAGTTGAGTTCTGGTTGAGTTTTAAGCTTTCTAAGCCAATAGAAATAGTGAAAAACTTACTGGGATTCCAAATATGGTATGCAGGTATTTCCTTATAAGGAATCGAAGTTGGAGAATGTCGACATTTTTTCAAGGGAACTATCTTGATATTACGTTATTTTATTCCCGGGATAATGAAAGAATTTTACCCGACTTGCCGCTTTACAAAGTTGAACACTTCACGGGAAGTCCATGACGTCACACTACTCGTGCTCATTCTTTGCGCACTTATTTATCTCTCTTAGGCCCCGATTACATGGAGCGGGCTGGCTCGGATGGGCGGGCTGAAAACACAATCTCGGCCCGGTATTATATGAGCCGAGCTGGCCCGCTATGGTGAATCGTGGTTCGTTGGTGATAGTTACAAAATGGCGGACGCGCGAAACATTCGCAAGGCACTTATTGCTCTTCTACTACGGCAACTTGCGATGTAGCGTATTCTCTTCCAACTTTATGGCATATAGGTGCTCTGGATAATGTATAAGAAGTGTAATTCTTATCAAGAAGTGTAATTCTGACTCTTCAAAGCGAGACCGGGCCAGCCCGGTTGAGCGATTACATGAGAATTTTTCAGCTCGCTTTGCCGGGATCCCGGAGGGTGACTACCGAGATCTCGGCAAACCGGGCTGAAAATTTCCCATGTAATCGCGAGTCAATTTTTTACAGAGTTTCTGCAGACAGCCAAGTTCTCGGTAGAAAAACTCAGCCCGTCCATCCGGGCCAGCCCGCTCCATGTAATCGGGGCCTTATTGTAAAACCTCTGTCTGCAACCAAGCAAAAAATACACAAAGAAAAATCTATGGCGGAACAATACGTATTCAATCGCTTAATGAATGCACTTAGGACTGGAATTGTTTGTCGGCCAAGGTTGAAGGATTTCATCGCTAAACTGCCATCTGCAAGAACTTGTTGAGTTCTTTCGGCGCGACATTTTTTAGTTCCTCTCAAAATGGCACTATCTAAAAGGTTGATTCCTTTTCTTCTGTTGGTTTCACTGCTTGTGGAAACAGTAACGGCGGAGTTCGGTAAGCTATTGATCACTTTAATTGTCATTCAATTACATTCTTTGAAACATAGCTCACGTTATCAGGCGAAAATAGAAACGGTTTCGAATGAAGTAGATTATTGAAACTCATGATTCCCGACTCAAAATGTAAATATGAAATATGTCAAAAAGCAGAAACATGACTTCTAGTTGTTATAGATAACTGAATTCAATGATTGAACAAATACTGAGATAAAACAGCAAATTTCAATGCGCAAATATGCAAATAAGACAATAGCTGTATTCACACTAGAGACGAGTTTCCCGTCTGAGACGAGTTTCTCGCCTTGAATATGGTCCCCTGTTCTTCTGTGATCACGTGAAAACATTTTGAAGGAGAAAGTTTAGACAGATAACAAGCAAGTGTTTCTGAGCAGAATTGACATAAAGCAGAAACTTTTTCAGACGAGTTTTCCGTCTCTAGTGTGAATACGGCTAATAATGTCAAGTAGCTGATGTTAAAGAGACCAAAATTCAAAATAAGCGTTATTGTATTTTTAACAGCAATTATAGCCAGGGCCTTCTCACAATTGGTGAAAATTACGGGAAAAAACTAACGTGGTGGTGCGCTGTTGCGCTTGTGGGCTGATTCGCGCTGATACAAGGGCATTTTGAACCTGATTCCAGTGTGAAACCTTTGTTTCCATTGTTTGAAACTTAAAGAATGGAAACAATTTTCTCTGTAACAAAATAAGTGATCCAAAATCGCAGAGATCTGAGTCTCTGATTCACTCGCTATTTTAGATATTTTCTTCAAAAAGTTCACTGAAGGGATAATGTATTTTCCACATAGTATTTCTAATGGATTGGAACTAAACGGCGATTTACGGACTGTGTAGCCTCAGGCTCACAGTATATTTATTTGACTAGTTAAAGTCTGTGGAAGTGCTAATTTGCGATTGGGGTAGCGGGTGCTTGAAGCTTTTTTTTTATTTATGCGCAAAGAAGAAAAGGAACAGAAGCGTGTCCTTTTTGTTTCTGTTTTGACTTCAAGCTCAGAGAACGTAGTGGTTAAGATTACATTGCAGGGGGGTCCAGGGGGGGGGGGGGGGGGGGGGCTTTCTCGGAAATTTTCCCATACCTTTACTGTATTTGCTGGAGAAAATTTGAGCATTTTCGTCCCATGTTTTCACTATTCCCCCCCCCCCCCCCCTTCAGAAATTGGCTACGCCGCTGCATTGTGACATATTTTCATCAAAATGTATATGAGGTAAAAACATGAGAAAACGAAATTATGTGTCCACTTCATTTTTTGCCTCTTCAGTACCCCCACTTTTTAGGGTGCTCCACACCCCTACAAATTCCGAATTTCCATCAGTAAATACAGTTAATGCATGTATGGGAAAATCTCTCGAAAAAGGGGGCCCGCAGCCCCCTCCCAGCCTCCCCCTAAATCCGATCCGCCCCTGGCTGTTTCGTCCTTCTAGAGTCATAGAGATGTATTTTCTTTGTTTGTCTTGTTTGTTTGTTTCAAAATTGTTTGTTTGCTTGATTATTTGTTTGTTTGTCCAAATGAAAGAGTAACTTTCAAGCGAATCTTTAGAATAACAAAAGGGCATGCATTTATGTAGTGAAACAACACGAACTGAAATAGGTAATTTCCCTTTTTGGGGAGACGCTTATTGAAACGAACCCTTAAGTTATGCTGAGGGTAAAAATGCCGTTGACTAGCACGACTGTAACAAGGGATGATTAATATTATTATTAGGACACCCTCCTGCCCGCCGCACCTAAATCAGCTGCTCTAGTATTTTGAAGAGAACCCTTAGAAACACGCCACGTCTTCTCGACCAAAAATTTGTAGCTGACAGGACTAACCGATGCATGCGTGGTGTTTTCAGATTACGACACGAAGAGAGGTCAAACGGCGCTGTTTGTGATTATCGGCCTCGCTCTGTTGTGCGTAGCTTTCCTCATATTCATCTATATATGCTGTTACTACTACAGGACCAAGTAAGTTTCTATCAAAAGTGTATGATTGATTGTCTATCACAATTCCACAGTCTTGGGTGACAGTTTAGTGGACAGGCCCGGGGTGGGGGGGGGAACTCCCCATAAAAATACACATGGGTGCTCGTATCCCTTAGGGTATAAAATTCGCCCAATTGCTATCTCTTGGGGGTGTCCAAAGAGTCTGCTTTGCCTTAGGTGGTCTCACGCCTGGAAAGGTGACCTAGAAATTCAGCGACAACATAATAAATTGTTTCAACTTGATGGTAATTTCAAGGACCGCTATAACATTAGGATTTTCCGCATCCAATTTCCTATCTCTTAGGGGTAAAATTCACTTGACCACACCCAATTTGCTATCCCTTAGGATAAAACTTCTGAACTTTCAGAAGTCCCCCCCCCCCCCGGGGCCATAGCCTTCTCCGCCTCTTCCCTCCAAGAGAGCACTGGTTCAGGATTACCGCGCGTGAGATAAGATGTCAGAAATTCGTTCGACAACGTGATCTTCTATTTCAAGATATTGTAAAAATGACACCTCGTTTTGAAAAAATGGATAGTCGGGCACAAATTTAGCTACCTGGCCAAAGCCAATGAAAACGAGACCCGTTTTGCAACCTTTTTATTGGACTGCTTCACAAGCAGGGAGCAATTTTTAACTGATCCACGCGAGTAACGTTTCTCCTCTCATAGCTCCAATGTACATATTAGTATAATTTTTATCCAAATATATTTTACTATTTATTTATAATGACTAATTGAGCTCCTAGCTATAAATGTCAATAAAGTTTATTATTTATTTTTATTCAAGAATGACACGGGCTTAGCCATAAAAACACGAGCCTTGCGGTACAGTTTATAATTTACTTGTCTAACAGACTATTTATTGCATTTCTAGGAGCAAAGGATGGAACAGAGGTGAATTA
Source organism: Scolanthus callimorphus (assembly GCA_033964015.1). Taxonomy (NCBI): domain Eukaryota; kingdom Metazoa; phylum Cnidaria; class Anthozoa; order Actiniaria; family Edwardsiidae; genus Scolanthus; species Scolanthus callimorphus. Next base: position 27,317,318 of record CM066918.1, on the reverse strand, counting down.
GAATATTGAGCTATCGACGGGCTGACATGGACCAGTGTTTGGCACTGAAATGAACTATTCAATAACTGTCAGTTTATGTAGTGAAGGCTGGCAAAAATAATTTACACTTGTAGCTTAGGCTTGTGTAAAAATAATAGAGCATACATGAATATATATAACATGGGATAGATAGGACCGGCCCAATATGCGCGAGGAAGACGCGTACAGCATGTGCCGGTTATTACAGTAGAAGGCTAATGTATCAGTCAATTCCAGCGGTGAAGCCAGTTGTGAAGCTTTGTCACGCAGAGTCGATGGATTCTTACCGTCTTTTTCTCGTCCCGGGGGTGGGGCATTTTTCTGCTTTTTGTGTTCCCCGCCGTGGGGTATTTTGCATTTTTGCTAGCCCGGGGGCGGGGAATTTTCAGTTTTATTTTTAGAAATGACCAAAATCCCGGGGGTTGCCCGGGGGGGCATGGTCACCGCTGGAATTGACTGATACATAAGCTTTCACTTCCCTTTTCTCGACTCTTGTCTGGCTTATTTGAATTTGTGAAATAATATTCACCATTTGTGACGTTGTATAATAATAATAAATTTGTAATTAAAAGTAAGATACTAGTTGTGTTTAATTGATTTAGCAAGATATCCGTCCCACAGTGGCTCCACTAGTTTTCTTATGCCTAGTACATACGCCGCTCTTATTACATGATTGACACGGTTTCCATTGTGTTTTTGAGGTCTCCAACTAACGTACATACCTCGCAAGTAACTTAAAGCCGGGAAGGGATTTGAAATTCTCTAGGGAAGAGAGGGGCTGATGAAAAGAACTGAATAGCTGTAAGTGGAACGTCCCGGGTATATACAGAGTTAAATACCTCATTAAATAAACATTAGGTATTTAACTCAGTTAAATACATGGACATTCTACTTACCGCTACCCAATCTAGTCACCCCCAAACTCTTTTCCTAGTGAATTCAAATCCATACACTTATCCCGAGAAAAAAAAAACACCAATAATCTCAGTTTATGCATCTATATGACTATCTGTCTAATTGTTAAATAGAGCGAATTTCATATGACTGTAGTGAGACCAATCGCTACGTGATTACAGCAATTCTGAATAAAACCTATAGGTGTAATTACAAAGTAATTGCGAATAACTCACGACAGTCATCTGAAATCCGCTCTATTTGCTCCTGCATGATTATCCTTTATGCGCGAATCCCGTTGAACGCCACAAAACACCATATCCGAGAAACGCCTTCACTTGAACCGACTTGAACCATAAAGCGTTTGTCCAGCCTACTTGCTTGGTTTCCTGGCCCATAGAGTGTGTTCAAGCAGGTAAACCTGAAAATACAGATGAAATCGTTTACATATCTTATCTTAGAGAACAACCAACGAGCGCAAAATACCTGAAACTTGCCTTCAGTTACTCCAGCTTGAAGCAGTTCCGATCCATGTTGTTACTCGGCGTTATGCAAATTGACTAGTAGCAGTCAGTGCGTGGTACAAACGAAAATACCGTTTGAATGAGTCGCGCTTTTACAAAAAGCCACTCGATTGACTGGCCTGGCTGTTTTGTACGAAAACAAAAGACATAATTCGTGTTCTGCTAACAAATGAATGCACTCAAGCTGTATATTTTTTGTTTGGACCTTTGTAAATCATGGTTGAATAAAACCTGTCATTCATTTTCTCTGGGGAACGTACGTCTATGAAAACAGCTAAATAACTAACAATAGTTCCTATCGGAATGCGCTACCCTTTTCAATTACAAACTATACTCCTTGTCAAAACTTTGAAATTCAACGAGAAGAATGCATTTCATTTGTTCCTGTTTTCTGAAAACCTTGCCAATCCTATAATAAGCCAGTTAATTACCTCGATTCTCGGCAATAACCCAAATACATCCCGCGGGCCTACGGCCCTTGGGATGCATTTGGGTTATTGCCTCGAATCTCGGTAATTAACTCTTACTTATCATGAGCCGATCCAATTGCAAAATCTCGATAAAACAATATTGTTCGTCCATCTCTGGTCTGCCTGTCACCTAGACTATTCTAAATCTTACCGGTATAATGTAGAATACATATTTAAATGTCCCGATTTTCGCGTATTTGAAGGCAACAACCGGGGGGTGAGGAAAATTTTCCACGGGGGTTGTATTGGACTCTGGAAATTCCACGGGAGGGGGTGTGTCTGGAGGTTGGAAATTCCAAGGGGGGATTCCAAGGCTGATATTTAAAAATATCAGCCATTTGTGCCCCTCGTGAGCAATGATTTGGAACCCCTCCATCCCCCATCCAGTGCTTTTTGGCGCGCGAAGCCATAGCGATATTCGTAACATCTGGGGCGCTTTCCATTTGTCAAAAAAACAAAAAACAAAACGGGAAAAAGTTTCGGAAATTTGGGACAACCTTTTGAGCTTACCCCAAAAGTGGGAATTTTCGGAGAACTCGGAATTTCCGGTCCATTTGATTTCTGACCGAAATTCGACCCGGCCGGAAATTCCGGGTCAAATGGAAAGCGGTTGCAGTTCTCGGACTTTCGTCCAATCGTGGCTGTTCTCGTGAATTAATACCGGATTAAGACCTTTCCATTTGACTCAGAGAACTACTGGGAATTCAAAACGGGATTTTTTGCCAAATGGAAAGCGCCCCTGGTTAATTGACGAAATGTGGAAAACGTCCGGCGAAAATACTTTACAAGTTTGGCTCTCAACGAACGAGATAATTTTGTAATCGTGTGTCCGCCGGTCATCCTGTGGTCCAACAAACCTGAGCCTCAAGCTATGTGCCAGCGGTTTTCTTTGGAAGGATTAGCTTGGGCTTGCTATGCATTATGGGATTTATTGACCAGACACCGCTGTGCGTGTACAGACGGCTCGGTCACAATTCGAACATCGAAGAAACATGAAGAGACAAGAGAAAAAAAATCCTCTTTTTATTCCTCGGAATTCTATATATAACTCCATCAGTACATGGTTTTGTAGAAGGCCTCTACTGTGGAACAGAAAACTGCTACGATGGTAAGTAAAAAAGACGAGACATTTGAGTTCTTTTCATGGCCTTTTCATGAATTTTTTCTTGAAATGAAAAGATATAAGTTAAGAACCACACACAAGACTGAAATTGAAATGTTAGAAGTATTCCCGATCGACTCAGATACTAAATACTGTTTTTTTTACAGTTCTTGGGGTGACCAGAGACTCACCAAAGGTAAGTGATTGTTCATTTGTTTAGAAACCCGTTTAGTTGGTTTTCCCTCGCTTGTGGTAAGTTCCACAAATCGGTCAAGCTTGAAAAACTTTACCGTTTCGCGTCGGCGGAAAAAAACGTGAAAAACTTTATACCAACGTGCGGTCTTAAACATGAAATCGATTTTGAACAGCTAAATCTGTACTACATAATTACCAGTTTTTTGTTAGTTACTGGAGAGGTCAAGTTGGATAATTTCTCTAAGAGATTGTTGCCAAATTATTGAATCCAGCTGACCAATTACACACGTTCACGTCTAACTTGACCACCAATGTTCTAACAAACTTTCCATAAACGGGTTATTTTAAAAACATTAAACAAAAGTTAAGTAAACCAGAGATTAAAGACATTCTTCTTGTTCTCTTGTAAAGAAGTAGTGACTCTTTTGTCAGGATTTTTTATCGTGATAAGATAAAAGGATTTCATTTTTTTGCGGAAGTCATGCTTTGAGGCACAATAAGCTTATGTGAACTTTTTATGAGATTTAAGTTAAACTTAATTCATTCACCTCTACAGTAGTGAGGGTTTCAAAAGGAGTTATTATAATTTATCAATGACAATCAGTTCCTTATCATTTGCTTGCTAGTGAGTATTGCCCCATGAATTACACTTAGTCCTATTTCTTTTGTACATTTGAACATACAGTTTCTTTTTTAACAGCTATTTCCTGAAAATATATTAAAAGGGTGATTTTTTTTTCAGGGTCTTAAAATGCAAATGTTATAATCAGATTTTTCCTAATAAAATAATCTCAATCTTTATCTTCTTGAGATATTGATGTCATCAAAGTTTCAAGGCTGGAAATCAATCTTTGTATACACAGCAGCTGTAAAGTGAATACCCCCAGATATGAAAATCTTCCTTGTGATATCTTAGAATTCAATATGAGCAAACTCAAATATTAATGTGTCATGGCTGTAGAAAATTAACTTTTGAGTTATATGTAGTGGATGGGAATTAAAAGGGACTTTATGAATAAAAGGGTAGAAATTATGCTCTTACAACAATTGCCTAGCAACAGTTTTATGACATCACTTAGGCCATCAGCTAGGGGTATAAACCAGCTAGGGGATGGTATATAAACCCCCACTAATTTGACACTTTAGTAACATTAGACATAATTTATTTATGCACTTATTTATATGTTTTGCTAAGGACTACCAATAATTTAATTCTTGTTTGGCCCTGTTTAGTCCATTACCAAGAGAAAGAATCATGTATAAGTGCAGGGGCGTAGCCAGGGGGAAGGGGACACAGGGGGCTGGGACCCCCTTTTCTCGGGAAATTTTCCCATACATTTACTGATTTTGCTGGAGGAAATGTGAAATTTTTCGTCCCATGTTTTCACTATCAGCCACCCCCACCCCCCCCCCCCCACCCCAATCAAAATTCCTGGCTATGCCCCTGAAGAGCATGTTTTCATTGTTTGTTGTGTGTTTAGTGTTTAGTGCTTGGTTTTCCCACTAATCAAAGGCTAAGATAACACTACCATGCAGACCAGCAGTTATTGCATTTTACTCATATGACAGGGAGGTGCTATTACAGCACCACAAAAGATGGTTAACTACAGAATTTCAAATGTTCAAACTTTAAAGTTTTGGAAAAAATAAAAGGCACTGATGGAGATGGACCTAACCCTTCTATGTAATTTATTCTCTAAGGAGAAAAGCAATGAGACATTGTTCAATTATTATTGTCCAGTTATAATGATCTGGAATTTTAAGACTTGTTTATTACTCTATCCAAAGGAGTTCAATGACATTATGTAGCGCTCAGTAAACAGAACATAGTTTTTCCTTGAAAGTCTGGGAAACATTTTACAAAAGCATCCAAACCAACAGAGGACAACTCACAACTCTTGAAGCGCTACCAGAAAACCTTATGCCATCTGGAAACACAGTAATTACATCACTACAATATACTTTAGTGGTGGAAAATATTTAATTATACCTCATCCTTGTTGTATTCTCAGGATTGAAGCTTACTGATTTGTTCTATAAAATCTAATTTGTTTTAGAATGAAATCTCCAAAGCTTACAGAAAGCTGGCAAGAAAGTTTCATCCTGATAGGTACAAGGTGGGTAAAGAATGTACTACCTTATTATTATCATTTTATTCATGGGATTAGGAAGGTAATTGTTTTTCCTGCAAAGCTGTGAAGGTCCTCAGAACTTCATGATCTGTGATGAAAATTAACAAAAAAAAATTGTTTGTGCATTAGGCCGGATGAGCCATGAATTATTTCTTGATTATCTTAAAACATTTGTCTTTGTCTATCTAATGTAACTTGTCATTCATGAATTTTTTGAGATAATATTCAACATTTTAAAACACAAATTGCTATTGCAAAATTGGATTGAAATTGCTATTGTAAATTGCTATTGAAAAGTGAATAATTCCAAATAATACTTGAATTGGACACATTACGAAAATGTAAAAGTCTTAATTGTGTGGTTCCAGAAATTATCCATACCCCCCCCCCCCCCCCCCCCCCCCCATGGAAGGGCATTGGAAATTCCGGAGGGATGGGGAGTCAATTTACCTGATCATTTCCTTACAAATACTGTATTTTTCCTTGGGTGTGTGTGTGTGTGGGGGGGGGGGGGGGGGGCACTTTCAAACACCCTTCCGTGGAGGGGGTATGGATATTTTCTGGAACCACACATTACCAGTCTTCAAATTATGAATCCACAGAGAATGCTTTGAAATAATTTTTTTAAACTGCTCTTTGTGTAAAGAAACATGTGAACTGTTCTACGACCCACCTTTCCCTTTACTGCCCCTTTTTATTAGAAGTTATGTAGATCACTGCAGTCAGTGGCACTTTCATTTTTCTGATACAAAATTAATTGTTCTTCCTTTTAGGGTAAAGATGATGCTGATGCTGCAGAAGCTGTTAAAAAATTCCAACTCATTGCTACAGCTTATGAGGTGTGTGCAGTATTCAAGGAGATACCATTTTTGTAAGCCTTAGGCTTTGGAGTTGCTTTTGTAGGCTGCATATGGTGGCTTTAAGCAGAAGAGTGGGTGAAAGGAAAATTGATACAGAATAAGGAAAGATCTAGGAATGTCATTATTTATTTATTTTTTATTTTATTTACATGATTCGCCCATAATGTAAAGGGCAGGGCATACCAACAGAGCGGTGCTCCAATAACAGGTTCCCTTAACACAGTGGCATATAGCATCCATTACTCATACATACATGTCGACCAGGAAGCTGAAATATAATAAATACAGTAAAAACTGACAGCTGAGAGTAAACCTCAGAGGGGGAGGGGACTCCCAGTGCGACGGTACTTGAGACATACCTTTTAGGGGCTAAGATCATCAGTAGTGATGCCAAGCTATCAAGCTATCCAACCTTGATATCACTTGGGGGGTACCCTGAAGCAATTGTAGCATACAACCATTTGAGCTTGAATTGCCAATATCATAGCAACACTCCAGCCAATAGTGCAGTATGCCCAATCAAGGCCCCTTGTCCAGGTATGGGTTAGGGATCAACTTCATTTCTCTTGCCCAGTACCCCTAACGTTTTTTCAATACCTATATATAGCAGCAGTCACCCCTTATTAGCATGACAACATTTGTTTGCTGCTCATGTTCCTAATTCTTCAATTCTTTCACAGACTCTTAAGGATCCAGAGCAGCGTAATGATTATGATTATATGTTGGATCACCCAGGTATGATATTATTATCTTTATTAATTTTATTCTACTAATATTATTTGCTGTAACTAAAACGTGACATATTCTTGACTTATTTGCCTTGCAGAGGAGACCTACCGGCATTATTATCACTACTACAGGCACCGTATGGCACCTAAAGTTGATGTCCGAATTGTCATCGCTGTTACTATTACCATAGTTTCTGTATTACAGGTAAGCTTTATCAATGTTTAATTGAGCTGCTCTATTCATTGCCTTTAATTGGCTGATTTACATGCTGCGATGTTTTGGGCCGAGTGTGCCATCTGTATTTTATTTGGGTTTGACACCAAAGAAAATATGTTGCATTGTCACAAATCTTTCAGTGTCTGGCTTGCACAGAATATAGCTTATAAGAAATCAAGGTGACAAATTGCAGTGCAAAAGTAATCCATTAGGTAGAAGTGAAATCTTCCTATACTGTAACCTTACTTATATGTAGTTCTTTATTCGCCTGCAGTATCTCCATGGCTGGTCTCGGTATAATGAGGCAGTGCAGTATGCGTTAACTGTACCAAAATATAGAAATAAGGTGAGCTCACATCCCTCAAAGTGGCCTTGACCAGAGTCGGGCCAAAAACATATTTTACAGTTGCGACCATCAACCATTGTTATATTAAAACACTAAGGCTCAGGATTTTGTAGTGGGCTTAGGGAGAGAGTTATGGGAAGTTTTGTTCAAGATGTTCCTGTGAAGATACCTGATTTCTTCCATACAAATACTGTATTTTCCTTTGGAAATTCCAGGGGTGGGGGTCACTTTTCAACACCCTTCCGTCGGGGGGATGGCTATTTTCTGGAACCACATGCACATTATTAGGAAAGTATTTTATTTGTTTTAGCTGATTGCAAATTCAATCTATGTGTATTATGTAGGCCATGCAAAAAGCTAAAGAAGATGGTTTATTAGATACACTTAAGAAGAGAGGGAAAAGAACCAAGGTAAATACAAATGATGTGATAGAATTAATCAAATACTACCACTAATGACTTGCAAGTTCTAAAGTGGGCTAACTGCCTGTAACTCCCAGATATGTCCCATGTGGGAGCTCAGAGAGTTATTTTCTTGTAAATACAATTTAATCTTAATAAAGTTTTCATTCCACCTATTAAATAAATTATGATACAGCTACACACTTTACCGCACTTTATATTTCAGACATCATGAGAAACAAGAGTTTTATTCCCTCCCCCTTCCCCCTAAAGTGGACTATTTTAGTCACAAAAAATCTTCAATAGAAAGCCGTTATGTAGCAGCTCCTTGTAAGATCTAATGCTATTGGCTTGATGCACCTCATTGTTCTATTGTATTCTCGTTTTTGTGTTTCTCTTGTTTTCACCGAGCTGCATCAATCCTATAGGGTTAGGTCTTCCGATAGATTCTACATGACCCCTAGAAAGAGGCGAGGAAAAAAAAAGAAAAAAAAGTTGATGTCATAGATCTGCCCACTACCTATTAATAATAATAATCAGTTTACCTGTCCTTATAATATGTCCTAAAAATGTTTCTTTTTTTACTTTCTGCAGGAGGAAATGAAAGAAGAGGAAGAATCAATTCTCAGGGGTGTCGTAGAAAACTCAATTGATATTAGGTACTGGCCTGTTTAAATAAAATATGTTTCTTATGTCGCGTATCACAGGGAAAGTTGCCAGAAACCCATGTATAGATTTAGTGTGGAAATAGCCTAGCAAACATTTCAAAGAACAGAAACTTACTATGTTGGTTCTGGTCTTAAAATTACAGTTTCCTGACAAATACTAAATTTACATTACTATGGTTTTCATAATTCTGTGAACTAATTAATTATGTTTTCAAAGCGTTCCCTGAATCAATCACCTAAGCCTGCCGGTTATTTTTGAAAAACCTCTGAGTGATGTTTGTGCGATCAAAGGAATTAGCTGCTAATGTTGCTTGTTCAGAGTTCGCAAAATTATGAAAGCCACGGTAAAGGTATTTGTAGACGACCTAACATTTTTTCTGAAACCTTTTTTCAGAGGAGGGCATTGCAAGCCAAGTGTGTTAGATGTTCTCTGGATTAGGATTTTCCTATTGTGAGTAGACCGCCACATATGTTAGGATTTTGTTTCAGAAAATTATCTTGAGATTAAATTGCACTCCTGTTAGTTCAGAATAGCAGAGGGATGATGTTTGTACCGTCACGACCCGGGGGGGGGACTCCTATATGTCATCGGGTGGGGGTGCTCGTCGTATCTTTTAGGGGTTGAAATTCGGGTTCAATTTATCTTTTAGGGTATAAGACGAACTATACCAGAGGTTTTGAGAACACTGTCAGCATTAATAAACTTATAATGAGAAATGTAGACCACAGAGCTCGTGTTTGCAATTCTTATCTGTTTTCACCTGATCATTGCCAAGCATAGCCATTGTACAGATAGCATTGTAATGGCTCATTTGTTTATTTGTAGCCCATATCACCTAGTTCTTTACATAGCATGGTTAGTTCGCTGGTACTGGAAATTTTCAATCATGGGCCAAGAATATGGGGAAGAAGAGAAAGCTCATATCATCAGGAAAAACTTGGGCATGTCTCAAACACAATGGGAGGTACGTGTAGATACTGACACCATTCTCTTAGCAAGAGGCTCTGGTGACATCCAGTCAAGGCCTTAGCTGATTGGCTGAAATAGCACGCGTGCGTACATAAAACCACTGAGGCTTTATCCATCCTTGCGGAGGAGGCTATGGTAACAGCTAATGACGCATGCGCAAGATTTTGCACATGCACCAACGTCAAAAATCAGCCAATCAGCGAAGGTCCTCAAATGACTCTCACCAGAGCCTTCCACGCTTGGTAGGAGAAGTATTTTTTCCCTTGAGTTCATTCATATGTGTGCGTAATCCAAAATAAGGAAGTAAACGCCGCAACATTGATCGGGACTATCTAACGTTTACTAGAACTTAAAATGATGTAAAACAGAAACCGATTTTTTGGTGACGTTTATGCGCATGCGCAGATAGAATGCTGCAAAACAAGGGCGTGACACGTGGATTTTGACAAAGAAATTCATGATACCGATAAAAATGATTGCCAAATTCAACAACGAGTAAGAAACCAACATTTATTGAAAACAGCAATCGATAAGATTTAATAACAAGTGTCCCACATGGATCTCATTGATGGCTTTCTGACCAGTAAATAATTTGCGCGAACAGATAACAATAGGGATAAGGTTGATTGTTCACTACTCATACAAGGGGCTTCCTAAAATGGTCTGGTGGCCGGGCGTACTCTCACCGCTAGGTCACTGAGTCACTACCGGCATTTAACTGAATTCTCTAGCAGGATAGCGGCTGTCAGGGCAGAAATCTCTGGCGTGGACGTAAGAACCGTACGGTCGCCATACGATGCTTCAGCTCTCGTGGAGATGTCTGGATGTATGGTCTCCTTTTTTCTTTTCTTTTCCAAAATCGAAGTAAACGTTTTGCTAATAACAAAGGACATATGTTTTCGTCGTGAGCATGCAAAAATGAAATTACACAGAGCGCACGTGAGCATACAAAATAATACAATGAATGTTACACCAAAAAGTTTGTTTAATGTTGTGTTGTAGTTCGCGAATAGTATCGCGTTGCTCATTGTCCGCAGAATGTTTTGAAAAAAAGACAAGAAACGCTCGATGCTCGCGCTCCGCGGCGAGCTCGACTAATCGACTGTACTCGCACTTACGCACTTATTTGCTTATTATAATAAAGCTAAACTTGAAGTTATATGTTACTATGACAAAAATCTGTCCAATTATTACCCTGCAAGCGATCTCGGGTGCAAAACAATTATTACCCTGCAGGCAATCTCGGGTACAAAACAAAACGCGAAATTCGAGACACGCGAACAACTTTGCTAGATGATAAAAGGCCGACACAAAGAAGGCAGGGCAGGGTAATGGTGAGTGGTCCTCCGGAAACTTGAACGCCTTTCTTATACTTTATTTTAAAGGCACTAGATGAACCTCAAGTTAAACAATTCTTCAGGCGAGAGCTCTGGATACAAGAACATTATCAGGTAAAGAAGAACTGAAAACATTTGGATCTCTTTCATAACATAGTAGGGGCCCGTTAAGGTTTATATGGGAAAAGTTTCTGAGGTCCGCCATATTGGACGATTCAAGGTTGTCTCACCTATGATGGTCATGATTTTTATCCGAGACGCTCACATCGAGTGCTTCGGCTTGAAGGTATATCTCTTCCCTCGGCCACTAGGTTTAGAGTTTGGCAAAAAAGTCCAACCTGGTCGCCAAAATGGTGACTTATCTTATCTTTCCAGTCTGTACGCACCTGTCGAAGAAACTTTAATGTCGTGCCCTGAGAAAGGTCACCGACATTTAAAGCGGGACTGTCACGGTACGCGCATGTGCGAATTTTGATCACTTTGGTCCGGGCCGGAACGATGGCTGTGAGAGGGAGGAATTACGCTGGTAGAATCCGTTCAAATCTTGTTGTTTCGGGGTCCATCTACCCTTAATTCTTAACGGGTATTCTCTCCTGAGATCTCCTTAGTATCGTGACCAAATTTTGGAGTCGATGCAATATTGTTTGTCGTTTTAAATTGAATGAGACTCGAGCGTCATTTTCACTGATGGCTGCCCAACAAGAAAGGCCTAATCGAGGTCGTCCTTACGCCAAAATGGCTTGGGAACACAATAAAAGCAGGATTTGGATATCGAAAAGCTTCCACGAGACATGGAAATTGTTCAAGGGCTACGGTATCTTCACCTCAGACAACGATTTTGCAGCTCATTTGCCTAAAAAACCCTAAAAACTTACCATAATGTCGCCTCCTGACGAATGAACTCCAAATTATGTTTTCCCTGAGGCGACGTCGCGCGGGGCGTGGGTACTTTCCCGCGTAAACGAAGTGTCCCGTGATTGGTTTATTTTAACAGGGAATCCCCGTTTTAAATGATAGTTATGGGATCGGCGGTCTTTGCTCGAGCATGCGCGTACCGTGACAGTCCCGCTTTAAGGGAGGGTAGAAGAAACCCTTTATGAAATCTGTATGTATATCCAGGAATGTCCAATTATGGAGGCAGAGTGGCCGAGTGGTCAGAGCATCGTCCTCGTAATCCGGTGACCCGAGTTCGAGACCCCGCTCTGACTCCTCGACCATTCTTTGTACATAGCCGACTTGATTTGCCTCCTGGCCAGTTGGGTTTCTTAAACTGTGTTGTCTATGTGTGATACTCGAAGAAACTAGCTATAGTGGCTGTATATCAGCTATGTTACAAGCTATTCTAAAATTCGAGTTAAATAAAACAAAGATTTTTAAAATTTATTTTTTTTAATGCATAATATATTTGCCCTAATTGCTCTTGTATAGGAATATAAGGAGGAACAAGAAGAAGAAATGAGACAGAAACTGGCGCAAAACAATAAATATAAAGCTTATAGGTATGTCTTGAAATAAGCAGTGAAGTGAAACTTTTGTTTGGTTACGACAAATGTCCGTGTGGGCGTTCTCGTCGATGGAGAATAAATTCATACGGAAGCACAGGTGGTCGAATGCCGGAATTCGATTCCCGACATGGGTTGCTAGGGATTTGTCTCTTCTGCTTGAGTTGTGTTTCGGACCTTGTGTTCATCGTGGATTGAAATGATTAGTCATTTCTCCCGTGTTTCACGTCTTTTGGATGAGACAATAAACCAAGGTCCCGTCTTACGATTAGTCAGTGGAAAGCTAGATGATTGAGACTCAAATAAAGTTTTGTTTTGCTCTATGAGCGGACTGCAAGTACAATCGCATACCCAATGAGCTGAACCGCGCTCTTATTGGCTGGAGATAATGGGTGATTTCACGCGGAATCGCTCGCTCGCAGTGCGAGATGTAATATTTCAAAAACGAGTTCAAGTGTTTCATTGGGTTTGCCGCGAGTGTTTATTGTTTTCGAGTTGTTTGTAATCCCAATGAAACACTTGAACTCGTTTTTGAAATATTACTTCTCAAACTCATTAATTATTCATGAGGGCGTAGACCAATGGGGTTCTTGCATTTGGTCAGGTGTATGACTTTGGAAACCCAATGAAACACCAGTTGAAGATCACTAGTGTTTGGAAACGATTTCCAACACTAGTGATTTGAGTTCTTAATTAGCATATTCAAAGACTACTCAAACACAATTCAATAACATGGTTTAATTGTCTTGATCGTCAGCTTCTTCTCTTTCTTGTTCTTTAGCGCCAATCCTGTCCGCTCGTCCCGTCCTTCCCTTCTGCGTTCAGCAAACGTCTGAAGTGAGCAAATCTAACAAAACAAAAATGTCATTAATAAGACTAGTGTTATCAGAACATGCAAACACCAGTTCGTTGTTGCACTCGAATCTTGTTTTGCCCAAAAGAAACAAAAATATTTTCAGCAATCAAAACTAGCAATCCATTTCCATCCGCTTTAATTTGAACCAAAACGCTGCAAAGCGCTGTTAATTTATCAGTCGAACGCTCCCTTAACAAACGTAGGCTAATATTTTGGTTGCTCCTAGTGAATTCACTGCTTTCTAGCTCTCCAAATTACACTGATAATATCGTGGCTAATGGCATGCTTGGAGCAGAAACGTGGACATATAAACATAAACTAACCTTTGTCGTTGCCATCCAAGAAATTGAAATCCAGGTTGGGCTTTCGTTCCAGTACGTACCGACCAAATGCAAGAACCCCATTGGTCTACGCCCTCATGAATAATTAATGAGTTTGAGAAGTTAGTTTCATGTAGTTTAAGTTTCGTTCTTTTTCGCGAACTATAGCCTGCGAACATCCGGTACACGCGAGCTAAAGGTTAACCCTAAAGGTTAGGCTCGCGTGTACCGGATGTTCGCAGGTTACGCCAACTATTAAGAGCATGCGAAAAATAGATTCTTCTGCTCCTGTGCTTATGACTAGACCTGTGGAGTAGATGGAGGCTCCTGTTGATGGGCTCCCTGTGCATATGGCTAGACCTGTGAGTAGATGGAGGCTCCTGTTGATGGGCTCCCTGTGCATATGGCTAGACCTGTGAGTAGATGGAGGCTCCTGTTGATGGGCTCCCTGTGCATATGGCTAGACCTGTGAGTAGATGGAGGCTCCTGTTGATGGGCTCCCTGTGCATATGGCTAGACCTAGTGGAGTAGATGGAGGCTCCTGGTGATGGGCTCCCTGTGCATATGGCTAGACCTGTGTAGTAGATGGAGGCTCCTGTTGATGGGCTCCCTGTGCATATGGCTAGACCTGTGGAGTAGATGGAGGCTCTGTTGATGGGCTTCCTGTGCATATGGCTAGACCTGTGGAGTAGATGGAAGGTCCTGTTGATGGGCTCCCTGTGCATATGGCTAGACCTGTGGAGTAGATGGAGGCTCTGTTGATGGGCTTCCTGTGCATATGGCTAGACCTGTGGAATAGATGGAGGCTCCTGTTGATGGGCTCCCTGTGCATATGGCTAGACCTGTGGAGTAGATGGAGGCTCCTGTTGATGGGCTCTTGATCCTGCTGAAATCCGTCCGTCTTTCCGCCCCTCGCTGACGTGTATTTTATTCCAGGCGATATATGAAGAAAGGAGGCCCTGGACAAATGACGTTTATGGAAGACGATTGAACAATGGAGCAATGCTAACGAATTTAGTCTTGTTGGGTTACCTGTGGACCAGGAAATGCGTTATTGTCATTCGAGGTATAAGACGTCTTACTCCCAGGGAAAGTTGGAACCTGGATAAAACATCATTGCTGTCCGTATTTAAGACGACCCGCATTTAAACTATAATAATGATGTTAAAATTTTAATCAGGAATTGAAATAGAATTATAAATTTTGTGACGATGAGAATTGGAATTTGTTAGATTTAACTTTCACTTAAGACAATGAAGATAGAAAACTAAAAGATCGAGTTTTTCCAAATGGTGTTTTCCATTTGCGTATCTAGAATTATAGTCTGATAAAGTTTGTGAAAAATGCTTTAATACCTAATACGTGATACGTAGATTGTTTGCTCTATGCTGCACATATTTATAGCTGTTCGTTAAGAATTGGCCTTGAAAAAGATAATTTAATAACCAGTATTAAAGTAGGCACTTTTATAGACACAAAATGTCAATTTATTGTGCACTTATTTTTAATACTACTAAATTGTTACTGCAAGTCAGTGGAACGAAGTCAGTACAAAGCAATAGTGGCTAAAAGGGATGACTCAGAAGGACCTGATTAATAATTCATAGGCTTCACGGTAGAACGAAGCTACATATGCCATGTTATGCAATGTAGCTTCGTTCTATTGTTTGTCCTATGAATTATTAATCAGGTCCTTCTGAGTTATCCCTTTTAGCGGTGACCTGTGAGGTGTGAGGTCCATCACAAGCCAACATATCCACTTAACCTCACTTATGGATAAGCCATAAGTATTGATAGCACCTCCATATATGAATAATCCAGAACTCAAGAGCAGGGTAGCTGTATAATATCAATTATCTTCGTTCTATAAAAGACTATGAATAGAACGAAGCAATGTGTATAAATGAACTCTAATAGAACGAAGCAATGTGTATGTATGAACACTCTAAAATTGTCCGAACCAAAAAAAAAAAAAAAAAAAAACCAGCCCCAGAACCCCCGCCCACTGCACCCTTTCCAGAGCGCTCGATACAAGTGTACTACGGCAACCTACAACCATGTGGGACATTGCGCATGTCAAATAACCATGCTCTTGAGTTCTGGATTATTCATATATGGAGGTGCTATCAATACTTATGGATTATCCATAAGTGGGGTTAAGTGGATATGTTGCACAAGCATGATGGTTTTCTGTGGTATTGTTTCGGGAGAGAGAAGACTGAGGGCGAGCGTAACCCAGGCTCGGGCGCTCTAATTGCGCCACAGGAGGCCCAAAACAGCACGCTACAAAAAAGAGTAGGCTAAGATTTATTCTTAATTGGAGTAAAAATCCTTTACAGAACTTCTTCTGAGCAGGTTGAATAAGGCGCTTTGTTTGGTAAGCCAACTAGCTCTTTTACATCCAGTTAAACTAAAATTTTTAATGTGCATGATCGTACGGTTTAAAGTTAATGTGCAACCACGAATCTCTTTGTGACAAGACCACCAAGCAATTAAAGCCTGGTTTCCATATAGTCTTATCTGTCGCATCAGTCGACCGTGAAACAATGGAAATTGAATTTATTCTTTTGTTTCACGGTTGACTGATACGACAGATAAGACTATATGGAAACCAGCCCTAAAAGACGAAAAATCGAGTTGAAATCCCCCAGTGGGAATTAACGACCAAGGCACAGAGGCTGAACAACAACCGAAAAGTTTCAATAGCCACAGGCGCATAGTATAGAGGCTCCTGGTTGCGCACAGGCCTTAGATTTTGAACTTTTTGACGTGTATTGGACGAAACAAAATCAATCTCCATTAAGAATGAAAGCAGTCACGTGACAGCAAAACCACAGCCTCCCCCTTACCATCTCTTAAGACACAGATGTCGTGATATCGCTGCAGTTTTAGTTATGTCGAAAATAACTGATATGTAAAGTTAAATTTACATAATCGATGGAGTTTGTGTTGATTGCTTTTCGGCGTGGGTTGAGACCACGCGACTATTAGGGAAGTGTAGCCAACAAACCAATATCGTTGCCGTTGGTCAAAGTGGGCGGTTCGTGGTTAGATTAGAAGGGGCATAAAGGATTTACCCCCGCTGGGGTCCATCTCAATCACATTAAGGAAAAAAGGCATCATGGCTGACAACCTTGGGACCAAAATCGGTGTGCATGTCCAAGTCTGACTCGCGCGTGGCCACTAAGGGCCTACTATTCGGATCGTTGAATAACAATTGTGTTCTGTTTTGGTTTTCGAGAAACTTTGTCACCTGAATGAAGGAGGTTATTGCTTCCCCATGAACCTCTTTGCTTTGAATCCAGTAAAGGCTGGTTCACACAAGCGACATAAAGGCCCGTCCACACGGCGCGATTTGTGCGTCGATCGTCGACGTCATATCGCGGTGGTGTGAACGGCCGGCGACATAGCTCTGCGATATTTGTCAGTTTGTTGGCGATCTGAAGAAATGGCACCCGCATCGCAGTAGAATTTGAACATAGTCCAAAACGCCTGCGGCGTCATCGCATGTGAAATCTGCATAAGATCGCCGACCGTTCACACCGCGCGATATGACATCGCCATGGGATCAACACAGAAGTCGCACCTCAAATCGCAGCTAAAATCGCGCCGTGTGAACGACATTATGTCATGAAGGCAAAGGCATAGGAAAACAACTGAAATGCGTAGTTCTTTTAATACGGGTTGCTAACAATACTTAATCGCTGCTGTGCTAGAGCAGATTTCGTATGACTGTTAAAAATGGCGCTACGTCGGGCTGTGCACGATAAAAATGAAGCGTATCACATCATGCTATCAAAACTATACTTTACTCCAATTTGTCATTATGTACATATCATTTTAGTAAAACTAAATTAATGGATAGACGTTATCGAGAGTCCCGCTCTTTTCCCTTGCATTTCCCCTCGCCCGTCAGCACAATGAATACAAAGGAAGAGAGCCCCTCTGCTCGCAGAAAATATTGAAGCCAAACAGTTGACAATTACAGCCAAAACCGTTGAATTTGAAAACGTGGTTTGATTTTGTTTTTCTTTTCCGCCAGGCAAACCATATCTAAGCCAATCAGATCATAGCAGAATCAGATCATAGATCATAGCCAATCAGATCATAGCACCTGGATCCGCCCTTGCATAGCCCGCCCCGTTTCGCCCAGTCAGTCGACTGGGTTTTCGTCGCGACAGAAAGCCAGACGACTGCACACCAGGCGAAACAAGGCAGGACCTTGGTTTTAGACGGTACTGACTGGCGAAACAGAAAACCCAAAGCGACGTTTGGAAAATGCGCATGCGCGAAACAACGACTTTAGCCGTAAGGCTCGGTGTTCAGGTAGCTGGATAAGAAAATAAACCACGAAGATTTTTTCTGAACGATGTAAAATGAACATATAAACTCAAATACGAAGGCTGGAAATTATTGACGGTCCGTTTAAAATGGTAACACCAAGAAATTGCAACAAATGTCCGACCAAAATTGTGAAATGGTCGGTCATTAATGCAGGAGTGTAGCCAGGATTTTTTGGAGGAACGCGCTACATTCATCCTCCCATTTTCGTTGTTGCATTATAGATCATGTAAAAAAAATATATTCCCAGCTCTGAATAGGTTACAAACTACAACTGGAGCGGACTTGCCCTTTGTTTTTGTCTACATCATTCATTCCATCAGAAATTCTGACTTACAGCTATTTTTAGTATTCTGCGAACTCTCGAGATTGATTTCCAACCGTCAAACCGCTTGCTGGCTTCCGTCAATCAAACTTTGAAACTCTTTGGAATACATAGAATTCATTTTTTTTCCATCCTAGTGAAATGCCCCAACACACAGCATGTTTTACTATCTTTTTCTAAACAAAGGGCATAACTTACGGTCGGCTAAGACTCAAATTAGACCCGAGAGTTTGATTGACGGAAGCCAGAACGCCATTGGAAGTCCAACGCGAGAGTTCGCAGAATACTCTAAACAGCTGTAATGTCAAGGATTCTGCCTTACGCTTTTTTCCCGCGGTTTGTAAGGTCTTATTGGCAGGGTGCGTCGGTATCTCGTGTCAAACTCAAATGGACTCCTAATTTGTCTCGTTTTTGTCACACGAAAGCCTGTCGCCTGCACCTGATAAAACAGGCAGACCTGATTGTAGCCGGCGAAGCAAGCGCCCCCGGGGAGGTGGGGGTTACCCCTAAAAGGTCGATTTTACCCCTAAAAGGCACCAAACATGGCTTCGCTTAGTTCCAAAAAGACGTATTTTCCCTCGTAATTTTCTCTCGTATTTTTTACGAGGGAAAATACGCCTGAAATTCAAGCTACAGCAAGTGTGATTTGCTTGATTTGCTAGAACGGACCTCTAAAAAATACAAGTTTTCGATTTTTACCTCCTAAAAGGTACCAGAGGCCTGATTTTAAACCCTAAAAGGTACGACGAGCACCCCCGCCCCAAAAATGTGGGATTCCCCCCCCCCCCCTCCGGGAGCAAGCGTTACCCGTGAGTACTCTGGCGAAGATTTGGGCAGCCCCCTCCTTTTTCGCTCATCCAATTTTCGCGTGGCCAAAAACTCGCTCGTCGAACTTCTCGCCGCTTTCTCCTCTGTTTCTCTGGGTTTCTTTTCCCTGAAAACACACGGGAACGCTTGCTACGCAGGCTACCCTGATTGGTTCATATATGCTTGTTTTGACAGGATGGAACAGAAACTCTCAAAGCCAAATCGTTTCAAAATGCGCAACGTGTAACAACGAATTTAGCTGTTGATTGAACTCACAAGATGGCTTTTAGACAAATTTGCATGCTCAACTCACTGTACACTAATTTATAAATTCACCAGGGCCTCCATACGGAATCCCCTTCATGCCGGGGGTTTGGAGGCGGATGAAGTTGAAAACCTTGTAATGGCTGGAAGTCCGGTGTTGTTTTGTTTAGTACAGGTATTAACTGTGGTAGTGATCCAACCACCCCACTTGCTGGACTTGGGACTAACACTGCTGCTAGTTTACCATTAGCTAATTGACCAGGAACGATCTGGAAATGAGCTGGGGCTACAATGTTAGATTGCGCTGCCACAGAGAGTTCCATGTTTGGTTTTGTAACTGTCGAAGTCGGCGATTGTAGCACATTTTGGGAGGAGAGTCCAATTGGAAATAATGGATGCTGGATTGGGAGTCGAGGACTGCGCGGACTAGGGGGTACAGAGCTAGGGCTGATGCTCTGGCTCGGTCTGCAGACATTTGCAAGGTGTGAAAGGATCCGCGTTTTTGTTTGAACGTCCACATTCTGGTTGGCCATAAAGTACCGTGTGACTTCCGTAGCACATTCGTTGTAGCCAGAACGGTATTGGGCTATAGCTTCGGGATCAGCTGTCATGAAATTACCTACAAACAAGGCACAAATTATTAAAACAACAAAGAAGCAATTAACACTTTGCCAAAAGAAGGGGCAATGAAGACAAAGCATGTAACTAACACAGAAGCTTGCGTGATCAGATTATAAGCATCATACATATTGTGTTGCTTCTAAAACATATAGTACTGCAATTTTCATAATTCTGCGAACTCCACGCTAACCGCGGTTTGGCTTCCGTCAATCAAACGAGTGAACAGCGCTTGGTGATTTCGCGCAGGCTTTGAGAGGTTTTTTGAACTATCTATAGGCCTTGAAAAAACAATTTTTTTCTCGAAAGAAACAGTGCGCTGGCAATTGAAATGCTGCCATGCGGGACATCGCTTTCTGACCTTTCTACGCGTGAAATTAGTAGAAGAAAGGACACAGTTATTCGAGGAACAATATGAGCCTTGAAACTTCGTAAAACTTTAATACCCAGTTTTCACAAGCACTATGACTTTTTACGCGGGTTCTTGGGTGAAACAAATACGCAACAGGCAGAAGAAAGACGCCGAGGAAGAGTGAATGAAAGGCTACATTAAGCTTTCATCCAAGCAAATAAACCCTTGCAAAAAAATTTGCACTGGACGAATTATCTGAACTATATACAACTTCGATGAATTTTGGAAATGTACGCGGACGACCGTAGCTCTGACAGCATTCTTGGAAAAGGTGGAAAAGGTGACATCATACTGCATCATACTGTTACTATAATCAAAGTGATGGTCCCGTATACGAGAATACCAAGCATGGTGACTTTAATATTATTGTCATAGGCCAATCAATCACTTTTGGCAAGTAGAATAAGGGTTAAACGGTTTGGTATCATTTGATCACCAGTCAAAAAAGCACGAATTTATCAATCGCTTCCTTTTGGGGTAAAACCTGGACCATACGAATCAGATGAGATTCTACACTAAATAGAATTTCTTCCAATCGAAATTCACTTAAGGTCGAATCAAAAATTACTTAGATTTAGAATTATTAAGGAGTATAGTACTGAGTACTACCTGGGAATTGTCGAACTTTGAGTGTGCGGAGATACCTCACTGTCATTTCAAGAATATCAGCTTTTTCAAGTTTTGAATAGCAGGAGGTCTGTGAAGAGATTAACACGCAGTCAGAACTCTTTTCTTATTCAGCAAGCTACCGCCTTGAAACGCAGGTTAACTGAAAATATATTATGATAATCTTTATAAACAAATTAGTGGTATGAAATTGTAGCGCTTCTCTTTGGAGAAAAAAAACAACAATTCATTCCTAAACATTGCTAACATTTTGTTTTATATTTTACTCTTTGGTACTTACATCTTTTTTCATTGCCTCTAGGATGAGAGTTTTGAGTTCGTTGAGGCTTTGGTTTATGCGAGCTCTTCTTCGCTTTTCCATGAGAGGTTTTGAAGACTAGAAAAGTATTTAAGAACGTGTCAACAGACGAAACACAAACTAGAATTGAAGGAATTCACTTGGAGAACAAAATATATATATAATCTTACTTTGCGTCCTTTTTCTTCCAAAGACGGGCTTCTGCTGTTATTTTCCATCCCCATTTCTCTGATGCTTCAGAGCAATAACAAAAGCGAAAATTCCTTCAGTTGTAGCGACTAGACGAAAATAGTAAATTGACAGAGCGACCGTGGGAATATTTAGAGAGCCAAAGGGGAAGAGAGCGCGAGCCAATCACTTGCCGGCTCACTAACAACAAAACAAACTAAGAGATACCGGGGCGTGAGAACAGCCTCATGCGATTGGTCAAAACACGCGCCGCTACGCACGGCCTAATATCTCAATGAGTTCCCCTCATCTGAGCGTAATACGGAGTCTTGTTCTCGATATAATTACAGGCTTTCTTATGTTGGTGATCATGCATCCGAACGGACCCATAGAAGAGTCATTAGCTTCAAACAGACAAGTCTTTTGTGCACGCTAAATCCACCCCGTGGGAACGGGCAGCACTGATTGGCTAGTCAGCACTCGCATACAGAGGAACACAATAAGTGCTAGTGATGTTGAAACAAGCAAATTGAATAAAAACAATTGGTGCATATTTCAGCACGTGCCAATCCATTGTTTGACGTGTTCCTGCCTGCAGTTGTGCCGCAGCAGCCACTTCACAGAGACAATAGACTCCAGAAATTTCCCACGGCCTTTACAATGCACTATTTACATTTGGCCTCTGTTAAATAAAACCCACTCAATCCATAATAAACAGTTCTTTGCTAACATTGTGCTGCTATAACTAGTTTTGTATGTTTAGTCTATTTTTTCGTACAGTACTTTTCTGTGGCAATAGTACTCTGCATAGGACCTGTTTACCTTTGGAAGCTCAAATTTGCTTTTTGCACTTCAGTGGCCGAGAAAAGTAAACGCACAACACAGAATCGCGGTCTCGTCCTTAGCAAGAAGAATGATTAAAGGCTTAGGAAAATGTCATCGGGGTTTTAAAGTTTATACTGAAGCGAAACTTAATTAGCAAATGATAGACGCTTTACGGTCGAGCGCGCCTTTATATACCTCGGCGCGAGAAATGTAAACAATTATAGCTGTTAAGTGTTAATCAAGTTATGGTAATCCTTAACTGTCCATATGGATCGCTGCTTGTATTCTAATATGTAAACCGACATGCAGGATTCCTTTGTTGCCAACTAGGACCGGGAGACTGGGTGAGCACTAGAACTCTGTTGCCGATGAGCATGAACAAATTCATTTGATTTATTCCACTTATCCCTGGATTGAAGAGCGCAGAGGGAAAGGGGTACACGGGGAAAGGGGAGAGGAAAGGGACTAGAACAGATAATTTTGGGTATAACTGCTCGGGACACTAACTAGTAGCTCGGTGAACCTGTTGTTCGTTCCTGTCTGAAAACGTTGCCATGGTAACATTTGTTAAGGTGGCTATGTAGGTTTCAATTTTGGCTCATATGAAGCGAGAGCTCAAACGAAGATGTATCAAAAGGTCTCCCGAAATAGCAGCCTGCTTAATAACCTGCTCTGTTGTCGGGTGACCTTCGGCAGCACGGAATTGAGGCTCACTTACTCGTGCTCGGCTCGAACTTCGCGCCGAAACGCAGAGTGCTCGGTTTGGTCGCGTACCGCGCGAAGGGAAATGTTTTTCCCTCAAATGAAATCGAGAGCCATGCGAGCCTGAATTTTCAGCCATCTATTCTCACTACACTCCAACACTCGTTACGGGAGTATAGGAAACAAAAGACCGCTACTGAACATTCAGGCTACCCGAGAAACATTATGCTGGCTACTCAGTTAGTGAAATGCTCAAATAGTTTTTTTTCGTTGCTCAGACTCTGCAAATTTTGCATTGCTGAACACTTTAGATAACAAAGCTACAGCCAATCCATACCCTAGTCCTTCTTTATGTATCCTTTTCGTATTATATATTTTAATACATTGGCTGTAGCTATATACGGGAAACGTTTGTGATTTGGCTGATTTTTCTCTCGCGTCCCTTCAGCGCGAATTTGAAGATTACGGCTTCTCGCCATTTCTTTTCAGTGAGAAAACTTCCGGACGTAAATATAAATCAAAACGTCCGTCTTTACTTTATTAGTACTAACACTGTGGCTTTTCACAGTCGTACGAAATCTTCTCTGTGACCAGTTTAGACTGCTTACAGTCCCTTATTTGGCAAACGTCCGTAAATGAAAGTCTTGTTGAGTTTTGTTGCACGCAATTTTATTCCCTACGGATACCTTTGGGAATGAAAAAATCCAGGAGAAAATCGCGCGAGACTGGAACTAATAGCGCGAAATTTAAAATGCAAATTATTTCCTTGGTACCGAGATAGAAATGGCGGCCATACATGTCGATTCTTTGAGCAAAGAAACAAGACAAACTCACAGCTTCACTTCACATCTCGAAACGCTGTTAGATCCTGTTAGCTCCCTAGAACGTTTAGGCAGTTATTAAGGTAAGTATGCGTCCACTTACGCGCTGCTCTTCATTCTTTTAAGAGTTAAAAACGTTTTACTCAGATGCCAGGTTTATAAAGGAGCTGGTACTGACGTCAACAAGCTTTAGGCAATTTACGGTACTTTTATTAAACTTTATACATTGCCGCTAGTTGATATTCTCCCTGTTGCACACACGGAGTTTCAAGAACTTAGCTCAACTTCACCCCCGTCAAATAAACATATTTCATTGAATATTCAGAACGGAATATCGCTCCATACATTTTCTCTCTCATTCTCCATACAAACACTGAATTTGGCATGTAGTGTTGTGAGATAAATACCGAGTCTGGGTCACCAAAGGTTAGAGGTTTGGGATACCCCAAATTTTGAAAAAATATGTTCAGCTTAATTTTGTAATCCAAAATCTCTAAAATAGGAGTTCTAGCTTTACCATGAATGGCCTGTGAATGCGTCTTTTGGATTTGATCCTGATATTTATTTTTTAGCCATACCACAGTGAGCCCTCCAGTCCATCTAATTTGCCAGAGCACAGTGAGCCCCTCCATCTTATTTGCCAGAACCTTCAGACCATGTACCAGAGCACAGTGAGCCCTTCAGACTACCACTCAGGTGTGTTAAGCCTGGGATTCTAAATGGGCATGGGAAAACGCAAAAGACACCACTATATAGAACCCGAAAATAGAAATATTATTAGCCACCACCAGAGAATTTTTTCAACTTTGAAAAATGTCATGTGACTGGACTCGTGATCAGTGTATCAGCCCAAATTCCATACTAAAATGTTTCACTGAATGTTAGCTATCCTGAAAATTTCATGCTCTATCATAATCATTCCGAATGCTTATCTGTTGCCTAGCAACAGCTCTACATTTACTTTATATGCAGCCCCACTCCCTCAGTTTTCCCTCTTGCTCCGATGAAGGGCTAACGCTCGAAACGTCAGCAAAACACCATTTTTCCACGGCGTTTAACATAAATCTCAACCCTCGGTTGTTGTTGTTCATCTATCATTAATAATTAGCAGAAATTTGAAATTTTGTAATTTTCTCGATTTTCTAGGCTCGACAGTGAGCCCTTCACGCCATAAACCAGAGCAAAGTCAGCCTATCACACCATCAGCCAGACCACAGTGAGCCCTTCACACCATCAGCCAGACCACAGTGAGCCCTTCACACCATCAGTGAGACCACAGTGAGCCCTTCACACCATCAGCCAGACCACAGTGAGCCCTTCACACCATCAGTGAGACCACAGTGAGCCCTTCACACCATCAGCCAGACCACAGTGATCCTTTCATACCATCAGCCAGAGCACAGTAATCCCTTCACACCATAAACCAGAGCAAAGTGAGCCCTTCACACCATGCACCAGAGCACAGTGAGCCCTTCACACCATCAGCCAGACCACAGTGAGCCCTTCACACCATCAGACAGTCAGCCCTTTGGAAAGATCTGTGACTAAACTGATAAAAACCTGCCTGCCAGCATCACTACCATGCGGCAATTGCACAAATGATTCACACACCCTGACAAGGATCTCTAGATTTCCAGGAGGGGGGGGGGGGGGGGGGGGCAGTCCTAAAGCACCCTGTATTTCTGGGGTGGGACCCTAATAGAAAAGTACAATTCCAGGGTTGGTAGAAATTTTTGAAAATTTGGAAATCTGACATGGTCATGATGAAAATCTAGGGAGTTCTGAAGTTCCAGAGTGGGGAATTATATTCTGGCTGGGGTACCCTTCATTTACAATTCCAGGAAGGATATAATATTCACAAAATCGACAGGTAAATATAATTCCAAGGGGGGTAAAGAAGAAATTAATCCAAATCCAGGGTGGGTGGGGACAAGTCAAAATTTGCTAGGGGTGGCATAAGGTGAAAAAGAGTTCTCAACAGAGGTGTGTGGGTTTTTTGTGACCCATTTTGCATCCATCCATGAAGTGTGGTTATTTCTTCACATAGTTGGGCATATGTCTCACTTTAACCAATGACACATTGTTTTATGAATTTATTTTTGTGACAGTTCTAGAATGTCATTTCAAAGTGCTCTGACCTGAGCTTTTTCCCATGAAAAAAGCTCAGGTCAGAGAGTTTATAGAGAAATTTCCTATCAAGGATAACTCCAAAATGCTTCAGTATGTTGAGCAAAAAAAGGTCCATATCTTAAGAACTTTTGAATCTGAAAAGATAACAGTACAGTGAAAAGATAGTCACACTTCACAGATAGATGAAAAATATAGCATGGTTGTAAAATCTTGTAACTGAATAATTTTTCATTGTATAACTCCAGAAATGATCCATATCCATCACAGAGTAAATTTACCTACTCTTAGCACTCCCACCTCCAGTGGAATTTCCAGTAAAAATATTGATTTAATGGAACATAACAAGTACATTTCGTTGAACCTAAAACTCCCTTGAATTTCCAATTTCCTCTGTGATATGGGTATGTATCTTTTCTGGAATAGTACATTTGAAAAGGCTCTAATGTGCCAACTCTAGTTTGCTGTTTACTGTGTCATTCAACATCTTTAGTTTTGTCCAGCAGTTTGAACAGACTAATTTTCAATTTCAAAAATTGAACTATAAGGCAAGTTGTCTCAAATTTAAAGAAGTTTAAGAGTTTCATACCATTTTTACCTCAAATGTTAGAGCCTTTTCATTTTTTCGCCCTTTTGTTTTGGGCCTCAGTAGTTGAGCCAGACATTTTTTATACTTTTTGAAAAACAGTCTGTTTGGGAGAATCATATTTTATTGCAAGTGAGTTAAGTTGACAACTTTTAAAAGTAGTTTGTGTTGCCCAGTACAGGCTCACACACTGGTCCTATGAAGGAGCTTGATTTAGGAAATACCGTAGAAGATGCCAATGATATTATTGGGAGATTTACATGCCCAGAAATTACAACTCACAAAGTACAACTCAGGTGACTTTCTTTAGAAGGATGCTGGCTCAACTACTGTTGGACAACATTTTTTGTAGTGTGTAATTCCAGAAAATATCCATGGCCCTCGAAGGCAACCCCATCCCCAACCTACTTTGAATTTGGAGTAAAAAAAATACAGGCGATTAGATGGCAAAAACAGGCAAATTGACCCCACTCCAATTCTGGAATTTCCAATCACTTTCATGGGGAGCAGGGCAAGAATTTTTTTTCTGGAATTACACAATACGCAATATTTTGTTCTACTTGTTGTTGTAGGGAACAGGAATGTAAGCATTGTAAAGAAAACAAAGTCCCACAAGGCCCTGAAGACTCCAGCTGAAAATGATGCTCCAGATGTCAAAACCGGTAGGTGTGTCAACTTGCTACACTCAGTACTGAGGCTTCCAGCTGCTACCTGCTCACCAAGCAGTATCTTCTCAGCTCCCAAGGTCACATGGCTCTAGTGCAACAGGGTGATACTGTTCACATCTATCAGGTGTCTTGTATGGTTGATGTTGTCATGATGGTAGGTGCAAATGTATGCAGTACATGACTGATCACATTTAGATTAAGGTAGCATGCCAGAGCAAATCAAACATATTTAGCGTCGGTGGGTTATTATTCAAAATACTTTTGGAACACGTAAGGCATCCTAATATGATCCAAGTCCTTGGCGGGCTCGGATGAGAAGCTCTGCTACTAAAATGAGTAAACAGATGGCTTGCACACTTTTGGGGTGATAAAAATAAACAATAACTTAAGATTAAGTTTTGGGGATTCCACAATTAATTCTGGATTTAAAAACAAAAGAATATTGTCCAAAGATATAATTAAATAATATGATATAAATAAGATACTCGTCATCATCACCATTAATTATCTATAAAACAGTGGCGAATCCAGGGGAGCTTTGGGTGCGGACGCACCCCCTTTTGTAACACAAAAATGGTTGAAAACTGCAAAATGTACGCCTAAAGAGAAGGTTTTTTAGCAGCGCCAATGACATATGGCTCTTCAGACCAGGAAATAAATGCACCCCTCAAAAACCTGGATCTGCCCCTGTAAAAAGATTTTAGTCTTCGATTAAAAGGTGATGATATTAACCATTCACTACATTTACATTTTGAAGTTTTCAAGCAAGACAGGACTTTGTAGGAAAACTCCACGTGTTAAACATTCCAGGGCTAAAATACCACTAGAATAATTAACATGAAATATAATTCAAAGCTGAGCCTGACTGGCCTGACCCATAATCAGATTTGTTTGCTGTGATTATCAAATACTGCCAGAAACTCAAAATATAACAACTAGTTATTCATGATAATGCTTTTGATAATAATACATGCTATGGACTAAGGTCAATATGCATTCTGTGTTGTCTTTAGCATGGTCTAAGAAATTCAGCACCATATACCAACTTCAATTCAATTCAATTTCCTGATTGAAATTTCCATTACATACACTCAAAATAATAAAATAAGTAAACAAATATATAACAAATTGTATAACAAACTTTAGTGGCCTTATAGAATTTTTCAAATAAAATTAGTATTTTCAATATTTCTACAGAAAACAAACTCTAGCAATATAACCTGCGATATTCCTTGACCATTTGTTAATATTTAAATCTCAACTAGTCCGCAGCACAGCAGAAGTACTAACTCTCTGTATTAATATCATATTGAATAAATCATTAATATAAACATAATTAATGCAAAATGCATGATTCCATGAAATAATATTTTTTGGACAATTGGGATATTAGTCTAGAGTGTTCGGAGGGTCGCTCTTCACAAATTTTGTAATTGGGCAAAGCAATTTGTTCCATCAATATTAAAAATTTTGCACTAGTAAATTACAGCGGGTAAGGAGTTGCATTGTACAATGATCTCAAACCCTTCTATCAGGGTGGTATCATTTATTTTTTCCTGGAATCATACATTCATCATAAATTTTGGATTTGTTTGACTTCACTTTGCTTTTAAAGGGAGGCTGTCACGATACGTGCATGCTCCAGGAACGATCAATGAGCAAAACTATTTAGACCATCCTATCAGAAAACATTAAAGAATATGTAAAACGTAAACATTTGGTCGGATGGATCGAGAAATAGTGAGATTAAAACGGATTGCTCTTGTGGTTTTCAGCTTTCACTAGCCATCATTACGGGACAATACTTCTTTGTTTTGAGATGCGCAGTTGTGTGACAGCCTCCCTTTAATTTCAATGATTCAGCTCTGCTTTACAATATTTCTGAACTAGAGATGTAGATGTAGTTCATAGTTTGCTATGAAAACATAAGCTTTAAAAATTTAATTTCAACCATAACTTTTCACTTCGTGTGCATAAACTGTCAGTAACTTTGAAAATATTATCTACATTGTAGTTTTGTAGATATTTTTCTTCTAAATTGTGCAAATAAACTTCTCTTCTTAAACTTCTGTTGTAATAACAATTCGGAATGTACAGTATATTAAAGATAATACAAAATAAAAAGGCTTGCAGTGTGCAGATTGGCTTTCGTGAAAGCAGAGTCATAGACATTCCAGCCCTAATTGTGGGGGAAGTTAGGATGTCTGTTTCAAAAGTTGGATAATCCCACAGGGGGAGAGATATATATGGATTGATTTGATCTCTGGCATGCTCCCATAATAACAGAATGTTATCAGAATGTTAACATGTACTGCATGTATTTGTATCTATCATCATGGCAACATCAATCATGTGAGAGACCTGGTATGTGTGACGGTAAGGCCCTGTAGCCCTAGAGCTATGCAGCCTTGAGAGCTGAGGAGGTACTCTCTGATGAGCAGTCTGTAGCCTGCTTGAAGGCAGTTGCTGGGTGTTTATCACGGAAAACCCAGTCCGTTCCCTGATCGGGTGCCAGCTTGGATTTTGAGAGTTGCACAGCCCCGGGGGGCGAGTCCAGGGACTGTGCGCCTCTCAAAATCCAAGAAGGCACCCGATCAGCGAACAGACCGGGTTTTCCATGATAAACACTCAGCAACTGTCTGCAAGCAGGTTAAGCAGTCTGGAGCTTGGAGTCTCAATACTGTGTTTAGTGAGCTGGCACACTACTGGTGCTGACAGGAACATCACAAGCTGGGGTCTGAGGGGCCTTGTGGGACTTTTTTTTTTAATTCAGAAAAGGTACTTACATACCATGTAAACTTGGAATAAATATGAATCACACTCTCAACATCATTGCTTTATTTGCAAAGTATATGCTTCCATAAACCAAGTCAATACAATAAGGTGCCACTAGTACCTTATTTGTCACTTACCTGAAATTCCACCAAATTCGGCACACAAGAACAGACATCACGATCTTCAGCACTGCCCCATTTATTTTGACAGAGGTTGACAGGAAAATAGGGTATTTTCACCTGAAAGTTTGATACTAATGAACTAGATGTGGTTTAGAAATTCAGACCCCCAAGATACACCACGCATGTGACATGATCTCAGCCCAGCACACGGAGCCCAAACTAAATCTTAAATGCATTTTTCCCTATTTTTTAGGGCAGCTCTCCAAAAAATAAGTCAGACAGTAATATATCTTAGTTCTATGTTTCTAGTTGTCCCATTCTGCACCAGTTTTAGCATTATTTTAATAGACTTGGTATATGCAGGTAAAAAATCTGTGGATCAATTTTTCTCTGTTGGACTGAAGTTCACGACATTTGCTAAGGCCAATTCGAATGCCTGCTCAATAGGAACACACCTTTCACGACGCCCAATTTTTTCCCCTAAAGTTCCCTGCTGGCCATGCTTTCCATGCTTTGACTTGGCTGTATCTCTCATGCAAATTTCGATCCTTCAACATTCAAGCATGCAGTCAAATCTACACTCCACAGTAGAACTGTCACATTTGTTGTTGTCATTTTTTTCTTTCTTTTTTCTTCTATTTAGCAATGGAAATGTAATCGGTTAAATGGCCAGAAAAGGTGCATCAAAATGTTTAGTTTTGAGGGTACAATTTTGCCTTGACAGTCTTACAAGCGAGCAGCTTCTGCATGCTGGAATGATAAAGGATCCAAACTTGCATGAGAGATACAGCCAAGTCCATTCCAACAGACAGTGAACTAGAGAACATGACCAACAGAGAAGTCTGGATTTTTGTTTGCATCTTAGAAAACTTGTATTGAGCAGGCGTTCAGATTGCCATTGGCAAATGTTGTGAACTTCAATCCATCAGAAATCAAGAAAAATTGATCAACAGAATTTTTACCTGCATATATGAAGTCTATTTGAATAATGCTAAAACTGGTGCAAAATTCGACAACTGGAACCAGAGAACTAAAGACATATTACAGTTATGACTTATTTCTTGGGGTGCTGCCCTAAAAATAGGGGATAAAACACATTTAAGATCTGCAGTTCAGGCTCCCTGTGCTGGGCTGAGATCATGTGTAACATGCATGGTGTATCTTGGGGGTCTGAATTTCTGAGCCACATCTAGTTCATTAGCATCATTTAACTTACAGGTGAAAATACCCTATTTTCATTTCAACCTCTGGCAAAATAAATGGGGTAGTGCATGAAGATCATGATGTCTAGTACTTGTGTGCCGAATTTGGATGAATTTCAGGTAAGTGTAAATTAGGTGCTAATGGCACAAAATTAGCAAATTATCACTTTATCTCCCATAGGGCTTACAGGAGCATGGGGATGCTGTATAAAATGATCGCTTTTTTGAAGAAAATGTTCAACCAGCACTTGAAATCAAACTAAAAAGTACTTGCTCCTTGTTTATCTTTTGACTGACCTAAAACCCAGGAAAGAAGAAAAGACAATAGGCTCTTTGCACCTGAAATCATGTGCTTGTTATTTCGCTATGAACCTATGTCTAGATGTTCCCTAGGGTAAATAAAACTAGAGAGCAAACAAACTTTTTAGTTTACAAAATCAAAATTTGATTGAGATAGTCCGCATATTCTAATTTACTACTTTTCTATTTTCTAGTGTTTTAATCAGCAGGTAAAAGAATACAGACCAGCTAATGTTTCAATGTTTCACTCCACAATACAACCTTGTAACAGATTAACTGCAAGGGCCTATTACTTCTTAATTTGGTTTTAAGTGCTGGAACATTTTCATTTTATACTGCATCTCCACACTCCTGTGTGGCCTGTGGCTAGCCTGCATAGCAAGTATTCCTGTGGAATTCTCAAGTCCCTTTATTACTGGTACATTTGATACCACTAATCCCAGAATCCTTTTTGTAGACCCTTTTGTTTGCCTCATTAACACCATTATCTTGAGCTCAAACTTTTGAATAACAAAACAAATTCAAAGAGGATTCTGGGTTTACCTCGGTGTAGGAACCATTCCCAGAGGACCCCTTTGTGTTTAGTTCTTATTTCCACATGATGATTCGTTCTACTAATCAAAAAAAGCTCTGTGATGCAACTCATGAACAATAAACAGGTTCTTACACAGTGGGGGTGAGCCGGATTCTGGCAGTAGTGGTATCAAGATGTACAAAGAGAATTGTGAATTCCAGACCAAAGAAACCAAAAGAATGTGGCCAGGGCTACAAGTAGATGATCAAGTTTTCGCCTGTGCTTTTTCTACTCTCCAAAACAGCATATAGAAATCCTTGCTATACAGGCTATTGCAGTGGCCATAAAATGCATCAAAATAAGCATGGTTGTTGGTATAATGCTGCATATAATGATCAAAAAAGTTATTGTCTCAACTAGTTCTTTCAAATTTCAGTTTCAGTTTGAAAGGTGGTAGAAAATCTGTTAACAATTAAAACTAAAAAGATTATGGGCTGCATCATATGCAAAAGAGTTTTCATTAGCTATGTTCATAGTCCAGGCCCTTTTTATGCTGCCAAACGACCCAAAAGATTCTTCAATTTTATCCCAGGATAATAAAACCTCATTGACTTAATCAGTACTGCCTACAAATTTGAGAAGAAACAGAAGCTCTCTTAATGCAGCAACAATGAAGCTTATTTTGATGCATTTATGCCTGTCATGTAGCACTCACTGAAAGCAACTCACACAAAGGTGTCTGCACACTGAAAGAAAATAAATCCACACTGAGGATTTAACCTAAATCTTGTCAAACATTTTGTATGGGCTAGCATGCATATAAACTTGTACAAAACATGGATTCGACAATTATACATATCTGTGTCAGTTTGGTGGTCTTGTGTGTGGAAATTGACATTGCTGCTCCTATGGGTGAGTTTCTTTTAGCAAAGTGCTTATAAAGTACTTTACATACCAAGACATGTTCTAAGTGTTTTCAACCAAGTTGAAGCAGCTATATGCAGGAAGGGTGGTAAGACAATCCTTCCCATGGTCCTTTGTAACAATGCTAAGCCTTCCCATGTTGCATTGCACTTGTTGCGCTCCGCTATGTATCTTTTCCATTGTGTTCCCCTAAAATATAAGTAGTTATTTCAAAATAGTGATCTCCCTCAACCAGATTGAAACCCTTTGGTCACGCTGCAAGCATGTTTACAAGTTTTCTGTGGAGCACATTGGCTGATTGCATTTTTAAACTCCACAGGGGGGGGGTGAGGACCTCCCTCAAAAATACCCCTCCCTGGAATTTCCACTCGTGAGACAGAACCCCTCCCCTGGAATTTCCAGCCTCATAAAGGACCCCCTCCCCTGGAATTTCCATTTTTTCTGGTGAAATACCCATGGAAAATCTATTTTGAGATAAAATGTCCCTGGCAAGTCACCTTTTTCCCCTTGGAATTTCTAAGCGCCAGACACACCCCCTCCCATGGAATTTCCAGAGTCCAATACAACCCCCTGGAAATTTTTTCCATAGGTTCTCAGCCCCCTCCAACCCCCCCCCCCCCCCCTCCCCCCCGGTGCGGTTTAAAAATGCAATCAGCCATTGCATATGACTGTGGAAACTTACTTCTCTTCCATGCCATAACAAAGCAATTTGATTGGTTGATCAGTCATTTTGCATTACGTGGTTAGCTAAATATTCACAAGAAGGCGAAGTTCCATGCCATGCAGTGACTGTTTCATGTTCCATGCTTTTTCACAGTCAAAGGGGTGCTTTCCATTAATTTGTCAAAACATCCCAGAAATTCCAGTTGTAATGAATTGGTACAGTTGTTTTTCTTTCTTGTCATTCCAGTTGCTGTCCCAGGGGAATCAACCAATCGTAATGATTTGTACCTTTGGTACTCCAAATGGTTTTATGACCAAATAAGTAACCATGACAGGGCAGGAAATTGTGACCAGGTGGTCGCTTGGGTGACCACAAACCAGGGCTAGGCGACTAAAAATTTAAACTTAGGCGCCAGCTGGCAACCAAACATTTTGTTGCTCTTTTCAAGCTTGATGCCACGTAGTGACCAAAAGTTATGTTTGAGGGACTTGTCTTTTACACTTGGTCGCCAGCTGGTGACTAAGAAAACAAGTTAATTTCCAGCCCTGCATAAGCAAATGGCAAGCACTATTCCACTCAGCATTTCACCGGAATTGGAATATTATTTTGTACGAGTGAATGCACAATCAAACCGATATTGGTTTTCCTTGGCAAATGGTTTGCGCCCCAGAAATCATCTCTCTATCATTGTTCTATTACCTGTGTCAGTCACAAACTTTGGCACCAAACTTGAATTCCTGAATCCCCAAAGAGCATTATGTGGAACTCCTATGGCAGCTGGTGGGCTAGCTTTTGTTCTGCAAAACTAAACAAAGAGGGTTTTCTATGAGAAAGAAAAAGCAATATAGTTTCCAGTCACAGCTAAAATTGTTGCATCGCGACCCATATGTTTTCAAAACATCGATTTGTTTTTCACTTTGCTGTTCCGCCAATCAAATCCAAAGAGCCAATCAGATTCTTGCCCTGTTTTGCATGTGCTGTCGCCTGGTGTTTTATCACGATGCTGTGTTTTTCATTTTATAGGGAAGCCAGTTGACTGCACTAGCCAAAACAGGGCAAGAGTTTCATTGCCTCAGATAGTTTGATTGGCGGGACAGCAATCAAAAATCAAAACAAAATTGATGTCTTTGAAGACATGGGTCGTGATACAATGGTTTTAGCTGTAAATTAACAGGGTAGGTAAAATTTGAAGCTTGGTCACCAAGTCTTAAACGAACTGGCATTAAATTGACAAAGCCTTATTGTCACAATTTGTAAACTTTTTGCTCTGAAACTTGGCTTTTTTTGGGTGGTGTTGCTGGATTTTCTTTTGGTGGCCTAATTTGGAAATACGGTCAATGCCAAGCCCTCATTTCATTTGTTAAATTTGTCATTGTATAACCAGGGAAGTGGGAGGTCCCTGGTATATAGCACAATAATATCTGAAATAGTTATATTTTACATAAATAGCAGTGATATCAGTGGAAGTTTTGACCAAGATTCTGTGATTCCATGCTGTGTGGGATAAACTGTAATTCCCGGACAGTAATGCCATTCAGATCATGTGGCCGTTGTGGTCACACAACAGAGTGGATTTCAGTTGAGTGTCGCGCGTTTGGTTTGCTACAGTCATGTGAAATCGACTCTAGTTATTTTGTTGTATGGTCACAGGCTCCCCAGGATCATTGAGCGAACTCCAGAGTTGATAGTTTGCAGTTTTCTTGTGTCGCTGTGTGAAATTTGACTGAGTTCAATGAGCGCTAAAACAAAAGTACCTACGAAAAAAAAAAAATGAAAAACGCCCTTATCTAGTCCTTTAGTACCTAAATAAACCACTTCTAGCATTTACTTGGCCAGAAATGCACTTTTAAGGGAGTTTTAGCCAATTTATTGTCACCTCTTACTCTTACTATATGTTCAGGAAGGCCGCAAACTGCAAAATTCCGAACGCTCAGTGATCCACAAATTTCCCTAGATTTTCAAAAATCATTGTCGCTTGCTCAAACAAACCACACAGAATAAAAGTACAACTATTCAGCTTTCTTGTTTACCTTTTTCGTGGATAACAACCCTCTCTGGATGATATAAATGCAAATCTTTTCAGCCTCATCGATTCAGCCCGAAATCGACGGCTGGTACGTCCCCCAACTCCGTGGTAAAAACAAACCGTTGTGACGTTTTTGCTCCCGTCTAGGGGTGGGCCAGACATCTTCGCAGACTAGAAGGAAAAGTGGTGAGAGCCTGAGACAATGTCTGGGCCACCCCTAGACGGGAGCAAAAACGTCACAACGGTTTGTTTTTACCACAGAGTCGGGGAATGTACCTGCCGCCGATTTCAGGCCGAATCGACGAGGCTGAAAAGATTTGCATTTATATCATTCAGAGAGGGTTGTTATCCACGAAAAAGGTAAACAAGAAAGCTGAATAGTGGTTTATTTAGGTACTAAAGGACTAGATAAGGGCGTTTTTCATTTTTTTTATTTTTCGTAGGTACTTTCATTTTAGCGCTCATTGAACTCAGTCAAATTTCACACAGCGACACAAGAAAACTGCAAACTATCAACTCTGGAGTTCGCTCAATGATCCTGGGGAGCCTGTGGTATGGTCCGTCCACTGAACAGAGTTAGTACAGTGTTAGTACAATGACTAGCGTTCAAAACGAGGACAGACGCACTCAAATCATGACTTTTACCCAAAGTAACTAAAGCATACTCTCACAAAATGTGCGATCAACTCAATTTGGAGTATTTTCATTTTGTGTACTTTACGTAAGCGAGGGAGCTTAAATCTGCAAACGTATGTAATAAATATAGAGAAATGTATCTTACTTGATGAGTACTAGTCGTCCTGTGCCTTTAAATGAACGCATTTTCTCAGTGGATCGAGAAGAAAGTCGAGCGGAGTCGAATCAGTGGAAGGCGCCATTTTGACTATAACTTATCGTATTTTCATTTTGTGTACTTTACGTAAGCGAGGGAGCTTAAATCTGCAAACGTATGTAATAAATATAGAGAAATGTATCTTACTTGATGAAAACTAGTCGTCCTGTGCCCTTAAATGAACGCATTTTCTCAGATCGAGAAGAAAGTCGAGCGGAGTCGAATCAGTGGAAGGCGCCATTTTGACTATACCACAGGATTCCCAACATAATTAAAATTACCCAGAAGACCTGGGAACGAGGTTGGCTTGAGATTAGGCTCGTGGATATGCGAAGAATATAATGGGTAATAACAATGTTCAGCCACAGGCTGTTCAGTGAGTTATAAGTGAATTTTATAGTGGATAATATGTATAATAAAGCCAAGCTTTCGTATGTCTCTATTTAAGTATTTAAGTATGTTGCTATTAGTGATGACGTCACAAAAAACAAAAATTTTCAAGATTTAGCAATATTTAGGGCATATCTAATGAAAGTACATACCAAAAATGAGGCAAATCGGTTGCAACGCGATCGAGATATGGCCCGCTGAATACATAATTTTTTTAACAATTACAAATCACTGTATTTTTGGTTCAGTTCCAAACAGTTTGGAACTGAGTCCAAAAGACAGTGATTTGTTAAAGAAAATTATGTATTCAGTTGGCCATATCTCGGTCGCGTTTCAACCGATTCACCTCATTAACTCGTGGGTTACTATGGTAACCCAGAGTTGTAGTGGGGACTCGATGTCACTCACTCCGGTGTTAGCTCATTAGCTCTACATTAGCATAATTTATGTTGATTATTTGTTAATTTATGTGTTCATTTTTTACCCACCCCTGCCTCGATATCCTTTCCTCCCCCTCTCGAGCTTTCTGCGGGACTTCGCGTGTCTAAAACTCTTGGAATCTCTCTGTTACCTCTATACCTCCGCCAAATGATATATAGGTCAATTGGCACTTAAACTTCTCCATGTGGGGTGCTACCTATTTTTGCCAAAAAACACTTTGATCCGTGCAAAGCCAGGTGTAGGGGGTTACAAAACGTGGGAAAATGAAAAGTACACTACCAATGACGTCATTAGCGCATGCGCAAAACCCTAATTGTTTTAAAACGCTACTTTATAGTTATTTTAAAACCTACACTTAATGCAGGGGGGTGTCTAATTCCCATTTCCCAGAAACCCAGTCCCATTTTAGTGCATAATCGGCCGAAATAGAAATCCCATTCCCCAGAGGCATCTCAAAGCAAGAAGACAATACAATGCGCGGGTCCTCTGCTTAGGGGCGCAAATTCGTGGTAAAACATGGACAAACAATCGACCTGTCCCCCCCCCCCAAAAAAAATTGCCCGTCTATACCACAGGGAACCCAAATCTAGTAATAAATAGCGGAGAAGATCTGGGTTCGAGAATGTTAGGATATCACAATATTTCGATGGCTCAGTCAGTAGCTTGGATAATGAGGATGTTCATCGCCTTGTTTCTTCTTATTTTTGCGGAAATTCGACTGAATAATGGTTGTTAATATCCAAAGAAGGAATAACCAAGTCCAAGTCCACACTCGTGAACTCGCGATATTGTCAAGCAGATCTGAATCGTGTTTACAGTAGGGACGTCGGAACCAGGCCTCCCGGCATTGGAACACGCGATCGAACTCAGTCAAAATTCGTGCGTAGCCGAAGTTCAGAGGCCTAGAAATCTAATATTTTCTTAAGTTTATGAAGAAAAAACCTTAGAATATTTTAGGAGTTCTCTTTGTTAGTCTAAGTCTCAAGTTTGAGGTCGAACGGATAATTTTTTCCAACTTGTTTCGTTCACCAAACTTCGTGTCGCGCGCTCAAATTTCCATCAAAGATGGCCGCGGCACGCAAATTTCTCACCGAGACCTCTCCAGAAAGTCGTTGACGGCGGGTTGAGCCGTGTTTGAAGTCGATTACTATGGCTACCGATCAACAGATGGGGAACGTGGCTTGCTTTCGGCGGGAAGAACCGACCTCCTTTCTCCCGGTAAGATGACCTCTCATTGAGTTGAATTTTTATTTGTCGAATTATTCATGAAAAACGCGAAAGCGACGCTCGGTTCATCTCGGCATATGAAAATTAAACTAACAAACAACATTTTTATGTGTATTTTAATCCGAAAAAACGTTGGGCTCAACCCGCCAAATTTATTTTAATTCGTGCCGGTCGTGCGAAGTCGAGTGAAGATGGCGATTTGTTTGAGGGCGCGCGTTTAGGTGATTTGGAAGATGGTTCGAGTGATTTGTTTTATTTGTTGGCAGGATCTTCGTATCTTCTTTATTTTAGAAATTTGTTTCTGTGGAAATGGTCTTAGTATATGTGAAGTGGGAATGGAATGAAATTGACAACAGATGTTTTTCTGTGATTTTTTAATAGATTTGAAATTCGAAAATCCCTGTGAAATGGAGCAATGACTCCTCTCCTTGCCAGTGGTACAGAAAGCTTATTGCTTGTTTGGATCATCCAGTCATCAGCTTTTTTTTTTTACCAATAAATCAGTGCAAGAATCTTGTCATGTTTATACAAACTTTATGATGCCTGTAGAGGAGACAAAAGAATGCAAATTTTGCCATGGACTTACCTGCTAACCCCCAAAGCTCCAAAACTGGGAGATTGTGTTTCAAGTTGTATGAGAAAATTGCAAGAAATTTACACGGGAGATATACAGTAAATATATGGAAAGGTTCAATATTTTTCCCAGGAGACTGAGGGTAAAACACTGGGAGAGTTGGCAGGCATACATGGAGTTACCATCTAGATATTTCTCATTACTGTGGAAAAATGTGATTGCTCATTATTCTCTACCACCTTTGAAATTGTGTATCTGTACCATGAGGATGCTCACGATAACAGATAACCATGCTTAGGGAAAAGACAAGACAGTATTCCAAGTAAAATTGATCTGCATTATGTGGTTCCAGGAAATATCCATCCATCTCCCTCATGGAAGGGTCTTGAAAAGTGACTCCCCCCCCCCAAAAAAAAATACAGTATTATATTTGTATGGAAGAAATTTATCCCCCATCCCTCTGGAATTTCCAAACCCTACCATTGGGGGGTGGATATTTTCTGGAACCACACATTTTCAATCTCTCTTGAGATATCATGAGTTCGATCAGGATACTCAAAACCTGCATGGCTGGGAATGGGAATGCAACTAGGAATAATATGATAGTAGCCAGATGTCTAGATGGCTATTTACCAAAACATCAAAATAGTTCTCTTTTTTACAAATCAGCAAAATGTCTCAATTTTTTTTTTCAAGGGATGTATTTAATTACTCTAATGGACAAAAAAGCCTAGTGTGTTTTCCTTTACTAACCTAGTCAATCTGCCACTAGCTTTTCCTTTAGAGCCCTAGAATTGGTACTTTATTAAGGTGGCTCCACTGAGCTGATAAAATTGTCAATATCTGGTGACAAAACCACCAAATTTAGGTATGCAGTTTCCATCATGTTTATTTGATTGAAAACAGATTGGTTTGAGTGATAAACTGGAAAAATAAATAAAAATAACAAGAATTCATGGTTTTTGGTTGCCATGGAAACCGCATGAGCTGGAAGCAGCAAGTAATCAACCATCATGCAGCAGCTCTATGATAAAAATAAATCAATGTTTGTTCAAAATTGTACTTAGAATGCGCTTTTTCTTTGTACCAGCCAATTTACCATACCTTTCCATTTAAAGCCCTAAACTTGGTACTTCAGAAATATTAAGGTGCCTTTGACCGAGCTTTTTAAACACCTATCTGGTAAGTAGGACTAAAATTTTAAGTATGTGGTAGTGATGGATATATTATTTAAACAAAAAATTTTGATTTGATTTGATAACTGGCAGGTGAAAAACTGATGAAAATAATGGGAATAAAGGTTTGGTTGCCATGGAAACCAAGTGGGCTTGAAGTGGCATTTACTCAACTATTCCACGGTAGCCCTGTGATAAAAAATAAAGCAAGTTCACTTGTAAAATCATGCAATATGTATAAAAATAAGCTAATTTCAGTGTATTTTAAGCCGTTGCTATGGCAACGGATGACGTCAGGGGGCATATCTAACATAATAATAATCACCTTAGCTATACCTGTCACGTTGCTAAGTTTGGTCAAGTTTGGACTTAAGATAGATTTTGTATATCACTTTTCCTATTCCATGTTCACCACTGTTTTGGTGCCACTCTTGTCCCCATTGTTGGTATTATTTTGTAGGCTTAAAATTACTTAAATTTGACCCTTTAAAAAATCATAACTTTTTTGTTTGTGGGCCGATTTCGAAACTTTTTTCGCCAAAATG
Organism: Scolanthus callimorphus; assembly: GCA_033964015.1. Classification (NCBI taxonomy): domain Eukaryota; kingdom Metazoa; phylum Cnidaria; class Anthozoa; order Actiniaria; family Edwardsiidae; genus Scolanthus; species Scolanthus callimorphus. The sequence continues at coordinate 27,276,478 of CM066918.1, read as the reverse complement.
TTATTCACAACCAGATCTGTCCATTTAGGCCTTCAGATTACATGGGTAACAATGTTTTAAAAATGACCCGTCCTCCCTATTTACAGGTGAGTTTATGTCACGGTTGTTGTTTCAACAAAATGTTATAAAAATATGACCAGTGATCCACAAAACAACTCAGAATCCTACATTATATAATTATTGAGTGTTACAAAGAAAAAGGAGGAATTGAAACTTTATATTATAAAGCCGTTTGTATACGTAAGATTTTATAGCTTTCGCTGGTTTGAAAACTGTTTAGCCTGGTAAGAATCCAAAATGCCTTTTCGTAATCAATCCGCTCTATAACACACGAATATACAAATCCAAATTAGCTAGCAGTTGAAAGGCTGTTTAATTGTTCGTGTCTTTTGAATTTGCCTTCATTAAGCTTGAAAGCAGGAGATCTTGGGAGTTGATTACACCGATGCTCAAACTTGGCTTAAGGGAAGTTCATTTCTTCTGACTTTTTTATAGGAGGATGTGCAATTTAAGGGGCTGGCATTAATAGAGATCATGGCTGCGTCAAGACAGAAATAAAATAGTAGTGCAAAAAGAATTATGAAATAGTGGAAAAGGAAGGGAAGTTATAGAGACTTGCTCCAACTAGGGAAGTTATTGCCTTTGCAACAAGTTGGCACACCCGAGTCACAGCATTTTGAATGTTGACTGAGTCACCCGTAAGGCACTTTGTGTTCTTTTTCTGTCATTGTGTTTTCAAACTTCTTTTATTTGCTCAATATAGTATTTTGATTAAGACATGAGTGTGTAACTGGGAAATACGGCATCTGTACATCTCATGCAGAGCTACATCTTGGACCCAGTGGCATACTTTAAGTTTATTATATAAACACCAATGAATACTGTGTGATCTCCCCCACAAAAATTTGATATATTCTTCACACGTGAAAACAATTTTCTGGCAATCCAGCAAGCTAAAATTTGACTTATTTCTCTTCCTAATTGAAGGCTCATCCATTCCTGTGAAGTGGTCTACACAACAACTGAAGGGCAGAGCACAATATTGTTCGCTTGAGGTGACAACTCTAAAAAGAATACACAAATGCTAGAGGAGGAACACCCAATACAGCACAGGTGACCCAAGCTCTGAGTCTGTATTTCTATTAGCCTGATAATGTTAAACTAGACAGCTTTTGAGGGCTGTTTTAGGACAGAAATATCAGAGAATTTGTAAAGTGTTTTTGAGGGGTAAAATTCAGTGTGAAAATTTATAAAACATTTTTACACTCACTTGTTTGTTGTCTCTTTGGGATCTCTCCTGAGAAGTATGGAGCCATTCTATTTACTCTTCCACGAGATATCCTCAGGGACTCCCTCAGGAGAGATCCCAAAGAGACAACAAACAAGTGAGTGTAAAAATCTTGCCCATTTGTATAAATTTTACCTCTCAAAAACACTATACAAATTCTCTTATATTTCTGTCCTAAAACAGCCCTCAAGCTCACTAATTTAACATTATCAGGCTAATAGAAATACAGAATAATAGTTTGGGTCACCTGTGAATATAACTCCAAATTCTGCTGCATGGTTGACTACTGCACATGGCTTACTCTACTATGACTTATGCCACTGTTTGAAAAAATAAACTGTAAAGCAACTACCAAATTAGTTTATATATTCCTAAAAAAAACTTGTGTCAAAACAACAAAGCAAGTAAAGCAGAAGGCAATATTGATGGTTTGTGTGCAAAACTAAACAATGGCGTACAATACTGATAGTGCCTAGAGTGTCATTGTAATGTCAAACTGTTTCAAGGTATACAGTATACTTTTGACCAAAAATAAGTTGCAAAATTGCTACACATGACAATGAATTACAGTATAGAGCAGTTTTCGGTAGTGAAACCAATCGCAAGGTAATCTGTGCACAAATTCTGAATACTACCTATTGGAGTAATTACAAAGTAATTGCAAATTACAAGAGTCATCTGAAATCTGCTGTATGCTACTTTGTAGTTCACCATTCTAATAGCAACAATGAAAACATTCACATAGTTAACTCAAGCTAATGTGTCAAATACTGCAATGCATTTGTCGACTAAAAGGAAGAGACAGTTTGTGTGCCACAAATCCAGGTGACCAAGAGCTTCAACAACAAACTTGTGACATTTTTCCCTGAATTTTTTCTTAATGGTATATTTTAGGGGCTATGCACTCATGTCAGTATCAGTTAGGAGTCAAATTTGTTTTTTCTCATTGAGCAGGCCTGCCCAATAATATAGGAGCCTACCAAATTGATAGAGTCTTCTTAAACAACTAATTTCTAAAAGTTTTTCAAAGGAAAACACCCACGAGTTGGCCTATGGTATGCCTTTGATTTTTTGTATGCAACGTTCTTTGGAGTTAGTCTTTCATTATTAATGGACAAAAAAAGCTGACATTCGAAATTTTTCAAATTTGTGACGTCACACTTTAGGACTCTATTCCTCGAGCCTGAGCCCATGAAGCCGAAGCCGGAATGGCCTGTGACTCATGCCCACGAGTAGGGTCAGACACATTATGCTTGGAAATTTGACCATTATGCTTTTTAGCGTCACCCTAAAAATCTTCCCATTATGCCGAAAATTATGTTCGTGTCGGACCATTATGCTCGTGTGATGCTGGCAAAAATGTTTACCTTGACCCCACCCAAAACGAGTCCTCAAAGCTTAAAACGCAACATTTTTACTTTTTTAACTCACAAATCACTACAAGGTGATCTTAAAATGCAACATTTTTACTTTTTTAACTCACAAATCATTACAAGGTGATCTAACATGTCTAGAAGAATTAACCAAGCCTCTTGGCCACTAACCAAGCGTTAGAAAGACCAGATTATCAGACAGGAGTCAGATTCAAAGCCAAATTCGATTTTTCTTCTTACATTTTCAATGAAAATAGGGAATATTAATTTTGTAGCATTATGCTAAAATCATACTGAAAATTCGGCCATTATGCCAGCATTATGCTCGATGCTCTGACTATGCCATTATGCTCAAAATTATGCCGGCATAATGTGTCTGACCCTACCCACGAGGGCGAGAGGAAAAATTGTTTTAGTGAAATCACACTAGTAGGTCAATTTGTATCAGCCAAAATGTTTTCTGGTCTGATCATTTGCTATTTTCTGGCTTTCAAATCTGACACTTTTAACTAGTAGATGACTTATAGCCTATCCGTTGTTGCCTGTGGAGAGTTCAGGGACTGGACTAAGCCTATAGTAGTAAAGTGTCGGATTTTAAAGCCAGAAAATGGCAAATGACCAGACCAGAAAACGTTTTTGTTTTTTGCTTGCAGATGCAGTCTCTTCTTTGGCGAACGACCGTAAATCGAGAGAAAGGGAAAGGGAGACGCTTTCTCCCCCATGGCGCTGTTTGTTACCCGACACCTAGACTCTCTCGTGAGCTGGAAATACGAGCGCGCAAACAAACTACAATGTACGACTAGGACTTTATTCTCGATTTACGGACGTTCGCCAAAGAAGGGGCTGTAAGCAGTCTAACAAGTGTCATTTGACTAAAACACTTATTCCTCTCGCCCACTTGGCCTCTGGGTCAATAGCCCGTTCGGCCTTCGGCTTCGTAGGCTATTGACTCAGAGGAATAATTGTATAATTATCTCCTGGGTGGCACTATCTCTGGTTGCAGACAAAACAAGTCCGAGAATCGTCACCAATACCTGAGTAAAATCTTAAAAATTCAACTCGCTACCACTGCATGCTACCATTTGCTCCAGGTTAGGAGATTTTATGCTAAAACTTCAGTTTCTGACAAATATGCAAAACATCTCGTTAAACACGGAGTTCCGGTATAAAAGGAGCGGGCCCGCGGGCCTTTGATTGTCAGTTGTCACTCAGCTGTTGTAGAGTTAACACCTCTCTGTGGCGCGAAATTCAAAATTTCTATTCAAAAAGCGAGTTTGTAAAGAAATAAATAGGAACTCTTTGCTTTTTAAACAATTACCTTTTTAGTTGCTGTAGAATTATTTTTATTACAACCGGTTTGGCTTAGATAAAAGCTTTCCGTGCGAAGAGCAACACCAATTAGTATTCATAAGGATCGAAATATTCTGACCCGCGAAATTCAAAATGTGAACTGAAAACGTTAGTAATCATCAAATAACCAATTATTCAGTATTCTACAAGGAATTACATTGCTATTTATTCAAAAAGAATTTTATTTAACTTTGTTGGGGGTCCTATAAAAGCACTTTTACCGGAGACTGAACTTTCTCGACTTTATTCTGTTAAAATATGAATTTATAATTGCCGATTCAAGCGTGAAAGTGGGCGGTCTTATCCCTTTTATACTGGAACTCCGTGTTTAAGAGGTAGTTGGGGTCACGTGACCCAGTTAGTGCAAGTGGCCTATTGGTACGTATGACGACAATTTCATAGGTAAGCATATTGAACATCAAAATGACACTTTCGAGTTTGGTTTTGCATATGATGGTACGGCCGGGATTTACTGTCCTGGATCGGGTGTCAATCTCAGTAGACACTACAGAGTCTTTACTTTGCATCTTTCTCGGTCACTGCAAGCATCATCTGAATTATGAAACGGAAATTTGATTCCCAATATATTTGGTCACCAACACAAATACAGACCATTCTACCCAGCTGGGAGTCGCACCCAGTCCTCATGACCGTGGTTACCACAGGCATGCGTGCTCTCCTACACTACTGAGTATAATTTTGTGTTTTTGTTGGTGGTGACCAAAGTGCCAAATTCCTTTCATCGACGGAGGAGAAACCGGAGCACCCGGAGAAAACCCCTCCGCTTTTATATCCCGCTTGTCGAGTTCGATTTCCCAACAAAACGAGGCGTACAATTGTACATATGCCGAAGGTAAGTAAATCTCGATAAATTACCGTACTTTCACGGTCAAAAAATTTAACTATTGATAAATTGTTCAAACGATCTCTCACCGTAATGATGCTAATTTGTCTAATGTTTTGCAGGCCGTGGAGATACATTTTAAGTTTAGGTTTTAAGTGCCACCGCTGCTGTCACCAGTTTGGCCACTGGGCAAAAGACTGCGAACTGCCTTCCCTGTCGCATGGTCCTCTACCAAGTTACAAGCTGGTGCGGTTTCCTTGTTCTAGCCGATCCACATCTTCTAGCCACAGGACGCAACAAATACGACCGTTACTTTGCCTTTCTGAATTTGCGCATGAACCTCTACATTCTTAACTTCCTCGGTGAACGGTTTTTCAGCGTCGCACCGCTATAGCAGAATGCGTTTCTAAGGAGTTTGAGCGGAGCATAGGACTGTTGTCTCAAATTTTGCTTGTTATACATTCTAAAGGGATAAAGCAACAAAATGTGAGACCCTATAGAATACAAAACAACAAAATGTGAGACCCTGTAGAAAATATAACAAAAAAATGTGAGACCTTGTAGAAAATAAAGCAACAAAATGTGAGACCCGCTGTAGAATATATAAAACAACAAAATGTGAGACCCACTGTAGAATATAAAAAACAAAATGTGAGCCCACTTGTAGAATGTAAAACAACAAAATGTGAGCCCCGCTGTAGAATGTAAAACAACAAAATGTGAGCCCCGCTGTAGAATGTAAAACAACAAAATGTGAGACCCGCTGTAGAATGTAAAACAACAAAATGTGAGACCCGCTGTAGAATGTAAAACAACAAAATGTGAGACCCGCTGTAGAATGTAAAACAACAAAATGTGAGACCCGCTGTAGAATGTAAAACAACAAAAATGTGAGACCCGCTGTAGAATGTAAAACAACAAAATGTGAGACCCGCTGTAGAATGTAAAACAACAAAATGCGAGACCCGCTGTAGAATGTAAAACAACAAAAATGTGAGCCCCGCTGTAGAATGTAAAACAACAAAAATGTGAGACCCGCTGTAGAATGTAAAACAACAAAATGTGAGACCCGCTGTAGAATGTAAAACAACAAAATGTGAGCCCCGCTGTAGAATGTAAAACAACAAAATGTGAGACTCTCTGTAGAATGTAAAACAACAAAATGTGAGACCCTCTGTAGAATATAAAACAACAAAATGTGAGACCCACTGTAGAATATAAAAAAACAAAATGTGAGCCCCGCTGTAGAATGTAAAACAACAAAATGTGAGCCCCGCTGTAGAATGTAAAACAACAAAATGTGAGACCCGCTGTAGAATGTAAAACAACAAAATGTGAGACCCGCTGTAGAATGTAAAACAACAAAATGTGAGACCCGCTGTAGAATGTAAAACAACAAAAATGTGAGACCCGCTGTAGAATGTAAAACAACAAAATGTGAGACCCGCTGTAGAATGTAAAACAACAAAATGTGAGACCCGCTGTAGAATGTAAAACAACAAAATTGGCGCGCTACACTGTGGAATCGAAAGCAACAAAATGTTCGACCCTTGTAGAATATTTTAACAAAATATGAGACCCTGTAGAATATAAAACAAAACAAAACAAAAACGTTAGACCCTGCAGAATACTACAAACAGGAAGATGTGAGACCCTGTTAAAATAAAGAACAACAAAATGCGCGACCTTTGGAGTATAAAACAACAAAATGACAGACCCTGCAGAATACAAGACAAGAAAATGTGAGCCTATGGAATATAAAACAAGAAGCAGAATACGAAAAAAGGAAATATAGACCCTGTACTAGAATTAAAACAGTTATCGAGGAAGTTAAGAATGTACAGGTCCATGCGCAAATTCAGAGGAAAGTCAAAGTCATTTCTTGGGAACCGATTCCTGCAAAGCCGAATGTAAAGCGTTGTCAGTCTACAGAGTCTACCGATACTTGTTTTTTTATTAGCCCACATGGAGCTCCAAACCCTTACGACCAGAACAAGGAAAACCGCTCAATGCGATAGGGTAGGCAGTTCGGCAGTCTTTTGTCCAGTAGCTGGACTAGCGACAGCGGTGGCACTTGAAGCCTAAAACGGCAAAATAGAGCACGCGTGATGCTGGGAGAGACACGAGAATGGCTCTGTTCGCCGATAAATAAAGGCATAGAAAGTTGTGCTGTAATGCTTGGGGAGAACAATTACTTTATCGGTGAAATAGAGCATAGATTTGGAGCATTCGGAGCACGCGTTATATCGTAGCTATATTATACATATTATTATTGTATTATTATTGTACCTCAATAAAATAAATTTGTAAATAATTACGCAATTCACCATACTGGCTGTGAAGTAGTTTTATTGATTCTATTCTATTCTATCTATTCTAAGAAAACGGGGCGCAAAGGTTACCGGTTGATGATAGGCCTTTAACGCTGACTTCTGAGACTCAAGAGACAGGACGAGGGGGCAGTAGGATTTGAGGTGTATTTGAACTGCACAGAAACCAATCAGAACGTTTGTCTCGCTCGGGATCACCAACTTCATCGTGTCGAGTCGGTTCATGTCGGTTTGTGCGTCTCAATCAGGTATGTCGGCCTTCTGGTTTTGCCATTCAATGCCGACAGATCAAAGCAAGGCAGGTTAACACGAAGAGAGTGATTCCCTGGCCCTCTAGCCATTTCGGTTATACCGTCCCTGGGACTTGTCCCCTAGTCTGTGTAACACTGCATACGTACGATCACGAATTGTTACGCACCAAGCCAAACAGTTAACAAGGTAACTGAAACATGCCTGGTACGACCATCTTATAGTGTTCTCCGCAGGTCACATGCTTCTGATGATCGGCGACCTGAATGCAAAGTGTTACGCACCAAACCAAACAGATGACTAGGCTAAACTTGACTGGTACGACCATCTGACCCAAGTAATCAATGGTGTTCTTCGCTGCTTCTGATTATCGGCGACTTGAATGCAAAGTGTTACGTACCAAACCAAAAAAAAGACTAGGAAAACATGACGGGTACGACCATCTGACCCAAGTAATCCATGGTGTTCTCCGCCGTGACATGCTTCTGATTATCGGCGACTTGAATGCAAAGTGTAAAAAGACAAAAGTATTGGGCAGATACGGCTGTGACAATCAACAACAATGGTGGACGTCTTGCTGACCATGTTTACCCTTTTAAAACGTCCACAAGCTCGCTTGGAGGTCACCAGATCCAGATGTCACCGTCATAGGAAAATGGCGGCGATCCTTACCTTGAAGACGGTACTGATATTAAACTCCGCAAAGCAAAGACGCAACAAGGAGCAGCTTGATATCGCCAAGCTGGTTGAAGTGCATCAGATGACATCGCCAAGATGAAGGACCTTGCTGGCGTTATTAAAGCCTTGGTTAAACCAGATGGAAACCAAGAATAGTAAATATGAGGCTACAAGAAAGGAGAAGAACAAGAAATGGCACGGAAACAACTGAAAATGCTTACTACCAAGTCATCCAGTACAAACAAAGCTCCTAGGCATATAATATGCCCAGTGATAGAGGAGTGAGCAACGCTGATGAGCTCTTTACAGAACAAGACGGGGCCAGAAAGCCCCATTCCACCACAAGACATGCTTAACATTGATAGCGACACACCAACGGCCGACTTCTAGCGCACAAACCATGGGACACTAACGCGTGTATGCCCAAACAAACACAAGCTGCGAAACTGACAACTGGCGTGGTATAATTCTTCTCATATTTCCACTCAAAGGAAGATCATGTGTAGAGGTTTTCCTCAACGAATTGACTAGACGATTGACAAGCTTCTGGGTAGAGTAGCAGGCCGGTTTGGATGGGTTTTTCTGAGGGTGTACATAGGGTCTGTATAGTGATCATATCTTCGCACTGAGGAACATCATTGAGCATTGCCTTGAGTGGAATGTCCCGGGAAAATCAACTGTATAGGCTTTAGAAACGATTTTGAAAGTGTGCATAAGACTCTTTGGACAATTCTCGAGTCAAACGGGATCCCTGTAACATCTCACTAACCAACCTCTTGTCAACCACTTCGAGCAGGGGCGGTAAGGGTGTTCGAGTGCAGCGTCATACTCGATGGCATCGACAGCAACACTTACCCTATCTGAATCATTTCAACCTAATTCCGGTGTTCGCCAAGATTGGGCATCCTCTCTCCCATGTGATTACTAGTTATCATCTACTGAATTATACGGCAGACAACATGTGGCAAACTGACAGGTATCCAATGGACCGTCCCCCTTCTGCAGGATCAAAGCTTCTCCGATGACGGTCCTCTCATCTAGAGACGAATCCTGATCCTCATCTGCAGGACAACTATTCCAAGCAAACCCGGTCTAAACATCAGAACTACAAAGGCGCGACATTACGGCCACATGGTTGGCAACGATGACAGTATTTCCATTCTGGCTTTGTCAATGATACTTTATCGGGCGCTGACTGCCACGTCGGGCGCTGACTACCAAGACCAAGAATCATGTACACCGATACACATATCCCTATATTTGTTACTGTAAATGGCTAAGCGCTGGATTCTGTGGAAGACTTCACGTATCTGGGTAGCCTCATTAGCAAGAGCCAAAAAAGGAATTACATCTACATTATCCAAGGTTAGCGGGACTTCGACCAGTCTGGAAATCCAGACAGCACAAAGTTTAGACTTTAATACAACAGTAATATCAAATCAATGGTCCTTTAGGACTCGGGGAACTGGCAAAATCCGTTTATATCAGTACGTATGGAAGGTACGGGATCATTTAACCTCAAACAGTAGTAGTGCTGAAAGAAGATGTACTAGGAAACGGGCTGCAGCAGCAACATCTTGCTTGATAAAGTGCCGTCGCCTGAACTGGCCTTTTGCATGTTCCAAGAGCAGAGCCAGATCATGTACAAGGAAATGGACCGCAGCAAAAGCACCCTGCTTGAGATATAGTGGGTTGCTTGGAAAGGTCCCAAGAGTGGAGCCAGGACCCTAAAGCAAAGGCGTCGTTTGAAAACGAGCAGCAGCAGCAGAAGCAGAAACCACCTGCTTGATATAAAGTGCACCGTCGCCTGAAGTGGCCTTTTGTATATTGTAAGAATGGAGCCAGATTGTAAAGCAAAGACATCGCCACACTGGACCCCTGAGGGGGAGATGTAAGCAGGCACAACGTCAAGAGATGGTCTGACCTCGTGTGAAGTTCAGAAAATCGCCAAAGATCGCCAAAATGGTGTCACCGTAGCTTCATCGTGTCACGAGCCTTATTTTCCAACAGGGAAGAAGAGGACTAAGTATAAGTAAGTGATAATCGAGTATAAGTCTTGGTCCTCCGTTCGTAATGTAGAAACACGACCCTGTAGAATAAATGGAATAACATATAATTTCGAGAGGTTAAGTTTTGCATGATTTAGGGTGCAAGGGCATCATCCGCATGTCTATCGAGTGGATATTTTTTCCACTAACAAGCAATTTGAATTTGCTATGGTGGAGGACACAGGTTGTGGCTGCGACATTGCAGTACATAAAGATTAGGGTGCTAAGGTATGGTCTAATTAATTCCATGGACTCATTTGGTACTATATTTTCCTTGATTAATGTTGTAGTACCTTGTTGTTGGTACCTTTCTCGGAACTTTCTTGGTAACGTTTTTTCTCGGATGTAAAACGATAACCCATTTGAGGTACCCTGAACGTTTTTCGCGCTGTTTGGAGTTTTAAAACATACGTTTTGTCGATGACATTTCTCGCGAGCTGATTGTGTGTGTCGGACATTTTATTTTCCAGCCCATTTTGGCGATCTGCCTTAGATTTAAGCAAAGGATACAATACTGGATGCTGCCAAACAGCAGTACAACGAACTCCGCTCTTCAGGTGAAGTATTCTCGGCCCTTATAAGAAAATAAAAACAACTTCAATAAAAAACAACAGTTTCAGTAAACTCACCCGGTAGGCAAATTCCTCCTTTTTGAATACTGCAAACTCGGTCGCTGCAAGATAGACGAAACCAAATTAATGTATATAGAAGTAGTCTTTGCACATGGGACTTAATATTCAAGCTTTGTCAATACGCTTTTTTTGGATCGTACAGGCATTGGCTTCACTACCACTTTTGAATTTTACTTGTAAATAAACAAGCAGTGTATGGCCTAGACTTTAAAGCCTATGTTCTTCCCCTTTTGAGGACAACTAGTTTCCATTCGGCATATTTCAATTCCGCTACTACATTATGCCTTTCTGGCATATTGAATTCTATTGATTATACAGGACGAAAACCTGAGTATATCGCTTCTCAGATGCAGACACTGCCGGACTCTCACGGCTCTGGCTGGCAATTTGAGTTTGCCCCTATGCACTAGAAACAAAGGTTCGATACATGGTTACAAACGTGTTCGAGGCAACAATAAGGAGGTCATTTAGCCAACAGAACTCGATGTGTGCGTCCAACGTCCTTCGGGTGGTTGCCCTGAGAATGCATTAAAACATAACACGTTATTGGACCTTTTCCGCTTGAGCGGGGGTTCTTGGATTGGTTTCCCTATAACTTGCACTCAATTGATGAAGGTTGAAGTGCATTTACACCTAATTCAAAAAGGTTGCTTTGGCGTTTGGTCTTTCAATAATAGCGCGAAACAAAGGAATTATTTGCTTCAGTGACCACAAAACAAAGGCGTTCAATGACCAAAGACAAATGACCAAAGCAACATTTTCTGAATTAGGTGCACGTATATATTCTCGAGTTCTCTGGTTTTCGAGGCACCGAGACACGTACCGTCCTAGTGGAAAGCTCCCAAAAGAATCGGGTATCATGGTCCGTGGATATTAGGATGAAGGCGACAGCGCGCCGGTTCTCGACGTCGGATGGAAATAGGCTTTCTGTCCTCTTGCCTCCCATTCATACCTAAAAACCAATCAAACAAAGAGAACCAACAAACAAACAAACTACAGGGGATACCGAGAAATGGGAAGGATTAGAAGCTGTAAGATCTTGGTAAGGCCCAAGACACACGCTGTTCTAATCCGTTCCTAATGCAATGAACTTACACAATAGAGTTCTCATTTGCACTAGGAACGGCTCATGATTAGAACGACGTATGGACTATGCCTTAAGCCTGGTTTCCATATAGTCGGATCAGTCGTCCCAGTCGACCGAGAAACAAGAGAATAATTCCAATTTCCATTGTTTCACGCTTGACTGTTACGACTATATGGAAATCAGCCCTTAGTGTTACATTGGGTAGCATTTTTTTATTAATATCACTTGAAATATAACTTAATGTCACAATTCCAGTAAAGTTTTACAGAGCTTCTCGTGCACTTAATCCGCCTACTGTTAAGTTCATCTACACAGTTGTTCAGATAAATTTAACTACAATAATCATTAATTTCATTACAGTTTTGCTATGAGAAAATTACAGGATAAGATACTCAACAATACTGATGTCCAGATGCAAAATACAACTTTACAGGTTTACAAACTCACTACTCGAGCAATTTTACATGTTTCCATTGTACAGTCGTACTACAAAGTTGCTCAGGTATCCGAAATTGCAGACGGACAAGACGCCCAACAACTGCAGTCGCGTGCAGCAAAACTTAAAAATATTACAATTCAAATATAGGATTTACCGCGAGTTTACATGTAAACATCATTGATAGATTTACAAATCGTACTTGAACAGTTTTACATGTATAGTGCCATTGTACAGTCGTACTACAAAGTTGCTCAAGTATCAAATTACAGCCAGACAACCAGAATCCTAACGCGAAACTGCAGCGTCGTGCAGAAAAACGTTAAAATATTACAATTCATTTATAGAGTTTTACAAAAATATTATGATCATTGTATACAGTTTTTCCACTACAAAATGTCTCAGGTATCATTACAGAGCAGTAAATGTACAAGTCAATGTACAAGTTACTATGTATTAGCCTTATAAGGCTTCACATTTTTTAGTCATACAACAATGCTACAATGGTCCCTCATGCCATAAAAGACAGTTAAGAAACGACATGACGAAAAAAAAAGAACAACGGAATGACTTGTTTTCCATTTTCGGTATACCCCAAAAATAGAGTTTTGCATTTTCAAGATGAAATAGCTTTCAACTTGAGAAGGCACTAGCTGACATCTTTCCTTACACAAAGAAAAATCTTACGCTGAACCAAGTGAACCGAGAGTCGAAAAATCTTGCTCTGGAATTTGTAAAATCCACGTGAAAATCTTGGCGGATCAAAAAGCTGTATCTTTAGCATCTCTCATGGAACAGATAACAGAGATAAGTAAGTTTCAGTTGTACATATGCCGAAAATAACACCGCTTTGTGTGTCACTTTCTTATGGCTGAATAAGGGGGTTACTATTATAACATTATCTATGATACCCTACTGCGTGGCTGATATTGTCACTGTAGGAAGAAAATGATTAGTATTATTAGCTAAAACAAATTAGCTTTCTTTATTTCAATATCGCATGCTCAGTTTACATAAATTCTTACATAAATTCTCGTAATTCTAAATTCTAATTCTAATGTACAAAAATGAGCCGATGGCTATGAATGAATACTAACAAGGATGTAGAAAACAGTCCTCGAAGAGTAATCCGACGTTCGAAGTTTTCGCGCTTTCTCTTCTCTCGTGATTTTACCATTTTGGTTTGTACCAGAATGGCACTGTCATTTCAAACTGACAGCAAGTATAATGTGGATACAAAAAGAATAGTAAAATTTACTTTTCTTTTGTACCGCACATGCTAGTGCCATGAGCTAAATATTAAGGAAAATAATTTGCCAATTTCCTCCCGCGCTGCCACTATCCGACCCGGACAAGGTGAATGCGAGGTCGTCTACCCGCCTATAGTCCACCGGACAGGACCATCCGGACGATCGAGGAGATGACCTGGGCAGGCGCAGTCACCTAGGGCTGCACGATTGTACAGCTGCGAAAAAGCACCCATCATATAATGGTGACCAAATCGTTATCCAAACTAGTGAGATACGCAAACTTTCGTTTCTTTTGACATGGTAAAAAGGTGTCTTCCCAATATCCAAAATCATGAAATTGAAGTTTTCGGGTGACGATGTATAATAACCAGAAACGCAATTTTTGTTGTCGTTTTTTGACATCATCAAGGTGCTTTTTCATCTTCAGTATCTACGATAAAAGTGGTCCCAGTTATAACAACACTAGCCGAAAACCTAAACCTAGGGGGGACCTAACTCCTGGCGTCATAACGCCAGGATAACTGGGACCACTAAAAATAAACGAATGTCGAATATCGGATCGTTACGCAACTCTGCCCAGACCACCCAAATATGGAAATTTGCCATGAAGAAAGTTTATGTCCGGTGTAGAATTTGGACAGCCTGGGCCAAAATCCCTTACCCCTGAGTAGAGTTATTGGCCATTTCCAGAAGGAAATCCATGTTGTCTTTACTAAGGGCGGCGCCTAAGGCCGGATTGAGCAGCGCACTGAGAAAAAGTGTATGTAGGTGTGTGAGCCACCCGACAAAACCGATAACTCTACCCCGTAAAAATTTCCTGCAGTACGCCGATGTTTTTGTGTGCAACCATGTCTGCTTGTTATGCCGACTTGCGTGATCATCCTGTTGCAGAAAAATGTTGCAGAAAAGCAGGCTGGAACAGGATAGTGGCAGCTCCCCTTAGAATAAATCACTTCTAGTTTATGTTTTGCAGCACAAGTGGCACAAAGTCCGTTATCTGTGACTGCGAAAACCTAGCTACATGGCTCTTTGTCTAAGTTTTGTGCAGCCATGTTATCTTTTATTTGGTGTAACATGTTTGTAGATTGGCACTGATCAGGCATCTGTGTGCACTGATCGAATATGAACTTTTTGTCAGTAGTTTGGATCTGACAAAATTTGTTCTCATTATATAGTGTACCTATTTTTTCTTGGCTTTAACGTTTCCAGTCGAATTAGAAACGCGCCAATAAGAATGTCTGAAAAACTAGCTTAAAAACAGAGGTTGCATAATCTGAAATGAGAAGCGTCAAAAAGTGAAAATAGTTTTGGATGTGGACTCTAGATTGCCTTCTTGCGGGTGGTTTATGGTTGTCTTTACGGCGGAAAAGCTGCTGAGCTCGTAAAAACACCCACAAACCGCCTACAAGCAGGCTCCGCCTCTTCAAATCAATCCAAACACGTGCTTCTCATAATAGATTTCCTCTGTGGAAAAACTCACAGGCCCACTTGTCCGTCCTCAGAGTGCAGACTTGTCTCCCGGGGAGTAATCACACCCAGGGCACTCATGGGTTGCTGTCTCTGCCTTGCTTCAGCACTCCAGTCCATCGGCGCTTTCAGGGATCGTCTACCAGGGATTCGTCTGCCATGCCTGCATCTAGATTGTAAATAAAAAAATGTAAATATACGCAGTTGTATACCGTAGATTTCATAAATGTTTAAATGAGGTTTGCATGACCTCCACGGTTCGAATCCTGTTGGAAGCTTGAAATCTTTTTTTCAGGTCTTCCATTTATAGCCATTTACCAGATGTGGACATGTCTGATACCTATATGCGGAGTTATAAAAAGACATTTTACACTCCAAGTGGTTGTTAGATATATCATTCTGTGGTGAGACTTTTTTCAACGTTCCTGAAGATCGTTCCTGAAGATCGTTCCTGAAGTGTCGCGCGGTGTGAACGACCGGCGATCTTATGGCGATTTCACTTGCGACGTCGCCGCGATGTCGCAGGCCTTTTGAACATGCTCAGATTCCACTGCGATGCGGGTGCGATTTCTTGAGATCGCCAACAAACTGACAAATATCGCAGAGTCAAATCGTCGGCCCGTTTACACCACCGCGATATGACGTCGACGATCGCCGTAAAAATCGCACCTCAAATCGCAGCTAAGGTCGCGCCGTGTGAACGGGCCTTATAGCTCCTTTTAGGGTATAAAAAAAAGTGCTATCCTTTAGTGTTCATGTTCGATTCTGCTATCCCTTAGCCGGTCTCGCGTTAGCGGTAACAATATTACTTTTTCCTAAATTAACAACTATCCCACTCAGGGTCGGTGCCTATAGGGGTGGTTATATACCTCGACGCGACCAGGAAGACGCAACCAGGAAGACGCGACCAGGAAGACGCGACCAGGAAGGTGCCACCCATGCTTCCCATAGATTCCAAGGCCTTGCATCGGCCCGCTAATGTTTCAGTCCACCTTTTAAAAGTAAAGTCAAAAGTCAGATGGAATGCCAAGCGGCTGAGGCTGATCAGGACGTTGCCATAACTTATTTAAAAATGGTTGCTTGGCAATGTATTATACGCACTGCTCTGCTTGGAGAGAGTGACATCAAAAACTAATGGCCCCGAAGACCAAAGACTCGACACCAAAGCAACCTTATTTAAATAGGTATAGCGCTATCCACACTGACGTCATCGTTCACAAGCATTCCTTTGGCGAAGCTCCTTTCTTTGAGCTCCTTTCGAGCGTTGCCTTCCGGGGAGGCTAGTGATAGCCATGACGCATGCGAGAGGGAAAGAACGTTTTGCGCATGTCCCAACCTTCAAAATCAGCCAATCAGGAAAGGCCCTCGAAAGGGTGTCAGGTCTAATCGAGCCTCCCCCAGGCGAATGCGAGAAACTCACGGCCATTTCCTCGCAAAGAGTACTAAGATAAGTGGAAATCGCGAGATTGAAATATTGTGCAATCTTAATTGCGTGATTTTATGGGATTTTATACGCAAACGAACGATTGCCCAGCTAAGGTGTCATATGAAATGTGTCCTACCATGCCAGAAGCGATTGCTAAATAACGGTGCATTCCTCTGTCGTCCACATGTGTAGTTAATTATCAACTCGGTGTTAGTTACCGGAAAAACTGCAAAGGAAAAGTTGTATTAATCACATGAAACAGAACAGATCTCGTACTGACTATGACAACGTCACGGCGTGTTCAGTGACGTGTCCACGCCATGACTTAATTGTGCCGTGCCGTGTCTAAGCCATTTTGATTGGTTGATCAGTAAATTCGTGCGAAGTGATTGTCTGAATGTTTACAAGACAGTCTAGTCCAGTCCCTGAACTCTCCTTCGCGGCTCCGTTGTTTCCTGTGGTCGCCGAAAGGAGAGTCCAGAAACCTTTGGATGCGCATGCGCTAGGTCTGACCAAGAACTTGGGTTTTTTCGTTGGTGCGCATGATCCAAATACCGCTGTCGGAAATTGACTGTTGGCTACATGAATTTTGTCCATCAAGATAGGACGCCCTTGTGACCGTAACCGCTGAAATTGAACGAACATTCTCCGACAGCGGTATTTGGATCATGCGCACTAACAAAAACCCAAGTTCTTGGTCAGATCTAGCGCATGCGCATACAAAGGTTTCTGGACTCTCCTTTCGGCGACCACAGGAAACAACGGAGCCGCGAAGGAGAGTTCAGGGACTGGACTAAAGATGCAAGAGGGCGAGGTTCTGTGTCGTGACCATACTGTCACCGTACCTTTTTAGTCATTTTTTCAAAGTAGTACGTGAATGGACGATTAAAGCTATAACACACGCGCGCTCTGTATGCTATAACACACGCGCGCTCTGGTAGATCTGAGACTGCTAAAATTGCACACGCTGCATTCTGGTATTTGTGGGACACGGCTTGCATGGGCATTTCTGAATAAAAACAGCGCGCGCGCTTTAGCTGGAATCGTCCATTGATAGCCAAAAGTAAATTTTCTAGTGGCCTGTCATTTGCTATTTTGGAGGCTTCAAACCCGAGACGTTTCTCTACTACGTTATAGCCTATAGGGCCCTATAGTAGCTCAACCAATCAGAGTTACATTAGTAATAATAGACCACTACTGGGTTTGACTAAAACTGTATATTCTGCAGAAAAAGGCACTAGAATTTCCGACTTCTACTCATAGAATTTCGCTTGACATTTTTCTTAGAGTAGCAGCTCGGAAATCGAAAACATTAAGTTGCCAATTATTTGTGACGCCGATCTTCCGCGCCCGAAACTTTCTCCGAAGTTCTGTTTTTCCTAAAATTAAATATACGTCCAAAAAAATAATTCAACATTGATTACGAACAACCCCTTATTGTTTGTGTTTTGAACTCGAGCATTTTCGTAGCTTCACAACAAATTGGCAACGTTGCTCAACTGAGTGTTTTTAATTTTTCTTTTCCTCTATGAATTCAGCTCCCTTTTCTTACCTGGGGATTTTAAGCCCAATCAAATTATTTTCAAAGTACTACACAAGTCTTTCTCGCTGAAGCCTTGCTTCAACTGCCAGGTAAGGTAAGTATATCTTTCCCTTCTCTTCGTTCTTAGACGCCAGCTCGCTAGTAATCAAAAGTGTGGAATGAATATACAGCCCTCCTTTATGGCGACGTGATTATCGACGAATAGTCGACCGGGACGAAGCCGAGGCGACTATTTGCCGATAATCACGGAGCCTGAGGCGTCTAATTGTTGTAGTATAATTTTAAGTAATTCATAAGCTTTATTATAGACAAAAAAATCTTGTTTTGGGGGATGTTTCACGATCATAACAATCCTCGCACGCGCACTCCCAATCCTTTCAATGTTATAACTTACCACCGTATGCATTGCTACGCGACCTCTAAATTCACTGTTGGGCGATTGGTGATTTTACGCAAGAAAATTGTTGTCGATTTTCTTGAACCAGAAAGTTAAACATTCGAGTCGAGGAGGCCAAAGGATAGCTGAAAACTATTTTAGTTGGTTTTGCAATCAATGTCGGCCAGCTGAAAAGTAGCCGAATCCAGCGTTTTGGTTTGATTGACGGCTAAAAATCGCCAATCGCCCATCGCAACATTAAATTTTGAGGTCGCGTAGCAATGCATACAGTGGTAACAATTAGACCTCGAGGCCGAATGTGCTATGATGAATAGACCATGAGGCCAAAGGCCGAATGGTCTATTGATATCATAGCACATGAGGATGAGAGGTCTAATTGTTTTAGTATAAACCAACTAGTTGGTCAGTTTTGGCAATGAATTCCATTATTTTATGTTGAAAAAATAAAGTTTTCTTGCAAAGAAAGGTGGTGGTTTTGCCAGGCACGGTCTATCACTAATAGACCATTAGTAGCTCAGCCAATCAGAATGCAGGATTTGCAATAGACCATTAGTTGGTTTATACTAAAGTTATCATAGCACATGAGGACGAGAGGTCTAATTGTTTTAGTATAAACCAATGAATTCCACTATTTTATGTTGAAAAAATCAAGTTTTCTTGCAAAGAAAGGTGGTGCTTTTGCCAGGTATGGTCTATCACTAATAGACCATTAGTAGCTCAGCCAATCAGAATGCAGGATTTGTAATAGACCATTAGTTGGTTTATACTAATCACCGGTAGGGGATTGAGAAAACAAACCTCTCCACCAATCAGCGCGCGGAATTTGTAATAATCACTAGAGGTAAAAATAGTCCGTGTATTATATTTTCGAGGAACTCGCGTTGTTTCAGTTAATGTTGCAATTGTCGCTCAAAACATATCTATATATGCACACACGATCCTAAGTTTATTGAAAATGTGCAGCAATGGAATTATTTCTGACAAAGGTGTCAAAGGTATGTAAACATTCCCTGCGAGCAGAGGCTACTTTTTATCTCCCTGGATTTGCTTTTGCTTTTGTGTTTTCATTTCTTGTGTTCTTCAACTTTGCAAAAAAAAGAACACGATAAAGTGGTCTCTGCTAGCAGGGAAATATGAACTTTGCCACCCTTGATGATCTTTTTCGTTTGTTTGATGTGGCTCAAGACGTTTGAAAGACCCGGGTGGGGGGGGATACTCCCAAAACTTTTATACGGGGATGCTCGGCCCAGATCTGGACCCCTTAGCCTTCTTTATACCAACTCCAGAGCAAAAAAGGTACCCCTTTCTTATATCAAGCCTGAAAAATCGGCTTTGTGCTCTGTTAAAAAAGAAACGGTTTTGCTCTCGCGTTACAGACCCTTTTTATACCCAAATTAATATTTTCCCTACTGTGTTTATACCCAATCCAGCCTGAAAACCCTACCCCTTTCTTATACCCAGCATGAAAACCCTACCCCTTTCTTATACCTCCAGCCTGAAAACCATACCCCTTTCGGGCCGAGCATCCCCGTACAGTCCAATATAGGGAGTTCCCCCCCCCCCCCCCCCCCCCCCCCCCCCGGGTTGAAAGACCTGGTCAAGACTGAAAAGCTTAGGTCTTACCTAGCTAGCTAGGGAGCCTTCCTCTGTCGTATATGGACTATATTGTGTTTTAAATCTTAATTCGTTGCTCGATACCGGCACGAACTGCAAAGAAAAAGAAGAATGCTAAATCAATCACATGGTAGTAAAACGCATTTCTAATAGAATCGTATGATCTCTTTTTGTGGAAACGGGACGAGATATCATACGCTTCAAGTATATTCAAAGTCTTCAGTCGGTATTCAAAAAGTCGTAAAAGACTCTCTTGATTGTTAAGTATATCGGAGGAAAAAAAGCACGGGAATATTCCGTCTTCTAAGTAAACGTGCGCTTTGCGGCATTATCCCCAATTTTCTTGCATTGTTGCTTGTACTTTTAAGAAAGATTGTAAAAGTAAAATCTAAAATTGTACCATTAATAATAAAACGTTGCCACATATCAAATTGTCAAGATATATATACAGAAATAGGCAAAGAGAGCGTATCTCAGTCAACATTTTGACGCGCGTCTTCTGCGCGGGAAACAGTCTACGAATCATGATTCTGCAAATTACAGTTCCAAAACAACAGAACAAAATTAAACTTTACATTGATTTACGAACACACCTCGACTTTTTTTTTCAGAAAGCTTATTTAACATTGTAACGCATCGGCCTCGTTGAAAGGCGTACTCTGGGATAAGGTAAAGTAAGGTCCCAGAGTACGCATGTTTTCCACAAGCTTAATAAAAGAATAGCAATTGCTCTTAACTTGAGTATCCAGGCATTTTCTCTCTCCGCGCTAAATTTTCGCTTTTGGTCGCGCTTGTCGAGGTCAGGAGCCCTCCTGTTGAGGTCTTCATATTTCTACAATAATTTGGCCGTTGCGCTTAACTTGCGTGTTTCCCAAACAGCAACAATGATAAAATAAACTCCCCATTGACTACGAACAGCAACATTCTCTGAGTATGAAGTCGTGAGAATTTTTCATGATTCACAATGCGTTAATAAATTCGGCGCCGTGTTTTTATATCCTGTTTTACTCCTAAATTCATACCTTCCCTTTCTTAGTACCTGGTGATTTTAAGCTCAATGAATTCTTTTTCTATGCACTGTAGGAGTCTTTCTCGTTGAACCCTCTATTCCTTCAACTGCTTGGAACGACACGACGACAAGCTCAACTGCAAAGCAAGCAAGAAATCGAAAGAAAGAATCATACTTCTGAGTAATGGGAAGTTTCAGGAGCTTCACAAAATTGGCGTTACTTGGCTTGCGATTTGCTTTTTCACTATGAATTCATCAATTCCTTTTCTTTACCTGGGGATACTGAGCTGAATGAATTTTTCTAAAGCACTGCGCTGCAAATGCCTTTTGCCGCCTAACTTTTGCTCTCTGCCTCTTCGGACGCGCGGTCAAATCCCACAAGGAATTCACGTTTGAGACGTCTTACCTCGCTGGAAGAACAACCGAAATTTTGTCGAAATCACCTATAAAAAGGAGGTACAAAAGAATAAAAGCAGTCAATGAAAACAAGCCCTCCTTTTTGGTAAAACTACTTTCATGGTGGCTTTTCAGGCATTTTGCATCAAAATTCCGGTATTATTAACTCCACGTGGCTTGATGAAATGTTATGCTCGAAAGAAATGCTCCAAAACTTACCTTCTCTGCTCAATTATGACCGCTTGTGTTATTTTCTCCATCCTACAAGTGTGAAACCTCTTCTTTACTCTCTTTTCTTTGTCACAAGGCCGAAGAGTGCTCAAGGTTTCAAGAAGGAAAACGAATTTTGCGGTTCTGATTGAAAAACGTCTGACCTCCACAGCTGTTGATGCCGAGAGAGCGACTCAAATTCCGCGCGCTCAGTTGGTCTCCTGGCGTGTCAATCAAAAAGCACTACCAATCAGAAGGTGTGAACTAAGATCTGAAGCCAATCAGGAAAAAGCTGGACGGCAAAAAACATAAACAACTAAAACTGGTTCAACCAGTTTCGAGAAATTTGTTATAATATATGCATAGCTATTTTGACTCATCGTCCACATCACAGGTGATAGGATAAATATTCAATTTATCGTTCTTTATTTAAATTTTAATCTTTATTTATTTCATTCATTAGAAAACCGGCAACAAAGACGGTTTAGGTACTCTACGTTAAAACTGTTATTTGTATTTTTACTTGAAAGCGAATTCTTGGTGTGCATGTGACGTCACTTGCCGATATTTTCCGACACCAATAATTAATTACGGGTGAATAAAAGTCAAAAATATGGTTTTCAGGCACCTTGTAGCTATTGTGCGTAAGGGGTGGACCATTAGAAATTGGGGGAGGGGGGGTGGCAATTCCCAAAAAAAAATTCGAGCAAGGCCAATCCTTCCAAAATAAAAATCTTGCAGGGATCCAAGCTAGTAAAAAACATGATACAAATTCAGAAAAAAAATTCTTGCACTACCTCATCCCCGAAAAAAAAATTCATGCGCAAAAAAATTGCCACCCCCCCTCCCCCAATTTCTAATGGTCCACCCCTAATGTTGTACCATTTCAGATCACGTGGCATTCCCATGAGTATTCTTTCTTTGTTTTTCTGCTACGAAGGACATGAATATGCCAGCAACCCAAACTAAAAGGATATTCAAATGAATGCCTCGTGATCTGAAATGGGGCAACATTACACCCAAGCGAAAGAGGTAGCAGGGCCGTGCCTAGGGGAGGGGCAGCGGGGGCAGTTGTCCCAATAGAATCGAGATAAAAAAACGTCATCATGCACAAACGGATTTTTTGACATACCGCGCTGTCAAAGATAGAAAGAAACTTACAATTAAAATAAACATTCTAAAAAATACATATCAACAAAAATACAAAATACAAAAATACATATCAACAACATATCAATCTAAAGCTTGCAGTATAATCAGCATATGCTGTCCTTTACACAATTGACGTAATTTATTATTGTAATTTCTCGCTATTTATTCGGTTTGTAAATCACATTGAATAACTCACTGATGATGACAGTTGAAACTGTCGAAACATGTCGATTAAAACTTTCGTAATTTTTATAAAATTGATTTAGCAATCTACTGCTGTTGAGACCATTCTAAAAAATGTTTTGTTAGTACTTTGTGCGTTTTCCCCGGCTAATAACACGAAAATTAGTTTTCTGGTCTTCTTTTCTACCTGCGCCTTCGATAATCTACACCCTTAATCTAGGTCTAGTTCTCCACCCTTAATTATATGGTAGTGGCCACTAGGGCTTCCTTCCCTTGATTTGACAGCTGGATCAGCGGCGTAGCCAGGAATTTCTGAAGGGGGGGGGGGGGGGGTTGTGAAAACATGGGACGAAAATGCTCAAATTTTCTCCAGCAAATACAGTAAATGTATGGGAAAATTTCCGAGAAAGGGGGGACCTCGGCCCCCCTGGACACGCCCCTGTGGATGGAGGCTCAATTGTCAAAGGAGCCAGCCATTCAGATATGGTGTGATTTTAATATAAATGGACAAAAACTTAACATAGTCACATTTTTACGATAAGTGCATTTTCTAGTCTGCATTTTCCGTGCATTTCCGGTCTGCATTTTCCAGTCTGCATTCCCCTATTAGACCTATTAGAGATTAAAGTCAGGCCTCTGGTACCTTTTAGCGGGTAAAATTCAAAAGTTCCCGACGAGCACCCCTGCCCCAAATGGGAGTCCCTGGAGGCCATTAGTTGGAGCCACCAACTGGCATATAAAATTGAGGCACCGTTTTTCCTGACCTATATCTTTTTTTAGAATAGAGTTGCTAGGTTAATTCTTTATT
This sequence comes from Scolanthus callimorphus, assembly GCA_033964015.1. Taxonomy (NCBI): domain Eukaryota; kingdom Metazoa; phylum Cnidaria; class Anthozoa; order Actiniaria; family Edwardsiidae; genus Scolanthus; species Scolanthus callimorphus. The sequence goes on along the minus strand of CM066918.1, from coordinate 27,252,708 downwards.
TGCTAGTTACGCTAGAGAACAATGGGAGGTATTCACATGTAAATTGTAATTGTGCCATGAAGTATTCTAAAAATAGATCGATTGGTCAGTAAAGAGGTTGCCTTATAGACCCAAACCCTTAAAATAGTTAGAAATTCATTAATAGGTCTTTCTACATTAATATTGATTATTAATATCTATAAGGAAATGGAACAAGTATTCAAATCTTCACATCCATATTAGTAAAATTGCAAGTTTTGGTGAAGAATGCTTGAATACTGGCTGAGATATGAATTTTTAAAACTTCATAATCTGGCTTCCTTTTTGCAAAGAAATGTATGGGCAAATAGGTCAAGTTGAGGCTCGTCAGTTCTTTGTAAAAAATAAGTTAGAAAGCTAAGTTTTGAAAATTCAAATATCAGCAACTTTTCGAGTAATTCTTCCCAAACTTTGCAGTCAACATCATTAGCATTTTCAATTTCATTTTCATCATTAACTGAGAGCCTTTGTGGTCTATAGGCCAATCAGAGCATCTGAAAACCTGGGGGGGACTCCCTATAAAAATAGATGGGGTGCTCCTCCTATCCCTTAGGGTATAAAATTCACCCAATTGCTATCTCTTAGGGGTCTCCAAAGAGTTTGCTATCCCACACGCTAAAGGTGACCTAGAAATTCAGCAAAAACAGAATAAATTTTTCAACTTGATGGTAATTTCTTAAGGACCGCAGTAACATTAGGATTTTCCGCATCCAATTTGCTATCTCTTAGGGGTAAAATTCACTGTTTACCACACCCCATTTGCTATCCCTTTGGGGTTAAAATCAATTTTCCCGACAAGCACCCCCGTCTATTATTGGGAGTCCCCCCCCCTCCCCGGGCTGAAAAACAATGGATACATTTGAAAACAAAAGAAAATGTGGCACAAATGCTCCCAGTTGATGATGGGTCTTTAAATGAGTAAGGCCTTCAAACAGCAGGGGTGGCAGAATACCCTAAAAAGTGGGTGTGCCAAAGAGGCAAAAATGAAGTGGACACGTAATGTAGTTTTTTCATGTTTTATCTCATATACATTTTGATAAAAATATGTCACAATATTATCTTAACCCCTGCGTTCTCTGAGCTTAATGTCAAAACAAGCAAAAACGACATGCTTCTGTTCCTTTTCTTCTTTACGTGTAAATACAAAAAATATATTAGCTTCAAAAATTGGGGTGCTCGTCCCCCCAGTTCAAAAAGTGGGGATGCTCAAACACCCATGGTCTGCCACCACACTCCTACATTTTTTTTTTCAGGGCCATGGTTCATAGGGAATTTCCTGTTTCACCCCTAAAAGATCAAAAAAGGGAGTGGCTCAAATTATTTTTTACCCTAAAGAGATACCCATCAAGACATTTCCGTTATTGACTTGACATAGGTAGTCTCTTTCTTACAAGGTTTTTGTCATTGTTAGAGCCCTGAACGATACCAATCTTCATTAAACCTTTTGCAGTTCAAGATCACCCCTATAGAGACCAAACCCTGTGATTTTAACCCCTAAAAGATATGAGGATCATCCCCATGGTGACAAGCTGGAAAGCTCTGGTATGACAATTGTGTGGTTCCAGAAAATATCCATCCCCAACAGAAATGACTGGAAATTCCAGAGGGGTGGGGTCAATTTACCTGATTTCTCACATACAAATACATACAAATGGGAGGGGGGATATTTTCTGGAACCACACATTGTAAATAAACCACAATATCAGTGTTGCTAAAAATAACAATTTTACTTTGTTCTTGATAAATACATATGTTCTTTATAATTTCATTTTCCTTTTTCTTCCATGAACAAAAATATCTTCAAATACGAAAATGTTGAAACTGTAACTATTGCAAATTATATCTAATTTGTCTAGTAATCATAAATGCTTATGGCCTCACATGAGATCACTCATTTGACAATTAAGTGAAATGGATAATTCAGAAATCATATCCCTTATATCTGTACTTTCAACACGTTAGTTATGAACTATGACTACAAATATTTCTCTTAATATTTCTCTAGCTCTCTACATAATATTGCCTCTTTAGAGTTATTTTTTCAAGGAGAGAAATAGACTACATTCCTGAGATACCATCTACTCACCAAGTAACTCTAGTGCTTTCTTTAACATTTCAGTATAAAAATGCTTAAGCTCAACTTGTTTATGATCATGCTGATTATTATTCTAAACATTTCCTGATTTTAGAATCCCTCAAACTTGCGGGGGTGATTCAACTGCCATTGCATAATTCCAGAAGAAACTATCATGGAGGGAATTGACCACTTTCCATATATTAAAATTCTTATATATATTAAAACTTGAATAGGGGTGTCAGGGGAATAAACAAAAGAAATAAATTATTCATAAAAAAAAACAGCAAACAAAATTGACAGAACACTCTGAAACCTACTTTACTATATATTAATTTATCCACTATATCTTTTTTTCTCCAATCTATGACTTGTTAGCCTCAGTATTAATAGTGGCAGTGACCATCTGGAAAGCTTAAGCTACTATGGTCACTGGGCACCTTTACTTTTCTCTTAATTGTAATGCTCTTTTTCCTCTTTATGGATGTATTTTTCTTCTATTGTAAATAATTCAAACAGAAAAAATAGTGCACAATAAACTGAACCTGAACCTTATGCCAATGCCATTTCTTTTGATTTATTCCCCTGAGCCTTGGACTCAAGTTAGAATATCAATATATTGAAATTGGTCTATTGTAAATTGAATATAGGATGTAGGGTCAACTTTCCAGGGGGTCCTGTTTTCTATACAAATACTGCATTTTTTCATTTGGAAATCCAGGCTTAGGGTCCTTTGGTGAATCCTCTTCATGGTGGGAATATTTTTTTTTCTGGAATCACACATTGAATTATTTGTCTGCAATTGGAAATGTTTCCCCTTTTACTTTAGAACTACACAATATGGATTTTGAATTGATGTTTCTCAGTTGTTACCACTGTATGCATTGCTACACGTCTGTTAGGTTCAATGTTGCAATGGGGGATTGGCAATTTTTAGCTGTCAATCAAACCAAAACACTGGATTGGGCTACGTCAGTGAGTCAATATTGAGTGCAAAATCAACCAAAATGATTTAGCTTTCTGGCCTAGAATGATTGACTTTCTGGCTCTAGAAAATTGACATTCCCTTGCTGAGAATCTCCAATCACAAATGTGAATTTTAAGGGCACTAGCAATGCATACAGTGGTGAAGACCTTGGGTAAGTTCTGAATCTATTTTGCAAGAATTGATATCTTGATTTTCTCAAGACACTCATTAGACCTGATAATCCCAAAAATCATTTTCAAATGGATTTGACATGACTACTTTAAAGTTTGCCCTATGCCAGTCTTAATACAAATAACAAAACAATTATGGTGAACTTTGAAGACCAGTCTCTCTTTACAAGAAGCAATTGTTTCATAACAGACTTATATGTATCAACAATGTGCTATCAATGTTAACATTGATGCTGCTGTCAGCAAAACAATCATAACAGCATTAAAGATACATCGTGAGAACATCAGAAGACAAAACTGACTCTTTGTCCTGCTTAGCTTGCTTCTCAGGGGGAGCATGTATGCACTCTTTTGTCCCCTCTTCCTCTTCAGCATCATCTCTCTTACGTTTTCTTCCCTCCACAACATCACCATTATCTTTTGAGCTGACAATGTCACTACTTTCAGTGACTAGCTCAGAGTCTGTAGATGTTTTTACTTTGTCTTCTAAGGTTGTAGTTTCAGTGCTCTTTCCTTTATTGTTGTTATTTGTGTCAGTGATCATTTTCAGTTCTCTGGCAGCCTCAGAAATCGAGCTGCTGTTACTAAGTGAGCTATCCTTATTTACTCCCTTTGTTGGCAGCACTGGAGAAGCCCCCAGAGCCGCACTTGCATTCCTGGAATTTGTACTACCTGGTAATGGTGTACTGTTGGTTTGCCTAGACATAGGAGTGCTTGTTGAGCTGTAAGGTTTCTTCCGGTTTCTTACTGAGTGCTTCTTAAACCGATTCTTGTAATGTGACTGAGGAAGTTGTGGAGGCTCCAAAAACCCAGGGCCATATCCAAAGTCATGGGGGAGATACCTAGGCAGGGGATCTGAGAAATGTCGCTGATGCAAACGGGGAGGACGAGCATTGCCGGGGGTCAAAGGTCGTACCATGAGTGGAGGGGGTGTCTCTACCCAATCAAAGTAACGATCATTGGGGGGAAACTGGAAGAACCGTCTGTCCCAAGGATTAGGGGGGAAAAATCCCATGCCAATCTGTGGTGGGCTTGGGGTACTAAAGAACCTATCTTGCAAGGGGTGAGGGGGGATAAATGGACTAGGGGGTCTATTTTCCCACTGATATCCCCCGTAATCATACTCGTTCTCATAATCCTCATCATAATCCTCGTAACTATCTTCAGGGTAATATGGCCATGGGTTTGGTCCCTGAGCAAGGGGGAGGTGATCCAGTTGAGGGAGTACCTGTTCTCTTGTTGGGATCTTTTTACCCCATTGGGTACTTACAACACTCAAGATACTGTTTGACATCTTTCGATGAGCCCTATGCCCCCAATGAATTCCATCCGAAGCTTGCTCGAAAATCGGGTTTGCAGTCACAGATAAGCATAAATCTAAATAGAAAGCATTATCAAACTTATTTACCGCCTCATTTGCCTCACGGTTGGCCTTCAGGATGTCTTCTAGTGGCAGCGTTTTGAACCCCTTGCGTAGGAAACCTCCTTTACAATATTTAGCCAATGGAAGCGCTGAGCTCCAAATAAACAAAGGCTTCTGAGGTAGCTCTGTGGCAGCTTTTAGTAACTTCTCGAGGTTTGCTTTATACTGTTCTTTGCCTTGTTGGTACCGGTGAATGTCCCAATAACAACTATTTATTATAAGCACGTGCGGCTTCAGTGTTTTGAATTCATTCATTACGCTATCAACATAATCATTATAACAGCGAGTTATGAAATAGAACCGAAACACGGTCTCTTCATCTTTGAATTCTCGCACTTCGCGATATTCTTCTAACCCATCGGGGGTCTTTACGAACTCGCCTCCCGATAAAAGTGTATCAGACTGAAACTGCTTTTCTCCTTTCTTGCGAAGTTCACTCTCTGTCAAGTAGCGCGATTCCTTCTGACAGTACAAACAAACCAAGTCCTTATACACGCTTCTCTGTATCGAATCACCCATAACTATCAACTTTTTTCCTTTCAGAAGATCCCTAACATCTTCGTGCAAGTATAGAGCGTTTTCATTAACCATTTTGACCTCAAATCCTTGCCTTATTTACTGTTCTTTCTGGCTCAAGCTCATGGCGTTGAAATGTGCAAAACTAAGAGCGCGCAGACCATACCAGGAAGGCCAGCAGATGCTCGTCGTAGCTGCTCTCTGATTGGTTGTTTGATGAATGATTGACAAAAATTCCTCGAATAGCCCCGCGAAAATCAATCTTAGCACGTGACCTGCTTTGTTCTCACACAAGAATAATCTAATCATACAAAAACTTTTAACTGCGTCATATAAATTCTGCGAACTCTTTACGCCTATGGGCCGACCATTCAACTTTTGAGGGAGAAGGGGTGATTTTTTTTGGGCGAGCAAGATATTTTTTTCAGAGTCATTTTTGGCCTCCATTTTTTTGGCTAGTTGACTACTTATTTTCTTCTCCTTGAAACAAGATGCTGGACACTTTTTTCGTGTAGGAAAGCCCCTTGACTCGTGTGTGACGTCAATAAAGCTCATTAGGACGGAAGGGACTTTTCCCGTCTTTGTTCAAAGAAGTCTCCAACACTCAAGCAGATGTATTTGAAAATTACTTTTCACTGGACATGACTGGAGACTCTCGTTCTTATGAAACTTCAAGTTTTCTAGCTTTGAATTTTTTCTCCTCCAGTTCCCTCACTTTTGGATGGCAATGATAAAAGTTCTTTTGTATGTAAGCAAATTTAGAAAATTGCATAATTGATGGTGAAAACAAAGAGTGATAAAAAATTCCAACCCACGCACTCTTTGTAAATTATCATCCATTATGCCCGAAAAAAAAAAAACTGAAGAAAGCTAATGACATTATGGAATGATTTTCTTTTATGAAAACTCTCTTTGGTTCTGTGTTTCATTTTTTGCGAACTTACTTTTCACTGGACATGACTGGAGACTCTCGTTCTTATGAAACTTCAAGTTTTCTAGCTTTGAATTTTTTCTCCAGTTCCCTCATTTTTGGATGGCAATGATAAAAGTTCTTTTGTATATAAGCAAATTTAGAAAATTGCACCATTGATGGTGAAAACAAAGAGTGATAAAAAAATTCCAACCCACGCACTCTTTGTAAATTATCATCCATTATGCCCGAAAAAAAAAAACTGAAGAAAGCTAATGACATTATGGAGTGATTTTCTTTTATGAAAACTCTCTTTGGTTCTGCGTTTCATATTTTTTGCGAACTCTGAAGTGGCAGTTGCATTGTGTTTAAGCAATAAAAGTACTTTCCGCGTGCTCTCTGCTTTCTTACAAACACGAGGGGGATGTTGGGAGAACTGATCAAAACTTGAAAGACACGAGCCGAAGGCAAGTGTCTTTCAAGTTTTATCAGTTCGACCAACATTCCCCGAGTGTTTGTAAGAAACCAGAGAGCACGCAGAAAGTATTTTTATTGCTTTTAGAAAATAACATACATACGCGCGACAGCGTTGCGTGACAATCGTGTTTCTCAGGTCTCTTACAAACACGCTTTTTAACCAATCAGAATGCGCACATTCACAATACAACATAGGTGTTATTTTCTAATTACCGTTGCAGCTTCCTTTTGCTGGCACACACTTTATTTTTTTTAGAGCAACTGCTGATTCAGTTGCTTTGAAAACTCCATTATTTAATTTTAAGGGCACCTGAAAGTACTGTTTGACACCTTCTGGGTCCTGATTACAAGTGAATTTATACAGAACCCAATATCTTGGCAACGAAGGCTCGCTGTTTTCACAGATATTTTCCCAACCCTGGAAAGTACCACACTTTTCCTCGATTGGAAAATAGCAAAATAGTGAAATTGCGTGGGAGCATCCGTTTCCCCCAAATTTCAAATTCCCACGAGTTGGTTTCTGCAGTAATTTCCTGTGTAAAAGGGATAAAACCATTAGCATATATAGCCACTTCAAAACTGCTGTCGGGTCATTCTGTTAATTTCTTTTAAAGATTTGAAGAAAATCCCCCTTCATCTATTTATGCTGAGAAAAAGTATAATTCCCAATGTGCATCTCAAAAGGGTTTTTTGGTCGTACACTTCGAGCGGCAACAGATGTCTTTGCAGACGTCCAGTGAATGCGAAGATTACGGCTTCATTTATGAGCAGTTTATTGACAAAAGTTGTATATACAATATTGGAAAATAGACGGTAAATATGGAATACAATTCCCTACACTAGCTAGTAAACTTTGTGCATTACTAAACTGAGTTTGCGACATAGGGTGACAGTGCGGAAATGAGGTTTCTATGTGTTTCTAACTCTGATTCCAAGTTTTGATGAAATAAGGAGATGATCTTTAGATATCAAAGGCTAAACTTAGCGAGAGGTTCTTGATTATTTTTTTCCAGCATCGTGCAGATAAAAAAAATGGTACATTTGATTATGTAAGGGAAGGTAACAAATGATTTTCGTAAAAAAGGTTTAGAAATAACTGCAGCCGAATTAAATTTTAAAGCGAGAAGAAAACCAAATGTCATTTCCGCTCTTCCGCATAGGACACGTAACTCAACCACTCCCACTTCTTTTTTCGCTGCCCGGCAGATGGTCCTAGAACCTTTACTTTTCTATGTTCTCGTCTGTAAACCCAGCGTAATTTCCGTGAGCTATTCCCTTCTCTGTGTAACTCTAGTCTACAGTCTCTTGTAGGTCGTGGCCTCGGGGGAACCGCTAGGTATAAGCCGCCCAGGGTCATGCATGAGGTCAACGAGATACGGCTGAGGGGGGAACTTGGTCTGGCCATCCTGTAAAATATACCAGTGCAAAGCGTCTTAATGCATTAGGCTAGCGAATTCACGACAAACTCTCTATCCATGAAAGTACTTATCTTAGCACTTGTACAGAACATGACCCAAATTCCGGCCAGTCCCTAATTCCGGCCATTTTGGATACGAAAAGTTATTGTTTCTCTTGTAATAAATTTTACAGCTAGCTAAACGACATTAAAGCGACTGTAGTCTGGAGTAATGACTTTTTCCCTCGTCAATCCCCTGCACTATTCACTTAGGTGGCTGTTTTCAATTTGCTATTTCTGAATTGTTTGCAACGAACTGACTTAAATAATCTACTTAGAGTGGATTTCATAAACCCGTGGAATACACTTTAGCATTTTTAATAGTAATACACTCTAATTTCTTTGTTCTCTTTTGTGCTGGCTTGACTACCCGTTCCACGGGTCTATGAAAGCAACTCTATGCGTCATCCGCGTTTGTGACAAATTTATTATATCTCATCAAAGGGCCGGATATTCTGCACATAGTTCGTAGAGGAGACTGTGGTTAGGTAAGCCGGCGAACTTAAGGTTACGGACTACCTTCGGGATACTTTTTGGTTAAAATGGCATAATTTCACGAAAAATGCTCGTATCTTTACAAGTGATACCTCATTTTAAAGCTTATATCCTGGGCTAAACTAAGGTACATAATTTCATTTAATTTTACAAAACGCAATTTTGTTTTGGAGTTCCCTTTCCGGTGCATCAGTTCAACTTAGAGTTCCAACCCGCGAATATTCGCTATTTTCGCGCTTTGACCCCATATTAGCGTTGACTGTTCTAAAAACCGTGTTGGGGATTTTGGAAATTAGATCTCCTTTTCAAGCAATCATTTAAAAAAACACGTAGTGGACACAAAATTTCAAAAATCCCCAATACGGTTTTAAAAACACATCTAAGCCCATGGTAACATGTTGTTAAAGGGGCACTCGCTTGCCTGACAAGCAAATAATTCAAATCGCAATCCAATTCCATCCTCTTGAAAAAAGATAAAAACAGTATAGATTTGTATTGATTTAACAGTTAAAAGGTCATTTAACAAACCTGGTTATTCGCGGTAAACTTAAATGTATTTTTGGTTATTAGAATTAGACGTATTTTTTGACAGGTTGTACAAAAATTAAGCGTGCAAGTGCCCCTTTAAAGAAGGAAAGCATCGTGAATCCGCATTCGAGGAGCTCTCGAAACTTGACCCGATGCGTCGGAAAGGAAACTCCGTCCTTAAATTATTTTTTTAGCGAATTGAAGAAATAAACTAATCATAGTCGAGGAGAAAAATAAGCTTTAAAACGAGGTATCACTTGTCAAGATGTGACTTTTTGTTGCAAAATTATGGCATTTTAACGAAAATCACCACGAAGGTAGTCCGTAACCTTAAAATAAAACAACAATAGGGGCTCTCTGGTGTCGAAAGTACTGTCATCCGAGCGTGACCATGCAAAGGCCTAAATAAAAGAGAGCGGAGGTGAATGGCATCGACATACCAGCAGCCCATCCACAGGAGTATCCATCTACTCCACTAGGTCTAGCCATATGCACAGGGAGCATCCATCTACTCCACTAGGTCGCCACCAATAGATGTTGGAGGCTCTCTTTGATGGACTCCACTGTATCTCCTAAATTCTATGTCTTGCAGATCCACGGATTTTAGGCCTGTTAGAATTCCATTCCGGAAACAAAGCTTGGTTCACACACTTCTTTCACGCGTGAACGTACATTCTTACCTCGACTTCGTCGCATAACATGATCTCGTTCCAGGCTCTGTTGTATTCCCCTCGGACAAGTGAGCATCCGACGGCGATCTGATCTGCGAGGGCCTGGAAACGAATAGGAATTGCTGTAGTGGCTGACGACAAGAACAACAACAACTACTACAGCAACAACAACATCATTATCAACAATAAAAGTAACAACACAAGTGGAGGTAATTACTGACGGTCGCCGGACATTCTCCGATAATCGACAAATAACAGACCAATATTTTGATGTCCAATCAATGTGGCTCGATTTTATAAAAACATTCGGTGACAAATTTGAATAAAATGTAGTCTAAATTAGAAATATGGCTGACCAAAACAGAGGTTTGATCGAGCATATGCAAGATCCAGTAAAATAGTTATCACCAGCTCTAAATACGCACTGAGAGTCCACGAAAAACGAAAATCTTGCTCTTCAACAGCCCCCCCCCTGGAAATGTCAAACGTCCAGAGATCCCTTAGACCTTTCCAAAGAGAACCGGCCTGAAAGTTCCGATCATCCTGACGAAGTTCCCCTTACCCTTAGACACACCACCGCTGACTCACTTCGAAGTGACAACCTACAAACCAAGCTCTGCCCTGGAATTTCCCAAGCCGTTTACCGCAACCATTACAAACTATACTGACCTTGAACAACAGGGCTCTGTGGTAGTACAGGCCAGTCTGGATTCTCCCGATAGGAACAATGTTAGATTGTAGCTCCGTCTTGAGTTGACTGATAGGTAGCTCGTAACTGAAGGAGGTCAGCGCGTCCCGAGCGACGGCCCCGCCCATTTTATCACTAACGAATCTGTCAATAAAAGGAAAAATAAGTGAAGCTAACGAATCTGTCAATAAAAGGAAAAATAAGTGAAGCTTGGACAACGGATCAAGAGGGAGGGGTGGGGGCGGGCTAGCCCCCATGACTTTTTGATTTATTTTTGTTGAGTATAATTACTCAAGCGATTCCGCGCGCTGATTGGTCGAGACGTTCGGAATATTTTAACACTGAAAGCATTGGGGATCGCGGGCACACTTTATTACGAGAAACTAAAAAAATACCACTAAATCCGATTTTTTTTGTCAAACATGTTAGCATCGCTTCAGTAATTATACTAAAACAATTAGTCGCCTCAGGCTCCGTAAATATCGGCGATTTTTCAATTCCACTCTGTTTACATTCAGTGTCCAAGTGCCCCCCCACCCCCCCCCACCCCCCCCCCCCCCCCCCCCCCCAAAAAAAATGGTATTCACCGCTGCTGGCTTCAAATGCATGCAAGGAAGGCCAGCCGAAATATTGTACTAAAATACAACATATGCTGTAACGCCGACTTTTCTTATTTTAAATTTTAACGAGCAAAACAGCGTTCGATAACGATTTTATCATGTCTGTTCGTAGCTTGTCAAGAGTCGATCGCAACAGAAGCGTAGAAACGACAGCGGATAGTGCAAAAACGTGTCCTGAATAAAGTCACAGTCCCGGAAAGTCCTTAAGTCGTTATACTGCTCAGGATAAGCTCTCTGCTGATTGTCAATAGATCTGAAGTCGAGGCTCTTACCTTGCGAGGGCGAGGACTTGATCTTTAGTACTGACGAGTGGTTGTATGGTAGCGCGCACGTCCTCTATGTAATCCTGTAATATGGGGTCGATTGGGGGCTGCCAAGCCGGGGATTCGTCCTGTAGGGGCTGCTGTTCCGCGGCCAGTTCCTCCTCCTTAGCTTTCTGCTCTTCTCGTTCACGAATCAAACGACTTTTGCTGCAAGCACAACAGCATCAAACATCAACATCATGCAGGTTTGAAATTCATTTATTTTACAATACAGAGAAATTTTGATTACATATCGTATGACTCGAGGGTCATTAGAAAAAGCTGATGTATATACCGTTTCTGGGAAATACGTTGTCACCCCAAAAGCCTATAAGCTTGAAACGCAAAGGATAATGGAGGCATCTAAACTGCTACTGTTTGATCTGAATTCAGACAGTTATCGCAACCACAGGTACAATTATTAGATTTCAGCACGTTTTTTTATATAATTTCACAAAAACTCAAATAAATCTTTACCCATACTCCCTAGCGCACCAAGCTTTGTTGCTTTTGCCAGTGACAACGTATCCCGGAAATGGTACATACCAAAAGTGGATTAATCCACTCTCGTACATACCTATTTCAGAAAAGGTTGCACTGTCACAACTGTATGTTATAGCCCGCGGTGCGTCACGAAGAACAAAATTCTCGTGTAAACTCAGTACACAATTTCTTGTGAGCGATGTATTGTAGAATCCTTTGTCATAAGCAGGGTGATAAGTATGACTATTTATCCTAAAAACCAGTGTCCATGATTCTGTTTTGGTATACCTGTTTGCTGGCATGACACATCGCAGGCTATAACAGACAGTTGTGACGGTGCAACCTTTTTCGAAATAGGAGTATCGCTCCAGATCGATTCTTGCGCGCGGCCCAATTACTGCGAATTTCCTCGCGCAAACTCTCCCATGAAGGGCCTTCCACGGAAGAACGCTTTTATGTAACTATTGCTCGTACTAGTTCACCTTTTCAAACTTGCTCTGCTGGATTTCCCACCAGCCTTCTCGGGACTCTTCTCGGGTTCCTTGATGATCAGAACAGGTGACGGGCTTTTCCTAAGGGGAACATAAAAAACAAATTATACAAAGGAGAAGAAAAAAATGAGAGATGACCAAGTGAGCTAGCCTCCTCCGCAGACGTCTTTGTGGCGTGTTTTTGTGGCGTGTTTTTGTGGCGTGTCTTTTGTGGCGTGTTTTTGTGGCGTGTTTTTGTGGCGTGTTTTTGTGGCGTGTTTTTGTGGCGTGTTTTTGTGGCGTGTTTTTGTGGCGTGTTTTTGTGGCGTGTTTCTGTGGCGTGTCTTTTGTGGCGTGTTTTTGTGGCGTGTTTTTGTGGCGTGTTTTTGTGGCGTGTCTTTTGTGGCGTGTCTTTTGTGGCGTGTTTTTGTGGCGTGTTTCTGTGGCGTGTTTTTGTGGCGTGTTTTTGTGGCGTGTTTTTGTGGCGTGTTTTTGTGGCGTGTTTTTGTGGCGTGTTTCTGTGGCGTGTTTTTGTGGCGTGTCTTTTGTGGCGTGTCTTTTGTGGCGTGTTTTTGTGGCGTGTTTCTGTGGCGTGTTTTTGTGGCGTGTTTTTGTGGCGTGTTTTTGTGGCGTGTTTTTGTGCCGTGTTTTCGGCTCGTTTTGGCTCGGTTTCCAGCCTTGGCGGTTGAAGATGAGCCCGCGCTCCTTTCCAAGTGACACTAAAGAGCGGGTGGGGGGTCCCCCTCGACTTTTTATTCGTGCCTAGTCTTCTCGCGCGTTTTTGCCCCCCAGCACAGCAACCCCGCGCGTTGTTTTTTGAGCCGAGAGACAAGTCTGACGTGTTTATAGTCTGCGAGCCGGCTCTTCAGTGGTTTTTTTCGGACATTTGATTTTTGGGCACGCGGTATTCCTGTGTCGCGGCTAGCGTGTTTACCTTTCTGGATTTTTGGCGTTGATCAGCAAGATTGGCCTATGCTCATTCATCGGTTCCTTGGATAAGTCTTCTAAAGTCAGGAACTGTTTCCCTGGCCGCATCTGTGGTTTTTAATAATAATGGAATATAAATTTGTTGGTTTCACTTTCACAGCAGCCAATATCAATAATATAGCTTGAGCAATTGAATCATGCGATATTTTATTTTTATTTTTACGAGGAAGAATTTTCTCATAACATATGGTCCTCGTTGCTAGTGTTGTGAGCTCTACACTGAGGTCGGTCACTCTTCGTGTCGTTGTGGTTCTTTAACGTCCCTCTCTTTCCGATTAGTAGTGCGTGTGATACGGAACCTAATAGAGCAGATTTCGTATGACTGTGAAAAGTACCGTGACACGGCGCGGTACTGTCGCGATGGCGGTACGGAACCTGGCCTGCTGTAGATACTGAATGAAACCGCGTAGTCGCGGTACGGCCACGGTCGCGGGGTACAAATCTTTCCCGGTACTTTTCACAGTCATACGAAATCTGCTCTATTTGTTGTGGTCCTTATCTGAGAAGACGCAAAGGAGTGTTACCATTTGCAGATGTTACAGCAAAGGTTGCACGTTCTCCTCAATTATTTAGAAATTTTGTACTTCATTTGCTGTAGTATTTACAGCCGGCTTTGCACTAGTGAAATAAGCAGAGACGGAGAAGGAGACGGAGACGTAAGAGCTTACGTTCGTGCGAAAATCGTCATGACAGTTAGCGACATAAGCGAAAGAGGAGACGTTCTTTTATTTTCGCGTCACCGTTCTTTGATTTTCGCACGAACGCAAGCATCCTTACGTATCCTTCTCCGTGTCCGGCTTACTTCACTAGTGAAAAGCCGGCTTCATGAGTCATTCAGGGAAAACACATGAGAGCTGATCATGGACTTACAGGGCCCGCGTCATAAAAGCCATCCTGAATGATATTATTAGAGCTGAGGCTCCCCGTCATGGCGTACTTGGCCGGCAAATTACTGTCCAATAGACATTCCATGGCGACTTGGGTAAAACCCGACTGACGTGTCGAGGAGAGCGAGATCTCGGACAAGATATCCAGGCCGCTGAAAAACAGCAATAAGATACAAAGTGCATGAGTGATAGATATCAAAGGATAGAAAATTGGAACCGGAAAGAGAAGTCACTTTTTCTTTTTGGTCATGCGACTATAAAACAGGGACACAACGGCAATTTTCGGTAAAATCTATTTTCGGGGGCCTACTTGACAGCTTCAAATTTGGTACAGTACTGATTTTCGAACTGGATAAAAACGAGAAATATGCGGAACGTTTGGCAAAACCTGCAGGTAAAAACGATCGGGTGGAATTTTCGGCCAGTCCGAGTCCGGGTCCTCGAATCCAAGTCCTTCTGACCTACCTACGTTTGTACACAACCAACTGGTTTGCCTTCCTGAATAGCCCAGGATAGGAAGTGAAAAAGGTAAGATATTTTTTTGTCACTGAGCCTTACCCGAGCTTACAGATTTCCGTTGCTGTGGCAATATCATTTGCACACTGTAGTATGGCCCATGATGCACTACGGCGTACCTCGTCATTATTGGAGCGCAGTAACTCCACCAGGCGGGGCAAGCCACCTTCCGCACGGAACTATGGGAAGGAAAAAATGTGAGACATGCCACAACATTTACAGAACTTAGGACACGTTTGTTTTTCTAATCAGTAGAGCGGCCTTGTGATAAGTTATTTTTGATTGCGTTTACTTTGCATTCTCATCGGTCCACATTAATCAATCAAATTTTGAACTTAACGCAGCTGTGTATTGAATGATCACGTGCTCACCGCGTGATAGTATTTACTTGGCTTGGCTTACAAATACACCAGTCACGTGCTGACCGCGTGATAGAGTTTTTACTAGGCTTGTGATTGGCTGACTGGGATACCGTTCAGCAGGAATTTGTAATTTCTCTCGTTTGTGATTGGTGTATTTGGTGTTTCTGCAGCACCAAACTTTCTTTACAGTCGCTCCCCGAAGTTCAATCTCCCAAAAATCAATGGAAGTGGAAATAGCGCCCGTATTTACAAGCATGCAATGAATCCTGTAAACACCTTATTGCCGTTTTCGCGACACGTGTGCTTTATCGAGAAAATTTACAACAACAAGATTCGTTTTTTGCTGCGACTCCATGACAATGCATTCTTCTTTAGAGTGAAAAAGGGTGTGAAAAAGATCTTGCCGGATCATGCAGGCGACAGAAGTGTGGGGGAGCTGTGCGTTGGCGTGGTAACGTTGTAAAAAAAAACCACCGCGTTTGGTCATAGAAAGCCGTTTCCTCGCTAAGTTCAGTGTTACTGAAGACGGCAATAAATCCTTCACGAGCACTTCATGGTCCAGTTTTTATATTGCTCTATAATTTAAAAATTTACAAAAAAGCTCTTTGGCTGCTTCAGCACTTACTTCTGTCCTGGAGTCTGCATCACACACATAAGCAGCGGTTGTCATAGCAACCTTGCTCTGCACCACAGTAGCGCTGTGAAATCAAAGAGGTATGGAACATGAATGAGCTGGTTAGATCGGCTTGTATCTTGCTATTCTCGTAGTACCCTCAGGGGCGGATTTAGGAGGGAGATTTTTCCATACATTTACTGTATTTACCTATATTCTCACTATCCAGCCTCCCCTTTCTGAAATATCTGGATCCGCCCCTGACCCTGGGTACCAGAGTCTCCAAGCTTCACTCGTTTACCTGATACCACAGGGAATTTCCGCAGAAACCCATCCATGGGAAAAGCTGAATTTCCCAAAGGAACACGCAAAGGAAGTGTTCGGAATTTACATGGATAGCCATGGGAAATCCGAACACTTCCCATTCTTCTAGCATGGGAAAGCTTTTGCCATGGATGGGTTTCTGCAGAAATTCGTCCCTGTGTATACGGCTGGCTTAGTGTGTCAGGAAACGAGTATTAAAGCCTGAAGACTAATGGTAAATTCGTAAAGACTTACTTGGATTTGAGTGCCTGCACTAACGCTGGAACAACACCCTGCTGTTGTACTTCTGTTCTCCAGGACTCTAAACAAGACCACAGACAGAACCATGAAGAGAAAGAATGTAGTCACAGGAAGAAATGAAAAATCAAGGGGTGGGTGGGGAGGACCCCCATATTTTTTTGATCGGGGATGATCGTCGTCTTTTTTAGTTGTTAAAATCACGGGTTTTGGTCTCTTTTATGGATACTCTCGTTCTGCAATAAGATTCGAGGGAGATTGGTATCTTTTAGGGCCAAAATATGTATCCAAACTGTTTTGTCTCATGATGGAGCTTCTTAAAACCGTGTAAGAAAGAGAGACTACTTGATGAGAGGGCGATAAATTAGACAACATTAAAGGCAGCATTTTAGTAAAACACGGAAATTTCTTGATGGGACTCTTTTAGGGTAAAAAATTATTTGAGTCACGCCCTTTTTGGTATCTTTTAGGGGAAAACTGAAAATTCCCGACGATCATCCCCCGACCCCCCCAGGTGAAAAATATCCATTACTGCGGTTTTCATAATTCTGCGAAAAGCAACCCTAGCTTCTGCGAAACCTGTCGATGCTTGTGGTTGCCAGTGCTGCTAAAACACAGCTAAACAGCTGCTTCAGAGTTCGCACAATTATGAAAACCGCAGTCATCTGCTTCGTTAATTAACACGGGGGCGTGGTCAAAAAGAAGCCTTTTTGTTTGCACATTTTGGACGGCAAAATGTCTCCATGTGGTTAAAAGGGCTGCCACGAATACGTCACGGATACTTTCCAGTGGCGGATCCAGGATTTTACAGATTGGGGTTCCATTTCTTTTGTCACTCCTTCGGGTAATATAATATGTAGAGCTCGGCCATGCGTGGTCTTAGTATCACAATAAAATCCTCATTATTTTGGTGCTCAAGGGGGACTCCATGGGGGACTCCATGCAACCCTTCGAACCGCCCCCTTGATCCGTCACTGAGTACTCACAACTCTGTGCGGCACGTGGAGGTCACGCTACAAAGGGCAGGCCGTGACTTCTTCCCTATCGTGCCGCAGGTGGAAGTCACGCTACTAAGGACAGGCCGTGACTTCTTCCATATATGGCAATCGTGCAAGGTAACATACCATCAGTTGCTAGGTTTGTGAGACAAACGGCAGCATTGGCTTGTATCAGTGGCTTGGGGTCGGTCAACAACATGATCAAAGGTTCTATACCACCTTTATCTACCACTTCACTAAACATCAAATAAAACAGAATAAAGACAAGGTCAGAAAGGATTTAGCATAAAGGATTTATGGTACTCAGCAACTGAGTACAATAAATTGCATCTAATCATCCCCAAACGGCAGCGAAACACACTGCCTGAGCGTGAAACTTCAAAGCTTTTAAAGCTTTTGTTTTGTTGGGAAAAATTGGGGTCTTTCTTGGTGTTGCAAGATGTATCGTATTTTTGATTGGAGCTATTGTATTCTATCTTATTGTTTCATTCTACGGTCTTTTGTCTTCTATTGTCTTTAGGCCTCTGGTGCCTTGCAACACCAAGAAAGAGCCAAAAACGGCCAAAAATTGAGTGTCTCGGTCAGGAAAAATGCAAACTGCGCGCGCAAAATGTTTACATTCTTCTGACTTTCCAACTGTGAACGAACAATGAGAACAATGCCAACTTCGAACATGCTCAATGTTCAATTGTAAAACTCTAAAGTTTCAGGTGCCGACAGAACATGTTTTTCTCACGAGTGGAGACGGATAGATGGTATCGACGGTAACTTTGCAGACTTGACGCACCAATTTTGAGCAACAGAAGAACCATTGTGTGGTTCTGGCATGTTCTGGCGTCACGTCACTGAGCATCGATTAATAACTGGAAAGAATCTGGACCCTGCGAATATACATATATCTTATTGAATTTTTTTTTTCATGGGCGGATATTTCATGTGATGCGGTCGTGCAGTGTGAGGAAAAATGCGAGTAACGAGTAAAATCTATATCATATACCTGCAGTTAGTAGAGTTCGATGTTGATATGTTTGCTAGTGCCAGTGACGCCGACTCTCGCACTTCAGGATTCTCATTACTCAGTAGGTTAATGAGCGGAAGAATACCCTCTGAACATGAAATATGATAAAAAGAATCATGTTACAAACCTCCCATGTGCAAGGCTTGTCCTAGCGAATATGGGTGGGTACTAAAGGGGGTTTCAAAGCCTTTTCAAGTTTAAAATCTCAGCTTTCAAAATCCAGGTATTCAAAAAATATCAAAGGAAAATGTGATATAAAATGAAATCTGTTATTCCCTTTTTTTGATAACCAAACTAGCCTTTGTTTTATTCCAACACACGGGAGCAGTGCTGTCAGAATGTTTTTTAAGCAGGTGGTTATTTAAAAAAGTAGCCAGCCCAGTTTGGCTAATTTCAGTTTGTCTGGGGTCGGATGAATAGTAGCCGGCAGTGAAACGTAAAATAGCATTCAGAAACCGGCGGAGCTCTGGCAGAAGCCGGCTTGTTCTGACAGCACTGGGGGAGGTGTCAAAACATTTGTACTTGAGGTGGACTCGTTTTAGGGGCACTACCAACCCATGTTTTATGCGAAACATTTCTCCAAATCATATAAAACTCACATCGATTTTCAGCATATCAAGTACACTACCGACTACTGTATTGAGGTATTGAGCGTTCAAAAATAGAGAGGGATTGGGTAGGGTGTGCCTTCCTGGGAGTATGACTGGGGAAGTAATTTCCTCACCTAGCTTGCCAACCCTTACAAAACAGAAATATATTTTGCATATATTCTTCATATATTCTGTTATATGTCACATATATGCTACATATATTTTGCTACTGACATATATTCCACATACATTGGGCCACATATATGATGCATATATGCAAAAGGTAGGAGGAGATTTTAATGGGGGCATATATATGTCACTTATAAAACACATATATGTCAGATGTAGGAAGATTTCTATAAGCATAAACAAGAGAAGTTTTAAAATTTCACATACTGTGGAATGAACGTGAACAGATGATTATGTGAAAATATATAGTTTTTTTTTAGAAAAAAAAATGAACAAACTGCTTCTCGAATTATTTCTCGAAACTACTTCTATTTGATAGTAACATTCTATTCTGGCGTATTATCTGATATATTTGCACATTTTGTTGATTTATTTAAAAAAAACACGAAATTGCAAAGCGCCGGTTTTAACCCCTAACAAGTACGGCGGTCAATGCCACCAGTGTGAACAGATGATTATTATTGTGATGATTATTTCTCGAAACCATTTTTTTTTTTTTTGCTGTGATTTAAAAATAATTGTGATTTGTTTTAAAAACTAGAATCTGCTAGAATCCTGCGCCGCATTTCAATAAACTATTAAAAAACTAAAATAGATGATAAGAGTGATATGCTCGAGCGGAACCTGGGCCGACTCATCTCGCATCTGATTGGCTTCCATAAAGGCGCAATCAATTAAATTCGTTATATCGCTTGTGGCTCGTATTTCGTTAAACCTCAACACGGAATCATGGTTGTTGGAGATCTCTTGAATACGGCATTATTTCTGGCAAATTTGATGCCCTGAAACATTCAGATGAACATCGTCCTAGTACATAATTGTTTTCTGGCGTTTTCTTGAGGGTACTACCGATGAAAAGCAAGGTTACTTCTTTGTTTAGGTGAGTAACAGCGCGGGGCTATTGTGTCTGTGTTGTGCCGGGATAAACTACCACTAGAAGTCGCACTATGGGCCGTAATATTGCAAGAAAGAAACCATAATCTTTAAAATGCAGTTCGTTTATAAAATAAGACTGTTTATTTCACCTCATTTCAAGCATTGTATTGATCGTATCCCTTCTTGCACGATCTGCGTATTACTCTCGAACCGGCGGCCTGATACTATAGTAGTTATATAGTCAATGAACTGAAGCAAACCTTTGTAAACCTACTTTTAACCGGCCTTTTGTCCAATTAAGTTTACTTCTAACATTCAATAGACTAGTAACTAGAAAATTAGTTGCCTTTTGTCATGTTTATTGGGTATAAGAGTATGCTATATTGTTGTCGATAAACTCGCTATGTGTTATTGAACTCGCGTTCCGCATGAGCTTATATTACTTACGCTCGCAAATTCGATCATTTAAATGAACTGTCTTACCTTTCAACTGTGTTGAATATTACCCTTTAAAATGGGTAGTAAAAAGGGTTTGCCATATTCGATTGATAAATGCTACATTTGTATTATTTCTGCTACCGCGATTTCCGCGCATCAGTTTATAATTATATGCGTGCTGTAGCTGATTTCGACACGCACAGCTCCAAAGAACTGACATTTCATGCGTTTCCGGTTTATAGAAACTTTTATCTGTAAACCTCTGAGAACTAATCCGGCATCAGCTCATGATACTCTATATACCTAGAAACTAGTGTTTTCTTTTATTATGTTTTATAAAGGAAACGTCCTTGGAATATCACGCAACTACATGTCGCGGCTATGTTCTGGGTTTCAGTGGTGTGACAATTTAAACAATCGGGAACTAATTGAATTTTTTTACATTAAAGTGATTTTCGACAGGTTCACCTATTAAAGGAAAACTGAAATGGCTGCGTTGCTCGGATTATTACAAAACCGTACAAAAACCGTGCAAATATCCATAGCTTTTTTTTCGCTCGAAAGTTACATTTTCCAAGTCGCAAGTCGCCCGGTCGCTGGATGTTGTGCAGGTTTTATAAATCTTTCTTACACAGACTGGTAATGGTATCGCCCTTGCTCTTCAATAATTTGCTTCGCTTCTGTAGTGCAATTTTTATTTTAACATGTTTAAAAGCTTTATTTAAATTTTCCTTGAATGAGGGGTTTAGAGTATAACTCTGATACGCAAATCATGTTGCTTAAGGGAAGAGCATGCAGCTCCGAGCACTTGTTGGAAGTGACTGCAAAAAACACACACATATATATAAAACATATATTTCAAGTATATGTGCCATATACGCAATATGTGAAATATATTTAACCTATGTGCCAAAATTGGGCCAAATTCCGATATGTGACATATCTTTTGCATATATGCCACATATAAATTTCGCATATATTTGACATATATGCGGTCATATATGTGACATATCTTTTGAAATATATTTGACATATGTATGCAAAATATATTTCTGTTTTGTAAGGGAATGGTTTCTCTGCTGCTGAGGTTTTCTGACATGACTGCAAGTGCCAGGGCCAGGCTGGACTGTACCCCTGGATTCTAAAATATGTGAAATCATCATACAGTTTGGCATGTGGAAAATATTAAAATAGTTTAATTTATTAAATTTGCCTGAGAGCCGGGAAATCCTCACAGAGCGAGGCTCCAATTACGAGGTTCCCTAGTCAAACAGACTTTAATTTTATTAGCACTATTAAGGCAATACTTTTGGAATAAATGGGCCATATGGATACCATGTGTAAAGATTATCAGGTGCACATCCTTTGGTTTGCCATACAAATACTTCCTTCCCCAATTTGTGTGACGCAAAGTATAAGTCAGAAAAGGATGGACCCAACAGGCCTGTAGCCAGAAAAAAATTGTTACAGAGGCAGAGTGAGCCAGATTTCCATTTTTCTGTAACTAATGGTTACCAAGGCTGGTTTAAATTTCATTTTAAATTTGGTTCTGGTTCTTTCAGTAAAAAAAAACATGGCAATTTTTACTGATGCTGGCTCAGGCCTTCCCAATAATGTTAATGATATAGTTGATAACAAAAAACTCAAAACGTTCGTTTACTTACGTCACTTGTAAGGAGGGAGATCAAAGTCTTTTCACACTCTTGCTCATGGAATATCTTGCGATTGTCACCATTCTTGGCTGCCAGAGAGATTGCCTTGGCCTGAGCAATATAATTAGCACAGGCATTAACATTCACTCTTATTCAGTTTGCTTTTTCAGACAAAAAGTTATTTACAAACTGTCAACATGGGCTGCAAGTTGGTTAGCAGAGTTTCTGTCTTGTTCCACGAGGGACATGCATTACATCTGTCCTAGTTTGAACTCGTTTACTTATTACAACAACATGTTCCTCTGCAAGCATCAAACACATATCCTCTAAATTGATAAACAGATTTCTTGTTCTGCAATGAGTGCATCCTGTTTTGATACTTACAGCACGTTGCTGGACTTCAGGAATCTGGGACTCAGCAATAAAAGCCAGTAATTTCTGTAGCCCACCAGATGTCTGAATGAGCTGGAAAATAAAAAGTGCTCACTGTCAACATAAATTCAACATCCTGAAGCAAATACAATTATTGCATTTTTTTGTCTGTGAAGAACTTGTACATATTCAACACAGCTCCTTTCTAGTGACGAAGGCTGAACAAGCTGTTTTTTTACAGGGTGAGGTTGTTCGCCCCATGCCCAACCCCCAACCTGGAGGAACAGGTGCTGGTTTTAGTCTGGCCTCTATCCCAGAGACCTGCCTGACATTGTAGGACCTGCCAGGGGCAACACCCCAGTCAGTATAGCTCTCAGGGGTCATAGATGCACACTAGCCTCCCCACCACAATCAAGGTATCAGCACAGGGGGAAGAGGGAGGCTCCAGTTTTTTGGAATATATAATGTTATAGGGAAGCAAATAACCTTTACATATAACATTCATGAAAAACTGGTGGGTGAACACCCCCTTGCCAATCCCAACAAGAGGCAAACCAAGTCAGCTATGTACAAAGAATGGTTGAGGAGCCAGAGTGGGTACTTGAGGCCCTGTCCACACTAACACGTTTTCAAAAGTATTCATTTTCAAACTTATACGGATTTGCAGTGTGTTAGTGTGGATGGGAGATTAAGCTCCAACAAGCGATCAGTTATTATTTCATGTGACATGTGCAAGGACAGTCTCAAACTAATGGCACAGTTGACATTATTGTTTTCATTTTTATCCGGACTCGACTGTTCACACTAAAACAATATGTATCAGATTCGTTTTTATTCACTTTCGAGAGCGTTTTAAAACTTATATGGATTCGATGAAAACTATCAGCATGTTAGTGTGGACGGAAGGCCTAAACGTATCAAAAAGTATACAGAATCAAACGAAAACGTGTTGGTGTGGATGGGGTCTGAGTCATCAGGTTACAAGGATGCACTACCTGCATACTCTCCACATCCTGTAGGCAGTTTGACAGCACTAGCAAAGCATGGACATGGAGGTCTTCAAATTCCTGGGACAAAAAAAAACAAAGCTTGTATCTTCTTGAATAGGGCCTTTAAATAGCAACCAATGCAGTCCAGGGCTGTAGCAAGCCCTCAAGAACTGGTGGGCACAAATAAGATGTTTTTCTATTTAGTGCCCCCATGCCATAGCACAGACGTCTCTTTCCCTTGATTTTGAGGGAGGAGAGGCTGTACACAGGCAATATGTAAATAAAACGGGATTTCATGTCTCAGCTTTCTGTGTACAGTGTCTGTTAGTAGAGTTAACTGCAGTATCAGAAAAACTGGGAGGAGGGGAGGCACAAGTGATAAGGCCCTGCAGTCACCAATGCAAACTTTTGATTTTTCTTGATCGAGACTAGAAGCACAGGTGATATTGGTGCCAAAATAAAACATTCTGGTCACTAAAAAGTGAAGTTTGGCCACCATAATAGACATGTGGTTGTTATCTTTGTCTCCCCAATTAATGCCATTGACAGCTAATTTTGATGGGCATTTTTTAAAAACCAACAGACAGGAAAGGTGGCAACTCAAAGTTTACAATCACTAATGTCATTTCCAACAATATCATTTTTTGCTCACCTTATTTCCAATAAAGTCAACTAATTTCTCTAAACCTTCAATATCCCTCAAGGCATTCCTGCTTTCAGCTGTAAAAATGTAAGATACTCAAATCTGAGTATCATTAATAGGACTGGAAGTATAATCTCATCACAGTTTACTGAAACGGCTTCAGCATAACATATTTTCATATTTCAAATTCATGTGCCATACTTGAATAAGCTTTCTTTGTTTGGGATGCTTCCATATTCATATACCCTTTGGTGCATAGCAGAAAAAGAAAGAGAATACTCATGGGAATGCAACCTGATCTGAAATGGGAAAACATTATACCCAAGCTCAAATTGTTAGGCAGCATATCTAACTTGAGTGAGCTTCAGAAGCTTACCATCTAATGTTATTTGTGTCAGACTTTCTAGTGAGAGCTGTTGGATGATGCTGTACTCTGAATCAAGCAGGGCTAGCAGTGGCTGCAGTCCTGTTAATAATAATTAGGGCAACAATTTCAAACACAATTAACCACAAATGAATATAATTAAGCTCATTATAACCTAACAGGAAGTGTATTTTGTGGTAAATACAGTTCTTACCTCCTAGTTCTGTGATAGCTGATCTGCTATGGTAGTCCTGGACAAGCAAACTGATTGACTCCACCACATTTTTCTATTAACACAATAGGATGCAAAATAGAATAATTTGAGTACTGTGCTCTCAAAAAAATCCTTAAAATTACACATTGTGTGATTCCAGAAATTATACCCCTAAACCTCCCATGGAAGGGGTTTGAGATATGACCCCAGCACCCCTCTGGAATTTTAACACAGTTATTGTATGGGAAATAATAGGAAAACTGAAGCCTTCCCAACCCTATGTAATTTCCTTTTGCTTTTTTTTCTGGAATCACACATTTGAAAGAATCAGACAAATTTATAATTGTTCCATGATACCTAAAATCACCCCTCTGGAATTTTAACACAGTTATTGTATGAGAAATAATAGGGAAACTGAGCCCTCCCCAACCCTATGTAATTTCCTTTTGCTTTTTTTTCTGGAATCACACATTTGAAAGAATCAGACAAATTTATCATTGTTCCATGATACCTGAACATCACAATCTGAAGAAGAAAGCAGCTTGATCAAAGGTTCCAATCCACCTTGCTCAAATATTTCCACTTTGCTAGTAAAATCAGCTGCAAAGCAAGAAGAAAGAGTTGCATAGATACAGTATTTTTTTGATATTGAAATCATTAACATTAAATTTAACATTTTTCTTACATTATTTAAAAGTACTTAAAATAAGATGACAATTGCTTCTGAAATCCATTAAAAAAAGAAACTGCCAAAAGTATCATTTTTTTTTTCCTAGAGGGCATGGGCAGTAACGAATTCTGTGTTCTGAGCATATTTATTCAACATTTTTTGCAGGAATATTGTCTGACAACAGAAAACACAATTGGCAGTTTTCACGATGCAACATATATGGAATGAGAACAATGCTTGTCAGTTTTGAATAACAAAAGGCGTCTTCGCCAGAACCGCTCAAGGTTATATTGTTCTCACATCGTGAAAATGGTCAATTCCTGAGATAAGAACTTTAATATTAACTTACAGTAACTTACCACACATTGACGCCAGTGCCATACTAGCAAATTCATGACACAACACATCCTCTGGAAAATAAAAACAAAAATACCTGGTAACTCTTCAGGGCTCGAAATTAAGAAATCAGGGCTCGATCTTAACTTTTGAACTAAACAGTAGTCTATTAGCCAAATAAAACAAGTAAAACTTTTATTTTGACAAGTGGAATTCATTTATAATAATAATAATAATCAGTTTATTTAACCCTTTAGTATTGCTTATAGCCAATAGGTCATCAGCTGAACATTTTCTGCAATAGCAGTGATCAAGTGTAAATTCTTGTTCCTCATGAATGAACAACAACTTATGCAGCTATTATTTACCTTCAGGGCCAAGTAAAGCAACAAGAGGTTGTATACATGATGACTTTCTCAACTCTCGACGAACAGCAACTGAAACAGATTATGGCATGGTGTTATCTAGCTATTAACTTAAAATGGGATACAACTTCTATCAGTAGGAGATATGATGTTATTTTATTGTCTTTTTCATAATTCTGAAGCAACAGTGAAACTGTGTTTTAGCAACTTCCTCTCATTACACAACACTCAACAACCATAAACATCACTCAGCATATTATTTATCAGATTAGGGTCTGTATGACCTCAGCCTTGAAAATATCAAATTTTGCCAGGATCCAGACCTCATCCCAGTTGGTAATTAAACTCATCATCTAATCATTATCAAGCAAGTCACCAGACCAAGTGCACCTGGGGAACCATGGTAACCAGGCCACAGCTCCCACTCAACCATGGGGATACCAGTCACACTGATTGCTCAGTGGAACATAGTTTATAGAGGGGAATGATTAGGAAACCTGACACCCTGTTATTGTACTATCTCTTTGTTCACTTTTTCAGAGGAATCCTTTTGTTTGCACAGGGTCACGGTACATAAGTACCAAAATTCAGCCAGTAAGATTCAGTGTACAACCAGACATGCATATGAAATGGGCATGGAACAAAAGATTGTGCAGGGTCAATATCACACGATAGCCCCTTTCAACATCCAGCCCATGCTATTGTGTTGACCCTTTGAAGTTTGCCGGGCTACCCAACCATTCCACTCCATTAACTATGAATGGAACTAACAAAAAGGAGGGAGGGTGGGAGCAAAATTTGATGAGGACCAATAATGAAAACATGGTGCCTCAATTAACCACATCTTCAAGTGCTGAATTAGTCTTGGATAGTGAGCAACAGTAGTGAACTCACTCAGAGATTGCATTTTTAAAACTTTGTCTAAATTACATTCAGACATATAAATAAATTATTGTTTTACTCAGATTTTAATTACCATTTTGTGACAATGTGCCTAAGCACATAGTGGAATTCCTTTTCACAACTTTATCCTCTGATCCAATCAATCGTAGGAGTGAGTCCAGGGCTCCAAGAGTTAATAACAGCTGTTTGTTTTCATCACCTGTGGTATGAAAAGAAGGAATCAGGCTTCCTAGGGGGGTAGGCTGCAACCCTGTTCTAGAGAATCTGTGAAAATTCACAAAAAAAAATAGCCTGTTCTAGAGAGAAATGTAAATCTTTTTTACCCTGTTGCAGAGAAACAGTGAAAATCCACAAAAAAACATACCCTGTTCCAGAAAAGTGAGGAATTCAGGAAATGTCCCAGAGCCAAATGGCTGAAAACCCTACCCTGTACAGCACCCTCTAGCCTGATAAAGGTGACACCACTTAGCACTTGCCAAAGGAGACTGTCAAAAACAGGCATGCTCAAGCCAAACAATTTTGACCCAGATCGGGTAAAATACATCATCAGTATGGAATGTTTCACTTGAGCATGGAGACCCCTCTGTGAGGGTCTGTCTTGGGAAAGCTAAGTTGCAGGCTATAAGCATCCCTGGGTAATGTTTGTTGTCGGGGAGGGGGGGACTCCTCTATTTTTGGGGTGGGGGTGCTTGTCCTACCGTTTAGGGTTTAAAATCAGGCCTCTGGTACCTTTTAGGGGGTAAAGTTCGAAAACTTGCAATTTTTTTTTCCAGATAGGTAACCTGTTTGAGGTCCATTCTAGCAAATCAAGCAAATAACACTTGGCAGTCTGAATTTATTAGACGTATTTTCCCTTGTACAAAAGATACAAGAGAAAATTTCGAGGGAAAAAAAACGTCTTGTTGGTACCTTTTAGGGGTCAAAAAATAAACTTAGTGACGCCATTTTAGGTACCTTTTAGGGGTAAGATCCAAAGTTCCCAACGATCGACCCGCCCCCAAAATAGGGGAGACCCCCACCCCCGGGGTTTGTTGATAAACTCTTTCTCCTAGAAAATCTCTACCACCAAGAGGATATGTATCTCATTTGAGAAAACTTACATTTATCAGCAAATTTGTAGAGAGCTTCACAAGCTAACTGTTGTATGTTTTCCTCTGGAGAGTCAAGCATCAAAACCACAGTGTGCGGTTTCTTGCTTACAAGCTCAAGCGGGTCAAACTGAAAACAGAAACATATTTAGACTTCATGTGGCATAAAACAGCTTGATAGTATAAGAACGTAATCTTGCATTATTATAAAGTAAACCATTTATTTACAAGGCAGCATCCCATTTAACCTCTTAACGGGCTCTTAACATCCACAATCGACTTCCAAAGCCGTAACCACAGAACATCTAAACATTCGCGCCATTGGAGAATTTTTATCAACTCACTTCGTCTTTCGGAGGAGCTTCGGGTTCTTTGGTTTTCTTTTTCCCCATTTGGCCTTCAAGAAGACGTACAGCTATTTGATAACGTCTGTACTAAACAAAAACACTCAAAATTCCGCAAAACAAATCTCCGCTTCTGTCTTCTCGTAGACCGCCATTTTGAAAACCGAGCTTCGCGTTGTCATAGCAACAAGTTCCCGCTCACTCCACAACACGGGGACGAGGCTCTACCACAGGAAGACCGCTATTGCGAATAGATTCAACCCTAGTCCTCCTCCGTCATTATTCGACACGTAAAGGAAAACAAAATGGTGTACATCCAAGGAAGTGAGTTTAGTTAAAGTCCGAATTTTTGTTGCATAAAATGAAATTACCTCACTGAAACTATCCTTTTGTGTTTCTTAGGTAACGTTCTTGAGAAAAGATCGATTTGGAGACTTTCTATTATTTCTGATGCTTTCTGGGGCGTCATAAATTTCGTCATTCTCTTGTGAGTAAGCTTATTATAGTCGTGCTTGGAGTCAGTTGTGCTTTGTCATTGTCGTTTTGAATTTTCAAGCAGCTGTTGTTTGCTCATTGGTTTTGCTTTCTTTTTCAGCTTCCACACAATGTTTTCGGTAAGTGCTTTAAGAATTAAGGCATATCATACTCCATATTTTGGTGTTATGTACCGAGGACTAAAACTCGTAGTTTATATGACTGTGCATAGCCACCGCATAGCCGTAACTTATTGATTGCCGTTATGTTGTAGCACAATTGCGGCTAAAGCTGTTATTTCTGTAATATTAAACTATTATCTTGAATTGGCACTAGGGCATTTAAATGGCAAAGAGCTTTCAAATAAAACTACATTATGAAACCTAAAATATGCTTCATAATATTTTACAATTAAGCAATAAAAGTACTTTCCGCGTGCTCTCTGGTTTCTTACAAACACGAGGGGGATGTTGGGAGAACTGATCAAAACTTGAAAGACACGAGCCGAAGGCGAGTGTCTTTCAAGTTTTATCAGTTCGACCAACATTCCCCGAGTGTTTGTAAGAAACCAGAGAGCACGCAGAAAGTATTTTTGTTGCTTTTAGAAAATAACATACACACGCGCGACAGCGTTGCGTGACAATCGTGTTTTCAGGTCTCTTACAAACACGCTTTTTAACCAATCAGAATGCGCACATTCACAATATAACATAGGTGTTATTTTCTAATAAATAATGAAGCATTCTAATAGTTTTAATAAGTAGAAACCCACTAGCATACTTCCTTCGATTAATGTTGCTAAATTGTTGCATAAGCGCTTATTTTCATGGTTTTAGAAAGTTTTACACTATGTACTAG
This sequence comes from Scolanthus callimorphus, assembly GCA_033964015.1. Taxonomy (NCBI): domain Eukaryota; kingdom Metazoa; phylum Cnidaria; class Anthozoa; order Actiniaria; family Edwardsiidae; genus Scolanthus; species Scolanthus callimorphus. The sequence goes on along the minus strand of CM066918.1, from coordinate 27,223,112 downwards.
TGTTTTCGCTACTCACATAAAAACATACAAAGTTGATGCTAATGTTTTTGCTGCATTATGTTTTCAGCCCAGTTTGACCAAACATGGATATCAGAGTTCAAGTGGGGACTACAGACCAGGAGGAGGGTATGTGATAACCCCAGCTTCAGGCAACTCTTTTGGCTATTAGCTGTTGTGTGATTCCAGAAAAAAATCTATTCCTCCTCCATTCTCCTACCCAGAGCTCCCCGACTTGTCTGCTCACAGGGGAGGCTCTGGGGGCATGCATTTGAGGGCCGTTGCTGATTTTGAATGTTGGAGCATGCACAGAAAGCTGCTTCTCTCAATGGCTCTATCAAATCTAGCGCATGCGCCAATGGCTGTCACCAGATCATCCCCCATGAGGAGACTAGTCAGGGAGCTCAGGGGTCGAGAATGAGTGAATACAGCAATGAAATCCCCCACCTCTCTGTTCCATCCATGGTATAGGAATGGATTTCTGGAATGCCACATTAGATGTAAACTAGAATGCATTGGTTATTGAGAACCAATATTGGCTTTAAAAGTGTATTGTAATGACAATCCTGCTATCATTAATACTTACATTCTTCTGATTTAGACCCCCAAAGCCACCAGGAAGAAGATTTGGTCGATTAGGAGGGGGTGGAAGTAAGTACCTATAATGGAACATATTTTACAAAGAGCAGATTTTGTACGACTGTTAAAAAGCTACAGGACATTCCATGATCTGGTGCACTGTAATGGGTATTGTGGCATGCTAATACAAGAGCATTTTCATTGGTTGATCAGTAATTTTGTGTGATGTGATTGGCTGAATGTTCACGAGGAGAGGTTCCATGCCTCCTAAAACTAACAAAGTCAGGGAGTCAGCAAAATGCTGTGTCTATTTTATTAGATAAGTTAGTAGACCCTCCAGCAACGCTTTTCTTTATGTTAAAAGCATGGAGTGGAAATGTGGATTCGAACAAGTTTCTGTGCTTTAAAAAAAAACATTTGCAGAATATTGTAGCTGGAATGGTCACCAATAGAGCCTTGACTATTTTGTTAACTGCTCATTTGTTATCTATCTCACTTGTTATCTGCAAACTCTTTGCTTGTTTCAGATGCGCCATACAATCCTGGTCCTCTTATGGGTGGGGGAGGATGAGGAAGGTCAGTATTGTAACAATTACACAGCTGATGTCTTGCTCTCAAATTAGCCAGTTAGAGTGATTTATGTTGTCAGGGCCCGACATTGTGACCATACGGTTGCCATGGTGACTAGATTACGGGTTTGGGACCAAAAATTTCAACCTGGTCGCCAAGTGGTGACAAAATAACCTTATCAAAATTAGCTGTCAACAGCATTAATTCAGGGGAAAAAAATGGGTACCAGATTTCTATTATATATGGCAACCAAACTTCACTATTTGGCGTTCAGTTACCACAGGGCCCCAGAAAAAGGCTTTCATTTTATTTTTCATGCAAATTTGTCTGGATTATGTTATTTAATTTTCCCATACAGGTAAATGCTTACCCTTCTAAAGTGGTAAGCAACTACTGAGGACACCTCCAGCTGTACTGTACAAGTTAAGCATGACGTCACCTGGGCAAAACCTTCATGGTACCTGGAATGTGACTGATGAAGCTGCATGTGTGTTCTCAAACCATAATTAAGTATTTATAATTACTCATGTGACTAAACAAAATTCTTTGCACTGACTGGTCAAGAGTTTTGTATTCTCTAGTATGATTTCAATGTGATTTCTTCAGATTGGCAACAAATGGAAAAATGTTGCAGAGTCAAATTGCCAGCCGTTCACACCACACAATGATGTAGACTATCACCACAAAAATCACACCTCAAATCACAGCTAAGATTGCGCTGTGTGAACTGGCCTTTATAATCACCACTGCAGTAGGTATGTGAACATGTTCAAAATGCCTGCAACGTCGCAGCAACATCGCAAGTGAAATCACCACAAGATTGCCGACCGTTCACACTGTGCAATATGACATCACCATGGGATCGACACAGAAATCACACCTCAAATCGCAGCTGAAATCATGTCGTGTGAATGGGCCTTAACATTTAAAAAGTCGAGTGTGCACAAGTTTTATTATGATCACAAAAAAATAAAAACAGGTTTTGTGTCTAAAAATATTATGAGTCACTTGAGTAATTATACTAAAACAGATAGTTACCTAAGGCTCTGCGAATATCAGTGAATAGCCAACCTGTCTTCCTCTAGGCAAGTGACAATTCACCAATATTCAAGTTGCATTTGCTGACTATATATACATGTATATAAATGACCTCCTTACAAAATGAAAGATATTGAGCTGCAGATTTCTGTGAATGATGCTTATTATTAGTATTTTGTACAGACTTTTCTAGACTTCTCACAGTGACTAACTATGCAGTTGTTTGAACCATGTTACTGTCTGCCCAAATTGGGTTCTTTAACAAACGTGACAATAGATAGTTACCAGAATGTGAACCTACCATTTAATTGACAACGGAACAGTGAGCTACCAGCAACATTGTATTTCTTGCAGAAAATAAAAAAAACATTGTAATATTATACTGTAGTTGTTATGTTATTATACTGTAGTTATGTTTTTTTGTTTAATTATTGGGATGCCAACCCATGGACTTGGGAAGCTCTAATGAGTTGTTTCATGTGTCTTTTCTTTTACTCAATCAAAAATTCAAATAAAACCAAAATAAATAAATAAATAATCAAATGAAAAAATATTGGCTTACAGCGCTATTTTGGCTAAATTGTCTAATACAGAAAAGACTTCTTTGTCAGAATGAATTGGAACACAGGAGAGTACAAAAGCTGGACCCTTAGTCCATTAACCCGATCCACTGGACCTGGTTCATGGACCCCCTGAAGGACATTTTTTCGAAAAAAATGGTGGGAAAATCTTTTAAAAAAATCAAGAAATGAGTTAATCATCTGTTCCTTGGTATTCTCATCTAGCCATCAAGCACAAATTTGTGAAACAAGATTATTATATGCTGAAAACGATTTTATTTACAAAGATTAAATCAAATACATCTAAAAGAAAATGTTATCTAATTGCAGCAAGGAGTCCATCTTCTAATCTTCTCTTTGCAAGGTTTGCAAGCCCCTAAAACACAAGTCAATAGTAACAATAATTATTAGAAATAATCTATAAATAATCATGGATTAGTTCCCTGTTATACTTGTGGGGTGCACTGTTTACAGCTTACACTGACAAGTCATGGCGAATGGGTTAGAAAAACGTGATCACTTGTCTGAATAATTAGGATAAGTTCCCTTCAGGAATGCAGTTCCCATGGGGGATACTTGGATATAAAAATGACAGGGGGGCCGACATTTTTGGGGTATGATATTTATAGTAAAATAATTATTTTGGGTTGAAAATTCTGCCAGGTATTTTTGGGGGGTTGAAAAATCCGCGGGTATTTTTGGGGGGTTGAAACTTCTGACAGGCTAGTTGATACTGCCTTAGGCTTAAATGAGTTGGGTATTTTTTAGGTATCAAATTTTGGGAGCAGGTATTTTTTGGGGGTATAAAATTTATGGCTCAGGTATTTTTTTGGGTATGAAATTTGGAGCTCCATCCCCCCCATCATTTTTATATCCGAGTATCCCCCATAGTTACCATATAACTTTGATTGCTACATTGTGTTATTCTAGAAGAAAAATTCAGACCTTCACAGAAGTGATTTGAAGTTTCATAGGGGGTCGAATGCCCCCTACTAGAAATTTAAGCAGGGTGAGTGTGTCATACCTCAACTTTTACATGGAAGAGTGATGGACGTTTTCTGGAATCCAATTCATCAAAAGGGAAAGAAAACTTTAAGACAAGAGCACTCCATTCTGCTATTCCTACCTTGAATGACCTTGGCTCATGGATAGCTAGTTCTGATAGCATTTTCCTGTTCAGCTGAATATCAAGCTATAGAGGAAAACAGCAAATGAGCAAGTGGACATTTTTGGTTCAATAATCAGTTTATCATAGCCTGATCGCAGGCATTAGTTTTTTCTCTAAAAAAAACCCAGAGTTTGTAGTCATGGCTGCCACCAACACATGAAGGAAATGACATGGACGGAGTGACAAAGCAAGGGGAGGGGGGCAGCAAGAGGGTTATACCTTTGCCATCTGATGCATGAAGTTGGAGTAGCTGATTCCATGTTCTCGGCTAGCTATATTGACTCTTGTAATCCACAGCTAAGTGAAACAAGAAACAGAAATGTTGCATAAACTGTTGTATTAGAAGTTGTACAATAATTATAATAATTGTATCCTCCCAATTGAATCATAACAGTGCCTGAATTGGGTCATTGGCAACACAGGGCTGGAAGTTGCTTAATGTGTGACTAAATATCTCATTTGCGACTAAATTATATTAGGCTATTATAACATTATTTATATTTTACATTCATATATATCAAACTTCCACTCACCGATCGCATGTCTCTTTTCTTGAGCCGTCTACTAACATACTGGTACTGCAGGGCTTTCTGAACTCTCCTTACGGCAATGCTATAACAATTCTTAGATCGCCCACGGAAACCCTGGATGGAAGGAAACAAAATGACTTAGCTTACTACAAGTCTGAATACGTTGTGTTATAATTCCAGAAATGTAACAACTTGTATGTTCATTATTATTATTATTATTTGCCATAAGGGAATTTACGTAAGAATCCCCCTCCCAGCCCTCCCAAAATGCATCAACATTTGATTGTAGAACGAAGCTAAAAGGACATCAACGTAGATATGACGATATGTCAACATGTCAAGTATTGACGAGTAATGCAAGGTGTATTCTTTAGGGGGGATATGTTGTAGTTTGACCCTCAAATCAAATCTACAAACTATTAAACAATTATGCAATCTGTCACGTCTCCAAATCCTGTTTGGTAGAGCTGTAATGACTCACTAACCCTTTCCACACCCTTTCCGAATTTAGCCAATGGCAATAGATATGGGCCTTTATCATATGCTGCCATTTTGGATAAACCTTTGTTCTTGCATGTGCATCATCATCATGATTATGAGTTTCCATGGCGAAAACAAAGAATTTATCAAAGATGGCTGCTGTGTGATTAAGGGCTAAAGGCCCATAGGCAGCATTGGGCTCTTGCTTTAAATATCTGTACCCCCCTTTCAGAAATTCCTGGATCCCCCAGCTGGATCCGCGTGGGACACATTTGTCCGGGGATTTTTTGACCTTTTTCCAGGGGGTATTGAAAACTATCAGTTTCTCTTCACCTTGATAAAGGCAGCTGTGCCGAAACGTCGGTCATAATATATCAGCGTTTTTCTCTACATTAATGAACTTATTGTAAGCTTTGTTATAAGCTTATGCACCAGTCAATTGACAGCCCCGCACCCCCCCATTCGCGCATTAGCGGGGCATTCACTTTTTGGCAAATGAAAGGCAGTGAGCGCCTCGGTTTGCGGGGACAATCTGAGAGGTGAATGCACCGTCCCCAGGGTAATAATTAAGAGTGAATGCGCTCCTTGCCCAATGAATTTAGAAAATAACACAAAGGATTTTTACTCACTGAAAAGAGTCACGTCAATGGTGCCCAGTTTTCAATGCAGCCGCAGCCGATCGCACAGCGTAATAAAACCATATTTTTCTACTTGCATGTACTTTCGCTAGTGTAGATTAAAATTTAATACGTGTAATTTAAATAACAAAAATCTGTATTTGTCGTGTCTTTTGTGAAGTAAAGGGGTGTTCATATGGAGGTGAAGCAGCCCGGAAAGCGGGCTGGTTTCTGTTGTGTTGTGTCCCGGGAAGAGAGTGACTCCCCGCTCGATGTACTGTGTGGAAGCCGTGAAAGAAAGTGCATCTCCCGACCAACGGGGCAGTAATGTAGTGTGAATTCTGTGCGAAAGCCCCGCTAGTACCCCGCTAATGCGCGAATGGGGGGGTGCGGGGCTGTCAATTGACTGGTGCATTACAATGTCTTCGAGGAATCTGCACCATAACGCTGCGCAGGGATCCCATTTTCACTACAGGCATGCCACGTAATAATGACATCACAACTCTATACTTCTTAGCCTGTTCGTTGACTATACCTTGGCTAGTGCGAATATTCTAGCGCGTTTTACAGCACGATTTGCTGGCCCACCGCGAACCATCTTCCAAAGTTGTACTTGCACGTTGCACGTCTTCCATGCAATAGGTAACCAAGCCAGAAATCAGCACGTCCCATGCAATAGGTAACCAAGCCAGAAATCAGCACAGGTATCCCATCGACGTTTACACGGCAGAGAGTTGATTACATCGCCCGACCTCCCCGAGCGGCCCTTTTACCAGCTTTTTCCTGGTCGACCTGGTCCGATGGACGTCTTAACATTGGGGTACAAAATAATCTTTCTTACACAACGTGGGTTACGGAGCGTTAAAGCATTGAATCGAAACTTGAGCAAAGTTTGACTTTATCGTGACCCAAGTAGCTGGTTTCCTGGTTTGGCTTAGATCCTCGCGCACAGAAGTACTCTGTTTCCATATGATGTTCATCAAGATTTTAACTATTGCTGGAGCAATAATTGCTGTCTTCTTTGGAATTATGTACAAAGTAGAAAGGTTTATATCATGCAAAGAAGATCATATCTATGATTTGGTAAGCCAGCCCAAGATTTAATTAGTGACTGATTCCAGGGTCCAGCTGCTCGATTTAGCACTAATCCAGGATTAATTACCATGGTGACTCGATCGTTTTGTTCAGAACTAAACCTGGTTTAAATTCAATCCACCTTTGAACAACCTGCACCAAGAGAACAAATACATGTACTTAAGTTGACTAGCCGCCTTTTCTTGAATTCGAGGGTTCCAGGGTGGTCATAATGTATCAGTCAATTCCAGCGGTGACCATCCCCCCCCCGGACACCGTGGGGCATTTGCACACCAGTGCCTTCCCTGGGGTGGGGAATTTTGAAATTTTTGCTGGCCCCGGGTCGGGAATTGTTTTTCCCCGGGGGAGGGGGGTGGGGAATTTTGGTTTTCTCATCTCAAGCGCGTCGGGTTTTGCGAACTACAACCCAGTTACAGAAAATAACGCCACATAAAATATAATGCAGAGCATGCCCCGTATACACCACGTTTGTAGACTGACACATTTGCACATTTCACAGTTAACGCCGTCTTCTATAGAGAAGAAACAGATTTCGCAATTTCGTCTCAGTGGAAAAACATAAAAATGAATTGACACTATAAACAGAGTTCCAATTCCGCAAAAAGTCAATTAACATAACTGCGAAATAGTTGCTCTGCAAATAGAATAAAGGTAAATTTCGCATTGAGAGATGCAGCTAAATGGCTACAACCGCGAATGGCCTAGGAATGTCACTTCTTTATTTATATTTTGTCTCACTTTCAGTGAAATGAGAACTCGTTCAAAGACGAGAAAACTAAAGTACATAAAAAAAAAACGAATTGCAAATGCTCGGACAGTATAAATGGAGTTGAAGTTTTTGTTGTGAAGCTTTGTCACGCAGAGTTACCGTCTTTTTCTCGTCCCGGGGGTGGGGCATTTTTCCGCTTTTTGTGTTCCCCGCCGTGGGGTATTCTGCATTTTTGCTAGCCCGGGGGCGGGGAATTTTCAGTTTTATTTTTAGAAATGACCAAATGCCCGGGGGGGGCATGGTCACCGCTGGAATTGACTGATACATAAAGAAATTCACTGGAATTTCAGGGTTGGTAGGAACAACCAGAAATTACCAGGGTAAGTAGCACAAACTGGAAGATTCTTTTTAGAGGGACCCACTTTCAGCCATAACCCCCCCCCCCCCCCCCCAAAAAAAAAAAAAAAAAATAATAATAATAATAATAATAAATAAATAAAATTGCTAGATTTTGTCTAATATACATTTTTGTTTCTCAAGTGTAATAAATATCAAGATGGAAAAATTACTGGTAACTTGTGCCATGAGCTGTGTGCTGCTAAATCCATTGCCATTCACACATGTCTTGCTTCACAAAAAGAGAAACGTGTTCACCAGGCAACATGGAAAAGCCAAGAAATCATCCTAAAATTTCTGCTCAATTCTGAGTATGATTCCTTTATTACGGTGGACAACTTAGAGGGACAGAAGATACCATATAAGAAATTTATTGGCATGAAGGTCCTTGAAATGTTTGGAAGAACTGATGACAAGTGTCAGAAATGTAGTGACATAATTGACCTGTTAGTGAGGATGGCTGATTCTGATGGAAATGGTCAGCTCTCCAGAGTGGAAGCACATTCTATTATTCAACTCCTAGACAAGCCAGAATCAACTATGCTACTTTTGCTAAATGGAACAATACATGGTCTGCACTTTTATGGTTATTGTGGACCTGTTTATGCCACTGAAAGGATTTCCAAAATTGCTGAAGAAATTTATGGAATACAGTTATCTCTGAATGATTTCACTTTACCATTCATTGCTGAGCCTTTAGAAGAATGGATTAAGAAAGTATTAACAAAATATATGAGGTAAAATTCATTGCATCAGTAATAGAATCTATTACAAGGAAACTCACATACCTTTCCTTCCAATATCTCCATCAAAAGGAAGTCCCAACACTTCAAGAAAGATTCCAGTTTGCATTTTCTTTCTTAGATGCAATAGTGGAATTGAACAGTAACCCTTTTGGACTGCTGCAATCTTGTGACACTCATCTAGGCAATTTTGGCATATCTAACTCATCCATTGTCAAGTTTATTGACATGGACTTAATGTTCCCCAAGGTTGTAGTACAGAGGATGTTAGGTGGCAAAAAATGCAAATCAGACAAGGACTGTGCTGTTGGAGATTTCAGGGAATGTGAAACAAGCTGTGACCTTAACTCAGGTTCTTGTACTTCTGAATTTATCTCTCAAGATCTGCACAATATTTGCCATGAAGTACTAGCTACATTTAAATTCAGCCATGTCAACTTTGATAGTGATAGTGAATATGTATGTTTTATTAAGGCAGTCAATAGTGTTAGAAAATGCTGTTTTAACTTGCCCAGCTATGAGACAGTAGAAGAGCTTCAGGCACTTGTTGTCAAAGTGAAAGTTAAACTTGAGGATGTTAGAAATGGAAAGTATAAATGCTCTCAAACATGGCAGTGAGAGTTTAGTTACCTACCCTTGGGGTGGGGGACTCATCAGAAAAATAGGCGGGGTGCTAGTCCTATCCATTAGGGTATTAAATTCACCTAGCTGCTATCGCATAGGTGTGTCCAAAGCATCTGCTATACCTTACAAGGTCTCATGCCAAGGTGCCCTAGAAATTTAGTGACAACAGAATAAGTTGTTTCAACTTGATGGTAATTTCAAGGACACCTGTACCCGGGGGGGGGGGGGGGGGGGAGACTCCCATATTTTTTGGTCGGGGATGATCGTTGTATCTTTTAGGGGTTAAAATCACGTTGGTTTGGTCTCTTTTAGGGGTGATCTTGATCTTCAATAAATTTTAGGCAGATTGGTATATTTTAGGGCCAAAACTGTGTCCAAATTGCTTTTTCTCATGATGGTGCTTCTAAAACCGTGTAAGAAAGAGATTATTCGATGAGAAGACGATGAATTAGAAACAAACACGGAAATGTCTTCATGGGTATTTTTCCCCTGTTACCTGTGTCCTTCGCGCCTACTTGGCACATAAGACCTCATCTTTTAGGGTATCTTTTAGGGTAATAATTTTTTTGAGCCACACTATGGCCCGCCATGTTTGGTATCTTTTAGGGGTGAAACTGAAAATTTCCGACGATCATCCCCGACCAAAAAATATGGGAGTCCCCCCCCACCCCCCGGGAGCTGTAACATTAGGATTTTCTGCATCCAATTTGCTATCTCTTAGGGGTAAAATTCACTGTTGACCACATCCAGTTTGCTATCCCTTAGGATTAAAATAAATTTTCCAGACAAGTACCCCTACCACGCAGAGTAAGGGTCAGGTCCAGTTCATTCACGAACCCAGAGCTCCCACGCTTGTAACCTCACGGGGGAGGCTCTAGTGACAGCCACTGAGGCATTCGCGAGATCTCAAAACCAGCCAATCAGCGACAGCCCTCAAATGGATGTCCCCAGATCCTCCCCTGCGAGCAGACGAGCCTGGGAGCCCTGGATACGAGAATTGGTCAGTTGGTCAATCAAATGCATGGGGTTGCAATGCCTAGATGTGGCAAGGGCGGATCTAGGGGGGTGACTAGGGTGGCTAGCCACCCCCCTGTTCTCATATTTCTTGTAAAAACTTTAAGATTAGCCACCCCCTTGGTCTGAACTCTGTAGTATATCCTTTGTACTAGCCACCCCCTTCCTGCGTCCGCCACTGTGCGGTCCTGACTTGCTTTTCAATTGCATACTATTTTTTGCCCACAATCTATCTGCAACAGCATGCCTCAGACGGTATATTCCACACGTTTCTCAACTCTCAAACTAACAAAAACTGCTGAATAGGCTTTTTGCGATAATCTCTTTCCCGCCAAATTTTTTTCTAGCCTGCGGATAGTGATGTAATGCAGGCCTGGTTGCCTATTCTCGTTCAGCATTCAAGATGGCGGCGGATGAAACTAACAGGTAAAGTCGTCTTCGTTTCCGAAATAATCGAGATATTATGAACAAAACAAGTCTTGAAATTGTTACACTTGAATTTCTAGCTACTATTTACAAGAAATTTAAGCTTTCTTTATTCCTTTCGTCTTTTACAAATAAGATTTGCTTGATGGCGCCCTCTGTATTCGAAGCGCCAGGCCTATATTTGTTCGTGTAACTGCAGCATTGAATTATTATAGGGTTTATATGGGGTGGTGTGAAGGGATGTGTTACTTACCTGTCAACCAATCTTCGTCAAAACTCTTTAGATTCTCCCTCAATACAGACAATGTATGATAAGTGACACATGCGGGGGGAAATATGGAAATTTTCGAAATCATTATGCAGATAGGCTTCAAATCATTTGTCTTTCTCTCTGTATGGGGGGCCAATTGACGGATCCGTGAAACTTTAAGTAAGTTTCAGTGACTTTTATTGATAATTTCTTATAATTTTCCAGGTTAATACAATCCCTTCACAGAACCCCATATAAGGGACTGTTCGTTTAGAGTTTTTCTTTGATATTCTAGACTATTGACAAGGAAATACATTTCTGTAATACTTGAGACTTGGGACAAGAAAGCCAAATCACAGGAGCAAATCACTAGTTTTCTCGAACGTGTTACGTCTCTTCGACGAATTTTGCGCTTAGGATTCTAGACAACTAACACGCTTCTTAGCAGTTTCGCTATAGAAAACAGGGATTCTCAAATGACAAAACAAGAAGTATATTTTACTATATTTCATTGTTTTTGAAAAGGTGATTAATTAATTGTAGAAAGCGTGAACAACGTCTTTTCAGCGAAAAACAAAAACATTCACGCAAAACTTAGCGCGTTTTCGACTCGGTACGAGAAATGCGGTTTGTTAACCATCTGGAATTTTTTTTTTCGGTCGTTAACCCCCCACCCCTCTGGAAATTCCTAGGCCTTTGACCCCCCCACCCCTCTGGAATTTCCACTCCCTTCTGTGGGGGGGGGGGGGGGGGGGGGGGGTATGGATATTTTTGGGAAACACACAATCCTAGTCTGTTGAAAATTGGCATGACACTGAAATGCACCCCCCAAAATTTTGCATGTTCTAAAAATTTACCCCCCTCCCCTTTAAAACCACCAAACCCCCTGCGACGTACAGTAATTAATGAACAGTCCCTAAGCCCTATAATAATTCAATATTGCAGTTGCAAACAATAGGCCCAGGTCACCCATGCAATAGTGGAGTCATGTCATTATCAGCGCATGCAAAAGAGGAAACGCTGAACTTACATCAAAACTTGCATCCAAGAATCAACCCAAAGTAATAAATGTTGGCAATCTCTTGGTGTTATCAAGCATCAGAGGGATGAAGACCTCCCCACCCATGAAGTGCCTATGAATTGCCAGGACCCCCAAGCATGGTCCCTTTCCAATTTTGAGCCCTGCATATAAAACATAAATCTTGATTGTTCTTTGACATAACAGATTTTGAACATGAGGAGTTTGAGGGCTTTTGTTGTTGTTGCCGCTATATATGCTACTGTCCATGTTCTCTATGGAATCCTCCACAAAGTAGAAAGATACAGGTCATGCAGGCAAGATCACATACAAGAAGTGGTGAGTTAATTCTTTTGTTAACAACAGGACTAAAATAATGTCTGGAAGGATGGTGGACCTGGAGACTGCCCAAATTGGTCATTCCTTGTTTCTGACTGGCCATATATTCAACATATAGCACTTTTTGGGTACTAATGAATTTCTACTGGGAAATTAGTGTGACCGGTACCAGGGGTGCCCCCCATGCCATTGTTGCCATGGGAACCCCTTTTTTGCTTCTACTGCCCTGCCTATATGGCAGCTGCCAAAACTTACTTCACTTTTGTTGTATCTTTTAGTGCAAACACTATGAAAAAGGAAATGTCACTGGTAACTTGTGCCATGAACTGTGTTCTGCTAAAACCATTGATATTCACACCTGCCTTACTACAGTTATGCAAGGTACGAAACGTGTTCATCAGGCAACCTGGAGAGGTCAAGAGATCATTCTGAAATTTGTACTAGATGACAGTCACAATCACCTTATTATGGACAACTCTGATGGACAAAAAGTACCATTCCAGAAAATTATTGCAAGAAAAGTTCTTAACAAATTTGGAAGAAATGATGATAAGTGTCACAAATGTAATGACATCATTGATTTGATCATTAAAATGGCTGATGTAGATGGAAATGGTCAGCTGTCATTGGTGGAAGCAAATACCATGCTAAAACTCCTTGACAAACCAGAATCAACTTTGCTACTCTTGCTTAATGGGACAATGCATGGATTACACTTTTATGGTTATTGTGGGCAGCTTTATGCCACTGAGAGGATCCCAAAACTTGTGAAAAATATTTATGGAGCCCCTTTTTCTCTTTATGATATCATTTTACCATTCACTGCTGGTCCTCTTTTGAAAGAGCTGTTTGTTGTAACCTTTGGCCAACTTTACAAGTATGAATTAGTAGCTTCAGTGATGGATTCCTTAGAACACAAATCGATTCTGGCTCTCCAATATCTGACACTACTGAAAAGTCCAACGCTTCAAGAAAGGTTCCAGTTGGCATTTTCGTTTTTAGACACAATAGCTGGAGTGAACAGTAACCCTTTTGGGCTGTTACAATCCTGTGATACTCATTTAGGGAACTTTGGTTTATCAGGAAATTCTTCCATTGTCAAGTATATTGATCTTGACTTGACATTTCCAAGGTATTCAGTCCAGAGAATGCTTACTAGAAAACATTGCAAGTCGGATATGGAATGTACTATTGGAAATTTTGAGGAATGTGGAACAAGCTGTGACCTTCGTTCTGGCTTCTGTACACCAGAGTTAGCCAGCCAAGATCTACACAAATTGTGTTTCCGCGTGTTTAGTACGTTTAACTATACTTATTCCAATTTTGACAGAAACGATTATAGTAAGTTTTTATGTTTGACAAGGGCTATGGCCAAGGTGAAAGCTTACTGCTTTGATGTTTTGCCCAACTATGAGACAGCAGAAGAACTTCAGGCCCTTGTGATTAAAGTGAAAGCTAAGCTAGAGGATGTTAGAGATGGAAGATATACATGTCACCAAACAGGAGTGCACAATTTTCCTTGAAATGAACACAATATCCCAGAGGCATCAACAACAAGTTTTGGTGAAATGACTGTCTGGCGACCTTCACGACAGCGTATAGTGAAAGTTTCGCAATTTTTTTTTTCGTTTTTTTTTTTTCGTGATGTTTCTCAGTGCTGCGTTGTGTTTCTTTCTAAAATTTTTGAAATGCACAAATAGTAACAATTTGCGAAATTTGTAAAAAAAATACAGGCAAAAAGATCGCCTAGAATTTTCAGACAATAAGACCCCGTTCACACGAGACCGGTACAATTCTGGTACAGTACCGTCTGTTCATACGGGACCGGTACAATTCTGGCACGTTTTGCAACAGTGTTCACACGGGACCGTGCACGCCTACCCGTGCCAAAATCGGTCGGGTACCACAGGTCCCGTGTGAACGCGCGACGGTACCGTACGAGAATTGTGCTGGTCCAGTTTTGAACTGGTTTCGTGTGAACGGGGTCTGACTTCTGCCTGGCATTTTCCCAAAACCCGTGAATCATAATGAAGACGCTTTTGCTTGAATTTTTTTTTATGAATTGGCAAACCAGACTACACTAAACGAATAGTCATTTTCAGCTATGAAGCATGGTTAAAGGAGCAACGTTAATTGAAATAGGTGTACATGATACATTATAAAACAAAGTTGAACATTGCTGGACATCGTCGTCGTAGCGTCGACAGTCCCTTTGGCGAACGTCCGTAAATCGAGAAAAAGTCCTCAATCACGAAAGACACAGCGCCACGAGGGAAGTCTCCAGCGGCGTAGCCAGGAATTTCTGAAGAGGGGGCCGGATAGTATATAGTGAAAACATGGGACGAAAATGTTCAAATTTCCTTCAGCAAATACAGTAAATGTATGGGAAAATTTCCCGAGGAAAGGAGGGGCCCCGGCCCCCCTGGCTACGCCCCTGGTCTCGCCGATTGCCGAAGGCACGAGGTGGCGCTGCAATATAGACTCTCGTGCTAGCTGGAAATACGAGCGCGCAAACTACAATGTACTACAATGTAGGTCGGACTAGGACTTTCTCTCCGTACGGACGTTCGCCAAAGAAATGACTGCAAGCAGTCTATAGCGTCAAATCTTTTTCAGCAGGAAACGTTGAACAAATATTCACAAATTTTGGACCAATATTGGAATGGCTTGGTAGGTTCCAGCCTTCGAAAGCGAAACATCATCTAAGTTATGACATAACAGTCCATCAATGACGTTTGTTAACAAGCCTTGTAATAAAATTACTATACCGACGATATCTCGTATTCTTTTCTCTGCTTTTGCCGTCATAGCAGACGACGTTCAATAAACCCTGGTATTTCATTGGTGCTTTATAGTAATAACGCTGAATTTGAAACCCAATTATTGACAATTGTTACCTCGACAAAAGAAAATACAACCAAATAGCTTTTGTAAACAAACTACCTCGCATTTATAACTGACTCTTTGGGCCTTTTTTCCTCTTAACTTGCGCCTCCAAATAAGAATTATTGTTTTTCTCTAGCGCATCCAGAGCGCTGCCCCAACTCAATGAACAGACATCTTTATTCTTAATCCATGAGTCAGACTGCAGTAAACTCGACGTCTGTCCGCCTTCGGCGTTTATTTTTGGTAGTTTCGGATATTTCCCGCTAGTTTTCAAGGCTTCATTTGTGATCCTCTCCTCGTTTGTGATTGGGGGCAAATTCAGTCCATTTCTCGTGTTGTGGTTTCGGCCATTTTGTTCTCCGACTGAAATATCGGGAAGTTTCAAAACTTGTTGAACAGCATCGTCTTCCACACTGTACATAAAATGCCCAGGTATTTCATCCAAGTCTTTGTGAAATTCCTTCTTCAAGCATCGTTCTGTGTTGGGAGATATACGACCGAGCTTTCTTCCATGTTTACTTCTTCGTTTTCTTGATCTCGGCGTTTTCATAACTAGTTTTGAATTGATTTGATTAAGATTTTGATCCCTAGATACGGCGACCAGGTGTTGTTTAATGAGACGGAAAAAGTTTTACGACCGATTCGACCCTGTATTTTCTTGCATTTTCCCGCTCTCTTGAAGTACCCTCAACAATAAGTAAACTCTCGAGTTTCGGCAAAACAAATTTGTTGTCTTAATTTTAACTTTCCTGTAGCCCGACCATCGCTGTTTGCGCTTGAGGTATAAAGTTGTTTTTGATTATTAAATTGCGGCTAACATCCCCTGGGATTTAGTACAATTGCACATCAAGCTAAGTGAGTCGTGGGATACTAAACAATAAATGAGATGTCCGACATCGTATGCCTTTACTCGTCGTATATATTTACTCGTCAAATCAATGACATTAATTTGTTGATTTTTTAAAGGTATTTTGTACATAAATTGAGTCGCATTTGAGTATGTAGTAATGGCTGGCTGATTCACTGTCTCGTTCGTGAGACGTACTCTTTTCTTATGCTACACGCAGCACGATTCAGTAGTCACTCATTGCTTGGCCGGGGTTTGGGCATTGTTTTCTTGTATCCTCGCCCCATGTGGCCAAGTCAAAATGGAAATTTAATGTTGAATACACTCTTTTAATTAAAAAATTAAGGTGGCCTGCGCTGGTCTCGGCAGTGACCCATGATTTTCATCCGCTACGGTAGAGTTCGTTGGCACGACACTGCTCCTACCTTCTCTCTGGTCAACGTCCCCTCTAAAACAAGTTGAATCAGCGAAACTCTTGTAGCTGGCGAGATATAAGCTTAACTCTGATTGGCCAATAGTAGTTGGAGGAAAATGGAAGCTTCGTTGTGATTGGTCCATATTCTTCCGCGTGATTCTCATCCAGAACTTTACACTCCCTGTGAATTTGATCAGGCGCGGATGTAGGACGTGTTGACGTACTCTACCGTAGCGGATGGCAATCAAGTTATACCGTGGCTCGTAAATGAGTGCTACCGCATTACTGTAGGATAACCAAAGAGAAGAAACTCTTCTAGAAAAGAAATCTTTATCAAAATAAATCGGGCACGATGTTTACAAAGAGTATGTACATTTTGTTAAAACAAATGAAGCAAACTATAATCCGAATTTGCCAATATATTCTAACTAGATGAACTCTAATAGTGCGTCCACACTAGAGCTGAAACATGCTCAGACTAAGGGAGACTGTCACGCAACTGCGCAGCTGTTCTGCGCATCTCAAATCAGACAAGTATCGTCCCCATTCTCGAACTCAGTGCTCCCCGGCTCGTAACCTGTCGGGGGAGGCGCTCGGGACAGCCACTGACGCATGCGCGAGATTGAATACAGAGCCGCTGAGAGAAAGACTTTTAAGCGCATGCTCCAACGCTCAAAAATCAGCCAATCAGGGCCCTCAAATGGATGTCCCCAGAGCCTCCCCTGCGAGCAGACGAGCCGGGGAGCTCTGGATACGAGAATGTATCGTCCCGTGGCCAGCGAAGGCTAAAAACCACGAAAACAATCGTTTTTAATCTCGCTATTTCTCGATCCATCGGACCAATTATTTACGTTTTCTTTCATAGTTATCTGATAGGATGATCTAATTAGTTTTGCTCAGCGATCTTCCTGGAGCATGCGCGTATCGTGACAGCCTCCCTTTTAACATGTTTCAAAATTTATTTCGTCCATTTGCACCGTGTGAAATATCACAATGTGTTGTTCGCCGTTATTGTGTTCTGAATATTTACAGTGCGAGACAGAAGACAGGCCACGCTGAACAAAACTGATCAATCGGATGTCGCGTGAAAACAATCGCATTTGTGCAAAATCTGCTCCAGCAAATGAGATCACACCTAAAACAATGTCATTGGTCGGACAAATTTTTTCAGGATTGATTGTTTTCACGCAAAATCTAATTGGTCAGTTTTGTTCAGCATTTCGGTTCAGCTTTCTGTGGTCGTACTGTAAAACATGTTTACTTGACGAGTGTGAACGCAATAAGGGGAATCTAAACTGTTTATACGAGTCTCGGTTTGCTAAGGTGAAACTCCAGCAATTAGGTACTATTTATATGAGGCAGACTAACCCGGCTAGTCGGGCTAGCTCGGGGATTTACCGTGGCCACTACTTGCTAAAGGTGAGGTGAAACGGGCAACTAAATCGCTCAACTTGTCCCGCAACATTGTTGCAAAACGAGCTGAAGTGCGATGCTGCGCGTTTCTACCACCCGACAAAACAACCTGTCTCGCTACAAATCGGCATGTTGCAAGTTTGAAAAATACCGACATCTGATTGGTCAATGCCACAAGCTGTGACGTAATCCGATACAAACAGACTTGTCAGATCGTAAGGGGCTTGTCTCGCAACATTGTTGCAAAACGAGTCGAAGAGCGATGCTGCGCGTTTTACCACCTGACCAAACAACTTGTCTCGCAACAAATCAAAAATTTGCTGCGAACCAAATTTCCTTCGCGGTGGTAAAACGAGCAACAACGAGAAGTTTTGTTGCAAAAAGTAGGACGGACTTCTACTTTCTGCAACATTATTTTTCAACTTGCAACATGCCCATTTGTTGCAAGACAAGTTGTTTTGTCAGGTAGTAAAACGCGCAGCATCGCTCTTCAACTCGTTTTGCAACAATGTTGCGAGACAAGTTGAGCGTTTTTGTTGCCCGTTTTACCTCGCCTTAAGCAAGCTCAGTAACATTTCAAAGCGCATCTCATTACCTAGCTTTGTCTACAGGGTGGACCAGAGTGGATTCCCTTCAACAGTTCCTTGGAAGACTCTTTTCATGAAGACTGGCAGGACTTACTTTTGTTGTTTGCGTTCCCGGGGACAAATAAAGCAAACAAACAAACATAACAGAGAGAGACGCAAACAAACAAGCAGACAGATATTCAAGGAACAAACAAAAAAGTTAGTCCTAGTCTATGCAACTGCAACAAATATTCCGAAGATTTTGTCAAGAGGGAATTTGCAATAAACGTTCGCTTTCTCCCGTTCGTTGAGTCTGATTCGAATTCAATATTTCAATCTATAATGAACAGAGTTGACCGTTTCAACCCTAAGAGCTGAATAGTAACCGAAGTTAATTAACTGTTTCACCGGACAAAAATTCTCCCCCGTTAGTCTTCAGTGTGTTTGTTGGGAGAATTAAGTTGTAGGTATACTAGAACTGATCTGAACTTGTTCTTGAATATCAATTCTCATTAACGTTTTGCTTATGAGATATGTCATAGTGATCAGTAATGGGACCGAACGGTTAAATGCGTACGTTATGACAATCTATCATGTACCCGTGGAAGTTTCTCCACAACTTTCTATTTGAACTAATTTTGCGAATGAAATTGCGTCAGGAAAAAGTAGAACTGGCCTAAGGACATAAGTAACTTTCGCAGAAACCATCGCTTCTTTTCATTAGATTCTCAAGTTTTTGTTTTCATTTTGTTTCCAGAAACCTTTGAAATCGATTGCATAATCTTTCTTCTTTTTTGTCTTCGTCCAATTTTTCACGTTTTGCCAAGATTATTCTGCCAATGCCGCTGGTACCGACGCCAGCCAATCAGAATCGCTAGATATTAAAACTTGTTGCTGAAAGGTTTCCCTGTTGGCATTGTAATGACAAGACAAACCAGCCCATTTACTGCGCCAGGGATTAAGTGTGCACGTTTCCTTTATATTAAAGTCTAATTTCTTAAAGTGTCCGATGGGTGTGACAATGTTATGATTGGTTTTGTGTTTATTTAATACGGTAAGAAACTTTCAAAATAACACCATTAGTTTGCTGTTCTATGACTGCATATCACTTGAACCCGATTTAGACCAAAGGATGGATCGAAATTCCGCGAGATTTAAACGGATTGAGTTCACTACTTCTACCGTTACCTTGTTAGCATAGACTTTTGGGCTACAAAACTATGTCACGCCCATCGGACACAGCCGGTCTTTAAAGATTTCAGAAAAGGATATCGACTTCGTCCTCAGAATGGAAAACTTCTACACAAGGGTCCCTTCCTTTTCCCATTCTTGTTCATTGTCTGTATCGGAGAAATCATCCTCTTCACCATTATCTATACTAAGTCCATCTAAACTTGTATTATCATCGGATGTGCGAACTCTAGACGCTTTAGGCTTCTTTCCGCCAACCTCCGAAAAGTAGCACTTAACCTGCAGGAGAATTGGGAATTGTTTTCAATTTCTTTGTTAATGGGCCTTCTTACATGTTTATGCATGGAGGTTTAGCCTAAATCGTAGAGTTTGTTATTTAGGGCTGATTTCTACGCTGTGATTCGTCCGGCCGATTGTTTTTTGAATCGCTGCTTATTCGATTTGTCCGTGTGAAAATCGGTCCCGACACGAACAAATCGCCGACACCGAATACGTGTGAACTAGACATTAGAATTCACCGCAGCCGTGATTCAGAGCTTTCAGTGACATTTGCCAAGCCGATTGTATTGTCAAGTCGATTGTAGGCCCTAATCCAATATATTTGATTTCCTCGAACGAGGGTGTGACACGAAAAAATCTGATGCGTTGTCAGTCGAGCCTGGTCGAGCCGACACTGAATGAACGAACTTATAAGAAATCGGGCCGACACATTGCTGCGTGTAAACAAGTGATTAAATATATGGATGTGTTGCTGGGCCCACTCACCTTGAAATCTGGAGAGAAAATTTTACATTTCTGGTCTTTATGCGCTTTGTCGACATAAGGTTTTGGAATAGCAAACCATCTGATGTCTGTAATGGATGATTCGGGGAATGTATGAACAGTTGGCTCATTTTCTTTGTTGTCTGTAAGATTGGCGCCAGTGCTTATGAAGAATGTGTTGAACCAGAACTGGAACATTCTTTCCTGGAGGAAGGAAAGAAACCAAGACAATTGTTAAAAATAGGCATGCAAGTCATGCCCGGTGGCTACTCTTAAAGAGATACCGTATAGAATTTAAAAAAAACTCGCACGTCTGGCGCAAAAATCCCGATTGCTCAATTCTCTCGGTTGGACACTGAGTTAGTAGAGGGACACTCTACTATCTATGGTTTGTTTGTTGCCAAACTTAAGTCGCCAGGGAAGCAAGTTCCCATGGGGCTAACTTGTTCCATCATTTTCTTACCTTTCCAAAAGTATCTTTCTTGTGAAAGAACTCAACTCTAATGTCGCCACACAAAGGCATTGCTTGTGGCAACTCTAGGTTGATGCTTGTCTCGCCACGCTTACTCTACAACAAAATAGTTTACATTAGACACCTTTTGCTTTTCAAGGAACACCGAAGAAAACCAAGAACGTAAAAATCTCAGGCCTCTATAAAGCCATCAAACTAACCTCCACACTTTTGGATGTATGTATCTTTACTTTGTACTGCCATAGAATAAAGAACGGGGCTGTGAATTAAGAGAAAAACAAATATCTTTGAGAAAAAAAAGGATCTTCTCATTGCGAGGGAACTCAAACGGTCAAAAGTACACAACTGCTAGACAAGGAGGGGTTGTGGGACTTAATGTGCTTGAGTGACAAATAAAAGGTTTCAAAAGCCAATGTTTATAACATTTTTGTTAGAATTGGTGTTATATTGTATTGATTGTCAAACGTTTTATAATATTTTGACTTCATTAAGGAAACGTCCTGCAAAAGTAACAATTATGCAACCCCATAAAAATTGTGTGTGCTTCGTGGAGGGGGGGGGGGGGTTGTGTATTGGGGGATGATAGAGGTAGATTATAGTAGGTGTATGGAAATTTATGGGAAAAACATGGCCCTATACCAGGCAATAATCAAGGTTTAATCCCTAACCTCCAACATAACAGACCACCATTCTACCAAAATTTTGATTAACTGAAACGTTTTAGGAGAATTGAATCGCAAAAGTGACTCAAACAGACACTATTTCCAGCCCTCTTTAGGCCCACCACTTTCATGCACCATGACCCTTGAATCAGGAGGTGGTTACTAAGATAACAAAGAAGAACCCTAACAAACTAAGAAAACATACTGCATGCTCCTCCTTGCATGTTTGGTACAGTGACAATTTCAAATCTTCTCAGTAGAACCATCGTAGGTACATAAGTCAGCTGGTTCTTTAGCAAATACCCATAATATTTCACATAGCGACGTTGGCTTGGGATTGTCACACCCTTAGCGTTTCTTGTCCTTGCATTTCCATAAAACTCCATAGCTTCTCTGACGTCTGTGAAGTGACCATTGTGTAAAAGATATGCACATATCATAACGCCAGTTCTTCCCTAGTCAAACAACAGAAGTGACCTTTAGAGCTAGTTTCAGGGGGGCGTTAAATAACCACTGACAATGTAATAAACCCTTTGGCAGTGCTCATCCTCAGTGTCTGTGCTTATAACCATTTGGTCACCAGTGGCGTCCTTGGGACACAGCATAATTCAGCTAACAAGCTGCAAGTCTAGGGAGTCGGCCTCCAACATTTCATTTCACTTCATATGATAATTTTAATTTAACTATAATTAACTTTCCTGCTTTGCAATGAACAATTCCAACAGTGAAACAACAGAAGTGACCTTTAGAGCTAGTTTCAGGGGGGCATTAAAGAACCACTGATAATGTAATAAACCCTGTAGTGCTTATAGCCATTTAGTTGCCAGTGGTGCCCTTGGGACACAGCAGGGCCGTAACTAGCGTAGGGGCAGTTGCCCCCCCCAGCGAAGTAAAATTTATAGTGTCAACATGTGGGGAAAAACCTGCTTGCCCCCCCAGCAAATACAAAGGATGACCAAGGCTTGCCCCCCCCCTCCCCCCAGACAAAAAATTCTAGCTACGGCCTTGCACAGCATAATTCAGCTAACAGAGTGAAGCTGAATTATGAATTATTATGAACAAGCTGAATTATTAGGGAGTTGTCCTCCAACATTTCATTTCACTTCATTTGATAATTCTAATTTAACTATAGTTACCTTTCCTGCTTTGCAATGAACAATTGCAACATTTCCTTTGTTAGCATTTAACCACTCATCCACATCATCACAAAATGGTTTGATCAACTCAAATGGAGGAGCATTGTGGTCATCAAATGGATACGTTGCCACTAGAAGTAAGAGATAGCAAAATAAATCAGACAAAACATTGAAGTTAAACTGTCAATAAGTTTCATTTACAGACAGCAGGGACGTCAACCCCAGGACATCAAAGATCTGGAGACCTTCATGAAATTCTCCATGAGAGGAAGTGAAAAATCTTGAGACTCCTGGCCAAACTGGGAGAGTTGACGTCCCTGAGACAGAACATGTTTTGTTGCATGTGTGGACAGTTAGATGCAAGCAGTGGTACAGGGTTCAAAATAGCAGCCGGCTGCCGATGATAGCCAGTACTTATTGTGACTTTGCCAGCCATTTTTAGGTTAAAAATATACAACATACATGGTTAAAAAATTGAACATTGTGGAAACCTAAGGTCAAATTGTGTATGAAAATGTCCAAAATTTGCTTTATGGTCTATGATGCGTATACTCATTACTGCATCTTGTCAAATGCCCTGAGATATTATATGCGTCCGTTTTTTCTGCAGGCTATCATTTGTACTAGTGCCCACAAAGCCGGCAAATATGAGTAGATTTTGAAAAATGATTTTGAAGCCTGTGGTATGTTCTGTACTGCAGAAACTAGGGAGGTTTACTTGTCATTATGCCTGTTTGGGCAGCCATACCCATGTGCTTGTGCTTGTTATGCTGACTTCGAGGGAGCATTTTATTGAGTCACCTCCCTCCCTCTCTCTCCCTCCCACCTCCAATGGTTAAGTATAATTTCCACTGAGAAATCAGGGTGGCTGGTGATGGGGGTGTCCTCATGGCATTGTTGCCATGGGAACCTCCTTTAGTAATTGTTTTTACCGCCTGCTTAATATGGCACCAACACTCCATCCTATACTATTGGCCAGTTAATTGTTAATTAATCATAGCTTCATACCTCTGTTGTGGAACTTCATAGGATCATATTGACGCTCAGAACACCTGTAAAACAGGACAATTTTTTTTTAATTCAACCAGTCAAACAATCAGAGCCAACTGCAAATGTCTGCTCATTCCATTTCATATTGCTCAATTATGTACTATTCTTCCTCAATATGTGGACACCCATAGGCTTAGTCTCTCCATTAGTGGCATAAGAATCATGAAAGTCAAAGCATAACTGCATTGTGATTGGCTACGCTACTAGGGGACTATTATCAGTAAACCTCTAGTAGCGAAAGCACAGATTTTGAACAATGGCGGCCGCTTCTCGTTTTGTCAAGGTTTCTGGTGATTTTTTTAACACAATTTTTCACTTTTTTTGTCCAACTAGTTGGGTGATACTAAAACAATTAGACCTCTTGACCTCAAGGGCCACGGGTCAATAGCCCATGAATAGATCTTGAAAGTCAAAGCATAACTGCATTGTGATTGGCTACGCTACTAGGGGACTATTATCAATAGACCTCTAGTAGCGAAAGCGCCGATTTGAACAATGGCGGCTGCTTCTCGTTTAGTCAAGGTTTCTGGTGATTTTTTAACACAATTTTTCACTTTTTTGTCCAACTAGTTGGGTGATACTAAAACAATTAGACCTCTCGCCCTCAAGGGCCACGGGTCAATAGCCCATTCAGCCTGCTGCCTCATAGACTATTGGCCCGTAGCCCTTTCGGGCTTGAGGCCGATTGTTAAATGTCTCCTCCTATGTGCTTGTGGGGACACATCGTCATAAGCATCATAGAACAACATGCATGACCATAAGAAATTAATTGCCAAATTTGTTATGTTCCTGCTTAGAGTGGATTTCAGAAGACAGTAGTGAAACCAATCACAACGTGAATACACCAATTGTGAATAAAACCTATAGGAATGATTACAAAGTGATAACCAATTACTGATGATGTCGCTAGTAATGTCTCTAGTGGACACCAAGCCTTAAAGGCTGCTTGAAACAGTGGATCATACAGGCAGCTTCATTAAAAAAAATCCACAAGCAATTACTTACAAGTTGTAAACTTTATATTTGTCCTTATGCCTTATCTCCAAGAACCTGCAAAATGAAGTAACCCATTGTAGAACAATTGACCTCTAAAGTCCCCACTAGTGCCATAAGGATCATAAGAATCATAAGCATCAGGCGTTATGCTTTTTATGACTTAGTGAGGGCGCTTTGTCATAAGCATCATAAGGCGCTAAATGCACAACATTCAATGTTGAATTTCTTATGATCGTGCTTATGTTATGTGTTAAGAGCGCCTGTCTGTAAATATCACGATCGGCGTCAAAATGCGAAATTACAAAATCGCTCAAATTTGGTCAAAAGTTAGGCCTACGTGAAGGATTTATGCTGTGAAAATTTCAGGTCGATCAGATAAATATTTTTCGGGAACGACGACGGAAGTGATTTTCCCGAGCAAACTCGCTATTTCGGAGCATGTTTCACCTAATTCAAAAGATCGCGAAAAACTCCTATACGTGCGAAATGGACCCAAGTAATAAACACAGATCCTTAAACACGACAAGATAAGCTTTCATTCAAGTGGTTTGTCAACCATTTCCGTTAAAAAATAAATATTTTATTGATTTTTGAATAATTATCATTTTTTTCGTGTATTTTATCAAGGCCCAAATCGATGGCTAATATCTCCGATGAGACGTGGAATTTCTCAAATATTTAATATCCCGGGAAGAGATCTATCCTTCTTCTTCTGATTATCAAATAAAATTTTGAGGCAATTAAAATCCCGAACTTTCACAGCGCGGAAATTGACCTCTATTGATTTACCGATAATAGGACACATTCCAGGCACTTCATGTCACGAACTTTCAAAACATTCACTCACCTGGCAAAGAATCCAGTAATCCACAGCAAATTAACTCCCTCAGTTGCCGAGTAATAGTCTTGCGTGTTGTTTAGAAGGTGCTTTGAGTCAATTCACTCCAAAATCGTTTCATTCTTGGCAGTATTCCTTCGTTATCCCAAAGTAAACAGCCGAATTCGCAAGCAAACAGCAGCGGCTTGTGGGATTCTCCATTTATGCCGAATCTATCCAAATTCATCCAGCTATTTACATTTCAAGGTAGCAAATAACCCATGTAAATCCTCGGTCGTACGTTATATCCGAGCACTTCATGAAAACTAAGTAAAAATTAGCGCGACAATAACGTCTTCACGCGGTGCGAAGTTCAAGCACAAGGCTCATGTGCGTGAAATTACTGTTAAAAAGGTCACTTTTCGAGGAGAAATATATTCCAACACTTGAAATAAAATTAAAACTAATTGCTCCTTGCTTATGAGGTGATTGCCTTGTCTTGTTTCCTGGGGAATGAAGGGAATGAAGCCCTTTTCAAGCGCGAAATCCAATGTTGTTATCTACACTCAAAAGCCTGTGACGTCATAGCCAGGCAAAGCGTGACAGGCCCGGAGAAGCCAGTACAGGGCTTGTCACGCACTTCAGTTGACAGTCGAAGAAGGAACATGGTTACTTGAACTTCGCACCGCGTGAACGTCGCGCTAAGTTTTTACTTTATTTTCATGAACTGCTGCGATATAACGGGGATATAACATACTACCGAGGATTTACAACGGTTATTTGCTTCTGTGGAGTGTAAATAGCTGGACAAATTTGGATAGATTCGGCATAAATGCTGCTGTTTGCTTGAGAATCCTGCTTTCGCACCGCGTGAATGTCGCGCTAATTTTTACTTGGTTTTCATGAAGTGCTCGGATATAACGTACGACCCAGGATTAAGGGTTATTTGCTTCCCTGAAATGTAAATAGCTGGATGAATTTGGATAGATTCGGCATAAATGGAGAATCCCACAAGCCGCTGCTGTTTGCTTGCGAATTCGGCTGTTTACTTTGGGATAACGAAGGAATACTGCCAAGAATGAAACGATTTTGGAGTGAATTGACTCAAAGCACCTTCTAAACAACACGCAAGACTATTACTCGGCAACTGAGGGAGTTAATTTGCTGTGGATTATTGGATTATTTGCCAGGTGAGTGAATGTTTGAAAGTTCGTGACATGAAGTGCCTGGAATGTGTCCTATTATCGGTAAATCAATAGAGGTCAATTTCCGCGCTGTGAAAGTTCGGGATTTTAATTGCCTCAAAATTTTATTTGATAAATCTGAAGAAGAAGGATAGATCTCTTCCCGGGATATTAAATATTTGAGAAATTCCACGTCTCATCGGAGATATTAGCCATCGATTTGGGCCTTGATAAAATACACGAAAAAAAATGATAATTATTCAAAAATCAATAAAATATTTATTTTTAACGGAAATGGTTGACAAACCACTTGAATGAAAGCTTATCTTGTCGTGTTTAAGGATCTGTGTTATTACTTGGGTCCATTTCGCACGTATAGGAGTTTTTCGCGATCTTTTGAATTAGGTGAAACATGCCCCGAAATGGCGAGTTTGCTCGGGAAAATCACTTCCGTCGTCGTTCCCGAAAAATATTATCTGATCGACCTGAAATTTTCACAGCATAAATCCTTCACGTAGGCCTAACTTTTGACCAAATTTGAGCGATTTTGTAATTTCGCATTTTGACGCCGATCGGTGATATTACAGACAGGCGCTCTTAAGGGCGCTAATGATGAAGCATCCTCACAAGTCATAAGAAACAAAATGCCTGGTGCTTATGATACACTATATCCTTGTGTCAGGTTTCTGCAGAAATTACCTCAAATGGGTGGTGCAACAGATTTTGAAGTGAGGGAGTGAGTCACTAGAGGCAATATATGGTAAAGTATAGGGAGCTGAGTTTATTGAAATATGAAATATGTAGAAATAAACTTACCTATAAACTTCATCCATGTGATTCCGATAAACACCTTCCATTTTTCTGAGGGAAATCCCATGGCTACAATATTTGGCTTGATATCTATTAGTTAGTTAAGGAACTGCTATCCTACATTAAACGATTAATGCAGTTATTTGTTGCAGTTATTTGTGGTACACCAAATAACTATATACAGCTAATTCAGTAAGCATTGTCAAAGCAAACGTGACTACACTACAGGGAAAGTGTTGAGAGAATAAGAAAAAAAATCAAGATAAGGTACTAAACGTATGCTTTGAGATATCTACAAATGTTTTTATACCCTTGTTAGGTGTTTACCCATATTCCCTAGAGGTCTGAGCACATACGCTTCAGCACTTTACTGACAAAGTTTCTTGAAATAGCTGTATGGTCAAGAGTGACATAATTACATACAATCATATGTCTACTGCTAAAATAGTTTGGATGAGTGTATGCCAAAATTTACTTCTCAAAATTTGATCATTTTTGCATTGCAGATAGTTTCGCACAGTACACTGTTTAACTCACTTAACTTCTTATATGTTTCTGCAATTACATGATGCATGAAAAAGTGCATAGTCCCTTGCAAGCTAACATTTTGAATTTGTATTTCTTCTGTTTGGTTTAGTACAAATTCCGAAAGTCATCTAAACAAGAAATATGCACAAATAGCAAATCAACTTTAACCTGTTTATTGTAGAATACAAGAAAATATTCACTTAAAATAATTACGAGATTAAGCTAGCCTTTATAGTTGAGGGTCATCACAGAAGTATTCCAAACCGACTCATCATGCATGTTGCAAGTAGATGTAATGCACCAGTCAATTGACAGCCCCGCACCCCCCCATTCGCGCATTAGCGGGGCATTCATTTTTTGGCAAATGAAAGGCAGTGAGCGCCTCGGTTTGCGGGGACAATCTGAGAGGTGAATGCACCGTCCCCAGGGTAATAATTAAGAGTGAATGCGCTCCTTTCCCAATGAATTTAGAAGATAACACAAAGGATTTTTACTCACTGAATAGAGTCATGTCAATGGTGCCCAGTTTTCAATGCAGCCGCAGCTGATCGCAAAGCGTAATAAAAACATATTTTTCTACTTGCATGTACTTTCGCTAGTGTAGATTAAAATTTAATACGTGTAATTCAAGTAACAAAAATCTGTATTTGTCGTGTCTTTTGTGAAGTAAAGGGGTGTTCATATGGAGGTGAAGCAGCCCGGAAAGCGGGCTGGTTTCTGTTGTGTTGTGTCCCGGGGAAGAGAGTGACTCCCCGCTCGATGTACTGTGTGGAAGCCGTGAAAGAAAGTGCATCTCCCGACCAACGGGGCAGTAATGTAGTGTGAATTCTGTACGAAAGCCCGCTAGTACCCCGCTAATGCGCGAATGGGGGGTGCGGGGCTGTCAGTTGACTGGTGCATAAGCTTAATTGACAACTTAAAGGTAGGGGGCAAGCATATTGGTCAAACATTTTAACATGTTATTAATTTTACATACATTTACATACAGTATCTGCCTAAGAGAATTATCAAATCCTTTCACAAATCAGAAGAATAAACAGAGCAGTGTATATTGTAAAGAAAATGGCAATAGATCGCGACTTTGCCGTCAAACTGTGAAATACATGCTCAGCAAATCTAGTCAACATGACTAGGTTCAAGGGCGAAAAGAAGAAGATCTATGGAATAACATCTCAATATATTAAACAAGGATACATGTCAAGTCCAAATCAAAGCCTCCTTCTTGAAATCTTCGCTTCTTTTTACTGACTAGCTGTTTAAAATACGACATTTCTCCACATAGAATCACAGCTTCAATCAAACTTCCCTGTCACAGTTCAACTTGTAGAAATACCAAAATAACTCTTGATAGTCATTCGATCCTGTGATGCGATGGATTCATGACAGAATAGTAGCCGTTTTGCTTGTAATGTTCTTTCAAATGTGCCAACAATCTTCAGATTTGCAGTAATTTGAAGTTCTTTCTGCACGACCGGCCGCCATGACACTTGCGCGAAGGAGGAAGAACCCACAGGGCTGTGCATTGCCTAATTTGGGCATGGCAGAGAAGGCATGGGACTCAGCCTCAACCCGGAAGTAGCTCGCCGATGCGATCGACGCGCCAAAAAGTGAAACAGATGCATACCGTCGGTTGCAGCACGCGAAACTTCAAAGTTTTGACAGTGAAACTTGGATGTTTTGACGGCCAAACGCGAACGTTTTTGTCACAATATTCCAGTCCGCACTTTCGTTTCGGTTTGGCTTCCACCAATCAAGCAAGTGAACTACTCTGGGTGATTTCGCGCAGTTGAGAGGTTGTTTGGACTATAGAAAAAATCCATGCGCCTTTCTAAAAAGATTTGATGGACGGAAATCAAAACGCAGTTTGCCGCGGAGCCTTCGCAGAATTGTGAAAATCGCAGTTATAATACGAGTTTTACCTTACCTTACCTATCCTCTTCGCGCTCTGTTGCGCATAAGGCCGAAACACACAATCTCCAACTCTCCTGTCTTTAGCGACACCTCGCACCACCTCCCACGACCTCCAGCCTGCCCCGTCCCTCTCCTTCTCTACCGTTCTCCGCCATGTTGTTTTTGGCCTCCCGACCTTGCGCCACCCTTCCGGTTTCCACGTTAATGCAATAGCGCAATGATTTTCTCTAGGCATGCGCAGTACATGGCCTAGCCATCTCCATCGCCTTCTCCTGATCGCTGTACTTACGCGCTCGCATCCGCAAAGCTCGTTTAGCTCCTCCATGGAAATAATGTAGGGCCAGTATATCCCCATGATCTTATCAGGCATTTACACTGGAATGAGTCTAATCTTTTGTTGTCTGCTACGATTGTTTTCCACGTTTCGCAACCGTACATCAGCACTGGTATGACAAGAGTGTTGTAGAACTTGATCTTGGTTTTCCTACTGTATTTCTTCGAGTCCCAGATCTTCCTTAGCCTGCCAAACGTTGACTTTGCTTTCCCAAGCCGCTTTCCTATGTCGCGTCCGCTCCTCCCGTGTCACTCACTGTTGCGCCGAGGTAAACAAAATCGTGAACCTCCCTAATCTCGTCACCTTCTTTGAACTTGATCTTGTTGCCACGTTCCTTATTTTTAACATTGATCTTGAGGATCTCCGTTTTCTTCTTATTGATCTTAAGCCCGATCCTACAAGCTGCGTCAGCCATCTTTGATGTTTTCTTCTGCATTTGGGCTGTTGTTGTGGATATCAATGCGATGTCATCTGCAAAGTCAAGATCTTCTAATTGACTCATCATCTTCTAACGTATTCCTGTGTTTCCATTTTCTGTTGCTCGCCGCATCACCCAGTCTATGGCTAATAGGAAAAGGAATCCTGACATCACGCAGCCTTGCTTCACGCCAGTTTTTACTTTAAACCATTCAGATGTGTGGCCATTGTCAAGGACAGCACACTCGGCATTGTTGTAGAGTAATTGACTATGTTGATCATCTTATCCGGGATCCCATATGATCTCATAATGAGCCAGAGACTGTCTCTATGAAGCGAATCGAAAGCTTTCTCAAAGTCGATGAAGTTGATTAATAGCGGGGCTTGCCACTCACATGCTTGTTCTATGATGTTCCTTAAGATGAATATCTGTTCCGTGGTGTTCCGTCCTTCTAGGAATCCTGCTTGCTCTGGTCTTAACCTTGCGCGCACTCCAACTTTCATTCTTCCAATGATAATCTTGCCCAGAACTTTGCTGGCAATTACTATAGGAGCGTAATACCTCTCAAAATTCCACATTCGCCCAGGTCGCCTTTCTTTGGAATCTTGACTATTAGCCCCTTTCCGCCTCTCCTCGGGAGCCTCCTCTTCTTCCCATATAATATTTATGATCTCATGTAGCTTCTGGGATGACGTTTCTAGATCTAACTTCAAAAGCTCTGCCACGATATTATCAACACCGCCTGCTTTCCCATCTTTGAGAGCGGCTATTCCCAGCCTGACCTCTTCTACACTGATTGGTTCTGTGCTGATCCTGTCGATCACTGATGCTGTTATATCATTTGCGTTTTCCATTGGGTTCTCAGGTGGATCCCGATTGAGAATTCCTCAAAATGTTCCTTCCATCTCTCTAATCTCTTGCTCTCCTCGGTTTATGATGTTTTATTCTTGTCCTTTACCGCAGCGTTGCTGTGGCGTTTGCCATTGCAAATATTTCTCGTGATCTCCTACAGGGTCTTCATATTTAATTTCCACTGTCAGCTGCTCTCTGGGCCATGTTCATCTGGTTTTCCGTCCAAGCTCTTTTGTCAGCTCTAATACTTGCCTTAACCTCTTTGTCCTTTGCCCTGTATTCGCCTTAAGTTGCTGTTGGATTCGTTGAGATCTTGCTCCTTCTGGCTTGGCTCTTTAGATCCTTTCTTTCCTCGATTCGTTGCCAGGATTCTGCATCCATCCATGCTTTACTGTGCTTCTTCTGACCTAGGATGTTCTCAGCGGCGGTGGTATGTGCCTTGCTAAACTTCTTCCATTTGGTGTTAACATCTTGCTCATCATCATCAAGGGCTTCCAGAACTGCAAAAACTATTACGTAGCTCTACAGAAAATCTGTCAGATCTGTTTCTAGTTGCTCGGTTTCTTAGCTTACAGACGTCGTATCTGATTCGTGAACTTCGGGGTCAAGTTTCAGCTTGATTTTGGATCTTCCAAGGTGGTGGTCTGAAGCGTCGTCGGCACCCCGCATAACTCTGGTGTTCTGAAAAGATCTTCGAAACCGCTTGCAGACAAGCATATGATCAATCTGGTTGTTTGTTGGTCCGTCCGGTGAAGTCCATGTAGTTTTGTGGATATTTCTATGAGGAAAATAATACCCATAATAACCAGGTTGTTCATCTCACAGAAGTCGATTAATTTCTCGCCATTCCTATTCATCTCTCCAAACCCGTGCTTTCCCATGACTTCTTCATTCTATTCTAGTGGAACATGCACACAAAGATCAAAGCCTAGCCTTATGAGGAGATCATCAGAAGAATTTGAAAGTGTGTTCAACAAATTTACAAGTTTAGAGTAAGTACTAGCCAGTGGTGTTTAACACAAGATATGCCTCAAAAGATAATATCCATTAGGGAAGAGGTCAAAACACTTGTACTCGAATGGTGCCCAATTTGTTCAGGGGAGGTGGTGGGTACCGGCATCACCCCCTTAGGTACCCAATAACCCTTTTTCAGACGTAATTTTCTCAGAGCATGATCTAGGGGTACCTGATTTTATTGCAAATATGGACTCCTCTCGCTGCGAGGAAAGCGTTGGAGCATACACCTTTTTAATATCTATTTTATTTAAGGAGATACGTGCTCTAAAATTCAGCTCTGAGAGGTAGGTGGCTCCGGCACCTCCCCCCCCCCCCAAAAAAAAATAAAATAAAATAAAATTGGGCACCCACAGAAGTACGGATGTTTTGACCTCTCCCCTAAAACCCACTTTCAAACTAACCCTGGAAAACAAACAATAACTTCATTAGCAACATGTATTTCATCCTCGCGCGCCAGGGTCCTTCCCTCACCTCCCCCCAGGGGACAGAGGAAAAGGACCCTGGAATGGTCTGGTCACGTGTCACCCAGATTTCGGGTGATAACAAAAATCAAAACTTGGGGTGGGGTCCCAACGGAAAATTACTGACAAAAAGAGACTGAAGACATTTTGTCAGATTTCTTCATTTTGCCCAAAACTATTAGTCACGAAAATCAGAAAATATGGAAAATAAACTTTCCGTTGTTTTCCCTAGAACATTTAAACTAATTCCCAAGCTGACGGACCTATTATTTCCCAGTTGAGAAATATAAATAAACTTTAAGTCAAAGCAAGACAACACGAGCAGAAACGGCAATGATATTGAGCAATTTATTTTAGCGTGCTAGTTTATTTTATGTACATTCATTCAAGTCAACTTACCTAAGAAGCAATCTATACTACATGCAGTATTTCTTGTCAGGATTTGAAACTGTGTTACTGTTTGTTTCGCCAGGAAAACGAGTCTTTTCCTCAAATGTGAGTATTGTCAGCTTTCGGCGACAAGCGGGTTTTTGCTATCTAGTTTTTTCCACTTGCTTTCTAGAGTTTGCGAGTTTACTGTCTTTACCGAAATATCTCTTGGACTCAAATTTTTAGCCGAACAACCATGCAGACAAGCGGTAGTTTTCCCAGCGTGTAGGGCAGCAAAAGTAAACATTTCCACCTTGCGAAGAACAATCAAGACGAAACAACGGCCAACTCTGCACTAAAAATCTGGGCCAGAGACGAATGTTCTCGGGTTTGCAACCATCTTTTCCACTTTTTAATAATTGTCTTTATTGGTACATCTTAGTCTTCAAGCTTGCTACCGGACAAGCTGATT
The DNA here is from genome assembly GCA_033964015.1 of Scolanthus callimorphus. Classification (NCBI taxonomy): domain Eukaryota; kingdom Metazoa; phylum Cnidaria; class Anthozoa; order Actiniaria; family Edwardsiidae; genus Scolanthus; species Scolanthus callimorphus. The sequence continues at coordinate 27,189,390 of CM066918.1, read as the reverse complement.
TATTAGACGGCAAAAACGTTTCAACTTTGTCTCGTGACGAGCAACCGACGCAATGAACCCTCGAAGGACTGCCAGTAGAAATAGCACGAAACTTGAAGCCACTCATGTACTTTTCCATCAGGTGAATAAATGTCATACAGTGGCGTGATAGATAAGATATATGATTAAATGTGCGCAAGTGCGGCCTTAAACACCACTGAAAACAAAAACTGAGAAAAAAATCAGGCTTAGAACGGGATTCGAACCCACGACCTTTGCGATACCGGTGCAATGCTCTCCCAACTGAGCTATCCACGCCACAGGGAGAGGTCGTATACGGGTTAGCCCTTTATATGAAATGACGTGTCGCAGGATATAAAAGCTCTCCATCCAGAAATCCTCTGCAGAAAACACTATGTTTTTTAGCAAAGGAGGAAAACTAAACTGTTTCTCAACAAAGTTAATTGTTTCGCAGTGTTTTTAGTCGCCGTTGCTAGTCACAGTCACGAGCCGCCATTTTTAGAAAACGCAAGGAGCAACGTGCGCGTATCCTACCCCCGCTTGGGAATTTTTGTTATCACCCGAAATCTGGGTGACACGTGACCAGACCATTCCAGGGTCCTTTTCCTCTGTCCCCTGGGGGGAGGTGAGGGAAGGACCCTGGCGCGCGAGGATGCATGTATTTGGCAAAACATCCCCCTTAAAAATCAAAGGTGAGCAAACAGCAATGTGTTTCTGGATCCCTTCGGGATGCCTTGGTTTGAGGTAATGCAATGTAAAAGAAGGAAAAACCAACACAGAAACGCAAGATTTGCCAACTCAGCCCTTTTATTATCCCGTATTCTCTATCTTGTTTGTGTCGCGCGCAACCTTGTGCGCGCGCGCATTTGTGTATATATACGTGATTTCTGTAACGGTTTTAGTCGCCCTGAAGAAGGACCGAAATAAAGGTCCGAAACGTTGGCAAATCTTGCGATTCTGTGTTGGTTTTTCCTTCTTTTACATTGCAAAACATCCCCCAAATGCAAGACCTCAAAAAACCTTATATAGGAATTTGGGATATTTGTATAGCATGCTAAACAGTAAACCATTTTCATTGATCTCATTGTGCTCTTATTAAGTTATGGGAAGAGACCTGGCGGAGCCCAAAAAGGCGAGGACGGAACATGAAAGAGGGAGGCCACGTTTTCGAGGCCCAGTCGAACTATCCGGTACCGAGCGATGCGGGTCATTCTTTTACACAAATTGGCGAAACGTCTGGCACGAATTGCGTCACCTCTCTCGCGCACAGCCACTAAAAATTAGATGAAACCAAATAGATAGAAATACCAGTCATGTACAGTTCGAGAAAATCTTTTACTAAGATAACACTGAATCTTTAATTATCTCTTTCGATAATTTATTATAATTATTCACCGCCCAATATTAAAGTGAAGTGAAGTGAATGACCGCAGAAAAACGAACAAGTGAAAATTTGAAAGTGGGCGAGTGTTGTCCGGCAACCCGGATATTGTTCACTCGTTGTTACACATTTTTGCATCATCTTGCTGGAGATTTCTAGAAAATTTCACTCATCAACTAGTGGCAAGTTTTTCATAGTAAGGCGAGTACCAAAACCTAATTCATGAATATTACCGTGATTACACCAAAACAGCACTAGAGTGTACTCTTTGTTGATAGACCGTCAAAAGAGCATACAATTTGTCAATTCGCATCGCCCTTTTGATAGACACTGCGGAAGAGTGCTATATACTGATTCAATATCCAAAAATGCGCTAATGTCAGCCATCGTGCTAGCCTATATTTCATAATTTCGCTGTCAGTTTTTTCACCTGCTAAAGCTTAACTTCATTTTCCTCGTATGTCGTTCTTATTCAAAGTGAATGCTTAATAATTGGTTGTGTAATTAAAGGACTGGCCCACGCTGCGAAATTGGGGATTTTTTAAAAAATTGAAATCGCGTATATTATCTTCGACAGGAAAATCCCTTTTCACTATCACAAGAGTAGCGAGCTCTGATTAGGTCGTATTTTTGTTTTCTCGAAGCTTTCAGCTTTTGAGATCACTAGGCAATTTATACGAAATAATTTCCGAGACAAAGAAAAGAACGGAGACGCATTGTTACTATTCACTTAAATTAAACGATGGTCGTCGTATAGACTGCCTTATACGCTCTATTTTCTTGCCCTTATTCATTTCATGTAAACCACTCTATCATAAGGCTAAACATAATTTTAAAATGCTTTTGTAATTAAGTTGTTTATACTCTGCCAAATGCCCAATCCTTTCGCATAGCTATATTTTTTATGAAAATGCACTCTGCTATTCTAGCCGGCGGAAGCCTAGAATTACTATTTTTCCCTGCCCAGTCATCAATTATGAAGGGCAAAATTTAAAGTTTTGTTAAAAACTGTTAAGCTCGACTTGTCTTGTATTTCTTATCTGGAGTTCCGGCATGTTTTGTCTAAATGGACTTTTAAATACGAACGAACCTCCACATTTTTCCATAGTGCCTCTTTTTTCAATAGCCTGAATAAATTATCATAAAAAGCAGTAATCCCCTTGTAAATCAAATAAACCTTGCTATATTCGCTTGTAAAATACTATCTTGTTTGCAAAAAGCTAAAGATAAATAAATACAATATTTCAGTGGGCCTTTTCATAGTTCGTATGGTCTTTCAAAAGAGAGAAGAGAGAAGAGAGAAAAGAGAGAAGAGAGAAGACATTCGTATACAAACATTACACATTTGCTTCCACGGTGTGTTTGAATTACAATAAATCTCAAATTGTCCTTTCAAAAAAGTAGTTTCTTTGTACAGTAAAGTACTTTTTCGAGGGATGTGACTACATTCACTAAACCGCTCAGTTTCCACTGGTTTTGCGCCTCCTCGAACTCCAAAGCTGATGGCGGTCTTTCCCAACCACTGTTGCCATTAGCACTATAATATTGTGATTCTTTGATATAATATTCCATCTCGTTGACTCACGCCCTAGCACAATTGCACGGCAACGTAGACCTTTCGCCACTTTTCCTGTGATTCCAAAATCCCGAACGAACTTAACTTTTACGGTCTGTGCTTTCATTACTGCTCACTACACTTTTAATTCGAGAATGCAGCCTTGCTGAAAGCATTCCGACAATTTTCACAAATCAATTTAAAAGTAGTCATAACAATTCCTTTTCCTTTGGTTCAATTCACGACAGATATTTCTCAAAATAATATCGGAAAGGCAACGATACTTTGGATATTCAATGTTTTTCATTAAATAATGCGCATTGTGTCGCATATTTGCAAACCCATATTGTTATGTTTCATTTTTCCACCTTTGCCAGCTGTTTTTTGATCCCCTCTCGAACCGTAAAATTCAAAACACTCCTAAGGGTTTCCATCAAAACAAATAGGTATTTACACTCTGCGTTAGTCGATGAATTCTGCGCGAGGAGTGTTTCTACAGCGGAAAAGCCATCGCTCTATTTTATTCATTTTCTTCTGTGAATGAGACTTGTTCAAACTTTCACACGAGGAGTTTGCAGAGACGCGAGACAAAGCTTCCATTAAATTCGCCTCGGTCAGGGCTGTCGTTCGAGTGTTTTCCGCAGACCACGAAAGTTGGTCATCTGAAGGGCTTCGCGTAACATTGACAGAATCTCGATCAGAGAAATCATCCCGGGTAAACATGAGATCGCGACTAACACTCAGCCCCACGGTTGTAGACAAGTTACTCCCTAAGTTAATATCTATTTCATTACTGCTACACATCATTTCGTTTCGCGATTCAATCATCATATTGATGTAGTCCATAGTTTTGTATCGACGAGTCATGTTTGTGAGTCGGTATCTAGACCAAGCCCTTAGAATATCAGGGCAATCTTCGTAGTATATCTCCTCGTCTAGATTACTAGGCAAACTGCGCCATCGCGGTAGCTCAGGAGTCCACGATTCCTCGCTGATATGACTGGTTGTAGTCAAAAACGAAGTGCAAGAGAATCTGTCAGTGGCTAACGAGTTACGAGAAATTGGTTTCTTGAGCCTTGATCGTCTTGGATAGCTGGAAACCATTTCTGGTGCTATAATAAGCGGTGGCGGCGAAGGGCAACAATTTTTTGCTTCAGACTTATCCATTGAGGAAAGATCGTCAATGAACTTGCTCATTAATTTAAGGAATTCTCATTTCTGATTCCAGAAAACGATAATACTCATATGTTAACCCTGTAGGAGGCTAAAACCATACGACAACCATACCAGAAATTGATATTACGGTGTGTTATAATACGCCTATTGCTTTTGAGCAACAGTCTTTTTCCGTCCTGGCGAATGTAGTTACAGTTTGAGACAGCGAGAGCGCGGTTACCGCGTTTGCATGATGCGCTCTCGCGGTCGCTGATTGGTCGGTGCAAAACCTTCAAATGGGTTATCTTCTTTAGCAATTCCAGTCTATTTAAAACGCGAGAAATTGTACATTATACGTGTCGAAAGGAATTTCTGTCGCGCATATTTTATAGCCGTCACGGAAAAGCGCCACGTTGATCGTAAATTGCTACTCAGCAAAATTATAGCACACTTACCTCGGCAGCTAGACAGTTTTATTTTTCATACAAAAAGACGTGAAATCTTCCCAATAATTACACATGCCTGTAACCGCAATTCGTTTGGTTCCTTTACATATCTTTTGACATATTAGTCAACATTTTTATGAAGTCTCCGGTAGTAGTGCATTATTTATCAAGCACTTTCTATAGACAATGTTCAGTATGGACCGAAAACGTCATATTTCTGTCAAAACCCTCGTTATGCTAAGATAATAGAGTGCTTCAGTGTTATAGCAGCGTAACCATTTCTTTTTTAGTCTCCGACCTCACTTTTCCGCTTTATTCTGTTCGAAATAACGGTGCTTGATCTTGAATTAAAATATTCCAATTGATATATTAGTGTTATAATATGTCCCTAGATATTTCGAGCCGTGCTATGATTTATTATGGTAAAAATTGGTTCAGGCTATTTGTTACAATTATATAAAGTATTTTGTTCAATTCAATATCTCGCCCGATCCGCAAGACCAATGCAAATTTTTGGGACTGGAACTGACTATAAAAATATTATTAAAGCACCTTGTACAGAATCAATTTCCGCTCAGCTATGATTTAAAAACGGTTTATGTAAATACAAATATAGTAAAGAATTCATAATCGTGAAACTACAATGAAAACCTCAACAAATAATTCCCGACAAAAAAAAATCGAGAGAAATGAGAAATGATCGCCCATGGAAGGGTTCATGAAGCTATGGAAGAACGCGCACAAGGTTTGATTTTCTCATGTTGTATCAGTTTGGGAAAGATGAAAACAAATCCATCAAATGGAATTGGATTTTCACATTAAAATTGTTTCGTCTAGTCGAAAGGCAACCGAGAAGTGGGAGAATAAAAAAAAAACAGATAGTGCATTTCTTTATGGATTCAAGCGGCGACTCCACAAAGCACAGAAGTTGATTACAGCTCAGTAAAACCGTTGCAAGCTGTTGCATCGCGATGTGTTCAAAACATAAATTAGGTTTTTGCTCTCTTTCGCATGCTAATAAACTTTTAATAACAATATTAAAGTTGCCATTGAGCATGCGCCCAGTTACATTGTATTTTTTATTTATTTTTTGCTTTTAAGAGATTTCAATTTAATGCTCATTTATGTACTTCATATCTTCAATCTTTCGGTCACATCGTATCAAATAATTTCTAAACGCTACCTACTCTCTGTGAAAATAAGCAAATAGCTTCTCGTACGCTCTGCGTACCTATGTTTTTAATACTGAACTCCAAATGGAAATTTGGGCGCCGTATATCTCAGAGAGAATGCAACGACTCGGCACAGCAGTGATTACCAGCTACAGAGGTCTATGCAATGCCCGTAGCGCGTTTGCTATACCAAAGGGTATCCTGGTGCATTTATATTACTACCGAAACAGGTAGAGCGTTTATTCGGCTCGAGAAAAAACACTCGTTTCCAGACAAAAACATTCACGATGTAGTTTGAATTCCTTCACTGAGGTCAGCGATGCGTGCAACTCAAATATTTAATTTGGAAATTTTTCAAACTTTAAACACAAAAAAGCCATCTGCTCGTGTTTTCTACTAACTTTATGAGGTAAGAAAGGCAAATGAGTGTGTTATTTCCCAAATTTTTAACGATTTTCTGTGGCAGCGACAACGCATGATTGATTTTGTGCGAAGGAATGCAATCAGACTCGCCAACGTTTTTGTCTAGAAACGAGCGTTTTTTCTCGAGCCGAAAAAACGCTCTACCTGTTTCGGTAGTAACCAAGTGGTGATGATCTGCCCTCTTACTGTCACACTTCACTGGCTATTAAACCTTGTTCTATTTCTTAGGATAATAATAATGATAACAACAACAATAACAACAATAACAATAATAATGATAATAATAATAATAATAATAATAAATAGGCACCTCAAGGGTACACAAGTATACGGTGCACGGAAAATCGACTATTAAATTTGTAGTTATGAAAGTACAATAGTTATAGTAATTGGCCAAGTGTTTTCCACTGGGTGGCTTTGTTTTTTCTTACGGACTCACTCATGTACACACGCAGACGATAGCAATAGTCTACGGTTCCCTTTTAAAGGCCGAACCTTTAGACTAAAAATGATGTATTATGTAAATGAACTCTCCGATAGATGTTCCGAATGCTTCAGATGTCCAACCTTGTAACATCAGATCTGGGCTTTTTTACCATAAGTCACGAAAAACATGCAGGGGAACTTTCTCATTCGTGTGCGCAATGGTACAGTCTGACAATACAAAAGAAACGTTAAACTGAATATTGAGAAATTCAAATAAGATGAAAACAAGATACAAATAATTTTAATTGACCCAGGTAATATTTTGACCAGATCTGGGTCCTGATACGTCATCAGTATGGAATGCTTGGCAGACGTCTCACAGACGTCTCTTCGCAAGTTCCTTTTGGGAACGGCTAGATGGGGTCGGCTTTCGCAGACTAAACAGCTAAAGAGATGGGTGAGCCAGGTTAAGACCTCTATTTGCGGTATAACAGCACATTATTATTTAATTTATGACATTACCCAACCACTATTCATTTCTCTTCCGAGGAATAGTTGCATATCATACTATTGTGAGCCTTTGTGGACCAACCAATCACGTTCTTATATCGCTTATTACCTAGATCTCTATGATAATTATTCTATTAAGTTTGCCAGTATCCCAGGTAGAAGCATTTTCCATCGAGATAACCTTTACAGAGCTCACCAATAACCTGGCATCGCATATCTTAAAGATATCACTCTGACAGGCAATTAGTGCAGCTTCTTTCCTTAGTCAAAACTATAAGCATAAAAAGCGCGCATTAGAGCAAACGCAGAAGTGGCGAATACTTCATATCAATCATGATGATACTTTATCATAAAACAGCAAACGCAGAAGTTTTTGCTCTGCATTTTACCGCTCGAGAGATGTAATTTTCTTCACCGATTTAACCATCATTGAAGGTAAGTCTACTTTTACCCGAGAATGTAATCAGATCAGTTTGTGGTTTTCTCTAGTGGTCGGGAGTTATCGTTGGCCAGGGACGATTCCTCTTTTGAAACCTACGAGATAACTAACATTAAAAAAATGGCACTGAATTAGAAATACTCAGCCATTGACTAAAATCTTTTTTCATAAATTTCAAAAGTTGACTAGTTTGTTCGAACATTATAGAAGAATTGGGCCAGTTTGACATAACAGTCACAAGACCGCCCAGTGAAGTTCTTAAAATAACATTCAACTTTATACCTGTGTATACCATATCGATTCAATATGTCAAAACGAGTTTCCTTGAAAGTCAAAGGGGGAAGAAATACATTTGTACTGTTTTATGAAGCACAAATGAAAAATCATCGTTTCATGGAGATGGAGTTTTTACTGCCATTTTCATTATTCTGTGAACTCCCACTTTACATTAACACCAAACTGCATTTTTAGCTTTTGTCAATCAAACGTTTTATAAGCAGTTGTGGCGCCGCGTCGAATCCAATTCTGCAGACTGGTTTTCCCCTTTTCAACATAAAAGGAAGACGAATAAGCAAGAAAAAAATCCAATTGTTAGAAATTTAATTTGCAGCTTCTAGGACACTTTTTTCTAGAAAAGGTAAATCTAGATGAGTCATAGCAGAACAACAAGGAATGTAAAGTTGTTTTTTCTTGCTTAATATTCTTCCTTTTATGTAAAAGGAGAAAACCAGTCTGCTGAACTATTGGATTCGACGCGGCCTCATGTTGTTCTTCATCGTTTTCAACGCGCTGCATGGCGGATTAGATCTTTCAGATCCTACGTTCAGCAGTATGTCCACGGTCATTGCATTTTATTTCAACTTCACTGTTTTTTATGACCGAGATCTTTTTCTAGATCCGATATACTGTATCTTTCAACATGGTTTTGTCCATGCATCTCACTAAAGGAAAGTCATGGCTTTTCTTAGTTTTATGATACTTGAGATTCTTCACATACTGTTTTGAGAGTCACGCGCTTTGCATGTGACCTTTTTATATGCGGTTGGTTAAAATCTACAGTTGGATTTTTTTTCTTCTTCATCAATGAAAACCGAAATATTCATGACGGCGTATTTGGACGTCTGAAAGTAGTGCCATTGGCATCGATAACAGACACTAGGCCGCGGTATTCTTCTCGGTTGGTTTGGGGAAAAGGTAACGGGGAAAGGCGAGAGACCAAATTTTAGATGACTGGTCGAAAATAGTCTCCAAGTAAATCGGCTTGCGCTCTACGGATCTTAGTCAACCAATGAGAATGTGAAGAAACACAACGTGACTTTTTTTCTTGGAAACACTAGTTAAAAAACATCATACAAATTTGTGCACAACCTGATCCCCGAAAAAAAAATCATGCGCAAAAAATTGCCGAGCCGGGGAGCTCTGGGTACGAGAATTGTCCGAATTTCTTTCTCGAACCCAGAGCTCCCCGGCTCGTAACCTCGCGGGGAGGCTCTGGTGACAGCCACTGACGCATGCGCGAGATTTAATACAGAGCCGCTGAGGGAAAGATCTTTCAGCGCATGCTCCAACGCTCAAAATGAGCCAATCAGCGACGGCCCTCAAATGGATGTCCCCAGAGCCTCCCCTGTGAGCAGACGAGCCGGGGAGCTCTCGGTACGAGAATGAAAGAAATCAAGAAATTCGGACTAAAATCGCATGCGAACTAAGCACGAAATTTAAACTCCAACTAGGTTTATTAATTTATACCAAATTCATTTTTTGATGGCTGGGAAAAATAACTTTCTGCGGCATGACAAAATACCCTCCATCACTGCGGAAGCCATGCATTACTATAAATAAGTGTCCTACTTTATCAGAAAGGCAAAGCGACACGCGTCCCTGGAGTCGCAGCTGTCGCAGCGTATCAGAGAAGTCGCGAACGCCACAGGTTTCCGTATATAACGGCAATAACCAGAACCAGAAAACTTGAATTAAAATGAAAAAAAGCCGAGGGACAGTAAGGAAAATAGAGATTGCTATCAAAATATTTTAGTAAAGTTGGACAGAATGCTATAAGCTGCTGAGCAATTTATCAATAACACCTTGATAACCAAGTGAAAACAGAAGTGCCAATGGACTGTACTAAGTGCACTTTGTTATGGTAAAAAAATTAGCTACCAATGAAATAACAAATAGTTAAGACTCTACTTAAAATGACGTCTCTAACTCGCCTGAATTTAAGCCGTCGCTTCGCTCTTGATCGTTCCTCGCTAGGTTATTCTCAAAAGGAAGTCTTAACAAAATACAAAAGGTGAAAACACTGTCTAGACATAGTGCCTGTGAGTAAAGAAACCGTTCGACGGCAAGTTCTACTCTCCCACTGAAGACGGGGAGTCCAAGTACTGAGCTCTGAAAAGATCGATGGTGAGATAAGCGAGTAGTTTCAAGTAAGCAAATAAATATTTCAGTGGTTCGCATGTTTTGATTAAGAAATACTTCCCTGCTGTTTACTCTTAACGCATTAGCTACACTATAAAGTTCCACAAATTAGGCCTAAAACAATTAACTATAGGATTAACATCTGAATTAAAAAGAAAATTCTGATGTTAATGATGGAAATTTGGTAAGAATCAAAATGCTACATGGAAAATTCATTATGTTGTACAAAGCTAGTGTATGGAAGAGACAGGCACGTGGCCAGACATTTTTACGAGGTACACTGCATTGTTTTCATAGCTCAACTCCAATTTTGTGTTGTATTTGTGGGGCATCAATGCGCATTGTCGTACAGCTAGTGAACTCGCCTGAGAGAGACAGAGAAAAATATATAATTTTTTTAAAATCAAAGTTGCCGACTCCATGACGTCCCGCAGGAGAGCGTCATCTCCAGAGTTGACCGTTTGCAGCTTTTGTATTCGCTGTGAAACTTTGATAAGAGAAAGCTAGCCAGTTTTAGTTCACCTCCTCACTCTAGGTGAAAATAAAACCGTTAACAGTGTATTTCTGCCTAAATAAATGCTACGAGTGGTTTATCTGAAAAAGGAACTAGATAATGGCATTTTTCAAATATGATGCTGAATTTTCATTTCTCTAGGTACTTTTATTATTAGCGTTCACCGAACTCAGTTTCACGCGGCTACTATAAAGGCTGCCTCAGTTATCATGGGGAGCCTATGATTGAACGAGCTGGTAGACTGCTACAGTCCCTTCTTTGGCGAAAGTCCGTGAAAACGAGCGCGTGAAAAAAACGAGCGCCGATGGCTTGAAGCACCTCAGAAAGACTTCACACGAGAGACGATATGTTGCATTAGTCCGGCTCTTCCCATTCTCGTACCAGAGCTCCCCGGCTCGTCTGCTCGCAGGGGAGGCTCTGGTGACATCCATTTGAGGACCTTTGCTGATTGGCTGGTTTTGAACGTTGGTGCATGCGCAGAAAAATATTTCTCTCAACGGCTCTGTATCAAATCTCACGCATGCGTCAGTGGCTGTCACCAGAGCCTCCCCCGCGAGGAGACGAGCCGGGGAGCTCTGGGTAAGAGAATGGGCTCTTCCCATGTGGTACAGGGCTCATACTTTCTGCGCATGCTTGCAACAAAATGATCCTGTATAGCCGTATAAATGATGAGATGATTGTTTGTTTTGTGCATCCGGAAATCCTTTCATTTAATATAAGTACAGAAGTTAGAATATCATAAGTACTCTACAATACTATTCATGCCGATGTTGTATCGGTGACTACATGATTCGGGCTGCGCCACTCATATTGTAAATAGTACATACATTCACAATGACAATGTATTTCTTTGCAGCATCATGACAAACAATCGTGTTACTGCCAGCAGTTATGGAGGGATGGCCTGTTATATCGCCTTCCTCTTAGTAGCCGGGGTAATCATTCAGTCCATAACAGTTGTGTTTATTCTCAAGCAAGAAAATCGACGCAAGGGCCTGACGCCTTATCTGCTCAGTATCGTGATATCTAACACTCTTCTCATCTTCACCTTCCCCACTACTGTGATCTCGGCTACCAGGAGGGCGTGGTTATTTGGAGAAAGGGTTTGCAGAGTGGTGGGGTTCCTCGGAGGTGTAGGCTCAGTTTCCATGCTTGTCACAATGGCTTGTATAACAATTAAAGTTCACCAAATCACAGTGCAACGATCGACTGCGACTAAAGTCATCAAGCGGAAACCAGACAGGAGATATATCCAACATCTTATAGTCATATGGGTCTATTCCTTTCTCTCTATGTTGCATCCTCTTGTTGGATGGACCAAGACGGCTCTCGAGGCCGCCAACACAAGCTGCGCCCCGAACTGGACGCCAGAGACGACAACAGACTTGGTTTACATTCTGACACTGTCCTGCCTGGCCTATGTACTCCCTGTTGGGGTCTCCCTGATCTATGTGTTTCGCATACATCGTACATTGACGAAACATGCGATGACTATAGCGAACATATGTAGCCATGGGCGACATCGCGACCTCAGGAACATATCCAAGATAGTTATGCTTGCTATTACAGCATATTCACTGACGTGGCTGCCGTATGGTGTGTATGTCTTGATAGCTGCGTTCGGAATGTCTAGTGCTTTCACTCCCGAGGTGACTATCATACCGGCCTATATAGCGAAGACGAGCGTGTTGTATAACCCTTGTATCTATGCTATACTGAATCGAAGGTAAGCCCTGTGACATGCTGTTTATACCACGCAACAGAAAATACAGCCATTTATAGTCTGTGCGCGAAGCAATAGATAGATGGATAACACCTTTATTTAATGACAAGGCTCAGGGTAGTCCTTTCAGCGGTGCGTTTAGAACGCAACCTGTTATCAACAGGAGCCCTGAGCACGCTTAATATAAAATTATTATAATATCATAATATGGATAGAAGCGGTTCTGTTGGATTTCAGAAATCAGAGAAAAGTCCGAGTGAATTTTTGGCCGCGCTCGCTCCATATTTTGCGCGGCCAAAACACTGAAAATCTCGCTCTTTCGCGATTGTATCTCACCACGCCACAGAAAATACAGCCAACCAGAATGAAGCAACGGTGCTGCATATTCGGTGTTATTCCACTTATCCTTGTTATCACGTACTGCACTTACGTAAAAAGTTGCCTTATTTTCTGTAGCTGGTATAAAATAGTTATAGAAAGCTTTCGAGTGGCATACTGCAGAATATCCCACTTGTCTCGCCTAGAAAATGACGCGTGGGATATTATACACTTAATGACTGCTCTCGAGGGAAACAGCGAGTTTTGTTTTCCCGAGAATCTGGATGTTTCCCGAGACGAAGTCGAGGGAAACATCGAGATTCGAGGGAAAACAAAACTTGCTGTTTCCCGAGAATGCAGTCATTAAGTGTTTTATTATATAGCAAAAAGGAAATACACGGTTAAAATGGTCCATGTTGTTATTTTTATTTTCCCGCTCTGGCGATGTAGCCCGCGCGGGCAACACTTTTTTAATTGTAGCCCGCGCGGGCTACATTGAGTTTGTACCTTACCACGTGACTATGATAGAACCAATCAGAGCGCGCGCTTTGATCGAATAAACACGCGCTATATAATAATCTGCAGTATGCCACTCGAAAGCATTGTATTGTTTCATATGAAATGCATATGCAGGAGAAATAATACGTGTTTCTTTCTTGACAGATTCCGCTCTTCGTTGCTCCATCTAATTCGATCATCTGGCCAGTTCCTTGTGAGCAAATTAAGCACCAGCAGCAACCGTAAAAGAAACAGTTCTAACGGCTCCAACATTTCAAGAACGGGCAACAACGCGCGTGGTAATCCGACCGAGAAACAACTGCCAAAACTTGTACCCAACAACAACTTAGATGACAGCGTTGACAACAAGAGCAAAGAAATAGAAGTAGTAGATACCGTTTGCGAGGATGTGGTCGAAGTAGACATGACACCAACTTCTCAGCGTTACAAAAGAGAGAACGGAAGGACAGGTTGTACAAACGAGAATATTCACTTTATAATTAGAGATAATCCGGTATCTGAAACCCTTGCAAAGTCATTACCAATTCACTTTGAGCTGAAGCTGGCCGTAGGAGAGAGTGGCTCCGCGGAGGCCGTAACTGTTGTATAAAGGCGTAGGTTTTCTACATAATAATAGAAAGAAGTCGCACAATGTTGCTGGTTTGGCTTCACTCGAATGCCGTATTTGACGCGGGCTCCCTGTGCCGCAAGGACGGGGGCCAAACATGGCGGGAATTTAGGCGGGAAAAGCCAATCAGTAACTGACATGCCCCATTTTTGGTTTGTAACACCTAAATGACCTTGATCGTGGTTCACTGCAAGTTCAAGGTCGTTTAATAATTAATAAAATGACCCTGAGTCGACCAAAAAAACAAATTTACGCCCACGAACATCAAATATTGTTATGTGAGACAGCTTCTCTCATAATACACCTACAGGCTTCCCAGGCTACTAATTTGTGTGATGTAAATCTACTGGGAATGTATGTGCAGATAAATCACGGATAATAAAAACGTAACATTTTGAAGTGTATATGTAAATAGAATAACACGCGAAAAGACTGAAATACTTCAATTTTATCGCAACCAAAATCGCAACCACATACGTTTTTAATATTTAATTTTAATATCCTAAAATGTAAATATTAAGAATCCACATTGCTGCTGGCAGCTGCAGATGGATTAAGAATTGAAAATTATAAATAATACTAGTATTTAGGCTACTCTTTTAGTAGTACCAAATATAATGTAGAATATTGTCCCAAATGAGCAGATTATGGCCGTCAGCTGGAACACGACCTGCCAACTACCAGTGGCATGTAATATATAACCAGTCAGATATACACCAAGAATTCCTGGAATGTAAAGAATGATGCATTAGTCACCTAACTAGACATTTTAGCTAAGTGTGCGGACTAATTCACTGCCCAACATCAACCTTTTTAGAGGTGCCACTGGCACCTAAATAAAAAATTCTAGTCGCCAAATAGTGAAGTTTGGTCGCTATAATAGAAATCTGGTCGCCACGTGTTTCTCCCGAATTTTAAATAAAATGGTGCCGAAAAAAAAGCTAATTTTGAGAAGGGCATTTTTTTAAAAAACCTACAGACTGGGAAGGTAAGTCGCCATTTGGTGACTAAGTTAAATTTTTGCTCGCCAAACCTTAAATCTAGTCGCTATTGGCGGCCATATGGTGGTATTGTCAGGCCCTTAGTGTTCTATTTTCACTTTCTGTATACAGTGGTTGTTTAATAACAAAAGCTCCTGATAGATAGATAGATAGATAGATAGATAGATAGATAGATATGTTTAATGTATCTCTTGCAGCCGAAGCTGAATTACAGATACGGTCAGCAAACATTCAATATTATATTATAGGCTCATAAATACATAATATGTTAATAAACCTACAATTACATTATTGATTCATCATGGGGCTTAGTCTTAGTCCCTAGCTATTTCCCAGCGTAACTGTTCGTGATAAAATCCCTGAACCTGTTGGTGTTGCAGGGCTTAATGTGTGGGATGAGTGGGCCACGGAGTTTGTAATGACCAGAGGATGGTTGAATTCTCTCTTTAACTAATCTTTGTACTGGGTTGCTAACTGATAGCTGTTTGATGAACTCGCTACATGCCCTAGATCTCCTATCAGAAAGTGACTCTAATTGTGCCGCGGTTGTCTCCTGGTATTTCTTTCAATTGACCAGTAGATGTCAGACAGATCTTTTTATTTACAGTGGTACCTCTACTAAGTGGCCACCCTCAGGACCGATGATATTGTTCAAAAATATCTCTTTGTATGGAAATCTGGGTATGATTGCTTACCTGGAATCGATGTTACTGTATAAACAAGGCCTGCCAAAGGTAAAATAAATATATCTATATATATTTAATGTACAAATGATAGCAGCAATATTTTCAGAAATAAAAAATGTAGAAAGCAAAAATTGTTGTTTATTATTATAACTTTGGCAAGCATTGTGGTGTATTATCCGGCTCTAAGGAGCATTTTGACGGGCTCTAATATATTAGAGCCCGCCCATGCCAATCCGTGTTATGATTGTCGCCATAAATTCTCGCTTTTGTACTCAATGCTCTCCAAATACTTGCTGCGCTCGGGCTAAAATGAGCCTGAGTCGGGCCCAAAACATATTTACGCCCGCGAACATCAACTATATTGTTTTAGTATAAACCAACTAATGGTCTATTACAAATCCTGCATTCCGATTGGCTGAGCTACTAATGGTCTATTAGTGACAGACCGTGCCTGGCAAAACCACCACCCTTCTTTGCAAGAAAACTTGATTTTTTCAACATAAAATAATGGAATTCATTGCCAAAACCAACCAACTAGTTGATTTATACTAAAACAATTAGACCTCTCGTCCTCATTTGCTATGATATCAATAGACCATTCGGCCTTCGGCCTCATGGTCTATTCATCATAGCACATTCGGCCTTGAGGTCTAATTGTTAAATATTAACCACCCATAAGTCAAAGGCCATAAAAAATATTATGTTTTAGCGAGAGGCAGACACGGGTGGATCAAGCAATTTCAGAAAGGGGGGGCCGGATAGTGAAAACATGGGACAAAATTTTTCAAATTTCCTCCAGCAAATGTATGAGAAAATCTTGCCCCCCCCCCCCCCAAAAAAAAAAAAAAATCCAACGCTGGCAGAGACAACTTTTCTAAGTGCTAAGCAGGGGTGCCAAACAGGGGAAGGGAGGGGGGGATATTGACGGGAGAGCCCCCTCCTCTTTAAAAACTACTGTGCTATAGTTTTGTCCATAAGTTTGTGTTTCATTTTGATATTTTGTCTCAAAAAGAATGTTGTCAAGGTGAGTTAAAAACTTTGGGAAACATTGGGACAAAGTTCTAAAATCACAAGCTTTTTCTTGACAATGTTATGAACTCCACATCACAACATACGTTTCAGTTCCAAAAAACAAATGTGGAAACGTATCGACAAAACTATAGCCTCTCCAAACTCAACTGGACAGTGCAGTACCACAATCAGCCTCACCTGCAATTGAGCCAGCAAATGTCGGAGATAGATCTTGAATGTTGCATATTGAGCCACTAGTTGACATGCCAGCCATACCAAATGCCAAGGTCATACAGAAGAGTGCTTGCCAAAACTCTGTTACATACATGGCCAGGAGAAGAGCAAAGGCAGCACCACCAGTACCTAAGGACTAGGAACACAAGCAAATTGGACATTCTATTCAGGTTTCCAAGGGATAGAGTTATATTTAGTATTTTTCATTACAAGGAATTCAAAGCTATTACAGTGCAGACACAGAAAGGAGGAACAAAACTGATCTATCAGATTTTGGCATAAAAATAATCACAGTTATACAATGACTGTTCTTACCAATGAGGGTGCCCCTGAAATAATTTAAGTGGAAGGAGAAATTTTGATTGGTCAGTTTTGTTCAGCATAGCTCGCTTTGTTGTGTCTACACTGTAATTTCTGTGAAAGTTTATTAAATACCTCAAACAGCTTTCTCACAAATTTTAGGGAGAAATCTGTAGAAACAAAAAAAAAAGGAAATGTGAAGATATGGAGTGGAGGAGAGGGGAGGGGAAATTAAGGGGAGTTTTAAAGGAAAGGAATTGCTAAAAGTGTGTGCGATCTCTTTTCTTTAAATGTAACACCACAACTGCCAGGATGTAACACACACACATTCACTATAGCTGGAATCATCTAAACTAAAACACATGATGAAAAGAAAAATAAAACATAAAAAATGTATTAAACCTGGGAGAGGGGGTACTCCCATATGTTCTGGTTGTGGATGCTCATTAGAAAAAAGAAATACCCTTACCACTGAATGCATTGCTACGCGACCTCAAAATTCACTGTTCGATGGGCGATTGGTGATTTTTAGCAGTCAACAAAAACAAAACCGTTGGATTTGGCTACTTCAGTGGGTCAACATGATTGAAAATCAACTAAAACTATTATAAGCTATCCTTTGGCTTTCTGGCCTAGAATTATTAACTTTCTGGCTCAAGAAAATTGACATTACAGTTCCTTTGCTGAGAATCGCCAATCGTAACAGTGAATTTTGAGGTCGCGTAGCAATGCATACGGTGGTAAAAGATATGACAAGCATCTCCTGAGTCCCTGGGATTGGATTAATTCAATAACTTGACCAGGAGCACAGGAAAAAGTAACTGAAAATGAACTAATTTAAGGAACAGAACCAAAAGATAACGAAGACTACAATTCTAACCCCTAAAAGATAGGACGAGCATCCCCAGACCTACAGCTAGCAGGTATGGGATGACACCCTAAATAATGAACTAACCTGCTCTTATCATACTGTCTGCTAAATGACCACCTACAATCTTTCCACAAAGATTCCCAAGGTATGGAACAACATTGAATATCCAGTTCTGAAACAATAAAAATCATGGATTTGCAGCAGGCAATATTTCCCATTGGAAAATGGAGAAATGTGAATGAAATTTCTAACCTGTGCATCTGGGAAGCTTTCATGGAAGTAAGTAGGAAGCCATGAGGATAGATTTAAATACATGCAGTTATGGCAAAAATGAACAACAATTATGGCCCTGCAATAAGTAGAGGAAAACACATGTTAAATGAAAAAAACAATTATAAGGCTTGAATCCATAACAGAAAATTCAAAATTTGTGGAAAGCGAAAATTTCTAGGTACTAGTTCTAGGTGATAGGTTTCTGAAAAGTGAGGTAATTTTTTAGTGCTTGGCAACACTGGTGCTAGAGACGTTTTTATGAATCAGTGATCATTTTATTTGAAATTGAGTTTGACTCAAGCAAATGATCACCAGGGGGACGTCAACCCAAGGACTTCAGAAAATCTGGAGATAACCTTGAAATGGTGAAATTTCCTGCAATGCTCCCAGGAGAAATACAGTAAAATATATGGTAGCCATCTTTTTTCCCAGGGAGAAGGAGCAAAAAATCTTGAGACTCCAGGCAAGGAGAGTTGACGTCCCTGGGTCCAGGAGTCGCAATAAGCATTTTCAGGAACTTTCCAGGACAATATATTCAGTTTTCCTTGAGTTAATGTTAGATAATGATTCAGAGATGCTGACATTTAAAATGTGGGAGATGTAGATCTGCACTGTGAAATGACTTTACAAATTATGGTATTTCCATTAAAAGCGGGAGACTTTGACTTAAGGCAGGAGTTGAGCCTCAAACCCACCCTTACTCACCAGATTCCAGGTTGTCTTATCAGTTTTCCCCAAGGAACTATAGTGTCAGATGGCTTCCGATATGTTTTTCGTTCTTTATTTTCAAATTTCTTTGAAAGGACTAATTCTTTCTCTTCAGCATGGCTCTTGCGCAGGAAATATGCTCTCCAGAAGACCACCCAAATGACAGCAAGACAGCCAAAAGACATAAATACCCATCGCCAGCCTAGATATGTGACCATGATGGAACCTATGCTGCCAGCTAACAGCGACCTGCAATAAGAAAAGAAAATAACTAGCATAAGTATGTACTGCATTGCATGTACAGTAATGCACATGCTATCTCCCTACAGTGTAACAGACAGGGCTTTCCTATCAATAAACAAAGCATGTAATTTTCTAACAAAAAATTTGTTTGGTATACAAGATCAAAAGAATCTTAGAAAAATCTGTCTAAGATCCATCTTCTGCCATCTGAATTCTGGAAAATCTTTCAAATGCAAAACAGTTCACTGTGTTTGGTGCTTGATCTGCTCGTTGATAAATGCCCCATAAAAAAACACCCCAGCATAAAATGCCAAGGGTGTATTCCAGCTTATTTTCAGTGGACACACGGAAATATATCAGGACTTTTTGACATCTACAGATAATTAAAATTCATGTCCTATTTTTAAGGGTACAACACTACTAACCCTAGAGGACCTCCAGCACAAACTAGTGACAGACCAAAGCTGCTCTCACTGGGAGGGAGGTACTTTCCAAGAAGACTCCCAACAGATGGGAAAAATACTCCTGCAACAATAATATAGCTCCATCAGTACTGGAATAAACATATCAATATCATGTTTTCATGCCCAGCTAATGTGTGGTTCCAAAAAATATACATACCCCCCCCCCCCAACGGAAGGGTGTTGAAAAATGACCCCCCCCCCCCCCCCCAACCCCTCTGGAATTTCCAAAGAAAAATACAGTATTTGTATGGAAAAGATCAGGCAAATTGACCCCCCCACCCTTCCAGAATTTCCAATCCCTTCCGTAGGGGGGGGGGGGGGGGGATGGATAATTTCTGGAAACACACAATATGGGTTTTTCACAGACAAGAGTGAGCCAAAATTTAGCACCAAAATGTTGATGCATTTCTGGCCATCTTAATTGAAGCCTAAGATATCACAATTTTTCTTCTGGGAGCATGCTCCCCGACACCCTAAAATGAAACTGATGTTTATATACGTAATAAACAGAACATTACACGGCCGCTTGGAGATATGAATTTGATCTTCTCATTCACTGCACTTACTCGTGAGATACATTTTCAACACTTCCAGATCAAATTCGTATCTCCACATGGCCATGTATAATATCCTCTATATATTAGTCTCACATACCTACCTTGTGAAAAACCAAGACAGACCCTCAGACCCACAACCAGTACTATAGGTGGTGTAAAATATAACATAGACAGGTTGCCATGGGTAACAAGAGGCACACCTAAGGTTGAAAGTGCAAAACCAAGAACAGCCCATGATAGAACAACTTCACCACCATACAGATCACTTAGAAACCCGCCTGGTAATTGCGTCACAAAATACCCCCAGAAAAATGACGATAATACAAGACCCTGCAAAGCAACAAAAGGAAAACTAGGTTAATATCATGGAGTTAAGTTATATTTATAATACCAATTCAATTGTCAGACATTACGTCACGTTTCTTATTTCATAGAGGTATGTTTTATGAGCTTCACCTCTGCAAAAGAAAAGGTGATTTAGTATTTCAGTTATAATAAATAACTTACGGATTCTAGTTTGTCCCAGTCTAGTTCCTTGGCTATCGAAACGATACAGAGAGACATCGAAAGTCGCGTGATGTCGACTATTGCCGCAGCAGCCATAAGAGATATCAGCCATTTGTAGCGTTCAGATCTCGACCAATGCTGTCTAGCTTTCGTTGAAATCGTAGAGCAAGAAACCACATCGGGTAAAATGTCCAGATCTAAAGCAACTCGACCTGTTTTCATACTGCGATGTAAATTATTAGGTTATTATTTATAGTCTCGAGTTATTGCGCAAGATATAACTTAAGGAGTACTCGTCGCGTCAAACCGGCAAGATCTTCTTGCTTGTGAATGGCGTTCAATTCAACTGTATCCGTTCCACGTTATGTGCCAATACGTTTCCAAAACCAGGTTTATAACATCCTTGACCAATGTTAATAGTTTCTCATTTTACTCTTTCGTTTTCCCGCGTTCTCTGGTGATTCTGTTCTCTCCTGTCTAAACCTGTCCTCTGATTTCTGACAAACCGCACTTGTTCGCTTCCTGTGTCAATACTTTAAGGATTTGTCCTACTTTTCAATCGATCAGAGTAAGAATCTAGGATTTCAAGCCCCGAACAACGTAGTAAACACGAGTAAACAGAAATGAATGGCCACTTCCATTCTCTCAGCGGGTTTACGTGGAACTGAGTAACCAGGTCTGAGTTTGGCACAGGAAACCCACTCTAAAAGGGAGAATACGGACTTCATATCCCGATTGAATATGTTTGTAATTTTTACGTAAATATATTTATATATTTTAACATTTTATACTTTTAATATATTCTTAGTCCTATTTTTTTGTGGGGGGGGGGGGGGGGGGATTGTGCGTGCGTGTACGTTTAATGCGTGTATCTGAACAACTTTGTTCTGTGTTGTTCTGGCCGTTTTGCGCGCTGTTTGAGAGGTTATTGTTAAAGCCAATTGCTGTCGCGCGGCTTATAATCATTGGGGCAGTATATGTGCCTCCGAGAGCCAGGCTATTGCACAATCTCCTGCACTTACGAAGAGTCAAGTATTTTAGTATGATTTTCCCTTCTCGTCCTCAGAGCGCCCTCGTTCCTCCGCGGGGGAGGCTCTGGTGACAGTCAGCGACGCATACGTATCATAAAATGAAGTTTTTTTTATGCCTATGCCTTAAAATTAATTGTAGAGGGTAGAGCTCGAAGGCGTAGGTTAAAAAGACGACTAGCAAACGGATGTACGATGAGAAGAAGACCCTTTCGTTATTTTATTATTTATTTAGCATGTGGGTTACTACTACAAACTGGGGGTGGCCAGCCACCGACTTAACTTTCCTGGATTCGCAAGGGAGTTTCCTGTTTGGTAAATATAATAGATGCCTGTACTTTATTTTAATAACTCCTAATTGTAAATAATGTAGATTTGCGAGGGTTTCGTTGCGGGTTTTAGTTGAGTGAGGAAGTTATTAGTATTTGCATTTACTTTGCATTATCACTGGTCGCTCATTTCAGACTATCAAGCGCAATTATTCGGAACTAAACGCAGCTGTGTATATAGTGATCACGTGCTCGCTGCGTGATAGTGATTTCACTTGGCTTGGCTTACAAAGAAAACGCGTGATCGTGGTTTTACTCCGTATTGCCTTGTGACGCTTGATTGGCTGACTGGAAAACCATTCAGCAGCAACTTGTATTGTCTCTCGCTCATGATTGGTGGTCTTACCACAGTCGTCTATCACATGAGGTTCGTATTGACTATATCTGCTATAAAACACGTTCTCCTTTGCCAAATATATTATAGACAATGCATCCAAATGTACAGACGGCGACAGTGAGTTGGAATACCACCTTCCAGCTACTAGTCACGTGTAGAATATACCCCGTCATATAAACACCGAAAATACCTGCAAGAAATCAAAGCAACTGCTCAGTTTTCAACGCTTTGCGGCAGTAGCAGCGTAAACCCGGCTGCGAGTAGCCGAACATGACACGCGGAAAGGGAGGGCTCCTTTCTTGTCATCTGATTCTTAAATCGAATATGATTGACAAATTTTCATACATTTCTAAGTATTCAGGCCCCCACTTTTGTAATACGTTCTTTCTTATAAGCCCCCTGCACACATACACAAATTTTCAGATAAATATCGACAGGCTAAGGAAACCACTTTGCGTTTGTGAGGTTTCCAATATTCATATCACATCCAATGTATAACTTAATGTTACCTGGAATCGCCCCTATACCAAACGTTATACCTGCAATTTAAAAAAGATGGCAACTCTTACAAATTGTCCATACAAAACCGAACAAAGGAGTGGCCTAGTATAATAAAGGTACCAATTTCCATCGGCTGATAGAGGGGTGGTATGTTAGAAATAGAGGTATATAATGCAATACCGAAATCAGTACTAGAGTGTCCTTTTTCAAGACAAAAATACTGTCGTTTTAACGGCTTGGCGTGAAGGTTTTTGACGTAAAGGCGTGAAGGTTTTTTGACGTCACCGTCAAAGTTTTCTTCTTCTAAGATGGTAATTTTTGCCTTTGGTTGTTGTGCGAGGGTCCGTGAAATAATGGCTTTGGTTTTCAAAGTATTTTATGCTGACAAAAGATGGCAAAATGTCTACGTGATACTAAAGAAATCAATACTATTTTCAAATAAATAGTACCGATCCTAACGTCACAAAACCTTCACGCCAAACCACTAAAAACGACTGTTTTTCTCTCTCGAAAAAAGACACTCTTATTTCTACTGATTTCGATAGTAAACAATAACAGACGAGCGACTGGCTGCGGCTCTAAATGTCTTGTCCCCTGGTGCCTCAAGGCATCAAGAACGTACCACTAATAGAGCCTGCAAATCCTGGTGATAGGTCCTGGATATTACAGAGAGATCCACTAGTGGCTACTCCAGTGAGCCCTAGAGTCAGACTCATGCAGAACAGAGCTTGCCAGAACACTGTAGTGTAAGTCGTACACAGTAACACTAGAGATGGAGCAAGAGTTCCTATATTCTGAAAAACAAAAAAAGGGGCATTGGAATCAATAGAGCGGATTTCGTAAAGTGCCGCGACTACGCGACTTCATTGGCTCTCGTTCTAAGGACCGTAATTTTATGCCGCGACCATGCAATTTGGTTGGCCGATTCTGATTTGCCGTGCCTTGCCGCGATCGCTAACGTGCCGCGACAATGCAATCTGATTGGATGTTCGTGACTTGTCTTGCCGCGAGGCAGATGAGGCCAGATTCCGTGTGTTGCGACACTTAACAATGCCATTACATAAAACACCTGCGGTTTTGATTGGCCGAGAGAGAAACTGCATAATACCCATCACTTCAGTAGTCACTCTATAGAAAGTGTCACCACAGTCTATATATTCATGAATATTAAAGAACGACAGCTTTTCGGGTTATATTAATTTGGATATATTAAGTGAGTAGACATGTATTCTGTATTCTGTCCAGTCTGTTATTGGGCAATTCCAGAAAATAAAGGTACCCTCCCCACGGGCGGCACTAGTTTTTGACCCCCCCATGCATCCAGAATTTCCAAAATGGTTTACCCCCCATGCATATAGAATTCCGGGCAGGTTAAAGAAATCCAGCTTCGAAAACCCCCCTTGCAATCAGAATTCCGAGCTCTTAAACAACCCCATCCCATCAGAATTTCCAAATGCCGCCCGTGAGGGGGGTACCTTTATTTTCTGGAATTGCCCATTGGAGTACATGCACAGATGATTTTACTGCACACGCAAGAACTGCTAGAGTTAAGGCCATGTTGCATGAGCCACTTTTTCAGACAGCTCACAATGCAAGCCAGCAGTAGCAAATAAAAAACATTGCAAGTTGCAGTGGAGGGATGATGCAACTTGCACTGCTCCCACTGTTACAGCGCAGGTTTCACAAATACTAACCCAAAACACTGACTAAGGGCACCTCATTTTGAGCCTACTCTGTGTAAGATAGTTCATCCCCGGAAAATTGTGCAAATAAGCATATATTGCATTGCGAGCTTAAGGAGGCTGCCTACAATTTTTTCTGCCCTCGACCACCAAACTTTGTTTGCCTGCCGTTCAAGTACACAAACTTGTACCGGTCTGAGCTTTCACATGTTTACCCTGGAGGGTTTGAACTTTATTGTAATGTGTATTTTGTTGTGATCGGAGTGCACTAATCCCTGAGTAGCAGACAGTACTCCCAGCAAGTTTGGATAGAATTCATTGGGCCGATTTTGTTATTCGAGAGGACTTTTTAAGGCTCCAAAATGTCAAAATTATTATGCCGCGAAGGTTTCCTGTAAAAAAAATGGCTGATATTTGCGTAATTAGAAGATCTTTGCCGCCCGAATTATCTACAAACCCAATGCAATATGTCAGCCAAATTCTCTTCTTTGAATCCTTTCGATTTTGTTTGGCATGTGTTCAAGTATCGACAAGTAAACTGCAAAAGTTGAGAAATTTTAGCCAGAATTCTAAATCTTGCGTTTTTCTCACCTGACAAAAATCCCATATGTTAATTCTTTTGCAACTTCCGTAAATTATTATTGAATATATACCTTAGAACTTAGAACTTAGATATAGTACTTCTATGCTAGCTTTCGCTAATACTAGAAGGGCGGTCAAGAGGTGTTTAAAGCCTCCGAAGGTGGGCTGGTGTCTTCAATGCCCGTATTGCAGACAAGGCGGTCTCTTTAAAGCTTGACAGAGCGTTAGAGGAGACAACGGTGCATGGTAAAGAGTTCCAGACTCTAATTGTTCTTGGGAAAAAGGAGTAGCTGAAGGACTGCAGGTTTGACTGAGGATGCTGGTATGCCAAGGAGTGTCTACGTGTAGATCTAAGACTGTTATTTCGAGCTATAGTAGCAGGCAGATGACAATTTACAACTCCGTTTCTGAATTTGTATAGAAGAGCCGTCTGGTTTAGCAAGCGCCTATGTTCAAGGCTGTCCCAATTTAGTGACTTCACTAACTGGGTTGAGCTCGACTTGATGGAATAGTCACCTAGCACAAAACGGGCGGCGTTCTTCTGCACCTGTTCCACGCGCTTCACATCAGCGTCGGTGAACGGGCTCCACGAGGAGGACGCATACTCTAATGATGGTCTTACGAGTGTAAAGTATGCCTTTATCTTTACTTCTTGGGAGCACGGCTTTAAAGATCTTCTTAAGAGGCCTAAGGTCTTGTTGGCCTTCGCCGCCACCTTAGTACAGTGTTCCCCCCAACGTAAGTTTTCCGTACACTTCACTCCAAGGTACTCACAGTTGCTGACTTGCGTGAGCGCTTCCGAATTGACAATACCAAAGATAACACCAAAGTCTTGAGTTCATTGAAGTATTTTAAGGCACCGAGAAAAAAATCCAAACTTCATTACTCTTTCGGTTTGCTTGATCCGGTTTTTGTCATTGTACTTTGTTTTTGCCTGTTATAGCTTTCATGTCGGTTTTCCCTAAAGCGAGCCACATTCCAACATGGGAATCGACCACTGCTTCTACGGCTCAGTGAATTCTCCACACAGTACGCTGTCACGCTTCTAAGAAGCAAAGCTGTAAAGACGTTGCATCTGGTCATATATATTTTGAGTTTAACAGAGTGTTTCTACTGAATGTTATCAGACATCTGAAATGAAATATACAACTATGGTGCGAAAAATGAAATTCTATGTTTTGGTATTGTTCATTGCGTGACCTTGTTTGCTACGCTTTGAGAGTCAAATAAATGCGCATTCTATCGCCGCAAAAACTACAACACGCTGGAATGTCGTTCGCTACAGGAAAAATCTACATGAAAGCTACAACAGGCGAAAACAAAGTACAATGAAAAACCGGGACAAGCAAACCGAAAGAGTAATGAAGTTTGGATTTTTTCTCGGTGCCTTAAAATACTTCAATGAACTCAAGACTTTGGTGTTATCTTTGGTATATATTCAATAATAATTTACGGAAGTTGCAAAAGAATTAACATATGGGATTTTTGTCAGGTGAGAAAAACGCAAGATTTAGGGAGCATTCATAATTTATCTAGATGGGGGCCTATGATGATTTCCCTACTTTTTTCTTTCCAGTTTCCGAAGCCCCCCCTGATGTTCTCAGGGTTTTTTTCCTGACCCCCCCTCAAGAGATGTCAATTAATCAAAGAAAAATATCATACCCCCCCCCCCCCACCCCACCCCAGTACATATACATGTAAAACCCACAAAGATTACAAATGAGAAGAGCAGCTTTTTGCTGAAGGGCTGAACTCCCTTTATGTTTCTGGAAGCTGAAAAAAGAAAATCTCAGGTGATGATGATGATTACAATGGAGACAAACACTGTGTTGGGCTAAACATGGAGCCACTGGGCAAAGGGACCTTGCAGCATAAGGAGTGGACGCCATGCTTCTAGTTCGTACCTTAGTTCTCAGTATCAACATTTGTCAAAATAAAATAAAAACAGAAAATGGTTGGCCCCCCCTATGCTCGGTGTTATTTTTGTTGGGTTTGTTGGGAATTTTCCATAGCCCCCCCTAAATGATATTAGGGAAAAAGAGAGGCCCCCCTCAAAATCATCATAGCCCCCCCTCTAGATAAATTATGAATGCTCCCTTAGAATTCTGGCTAAAATTTCTCAACTTTTGCAGTTTACTTGTCGATACTTGAACACATGCCAAACAAAATCGAAAGGATTCAAAGAAGGGAAATTTGGCTGACATATTGCATTGGGTTTGTAGATAATTCGGGCGGCAAGGATCTTCTAATTACGCAAATATCAGCCATTTTTTTTACAGGAAACCTTCGCGGCATAATAATTTTGACATTTTGGAGCCTTAAAAAGTCTTCTCGAATAACATAAAATCGGCCCGATGAATTCTATCCAAACTTGCTGGGAGTACTGTCTGCTACTCGGGGATTAGTGCGAGGGGTGTCATTTTAAAAGTTTAGGTCGAGCAACGCTTCTACTGGCCCCTAATAATAAACAAGGGTGTGGTTATTACGTTGCTATAGCAACTCCGATCACAACAAAATACACATTACAATAAAGTTCAAACCCTCCAGGGTAAACATGTGAAAGCTCAGACCGGTACAAGTTTGTGTACTTGAACGGCAGGCAAACAAAGTTTGGTGGTCGAGGGTAGAAAAAATTGTAGGCAGCCTCCTTAACGTGGCCTTTAATAATGCACATACCTCTAAAAGTTTTCTTGTAAAAGATACTGTACATCCTATGAGTGTAAGACATGTAATTAATTGCTGAGTTTTACAGGGTTTTAAAGTCAAAAGAGAAAATTGAGAAAAGGCACACTACCTAATTTGATCATCTTGTCAGCAATCAGACCACCTAAAATTTTGCCAGCAAAATTACAAGCATAAGGGAAAACATTGAAAACCCAGCCCTACAAACAGACAAAGAAATACGTCAATAGGCAGTATAGGCACAGGTGACCATATGTATCACAACACTAAAATACAATGCTACAAACTAGTTTATATGGGAAGATAGAGTTTGTCAGGGGACTCAAACATTATGAAGAGAGATTTATACCACAACGCATGTGTTTCTCAAATTCTGATTGGCTCCTGCCATGGGTATACATATTAACGTATATACACCACAGAATGCACCCTCAGCAGCATACGTGCTTAACACCATTCCGCTGTGCCTCGTGAGTACACTTAACATTTTGACCACTTTATAACTTCATTCTGTGGAATATAAGAGTTGAGTAAACATAACTGGTCTCACCTGAGCCTGTGGAAAATTTTCATGAAAGTAGGTTGGAAGCCATGAAATCAGGTTGAAATACAAACAGTTGTGGCAGAAATGCACAACAACAACTGCCCTGCAAGACAGAAGTGTACAAAGAGAACATGATGATTTTCTGAAAAGTGTGAGAGTGGGCAGCAGACTGGTCTGCTCATGTCGCTTCAGGGTTGGTATGCTTTTGTAAAGAGAAAAATCCAGGATTTTAAAGGACTTTTCCTTTTTGAATTTTTTGAACATTTTCCAGGACCTTTTCCTTTCACATGAATCATTTAAGTAATGAGCAAATATTCAAATAATGATTTATAAACATTTCTTGTGGTATAAGTGAGTAGTGGCCATGTTAAGAAAACAATTTAACAATTTGCTGCCAACATCACATAATTTTATCCTCCGAATTTTATACCCATGTTTTTTTTTGTGATCCATTTCCAGGACTCTCCAGCAGTTCAATAAAGATTCCAGAACTTTCCAGCCCTGGGATTCAAAATTTTCAAATTCAAGCATTTTCCAGGTTTTCCAGGGCCCGTCCGAACCCTGCACTTGTGTTATTCAGTGTCGGCAGGACTTATTAGAAGTTGCGTGAAAATACTTTTCAATTCATACCTGTCTTTCTTTGAATTATTATTTCTTTTTACAAGTTTATAGCAAAATGGAAATCTACAAACACATGGAACTTACCATATTGCTGGCTCTTTGATAATTTTTCCCCAAGGCACAATCAACTTTGGTTCTTCTTTCAGATTAACAGAAGACTTTGTAATTTTAATAGTTTTCTGTTTTTCTCCATTTACAGCTGTTTCTGTGGTCTCACTCATGAAATTTCTCTTCCAAACTATCACCCAAATGAGACCTGCAGAACCGAATAAAAGAAAAACCCATCGCCAACCACACCTTGCAAGAATTACAGAGCCAAGGCCACCCATAATGAGGGATCTGAAAAACAAAACAAAAACAGGATGAGTCGACTTTTCTTTAATTGGTAAATACAGCAGGACTGACAGGAAATTATATAATACTGGGCATCAAGCAATAGCCCATGGTTCTTTTGATTTCCCATTGAGACATCTGTTTATTGTATCACCCGAAAGACATGAGCCCACAAAAAACCCTGAACATGGTCAGATATACATGTATGACCCAAGCAGCAGAGAAAATTCTCTAGTACCCAAAGCAGGGAATTGGTCTCTGGGCACAGAAGGCGAGAGCTGTGTAGTGGCAAATGACAGACTTGTCTCCACAAAAATGTCAAATTCATGACATTGCAGTATTATTACAACTTTGTGAATTTCCAACAATAACCTGCTACCCTCTAACAGGGCCCAATACACTGTAGATTCTTAGCTGTCTTTAACTCATCTCTGAAGAGCTGATGACTTTTGATTTCAGGCAAAGTGTATTCCATCCTGTTTCTTCCTGTACCAATAATAATAATATAACTAATAATATGTTTTTGTTGCATAAGCTGTATTTACCCCACTGGCCCTCCAGATGACGCAGTAGCACTGCAGGATGAGCGATCTTTAAGAGGCACACTTTTGGCAAGCAAACTATAGAGAGATGGATAGAAAATTCCTGAAAAAAAAATGTCAAAACTATCAACAATGTCCTAATATGAAGGACTTGCCTTGTTTCTATTCTGTTGTTCACAGAGCCTTTCTGTTATGCTGACTGTCAGAGGATCTGCTGCCAGACAAAATCGGATCTCCAAGAATAATACATGTATATGGTGACCATCTTAGTTGGTTAGGCAAATTTCAAAATGGTGAGCAGGAATACTGGCCAATCAGAATCAGCCTATGATTGCCTGACACCAGAGCAATGTGGTGGTCCCCTGCACTGATTAAAGAGGAGAGGAACATCGATTTTGGTGATGGAGCTGAGCCTAAAGGGGTCTGGAGATGCAGAGATCAATGACCAATAAATACCTTGAGAAAATCCAAGACAAATTCTTGACAAGGTCACTAGATAAATGGGGGCTGCCAGTAACCCAAATAATTGGGTTGTGAGAAATGGCACAGCTAAAGTACCAAGGGAACAGCCAGCAATCGCTAATAGCAGCATTCTCTCGGCACCATACACATCGCTAATGAAACCACCAGGGACTTGTGTTATGAGGTAGCCCCAGAAAAATGATGACAAAACAAGACCCTAGAAATACAAAGGAAAACAGTAAGTCTGTCACTTTAATTCTGTGAACTCTGAAGCAACAGTCCGACCATATTTAAGCAGCTTCCTCTGATCACAAAACTAACACTTTAGCAATAACAAACATCACTCAGGGGGCTGGAAAGTGAAAATAGGGCAAATATGGGAAAATCTCCAGCCCCCTCATCCCTGCCCTCCCCCTCTTTTTCAAGTGACAAAATACAGCATTCTTGGGTTTCATGTGACTTCACCAAAATTTGAACTTCCCTTAGAATTGATCTTGCTATGTTTCAGCTATTATACCATTACAAACTCCCTCTTTTTTTGAAGCATTTATTCCAAATATCATATTGTTTCATTACTAAAAACCACAGAAATATCGGCGAAGGTAATTCATGCCATAATTCAAAACGAGCGCTTGACCTTCATCTGTTAGTCCATGCTATTTGTGTGTGAATAACAGATGTTTTTCAAAGATGCCATCAGAGAAATAAATAAGGCACCGAAAGTTTCCAGTAATTCATTTACTTGCTTGACCTGAAACTCGCTTAACCACAAGTATATGGCAATATCTAAAGGGTTCTGTCCTTATTTTGTTTGTCATGGAATAAGGGCATTTTAATTTGGTCACGTGACATGTGAAACCCAAGAATACAGTGATTGTATGCAAAAAAGGTATACTGACCCTTCCCCCAGGGGTATGGATCTTTTCTGGCATCACTGCCATCAGTTGTTGGTGGAAAAACATTTGAAGTATGAGACAGGAAACAATGAACTTCCATGTTACGTAAAAAGTAGCAAAGTTAAACTCTAGCTAGTTGACGTACCGATTGTTTCTTGTCCCAAGCCATGTCAGATGCGATTGCCACAACACACAATGGCATAATAATTCTTGACATATACAAACAAGCACTTCCACAGAACAGTGCAGCCAACCATCGGGATCTTTCATTTCTCGGCCAGTGAGTGTGGCCTTCTTCTGTCCCTAAGCTTTCGAGTTCAACTGTTAGGCGTTTGTTTCTAGCTAATCTCAATTCGTCTTCGAGATCCATGATCATAGATCAAACTGTCATTTTGCCACGTATCTTGGTAGCTATCGGATTCTCCCGGGTTATCCAAATATCTTATAGCAAATCATGAAGGCTAATCCACTGTTGCCGAGGAGAGTGACTATTTCAGAAATCGTCAACTCGATATGGTGAAATAACAGCGAATAATTCCAACTTTTTCTCGACTCAACTGCAGACCGTCCGCCATTCATTCGGAGTGCATTTCGAGTGCATATTACAATGTAACCTGGCCTTCTGAAAAACGCGCGCGTTCGCCAGATCGTAATCGAACTCGTAAATTCGGGCATAATCGAACGTTCGATTGCCAATTTTTTTTTAAGTATTAATTTTTAAACCAGATTCAAGCACAAAGTTCGTTGACCTGGAAGAACGTTTTCACAAAGATATAGATAGAGTTGTAGAAAAGCGCACATAAAACGATCGCATAGTTTTTCGTTTTTTTTTGCAACCTTTTAGGCAATTTGTTATTTAGTGGTAAATAGTCCCACAAAAGTCCCAGCAAAAGTAAAATTTAGTAAATCTGGTAATCTCATAAAAGTGAAAAAAAAACATTAAAGTACACCAGAACAAGCTTTTCAAGTTACAAATTGATACCACAATAAATACATCAGTTTAAAAATTAAAATCCCAAGACTTAGTTACATCCTTTTGAAAATAAGACGAATGCCTATGTACGGTGTTAAAAATAGCTAAAAAGTATTAGAATCATGAATTTGCAAGCGCGCCACCCTTGCCGAGCACTAGAAAATATGGATAAGAGTCCTTGCTATCCAGTGCGCAACGGCTTCTTGATATCGGAGCAGTGGTGTCACAAGAGAAACGGTGAACAGTAAGACTAGATTCATCTTCAATTGCTCGGTACCTGAAATAACAGATAGCAAAAAACTGTTAAAACGCCTCATTGCAATCCAGTGGAACAGGAAGCGCAAGACAAGTGCTTATCATCGCGTAAATGCAAAAAGCAGCATTATTTTTGCTTCTCAAAGCTCGCTCTGGTGACCAATTATACGATAGATTTGAATTAAGCGTTGACGCATACGTGTACGGCATGGTTGGCTTCCTGTTGGGCCCCTTTTTATGTGGGACACCACTTTCGATACAATAAAGTTCGAACTCGGGCAAGAGGCTTAGGGGAATAAAATAAAATAAATCCAACTTGCATTGCTGAATGAATAATTAGTATGTTTATTCCTCTTAGCCTCGGATTCAAGCTAGAATTTTGATATATCGAAATTGGTCTATTGGATTGAGGAAAATGCATGCCCTTGATTCCTTGCTGTTCGTCATAGGTTCTACAATTTCACTGACAATAGGCGGGACGTAAAAAGCGTGGAGAATCGCGACAGCGTATAAACCTACCAGAGTCTCGTACGGTGATAGTGCCCGTGATGTCATTTAAGAGCGCCCTTTTATCTGCTGGTAACGCGTCCATTTGATCGTCAGTAACGGAGGCGGCTTGGGTGGGGTCAAGTCCTTGGAGCTGAGTTGTACTGAACTCCTATATTACAAAACGACGCCAGAAATAGATACAACTACAACTTCCTCTTGGCAGATTAAACAACATTCAAACTAGTGTAAGCCCCGATGTGGAACGGTCTCACATTTGCCAATGGATGTAACGCGCACTTTTGTTTGCGTGCAGCATTAATGACTGATTTACGCACGAACGCAAGCGCACCGGACGCAAGCTCAAGGCAAGAGTGTGAATCACAGCGCAGGACGCAAGCTTAGGCAAGTGGAAGTTATAGCGACGCAAGCTTAACACCGACATTAATTAGTTTGCTTGCGTTTGCGTTCGCTTGATTTGCACTAGACGCAAGCTCAAGCGCAAGGGAACGCGACGTGTCGATTTACTTGCGTTTGCGTTTTAATGTAAACCACAGGGAAATATATGAGTTTGATATCCTAGTGCTTGCGCTTGCATCTGTGCTTGCGTTAAGCTGAAGGTACCTTAAACAAACTTGGGGGAATTTGAGGAATGGCTGATGTTTTGATCATATTCATGTTGTCAGCAGATATAGACTGTAGCTCTGTTACTGTCATTCCACCTAAATCAGAAAATCATCATGAGCACCTGCTCCCGATGTGATCTCGTCAAACTCATTACTGACTTCGTCAATGACCAGATCACGTGGCATTCCCATGAGTATTCTCTCTTTGTTTGGAATGCTTCCATATTCATATATCCTTCGGTGCGTAGCAGAAAAAGAAAGATAGTATACTCATGGGAATGCCACGTGATCTGAAATGGGAAAACATTACGCCCAAGCCGAGGAGGTCTATTGTAGGGAGAGAACCATTACTTTATCGGTGAAATAGAGCATAGATTTGGACCAATTAGAGCGAGCGTTATATCGTAGCTATATTATAAAAGTATATAAATAAGTCGGGGAGGGGGGACGTTAAAGAATCACCGAGGACGTAATAAGCCCTCTGGCAGTGATCATCCTCAGTGTCTGAGCTTATGATCACCTGGCTGCCAGTGGCGCCGTTGAGACTCAGCGCAATTCAGCTTACGAGCTGCTAGTCTTGGGAAATCTAACATTTATTTATTTATTTCAAGTTTGTTGCTTTACACATGTCAATGTACTTTTACTATATAATATTTTAGAATTCACTTACCTATCGCCGCGCCCGCTTCCCTGAGCTCCGCCCCTGTCCAGGTACTCACAGCACCATACACTGTCTCTGCTCTCTCCTTCAGTTTAGCCATCTGGGCTTCAGACCAGCCTGTTTGGCCTCCAAGTGAGCTCGCAGCAGTACTAAGGGTCAGAAAACAACAATAACACCAGCTCAATAACACCGCCTCTTTGGGAGAGTCTTTTTGGGGGAGCGCTAAGTAATCTCGGCTTTCGCAGGCTTTTGAGCATGTGCTTGACGAGAAGATGAAGAGTTTGAAAGTACGTGTATAATTAGTCTGCAGTTTGAGACAGCACACTTTTGCGTCGAATACTTGTAAGAGGTTGTGTGAGCAGGCCATGGATCCCTTCCGATGAAAATTCATAAAAAGTCAATTTCTGGCGTTCTGATCCTCCCGGGCTTCCTGTACTCGGAGATAAAACGTGATGAAGCGAGAGGGCTGGACCGAGCTCACCCGCAGAACGTGTTCGGGGAGAGAATCCCGAGTGACGTCACATCTCCTACCTCAACACATGAAGCCCGCCTAGAGCGACAGACACTCGGCTGCAATGTTGCTATACTTACGCAAACGCACTTGTGCCGATAGAGCTGATCTCGGCTGTAGTCATAGCCAAGGCGAATGTACCAAGAGCTGCGAGCTCATCCCCGTGAACCCACTCATCTGCTTCCCCTTTAGACTCTTGATCTTATTGAAAGCTTTACTGAGCTGAAAATGTAAACAATACTAGATCAACTCCATTCTATAAACCTGGGAAAGGTTCGATTGTTGGCTATAAGCAGAGAAATCTAGGCGCAGTTGAAGTCTGGGGTTGAATGGCACTTACAACATTTTTTGGAGGGCAATATTTTTGCCCAAAGCTTTGTACATTAGACTCTGTAAACCGAGAGAGAAAGCCCTAGTCCTACATTGTAGTTTGTTTGCGCGTTCGTATTTCCCTCTCACGAGAGAGTCTACATTGTAGGTGTCAAGTAACATGGCGCTGTTTCACAATTAGGACTTTCTCTCGATTACGGACGCAGAAAAAGACATGTCGCGACAGCCAATTCACTGCACTCGGCGACACTGTGCAAGGATCTGATTGGCTCACACGATAGTGACTACACAGAGAAACCCAACTGCCAAAAGCCCAGTCGATGTATAGAACGCACTAGGTCGCGTGTTACCTGAAACAGCTGTAACGGCCATTGCATGCTAACAAATACAAGCGGACGAACGAAGGAGCAAATGAACGTGATTGTACCTGTTGTGTCGTGTACCCCACGGTATCACTCGTTTGCAAGCTCTGAGAGCCCAGACTGAGCAAATGAACGTGATTCGTACCTGTTGTGTCGTCTACCCCACGGTGTCCCTCGTTTGCAAGCTCTGAGACCCCAGACTGAGCAAATGACGTGATTGTACCTGTTGTGTCGTGTACCCCACGGTATCACTCGTTTGCAAGCTCTGAGAGCCCAGACTTTCTATGATATCATCACTATTAAGGTTCATCTGGCCAAGTTCGTCGGCGGTGAACCCAATGGCGACCACGCCTAGTTTGAGAAGCCATTCAGACGTGAACTGGCTTGCGTCGCTTCCCCAGGCCTGCGTAGTGAAACAAGAAAGGGCAAAAAGCTCAGCATCTAGTTCTAAAAACACACGCAGCCAGAATAGACCTTTTTCGCTTGATCGGGGGTCCTGTGGTTTGTCGCACGAGCAAACTCTTTAATATTCATGAGACCAAACAAAGAAATTGTTTCACATGAATGCCAACGGTTTTTACAAGGAGGAAAAGCAACCACAAAAGCGCACTGGTTATTTGGCCTGTTGAATGAAAATGAGTCTGGATCCATACGTTTTCACAGGGTTGTGGGACGAGAAAAATGACAAAGCTGGTAGACCTTTTTCAAACGTTTTTAAATGCCACCTTTGTCACATTCACAGCTCCTCCGATCTAGTTCCTTCAATGCTGGTACACACTCGGGATCCCAGCAAATCTTTCTGATATGAAAGGGGAAGAGAATCTGGAATTCAGGGGCTCGAACCCGGGGAATCCGCTCTTTGATTGTGGCGAGGTGAAGACGTTAGGAAATGCGCCGGACAATCGCACAATACCAACACGAAAAACAATTCCATCCAATATGAGAATATTACGTTACAATGTGAATTCAATTTTGCTGTATAGCCACCTTAAACTCACCGCTTTAGCTCTAGCAGCCCAGGCCTGCAGCTGCTCTAAAGAAAATCCGCTTATCGCACCGATGGTCAACGCCGCCTCGTCGTATGAAATAGCATTCACTGTAGCTATATCGTCAACCGTAAGCCCCAGTAGGGTGTTACCCATTGCTATCAGTTCATCTCCAGTTTTACCAGCAAGATCTGAGAAAAAAGAAATAATAATACATACCGCGGTCTTCACAATTCTGCGAACCTAATTATTAATTATTTTCAAAGAATTCCCTCAATAAAACATCTAAGTAACCCGTGGCTGCTAAGTGTTGTGCGAGCGAAGGAAGCTGGTACAACACAGTTTGATTCAGTTCCTTCAAAGTTCGTAGAATTATGGAAAGCGCAGTTATCATTGACTTTGAGGGCGTGTAGCTAATGTTTTGATAGCTCGGCAGGGAAAATCAGTAGTCTTGGGTCAGGTCAGTCGTATCTTCGTAACCCACATTTTCCCCTAGATACGCTTTCTAGAAGAGGATTTATAGGACATTCTGGGTAGAGGGGGCTATTTGGACCTTGGTAATACCAGGCTCTGATTACTATTTTGCAGGGTTTTCGGGCTCAAAAAGGCGTATTTCTATTTTGAAGGCTTAGGGTGGTGAGTGGAAGCATTAGGGCTCCTCTGAACTGAGATGTTCAACTCATATGGGTTAAAAACTAATTTGTCATGCGTTATCATACACCTATCATACTCTGCTCCCGGGGATGGAGGGAGGGGGGACGGGGGTAGTAGCAGTACACATGACGAGGCAAAAATCGAGCGTTACCATGTAGACGTGGCCTAAAGTGGCAGATCCAGAAATGGCATAAATGGGATGGCTGTGCAAAGAGCACTCCCTCATTCCTCCTCTCCCTCCCTCCTTCCGGCATTCCCCCTCCCCTCCCTTCAGCATTATTGCAGTAGAAGTTCCAGCTCTTCGTGTTTAGTATTACCTGCCTTACGCCTCTTTCTCTTAGCTCTTATGTTCCTCTCCATCAACGCTTTGGCCTGGTCACGGTCGAGCGGTAAAGTGCCAAGGTAGTCTATATGACTGGACACGCGCTCCTGTGGAGAAACATGCTTTTTGTAGTGCCTGTGTGAGGCAGCCCCAGAAATGGTCAATTGCAATACTAGTATAGAATAACAGGGTGTGTAGAAGGCCACAATCAGTCTGAAAAGGATAGCAGTTAGATGAAAGGTTTGAATGACGTGTCATCTTACGTCGTGTCACGCCATGTCAGTTTGTCACGTCACTTCGTCATGTCAATTCATCGGAAACGTGACGTCGCGTTACATCACATCATTTATGTATCTGACGTGCGCTCTTACAGTTGTCATCTTTTCGAAGTCTTCCTTTGAGAATCCAGCCATAATGTTGCCTAGATCATAGATATCTGTGTCACTCAGGAGCGAAGGTGCGTCATCTGCGCTGCCACTTCCCCTGCAATTGGAATTCCTTTAGATAACGCAATCACAGGATTTTCGTCAAATAATTATGGACATGCCCACTCTTCGCTTTCTCCGCTGGCACACTGCGAAAAACGAAGGGTGAGTTTGGACTTCCTGTGTTTCAAGATCAAAGGGTAACAGACGCGAAGGACTGGTGCCGATCCTTTTCTTTAACACAGGAAGCCCGGTAAACAGAGAATAAGTGTTTTTTTTTCCTTGAGAGATGCCTTTTAGTTAGTTGGATAACCCAAATAACATTTTCATGCTTGCACGCGCGCTAAAAAGAGTAAAACTGGAGAGTATCCTCGCGTGCGCTATGGCGAGACAAAGCTTGCGCCGCGCTTACTTGTAAGCCTCCTTGGCTTTCCTGCCAAGTCTCTTGAGCTGTTCCTTGTCAAATCCTTTCCTCTGTCCAATGGAGATTACAGCAGCTTTGAAAGCATCCGTATCCAGGTCGTCAATGTCGTCAGATGTCAAGCCAACCACCAGGTTTCCCATGTCTTCTATCTCGGTAGAGGTGAGCTCGGATGGATCCACACTAGTAACAAGTCCACGAGATTTACCCTAGAAACGAGTTTGAACAAATAGAGCAATTTGCAGACGACTGTGGTAAAACAATCGTAAAGTGTTTGGACAAATTCTGACTAAATCCTATACTGATTTAGCCTGCGTAGCGGCTCTAAAAGGGAAGGAGAGAGGGAGTCGGGGCGAGCGAAAACCGAGATCAGCCAACCAACCAGCCGATATTAAAGTTATGGGAAATGATGTGTACATGAAAAACTCGGAAAAAAAGGGAGATCATTCACGAAAACACGAAAATAAATTAACCGAATCGTGTATCCTATAGACTCTTAGTATACTGACGTTGTCTTTTTTTTTTTGGGGGGGGGGGGGGGGGGGAGGTCACGGACCTTGGTTAATTGTCCAGCTCGTAAAATGCCCTTAAAATGAGAAGTCTAGCACAAAATATACTTAGTTTTCCAAGACGTAATCTAACCTATCCTGATTGACACAAAATAGTATTTGGCCAATAACTATGAAATATTACTTGCAAACGTCAAATGGTATCGTCTGCATACATACGGGGCCGGGAGTGTTCGATAAAATTTGGCAAATCATTTATATAAATGAGGAACAGAAGGGGACCTAGGATTGTCCCTTGAGGAATTCCACAGGTCAGTATGACTGAAATACTGACAATAATTACCAGCAGTTTCAAAGCAATGCGCGCCTTTTTCTCGACAAGTCCTCTCGGTTGCCCGCTGATATCAGCCTCTCCTCTCTGCTGTAGAGCCACGTCACTCGCGTCTACTGGTAATTCAACAAGCTCATCCTCGGTGAGCTCGGCCGTCAAGTTCCCAAGCGGTGCCATCATCTCTTCCGTTACCGAGGAAAAGTTACTCGGGATATCTAGATACAGCTTTCGACGGAATTCCCTCATAATCATTTTCCTCTGAAAACAAAAAAGGTTAGACTCGATTCTATTTTCCTCTGAAAACAAAAAAGGTTAGACTCGATTCTATTTTCCTCTGAAAACAAAAAGGTTAGACTCAATTCTTTGTAGTCTACAAAAAGGGCATAATCTGTTCCTGAGCCCGTGATGTATTATGGAAGAGCAATAATTACCAAATACTTGACAGTCATCTGAAATCCGCTCTATTAGCCTAATAAGCAATGTTGCTAAGTTTTATCGGCAAGACTGCCGATGTTCGTACACATTTTGATGTAACATCCCAACAAGATTTCAAGAACTCATTGTTGCAATTCGCTTCCATCCGCTCTGAAGTAACAGGTCCACAAAGCCTTCTACAATCATGATCGCTTCGTAGTTAAAGGGTTATTTAGCAAACCTATAGACTAGTATTTTGGCTATACTTCAGTTATTTGGATGTTTTCTAAATCACCAAAAGTGTGCTAAAATCGTGACACCGCGCTCCTTTAAATAAGGACTACTTTTCTCAGCAAAGTACTATCCCCTTCTATTAAAGTAATTTCTACCTGACCAGGTGTAAATCCTCCTCGTCCAGCAAACTCTTCCACGATGTCGGAAAAGTCCTCCACTGGCATCCCAGCCACTAAATCCTTCCAGATACCTATCGCTAGTCCTTCCAGGCGACTAAATGAAAGAAATTAAATCAGTAGTGAAGAGATGTACTAGCTGCTATAATTACATGCCCCTACTTCTCTCCGAGGCTTCTTTCCGGTCCCTTCCGAGCTGTCCGAAAGTTTCAGACTGAAACTCGATATCTATGAATTCTCGACGTGAGGTTTTTACTTGTAGCAAACGGTTAACAAAAACAAAATTCAAAGAAACTATTAGCAAGCGTTTCAATGGGGATTTAACGCAGAACGAGACCAATTTCTCTCTTTTGCTCGTCGTCTTCTTGGAGTTTCTCTGCTCTCAAACTCAGGAACACCCCCCTGGGCATTTACAGCTAAATTCGTTGTTTCGCGCTGTGCGTCAAAAAACACGCACACACATACACACAAACAACAAATCGTAAAAAGACGTGCAGCGCGAAACAATGAATTTAGCTGTAGAAATGGGGGTTGTTTGAAGGTTCCTATTAGAGAATTCATACCAGTATTAAGGTATGAGTATACCTTTGCGCGAGAGATGTCAATTTTTTGCGAAAAAAATCACTGTCGCGTCATTATTTACACTACAAGGGCCATTTATATATCGTTTTAAAGCTTATGGAACGGCCTTATTTACTAAGTGGTAAATTTCTATGCAACGTTACTTTGATGGATTGTTTTCGTCATTTTGTGCTTCAAAGGAAAAGTAACAATTTTGGCTTTTGAAGAGCTCCTGCCACTTCCAGTTAATGTTAAAAGCTGTAGATTTCCGCAAAATGCATTCCTTAGACGGCGAGCTGAAAAAAGGTGTGCGGGATTATTGATATGTTACGTATTCGAGGAAATATCACGTAAAACAGGTTGAAAATCGATATTTTTGGCAATGCTAACACAAAAATTAGCATAAAATATGTTTTGAAAGGAAAATCAAAAATCCCGCACACCTTTTTTTAGATCGCCTTCTAAAGAATAGATTTTGCATAAATTTGGAGCTGTGCAATTTAATTGGAAGAAGCTGGAACTTTTTTAAAAAAGTCGGTACTTTTTTCTTTGGGGTTAAAAATATATATGTTCATGTACAATATAATGAAAGCAAAATTGTTCATCAGATAGACCAACCTTTAGCTTTAAAATGATATATGAACGACGGTTGTGGTGTAAATTGTGACGCGATGCGAAATTTTTTCCCGCGACACCCCTCAAAGGTATACTCATACCTTAACTGGACCAAAAAATATATCCATTCACCTTGTGACGAAAACTTTTAAATATCTACTGGAAATTTGCCACTGAATGGAGAGAAGACTCCGTAATCTTCAAATTCTTGTAGTTCAGCAAAATATTTGTTGCGGGCTTTCTCTGAGACTCCGTAATCTTCAACTTCTTGTAGCTCAACAAAATATTTGTTGGGGGCTTCCGCGCGCGCCAAAAGCGACGGGAAATATCACCCAATCACAGACGTTTCCCTGTCACTTACCCGATATTCTCCAGTGTCCATTTGGAGCCACTGTCCGCCGGGTCTCCCCACCGATCCCTTATCTTCCTCAATACCTTCCGAGCTTGTGACAGTTTCCATGGCAACGCTTGCCTGTTCGCGTCGTCCGTAGCGTTAGTAGTAGTGTTCATGAGGCCAAGGTCGGCGTCAATGTCGATGTTTTCGAGGTCTTTCAAGCTGTAGGCCTTGATAAAGGATCCTACTTCGACAAGCTTGAGATCGCCTGCAGCTTTTGCCTGCACAAAGAATGGTCGGCATGATGAATGTCGCATCGTAAAGAGTCTAGACATAAAAAATCTGCCCGATTTTCATTCAGGCAAATCAAACAAGTCGGGACTCAAGAAACAATCGGCCCGGCAAATCGTAGTAGTCCTTTGGACGTGCCAGGACATTATAATCATTACCTTTTTCAGAATAGCGCGTTTCTTGGCGGGTGGGATGGAGTCGTCGCTTTTAAGACTTTTGAACGCGGACCTGAGCGCCGCATTGGACATGGACTTGAGGTCGGTGAGAGGTAGACCTCCTACCAGTGGTCCCATCTCTTCTGCGGTCGTCGCGTTCCACGAGGAAGG
This sequence comes from Scolanthus callimorphus, assembly GCA_033964015.1. Lineage (NCBI taxonomy): Eukaryota > Metazoa > Cnidaria > Anthozoa > Actiniaria > Edwardsiidae > Scolanthus > Scolanthus callimorphus. The sequence continues at coordinate 27,147,587 of CM066918.1, read as the reverse complement.
CTGAGGAAGGGAGCGTCACAATCTGTGAGGTTTACCTTGGGTACCAGAGTCTGGACGCTTCTTCGCTCATTTATAGACACGATCAGTCATTACGCGCAGCATTTTGAGTGAGTCGTGTCCGTTATCGAGCGAAACTAGGGGGCTTACCATTGGTCACGACAAACCGATTATTCCGGTCGGAATGCCAATTGTTCAGTCATTTTCATTTTCGGTGGCAATGGTTGGAACGAGTGGACAAGCTTCAGAGGTTGTCTCGCCATTCCGGTTGGAACAAGGAACGGAATTTTCTGTACCATTGGAGCCTGCGAGCCGGCTTTCCAGTGGTTTTGTCGGATAATTGATTTTTTTGGGCGCGCGGGATTCCTGTGTCACGGGGACAGGAATCCCGCGCCAAAAAAAATCAAATATCTGAAAAACCCATTGGGGAGCCGGTTCACAGGCAAGTACCATGAGTACCATTGGGGAGTTTAAGATGCGACAACGGCAACGGGAAAGAAGACGTCTCGCCAAAATTCGTCTACTGGTTTCCTCGCATTTCTCAATATTCATCAACCGTTTCCAATTTTCCTTTGCATGCATTTTAACCTTGATAACAGCAAAATCGCATCCATTCTCAATCATATGAAACAAAAATACATCGAAATCGTCATCCACGTTCCCGTTCTCACCAGAGCGTAACACAAGACAGTTTCACGTCACAGTTCAGAAGAAAACGATTGAAATACATTTGACTTTGTGGATTTGCACGTGCAAGCATTGTAGTCTGCAATCAGATGTATTGTTCTTTGCCGTTGTCGTTATCGTTGCCGTTGTCCCTATTGTCACTCTAAACGGCTTCATGACCAAATAAGGTAACCGATCCGAACCGAGCGAAATGCGGTATTTGCACTCGGTATTTGCTTGACCAATGGTAAGCACAAATAAAACAAACAAACAAAAACATAAAATAACGAAAGGGTAGTTTTATTTTGAACTAAGCAACTTACGTTCCCTAAAGAATCTTTCAGCTTCTTCGCGATTTCCCTTGCCTGTGTAGGTATGGAAACAGCAAATGTCAAGGGGCAACAAACAAACAAATAAACAAGTAAAAAAAAAAAGATAAGAGAGGTAAGCAAAAAACAAACAAACAAGCGAATCAAGAAAAGAAACAGGCAAACATGCACCATGACGAAAACAAACAAAGCGAGAGAGAGAGAGAGAGAGTCAGTAAACAACAAATAAGGAGGCAGGTAGATAAACAAACAAACAAAGTAAAACTAAGCAGTGAGTCAAAAAACAAACATCCAAATAAGAAAGCAAACCACAGTTCTAGCTTGCAAGAAAACAATCCAAATTTTGATACTTTCATGATCTAGCGTCGGGCAACCTGGTTGCCAGGATCTTGTGGGTAATTTGTAAGATGACAGGTCAAATGTAGACTCCCAAGTCGTCCTCTATGTTTTTCCTTAAAGTAAAGTGAAGAAAAAAGCGCACACGGTCCCAATTAAAAAAAGAGCGGAACGGACTTTGGAAAAGTCTAGGTCAAATGTAATGGGGTCGTTTTTGCGACGCGGTCGCCCTGTGAAAAAGGCTCAACATATTGGGCTTTACCAGAGTCTTTGTCAGAGAAGCCATCTTGAACGCCGCCATTTTGAATTTTGAAATTACCCACAAGACCCTGGAACGAGGTTGGATGTCAGGCTCCTCGTACCTGGCCTCGTGAAAACTTGACTTTCTTGATATCCCGTATGGCATCCTTGACCGCGTCAGGGTGCAGGTTCCGCAGATCCTTGGGCTTGAGGCCGCGCAGGAGACTGGACGCATTCCTGATGGTGTCCGCTGACCATGTGTTAACAGAACCCAGCGCATCTTTCACCTTACGAGCTAGTTTTCGTGCCTGTGGAAATTAAGCGTTAATGCGTGTAATTAATGGCATAAATACAATCAGAAACTTATAAGTTTCTGATACAATCTCACATATATAGAGCCTGATAGCCGGTTCCCTTGTGGGGTTATTCGGAAATGGTCCGGTTTTTCCGGATTCCGATGCGGCGCGCAAAATATCAAGTGAAGACCGAGAGAGGGCAGGGCTCCCCCCCCCCCCCCTTCCTCGCGATTTTTGCGCCCCACAGGAATCCTGAAACCCGAAAACAAACATTTCCGAATAACCCAACATGAGAGCCGGATAGTAGGCTAACACCATTGTATTGATGCAACCATTATCTCTGACCTGTTTTTTGGACAACTTTGCCTGGCCAAGAGAACCTAAAGAGTTTTTAACCGCCTCCGAATTCAAGTTGTCGATGTCCTTGAGGGTGAGTCCTGATGTTAAGTTACCCATCCTGAAAGGAAAAAAATATCATGGATTTTAAAGGGTCACTGTAACGATTATTTTTTTTTCGATTTTAGGGTTCATTTAGGTAGCTTTAATGCAGTCAGATTCACAAGAAATAAATAAAATAATCGTCTAGGTTTGTTACAGCCGATTGCGTTTGACTGTTTAACCCAAACAGTTCGCACGTTACGTTTGAACGTTGGAACGTTGCGTTGTGAGACAAAAAGTCGGACGTTTCCAAGGGCAACCGCCATGTGTATTTTTCACTGTATTTTTCGCCATAGAAACGTCTCGTTTCATCCTAGAAACGCAACGTTCAAACGTTTAAACATAACATGCGAACTGTTAGGGTAAAACGGTCAAACGCAATCGGCTGTAACTAACCTTTTAATTGCTGTTGTTGTTGTTATTATTAGGTGCTTCGCGAGACCCGTGCATGACGCGACATCGCAAGAGACAAAACGCGAGCAAAACAAAGCAATTCGATGATTCAAAACTCAGTAGAAAATAGGGAATGAGTGGGTTTTCACGAAATTTGAGTAGCACAAGTCCTAATGCGCTTGTTGCTATCACCAGGGAGTTGCTCAATCACTCACCATCATTCATTATTCTGTAACCACCTCAAACATCATCTCCATTATCTCGATATATTTCACTATAATGATCATCTTGATTATCATACTATCCACTATAGTATATGGCACTAATTATTTGATAAAAGGTAGTAAAGCATCAAGTACGGTCCATACTTTCTCAAGGTGTCTGCCGTCCAAGAGGAGGGGGCGCCATAACCCTGGCTGTCCTTGAGTTTCTTCATAAGTTGTCTGGCGCTCTTTTCGTCTAAAGATGAGCTTGCAAGATCATCGATAGCGCCTTTTATCTGTCACGAAAGCAGAAAAAAAAAGTAATAATAATCACAAATTATGGAGCAGCCTGGATGATTTTGGCGCTGAACGTGGGTTCTGTTGGTTCTGGAAGAACTGTTGGTTGTCTCTGATGCCTATAACAACCCATCCTGCGTAATGTTTACAACATGAAAGCTATTTTTTTCCTAATTTATTTGTTCATGTGCCCGAACTCTCCTTCTTTAGAAATGAACTGCGAAATGCTCATGGGATGTAACACAACTACCAGGATGCAACACATGCATTCAAGGCACTTTGTGAGCGTGAAATATAACACAACAGCCGACATGCAGCTAGCCTGCGAAAGCCGACACCACATAGGTCATGGCTAAAAGGGATAACTCAGAAGGACCTGATTAATAATTCATAGGACAAACAATAGAACGAAGCTACATTGCATAACATGGCATATGTAGCTTCGTTCTACCGTGAAGCCTATGAATTATTAATCAGGTCCTTCTGAGTTATCCCTTTTAGCCATGACCCACCACATAGCGCTCGTCCAAAGAGACCGCAATCTCGTACCCAGAGAAGAGACCGCTAAGTGGCGTCGCTTTCGCGCAGGCTAACATGCAGCGCGCGCATTCGTTATAGCTGGAATCACCCATTTGCATCTCTCTAAAAGAAAAACTCCCATCCAACCTACTCGCTGAAATTCTTAGTTTCCACGCGGCTCATTTCCTACTTCAGACCCCGTTTAGAACACCACATTTGGCTGACACCAACCCCGTTCATGACTCTACCTTGTTCCAAGATCTGCAAATGGTTAGACCTTCACGTCTTCTCGGATAAGGATGTTAAACCGTAGGTCCCGTCTCTCACATACACTACACTAACCTGAACCAGAGGGGCGTTCAAGAACCACGGGGACGTCAGAAGTAGCCCATCCTCAGTGCAGGGCTTACAACTTACTAACCCACCACTACACTGACCAGGGAACGTCTCGCTCTGTGAGAATTTCTCGGCCCTCGGGCAAATTAAATGAAACTAACATGCAGGTCGTATCTTACCGCAGAAGGTGAAAGTTTATCAAGTTCTTTTTTCTTCATTCTCGGCATAAACTTGGCCATCTTACGAACAGTATCCGCGTTCCAGTTCTCTTGGCCGCCGAAGACTTTTTTCGCTCCCTTGAGAAGCTCCTTCGCCTGCCCTTTTGACAAAGAGGCTCCAGCTTTGCCAAGCTCGTCAACACTGAGTGAAAAAGGTTACAAATCTCTCTTGAGTTCAAAAATATGCACGACTTCACAAGGCACTAGCACGTACCTCGAACCATTTTATCCAGATCAGAAAAGATTTTGAAAACTGTCTTCCAGGTTTCAAGATGAAGCACTATTATTTCCATAGCGGCTTCATGAACCTTCAGTGAACTTTTTCATTTCCTCAAATTTCTCACCGAGAATAAGTGCAAAATAGATAATCTTAATCTTAGGTTAGCACAATATTTGCTGCGGGCGTTCCTGTGTCCTACGCACGTGCGCCAAAATGCGAGAAAAATTCAGACACAAAAACTTTCCCCGCACAGAAAAAAATGAATAGTTTATATAGAAAAGATGACAAGAGCAAGTAGACGGTATCACTAGGTGTCTGGTAGCATATCGTTTTCGAATTTGGAATGCTGAAGGCATCGCTGCAGAGGCACCTTTTCCGTGCCGTAGTCTCTAAATAGAGCAGATTTCGTATGACTGTGAAAAGTAGTGCGACACGGCGCGGCACGGAACCGGGCCTGGGGGCCGTTTCTCGAAAGGCCCGAAAATTCTCGGGCCCGAAAAGTTTGTTTTGAAATTTTAATAGATTGATCCCCAAGTTTTTCGTTTTCTTTTCTACCCTGATGGTTTAAGTAGTCTAGAACTTCCTATCCGTGAATATGTATACTGTTTACGTCTCATAAAAGAAATTTCCGATTTCATTGAAACCCTCAAATCGAAGAAAAATCACCCGAAAAGTCTCGGGAGGTCAGTTGCTCCCGAAAACTTTCCATTGTTTTTCACCCGAGTATTTCGGGCGCCCGAAAAGTTCGGTTTAAACTCACGTAATTCTTTAAGAACTATAGAATAGAAATAACTACGAAAAGGGAGTTATAGACTATTAAAATCAGCAGGGTAGAAAAGAAAACGAAAATCTTTTTGATAAATCCATAAAAATTTCAAAACAAAGTTCTCGGCCCGAGAATTCTCGGGCGTTTCGAGAAACGGGCGCCTGCTGTGTAGATACGGAATGAAATCGCGTGGTCGCGGCAGACTCGTACCCAGTCGCCATGTTGTTTTCTTCTAACTGCGCGCGGTGCATCACGGTCAGGTCGAGGTTTTTTCAAGGTGCGCGGTGCATCACGGTCAGGACGAACTCACAGAAAATGGCGTCGTTAATCTTTCTGCGACCTTCCCATAATCCTTTGCGCGCCTGTCAAGTAACGCAATATCGGCAACAGCCAGTAACGCAAAAGCGAAAATATCGAAAAGAAACACAATTAACGACTGGGTACGAGTCTGCGAAATTCGCTCCATGCTTCGTTTGTATAGTCTAATTTCATGTGTTATTTTAGCCTCGTCGCAGTCGGCCGAATCGGAGTCACGCAACGCTCTAATGTTGGCAACGATATTGCCCGACCTCAACTTTACCTGGCTTCAAAAGCGGATCTCCCGGCGTTAGCCAGGTCACGCAACTCACTCGGCGCAAGCCCCGTTGCCATGGTACCAAGTTTCCGAACGTCATTCGCTGACCAACTAGAGGGCCTTCCCTTTGACTGCCTCATCTGCTTCACGAACGCCTCCTTTTGCGACCGTGACAATTTGCGGGTCGAATTCTAAAACAGATTAAAGTGGCAGTGGCAAAAATAAAGGTGAATGGGTGAATATTGACTCAGGAACATGGACGGCGAAATATTAAACTTGAAACTTGACGGCGGAACCAAAAACTGGGGCTTGGGGGCGTCGACACCCGCATACACCTATTTCAAAAAAACCTTTTCTTTGGAGTTAGCAGCAAAAAATCTCTCCTTGACTTCTCCCTCTGTCCCACATCTCCTGCAGCACAACTACTTTGCACTAGTAAACCTGTACCTGCATATCCTCCAGCATGTCATCAAACTGATCCGCCCTTAGGTCTCCAAGGATTGTCTTCAGATCCTTGGTGCTTGTGCCCCCTTTACCGATTTTCTTGTCTAATTCCTTCAGCTGTTCACGGGTCATGCTTTGTAAGGCATCTCTCTTCGGATTGAGAAAAAGACCAAAGTCAACATGATAACTTAACAAGGGCACAAGTTTAAACGCATGCTTTTTTACTTCATTTAGCAAAACACTTAGTTCCCTGCTAGCAGAGGCCTTTTTTCTCTGCATTTCGCTGGCTGAGGGTAGCGAAATGCAGAGAAAAGAGGCCTCTGCTAGCAAAGTTTTCAAGTTTGCCACAGAATTTCTAACCAACGATTTGCTCGTAAAACAAAATTCTAGGCAAAGTGTTTTGCGCCAAAGATTGTGGTCGCACTAGCGCGAAATAGATTTGCTGACATTTTGCTGTTTCTGGTTTTTATTTGGGACAGCGAATTCTATTGTTCCTAAAAAACTTTGCCAAAAAAGACTGCCCAAAGGCGGCTTGCAGGCAAAATTTACTAGCAATTGGATAGTCCTAAATAACTTTTCATATAGACGTTTCTAATAAACTCCGCGGCTCAAAACAATTCTTGAAACTTACCCCCATATTTGCGAGGAGTTTGGTCGGTAATTTCTTCATAGTTTCTCGTGAAATATTCTTGAGAGCATTTGCTCCGCCGATTTCAAGACGAGTCTTGATATCCCCTGGTAGTCCAGCCAACGCCTCTTTTATTCTTCATGGGATACAAACACAACACTTGTAAGATGGTAATTTAGGGCTTGGCTATCCCTATAGACCGGTTATTGAGTGCACAAATCGTACTCTAGACACTTTATGAGATAGATCGATATGCTCTTGATACAATTTTGCAGTAAATTTACCTTTTGTTTTTCCCGGCCAAGCCTTGGACATCTGTGGAGGCAGAAATTTAAGGTTACGGTTAAACCGAGTTAAAATAAGGGAAATCATTTCACCACAAATCTGATGAGCTGTAAGCTTATTACTGAACAACTGACCATATAAAACAAGTAAATTCGTTGCTATAGTCATAGACCTATTTCTTCAAACGTTTTCTCTTGATCTCAATCTCGGCTCTGATGAGCAATATTTTTGCCTAATTGGATATTATAATAAGCTTCAAAACCATCACTAACATATCTGTAAGTATAGAATTTCCTGGCCTTTTTCATCAGTTAACTGAAATAAACGTTTCGCTTTACTTTGGGTTCTTGCTTTTTCTAGCAAAATCTGAAACGCTGTAACGAATGATTAACTGTATTTTCAAAGAGTTGCCTGAATCAAACATCCAAGCAGCCCGGTAGCGTTTGTGACGAGAAGCCGATAAAACACGGCTTCACAGAATAAAGTCACATACTTGACTCGCTAGGCACTGCCCTCCCCTTATGCGAATATGAAAAGTCTGACAACGTTTCATCAGAGATCTGAAGATGAAGTGAAACAAGGATTATCATTGCTCACCTCCTTTCTTGGCACTGTTGCATGGCAATGTAGAGGTAATTAAAAAGAAGATAAAAGCAGCGAACATTCCGACGTCTGGTATTCAGAAGTGTTGTTTAGAAAACGGCGAAAATATAGTCAAACAACCGTAGGTTTGATAGGTTGTGTCGGTTTCTTTCTTCAAACGTCTTCTTGGTCGAAAGATGCCTCCCCTAGCCTCGGTTCCACGCTCGTGTCGCAATGGGTCATGGGTGTTAGAACGGAAGAAACAGCTGTTCTTGCATTTGTACTTCGGCAAGAGAAAATGAAGAACTTGAATTTGTTTCTTGCATTCGCTTTATCTTTTATCGCCTACTGGGTCTATCGTATGAATCATTTTAAAAGAATAAAAAAGCTTTGCCGAAAGGGAGAAAATTTTGCGGTGATGAAACAAATCTTTTTCAAAAGTATACAAATGAACTCAGAAAGAATGACTTGCACTCGCATAGACAAAATAAAATGATATAAAGCTCCTTATAGGTGGACAGGGGAAAATTCGATTTTCTCTTGTTGTACCTTGACAGAGAGAAAGGAAGTCGCCGAAAAGTCGGACATTGTCTGATCGTTAGTTCCTTACTCATATTTATGGCAACAACTTCCCAAGATGGCAAAGCAAAAAATATGTAAAAAAACTGACGTTTTCGTGTCAGTATCACAAAAAATTCTACTCCTTACGAAGTGCCATGGAAGAACTATAGCCGTCCCAAAAAACTTCCAAAGGTAAAAAAAAAAAACTCCCTAAAATAAAATTTCTAGGGAAATAATTCTTTACTCTGTAGACCAAAAGGCAAAATTTTGTATTGACACTTTCCAGAATCACACTATTAAATAGAAATACAGCTAAACAGGCAACTGCAATTGTCAATTATGCAGCGAAGGATATACACGGCAACAACACCGGGTTTATTATAAACATAAATATCTTCATATATATTTTATAAGCATCTAAATATATATTTTATAAATATCTGGAATTTTCTTTAGCAGCGGATTCTCTCCTCTCAGTGTCCTGCAAAAAATGAACAAGAAATAAATAAAAAGGGACGCAGATTTTAATAAAGATGTGCCCTGCAAGTAAAAACCGTGGGGAGTGTCGCCTTAAAAATAACAGAAACCCTCCTTGGTTCGCAGTAGCATGCATAGCAAGAGCAAGGGAATGGCAAAGGAGAGGGGAAGGGAGGGGAGGGGAGGGAGGGAGCGCAAAGGAAGGCAAAAGGAGTCATGACCGTATTGATTGTGCAGTGACCGTATGCGCGAAATCGCCTCCAACCAAGGCTATGCCGCGCCATAACCGCGCCAAGGGCTGTGACTTCCATATTCTTTGGCAACCTCAGTGCTGGGGAGCTCATACTCTCTCAGTCAGAGAAGTCCCTAAGTGGCTAAGTACATGGCCTAGTCGTATAGTCGGGGTACAGCTATATACCTACCAAGTATTAGAGTTATTACTGTGACTGGGTCATAGCCGTAGATGACGCGTAACTCCTTGATACAGATACGGCAGCTGTTGTTATTGATATACTTGAAAAAAAAAAAAGCAAGAACAACACAAAAAACAATTGTTATAGATATTGTTATAGATCCGAGAAAAGGTTTCTGCATTTTGCGCACAGTTGCGCATTATATTTTGATTCATGTATTGAAAGAAAATGAAGACTTGGATAGGGTTTCAACTATACCGACGGTTAGCGCAGTGGTAGAGCGCGGGAGGTTGGGAGTTCAAACCCCGGCCGGACCAACACTCAGGGTCTTTTCTAAATGATTGAGAAGAAGGTGCTGCCTTTGCTCTAATATCTGCAAATGGTTAGACCTTCGCGTCTTCTCGGATAAGGACGTTAAACCGTAGGTCCCGTCTCTCACATACACTACACTAACCGGAACCAGAGGGAACCGGAACCAGAGGGACGTTAGAGAACCACGAGGACGTCGGAAGTTGCCCATCCTCAGTGCAGGGCTTACAACTTCCTAACCTACCACACTGACCAGGGAACCTTGTAATTGGAGCCTCGCTCTGTGAGGATTTCCCGACCCTCAGGCAAACTTAATAAATTAATAGTTAGAAAGTGGCTGCTTTTCACGCGAAACATTTAGTCCAAGTATAAAGACTGAATAAAGCATTGGAAAAGGCAACGTTTGGAATTGCAAATCCTTCTTATCGATCAAATGTTACTGTGCGACTACGTCAACCGGGCCATCCCGTAAAAAGTTTGTCATTTAGAGATTCAAACCATTTTAAGCAAATTTGATACCTGCAATACATCTGACGATGAGTAATTAAGTGTGTTGAAGTTATTTCTGCCCATAATTTCCACAATTGTTACGAGAAAAGCGATATTTCGGTGTCTCAGATCTCAAGAAAATCGAGATCCTTTGTTCTGTACTCGCTTTCTGATTGGCTAACTTCTTACAAAATGGCCCGGTTGACGTAGTCGCACAGTAAAGGAGAAGCATCTCTATGAAATTTATAGAGTTTTCATCCATAAATATATCTCTGGATCAGGAGATCATTGTCTGGATGGGTTAATCATTGCATAAAACATTTTGTGACTGAAAAAATGAACGGCCGAAATTCTAGCGTCAGGTTTATGTGCTCTATTTAAGAGTTCGCCATAGCAATTGCTTTGGGCACTGTCTCTAAACAAACACTTTTTATCGAGCAATTAATATTTTTATTGGCTCGTGTGAACAAGAACAATTTTTTATGTTACATAAAAGTACCCATGTTGGCCGTATTAGCGGAGCAAAATGTTCGCACAAAAATGTGTTCGTGTATAAATTTCGTGACGTCTTTACCTCTACCCATGATGCAATGCTGTTGTAGTCCGGCAAAGCTCTGTTGGCTCCAGTAGTATGACTGGCGCTGACCAGTACCGTGGGCGGCAGTGAATATGTAGAGTTGAACGTGAGGACCTACAAGTAAGAAGACTGACAAATAAAATCTCAGCAAATTAATTGGAAGTAGAGATGAGAGAAGTTTAATTTGGAAAAATATACAGAAGGGTTGTCTCCTCTACATGCGTCTCGGTTCTTTTTGTTTCGACTTTCTTGTGTAAACCCTCCCCTTTTCCCCCCCCTTTTTTTTTCTTTCCGGATACGGTTGCACTCGCTCTCAGTTTTTCTCTCCCTACAACACCACAGGGATCCAATCGTCTAAATAAAAAACGAGATGCTTGCAGCTAGGAGAGGCTAGTAGAGTGGGGATGGGACCTGTCTCCCCACGGGCCTACATCCCAGTGCGTCGTTCCTTCAAAGGGAAAGTCGGGTCTGAATGTTCCAACATTCAGCAGTACTCTTGCACGCCTGAAACGTCCCGAAAAGTGCTGGCAATACCTGGCAATAAGCGTAGTTGTCCGACTCCAGTGGCAAGAGTCGGTTGGCGAAATACAACGCTTTCTGCTCCGCCAGCATACCTGACGGGAGGGTACTGTAGGCTATCCAGTTCTAGGAAAATAAAGAAACAAAGCAAAGGCGATTTACAACTGCTTCCGACTGATTCAACCTGTCATTTGAATCCCGCTGTATGGGTTGATTTACACACGAACGTAAGCGTGAGTGCACGACGCAAGCCGAAGGCAGTGTAAATCATAGCGACGCAAGCGAAAGCGAAAGCCTAAAACATCAATTATCAACATTAATTAGTTAATTGCTTGCGCATGCGTTCACTTGATTTACACTAGACACAAGCACAAGCGCAAGCAAAAGGGAATGCAACGTCCCCTTTCCAGCGAATACAAGGAAAACAGGCCTCTGCAAGCAGCGGGAAAGTCAGAATTCGCCTTACCACTCTGATATCTTTATGGAGGCCGTCAAAGTTCTGGAGTTCACGGAGACAGATGGTGAACTTGGCTGTGGTCAGGTCTTCTATCCAGACGGTCGCCGCGTCGTGTCGTTGTCCTAGAACCATGTGTTCGGCTGTTACAAGCACATATGGAGCGCTAGTGAACTTGCCCTGTAGTAACACCATTCAACAAGAGGAAGAAGGTTGTTAAGAAAAACAAATCCTTATGCCATGTGGATGATGGTGGTCTACAAAGGTTAAGTTCTACAAGTAGAAAGTAAGCAAATAACTAATTTCGCTTAAACCAAGGTCCCATCTTGCCTTCACCGTCCAACCCGGTTTTGGGGGTTAGTATACCCTCTAGCAATGACCACTCTCAGTGTCCCGTCAACCCGTCGCAAAGATGAACTGCGACTAAACGAACAGTTTACAGTTTTGCACTAAATTGGCGTTTCTATTGGTCGAAAGCAAGGTATTTTGCCGTAGGTCCTCTGCGCCCCCCCCCCCCCCCTCGTGTGGTTGCAATCAGCCAATCTGCTCTAAAGAAGCCAGGCGAAAGCGCTAGAAGAAACAGGGCAAGAATCTTTTGGTTTTGAAAAAAGTGATTCGTTACGTTTTATCTGTTTTTGCCTACTTTGTTTTCACATACCGTAGGAAATGCAACTTGTTTGCACGTGGTGCCGTCCCACCAGTTCGAGATACTCTCCTCTCCGGCCACCGCCCCCGCAGGAGCCCCCTGATACGCGATATAATCTACAAACGTAATCCCGCTGTCCGGCGTCAACCGGTCGTTTCTCCCAGCCTTGAGGGCGCAGATGCTGAACGAAAGATCAGTGATTTGCTCGGCCCACGTGACGGCGGCATCGTGTACGAAAGCGCTACTCTCGTTGAAATAGTTGATGGAGGTTTGGACATGCACACGCATGGAGGGGCTGAAGTCCGGAGGGTGGAAGGTCGCTTTCTTGCACTGGACATCGGTGGTTTCTAGATGCAAGGTGACGCGTCCACGGTGGATGATGAACGCTGTAAAAAGACCATTAAAAGGATGTAAAAGGAGAGTAGGCCTTATGCACAACAACAACAAAAATAAAAACCAACAACAACAGCAACAACAAAACAAAAACAACAACAGGATTCCATTCTCTTACCGACACAGCTGCCTTTGTGTATAATAGTGATATTCTTCCTAAGCTGACAAACTGCAAGCTCGTAGAAGCACTGATTCTGATAAGTCTTGTTGTCACTTCCACACAACAAGTCCTCGAAGTCGGGGCAGGTTTCTTGACAGACGCAGCGAGCATCCGTTGGAGCAAACGCCTTACAGATCGCATAGAAATGGCATTTCACGTGAATACAAGGGTGAAGATCTGGTTAGAAATACGTAAAAAGAAACAGGTTATAGTCAGGCAATGAGGCCTTGTGCGCAACAGAGCGAGCGCGAAGAGAATAGGTGAGTTGAGGTGAGTTTGGCAATGTGAAGGAAATCATAAAATTCATTCTCGTGATTCCTTGCCGCAGTTGCAATGGATTTCACGTATTTTCAATGATAAGATAGGACAAGCTCAGATGAACACGTTCAGATGATTTGACACGGGCTTTAGGAGCACAATTTTGAAATGCTTTATGTTGATGCCACAATTGATTGATTTGCTTTAGCCTGCTAGCCGGCTCTCCGGTAGTTTTTTTCGGATATTTGATTTTTTGGCGCGCGGGATTCCTGTGTTGCAGGGAAAAGAAGACACAGGAATCCCGCGCACCAAAAAATTCAAATATCCGCTATTAATTTCGTGTCGTCATCGGTCCGTTTACTTCTTTACTACCCACCTCCAATAGCAAGGTAATTGATGATGACAGGGTCATGGTGGTCCTCGTATGGCTGCAGATCCTTCATGCAGACTTCCAGACCTGTAACACTGATATCCTGTAAGGAAAGCAGAACGTCACTTTGACATTATCGCCTCGTCAAAGGACGATTCCAGCTATAATGAATGCGCGCGCTGCATGTCGGTAGTTGCGTTACATGTCACGAACCAAGAGCCTTGCATGCGCGCGTTGTATCCTGGTAGTTGTATCCTGGTATTCCATATAATATACAGGGCAAAATTACTCGATGCTGATTGGCTAAGAGCGAGGGCATTTTTTCTTTATCGAGGGCAAAATTACTTCGCACACGTCTGAATACGTGCAGTCAACACGCGCGCTGAATTTTGTCCTTTTATATCATAAACATGTAGTCACATGGGTTCCTCGTAAAATTAAGGATCAATTTCACTTGTGTTTTCAATTTTTTCAAATTGCCCTCGCCGCAGACGGCTCGGGCAATTTTGGAAAAAAATTAAAAACACTCGTGAAATGAATCCCTAATTTTACTCGGCCCCATGCGATTACCTATACAACAAAGGCATAGCTGGAGTCGTCTATTACAAGGTCCGTTAGTTCGTTCTTTCATTTGCTTGTTTGTTTCTTAATGTGCGTGACTCGAGGTTGTTAACCCCTTGTCGACATTTAGGCTCGGTTTCAAGCCTTGGCGTAGCCTGCGCAGCAAGCGTTTCCATGGAGTTTTAGGGTCATAGAAAAGAAGTATGAGACATTTTCGATGACTTGGTCACACGCGAAATATGGGACGAGGGGAGGGGGGGGGGGGGGGGGGGGGGGCGATTGCTCACATGTTTCTCTTTGAAACTCACGGGAATTGCTTGCTACGCAGGCTAGCCTTGGCGATTGAAGGTGAGCCCGCGGAGGATTCGTTACAAACGACTCAACGGCTGGAAACAGTCTAAGCAACATTTCGTTGTTTTCGAGAACATTGAAAAAAAAAAACTCATTTTAATGCCTTTTGTTCCTCTCACGCGAAAATGTGATACACCTGTTGGCAAAACGTACCAAACTCAAGGCCATGTTACACGAAGCAATTTTCTTGCAACTCGCAATGCAACAATGACGGATTAAAAAACATTTCAAGTTGCCGCCGGATGTACGCTCACAATATTTTTTGCAATTTGGTAATAAGTTACAGCGGCGCTATCAAAATCATGCGCGCTGATTGGTTCATTCAGGGATCCCATTGCGTGATAAATCTCTAAAGCATGTTACATGTAGCAACTTGTCAACGTTGCAAAAAGTAGAGTTCGGTTCTACATTTTCTGTAACTCGCAACGCAACAAAGTATTGCATTGTAGGGGGATGTTACGCGCGCGATTTTCGCTGCGAAGTTGCAAAAAAATTATAACATGGCCTTATAACACGACCACATTACTCCACTTCTCATAGACAACGTTACCGGAGTATTTTATAATTCTTGGTGGTGCCCCTTTTAAGTTGCGCACTATTTTAACACAACTGAAGACTATGTCACGAGACCATTTTGTTGCAACCTGTCTCCTAACGACAAGAACACTTTGCGTGACTTAAGTTGTTCAACAACTACTCTCTTCCCTCGTGATAACATTATCAAGAGGGAGCTTGTGAGGTTCCGACAAAACCTCGTTTCTAGTCTTCGCATATCCACGAATCGGACGTAGTCTTACCTCCACCCATTCAGTGATGGCGTTGGTTTTCGGGAACACAGTGCGAGGATTCTGCGCGTCAGACACGTGGGAGGCACTGGTTATTACAGTGGGTTTGTCATAAAACGGGGCCGTGAAATTCACTTCCTGAAAACAGAAAGACAAGAAAAACTGGGATTTTTTTCATGCAAGCACTCGTTATCCCTTTTCATGGTTTTCCCCCATTTTCCACACTCGAGAGAAGGACAGAAAAAAGTCGTATAGATAAATAAATCGCAGCTGATGTGTTGTTACAGCTAAAACCGTTGCATCGCAACCCACATTTTCAAAACCATCAAATATGTTTTGACCAATAAAACTCTTGCCCTGTTTCGCCTAGTCAGTCAACTGGCTTCCCTTTGAACTAAAACCAGACAACGTCGCGACGGAAAGCCAGGCGACTGCACTAGGCAAAACAGGGCAATAATCTGATTGGCTCATAAGATTTAACTGGAACCGCAAAGCCAAAAACAAATCGATGTTTTGAAAACGCGGGTCGCGATGCAACGATTTTAGTTGTAAATAACATCAGACTGGTAAAAAGCCCCTTGATTTAGGCCTTACGTCGCATGAGGCGCTTGTGGAGGACAAGAAACAGGAAACCATTAGAGTGGATTTCAGATAAGTGCCGAAAACTAAACGCAAAGAAAATACACTTAGCCATTCAGAAACGAAACTCATTCAACAACTAACCAATCATAGGACGAAGTAAGTACGGCCTGCGTTTAGTCGTGACTAAAGAAAACAAGAGACACTGTGTGTGTGTTTTCTTCGCATACTGATTGGTTGATTAAACAAAGACCCAATACCTCAACCAATAGGAACGCGTAGAAAACGACCTCTCCGAGCAGGGGCGAAGCTAGAGCCTTTTTGTACACAAGAGAGTAGTCTAATGACATCATCATAGAAATCTTTTTGTATTATTCATGTCTATTTTGCATTACAAACGACAACACAAATCATATTGTAAGCAGCTAAACAGAGTTCGTGGTATCGTGACACTGGGCAATATGAAACAGCATGTCAATAAACATTTTTAAAAAAATAAAGAAATACATTTTTGTAGAAAGTTTAATACGCAGCTGCGTTCTTTGCGTATTGGTAGCTACGCCCCTGCTTAGCAATAACAGTCGCGACCTGGATTACTAATTCCAATGTATGTCCGCTGTTTTGTAAGAGCTACGTGCATCCTTATGAACTTGTGTTTACAAGATCAAAGCTCACCTTGCAGAAACTAAAGTGCATACTCTCAGTCAGACGTTCGGTGTTGGCCATGGTGAATCTTTTTTCGTAAGGTATAAAACTCGCCCATGCAAAAGGGATGTCTTCCAATGCAAGCCAGTCCTACATTTTAACAAGCAAAGCTATATTAGCAAGAGGAGAAGAGAATAGAGGTTAGAGACAAGGAAGGGGATGGGGCCAGAGAAGGGGGCGGGGAAAGGGGCCAGAGAAAGGGGTGCGCCACGAGGATGTGGACGGGAACAGGGGCGGGGATTTGGAAGGGAAGGGAAAGGGAATGGGATGGGGGATTGCGGATAGCGGATGGGGATGCGAATTGGGGAAAGGGATTGGCAAGGGCAAGGGAGCCTATCACAACCCCCGTCTATCCATTTGCCGTTCCTAATGCAAACGAAATAAGACAAAAGAGTTTCCTTCTCATGATTAGGCCAACGTGTGGTCTATGCCTAAGATATATCGACAAAAAAACTACGCACCACTCTGATATTCCTGTGAGCTCCGTCAAAGTTCTTCAACTCCCTCAGACAGATCTTGAAGTCAAACCTGCTAGGGTTCTCGACCCAGGCACTTGCCGCGTCGTTGTGATCGCGTAGATTGGAATGGACTGGTGTGACGTAGATATACGGAACTTGTGTGAAGGTCTGTGGGAACCAAGGTGGGTGGTGTATGTTGGTTTAATGAGCAAACACATGGGAGCTGAATATTTTTGTTGCTGTCCTCACTGAGCGGGACTGTGTAGTATGAGTGTAAATAATCTACCTCATTAGATCCTCTCGGGGGAAGAAAGGTACGGCATGCCATCCTCGCGCCCCAGACTGGTCCCTCGCCTCCCCCAGGGAAAAGAGGAAGAACTCTGGGGGCAGGTGAAGGGAGGACCCTGACGCGCGAGGATGGCGTCACTCTAGGGGGGAAGGGATTGGATCTGAGAATATCGGGTTCAACTCGCGCTCATTAGTGCTCGCGCACTGACAGAAACAAAATTATCACTGAAAAACGCATACAAGTGATGTTCATAATAGAAAAACTTACCATCCCAACTAGTAACACCGAAACGCACTTAGTTCCCGTCGTCCACAGGGAGACCGAATGTGATCCACTCACTCCTCTGCTCTTGACTTCATCAAACGCGAGCCACTGAAGCGTGACGCGGCGGCGAGAGCTGATTGGCCCAGACGTGGCTACACAACCGGTAAAACCGGTTTGCGAAACACCCTCACTCCAGGTCACCGCGGCCTCGTAAGTGGGTCCTCCGGATTTGTAGACGGAGAGTTGAACATTAACGAGTGCTTTGGTGAAGGGAGGGATGAAGACAAACGCTTTGCAGTAGAATTCGATTATTGGTTCCACCTCCACGATGGCATGGCCGGACAGCATGGCAGCCGCTATGGAAAGAATCAAGGTTTCGATTAGGATTTATAGCGGAGCTCCTTAGCGGCCGAAGGCCGCAGAGCGGAGCACCATAGGTATCGCAGGAAGAATACAATAGAACTCCGGTATACGATCGACTTCATTTTTCATGGTTCAGCGGTATTCCCATTTGGGTATCGAGGGCGCGTCCGTGTCTGCGCGCCCCTACCACAGGCAACCCCAAAACCGTATTTCATTTCGGCGGGAAAATACTGCTCGTCCGTTAACAGAAAAATATGTAACCGGGAGCTCCGCTTTTAGCCAGTGGCTAAATCTATATATTAGAACAACGCTAACGTTTACCGCATTCCCATTGATCGAGAATGACCACGTGATATGGAAAGTTCATGCTTTTGCGGCCGACCATCAACCAATGTATGGTTTGTTACGCTTAAAATGTAGCTTTGTACAATAGAAACAATAGGGCGCTTTTGTCTCGGGCTCTATGGCAACGTGAGATAGATTTCCATCTGACATTTCAGATTTCAAACTTCATATAAGCCAACGAGCTACTCTCTTGCCCGAGTCCCTCCGGCACGTTTATGCACAGCAAACCCACGATGTCTGTTCTTTACTTTGTAATACCAGGACAAACACGAGCCTAAAACCTGATGAACTTGCTACAAATTCGTAAAATATGAGGAACAGTGTATCATTTTTCACGTTTTCTTACCTGAATGATGTACTCCTATAGCAATAAGCCAGACAGCGAACATTGCTTTGCAAAGAAAGCCAGTCATCTTAAGAATCGCTAATATGAGGGACATAAATAAATATATGCAGCAGCAGATATTAAATTGAATCGTCAAATGTTTAAACAGCACAATAACATGGCGCAAAGCAACTGAGAAACGTTGCTGACAAACAAAGTAATTTGGGAGAGAACTTACCAACTGATGTGGCCGCGTCGAATACAAGAACCGATAACACGAAACACTAGAAACAAAGCGAACGACAAAGTTTAAGAGAGTAATAATACAGTCCAACAAGTTGAAAAGACAGTATTTCACAGAGAAAACTATGACGCCACTTGCCTGTGTTCTGTGAAAGCCTTGTAGCTAGGAGTAGCGGACTATTTGCCTCACGTTACTTTCTTTGTACATTACGGGACGAACGTGGAACGAAACGTTGGTAGGAAACCAGATTGCAAATAGTTTCGTGCAGAAGGCCGGCGCGACACATTGGTTGGAAACAATTGCCAAGTATAATGAATAACAATTAGATTTTGAATTACAGACGTTTGGTTTAAAATTTCTAGCTTTCTGCTCGCTCTACGCGCGCCTTTGGTTTATATTTCTAGATTTCTGCTCATTTTACGCGCGCCTTTGGCTTGTATTTCTAGATTTCTGCTCACTCTACGCGCGCAAAAAGCAAATCAATCTATTACCGCTGTTTTCATGATAAAGGGCAATCTTTCTACTGACCGCCAAACCGCGCTTTGATGTCCGTTAGTCAAACCTCTGAAGAGCCCGATACAATTAACGAAACCTCAGCGACATATTTTTCATGATTGATCTGATCGACAAGAAACTGTTTCATTGTCGTTCAAACATTGATTATCGGACGCAGTTTGGCGACCCTGTGAGAAATTGAAGTAAAGTAGTTATAACTTCACATCATTCCGAAGATAATTTATTCAAGGTTAACATGCCCCTTCAAATGACCGAGAGCAGCGAATCTTTCCTATTCCGGACACTACAGTAATGTGAATCATAGGGTCCGCATTCTAAAAGGGCACTGTTTTTCATGTTCACCGTTCTTCTCCGTAATTCTGTGGGTAGTAAGTCTTGCTTTTCAGCAACCTCAGCTCTATGCAAGCAACGAAACGCTGTACCGGTAACTCTACAAAGCCTACCACAGCCTCTGCGGGATCACTGGGGCCTATCCACGAAGTATCAATCTACTCCTTTCCACTTCCTGTTTATCCTCGACCATTCCACCTACACGCATTTTCAATCACGTCCCGCGAGTGAAAACATTCCTTTCAGTACTCGACACGACAGTAGCGGTTGTGAGTCTCCTGGCGGTAAAATCGGGCCTTCTGTTCCCACATACACGTACGGAAAACGGAGCACGCATAAACTGGCAGGCGGTAGCGAAATACCGGACCCCACGCCGGGATAGAACACAGGACAGGGCGGGGCTCCGGGTTGGACTTTAGGGTTCAGAGTCAAGACTATAGGGGAGTCCGGGGTACATACGAACACCCTTTGGAGCTGAGCGAGTAGAGGTTTGGAGGAACGGCAGGGACAAGGGAAATACAAAGGCATGTCCATGTTGACAAGTTTGTGTGCTGTTTCTTTGACGTGTCCGGAGCTTGTCGCCTTTACCATCTTATCTGGTCCGGAGCAAATGAATCTTGAAAAAGATGAACAACATTAATTTATGAGAAATGAAAGCCTGCGTCGCAGCCGGGAAGTTCAGGCTACACGCCATTCTCGTTACCAGAGCTCCCCGGCTCGTAACCTCGCGGGGGAGGCTCTGGTGACAGCCACTAACGCATGCGCGAGGTTTGATACAGAGCCGTCAAGAGAAAGAACTTTCTGCGCATGCCCCAACGTTCAAAATCAGCCAATCAGCAATAAGGCGAAGAGACAAAGAAACAAAGAAAAAAAAGAAACAAACAAGCAAGCAAGGAAACGAACAATCAAACAAACAAGCAAACAAACAAACAAATAAGCAAGCAAACAAGCAAGAAAACAAACCATAAAGCATCACCAGAGAGCTATTTACCTGTGTCCTCGAGGGCATTCGTATTCATCGCCAATATACGCACGAACACTCGGCTGTCCCGCATCACGCGCGTTCCGCCCGCGTTGCCTCGAAGCACCCGCGGGGCCGGACTTCCCCGACCCCTGCGATATAAGCTGGGCCCCAGCCCCTTTGAAGTCCGTACACTGCCGGAGAGCGTAGCTGAGGGCCTGTTGAAGAGCCAAGGAGGGGGAACTCCCTGCTACCGTTGGTAACTCATTAGGTGCCGGCCACGCCTCATTTGATGTCCCTTTCACCCCAAAATGCTTGCTCTGTCCATCAAATTGGCTGGTCATGTCCGACTGGGACTCGTTAAGAAGTGGAATGTCCCATGCTAGCAGGAAGTTACTACTTGGGAAGAAACCCGGCTGCTCGATACCCTTCGCTGGTTGGTACGAAGAAGAACTACCAAGCCGGCACAGTGACCAGGAAGGAAAACCAGGAAGAACACCAGGCACTGTCTGGTCACTTAACATAGTTGGTAGTATCGCCTGAGCTTGGGTGACTGGTGCAGGGATCTGCTGGTTCAAGGGCTCGGCGACATGGGCGTGGTGGTCCGAGCTCAATACCTCTCCCTCAGACCCAACCGTACTTCCGCCCAGACCCATGGACGTCACGCTCTTGTACTCAGTCCCCTCGTGTGACGCGTGGTCGAGAGTGGAATGGTACCCACCCAAACTTAACACAGAGCTTAGACTCTGCTCATGACTTCCGGTTGGCGGATGAGCACCGTGGCTTCCGGTTCTCTCCCGGCTGACTAGAGCAGACTTGGGAATGGGAATAATTCCGCTTACGTGGGGGGCGGCTTCCTCTTTAGTTTGGGCCTGCTCTTCCTGTTCCTTGACTCCCCCTGAAACGTCTTCATCACCAGGGGGACTCAATGCATCAGTAGCCATTTCCAGGAGGGGCATGTCGTCAGGTTGTTCGGCATTTTTCAGGGAAAGATCCGGAGGTTTTGAAAGCGAGAAGCTTGGGTGACATGGGTACACCAAATGAACAAGATACGCGCAACACTTGTCTTCTAGCACTTTGAAGAAGTCGTAATTTGCGCTCTGTTTAGAAATGACAGAAAGCGGAAGTCAGTATCTAGTTAGCCAAATCGAACTCCCAATAGTCACGTTTACAGCTATCCGTTTATCCAATAATAACCAGAGAATTGTAAAATACGTTCGATCAGATTGTGAACAAAATATTTTTGGTGATCAAACGGTTTTTTTTTACCAAAAAACACCGTGTGTATATAACGTCTAGCACCAGCTAGGTGACGATCTAGGAAATTCAGGTATATTTTATAAAGGAACTTTGCCGCTTCCACGTACCCTTATATCGAATGGATCCTCTCGGTGTTCTTGGGTCCTGCCACAATTACACGCGCACAAGCTGGTAATCCGACTGGAGTGCGGTTTGCAGGGGACACTACCGTCCTCTTTGGACTTCTCTGATAGATACTCATTAAGGTCTTCAGGTACCTTGTGGTACTGCAAAGAGCATAACAAAAGGGAGTTTTAATTTATGGCTTCGGAAAGCCATAACAAACCTACCCGACAATCCTCGTTTTGGTCGGGTACCCTGTGGTAAATGTCATTCCTGCGCGAGGGCGTGGGCTCCCTGTGTTTTACAAAAAAAATTGACCAAGCATCGTTCCCACAAAAACGAGATGGGGAGAACAGATAAAAAACATGCGTCGCCCTTTGTAATGTTCTCTTGAAAGGAGAGAGAACAATAAAAAGGGGCTCAAATCCCGCAAAATTCTCGCAGAGCAGATATCAGAAGACAATATTGTAGAATAATTCTGTATTCGTTATTTATCTGCCCATGCATTCTAAGCATGTTTAACTTCGAAGCCTGTGAAAACCGAAGGCAAAGAAGTAAGACTTTACAAGTAAGCTTACCGGGTATACACAGTGTCGCCCAGTTAGACTTCTCTCCTCGCATAACTGACGCCCATTCAACCACACCTGCAATGAGTAGTAGTATAGAATTAGATACTCAATATATAAACACAGTTAACAACAACACCACAACAAAATAGGCTAATAGTGTTTACATCTTGTTGCCGGGTGGCTACAATATAATTTATCTCTCTCGAACAAGTGCACCAGTGTATACGAAGTGTATAACAAACGTATTCACCCAAAGGAATCATCGAATGATATACAGTCAACTCTCGCCTTGCGGACACACCGCTATTACGGACACCCCGCTATTACGGACAAAAGCTAGATCCCGGCGAAAAGTATAGAGGAACGACTGAAATCAACTCTCGTTATAACGGACTCTCGCTATTACGGAAATGCGGACACCTTTTTTCCCCCGGCGAGACATTTCAAGTGTTTTTCCTCCCGGTATTGCGGACACTGCTGTTTGTCTACGGCAAGCTGTGCAGGGTTTTTATTTGGAAAATAACAAATCCGACTTTCCCCAATTTCCTGTTGCAGCGCTCTTCGTCACTTTTTCCACACCGGGAATTAGCGGACTGCTTGTTATTCACCAAACAAAACCTCAAACTCCATTGTTATCTACCAGCTTCCTTACAAGAATTTCAATGTTGAGCAAAGTTCATATCTCAGTTTGCCTCAGTTTGGGTCCGCAATAACGAGAGTTGACTGTATATATATATATATATATATATATTCGTCCCAAAATGGGGAAATGGGGCACCGTTGGACCCCCTAGCTACGCCCCTGGCCAGAGTGGTCCAAGTTGTGCGAATTGGAAGTATCTGATCCGCCAATTCATGTCAAGAGCACATAAAAAGGCACCTTCATATTTTTGCCACAGTAATCTGGTACTGATGCGAACAACACTTCCCTAATACAAGATTCTCACTCTTAGTAATGGAGTTATGGCGATAGTAAATTCACCAGTTCTGAACAAAACGTTCAGGGGAAATGCGAAGTAAGTGCGAACTACTCGCGACACTCAACGTGCGTGCAGAACTATAGATGCAGGGGGAGGATTGATTACCTTGTTACATTCGTCTTGTAGCTGCGCGGCGCAGTGTTCGAATGCTGGACCACGTGCGTGAAGGGAAAAAACACGGAGGGCTTGTGACAACTAGAAATGACAATACAACATTAGAACTCTACCGTGTCTTTTGTATAATATGATTCTACTATAAAATATTGAAAATTTACCTGGTTCAAGTGCACGCTATGAGTGTAATGCGAAGGGAGGTTTTCTAAGTAAGTGCTGGTCGCCAAAGGAAGTACTTTACGACAACGCCTGTAAAAAAAAGACAAAATAATCTACACTGGCCCGTAGATTTTCTTTTTCGATGGAACCGCTAGATACTTCCACGAATCTGAAAGAAAACGCGCGCCCTTTGCTCCTGAATTTGCACTCATGCTCGCCCCACGAACTGAATTTTTGAAATAAGTTTCCCACGGTGGAAGAGATGTTGAAGATCACCTCAATCAGTCACTTCATAAACACCCAGTATCTTATATCGCTTATATCTGCCGATCGCCTAACACTACAACAACAACAAAGCGCATGCTTTTCGCCAATTCCACCCGACAGCGGAACAGGCTACACCAGGTCACTGTGGAACAGGTGAAGCGAGCAACGCAAGGGGAGACTTCATTGAGTTGGTGTGCCAACTCAACTCCGAGGGGGGCCCCGCCTCTCAAAAGGAATTGAACTGAACTGATATATTTCGATTTTGCGTGAATATATTGTTTGACCTTTTTTATCATGACGAAAGCCAATCATCTGCTCGCCGCAATGAGTAAAACAAGACAAAAACTTGATTGCCAGACCCTCTGAGTTCCGGACACTAAAGTGTAGTTTCGAGGGTGTCCGAGTTAAGGAGATTGGATCACACATAGAGACACAACTCTTCTCACCCTTCAGAGAACTTCATGTCCAGGTCCAGTTGTGCAGCCATACTTGTAAATCGAGGCGTTGTGTCAGATTTGGCTTCCATGAAGAATTCAAACAAAGCTGCTGACACCTGAGCCCACTGCCGGCAGGACGGAACCTGACACAAACAGAAAAAAGAGCCGCCATTTTGTCAGCCTAGCAACATAGAGACTAGAGCAAACAGATTTCTATGGGCTCCAGCTATTTATTTCTAATAGCTCCAGCTATTAAAGTAATGCAATACTTGTGGGGAGGGAGGGTGCTGTGTGACTCTAACTGCCGGGGCTGTAGAGGAGACTAGCGCATGCATGCAGGCTAGGCACTATTTGCTGACAGCAGCCATGTTCTCACCTCGACATGGGTGCCTCGTCTCCCCTCTGCCACTCCATCCCGCCCGGCATCACCTGTCATGAGGTGATCTATCTGCTGTTTCAGGTAATCTTTAAACAGTCCCTCCTCTCCTGACCCCTCCCCTGAGGGGCTCTCTTTGGTGGTTGCCATCCGCTTGAGGATGGTGTTGCCTTTCAGTAGGCTACTGTTCTCAGCTGATGATAAAGGAGAACTAGAAATCAATACAAATGCCATACTATCCTCACTGCATATGCAATGCATATACATTGCTATGCATATCTTGTGTTGGTAAAACACAGACTCCCACCCCTAAAATCAGACAATGGGGTTGAACTTTTTTTTATTCCACATGTCCTGAACTCAGGGTCTAAATATTGGGAGCCTTGCAAAAAAATGTTTATACCAGGTCTACTAGGGTTTGTGAAATTTACTGCGCTGCGACTGTTATCAGTCATAGGTATCATGGGAATGTCCTTGTTAGATCGTCTTACCCCACTGAGTCTTGATGGAGGGCAGGGCAATTTTGTTAAGAAGGATGCTCACTGGGTCAAATGCCGCTGAATTAGGCTGGACATGGACAAACGCATGGTTGGAGCTGACAGTGAAGAGAGAACTGGAACTGGAAATAGATAAATAATGAAGGCAGAAAATGAAGTACATGTACCAAGTGCAACTGCATTTTAGGTGGAAGAACTTTCTTCCCTACAACCTGTGGGCCAGCTATGCTGGCTACTACAGTACTACAAATCTGAGTAGTAACTAAAAAATCTGATGATACAGATAATGTTGTTAATCTGTCTTGGATATGCGACTGTAACCATGATTGACAATATGTTGGATTAGCCTTCGAACCGATTCTCCAGTTTTTTTTTTCGGATAGTTTGTTTTTCGGGGTTCAGGATACCTGTGTCGCGCAAACAAATTGACACAGGTATCCTGAACCCCGCAAAACAAAATATCCGAAAAAACCCACTGGAGAGCCTGGTCGCAGGCTATGTTGGATATGAATCAATCACACACCTTAGGCTTCCCAGCAATCTTGCTTTCCTCATGATGCTGTAGATTTGATCCTCAAGGGAGTGTTGTAGCTTTTTAAGAGGATTGGTGGTCTGCAGGGGAGGGCATTTTATAACTTAATGAGTGAGGAAGGTTGTCGTCAATGATAAAACCACTAGAAATGAGGAAGTATGACCCTACCTCCCCCCACATCAAAAGCATGCTCCACAATGCCTGTTGACAGTTCTTTGATCAAATTTGGAAATTTAAAAGGCTAAGGTACCTATAAGATCCATGTTCAAAATGTGACTACATTTCACTAAATAAAACAAAACAATGACCTGATGCTATAGAACAGAAAAAAAATATTTTTTGATAGCCTAAAATTGTTGCAACATAATGCCGTAGGGCGCCATCGCAAACAAACAAATCATAGTCTACCATATGTAGCTTACCTGGGTTTTTACTTTTGCTCTACTGGCATAGGTGTCCTTGCTAGCACTTGCCTATTGAAAAATAAAGTTTTTATTTGTACATTTTATTAATAGAATGTACCATACTAGGTAATGTGAGAAGGGCAATGTTGAAAATCTGACAATAAAACTCACTGAATGGCTTGGGTCCATACTTGAAAAGCCAACAACCTTATAAAGCAACATGACAAAGTAAAAGTTATATCATTGGATAGAGACATCAACAGATATAGCCTTTATTTAAACCCAGTGGTGAGGCAAAGGGGAAAGGGAACCCCCATTTCTTTTTAAATGCTCTAAAACATTCCATGAGAATTTGGAAAAAAAAAGATGTCCCACACCCTAAATTCATTTGTCATCTGCTCACCCATTAATACCACGAATCAGTAATGTCATCTTGGGAACACTAATGCCTAGCCATTTCACAATTGACAGCAAACAAGTATGAGGATAAAACAAAAGAATGATTAATTTGACTTGACTTACTTGTCTGAATGAGCATACAAGTCGTGGAATGCATGGTCGACCAGTTTGTCTCCAGATGTCTGGCAAACCCTCTATTGAATTCAGACATTGTGAGATTTGAGACAACAGCTGGTACCTGAAATGCAACTTTGGTTGGTGAGATCAGCTAGAAACTACAGTAGTTACTGTAACACTATACCCTCTTTCTTCTTCATTTCAGACATTATTGCATTGGATGACTTTGTAACCTACTTGTATTAGCGGGAAAAGGAAAAGGTGTGAAAAAGTTCAAGATTCTAGAACTTTGGGTTTGGCATGATTTGCAGAGAATATCCTCGACACTAATTGCCAAAACTAATATAAATTATTATCCAATCATTCAATATCATATGAAGTTTGAGTGTTGTTAATATTACTAAAAGTCTCTTACCTAGTTGATGCTAGTGTTCTAAAGAGCCTCACATAATTGAGATCAAATGCAGTGGAAGGGTGAATCATCTACAGAATGAGGGAAAAAAAATATTTTTTTGTGATTCCAGGAAAGATCCATACCCTCCCCATGGAAGGGACATTGGAAAAATTCCAGATGGGCGAGGGCTCAATTTTCCTATTATTTTCCATACAATCACCTGTATTTTCAATGGAAATTGCAGAGAGGTAAGCTGAGGAGGATGGAGGTTGGGTCATGTATCTCAAACTTATGAGATGTATGAATTACTCATGTGTATGAATAATTTCTTGAATCACACATTTATACTGGTAGATGCACCAAGTTCAAGAGATTACAATTAATTTTCCATGTCATATGAAATCATCTTCTCTAGCAGGATCCTGGAACAATAATAAACCAACAATTCAAAAGCATAATGGAGAATCCCCAATCTAACTGCACTAAAATTATCAATAAAATGTGAGACATATGAAGTAGGATTTACTGAAGCTTACCACCATAATATGACAAACTGAGAATAAGAACATCATAGCGCAAGCTTGGTAGTACTCCTGGGACTTCCAATAACGATGAGATTCCTTAAACCCAGTAAAAAGGGATAATATATTGTCAGTTTAGTGGATAAAGATTAACATTCCTTTGTTGTGGGTCTCTTTGGAGCACTGAGACCTACTTACTGCATTTGAATATTCAGCAGGTGCTTGCTTGCCCAGGAGGGTGAGTCTAGTGGCATCATAAACAGACACCAGATGTAGGTACACAATCCGCTGCTCCACATCATGATAAACTTCTATTTCACACTGAAAGATGAGGTGTTTTCAATAAAGTTACTCATGTGGAAGGAAAAAGGTACCAAGCCTGGAATGATGGTCCCACATACATGTGTAGAACCTTAGCTTCAACAAGGTTAAATTGTCTGGGATGATCAAATTGCTCATGTCATTCTCTGGATCTTGCTGTAATAAACTGTACTAATGCAGAATTTTGAACAAAAATAAATTTCAAAACCCCACTCAAAATTTAATGCCCACAATACTCCATAATTATAATCCATACACAATACTTACCAGTGATGTTTCTTGGGCCTTCTTGACTTGCCTTTCTATAAGTCCCAACTGTGACAATTAGAAAGGTTATATGTAACATACATACATAAAGTTTTATTTACCCACGCTAGCCACAAACAACAAAATCACAAGTTTACAAAAAGTGGATTTGCTGATTTCCGTGTGGGGCATGCCAGCCAGATGGAGAGGTCTGTACAAAAATTATGATCTAGAATATGTGACACACCTATGCAAGTATACTGCTCTATCGTTTTAGCAGTGTGGAATCCAGCAAATTGCATGGTCTGATTGGCTTATGAGGAATCCTACACGATCCCACAAGGTCTGGATAAGTTTTGGGATGTATGCTATTTTAGTTTATTTGCCAGCTTGGGGTCCGTCCAGATTGCAAAATACTTTGACTTAACTAATAAAAGTATTTTCAAGACCTCAGTCATTAGGCCTTTCACAATCCGGCCGGGTCTCCCAGCTGGTAAATACAAGCAATACTTCATGTGACATCATCGAATGCTATTAATGTGCCAACCAGGCACTAATTGGTTGACATAACAAAGCTCGCTATTCAAACTCCGGTTGGCACATTAGCACTTGAATGGCAATGTTTGTAAACATGAAATATTGCTATATAGCAGAGTTTTTTAAACCTTCTTCCAGGGTTGATTATTTCAGTTTAATGTATCAGTCAATCCCAGCGGTGACCATCCCCCCCCCCCCCCCCCCCCGGGACACCGTGGGGCATTTGCACACCACTGCCTTCCACTGCCTTGGGGTGGGGAATTTTGAAAATTTTGCTGGCCCCGGGGTCGGGAATTGTTTTTCCCCAGGGGAGGGGGTGGGGAATTTTGGTTTTCTCATCTCAAGCGCGTCGGGTTTTGCGAACTACAACACCAAACTATCGATTGGCAGGTACAATATCCCAGTTACAGAAAATAACGCCACATAAAATATAATGCAGAGCATGGTCTGTATACACCACGTTTGGGGAAGACACATTTTTCGCAGTTAACGTCTTCTATAGAGAAGAAACAGATTTCGCAATTTCGTCTCAGTGGAAAAACATAAAAATGAATTGACACTATAAACATAGGTCCAATTTCCCAAAAAGTCACGTAACATAACTGCGAAATAGTTGCTCTGCAAATAGAATAAAGGTAAATTTCGCATTGAGAGATTCCGGGGACAATTTGCAGCCAAATGGCTACAATTAGTCAGGCGGCTAAGCCAAATGATTGTGCTTTTTTTGATAAAAGCATGAAACTTTCCAGTATGATTGGCCTATGGGTACTTGTCAATTTTTGATTGGGAGGCATCTCTGAAACTTCTTTTTACAGGAATTATTTAGACAACTCCCAAAGCTATTGTTCAGCCGCCATCTTGTCCTTTGTTATTCATGAGTTTCGCAGCACTTAATATGCAAGTTGGTGAAGTGATTCTCCAGACTCTGCAGCAAAATCCCTGCAACTTTGTTTCATTCAGAGGCCTTTAATACCTTGGCACATATGGTTTATACTCTGATAGCTATGTTGCAAGCTGATATTAACCTGTGTGCCGAAGAATCCCGATATTTTTCCTAATTTTCTATCTCCGAAACAGTGTCCTGACTGGGAATTTGAAAACATGTTTTCGTAAATAGAAGAAAACACCTAGAAAAGTAATTTAGATATCAAATTTTCACTTGTTATATTCCAATGATCGTTTCTTTTCGCCATAAATCTTTAGAGTTTTGCCTATCTGGCGCTACACTCTATAAATTTATCTCGTAGAATAAGAGCTTAAGTGCCACGAAGCTCATGAATAACAAAGGCAAGATGGCGGCTGAACAATGGCCGCCTGAATTGTCCAAATTACTGCTGTAGAAAGAATTTCAGAGATGCCTCCCAATCAAAATTAACAAGTATCCTCTGAAGTCTCATCCTGGAAAGTTTCATGCTTTTATCAGAAAACGCACAATTCGCAATAAAATTTGGGCTTAGCCGCCTGACTAAACCGCGAATGGCATAGGAATGTCCATCGATATTGTACTAATACCTTAGTTTCACTTCTTTATTTATATTTTGTCTCACTTTCAGTGAAATGAGAACTCGTTCAAAGACGAGAAAACATACATTTAAAAACGAATTATAAATGCCCGGACAGTATAAATGGAGTTGAAGTTTTTGTTGTGAAGCTTTGTCACGCAGAGTCGATGGAATCTTACCGTCTTTTTCTCGTCCCGGGGGGGGGGGGGGGGGGGGGGGGGGCATGGTCACCGCTGGATCGCATTTTGCAGGGGATTCCCGCATATCAGAGTTTTGCAAACCTTAACTTACCTCAAAGAGATTTTTCTCAATGGCCGGTTGATGTGAAAACCTTTGATTTGTGGCCGAAGCTTCCTTTCCCAAATATTCCAATTACACAAACCTTGTTATCAGCAAAGCTAAGAAGAAGTGATAATAAAAATTTAGATGTCAAATTCGCGACAAATTGATTTAGAAGATCGTCTTAACCTAATAGAATGGTTGTAAAGAAATCGGATTGTCGTATAAAAAGAGCTCTGATATAAATGATAAGAATCAATGGATTTTCTGCGAGTTCTAACAAACCCGCTTCACAGAACACGGGAACTAGAATCGACATTTTGTAATGAACCATATTTTATGCTTCACTCACTCACCATTCTTTAGAATTCACCAAACTTTGGAAATATTCAGAGCTGGCTCTTGCGCCTTCCTGGCCGCCATTTTAGATGAGCCTCGCTTTGATGAACACACAGGAAACCCAGAAAACCTTTGCGAAAAAAATATGGGCCTCCTGTGTTTTGTCACCTGAATTTTGCAGGGGACTGGGTGTGAAGAAGAAAGCAAACAAAACAACACAAGAAATCAATAAGACGCGGAATCTTCCTTCAATAATAAGTTAATCTCTCATAGAAGAGTTCTCTACCTCCCGTCGAAGTTCCCGTTTCAGTAGCAAAGGTATTTGCTTATTTATGAGGAAACACGTTTGAATTGCAAGCAGAAATTCAAGGCAGATATTTCGTGATCTGATGTCTTCGTCTCGAAGAACGCCCTGTTCAGTCTGTTGATGATCTACATGTAATACCCTTATCGTGTACAGTTATTCAAAGCATTCGGTCTATTTTCACGATAAAGGGCATGTTTTTTATTCTATTTAGGTGACTCGCGATGGAGCCGTTCAGATCAAGCTCCAAGCAAGAAGTGAGGGCTGAATTCATTTCCCATTTCTGCCCGACCCACACCGAAGAAGCATTCTTTGCCATGAAAGAAATGCGATCTCGATCAGAGTTGTGTGATGTGGTGCTTATCGTCGGGGATCGAAGGATTTGTGCTCATAGGCTTGTATTAGCAGCGTGCAGTGGGTATTTTCACGCTATGTTTACAGGAGAACTTCTAGAAAGCCGGCAGAAAGAAGTCACTTTACAAGGGGTCCATCCAGATGCCATGGAACTTCTAGTAGAGTTTGCCTACACTGCTAGAATTCAAGTCAGTGAAGATAATGTACAGTCCCTTCTGCCTGCCTCAAGCCTCCTGCAACTAGGCAGTGTGAGGAGATGCTTGTTGCGAGTTCTTGAAAAATCAGCTACACCCTTCAAACTGCCTTGGAATAAGGTCTTTTGCTGATGCCCATGTATGCAAGGATTTACACGAGTCGTCTCACAGATTTGCGCTACAGCATTTTGTGGAGGTTTCTCAGACAGAGGAATTTATGTTACTGGGTGTCATGATGTCTTGGAATTGATATCAAGTAATGATGTTAATGTAAAAATGAGGAACAGATTTTTAATGCTGTTATAATGTGGGTTAAACATGATCCAGAAAACAGGCAGAAATTTATTGGAAAACTATTACCTCATGTCAGACTGTGTCTGTTATCACGGGAGTGCTTAATGACAAGAGTTGAGACTGAAGATATGATCAAAGGGGTCAGGAATGTAAGGATCTTTTGATAGAGGCAATGAAGTATCATTTACTTCCTGAGAAAAGACTAATGCTCCAAAGTTTGGGACTGAATGTCGCAAGCCTGCTGGACAGGTTCCTATATTATTTGCAATAGGTGGTGGTAGTCTGTTTGCAATTCATAGTGAATGTGAGTGCTATGATCTAGGATTGATAGATGGTGTATGATAACACCTATGTCAACCAAAAGGGCTAGAGTTGGTGTAGGTGTCGTCAGCAGCTGCATCTATGCTGTGGTGGCTATGATGGCAGCACAGACTTGGCATCTGTAGAAATGTACTGTCCTCAAGATAATCAGTGGGGTGCTGTGACGCCCATGGGTACTCGGCGTAGCTGTTTGGGGTGGCAGTTGTTAGTGGACTTGTGTATGCAGTAGGAGGGTATGATGGTGCATCTGTCTTAACAGTATTGAGAGATATGATCCATTAACAGAACAGTGGACATCAGCTGCGGCAATGAGTACAAGGCGGTAAGTTTTTCACACACCATAAGTTTTATAGAAAAGGTGTCTCCTAGATGTCATCATAACGCCTTGAGCCCCAGTCTTCTCGGTCCAGCATGCAGTCAGCTAGCTTGTTGGTGTTGGTTGCCTCACTGTCACTCCTAGATTTATCAGTATAATTTGTTTTGAAACACTCTTTATTTTGACATACAGTGTTCCTCACTTTTCCCCCATTTTGATCTGGCATTTTTGTTTTGGAAGAAAGCCTCGAGATCTCAGGTGAAATACAAAGGTTATAATGTGAGAAAATTCCAAAAAAGAAAGCTTAGAAGAAATGCAGTGAATATATATCAAAAATTGGGAAAACAAATTCCCAGGAAAACCTGGCGAAAACTCTCGAGACTCTTGGCTGGCATCTCCCCTATCTTGACTGACTCTTGGCTGGAATCTCACATTTGTAACTTATTATTTGGTCCTATATACAGGAGGTATGTCCGTGTTGGTGTTGTTGGAGGCATAATCTATGCTGTAGGAGGATATGATGGGAGCTCTCATCTCAATACTGTCGAGTGCTATGATCCAATGACAAACACTTGGAAACCTGTTGCAACATGGCAAGTCGAGGAGCAGTGCAGGAGTGGCAGTTGTCAATGACTTTCTTTATGTTGTTGGTAAGTCAAAAAATGTTTTCGAAAAATCTGGATCAAGATTGTGTGGTTCCAGAAAATATCCCCCCCCCCACCCCCCCCCCCACGGAAGGCTGTTAAGAAATGACCCCAGCAGTATACAGTATAAGACGTGAACGTTGATTTGATGTCCTTTCTTCAGGTGGCAATGAGGGGCATCCTGTCTGAACACCATGGAAAGATACAACCTACAACCAACACTTGGAATTCCCTCACACCTATGAGTATCCGCCGCAGCACTCATGACATTGCTGTCATAGATAACTTCCTCTATGCTGTTGGTGGAAATGACGGCAGCTCAAGCTCAACAGCATAGAGAAATATGATCCAGAAACTAACAAATGGACTATAGTAGTTTCTATGAGCACTAGACGGAGCAGCGTAGGGGTGACTGTTGCTGATGTTCTCCTAATGAAAGGGGACGGGCCCTACTCTCAGAGGGTCCTGGATGGGGGTTGTACTGGAGGATGCTTAAAGGCCAGGCAGTGTCACGTTTTAGGGTTAATTTAGGTAGCTTACATGCAGTCAAATCTACAATGAATGAACAAAATAATCTTCTAGGTTTGTTAACTAACCTTTTAACTGCTAGATGAGAACAAATTTGGAGTATTTTCGTGTGTTATCGAGTGGATGGATATGGATTGCAAAATAGCAGTTTTGATTTCTTACCAGGCTGAACAGTTTTCAAACTTGGAAAGTGATAGCGAAAGTTACTAAATCTTACGATAGAATGCCTATATAATGCAAATTTCTAAGGCAGGGTGGGGGATTGGTATTTGATCATGTCTGGAATTGGGTCGGTACGTAGTTGCTTAAGGTATGAGTATACCTTTGCGCGAGATGTCATTTTTCTCGAAAAAAATCACTGTCGCGTCATTATTTACACTACAAGGGCATTTATATATCGTTTTAAAGCTTGTGAAACGGCCTTACTTGCTAAGTGTTATATTTATATGCAACGTTAATTTGAGAACGTTTTCGTCGTTTGGTGCTTAAAGGAAAAGTACAATTTTTGCTTTTTAAGAGTTCCTGCCACGCAGTTAATGTTAAAAGCTCCAGATTTCCCCAAAATGTATTCCTTAGAGGGCGATCTGAAAAAAGGTGTGCGGATTTTTGATATTTTACGTATTTTCGGAAATATTACGTAAAAACAGATTGAAAATCGATATTTTTGGCAATGCTAACACAAAAATTAGCATAAAATATGTTTTGAAAGGAAAATCAAAAATCCCGCACACCTTTTTTAGATCGCTTCTAAAGAATAGATTTTGCTTAAATTTGGATCTGTGCAATTTAATTGGAAAGAAGTGGATCTTTTTAAACAAAGGCGGTACTTTTTTCTTTAGGGCTAAAAAAGTATATGTTCATGTACAATATAGTGAAAACAAAAATTATCCATCAGATAGACCAACCTTTTAGCTTTAAAATTATATAAACGACGTTTGTGGTGTAAATTGTGACGCGATACGAATTTTTTCCCGCGACACCCTTCAAAGGTATACTCATACTTAAAGCTCCTCTATGGTTGGATAATACAACAATACCCTACACCTCAACACAAAGAATGAGGATAATAGAGACAAAAGAAACTCCTTGTAGAACAAAGATAATAGACAAAGCCACTACGTCTTTACTGCTGAAATTACACTTTCATTAATGACTGGTGTAAAGTTATTACAAAGATGCTTTTGTTATCAAAAGACAGGGATTTTCAGGGATTTTTCAAGAAATTTTATATTAGGAATATTCCACAAAAAAATTTGCAGTTGTAATATTAGGGAAATCTAATTGTGCATTTCTAAAGTTAACATAATTAAAATGGTTGTTTATGCAATTCGGCTTCTTGTCTTAATAATAAAATTTCTTATATAGCGCACTTGTCTTCATTATTACCAATACCACACAATATTATCATGCACCCTAACACTTTCCTGGTTTTACTGGAGGTTTCAAGATTTTTCACCATGTTGCCCAGGAGCATTTTCCACATTTTCAATATTTGCTATAATATTCTCTCAGTTTTGTTTCTAATAATAAAATATATCACATTATATTGCGCAGTATCAATGAGAAATTTTCAACTGCGCATTACAAAAGATGTTCGGTTTAAAATTAAAATTTACAAAATAAATATTGTAAACAAAGAATATTTAAAATTTAAAATAAATTAAAAGTCAATAAAAGTCGATAAAATCAATAAAAAGTAAAATGAAAAGGAAACGCAAAAATAACTATTTAAATAAATTTAAAACGCTTCACAAATAGATGGGTCTTAAGTGCCCTCTTGAAGCCATGATTGTGGAAATGTTACGAATTTCGTGGAGATCGTGGGAGATCTCAAGGTCAGCATTTTTGTTGGCTATAAAAAAAAGCTAATGAAAATCCTTTGTTTTATAGATTTCATTGTGCACTAAGAAATTTAGGAACCTTTATGTACTATCCAGGGGCATAGCCAGGGGGGGGGGGGGGGGGCAGGGCCCCTCCTTTCTCGGGAGATTTTCCCATACATTTACTGTATTTGCTGAAGAAGTTTGAACATTTCGTCCCATGTTTTCACTATCTGCTCCCACCCCCTCAGAAATCCGGCTATGCCAATGATATCCCTTGGGAAAGAAGAATTTTGAGTGGAGAAGACTGAAAAACATCAAAATGAAAAGAGGTGTTGCATGCTGGTGTGATTGTGTGAGAGCTTGTACAATTGAAAGGAGAATGATACAAAACCAATAATGATTTGAGGCAGCAACACCATAAAATATGGATTGGCATGGGAAGGAACTGTTGATGGAGTTGTCAGATTCTGATGGAGAAAGCATACGTTACAAAGTAGAAAGTTTACATTACTTTATTTACTTTAAAAGTATCTGAGCACTACTGTCTTGACATCATTATTCCCATTGACCATCATACTGCAGTTCAGAGTCAATGTTATTTGCAAAATTTAATTCCTCTGTTATTCTATGGAAAATTTAACTACAGTCACCATACAAAAACCTTGCAAAATAATGAAATCTGGGAAATAACAATCCACTGGACACAATGTAAAGTATCTTTTGAGCTGGTAGCATGGACATGCTTTCTGGTTGCCGATGCCAATGATATGTAGATGCTTTAGCCTGCATGGGCAATGGAACAGATCTGTACTTGTATGGAAGATTCCTACTTTTCAACTTTTGTGAGATATGAAGATCTGGAATTAGGAACAATAATATTCATC
Organism: Scolanthus callimorphus; assembly: GCA_033964015.1. NCBI lineage: Eukaryota > Metazoa > Cnidaria > Anthozoa > Actiniaria > Edwardsiidae > Scolanthus > Scolanthus callimorphus. The sequence goes on along the minus strand of CM066918.1, from coordinate 27,111,105 downwards.
TTCAGTAATAGGTCCTAATGGTATAAGCAAATGGGTAGTCACAAAAAATCAAGTATGGAATTCCAGGATCATGATGAAGAAATTCACTGGATTCCAGGGGGGCATCTTTTTTTTGGGGGGGGGGGGGGGGGGAACTGGCCAAATTATCATCAGGCAATTTGTTTTTTTAACTTACTCTTCTATGTCGTCAAAGTTTCTGAGATTCAGCATTAGAGCATCTGAGCTGAGATAGACTGGAGTATTGGCAGCAGCAATCTGTAAATGAAAGAATAAGGCACCACCAGTCTACATCAAAAGATAAAATATAACACTATTACATGGAAATATCAGGGGGCTTCGCAAAGCTGAAAGTGCCCAACTACTTTAGAGGCTTGCTCAAATAATTTTGTCAACATCAACAGAAATGTTCGCACAATCCACAGGATTTTGCAAAAATTTGTGCTACATATTACTGAAACCCCTGATAACTTACTGTTCTTGAGATTTTCTGTGCAGCTCTGATTTTTCTGAGTTTCAGGTAGCCAGGGTTGTCTTTCAACGCATCACCCAGGTAGGAAAGTCAAGGAAAAAATATATCTACCATTTGAATATATTTACAAAACACAAAATTATTTCCCATAGCAAGTTTCTTCTGCAAAATACCATCACAGATTGATTGCTGCATAGAGCAGTTTTCATATGAATGTAGTGAAACAAATTGCAAAGTAATTACACCAATTCTCAATAATAAGAGTAATTACAAAGTAATTGCGAATTATTCAGGACAGTCATCTGAAATTGCTCTATAACATCTGTCACTCAATTTTTCCCTGTAAGCTGTAAACAAACAAACAACAAGCTGTGATGAATTAAAAGGATATGAGCTTAGCTGCCTGGGCCTCTCCCTCTGCTTGCACAATCTTCTGTTGTCTCTCCTGCTTGGCCTTTTCAACAATAAACTGAGCTCGCTGAGCTTCCTGTTGAGCTATAATCAGAATAAAACATTTCTTAACAAGTAGTAATATTTCATAGAAAAGACCTTATAATTTTTAGTTTCAGTATTTAATCGAATTCGAATTAATGTTTTCTTAGTTTGCTCACTCCTTTGAGATTTTGAATTTGTGATTACCGGTAGTTATGATGACATTTCAACACCTGACATTACATCAAAATCTCACCAAAATTGTCTGTCTCAGATTGTTTCCTTTCCAAGTTCACACAAGAACACTATACTATTCCCTACACTTTTAGCCTTCTAATAATGCTTACCAACTTGCTTAGCCTCAATGGTTGTGTGTACTCCCTTCCAAAAACTCAAGTCAGTCTAAGGAAGACGAAACATTATTAACAAATGATAGCATAACTCTTGTGTGGCCATGATAGCATATAGAGTTATAAAATTCACAAACAGAAGTGAAGTACAGTTGACTAGTACTCACAATAGACACATCATCCAGGATAATGAAGAAATCCCTGGCTCGTTCTGTCAGCTGTTTCCTGATCAGCAAACTGACCTAAAATATCATAGTTGTACAGTGTATTTTAGTCTCTGGATATTAGCTCTACTATAAACATCATGCCAAAAAAAAGGATAGGGAAAGGATATAATAAAGCAGAATATTAGCAAAAAAGAGTGTCATATTTTCAGTGTTTTTTTCATAAGTTGATAGTATTAGAAATGTAGACATAATGATCATGTCCATGGTGGCACTTTAAAGGGGCACTTGCATGCTTCATTTTTGTAAACCTGTCAAAAACTTAGTCTTATTATAATCACCAAAAATACATTCAAATTTACCAGGAATAACCAAAATAACAGTCCAGGTTGTTAAATGACCTTTTAACTGTTAAATCAATACAAATCTTTAGTGTTTTTATCTATTATCAAGAGGATGGAATTGGATTGCGATTTGAATTATTTGCTAATGCCCCTTTAAATCAACACTTTTCTCGTTAATGCAGTTTACAAAGTTTCTTAGGAATTAATGATAAGTTCAAAACTTAATGGCACCCCATCAACGTAATCTAACCTGTTGTCTCATTGTGATGAGTTGTGATGCATTGAACTGGGCCACAACACTCTTGAGAACCTAAAACATGTGTACAAGACAAGATTACAAGATGTACATTGTACAGCACTTGTGCCCTTTGTGCATAAGATAGATAGATAGATAGATGGTTTATTAAAATTATCCTTGCAGCCAGAGGCTGAATTATAATAATTTGTACAATAGATAAGAATAAATATATAAATATAATGGGATAAAAACAGCTAATATATATAAATACATGCTAAATTTTAGAGCAAAAATATGAAAAGACTCAACTCAAACTGACACCCACAAAGGTGTAAAGAATAATACACCTAAAATTTCATTGTTGCTATACGTAACTTTTCACACTGATGTATAAATCAGGATTGCATCTCCAAGAATCTACAACCAAATGCATAAAGTCGTTGGAACACCACCGGTAGTCCTTCTGTCACCTCCAATGTTGAGCAGGAAATAATGCGACACAATTTTGGATAACATTGAAGGGAGGCAGGGAGAGCGGGTTCTCTCGGCAAAGTGTTCAACATTTGCATTTGATTGCAGGTCTTTGAGAATTGACTTTAATAATAATGGCTGTTTCATTATTACCAGGTCTGCAGCTCACTTCAAACTCTGTTATAAATATGAAAATTGTGTTGCAGTAATGCTGTACCTCATTCATGATAGAGGGAGAACTCTCTCCTCATAGTCCAGACCAAGTTTTCTATACATGGGTGGGAGACTAGCTGCCTCAGGGCGAGCCAGTACACGCAGACCAATATTCACCATCTGCAAGTCTTAACATTTACATTACAAATGAGCATAGTGACAAAACCATCATTTAAAGAGCATCAAATATCTTCTCTTTTTATCAGAATTATGCATCCACAGATAAGAATAACATAATATTCCATTATTTGATTTGTGAGATTCAATAAAACTATAATTGCACTGTTTTCCCCAAATCACCAAGTCAAACAAACTGGATGCTTCATTTGTCTGTTGTTATTGTTTTCTTGGTAACAATTTTTGGAGGGTGAGTAAGATCTTACAGACAACATGCAAACAGATGGAATTAGCTATTGTTACCTTTGCTTCCAGTAGGGGAAATGATTTTCTTGGCCTTGAACGGATATCATAAATGATTGGGTAATGAAACCAAGGAATTCTGCAATAAAAAAAAAAGAAATGTAGACATCATTATGTATTGCTCATATGTTTTAATGATTCACATCATTATCCAATTAGACAAATTTCAACATGTTAATTGAATATTCTTACTTGACTCCGAGACTCAGGGGAATAAATCAAAAGAAACCACATAGGCATTGAAAAAAAATAATACAGTACATACACCCATGTACCTCTCAGGAGAAAGATCACTGCAAAATAACCTTGTCTTACCTAAAATGCAGGCCTTCTGTGTAAATTGTATTCTGCACTCCTCCTATTCTGCTAAAGATGATAGCTCGATGACCACCGTCCACTGCAAAGCAATACAAATTTTCAGCCTTATAAGCTTACATTACAATAAATTGAAATGAAAAGGGGTTCTGCCTGCTTACATTACAATAAATTGAAATGAAAAGGGGTTCTGCCTGATTATCTGTAAGTACTACTCTTCCCAGTAGACCGTTACACCTCTCGAATTTTCTGCCCGGCGGCGGCTGTCTCAAATTCATCACGTGATCACCTTTTTATGTACCACTGATGGGCTGCTTAGTACCACGTGATCAACCATTTTGGGCATAGACTTTATTGGAAAGCAGCGAAACAATGTCTCACCAAACTCTCAAATTTTATGCCCACAAATGCTGATCATGTGGTACATAAGCAACTCATCACATGGTACAAAAAAGGTGATCACGCGATCAATTTTTGGACAGCTGCCGGCGGGCAGAAAAACCGAGAAGTGTAACGGTCTACTGCGTGATCACCTTTTTTGTCTACTGGAAAGAGTAGTACAAGAGTTGCTGTTGAGCTTACTGTGAAGCATGATTCTTCTCCTGAAATCAGCATGATTCATAAATTTTTGACTGGTCTTCCATCATCAGAGATTTATGATGTGCCAAAGAAATATGTGACAGGTGAATTTTGAAAATTCAGATGCGAGAAACATGGCACTGGTGACCCTGCCCATGCTACCTTGTTTGTATGGTGGATGGACCAGATCAAGAAATGGGCAGAGAAAAAAGTGTGAAGTGTCACCACACCCCAACTGGAATTTCCAGTCAGAAATACAGTGATGGTATGGGATATAAAGGGCATCCTAACATTTCCATGTGGCAGGTATTCTAGTGTATGTAAACTGCTCGATTTTTTTTCTCGAAAACTTGCATAACACAATTCTGACAAACTCAATCACTTAGGTTGTAAAGCACCAAAACGCGCAAACAAAAGGGAAACAAAGTTCTCTAGAAAAAACTGACACACGACTTCAAATTATAAGACTGTGTATAAATATCTGATGCAATTTTCCGTCCAGTTGCAAGCCGAAAGCATGTGCACCCGTTGACGCGAAATCTTTTCAACTAAATTCTCGCAAATGTCCTTCAGACTATTATTCTACCTGTATATACGGATTCCTTGATGCCATAGGCACCTAATGCAGCTACAGCCAGTAGTTTAAAGCCTGTTCCGACTCCTCTAGGAGCCTTTCCCATTCGCCCTGCGAACTCCTTGAACTGCTCCGCCATCTTGGACTTCGACTTCACGTGCAGGCCCTCTGACGTCACATCTTCTCTAGTTCTAGGATCGCGCGTGCAAGACATGCCACAGGTATGCCCGCCATTATATGGGCGAAAAACGAAAACTAAACAAAAAAATCGTACGTTTCTCTCGCTCTCGAGTATCTGTATAGTATCCCTAATATATCAGAAAAATAGGTTCCCCAAGGCTACACAAGTCTACGGTGCATGGAAACGTATTACACTAAAGTTTTGTAGTTAGGAAAGTACTGTTTATTATTCTATAACGACAGAAGAACAGAAGTCTAGGGTGTTTGCTCAGCGGCGTTAACCGTGGGAAACGAGGCATCTGCGCAGAGCGCGCTGCCGTGCGCATTCGCATAAAAAAGTTCCTTCAATTCTAGTTGTGCCCTGGTGATTGCTTTGTTAACTAGTCAGTATGATGTATAATAGTTTTATGTTACTTCTCAGTTTTTCAATTACTAGTTCGATATTTTTAACCGGATCTCAAAGCCACACAGGTGCGCGATTGAATCACAGTTAGAGCTCTTTTCAATGACCTGCCGTGAGTAATTTGCAACTAATTTGTAATCACTCCTTCTAGGTTTAGAGCGGATTTCATATGACTGTAATGAAACCAATCGCCAAGTAGTTACACCCTATAGGAGTGATACAAAGTTATTACCAATTAATCACAAACAGTCATACGAAAACCGCTTGTTCAGAATAGTTGTGTAAGTCACTTTGCAATTGGTTCACTATCATACGAAATTCGCTTTAAATATTTGTCCATGGCAAGTTTAGTCGAATAAATCATTGCTCAAACTACAATACATGCTGATTTATTCTTTTGACTTTCAGGCCCAGACAACCAGAAGACTTTAGGAAAAGACCAGTTAAACATTCTACTCCCTCGAGCGTCTAGCGTTTGGATAACCAATGGAAGATCAAGGACTATTATTTTCAGTTGCGCGGGGAACTGCGATAAGAGCTGGATTGCGAAAATCATAAAAGAAGACGGGACGCTCGTCGATGACTACCAGGAAGAAACCGTTTTACAGATATCTGAATATGAAGTTGAGTCATCAGTATCATTATCCGCGTCTGCAGTATCGAAACTTGGAGGGTCAGACTCATCAAACACAGTAGCGAAGGTTTCTTTACTCTATTTTAGAATAGTTATTACTCTTGAGAAAAGTGTTCAACCTGCGCTTTACAAGGTCGAAGTTTGCGAAGATTTAATAGCTCAAAGTAAAGTATGTGCGGCGACAGAATTCTTCACGGTCGAAGGTGAGTTATTTTTAATTTAATGTCTTTCTGTTTCCCTGGCTTCATTTCTCTGAAAGAAATAAGCCATAAAAACGAAACTGAAATCGGCTACTTGGGACTAGGCTATCTGAACCTGATTTATTCAGTTTATTTATTTTATTTATTTGGAGGCTAACGCTTCGACCGCCACGCTCGAGTACGAGGACGAACAAACAGGACGAAGGCGTGACCAGTGACGAGGGGGAAGTAAACCATGCGATACGGACGCGCAAGGTCCTGGCGAGGCTTCCCCCACCACAATCAAGCTAGCTAACATACGATTTACGTACATACATGCCATTATCTTGAAAGGAATAATAAATCATAAATAAGCAATATAAAGAAAAAAAGTCTAGCAGCAGTTCATGTTCAGTTCATGATTAAGCTTCAGTGTATTCCAGGAGTTTCACAGGAGGGTATCTACAACACGAGGAACGCTTTTATATGAGAAAGCGGGAAAAGGAGACCCGCCTTACTGGAATAGAATTGGAAAAATACTGGCCGTCAACAACACAAAGTGCACAGTCAAACGTGTTCACAAGCCAACAAAGGAGGAATTTGATAGGGAATGTATGAATCCAGGTATTACTTTAGACGATAACTCGACTATCGACAAATTGGATAAGAAATACCGATTAACGACAAAAGAAGTGTTTACCGGCTACCGACATTTTTACAAATTATTCCGGCTAGGTCATTAAATTAAAAGTTTATTCTGAGAAATAGCGCCGTTTAGGACTTTTCAGGCGCCTGGGAGTCATGGCCGTAGCTAGCGGGGGGCAGTTGCCCCCCCCAGCAAAGTAAACACTTTAGTGTCAACATGTGAGGACAAATCTTTTGCCCCTCCAACAAAAACAAAGGATGACTAAGGTTTGCCCCCCCCCCCCCCCCCGCGACAAAAATTTCTAGCTACGGCCTTGGGAGTAGACCAGGTGAATTCCGTTCCATTGTGACACTTCCCGAGCTTCAAATTACAGAGATTACTGAGTTTAAATAGGTATGACACTCTGGGCATCCTTAGATGATCTTTCAGGGGATTAATGGTCGTCTGTTCACGAAAAAAAAAATAAGACGAGATGACGAGATGACGCGTGTGCGCATGCGCAAACGACGACTTAAAAAGAAACTCATTCCCGTGTCATTTTAATGCCTACTATTGGATTATGAGTAGAAACATGCTAAATGGCAACTAGTGAAAAACATTTCTGCAATATAGTGAGATAAGCTACTACTAGTTAAAAAGAAAACCAACAACGTGTCCCACATGGATCTCTAACACAATCTTCAGGCCTATAAATACGTTGTGATGCATAATTAATTAGTTGATTGTTCACTAACGGTACAAGGGGCGTCCTTATATGGTCTGGTGGCCGGGCGTACTCTCACCCATAGGTATAGCTACTGAGCAATTCAACACCAGGATAGCGACTGTCAGGGCCGAAATCTCTGGCGTGGGCGTAAGAACCGTACGGTCGCCATACGACGCTTCAGCTCTTTGTCTGGAAGTATGGTCCTATTTTTTCCTCAAGTCAAGTAAACGCTGAATTTGCATTGGTGTACACAGGCAAATGATTTATATCACTGCACGAGTAAGAGACAAATGTTCTTCGGGTCAGCTCATTTTTTTCACCAAGTACAATTTCTTGCACGCCATTTTCCAAGTTCCGAACTGTTTGAGTTTCCAGTCCTTTAAAGTGCAGGCCTTTACATTTAATGCGTTAGTTATCAGCCTCTAGCAGTCTAGTTTTTACGTCTTCTATATCGATTTCTAAAGTACGTACGCTTGGTAAACACACACTCAAATTTCGTGCCGGGAAAGAAATAAAATCTCGGGTCAATTCAGAAAGCTTGGCGTAGCTCGTAGTGCCCTCCTTCCAAAATGTCTGCCCTTTCAAATATCAGATCCAGAGGTCCTATGTTTCTCTTCCAACAGCAGAAGCATGTATCATATCGGGTGCGATGGAGGACTGGCCAGCAATGAGGCGTTGGCCGTTAGATACCTTCCAATCTGATTCCCGCATATCTGAAGGTATCTACATAGGGGATCGACCAGAGATGATACCAGTGCGTGTTTATAACGATTATGTGAAGAACCACGCCCACCTTGACTCGGCCCCCTGGATGGTCTTCATGCCGGACGTGTTCGAGATGTATCCTGAGCTTCTCGAGGTAGAGTAGGGACGCATAGCAACTGATAGCAATGGCCCTGCTGCATATGACAGGCCCTTCTACTAGTCCGTCTTTGCGCAGTGCAAAGACAGAAGGTGCAAAGACGAACTGTAGGGACACAGGTCTCCTCTCTGAGAGTCGAAGTCGATTACTGAAAGGACTCCAAACCAGGGACAGCTTGGCTAGCCGGCGGTCGAGCCCGATCTCGCGCGAGCAATTGACCGAATTTAAGAACGTCTGCTCGCAGGGGCAGGAATCCCCAAGATTCTTTATCCAAATCGTGATGTGACTAATTCTAAATACGCATGCGCCTTGCACGATGGCCTAAACGAGATCATTTTCCTCCATCTCGCTATGCAGAGAGCTGGGAATTTATCCGATTTATGTCAAATTTGGCAAGGTATAGTATCTGGAAAGATGGTTCGATTGATGGAAATCTGAAGATGATGACTAACAACGTGACGTCACTACAGGCCGTTGAAAATGGCGCCAACGTTAGGAATTTGTATATCAACCATTTTAAGCGTTGGTAAATGTTCTAACCGCTAAGCCGACTCCAAAACCCGAAACTTCATTAAATCGAACATATAGATCAAAAGTTATTAAGAAATCGTGATTTCGAAGCTCCCGCCGGAATCTCTGGAATTTAATTGTTCCTTGACCATATAAGGTAAAATTTCGGCGATTTAAACGTCAACGCGTTAACTCCTATGATGTTGTTTCCAGCAGTTATAGCAATATTTTAAAATTTGTAGTTACTTTGACTTTGACATGAAACTCGATACCTTGTTTACGTCACTTCGACGTAAAAATTGCATGTTAGAAGACGTCATACTGACGTAATATGACGTCTAAAGTATCAGATGACTAAGTCAAAGTAACTACAAATTTTGAGACATTCCTATATCTGAAACGTATGTCTCCAACAGATTTAAGCAGCGCCCTCTCTAAATCGCCGAATTTTTACCATATATGGTCAAATTGACCATCAAAGCGGGAAATTTGAACTTTTTTAATTAGTGATAACTTCTCTCGGTTTTATCAGAATTCAGTCCGGTTTTCGATACAGTCGTCCATTTACTGCGACGATTAAATAGAAACGGATTGCATAGCCGATTTCCTAACTAAAATTTTTTGGGATATGTTCCCACGGTGATTATGACGTCACATTGTCAATCAATCAAACCGTGTCATCATATTTTTGATTGGCATTCCCTGGGCTGCTCACCTGCCAAGTTATAGCTCATTTGCGCTACGTGTTAAAACGTTATGAGCGTAATTCGTATGAAAGCTGTCCAACTGGAGGAAAATAGCTACGTTATAACCATCGTGTTGTTTTTACAGGATTACACTGTCCCCGATTTCTTTTCCGAAGACGACGACTTATGATGAAGGTCCCGGATGAGTTGCGCATAGATTGGCGATGGATAATCATGGCGCCGAGGGGGAGTGGGTCGGGATGGCATGCTGACCCCGCCAATACCACAGGGTGGCTGGCACTGGTTTCGGGCTCTAAGCTCTGGGCCCTGTACCCTCCATCTCAACATAATATTCCCGGTTAGTGATTTGTTTGTAGGTTAAAGAACAACCGTCAGCCGTCATTTTGTCTGCCTAGCAACAGACCGAATCAGAGAAGCGTCGCATTAATTGGCTGATTTAGGGAAGGTGGTGCAAAGAATCAAGAAACAGAACAACCAATAGAATCATTCACGCAAGCAAAAAGTAACGAGAAAATGAAATTGGGCTTAGGATTTCCGCATCAAGCAAACGTTCCTAGTTGTCTAGGAAGCGGTAGCTAGCGGTGCAAAAGAGCGCGATACGGAAGAGCACGATACAATAATTCCTTGCGCGACCTAATTTCTCTTCTCGCATCACACTCTTCGACTCTGCCGTCGCGCATCACACTCTTCCATCCTTTCTTTCCCATAACTATTAGCAATAGACTGGGTAGGAGTCTGAGCTAAGGGAGAGCGATGAAGTAATATATCAGACACGAGCCAGAACACCGAGAAGAGGGTTAAAAAAACGAGGCAAAGCCGAGTTCAAAACGACTTCAACTCGAGTAGTTGTGAAACATGCTGTCGAGTGATTGACATAGATTCTCAAAGGAATCATTTTATGTCAAGAAAAATAAGGAATAAAATCTAAAAAATCTAACGTTTATCCAAATCTCCTTCGTGCTTATGATTTCCATTGTTTTTGCTTGTTGAATATTTTAAAGAGCTTGAGAAGTAACATGTTTGCATATTGCAGGTGTAAAGAACAACTTTTATAAGATACGCGACTATAAAATGGACGATGCGTTTAATTGGTGGATCTACACTCGGCCACAACTGGTAAGAGCAGGTATTAAAAGTGCAGCTGGATTGTTTTAGGATAAGCTAGCCTGCTCAACAGTGACCGTACGCTAGAAACGGCAGACACGGCTCCGGCACAGTTTTCCAGGCCGGGCCGGTTCCTGAAAGGTTGGATAAAGTTATCCATGGATAAAAGTTATCTGTTGTATAGGATTTGTTCAGGATTTATCCGTGGATAAGCGTTTATCTACAGATAACTCTTAACTGACCTTCTAGGAACCGGCCCCAGAGTGTTTCCGAAAGCCTGTTTTTAAGTACTCCCGCCCCGGGATAAACAGATAATGATGCGTTGTTTCTTGCTAGGAATCTGCACTGCCTCAGGAATGCGTCCAGAAAGCAGGCGACATCGTGTTCATCCCTCCGGGGTGGTGGCACGCCGTACTCAATCTCGACCATACTGTCGCTGTAACTCAAAACTTTTGTAACAAATACAGGTATGCTGCTATTGCGTTACAGCGAAATTTCTCGCGCGCGCTGCATTTTTTCAAAACGTCGCTTTTAGTTTGGAATTTTTTTTCTATATTTCTGTGTCAGAACGCGCGTCAGACAACTGGCGGGAATTTTTGGCGGGAAAGATTCAGCCCATGAAAACGTAGTGAACGTACCACGCACTGATCGGAAATTCACTGCTGATTACTTATATTTACCCCACAGTATTAAAGGGTGCATTAAAGAGTTCAAAGAACAAGCAGATAGCGACGGAAACTTCATTGGCCAAACCTTTGAGAGCTTGAGGGAACTCTACTCTGATAGTCACTCTGAGTATTTTGAGGAGGACGACGAGGAATTCGTGGCACCCACGGCGGGACAAGGGATGACGTTCACTGAATTCAAGAAAAAAGAAATCGACGACTTGAAAAAGTTTTTGTCTGGTGGACATGAATTGTGAATTTAAAACTTACGCATCGAAGTATATAGTTGAGTTCTTGCCTCGAAATTGAAGACGAGATTGATATCATACGATTCAGCATGGCGGATGTAGGGGGGAGGGGGGGGGGGGAATTCCCCTATATTCCTATATTACTGTCATTATCCCATACACTTACTGTACTATAACCCCCCCCCCCCCACCCACCACTGAAATTCCTGGATTTGCTCCAGATTCAAGTACTATTCAAATCTTCGTTCGGTAGTAGTCGAAAATAGCACTCAAAAATACAATATCGCCCTCGTTGCGGCGCGTACGATGATATAGCTTTAGTCGTGCTTTCTACTAATGCACCTATCAATGTTTTGCCCCAGGGTGGGGGGGGGGGGGGGGGGGGCAACCCCACGGGAATTTGACATTTTTAGCTCTTGAAATGTCAATCCCCCACCCTTGGAGCTCCATTAAGGATCAAACTCCCACCCTGGGGATCCCACACCAGTGTAAAGGCGTTCATAGATACAAACATCAAGAAGCTCTTACTTTTCATTCTGCATCGTTCTCCACAAGAAAAGGCCGAGGAAAACGCAGAAATCATGTCTCCAGGTGGTTTCTGGGTATTTTCCAAGATGGCGGAATGGCAATCGAGTCAAATTTCCCACCCTGGGGACTGCTGTAGATGTCAAAATCACAACCCTCGGAGAGCCTTAAAAAGTCAAATCCCCCTGGGTTGCCCGCCACCCGAGTCAAAAAATATGAGCTTGGGTCCCCTGTGGTAGAAGATCAAAATCCTTGTCCTCGCGACTCGTGAATCCAGATATGGTGGTTACCACCATGATGGTTTCCCACGCTAATTTATGGCCAAATCGATCCCACGACTGGGTGCAGGTCTACGTAGATAATAACCCTCAGATATTGGCCACCCGGTCAACCTTGAACCGGCCAGTGAACGGAAACACCCGCCTATCCCCAGTCCTTCCGCATATCATGCGCACTGATGCAAAAATTACTGCCCCCTGCGCAGGCTTCATTGTTCAACAAGAGTTTCAGCTCGACAATTCCACTTTTAAAAAATTCTTTAAATTTAAACCAAGAACGCTTTTACAATTCCCTCTCAAGGATCGTGGCCTTCTAGAATATGTCTATCATGTGATCTGAAGCCAAGGTTCGAAAGAAGGTAGGGAAGCTCATAATGGCTCTAATGGTGGTGTGTTTAGGTTCGATGTTTTGGTTCGGAGTCGAAATGATAAAACAATACACCATATTGACAAAATATCATTGTTTAGGATGTGTTTCTTTTGAAATAACTTCATTTAACCTAAGATAAATGCATTTAACTTATTGATTCTGCAATACCTCAAAGCTTTCGAATCGATGTATTCGAATCAAAAGTTTTACTGTGATACGAACGATAAAATTTTAACTTTTTCGATTTCACTAGCTCGCCTTTGTTGTTTTTGAAAATACTTCAAAAAATACTTCAATTAATAGTCTAAAATTCTCTTGCATCTTGTGTTTATCCGTGTTTTGATCACTTGTAAAATTCTAAAAATTATATTGTTATCTACTGTCTCGATATATTTATCGTGTACAATTAACAATTACCCCATGTCAAATCATAGTTAGTATGGTCAAATTGATATCTTTATGAATAAGTTCAAAGCTAATTTAAACTTAAATTGAAGAAAATTAGATCAATGAAATTTAGAACTTTGTTCGCAAATGAAGAGTAGAGTTTGAATGGGAGTTGTGCATATTTTTGCATCACAAAGAAAGATCAAGGGAGTAACTATTTGTGTTACAAATCTAATACGTGTTATCCAGTTTCTATGTTGAACTTCCCATGAATAACAGATCGAGCTCACAGGATTGTGGAAATACCATAAAATTTGGTTACTTTTTAGAAAAATATTCCAGCAATTGTAATAGACCCAAACAGCTAAGGTGTTTATTACCCGGGGGGGGGACTCCCATATTTTTTGACCGGGATGATCGTCGTATCTTTTAGGGGTTAAAATCACGATGGTTTGGTCTCTTTTAGGGGTGATCGTGATCTTCGATAAATTTTAGGGAGATTGGTATCTTTTAGGGCCGAAACTGTGTCCAAATTGTTTTTTCTTATGATAGTGCTTCTAAAAACTGTGTAAGAAGAGAGATTATTCGATTCGAGAAGACGATAAATTAGAAACAAACACGGAAATTTCTTGATGGGTATCTTTCACCTTTACCTGTGTCCTTCACGCCTACTTGGTACATAAGAACTCATGTTTTAGAGTATCTTTTTAGGGTAATAAATTTTTTGAGCCACGCCATGGCCCGCCATGTTTGGTATCTTTTAGGGGTGAAACTGAAAATTTCTGACGATCATCCCCGGTCAAAAAATATGGGAGTACCCCTGAATAGGCTTCGGCGGCATATAAATACAGTGGGAGCCTCAGTTTGAAGTAGAAAAAGTCGTGAATACCAACGAGAAACTGATGAAGCTTGAAGAGACAATAGGCAAAACATTTTTTGACTCGTTGGTATTCGCAACTTTCGGGTTCAAACCGAGGCTCCCACTGTGTTTATGCGCCGTTGATGCCTATTCAGCTGTAGATTAGAGAATTTGAAACTGGACTATTTAGATCATGTGATGTTTGATTCATTTGGGAGGATGCAATTTGTACAGTTTCTCACACATGAAGGAGTGCATGCAAGTGTGACAAAATGAACAATCATGGTAACTTTCTGTAGTAAATGCTTCATCACATGATCTGAATTGGGTACATAAACAGCATTAGCCAATTAAATCTATGAAATTAAAAAGTTCCTGCTTCTTGTTTATCTGGTGTTTGCGTTGTCTCTTTACTGGGGTTTAAGAACTCCTTAGACCCTATCCATATATTATCCCAATATTTTTTAATCCACAACGTTTCCTTTCCTGATACAGCTTACATCCACATGCATCCAGAGAGTGAATCCGGCTATTTTTAATCCACTCTCCAATAATGTGTGGATTGTGAATCCAATTTATTTTGGAATCTGATGATGTAACTGTTGGCATGCTCTATGACTTGCACAGTGAACCCAGATACTATTGGATGTGTGTGTATTATAATAATCAGATCAGCACTTTGATTAATGATATTTTTATTGTTAGAGCAGCTATGTATGACTCAATATGCAGTGTCTCCATAGTGCCATGCCCTGTCTAAGCATTTTGATTGGTTGATCAGTCATTTCATGTACTAGGTATTGGCTGGGTGTTCACATGAAGGCAAGGTTCCATGCCAAGCTGTGACCATAACATTTCCCTTACCTCTATTTGTTTATTTAATATTTCAGAAATGTGTGATAGTGTTGGCAGAACTTGCCTTGAGACTGCTGCAATGGAAGGGGGTACAAAATCTACTACCCTTCCTGCACCGGTCCCAAAGCCTCGTCCTCCAGTAAAGCCTGCCGTCCCTCCAAAGTCTGCAACTATTTCAACTGTCAAACCATTATTAAAGCCAAAACCAGCAGTGAGAAGACAACCACCTGTTGCTCTCAATACAACAAATACAAAAACTACGGACTCAAATGAGAATGAAACAAGCACTTTACCTCCTGAGCGACCATCAAAGCCGAGACATCTTCAACAAGAGAAGAAAACAACTAATGAAAATCAGTCATCAGATTGTACAGGGAAGAGACTAGCCACTGCTAATGGTGATGTATCCACTTGCAGTATAAGCAAGACTAAGGATGAGCCAAAGAAAAACACAGAAAATGTTAAAGACATAGTTCTAGAGGGTGTTTATGATGATGTGGAGACTGTGTTACCTGACAAAGAAACTGCTACAAGGTAACATTTTGGAAATCATGAAAAAGATGGAATGTGAATAACAGTAGTTGTAGTGGTTACATATAGTATTGTTCTCATTCACAATTACTGTTACTGTTTGCTAATCATGCCAGCCCTATTCTATGCCCATGACAAGGTCTCAGGAGGGGGTGTGCAGATTTTGTTTTTTGACAATTAACCAATGCTGCACACCAGTGATGCATATATCGTGTGGTTGCAGAAAATACCCATCCCCCCTCCAACGGAAGGGATTGGGAATTCCAGAGGGGTGGGGTGGGGTGGGGTGGGGGGGTGGGGGGTGGGTTGGTCAATTTACCTTAGAATTTTTTCCATACAAATACTGTATTTTTCCTTTCGAAATTCCAGAGTGGTGGGGGTCACTTTTCAACACCCTTCCATTGGGGGGGAGGGGGAGGGGGGGGGGGGGGGGGGGGGTTGATGGATATGTCCTGGAAACCACACATTAGTGGGAAGGGGGAAGAGAGATAGAGGGCAACAACATGGGTGCAAGCATAATTATCACATGACCCAGAGCCTTTCAGGCAGTGCCTAACGTTTATATTTGACCTTCACTTTTTAATACAGTGATATTCAAGATGGTTTTCATCCTGCAAAAAGAAAAAATAGCAGTGGCCCGACAGTCGCACCTCCATCTCCTAATGAGAGACAGAAACCTCAACCACAGACAAGACCAAGGCCTCCAATGCCTAAGAAACCTCCTCCACCACTCAAGCCAGAACTAAGCAGGCCACCTCTGCCAACTAGACCACTACCTAGCTCGCCAAATGCAACAAAACTAGATCTACCTCAGACATCTGTGGCAGCACTGGCACAGAAATTAAAAGATGTTCCTATGTTTCCACTAGATTCCAAATCAAACACGGGTCTTGCACCTCCGCCAACTAGTGGAGGAGGTAAATTGCCCAAGACATCACCAAAGCCATCTCCTAAATCATCTCCGCTATTACCGACCAAAGAAAATCACTCCTTAGATAAGGGGACTGTCCCTCCCATATCTTCAAAACAAAGCAGTAGTAGAGGTCAGACAAGTTCCACTAGTCAAGAACAAGGTATTGTATGGTGCATGTCACACAGAGGGATTTCAGATGACTGTTAAAAGTACATGCAAATCTACACATTCCTACTGGCTGAGGTATTGGGTCTTTGTTTAATCAGCCAATCAGAATTTATGATTCTAGTGAGAGAAAATCCAGATCCTTCCCATTGAAGAGATTGGAAATTCTAGAGGAGTGGGGAACCTGTTTGCATTTTCCCATACAATCACGACTCTATTTTTCACTGGAAATTCCAGAGGGGTGAGGTGATATGTATCTCAACCATCCTTGGAGGGGGTATGGTTTGTTTATCACTCATTGGCGAGTTCATATAACCCCGTCCCACCAAAGAAAAACAACAAACAAGCACTGACTCTTTTTTTTCTTTGAAGAAGACTAAATGCAAGTAGTCTACTTCATTCCCTGACTGGTTTGTTGTTGAATGGGTTTTGTTTCTGATTGGCTATTAAAGTGTTTACTTTGCATTTTCTTTTGGACACTTATCTGAAATCCTTTTCTACTTTCTGAGTTGTTCTGCAATATTTATGTTGTACACAGAAGCTTTAGAGCTATTTTTATTTAAATGAAATGCAACTATGCTGCAAATGACAACGTCATGCAATATGCACTTAGCTGGATGTCTATACTGCATGCTGCTAGTAGTTAAATGAACTGGTGTAACACATAATAACTTACATCAAACTGATTAAATAATATAATTATTTCATTGAATATATCGGTTTTGCTTCAGATATGATAACATAATATGCTTCTCTCAGACCCCATTCACATAAAACCGGTAGAAAACCAGACCAGTATGATTCTGGTAGGTACTGTCGCACATTTACATGGGACATACGGTACCGGGGCCAATTTTGGTACAGTCCTGTGTGAACACCGTTACAAAACATGCCAGAATTCTACTGGTACTGTATGAAAAGTGGTACCAGACAAGAATTGTACCAGAGTCTGGTTTTGTACCGGTCTTGTGTGAACGGGGTCTCAGAGGGGAGAATAAGATAAAATGATATATTGTATAATCTGTAGTGGTGATGATAATTGATTATGATCTCAAGAATTTAAATTATTTTAAATATTTAAAAGTAGAGTAAAATAAAATAAGTAAAATGAATAAAAGATAAGTTACTGTAAAATGTTCCTTGGTTTAAGTTATTGCAAAAGTGATTGCCAATGTTTGTACTGGGTTAACTCCCCAGTTTCTTTACATTTGGCATGTTTTCTTACTAACGTTTCCCTTCCAGATGACAAAGTAGCAAACATGAAAAAGAAACCAGAAATTCCCACCAAACCCAATGTAATCGTCATGTCCAAATATGCCATGTCCCATTCACTTATAAGTAGAGCCGCCAGTGAACCAGTCCTAGGTAATTCAGATTCTGTATTGTCAGACATTGTGACATAGACAAAAATCTATCAAATCTATCATCATATTTTTTCTAAGGGCTCAAAAAATGGGTGTCCAGAAAATGAAGCCCGAAAAACGAAGATTAAAAAAAGAAAGAAAAACAGAAAACGAAGATGAAAAACAAAGGTGGGAAAACAAAGACTGGAAAACGAAGGTCGGAAAATGACCATTTTGGGGCTCTGGATATGTTTAACTTCACCCATTCACACCTTCATTTTCCCACCTTCATTTTTCCACCTTTGTTTCACCAGTCTTCGTTTTTTCAGCACCTGTCAACGACCTTTGTCCTGATTACTAGCTTCATGTATAAAATTATAAGCATTAGAAGAACACCTCAAAATTCTTGAGATTTATTAAGGCCTGAAAATGAAGAAACTTGTTTCAAGATGCAATTTTTGGGGTTCATATTAATTATTATCACTGCGCTGCAAATAAAATGAACTTTTCCATTGCGTAATGCAATCTATTAATCATTGAATTTCAGTTGTAAAAAAAGAGTTGACAAAGAAACCTCCCATCCCTCCCCCATATGCAGCAAAGCCTGTCAAATCGTCTATGCTGAGTCAAATGATAAAACAAGAGGATGAAAAGAAGAGTGAAATGCCTGAAATGATAAAACAACAGGGTGAAAAGGAGAAAAATCACAAGATGCTTGGTAAAAAGAAATCTTCTCAAATTGGTAGCTTCCTTGAACTCATTACAATAATATTTAAATCCTTGGATTTATAGCCACAACATAATAATTATGTCCTGGTTAAGGAAGTTTTCTTATCTTTTTCAGTTAAGTCTGCCAGTCTGCCTTCGTCCTCAATACCGAATAATGACAGGGAAGAGGATGAGTCAACTAGCAAAGTAGAAGCCGTTAGCTATTGCTCATCATCACCATCTGATATGGGTAAACTGTGTTGGTCCCTAAGGCTAACATGTTTGATTAATGTAGATTAATTAATATAATTAATATAATAGTAAGATGCATGTGATGCTGTGATAATTTTGTCCAGTGGTTATATTAGTGTAATTTCCCATGATAAAATATAATATACTAAATGACCAACTTGGTTGTCAATGGGGACATTGTTGGTTAACCGGTAGATGTAAGAGATAAATTTGTGATTTAAAAACATGATTGTGTTATTCCAAAGGATATTGCCTCACCTTCCTATAGGTTACCATCCTGTAAAATAATGCAAATTCGTTTCCAAACTTTCCTGGAATTTCGAGTCACCTCTGGAAGGAGTTGCAGTCATATTTTGTGGAATGACACCATACAGTGTATTAAAATAATAATCATTTAAAGTAGTCTCTGTAATAAGATAGTAAAAAAATTATTGCGCCTTATACTAAGCAACATCTACAATACTGTAAAACCGAATGTTACTTAATAAAATATTAAAATAATAAAAATGAAAAATCAATAGTAAAATAAAGGTTGATGGTTAACATAAAAATGCTGCATGGCTGTCAATATAACTGCTTGTATAATGACTTTGTTTTACAAGTGTGTAATTTGAATGGCATAGCATTATGTTTTTTCATCAGATGAGCCCAGGAGAAAAATTTCAGACACAGCATCACAGAAAAAGCGCATGGCAACCAGACGGCAGCTACCACCTCCTGTCAACACTAGTGAGGTGCCTGCTGTGGATCTATGGAAGAGACGCCCACCACCACCCCCACCTGCATCGCCTGGTTCAGACCAACACAGCCCCTCAAGGAGCACACTTCGAGGCCCCCCTGTGCCTCTTGACCGGCCAATTCGTAACAGCGCAGAAGGTAAGACAAGGAAGCTAGAAGAAGGGAATATCCTGTTTAAATATGAGATAGTGAATGTAACATTCCTGGGGCATGTTTCTTGAAATGCCCGGGAATACAAATATTCAACATCTTTAAATTTCATCAAAATTGAAAACTCTTCAGACTGTAGGCATCCCTTGTACCCAGTCACCTTGTTGTTCTCTTCGAGGCACGCGGTGCATCACGGTCAGGACGAACTTATAATTTTCTGCAACCTTGCCATAATCCCTTGCGTAACTGTCAAGTAACACAGAGACGTAACACAATTAAAGCGAAATAGAGAAAGAAAGAAACACAATTAACAACTGGGCACCAGTCTGTCAAAGAGGTCAATAATTCATTAAGAAAATTTCGCCAAAAGCTGTCGTTTTGCCGACGTTGCAAAACTTCCTTATCAGGAAATCCCCTTACCTTATTTGGAAGGTCTGTAAGTACTTTTCCTCATATCTTAGCGAAAAAAGCAGGAAAATTGACCAAAACTTGCAGATACTCGAGAAACATCCTTCTCTTGGTCGCCATTTTGTTTTTACCCCCCGCCGAGGGGCCTGAGTCACGTTTTGAACACCACAGGCAACCCGCGCGGATTTGCCATAAAAACGACAGCACTTTCTTGATATGCTTAAATATTTTGATTCTATTTCCAGAGCAATCGCTTTACTCCTATGCATACGAGCATACCCCATTTGGACTCCCACCTGCGAGTCAGTCCCCTACCCACGCTCCCGAGTCCGTAACCCAAGAAGATGTCTATACAGAACCTAGTACACCTCCTGTGGAAGGACACGGGGATGAGGCGAAGAACAAGTCCACTGAGCAAGTGTGCTCTGGAGAGTATGAAGTTCCAGCGGAGGAATCCGTCACAGGGTTTATGGAATCTTTAGCGAATGGCAACTCGACAACGAAAGATGGTGAGAGCTGTTTCCATTGACCCATCAGAACAATTAAATTAGCCTACAGGTTCTTATAGCGGATTTCAGATGACCGCTGAAAGTAAGCCAGACTTGTATTTAGTCACCGCGACCACAAATCAGTTATTTTTAATGTGTTGTAATGGGCCATTTTGTATGTTTATCCAGATTCCCAAAACTCTGACTCTGATGATTACCATGATTATATATGGCCAGAGAATGAAGAAGACGATGCCATCGATGGAGAGGAAGGTACTGATCATAGTTGCAAAGACATAAACGTTGAAAGTTCGCTGGCTTTCCTAAAGAGTTTCCTCTACTATGACTACGAGATGACAAATTACGTCTAGCACACTCGAAATAACATTCTAGACGCAACGTTTTATTATTGAATTGATTCAATCGAACACATTGCACCATATTCACTAAATCAGCCGATGGAAATGCTTTCTCTGACTCGGTACTTTGCTAGGCTGACAAAATGGCGGCTGACGGAGGGTTTTAAATAAATTACCATTCTCTTGAGTTTCCTTCTTCTAATCCATTGTATTTATATCTACGTTCCAGCTGATTCTTTCTCTTCATCTGATTCTGAACATGATTACGAGTTACCCCCAGAAGAGTCGCCGCAAAATAGTTTGTCACACAATCACAGTGATAGCTATGACGTCACTTCCGGTCCTGACGCCGCGGGGAAGGTAGACTCTTCAGGTGATGATGAAGAAGTCAATGATGATGATGATGACTATGTTGAGGTATTACATGAGGAGGTAAAGTCTAAGACCATTAGTAAGAGATGACAAAATGTTTCTTCATATGTGCATACGGCGGACATTTGTATAACAAATTATCTACATCTGATTGTGTATCCGCTTCATTTTCTCACTGCTCTATCGTTTTATTCCTGGTAGCCACCAGATGTGCCATCGGACACCTGCCAAGACCTGGATGCTTTCTTAGGTAAGGCAAGGAAGTGTTGTAAAGCTCCTTTGGTAAGGCAAGAGCATCTTCGGCATAGTGTGATGATTTTAAGGTGTGTTGTCGGAGCGTTGGTAGGCCCACCTCAGAGTTATTACAACTTGTTGGATGCTTTCTTAGGTAAGGCAAGGAAGTGTTGTAAAAGTTCCTTTGGTAAGGCAAGAGCATATTCGGCATAGTGTGATGATTTTAAGGTGTGTTGTCGGAGCGTTGGTAGGCCCACCTCGGAGTTCTTACAACTTGCAAGACTAAAGACAACTTCATTCAATGCGTGAAAATCTGAGGCAACTTGAGTAGGACTGTTGGTGCAACAACAACAATAATAAGCAGCATCTACATAAATAATACCCAAAACAACAGCGTCATTAAATACAAAGCAGCACGAGTTTACATATTATGATACAAATTAACTGTTCTCGAAGTGACTCCGAAATTGTTTAGAAACTGATCTTAGCTGGGAGACGTCTTATCACAATTTAGGTACTATATTCACTAGTAGGAGTGCTGTACATCCATCCTTTTATGCTGTTTGGTAGACCAAGGATGTTTTATAAAAGCCCATGTTTAACAATAAGAGGTGCTGCGTAGCGTTTGTATAATAGAAAGACTTGAAAATGTTAGTTAAAATGCCCCTTGAGTAGACGTACCACAAGTGGACCGCTTTTAGAATACTGACCAAAGTGACGTCCTCGTGCGTGACATTTAGCGCGACGACGAGGGATTTTGCGAAAGTCTACCTGTTTTGCTAAGTGTCGTCAAGTGATGAAGTTTGACTTTGTTTCCTTTCCTAGATGACGATGACGATGCAGATGACTACGAAGGTACATTGTTGTTATCATGTGAAAAAGAGCTGAACTTTCAAAAATGTGAATCTCTTTTCCTGCGATGTATGACAGTGGAAAGGTCAAACGTTTGACGAATAGCAAAGTACATAATTTTTGAGATAATCATTGCCAACTCTATCAAGCAGTCAGCTTTCAATTCAGGGCTTCCGTGCAATCACTCCAGCTGTAGATTTTATTCAGAAATATGTGTACTCACTTAGCGATTGGTTTCAATATGAGACCCGGTGATGAAGAAGCCATTGTGTCTGCTAACCCTTAATTTCTGTTTTCAATCCCCGTACTTGTTTTCCAAATACCATCTGACCGGCAGCCCGGATAATAATTTGAATATCATTCTTATCGTAGAGCCGCTGTACCAAGTGTACGCGGCACGGACTCTGGAACGAGATCGCACGTTGAGTCGTCGCAAACAATCGACAACAAGCTCATCCGAGATGTCTCTCGACGAACTGACCCAGGGAACGCTCAGAAACATGAGGATGTTATGGTGTGAATTACCTGAGGTAAGCAATGGCTTGTTAATTCATTAATTTTGAGACATTGTCCCAGAACTCTAAATTAACAAAACTTTGCAATCATAATTTTGCAGTTTCGTCGCACGAGAGCGAATTTGTTTTTGTTAAAACCTTCCTCAGAAATGAATACAAAACTGATGCATAGCTTACGACGGTGTGATATTTTTGAACACAAGATGAGAAACTGGCTGCATTTGTGAACAGGGTCGCAATTTCTTGGAACATCAAGTTCCAAGAAGTTCGGTCGCCAGGTGGTAGAAGTTATAGAAACAATTTTCTAAATGATAAAAAAAACTCCGTGCTTGTCTGATCAGGACTAAATCTAAAGGTAAGTCGCTACCCTTCAACCACCCCATCCCTTTCTATTTCCGCGGGCAGTGCTGACTTGTGATGAACTAACGGTTTTTTTTCTTTCAGGTAAAGGGCAGCGGTGTGTTAGATAACATTGACCCTACTGAGCGAAAACGACAGGAGGTAATTATTCAAACTTTCCAAGAAGGAATTTCCAAGAACCCATTTCTTCTGTAAAGTGTTTTTATGGGCTTCCATTTTTCAAGTGTACAAAAAATGTTCCTACAAACGATACAATCTCGAGGATTGAGATATGTTGTTTGTGGTGTTCTTTTCAGGCGATGTTCGAAGTGATCACATCTGAGGCTTCCTATCTCAAGAGTCTGAAGATCCTTGAGTCTCACTTCATCAACTCGTCTGTGTTTCAAGCAGATGGCCCGCAGTCGGTGCTGGAAAAAGCGCAACAGCGTGTACTGTTTGGCAACGTTAAAACTATACTAGAGATTAGCGAAAAGTAAGCGAATTTGCCTAAATTATCGAACCCCAGCAAAGCAAAGCAAAATGTGAGAATAAATCTCATGTCTGAAAGTGGTTGCGATAAACTGGCGTAGAATTTTATGAGTTTCTTTCTTTTGCAGTCAAAACCGTCGTTTCCAAAACGTGGCTTGATTTTGCTTTTTCTGTTTCGCCAGTCAAATCATCTAAACCAATCAGGTCCGTGCCATGTTTCAACTCGTGCAGTCAACTGGGTTTTCGTCGCGACAGGAAAGCCAGTCGACTGCACTAGAGGCGAAACAGCGCAGGGACCTGATTGGCTTAGATCGTTTGACTGACGGAACAGAAAAAAAAACAAAGCGACGTCTTGCAGCGCGAAACAACTGATTTAGCTGTAATTGATGAAGTATATTTTTCAAAGGTTCCTTGCTGCATTGCGCGAACGCCAGCGACAGTCTACCGTCATTTCTACTATCAGCGATGTCATCGAGGAATACGTAAGTTATTTGAGAAATAAAGTGTTATGCTCATCAGACTGGCGTTTTCCGCAAAATATCGGTTTCGCAATTCTCCCTAACTGCAGGGCTTGAAATTAAGGCACCGTCCACACTACGCCGGCTAAATTTGAAAACGGCTAATTTGCCTCGAAAACGGAACAAATATTTTCTGTCCACACTACGCCGGCTAAATGTGAAAACGCACAAGAACGTCAGCTAAGCGCATGTGCGAAAAAGAAAAACGAGAGCCCGCGGTCATAATTTTCTCACAGACGTGTGGTACGACGTCATCGTTTTCGAAAAGATCCGTTTTCGCCGTCCACACTAAAACGCGTAGACGGCGTTTTCAAATTTAGCCACTTTCGGTAGCGTTTTCGAAAAGCTCCGTTTTCGGTGGGAAATTTAGCCGGCGTAGTGTGGACGGAAGGCACAACCGTATAAAAAATTAGCCGTTTTCAAATTTAGCCGGCGTAGTGTGGACGGGCCTAAGAAATAACCAAAGTCGCAATTTTAAGCCTTGTACCAACATATAGGAGTAATTCTTCAAAAATCTAGGCGTAAATCCACTAGGAGAACACTGTAGAAACTGAAAACAGTCATTATTTTACGCCTAAGTCTAAAAACTCAGGCGTAAATGGAAATTTTTTAGTCGTATTTACGCCTGTATCAGGCGCAATTTCAAGCCCTGAACTGACTTACAAACGTTTGGACAGGAGGTTGCTGGGATAAAATTCAAATAATGATCTGCTGGGAAAATTTGTTCAAGTTTCGGGCTAAGAAAGTTTCTGGCTGGCCAAAAATATCTGCTGTTCCCTCTTTGCTGGGTAACAGTTGATCGTTAAAAAATGATGTTGGTTCCAAACGTTGACCGTTTTACAAACGATTTTTTCAGATATTGTAATAGAAAGCGTAAGTTTTTTCCTGGCCAACAAAACGTTGTCTTTCACCCTTGCTGGCTGGCAAAAATTGTAGCTGAGGTTCTCCTGGGGAAAAATCACTCAAGGCACTTGCTAGCAAAAAGGAACAGCTAAACGTTTCCCAGCAACCGACTTTTAAAACTCATATTTGCAAAACAGAAACACTTTCAATCAGCAAAATAAGCGCGTTTTAAACGCATTTTAGGAGGGGAAAAGGGAGGAGGTAGAAAACTTTGAGTGCTTATCTTTTCTCTCTCCCTCTCTATTTGCATAGGCAACTAAATATTTTGGCATCTACGTGAAGTACTGTTCTCATCAGATTCACCAGGACAGAACACTCAAGGAACTCAGGTATGGACAAGACACTACCAGTTAACGGATTAGCCATTAATATTAACATTAATAGCCATTAACATTAGCCATTAACATTAACATTAACATTAATTAGTCATTAACATTAGTCATTGACATTAATTAGCCATTAACAGTAGTCATTGGCATTAACATTAATTAGCCATTAACATTAGCCATTAACATTAAGGAACTCAAGTATGGATAGGTCATTACCAGTTAATGGATAAGCCATTAACATTAACATTAATTAGCCATTAGCATTAGCCATTAACATTAACATTAATTAGCCATTAACATAAGCCATTAACATTAGCCATTAACATTAGCCATTAACATAAGCCATTCACATTAAATTTAATTAGTCATTAGCATTAGCCACTAACATTAGCTATTGACATTAACATTAATTGGCCATTAACATTAGCCATTAACATTAAGGAACTCAAGTATGGATAGGTCATTACCAGTTAATGGATTAGCCATTAACATTAACATTAATTAGCCATTAGCATTAGCCATTAACATTAACATTAATTAGCCATTAACATTAGCCATTAACATTAACCATTCACATTAATATTAATTAGTCATTAACATTAGCCACTAACATTAGCTATTGACATTAACATTAATTGGCCATTAACATTAGCCATTGACATTAAGGAACTCAAGTATGGATAGGACATTACCAGTTAATGGATTAGCCATTAACATTAACATTTATTAGCCATTCACATTAGCCATTCACATTAACATTAATTAGGCATTAACATTATCCATTAACATTAATGTATTACCTATTTTGTTTTACTGCGATTTTTATAATTCTACGAACGGATGAATGCGCGCGCTGCATTTCGGTAGTTGCGTTACATGTCACGAACCAAGTGCCTTGTATGCGCGCGTTGTATCCTGGTAGTTGTGTTACATTCAAAAGGCATTTCTAAAGAAAGTAAAGCGTGCGCGTATTGCTGGAATCGCCTATTGTGCGATTTCGTTCCAAGAATATACGAATACTTACAAATATTACATTTTATTTCAGGAAAAATCTCCGCTTCGTGGAGGCGGTGGAAAAATTAGAAAAATGCTCGACAGCCCAGTCGCTCACACTTCAGTCGTTCCTAGTGTTACCAATGCAAAGAATAACAAGACTTCCATTATTAGTTGATGTAAGTCAAGTCTAAAATTATCTCTGTAATTACCAAGATATGTCATTCCCTCAATATCCTGAACTGTGAATGTTAGTTTGTTTTGATTGATCATGGGATACCTGTGGACGTTTCTAAAAAAAACGCGCCTCGGCTAAATAGCTTAGCTTTGATTGATCATGGGGTACCTGTAGACGTTTCTAAGAAACGAGCAATGGCTCAATACATTATCCTTCATTGATCATGGGGTACCTGTGGACGTTTCTCAGAATCGCGCAATGGGGATTGTTTTTGATTTCATGGGTTTGTATTTTCTCCCTAGGCAATCTGTCATCGCTGTGAAGAAGGTAGTGACGAGTTCCTTAGTACAGACGTCGCTCTTAAAGCTGTCAATAAAGTGAGCAATGAAGTACTCAATGCCTTCTGTTATTGTTTTCACTCGATGTTAGAAGATGAATTACGAGTAGGAAATTGCGAAATACCCATCTACAAGCAAAGTTTTATTCTTCATTTACCAAATTCAATAGAAAATACCTCACTACATTCACTTAATCAGCCGATGGAAATGGATGCGTTCTATGACTCGGTTGCTAGGCTGACAAAATGGCGATCATTTCCAGCCATTTCTTGCTTTTCTCTCGCAGATAGTACACGATTGTAATGAAGGCGCTCGTAAAATGGAGAGGATGGAAGAACTTATAGCTCTGCAGCCTCTTATAGAGTTTACCGTCAAGGTACAACGAATTGAAGATTTAAAGTGCTAGGGATAAACACAAAAACAAAAGAAGTGACAACTGTACTCCTACCCCTACTCTGTTCCACAGCGCGTGGCAGCAAGACTATGACAATGAAATTTTAGCACTTGAAATATGATCAACTGAGACATAACTTATCCCTGAGATACGGACTGCAATGCATGCGGTTTACAATCATGAGTGGGTGTTGGAGTGAATGTCACTGAGGATGGTTGCCCTGTGTCCCCAGTTGTTGTTCTTCTAAAAATGTTAGGTTAGGTTAGGTGGGACCTCGGTTAAAGGTCTCATTCGCGAGACGTAAAACACAGAGATATCAGTGACAATTACCCACGATGAATCGTAAAGTTGAAACACGAACAAAGCCGAGAATCGAAGCCCTGGCGCAGAGGTGACAGACGAACAGTCCATTCAGCCATATGTGTTCCTGATATTGCATATTTCATAGACATAGCGCTTACCCTGTGCATTGAAAGTGAATCATAATCCACAAATCATCATTTTATTCCCTTCATTGCTTTCCTCAGCCTATCGCTTTAGTATCCTCAAGTAGATGGCTTCTTCGACGCGGAGAGGTTGTTCTTGTAACAGAAGAGTTCAAAAGCCCCCTGAAAAAGAAATTAAAACAGAAACCTGTCTACATGTTCCTTTTCAATGACCTGTTGTTGATTTGTAAAAAGAAAAGGTAAGTCCAATATTGTTTATCTCTAGTTTAGTTGATGTTTACCTTTGCCAATCCTTGCAGAGTCTGTTGATAGACTGGTCTGTTCAGTTGGGAATTTCGTACGAAAATACCCAAAACATCCCAAAGAGAGAGGACGTTGCCTTTGCATTCTATGTCTTGCCATTGACTGCCATGGCTTTCGCTTTGCCACTGAGTATCATGCCAAACCATTAGCAGTTTAAAATCAAACAAACGCTGGCGGAAGCATCATAAAGATTCGAGAATTGCTTAATTTTCTAGAAAAATAGTGATCAAACCTCCAACAAAGCGCTATTTAATTATTTTAAGTGTTACAAATTTTCAGTAATAAAAGGCACTCAGATTTTTCCCTTTGTTGGTCAACAGCGATTTGAGATACCGCGTGCTTGACTACGCCAACCGAAGTATGCTGAAAGTGGAGGAAGCGAACGAGCCTAATATCCAACTGAACCACATGATCTCACTTATCCTCCTGGAGAATTCGAACAGCAAGACCAAGGATTTCCTCTTGTGTGCAGATTGCGAGTAAGTGGAGAATGAGGATGTTGGATGTTAAGGGGGCTCTCGCACGCTTAATATTCGTCCACCGTGGACATAAAATAAGTAAAATTGTAACCGTGAAAACACATGTACATTTGACCGTAGTAACCAAAATACTCCTCCAGATTAATAGAAAAACTTTTCAAGTGTTAGACAAATGTAATTCTAGGTTGTTTTGACCTGTTATCAAGAGGATGGAATTGGATTGCGATTTTCTTGTAAGAGAAGTGACCACCAAGCGTGCGAGAGCCCCTTTAAGGAAGGGGGGATAAGGGAGATCATAGAGAACGATTACATCAGTCAGATCTGGGAGATCAGAATCTCTTCATATGGTGATTAATTCTTTGTATGTTTTGGGGGAAGAGCAGATACAAGGAAAACTGTCTTTGTTTTTGGAACAAGCTTCAAGAAAGCGACCACTACAATGACCGACCGCTATCTACGTTTGTGGGAATTTTAGTGTAGATCAGCACGTCTAAGGACATTTTGTCATACTACCTGCACTCGTTGATGACTGGGAGATGTAATGACTGATATGTGGAACTCTTTTCGTCTTGCATTTTCATGATACTGGCGTTATTATTGCCTATAGAAACGTTTGCGATTGACAGACTGTTTTGGTGGATACTAAAATCCGTTATTCTTCTCAAAGATTAGACCAGGGAGTTGTCCTCATTAGAGGAAGGCGTTATAGACTACGTTCATTATTCCTGTGCTTCGTTGTGTCTATAGAGGACTCTCGTGTACGTAATTAATGCCCTATGTTATGATCTCTAGAACTTCCAAAACGCGATGGCTGGAAGCATTCATGCCACCGAAGGCTGAAATGGAGGGGGAACGAGTTTATGGAGCGTGGGGTAAGTGTGTTGGCTTAGGAAATAAGCAACTGCCATCATACCATAGTGTGGTATTCAGTACTATTCAGTATCTCCCTTTCTTTTCTTCTGTGTTTAATATCACTGGCATTGTTCATCGTATTCCTTGCTGCTCATTTAATACGTGTGTGGTGTGGTGTGGTGTGGTGTCCGTTGTATATACCAGGAAGTGTGAGGGATGTTACCTAGGATCCTCCGCAACTATATCTGTCTATTTCAGGGAATGGAATTGAGGGGGTGATCACGCAAAAGGCTGTAAATTATGCCAGCAATGTAACGAATAGGAAAACTAAACGGCGAAACTCTCTTTTCAGATTGTCCTCAAGTGCAAGCGATTCACACATACGCACCTCAGCAACCAGACGAGCTTGCACTGCACGAGGGTGACGTCATCAACGTGCAAAGGAAGCTACCAGACGGTAAGACAAACTTCGTGATGTTTTTTCTCAAAAGAGTCATGCGCGGGGGACTGATTTTACCGTCAGAAACCCGTAGTTGTATGAGCCATGTTGAACGCGCAGATGATCGCTCTACCCCTCCCCCTCTTCACTTTGACACTCACGACTTCACTATTGACTTTGTTTTCCATGGAGTTTGTTTCGTCTGTAGTTCGAACTGAATAACAGTATCCTGTGGCCTGATTTTCCATAATATTTCAGGGTCTGTTTGTCTGTTCGACTCCCGACTTTCAGCTGATTGCAGTGTACAGGCGCTGTCGTTTTTCGATGATTTATCGAAAATATTTTGAGATCAGAATGCCATGCAAGTAGAGTTTACCAGTATAACTAGACTAACAGGTTTTTCCTGTTTGGTCAGGTTGGTACCACGGTGAGCGACTTTGTGACGGAGTTCAAGGATGGTTTCCCGCCAATCACACGGAGAGCATACGAAATGAACATGTGCGTGCCCGCAATCTCTTACAGCGGTATCGCCTATTAGCCGCGTCTAAGCATCTCATTGGTGCAACGCAAACAATGTCGAGCAAGTCGAAAGCGAAATCTGTCAAAGGAATTTTGTCATCTTAGTCTTCTAGGGTTATAGATTGATTTAAAAAAGTTAGCCTGAATTTCAGCCGTCTATTTGCGTTCGTCCTGTCGTTTTTCTTATAAATCCGCGCGGGTTGCCTGTGTTCTTTTTATCTCGACCCAGGACCTTTGATCGACAAATACAAAATGGCGACCAAAAGAATGATGTTTCTCGCACATCTACAAGTTTCGGTGAATTGTCCTGCTTTTCGCTAATAAGTGATGAGAGATACTTACAGTCCTACCTAATAACGTAAAAGAGGAAGTTTTGCGTCATCGGCAAGTCGACAGTTTTGGGCGAAATTTTCTCCACTCTTGGTGGGGTCCTGCCAAGTGAAAGGCCTATGTCGATATTCTGTCAAGTTTTTGTTCTCGAGATCGAGCTATGGTTCCCTGTTAACGGCAAGAGACCGCACGAGAGACCGCCGTTGGCACCGCCGTTAACAGGGAAGAGCTTTGGTAAATAATTCCAATCATGTATCTATCTCATCGTTCATTCAAATTTTTCGAGACAAAAGGAAGATATGGCAATGACAAATTTAGTCTGCTTAAAATTCACATGAGATGCAAATAACCAGACGAAAACCTCACAGTCAAAGCCATATTTGGAATGTGACAGAAGATGCTCTGTTGATAAGAATTTCGGCGAAATTAGCAAGAAAACGGTGTTCGAATAAAAGCTTGCAGGAATTGCAGAGATGACCACAGCGCGCCCGCGCCGGCGTGGCTCGATCCAGTCCTGCCAAGTGCATGATTTAAAAAAATGAATTCCTATTATCCGTTTGTGTCAGAGCCTGTTTCTAAACAACACGTACTCAAATTGGAAAAGTAAAAGTCAGCTGTCGACATCCAGTAAGGCAGCAATAGTAGGCTGAAATTCAGGCTTTAGTTAGAGAGATACAAATAATTCGCTCTAAACTGTGAAAATGGCTGCATCGTGAAAAATGTGACACTCTAATGAAATTCCCATCCCGCAATCTTTCGATAATCTGCCACATAAGGTACAGCCTTGCTACTACTGTTTTGTTCACCGCGAAGCCCTAGCCCCGCGTACAGAGGCGATTTGTTTGTGTTTATTATTTTGGAAAACCGTAGCTCGTTGATCGCAATCGCCATCTTGGATTTCTGGCGCGGTCTTGGGACGGGTCCATACAAATTCTAAGTGTAATATCCCGGGGGAAATATGCATTTGATTCCAGAAAAAAAATCGCATATAGTCGGAACTTGAAAGCTCCTAGATGGAGAACTGGGGGGTGTTTACCATTTGTCAAGGACAACCGGTTGGTTTGATCGGCATCAAATGGTACAAAACATGAAAAAAACAATTACATTTGCTAATTTCTGTTCCGTGTCGAATCGGCTGCCTTATTTTGGTCATTGGAGTACCGATGGAACAAACCATTCTAATCGGTTCGAACGTGGACGATATCGCAACCTCTCAAGGGAAGAGCTTAGCCACTCGTTTCAAAGAAGTCACCCAAACATCACATGTACCATTTCATCCCAACCGGACTTTGACAAATAGTAAGCACCCCTGCTTTGCGATGCAACCATTTTCGCAAACCATATTTGCAGAAATCATAGAAAAATGACGCAACATTTTTTTAAAATATGGCAAGGTACTTTCTTCTTATTGAAAAATTATGTATTTTTAACAGTGACAATAGTTTTTATTTTTGGTATTTGTGTTGCGTCCTCTAGCAAAACACAGAACTGATAAGCTCGATTCACATTGAATTTACCAACTGATCAAATTCTCGTACATCATAAAAGATGTTTGAAGGAAAAAAAGAGCTCAAAGAGCTCCCGCTTGAGCGGGAGTCCTGTGGTTTGTTACCATGCCAACATAAAGTATAAATGTCTCATTTCATTACACTATTTTGGCCAACGCAGTGGCAAATATTAAATTACTCCGCGATTATTACGTTCACGCTTCACTCACAAGTCAAAATACATTCAACGAGCACCCATATACTTGGGAATATTCTTAATTTTGAAAAACAGGGAAGTTTTCTGGACTAGTGCGAACGTGTCTCTTTTTATGTTGATTTTCAGCCAAATCATAGTAATGAAACATTGCAGACATTGTACATAAAATTCACGTTAATTTGTAAATAATTACTCTGACAATGCACCTTAGGAAAGAGATAGAATTGTTATCAAATTTGTACAATAATGTACAGAAATAATCAATGATACAAAACGCATCAGTGTCTGGTGTATGATTTTAATTCATTTTTGAATAAAATATACTTGCATACCAAGCCTCGATGTACACGTAGGTTTGTCCAAAAAACATGATTGAACATCATTCAACATGATGAAAATACTACTACAATCTCGCCCACTGTCGAGATTTGCACATTTTCTTCAGGTTTGTGAACTTCGTTTTGCGGCACGTTCGTTTTTGAGGGACCAGAGTCAGTTTTTATTAGCTGCAGATGGAAAACTCGTTAATTCCTCTCATGGTTTCTTTAGATTTATTGAAAAAGCGCTTTTTCTCTCGATTTTAATTGTAGTATTTCTCATCTTTGCGTTGGTCATGAAGAACGTTCGCGGGATATTCGTTGACTTCATAATTTTGTTTTTTGAGCAATAGCAATAACTTGGCATTTGCATCCATAGCAGCTTTCCATTGGGACTAAGTTTTATAAGTATTATGTAGGACAATGCGAATTTAAACAAATAATGTCTACAGTTAATCCAGTTGCAATTTCCAAAAAAAATATTTACATTTTGAATAAAATATTTTTCGCTCAGCAAGCGCCCGTTCCTAAACAAACACTCGCAGTAAGA
The DNA here is from genome assembly GCA_033964015.1 of Scolanthus callimorphus. Lineage (NCBI taxonomy): Eukaryota > Metazoa > Cnidaria > Anthozoa > Actiniaria > Edwardsiidae > Scolanthus > Scolanthus callimorphus. The sequence continues at coordinate 27,077,970 of CM066918.1, read as the reverse complement.
TTCTCTTGGGCATGAATATTTTATTGCAATTTTTATTACAAGAAAATCTTATTCGTTTACATCAAGGCATCACATAGTCATGAGCAGGAGCAAGGGGAGTGTGAAGACTTCGCATTTTATTTGCTTGACCTTTTGATCGTTTAATCTTTCTGTCCTGAGAGAAAATTCTTTAGCACATCGTGGACCCTGCAATATTGCCTGTCGCATGGGTTGTAGGACGCTTTCGGTGCTAGAGAAGTGCTTGGTCGCTCTAGCAGTATGCCTTGTCGCCGCTCTGGTAGCAGTCGCTGTTTTATACGCGACTAAGGACACTACTACCGAAGACGGCAAGGCAGCAGTTGAAACAGTGGAGAAGCAGGGATCGAGAGTGGAGGTTTGTACGAGTCAAGGATGCATCACGGCAGCTTCAGGTTGGTCTAAGAAATTTCAAATGTACATTTTCTGTGTATAAGCGGAGAAGGAGACGTAATCTCCCCGTAAGCTCTTACGCTCGTGTGAAAATGACGGCGACCGAAGCGTAAGCGACGGAGACGGTGAGGGAGACGTAGAAAAAGGAAGTCTTCCGTTTTGCTTCCTTCGAGCTTACATCTCCGTCATTGGATTTTTACACGAAAATAAGCGTCCTTAGGTCTCCTTTTCCGCCCCTAGTGTAAAGAAGGCTTAAACGATCTAGTCTGTATTGAAATTATTTATGACAATTGGACATTGGTTAGAACAGGTGGGACGATCATAGATCGATAGTGTCCGTCGACTCACTGTTAGGCGACGTCGGACAGTTTTCGCATAAATTCAATATTTCTAAAAAGTGTTTTACAGAATCATATTTTCATCATTCTATTCTGTTATCATGTTGCGTAAAAACGATGCCTTTGTATTTGATTGCTTGTATGTTTTCTATTTTTCCACTCTTCGATTTTTTTTAACATTTTCGTTTTGACGAAGCAGACGATCGTTTGTCCATGAAAGTGCAGGAAATATCCATCCCCACTCCACAGGGTCGGTGTGGGAGCACAGGAGGAGTAAAGATCAGGAAATTTGAATTGACACAACCACGACCTCTGGGTGTGAAGCACTTAAGTACCCAATATTATTATGTATAATATATAAGCAAAACCGCATATTAGCAAGAGCTAATCGTGTCGGGTAGCTTTAACTGGTTTACAGAGTGAATAATTTTATAAAGAGAACCACACCAGGAACAAGAATATTCGGGTCCGTGTTCTCGTATAACACGGTTTTCTGCATCCTCGCACGGTCGCGCACGCCAGGGTCCTCTCCTGACTCCTCTTGTACCTCTAGTCCCCGAAAATCGTTTTGAAGAGAGAGGGAACCTAATCATTGGCCTAATGGAGATGCTAGTACGGATCAATGTTTTAAAGGAGTCAGACAAACACCAATTGACTGCGAAAGAAAGGTCTTGGATCTTTGTTTAGTGAGCCAATGAGATACGAAGAAATACACAGTGCATGTCTTTTATTTTCTTGGGCCTAAACACAATTTGACATAAAGCTTCGTCCCTGGTTGCTCAGTTGTTGAATTTGTTTAGTGCATTTACTTTGTGCTCATCTGAAATCTGCTCTACTCAATTGTACGTTATTTCTGTATTTAAAAAATTGAAAACACTCGTGAAATTTCCTCTACTAAATGGTCTTTCTTCGTATTTCCTTCATTCCAGAGCTCATGAATTCACTGGATAAGACAGTTGATCCGTGCGACGATTTCTTCTCATACGCCTGTGGTGGCTGGATGCGCAAAAACCCAATCCCTTCAGGCAAGACCTCATGGGATGTCAGCTCTAAACTAAAGGCTCAAATAGACGCGTTCATGCTCGATGAGATGGTAGACCCAGAGACACGCGCACACTACTCACAGGTAAGTCATCCATGGGAAAAGCTGAATTTCCCATGGTAGAAGAATGGGAAGTGTTCTGATTTCCCATGGCTATCCATGTGAATTCCGAACACTTTCCATGCGTGTGCCTTGGGAAATTCAGCTTTTCCCATGGATGGGTTTCTGCAGAAATTTATTATTCAAAGAGCTGTTTATTCAGAGAGTTGTCTCGCAATCTCGTTTTCTGGCAAATTACAGAGAGTTCAATCTCGAATTTTTAAGCCTTGATTTCGCTGAAGTTTGCGGAATTCAGCCGAATGAAATTACAATCACATTGCGCTATAGAAATTCACGATGAAGTAATTTTATAGCTCGATTTCTTGCGCATGCTTCTGCGCTTGCGTTCTAATGTAAACCACATAATCGAGTTTGATATCCAGCCCTAATAAAAGCTTATCTACGTGCAGGTGACAGCCGTCATAAAGGGCATCCACTACTACGACTCATGCCTAAACAAGGCGCTAATAGACAGCCTTGGTGGTGGGCCCGTCATGTCTCTTTTAGCGCAGTATGGTTCATGTGCGGCCCTTGATGCTGGCTGGAGTGTTCGCGCGTGGGATTTGACTTCTACTCTCAGTAAAATGGTGAAGGAGTTGGACATAACCGGCATGTTTGAACTTGATGTCTCACTAGATGAACATAACACCAGTGCGTACATGATTATGGTTAGTCTGATACCGTTATTTCAACCTGCAATAGAATATTGGCGCGCGAGGAACGTTTCTGATGGATGTTTTTCTCGTCTAAATTCCCGCCATTTTCCACTTGGCGCGCCGCGCGCGCGTGCGACACAGGAGACCCGCAATAAATATGCTAAGCTAATGATTTGTATGTCTAGTTTCAATTTCTTACTATGAGAAAATTCGAGGAACTTCAAAAGCCTCAGCCAGTATTAAAATAATAGCAGATATTAAAGTGATACATCTATCGTGATGTTCAAGTGTATGCAAGACTGATTGTAAAACTGGAGAGATCTTTCACCTTCAATAGCGAAACTCTTTCATCACAGTATGAAGGATTCCCGTGTAGATTAACAAAATATGATTCTAGCAGTTGAGTATGATGTCTTTGTTTACCAGATAAAGGAACCTGCACACTTCCGAATAACTCGAGCAGATCTGACAGATGCAGATCCTTCGGTAATTACATTTTCTATAATGTTGTTAGCTCCGAGATTTTGTGTTTGTTTATTCAAATGTATTTCTTTTTCAGGAATGCACCCGTGAAAAACGGTAGAACAGATAGAATAAGAGAGTGTTTAAATTACTGGTTTATCGCTTGCTGCGAAACATTGTGAACTTGTGCGAAAGAGAAACTATAGTCAAATTCGTCCTTTCGCGATTTGTGCGGACGTCGCTTCGGGTTTGGTGATTTTTCTGTCCCGCCAGTCAAACTATCTTATATGAGCCAATCAGGTCCTGGCTTGCTTGGTGCAGTCGTTTGGCTTCCATGCTTTTCGTCGCAACGGTGACCATGCTACTTCGGCCTCGATGGATAACAGCCCGCCTCGATCTGAATAATTCTCCATATCATACTCAGATTAATTCATTAATTGCTAAATGTTTACCACTTCCCTGCACAAGAGAGAGCTATTTGTTTTCGTAACAAATGAGACCAAATTTGTAGATTTTCTTGTCTCTTGCAGTTCAAAAATGCATATCGCGTTTATATGAAGAGCATCTTGACTGCTGCTGGAAGTGTCTCCGATGCTGACATAGATGACATCTTGAACTTTCAAGTGCAAATAGCACAGGTACTTTTTTAAATAAGACTTGCGTTACTTTTTTCTTCACCTTTATTCGTTTAGGTCTTGAGCCTTTTTTTAGTCAGCCTATCAGAATACGAAGAAAAACCCAAAACATAGCAACCTTTGGGTCACGATTTCTTCGTCCTCTGATTGGCCAGTTGTTGCTGTCTTGCTTCTGATTGGCTAAGTGTATTTACTTTGCGTTGTTTTCAATTTAACACTCATCTGAAATCCGCTCTCTTTCTCTTGAGAACTCTTTCACATCGGGGGAGAGTAGCAAATTATCGTTTACACTGGTACCCTGCCAGGAGACGAAACTCCAACCAAGTTGACTGTAGCGCTACCGATCCCTGACGGCTCACAAGCCGTTCTGCTAGAAGGCGACCCCGTACGACGGCGACGCCTAGCTGTACAAATTACTTGATACCTATACGAGGAAGCCTCTTGTTTCTGACGCCTTGTATATCAGCATTGCTCTGCTAAACAAATTGTCGCCATCTCTTCACAGATAATGGATTCCTCTGGATATGTGCCGCAATATGCCAGAATAACCTTAGCGCATTTGATTGACAGATTGGGCTCGCAGCAGGTAACTTTGCCAATCAATGGTCCCCTTGTCATTTAATATTTAACAATTATTCCTCGAGCCCGAATGGGGTCTGAGTTAATAGCCCATGAGGCCGAAGGCCGAATGGGCTATTGACTAAGAGGCCATGAGGGCAAGAGGAATAATTGTTTTAGTCAAATCACACTAGTAGGTCAATTTGTATAACCAAAAACGTTTTTTGTTCTGGTCATTTGCCATTTTCTGGCTTTCAAATCCGACACTTTTCGCTACTAATAGGCTATAACTTATAGCCTAGTAGTAGCTCAACCAATCAGAACGCAGCATTGACAATAGACCACTAGTGTGATTTGACTAAACAAAGATATACACTGCGGCTTTTTGTGAAGTAGTTATGAGGTTCAACAAAGTCCAGTGACATATAGACACTATATTATGTTTGTGGCTAAAAGGACTGCTCATCTACCCTTTGGTTTGCACTTGAGTCCCGTGGGATTTCACATGTAGTTGGAAGACAATCAGTGCTCTCTGTCAGAGAGTTAAACATTAACAAAATTCTATCGGTGTAAAAAGTGACTCACTATTTACTTTATCAAGGTAATCCGTGTTTGCCTTTATTCGCATGACTTAGCTGTCATTGTTTTGGAAAGCGGAAGCTGAGACAGTTCACCTTATGCATTCTAATTTTGGTATCTACATTTCCAAAGCGATTGTGCCTCTTGCTACGGGATAGAGCGGACTTTAGATGACTACAGTGAGTAATTGATATGATTAAATGTGCGCAAGTGCGGCCTTAAACACCACTGAAAAAAAACTGAGAAAAAAATCAGGCTTAGAACGGGATTCGAACCCACGAACTTTGCGATTGGTTATCGCTTTGTAATTACTCCTATAGGTTTTTATATTCAGAATTGGTGTAATCACTTTGCGATTGGTTTCGCTACAGTCTTGTGTGAAATCTGCTCTACTTGGCGCGAGATTTTATAGCCATGGCTAGATTTCTAACTAATACCTTCCTGATTTTTCCAGATCAACTGGAACTCTCTGTTAAGGGCCGTGTTCGGTGGCACTGGCTATACTATCGACAATAGTACGTTTGTTGTTGTTCACGGGATGCCTTTCCTGGATAGCCTAATGACTTTGATACAGTCAACTTCTAAAAGGTGAGAAAGCTGAAATTAGTAAACAACGTTCTCAATCAATTTGTTGCCAAAACGAAACAAATGTCTGTAGGCAAGTTACCGCAAAAGCAAAGAAAAATGCAAGCTTGCGAAGATTGCGAGAACTTTGAGCTGGAAAAAAATTACAAAGCATGCTTTACAAAAAAATATTTTAGCAATAAACGTTGCATTTCCTTCCAAAATCAGGCAATGAACTATAGTTTTTTTCATATAATACCAAATAATATTTATGCTTTATTTTTTTTACTATTGTTATTCGAGCAGTTGTGCGCAATGCGATCTCTGCTTCGAAACTACAAGCGTCTCTACGAGAAACTGTTTTCCCGCCCTTTTTGGCGCGCGCTCTCTGACCACAGGAAGCCCGATACCTTTAAACAACGGCACGTAGCAACCAAACGCGTCGGAACTTTCTTTAAACAGGTCTTTTTATAGAGCTAATACCCATAATTTCCTGTAAAGGACCATGGCAAACTTCTTGATGTGGCAGGTTATCGATCATTTCTCCATCGACTTCGGTTCAAGTAACGTTGAGGCGCTCAACACTCTAATGAAAGCGATAGGAAGCTCGCCCGAGTACTCGGCGACTAACAGAAAGGAATTCTGCTTCAAGCGCGCCATGGATATTAAAATATTTGGGATGCCCCTGTCAAGGATCTTTGTCGACAAAAAGTTCTCAGTAGCCGATAGGACATGGGTATGTAGCATCGCAACATTCTCGTTATAGTACACAACACCAAATTTAGATGCATTTTCATTGGTTAAAAGGAATCAAGTAACATGGATAGTGCCCGCTTTTGTGGGCAACTATCAGCTAAAATTTTCTGTTTCGCTCAACATTCAGTGTTGGGCAATATACAAGGGTTTATGTGTCTCAGGAATCTGGGACAGTTTCGCTCGGAAATTTGAAGGAAGACCCTATAGCGCTGTTCACGCTGACGTCATCCATTGTTATTAATGTGCCAACCAGAGATCGATTGGTTCACAGAACAAAGGGCGCTATTCAATCTACGGTTGGCACATTAGCATTAGAATGGCAATGTTGATAAACAGTGAATAGCGCTATTGGCTGCTCGGTCTGTTGGTTAGTAGTGACGTCACGGACCGCCAAATTCGAGCTGACAAATGCGAAGCCGACGCTAGACTGTAAGAATTTTACTCAATTTGTATGCTCATTGTGGACATAGATTGAGGGAATGGTTGAACGTATCAAGGGTGTGTTCATCAAAGATCTGGAGAGGAATACTTGGATGGACATGGAAACCAAGATGGCTGCCAAAGAGAAGGTGAAATGGCGATTCATTAGAAGCATCAATCAACACTAATGAACTTACCCGAATGCGCCTTAATTTTATTTTAAACTCCACTCAAATAGAAACCAAAAGGCAACGTAAAATGAGTCATAGAGTCGCAGCTGGCGGAGAGTCATACCAACGGCAACGTGCCGAGAAATTAAGACTCGACTCGGACAAAAACTTGAAATCGACACGACCTTTTTATGTGTGATCAAATGTTTGGAGATCTACTTCTTTTACCACTACAGTAACCAGTCTTACTTGTTGATACAGGCCGAGGCGACAACAGCCAGCATTGGCTATCCTTCCTACTTGATCAACAATGCGGAATTAGACGCCTTGTACAACGATGTATGTATTCAGGGTATCTCATAAGTGGCGGACCGGGGGGGGCAGGGGGTGCTCGAGCAGCCCCACCTTTCGTCACATGTTCATACATATTTCATACATGTATTTTGTGTTTTCACTCTTCCCATACATCCTTACTAATGAGCCCCCACTTTTTATGGTCCTGCGCCGCCTATGTATCTAAATAGTTACACAACTCGGAGACCAGTGACATACTCAGATTTTAAAAGTTGCAGGCACAGCCTTCGGCGTGCGCAGGATTTTTCAAATCTACAGGCCAAGCTTATGAATGCAGTAGTGACTGATGCAAGTGCAAGCGCTACCTCAAGTGCAAGCGCAAGAAACCAAACTCATACATTTCCCTTTAGTGATGCACACTAAACGCAAGCGCAGACGCAAGCGCAAGGAAATCGAAACATTGCGTTCCCTTGTGCTTGCTTCTGTGCTTGCGTTTAGTGTGAATCGTGTGAACGCAAGCGCAAGCAACTAATCGATGTTGATTTTAAGCTTGCGTCGCTATGAGAACCAGCCTTTACAGATTCGTGTCCTTTCGGCTCGAGTCTGCAAGTGTCACTGTGGTGGGACATTCCTCGTTTCCCATTTATAATCAAGCGCAATTGAAATAGGTGTATGTCATCTAAGATTCAATGAAGTAAAGTGCAAATACAAAAGTGCCGTCTGATTTCAGGTCACTATAAATATAGCTACGTATTTCGACAATACGGTGTCAGTGAGGACCTCCTTTAGCAAAAGAGCTTTTGCAAGAGTTGGGAAGGCCAAACAGAAGGATGTGTAAGTATTCTTGATAACAACAACCTATTATGAGTTAGAAATTAGCATTGTAATAGATTTATGATTTAATAAGAAATCTATGAACAGCATTCCTTCTTCGGCTTTTGGCATTTCACCAGGTCTTACCTCGCCCTATCTCGCACAATTTTTCCTTGTCTCGCCTTATCTCGCCTTTCAATTGGACCATTTTCCCCCTTATCTCGCCTTTCAATTGGACCATTTTCCCCTTATCTCGCCTTTCAATTGGACCATTTTCCCCTTATCTCGCCTTTCAATTGGACCATTTCCCCCTTATCTCGCCTTTCAATTGGACCATTTTCCCCCTTATCTCGCCTTTCAACTGGACCATTTCCCCCTTATCTCGCCTTTCAATTGGACCATTTCCCCCTTATCTCGCCTTTCAATTGGACCATTTCCCCCTTATCTCGCCTTATCTCGCCTTCAATTGGACCATTTTCCCCTTATCTCGCCTTTCAATTGGACCATTTTCCCCTTATCTCGCCTTTCAATTGGACCATTTTCCCCCTTACCTCGCCTTATCTCGCCTTTCAATTGGACCATTTTCCCCCTTATCGCGCCTTATCTCGCTTTTCAATTGGACCATTTCCCCTTATCTCGCCTTTCAATTGGACCATTTTTCCCTTATCTCGCCTTTCAATTAGACCATTTTCCCCCTTATCTCGCCTTATCTCACCTTTCAATTGGACCATTTCCCCCTTATCTCGCCTTATCTCGCCTTTCAATTGGACCATTTCCCCCTTATCTCGCATTTCAATTGGACCATTTTCCCCTTATCTCGCATAAACGTGCGGCGAGATAAGGCGAGTAGGCCTTTCACCAGTTTCGTCCATTTTATAGAATTGCCATGACGCCCATTCAAGTGAACGCGTACTACGAAGATAGTTACACCAGAGTTGGTGAGTATGTTTGAGTCGGACTACCTCTACTCCATGCTAAAGGTCATACCATTAGACAGGTAAATTGGGTATTCATTGGTGTTACGGAAAGCTTTGTTTTTGGTGCTCGAGTCTTTAATAATAATGATTCTAAGGTCTTTGTTCGTGAAATTTTGTTCCATTGTTTCCATGCCTCTGGTGCTCCGTAACACCAAGAATTGCCGGTAAATTTCATCTAATTCCTTTCTGGCTGATTGTATTTTTAGTTTTTCCTGCCGCAATGCTGCAGCCACCATTCTACGACGGACAGTACACAGGGTAACCAAGATCACGTGCAGATGAATTACAAAAGTTATTTAGTCATCTTTTAAAACTTACATGAGCTTATAAAGATGCGCCATGTCTTGTTGCTTATGCCCATGTGTCAATGTGGATTCTAGGGAAATAAACTATGGAGCTATTGGGAGCACGGTTGGTCACGAGCTTCTTCATGGATTTGACAATGCAGGTAAATACGACATGTAATTTCCATGGATAGATATGGCACGATATTGCACATTGAGTAGGCGGATATGAGGTGATAGTGCACTTGAGTCCTTGAGTAAGTGGATATGACGTGATGTACACTTTGAGAAGGTGGATATGACGTGTTAGTGTACTTTAAGTAAGTGGATATGACGTGACAGTACACTTTAAGTAAGTGGATATGAGGTGTTAGTGCACTTTGAGTAAGTGGATATGAGGTGTTAGTGCACTTTGAGTAAGTGTATATGACGTGTTAGTGCACTTTGAGTAAGCGGATATGACGTGTTAGTGCACTTTGAGTAACTGGATATGACGTGATGTGCACTTTGAGAAGGTGGATATGAGGTGTTAGTGCACTTTGAGTAGGCGGATATGAGGTGATATTGCACTTTGAGTAAGTGGATATGACGTGACAGTTCACTTTGAGAATGTGGATATGAGGTGTTAGTGCACTTTGAGTAAGTGGATATGACGTGATAGTGCACTTTGAGAAGGTGGATATGAGGTGTTAGTGCACTTAAGTAGGCGGTTTGAGTATGATAGTGTGCTTTATATATAGAGGATATGATATGACATATACCCTTATGACAACCTTTTTTGAAATGGGTGTAGCCTGCTAGCAGGCGTTGGCATTGTCACTCGGCCAAAAAAAATCCAAGATGGCGCTCGCGACTACGAACTCGGGTTTTCGCCGATAAAAGCAGCCTCCAACGCCTGCTAGCAGGCTAAAATGGGTGTATAAAATGAAATCAATCAATCAATCGTTTATTGTGACCCTATCGCAGCACACGGCTGAGTTGTGTCTACTTTGAGTGAAGTAGCATAAGATCACTGTTTTTTCTTAAAGGAAAGGATTACGACAAGTTCGGCAACCGCGCAATCTGGTGGACTAGCGCGACTCTGGACAAGTTCAAAGAGAAGGCAAAGTGCCTGAGTGATCAGTATTCCAGCTACAGCTTTCACGGAACCCAGGTATAAGTTGAAGCAGAGTCTGCGAGCATTTGTTGTACACTGACTGATCTACGTAGGACTCCATAATGAAAAATAGTTCATCAAATTGCCGAGCTCAATTCGTGGTTGATCCTGAAAATGATCCTCGAAAAATTTTCTCTGAAAAATTTCGAAAGTTTTTCTTATAATCTAAAAAAGGACCAATTTTCTAGGATCGTTCGAAATCCTTTTCAACCATTTCTAGATGTTAGAGAAAATAACCTAATATCCTAGCTATAAATACAGAGTCGCCAATTTCAACCCCTAAAAAATACGACCGTCATCCCTACCAATTTGCATATCCTGTTTAAGATTTGAAATGGAATTTGCAAAAAATCGTATGCGGGATCTGACGCGTTTACAATAGGAAACCATAAAAATACATCGATTTTTGCAGTGAACGTTCTTCACAGTATGAACGGTCAATCTTTTCTTAACACTTCAGATAAACGGAAACAACAGTCTGTCGGAGAATATCGCTGATAACTCCGGCATGATGCAGTCCTTTCAGGTACGTATTACAGCTAAATTGGTATCGCGCAACCTCACTAGTCCCTGGCGGTCTGAGTGGGTTCCCTGTGTTAAGATATGAGCCAAGTTGAAGCGTGAGGGTTGGGTCAAGCTCTTGTGTGACGTCACATCTCCTTCCTAACCACAGGAAGACCACCTAGAAGCGCAAGGGACTAGACTGATATCGCGCGCAGTGCGCATTAGAAATTTTGAAGGATGGAGCTTTTCTCTGTCACTCAAAGTCATGCCTGGCACATTGGCCAATCACACAAGGCTCTAATTTTCCAACTACTATAGGCCAATCAGAGTTAAGCTTTATATCTCGCAAGGCAAGAGTTTCGCAGTTTCAACTTGCTAGAGGGAATTTTTCCCTCTGTTTAAGTTTTTTTTTCGATACTAACATAACATGTAGTGCGATAAAAAAAAAAGAAAGAAAACATTGAGAATTGTGAATCACCGATAGTCATAAATCCTAGGAGATGCAGAAAGCACAATTTTTTCATTTCAACGCATTTTCAAGCGCACGTCCAGAAATACCACAATTTCTCATAAAAGGGAATCGATATTCGCAAAGCGCGTAACACAAAAGGAGGAAGAGGTTTGCCGGTTACCGAAAAAATTGTAAGGAGTTCCATGACAATAACTGCGGTGTATTTGTTGTAGGCGTATAAACTGTGGAAGAACGAGACCGGTGTTGAGCCCAGGCTTCCTGGTACGAACCTCACGAGTGACCAGATCTTCTTCATTAGTTTTGCTCAGGTAAAACGTATATAGCCCCGGCTAGCGAGAAACTAACCAAGCAGAAACTCGCAGAAAACAATGAAAAGATGTAGCTAAAAATACACATTTTTTTACGCTGATGGGAACAACATAAATACAAGATTCTTATTCTTAATGAAGGGCTTTTGTCTTCTTCCATTGGCATTATCGCCGTGCGGCCTGGTTTGTTCACAGGCGGTGGAGCGGTGTTTTTATGGTGGAGAACCCGGCAGTTAAAGATCGCCGCCGCCATCTCGGATTTTGGAGCGCACGCGTTCCCAGAAATCCAAGATAGCGACTGGGATCACGACCCCCGTGGTTTTCCGCGATAAAAACACCGCGATAAAAACAGGCAGACTACCGTGCGGCCGAGGCCGCCTATATTTCCATAATTATTCCAGTTTTGACTTTTCTAAACGGCTTTTTATACAGTCCTAGAGCGAGCACTGCTCGTTAACTCCCCCCGGCAAAACTCCACAGTCCGACCTTCCGCTAAACGTCATGAGTTTCGCAAATCTCCTTTTTGGATTGATAATACTGTTTATTGTTTTTTTCAGAGCTGGTGTGCGAAAATTACACCCGAGGAAGCAGCAGAAGGTTACAAAACCTACAGCCCCACTCCCTGGCGGTAAGGGACCGGTCACTTCATTTTTGGGCAAACGAAAGGGGGGACCTTTCGAAACCTTTCGTCATTTGCAGTGCGCATGAAGAATAAAAGCTGCACCCTTTGCTTACTATACACAGATAATGGAATGTTCATCTACCTTTTCTCCAAGGTTTCATGAAATGCGTTTATCAAAATCTAGTGCTCAGTAAAGTAATCCTTTATTGGTTGCTCTTTTGTTACTTCAGCGTTAACGGGACTCTGCGGAATTCTCAAGCCTTCACAGAAGCATTCAAGTGCACGTCCGGATCCCCGATGAACCCCGTAAATAAATGCTCCGTGTGGTGAGCCAAGAGCACCGAGAGAACTAAGAACTGTTAGAATGCCATGAGCACTAGAAAACCTCACGTCTCACGGTGGTTCCTTGTCACTGAAAATGCTTGTACCGCAGAATAGACCTTTTTCCAAAATGGCCGCCGCAAATTCACATGTCTTAAAATTAAACTGACTGAAAATCAAATACCGGCACTAGAAAGAGTATCCTCACATTAGTAATACTTTAAATTTTCGTTATGCCAAATGCCATGTCGGCTGAGAAAGCAGAGTCTGAAAATTGAAACTCTTTTACAGAGTTTTGTATGACTGGGGGTATGACGCATACCCCCAGTCATACAAACGTCTGTAAATTTTCACATTTTTAACTTTCGTTTTCTCGGAAGATATTGGATATAATGTAGCGAAATTTTGCAGTTTTACTAAAATGATGATGTGTGTTTTAGTGCTGGTATTCATTTTTTACAAAAATCTATTTGAATTTTCGGCGACCATTTTGGAAAAAGGTCTATTGATTTATGTTGTCTCCATTCTGTGCATTTATCGTTGACCTGGACAACAATTAATGGATTTTGAACTAGACGGCTTGTAGTCTCTTTTTGGCAAACGTCCGTAAATACACGGGCTTTTATTCACCTTCGCACCTTGTTTGGATCTAGAGTTTCCAGTCAGGTGAATAAAGGCGCCAAAAAAGGCTACAAGCAGTCAAATTTTGAACTGTCGTGGTATGCCAATCTCTTTTTAACGCTTCATAAATCCTTCCTAAAATCTTTCAATTTCAAGACTTGAAAGTCTTAAAAATACTTCCCTTCGTTTGTTAGCAAGAAGACTGGAAAAGCGCAAAAGGCGCATCAGCCAATAAAGTTCAGGATTCAAGGCTACAAACGCAATATTTATACCAAATTATGAGTTTATTCTATATATGAGTTCATTTTATATAAAACATATACATATTATAATGTCAAAGGACATCATGTGTCGCTAAAAAGTCTAAAAAGTAAAGCCTGGTGCACACTTGCGACATAACGACATAAGAAAAATGTCACGCGAACAAAATTTAGTGGTTTCAAGAAGTTGAAGTCGTCAAAAAATAACATAAGATTGCTTTGGAGAAGTAATCTAATGAAGATCCATGGAAAATATTGATTGTTTCAATTATTTTCCCGTACTTTTTTCGTTGCAACATAACGTCCTTATGTCGTTATGTCGCTAGTGTGCACCAGGCTTAACCGCAACAACCTTGTTATCTAATGCAGTTATTACTTATACTGTAAATACCTTTTTTAGAAAACGTTGCACGTCCGTCACAACTGTCTGTTGTAGCCTGTGTTACAGCTAACGTTGCATCGCGACCCGCGTTTTCAAAACATCGATTTGTTTTTGACTTTTCTGTTCCGCAGTCAAATCTTATGAGCCGAGAATCTTGCCCTGTTTCGCCTAGTGCAGTCGCCTGGCTTTCTGTCGCGACGTTGTCTGGTTTTAGTTCAGAGGGAAGCCAGTTGACTGCACTAGGCGAAACAGGGCAAGAATCTGATTGGCTCATAAGATTTGACTGGCGGAACAGAAAAGCCAAAACAAATCGATGTTTTGAAAACGCGATCGCGATGCAACGATTTTAGCTGTAAACCCAGTACCAAATGTGTGCAATGTATTGTAGAATTATTTGGCCTAAGCAGGATGATAAGTATGGCTATTTATCCCTAAAAGTGTCCATGACTCTGTTAGTAGCGCGGGCTACTAATAGAAAGTTGTGACGGTGCGATCATAGGCTTCCCAGGATCATTGAGCGAACTTTAGAGTTGATAGTTCGCAGTTTTATAGTGTCGCTGTGTGAAGTTTGATTGAGTTCGATGAGCGCTAAAATATGAGTATCTACGAAAAATAAAAAAGTTTGAAAAATACCCTTATCTAGTCCTTTAGTACTTTCATAAATCACTACTAGCATTTATTCGGTCAGAAATACACTTTTAAGCGAGTTTTAGCCAATTTTATTGTCACCTCTCACACTACTATATGTTCTGGAAGGCCGCAAACTGCAAAATTCAGAACGATCAGCGATCCAAAAATTTCCCTCGATTTTTTCCCAAAAATCATCGTCGCTTGCTCAAACAAACCTCGCATAATAAAAGTAAAACTATTCAGCTTTGTTGTTTACCTTTCTCGTGGAAATCAAACCCTCTCTGGCTGATATAAATGGAGAATCTTTTCAGCCTCGTCCATTCGTCCTGAGAGCAATGCCGCATTCAATCCCGTTCCAAAACACAAACCGTTGAGACATTTTTTCTCCAGTCGAGGGGTGGGCCAGACATTGTCTCAGGCTCTAGTCACTTCCCGTCCTAGACCCGGTAAAATGTTTTTGCGCGTGATCATTGGATTTGAATCAATCAAGTCTATCTCGCCGGTCACGCATTCGCGCGCAACAAAAGTTTTACCGGGTCTAGGACGGGAAGTGACTAGAGCCTGAGACAATGTCTGGCCCACCCCTCGACTGGAGAAAAAATGTCTCAACGGTTTGTGTTTTGGAACGGGATTGAATGCCGGGGCCGCCATTGCTCTCAGGACGAATGGACGAGGCTGAAAAGATTCTCCATTTATATCAGCCAGAGAGGGTTTGATTTCCACGAGAAAGGTAAACAACAAAGCTGAATAGTTTTACTTTTATTATGCGAGGTTTGTTTGAGCAAGCGACGATGATTTTTGGGAAAAAATCGAGGGAAATTTTTGGATCGCTGATCGTTCTGAATTTTGCAGTTTGCGGCCTTCCAGAACATATAGTAGTGTGAGAGGTGACAATAAATTGGCTAAAACTCGCTTAAAAGTGTATTTCTGACCGAATAAATGCTAGTAGTGATTTATTAAAGTACTAAAGGACTAGATAAGGGTATTTTTCAAACTTTTTTATTTTTCGTAGGTACTCATATTTTAGTGCTCATCGAACTCAGTCAAACTTCACACAGCGACACTATAAAACTGCAAACTATCAACTCTAAAGTTCGCTCAATGATCCTGGGAAGCCTATGGTGCGATTTGTTTCTGAAATAGGTGTACACCCTGGATCGCTTAAGCTTTAAAGCTATATGAAATATAAATCTGTGTTAATCACAATTAATTAATCTGAGAAATCTGAAGACTGGCCCGCCTCGATTAGTTTGTTCTACCTGCGGGTCAGTCCATTTATTTATCTTTTACTTAAAAATATCTCAATAAAATGAATGAATGAATGATCAGTTTGGTCTGAACAAGTTGTTAATCAATGCTACCAAGTGATAATATGGAACCGATCGAGCCGCGACATAAGCGACTCCAAGTGAAGAATAATGTACAGTCTACACAAGCAATTTTTCGTTGACAATTTTTCCTTGACAAGGAAACTTGACCGTGTAGTCAGGGACTGCGGAACAGTTTTCAAATTAGGGGGGGGGGGGGGGGGACTCGTTAGGTAGATTGTATGACAAGGGTTCCACCACCCATGTACACTTTGCTCGGTGCCTGAAATAAACATGTCTTGTCTTGACAAGATGGGGGCCTGAATTTAGAGAAAATGTATGAAAACTTGACGAAATATGGGGAGGGGGGGGGGGGGGGTATGGGGGGCATAGCCCTCCCGGCTCCGCCGTCCCTGCTTTAGCCGAGCAACAAAGATTTGCCGCCTACTAGACTTTCTTTCAAACAGTCTTCCTCGCTGCAAGATTCTTCCATTCCATCCATCTCAATCGCCTTCATGGTCGCTAAGATCATTTGATTCAGATGACAAGCTATATTCTAGTCTACATTTAAGTCCAAATCTTTGTTAAATCTAGCGCAAAAGGAGAGTTGATTTCATCTCCCTTTGCAAAATTTGAAAAGGCACGAAGGGCAGAGAAAGTGCTGCATTCTCTGGTTTGAACGTTGTATAAAAAGTTCGTTACGTTTTTGACCTACCACGCATGCTCACAAATCGGATTCCCCCAGAGCCCTGAATCTTGCCGCTGGCCAAAAGATGACGGGCTCTGGGTACGAGAATGGGGAAACACGGCCAAGTTTCTTGTCAGGAAAAATTGTAGTGTAACAGTCGAGAGTTTTCCAAGTGTCTGTCTGCCGCCTCTGGTTCTCGCGCGTTATCTAACTAGTTTCTAAAGGCTCGAATTATTTCAATTAGTATTTGGTGACATTCATTTTAAAACAACTTGTACCGATCGTGAAGTTGGGAGAGACACTCGAGAAATGTTTTAAAATCACTCGCCTGCGGCTCTATGTCGTTGATAAAGTCATAGAAAGTTGTGCTCTAATGCTTAAATATTGCAAATGATAGATAATACGCCCCGAGGACTGCGTATCACATCATTACTTTAAATCACGATAAAAACTTGTTAATACAATAATAATATAATTACACATTTTTACAGCGCACTCTCTTCGTAGCCCAAATGCGCTTTACAAGTCAAAACAAAGTGAACAATGAACATTTCATACGCTCAAGCAAACTAATACTTAATGTTGATTTTTAAACTTGAACTTGCACTTGCGTCGCTATGATTCACACTCTTGCATGCGTCCGTGTGTGAACCAGCCCTTAATAGCGAGACAAAGAGTTAAATTTTGGTCGCCAAATGACAAAAAAAATGGTCGCCTTTAGCAGTTACTAAAGGGTATGTTCTCTCTTTGTATTTCCCCCTTTCTGTCTCTATGTTTCTTTTCTTATTTTGCTTTCTTTCTACTTGAGTAAAGATCTGTCTGTCTATATTGTTGTTGTTCATATACAATCTTTCAGATGAGCCAATGAAAGACTTTAAAGATCAATTTGAACTGCAATTTAGTATGAGAATATTGCAAAGCGTACGTCATAGAAAGGAAGGTCGCCATTTGGTGGCTATTGTTGCAATTTCTCGTGCCTGGTCGCCAAAGTCCAAACTCTAGTCGCCATTGGTCACCATGTTGGGCCCTCGTTCGTTTCGACCATAAAGAAGATTCGGCCGTTCCGCCGTGTACGAACCATTCCCAGAGGAACCTTTGTGTTCAGCTCTCCTTTCATCATGATTCGTTCTACTAAACAAAGGAAGCTTTTGGGACGCAGCTTGTGAGTTGTTTCAGGTTCGTTCACTGGAGAACAGCCGAAGATTCACTTGTCAAAGTCACCACCTCTCACCGAATATTAGTGCGGTTTATAAATAAGTGGCCAAAAGTATCTTAAACTTTGCGTTCTCATCGGTCCCTCGTTTCTGTCAACCAATCAAGTTTGACCTAAACGCAGCTGTATATTTAGAAATCACGTGCTCACCGCGTGATAGTGTTTTCACTTGGCTTGGCTTGCCAGGAAACCAGTCGCGTGCCCATCGCATGATAGTGGTTTAACTTGGCTGACGACGAAGCCATTCAGTAGCAACTTGTATTTTCTCTCGTTCATTTGGTCTTACTGCCTTCTTCTGAAATTTGCTCTATCATTGTCCGGCTTTCGTAGATATCTGCGCTGCCTTTTGATTCTCATCAAGTCATTCAGGGCTGACCTGATTGACAGTTCCTGTGTAACGGGACACGTCAGCTTTGGACAACCGGTTAAACAAGCTGAGTCTTGGAAAAGAAGTCGGTATAACGGACGAGCCCCTATAGTTGCTGGACGAGGCGCCAGTGTCGGACGGTTTGATAATGTTCTTCATCAACAATCCCTTTGCCGCCCTACGGAATCTTCGATACATGAAGAAGTATATGATAGGATTATAGCAGGCTGAGGTCTTGGCAAGCATGGCGGGCAAAGTACTCAGTAAAATAGAAACAGTCTTGGCGTCTCCGAAGCTGGCGTACAGGGAGACGGCAGCGTAGGGTGTCCAGGCGATGAGGTAGGCGAGGACCATGACAAAAGACATCCTGACGGTTTTCCTCTCCGCTTCGAAGGTCTCTTGGGTGGCGAGAGAGTCTGTGCCCCATCTAGAGACGGCGTCCTTGGAGAGCCTCCTGACGTTGACATAGATGTGCGAGAAGCAGGCTATCATGATAATGATCGGAAGGAAGAAGAAGAAAACGAAGAGACAGATGATGTAGGACTTGTTGTTGAAGTCGCTCGTGTACCACGCTATGGAGCAGGTGGCGTAACCTGGCTCCGGGCCAAACGAGGACCAGCCGACAAGAGGGAAGAAAGCCCACAGAAATGCGAAGAACCAGAGGAAAGCGATGACGCCAAGTATCTGCTTTTCTGTCAGCTGTTTCATCATCGGTAACGTAACTTTAATCCATCTTTCCACCGTCAGAGCTGTCAGGTGCATCATTGCGGTTAAGCCAAGAGCTGTGGTGATGAAGCCGTAATACACACACGTGCCTCGACCCAAATCAGGCCACTCGTTAGCGTTCGCATAGGCTCCTACCACGTCCGCTAACACGGCCATCAGAAAGTCAGCAATCGTGATGCTGAGCAGGAAGAAGTTGGCCATGTTTCGTAGGTTGCTCGTTGATAGGAAGGTTACCAAAACAGAGCCGTTCAACAGGAAAGCAGCGATAAATAGAAGGCAGTATACTGTGGTTATTGCATGGTAACTGCTGTTGCTGAATAATTCTGTCGTAGTCATGATGACCTTTTCGCCGTCTCAGGGTGCTCTGACTACCTAGAAGAAATCGAAGAGAGTTGGTTAATGAAAAAAAAACAACCGCTGTGCTGCAAAGCGAGAGAGGCTAGTTGATTCCGTGTGAAACAGACTCTCATCTCCACAGCCAATCCGGGCGTGAATGGATTAATCGTTTCTAGATCAACTTACTATGAGGAATAATGAGAGAAGCGCTTCTCATTAAAGCGCCCGTGTCAGCCAATCCTTTTGTTCTTGTTTTCGTTCGATATTAGAAGACGAATTACGTGTAGTCTCTAAATCAACGTCTAAAAACAAAGTTTCAGATTTGATTTACCAAATTCAATCGAGAACATTGCTCTATATTAATTCTCTAAATCAGCCGATGGAAATGGATGCTTTCTCCGACTTGATATGTTGCTATGCTGTCAAAATGGCGGCTGACACAGCCTCTTTAATGTGTACTTAAAACCAAAGTATAGGAGCACCCCTATCACTCTTACATCGATGACGTCATATCACGTGACCACTTTATTTCGCTCACCTGCTGATCTAGACAACACTACCCAAGTTTAGTTGTTTTAGAGTCTTCCCTTCACGAGATTTTAATTTTTCAAGCATAGATGACGTCATCGATGACGTCACATCACGTGACCACTTCATTTCGTTCATCTGATGATCTAGATACTACCAAAGTTTGGTTGTTTTCGAGCCTTCCCTTCACGAGATATTAATTTTTCAAGCATAGATGACGTCATCGATGACGTCACATCACGTGACCGTGCTACAGCACCCCCCTTGTGGCTAGACAAAATATCCCAAGTATGGCTGTCTTAGCATGTTCCCTTGAGGAGATATAATTTTTTCTTTGCATACCACAGGGTTCCCATGTGTACACGGACGGACGGACGGACTGACTGACGGACACCGGACGGCGTACGCTATAACGCTTTAGTAATATATAGATTTAGCCACTGGCTAAAAGCGGAGCTCCTGGTTTTAAAATTTTCTGTGTGAATGAAAGGGATTCCCATGTGTACATGGTTTACATGGTTGCTTTAGAGTCTTCCCTTCACGAGATATTGATTTTTCAAGCATAGATGACGTCATCGATGACGTCACATCACGTGACCACTTCATTTCGCTCATCTGGTGACCTGGATTACATTACCAAAGTTTGGTTGGTTTAGAGTCTTCCTTCTATGAGATATTCATTTTTCAAGCGTAGATGACGTCATCGATGACGTCATATCACGTGACCACTTCATTTCGCTCATCTGGTGGCCTAGACTACACTACCCAAGTTTTGTTGTCTTAGAGTCTTCCCTTCACGAGATATTGATTTTTCAAGCACAGATGACGTCATCGATGACGTCATATCACGTGACCACCTCATTTCGCTCATCTGGTGGCCTAGACTACACTACCCAAGTTTTGTTGTCTTAGCGTCTTCCCTTCACGAGATATTGATTTTTCAAGCATAGATGACGTCATCGATGACGTCATATCACGTGTCCACCTCATTTCGCTCATCTGGTGGCCTAGACTACATTACCCAAGTTTTGTTGTCTTAGAGTCTTCCCTTCACGAGATATTGATTTTTCAAGCATAGATCACGTCATCGATGACGTCATATCACGTGACCAACTCATTTCGCTCATCTGGTGGCCTAGACTACACTACCCAAGTTTGGTTGTTTTAGAGTCTTCCCTTCACGAGATATTGTTTTCAAGCATAGATGACGTCATCGATGACGTCATATCACGTGACCACCTCATTTTGCTCAGCTGGTGGCCTAGACTATACTACCCAAGTTTTGTTGTCTTAGAGTCTTCCCTTCACGAGATATTGATTTTTCAAGCATATGACGTCATCGATGACGTCATATCACGTGACCAACTCATTTCGCTCATCTGGTGGCCTAGACTACACTACCCAAGTTTGGTTGTTTTAGAGTCTTCCCTTCACGAGATATTGATTTTTCAAGCATAGGTGACGTCATCGATGACGTCATATCACGTGACCACCTCATTTTGCTCAGCTGGTGGCCTAGACTACATTACCCAAGTTTTGTTGTCTTAGAGTCTTCCGTTCACGAGATATTGATTTTTCAAGCATAGATGACGTCATCGATGACGTCATATCACGTGACCACCTCATTTTGCTCAGCTGGTGGCCTAGACTACACTACCCAAGTTTGGTTGTTTTAGAGTCTTCCCTTCACGAGATATTGATTTTTCAAGCATAGATGACGTCATCGATGACGTCACATCACGTGTCCGTGTTACAGCACCCCTTGTGGCATAGACAAAATATCCCAAGTATGGTTGTCTTAGCATGTTCCCTTGAGGAGATATAATTTTTTCTTTGCATACCACAGGGTTCCCATGTGTACACGGACGGACGGACGACGGACGACGGACGGACGGCGTACGCTATAGGTTTAATACCAGAAAAATAAAGAAAAAATCATATCTCCCGAAAGGGAAGCATCTATAGAAGCCAAACTTGGACAAAGTTTCAAAGACCATAAGAGGAGCTCTACACCAAAGTCACGTGCCCTTACGTCATCAATGACGTCATCAAAATGATCCAAAATGCCCGTGACGTTCAAAAATCAACTCGATAGTATACTATACGTTTTTCCCTTAGGTATGGTGCTCCGCTTGCGCGGCCTTCGGCCCGCGCAGGAGCTCCGCTATAAACCAACTAATGGTCTATTACAAATCCTGCATTCTGATTGGCTGAGCAACTAATGGTCTATTAGTGATAGACCGTGCCTGGCAAAACCACCATCTTTCTTTGCAAGAAAACTTGATTTTTTCAACATAAAATAATGGAATTCATTGGCAAAACCGACCAACTAGTTGGTTTATACTAAAACAATTAGACCTCTCGTCCTCATGTGCTATGATATCAATAGACCATTCGGCCTTCGGCCTCATGGTCTATTCATCATAGCACATTCGGCTTCGAGGTCTAATTGTTAAATATAGACCAAATCGGAAACTTAGAGACCGCGCCTTATGCATGCATCAAAACGAAGCTTATTATGTAAACCCCGCCATTTTGTACTTGCAAACCTTCTAAAACGTTCGGTGGATCGGAAAGGGCCTAAAGTTTCGGGTCAATTTCTGCCGAACCGTGAGATATTACATGAAGAGCTTTCAAGAACATACTAAAAGAAGACCAAACTGGTGAAAGAAAGTGTTAAGAAAAACAAGAGTAACGGAATAAGGGACTGTTCGTTAATTACGTCGCAGGGGGGGCTGGTGGTTTTTTCTGCTCGTAGGTTTTGTGAAAACTTACCCCCGTACAAAAAAAGTAGTTTCAATTTCTACCCCCTTCGAAAAACGGCTATTTCAAATGTTACCCCCCTCCCCTGCGCGCTAATTGACTAAGCTACAATGTAAGCATCAAAATGGCGTCTAAACTAAGTACGCCATTGTTGAAGAGGATGTACCGGTAGAACAAGCTCTAACTGGCAAGAAAAGAGAGGAGAAGTTCGACAGAAACCTTTAGTAGGAAAGCTTTAGTTGGCTTAGGACACTCCGGATTTATACAGTGCTCTGCGTTTCACGCAATTGCACTCAATCTCAGTCCTAGTCTGTTGAAAATTTGCATGACACTGAAATGCACCCCCCAAAAGTTTTGCGTATTCTAAAAATTTACCCCCAAATTTTTCAACGTTCTGCAAAATTTACCCCCCCTATAAAACCACCAGCCCCCCCTGCGACGTAATTAACGAACAGTCCCTAACTCGAAAAAGGCCGCGAACAAAGTCTGCTCGGAGATCGTGATAATTTTTTGCCAAGAGGGGAAGTCGAGTAGGCGAAGAGATTTTACTTTAAAAACTGCGTAAAAAAGCAGGAACAGATGGAAATCTGAAGGGAAAAGGAACAGAAGGCGAGTCAAAATATGTCATTTCAATGATATAAACTATTAACAGGACGGAATATCAGCAAACATCTGTTTTACGTACAATATCGTGTAAACAACTGGTGGTGGAATGACACCGAAAAAGAAGAAGGAAACAATCGATGTACGCAAAGAATATGCACATTGAGACTGGTCAAGCTGGCGATATCTATGAAGTTCCAGGTGGATAAGCGAAAGCTCGTAGTTCCCCCAAAACCCCTAAGTAAAGTTTAACCCCAACAGTACTACTCCAAGCTCATTCTCAATTTATGTTTTCAGTCGAATTCTTTTATATTTCTTGCTACATTGGCCCTGCAATCGTAATACAAATTAATTTCTCGTGATAAGCTTACGTCCCAATGTATAGAATCTGAAGAGTGTCGAATTTTCTACTGACATTTTTCTTCTTAAAAAGGACATGGTAAACTAGAAAACACGAAAGTAATTATTGCCACAAAATGCAAAAATGAAATTGGAAAGTTAGTTTAAAGGAAGCAGTTTGGAAAATTTCATGGGATTCGGATGTGAAGGATTGCTAAGATTTGAGCAAATTAAGATGCCAAAGTTAGTGTGTTTGAAAAAAAGGTTTAGGTCGATTTCAAAAGATTTAAATTTCCTCTCTAAGGCCTGGTGCACACTAGCGACATAACGACATAAGAAACATGTAACGCGAACAAAATTTAGTGGTTTCAAGAAGTTGAAGTCGTCAAAAAATAACATAAGATTGCTTTGGTGAAGTAATCTAATGAAGATCCATGGAAAATATTGATTGTTTCAATGATTTTCCCGTACTTTTTTCGTTGCAACATAACGTCCTTATGTCGTTATGTCGCTAGTGTGCACCAGGCTTAAGTGTGACAGAGTCAATGGACAGTATTTTAGAGAAATATAAGCTGTAATTATTATAATCCCTGAATATCTTTGCGAATTTGTAATCTGGCATCTGGAGAACAACCCATCATCAGTTGTTGGTATTTACAACCAGACATGGTAAAACTAACTAATAGTAAAACTGACATGTCACATTTATCAGCGTGTACATGCTTCATGCTACAGCTGACTCACAGGAATCGCCATCTATTTTGAAACTGCAGGTAAAGAGGGGGTAAATTGCTAAATTGTGTAATTGAAGATATCATTCATACTATCAGCACAGGGTGAAGGGGGATTTACCTTAGGACCCCATCCATCCCCTTTATGGAATTTCCTCTTGGCAAGAGTTGTATTCACCCCTCCAACCCCTACATGTGAAATTTCAAAACTTCCTCCATTATACACTGTGTGGATTAACCAGTCTTCTTCATCAATTTCCTTTCTGACATGAACTAAATATTCATCAGATGTATTTCTTTTGTGGAAAACTGATCTGGACTAACTTTTCACATTGTTTATACAAATTGCACCTTATAAATTCTATGTTGTCAAATAAAGGTTTCTTGATTACTCTTTCCATGATGGCAAGCTTTTACATGATATGCTTTTATCCCAGGTGTTGGGTTGGGGGTCCAACAGATTATAATCTTTTGGCTTAAACACAAATATGACAGTCCATTTCATTCAAAAACTAATGACAATGGAACTATGTATCAGATTTTTTTGGTACAAAATCTGTATCCAGGAATGTTTTTGTGTATGAAATTTTGGGCCTGTTAATTTTTTGGGGTTGGAAAAAAAAGCTGTTGGACCCTTACTGTCATGTATGAGTTTACTTGACAGTCAACCCCCCTTGGGATGCTCCCAAGTGCAAGCTGGCTGTGAGGCAAGAGTCAGCAGCTGTATCCCAGATTTCCGACAGTCATGCCTTCAATCCCCCCTCTCACACATACCAAAACCCCCTTTCTTCGAGGAACAGAACAGCTACATAGTCTTGATAACAGCACAGTCATATTATGGTATGTATGCGCATGACAATAATTCAGGGATTTGTTTTAATTCGAGTTCAAGTTTTCTATGAGTCAGATAGTTAACGAAATGCATAGCGCGTAGGAACCACACAATTAATAGATTGCCTTTGTTTGCAACATGACATATTGTCAAGGGCAGATCTAGGGGGGTAATTAGGGTGGCTAGCCACCCCCTTGTTCTCATATTTCTTGTAAAAACCTTAAGATTAGCCACCCCCTGGTCTGAACTCTGTAGTATATCCTTTGTATTAGCCGCTCCCCTTCTTAAGGATCTGCATCCGCCACTGATATTGCCAATATAATAATCAAACATTTTTTCTGCTCTCTCATTTTATGCATCTTTCCAGAGTCCTAAATGTTTTCACACATTGAAGTCTCTCTTCGACTCTACTCGTGTGAAGTACTTGGACGAAGGATACTGAACATTTTCGAGGCAGCCGTTTCTTCAGTCAGTGGATATTAAACGAGGTAACTTTAATTTCAACTGCTGCCAACTCGCAAATATACCTACAAACAGGGGGGGGGGGGGGGGGGCAAACAGTACAAAGTTTCTAAAAATGTGAAGCATCAGTCGAAGCATCATTGATAAATAAAAACGAATTTTTGGAGAGTATTAGACATCTTTTTATAAGGAAGTAAGCTCGGAGAGGCGATCTAGTATCCAATCTGCCTGGCCAATACTAGAAAAAAAGGACATTTTTATCAGCTGCAAGACCTGCAACGCTGTAGCCAGATATAGTCCTTGATAAAGAAGTTATCGATGCCGATTTCAGGCCGAAGCTGTTGAAATCTTAACCAGACTCCAAACGCGGCAGTAAAAAAAGTGGGATATTATATTTTGCTCCATTTTATATAAAATTACTTTCTCTAACAAGAAATGTTTTGCTACTGAACACGCAGTCAAAATGGGGGGGGGGGGGATAAATGAAAGTGTCGTCTCTTCAGCGTTTTTTTTTCTCATACCTAATCGACAACTTCGAGAACTGATTGCCTTTGCTATACTGTTGTTCCTAAAATCCCCTCTTGATTCCCCTAAATTCATCGTATACCCACCACACACAAAAAGAGAATATCCTACCTTATCTTTGCGACTTTAAAAGGTTTTCGATTGATCTGCGATTTTATTTTAGGCTGGATCTCATAACTCTTCGCGTGGTGAGAAATCGGGAACCCTGTGGATGACGAATTTTCGCGGGAAACCTAGTTCTAAAAATAGACACTTTTCTGACTGTGATTCGGGCGTACATAGTAAATATGGAAACTCTTGGTAATCCACTCTTGGTTTTCTGTCGGTAAGAGATCGCGGGCGCAGCCGTAATCAGCCGTCATCGATGACGTCACATCACGTGTCCCGTGCTACAGCACCCTCCTTGTTGCATAGACAAAATATCCCAAGTATGGTTGTCTTAGCATGTTCCCTTGAGGAGAAATAATTGTTTTCTTTTTATACCACAGGGTTCCCATGTGTACACGTACGGAGGTTGAATACCAGAAAAATAAAGAAAACATCATATCTCCCGAAGGGAAGGTTCTATAGAAGCCAAACTTGGAGAAACGTTCAAAGACCATAAGAGGAACTCTACACCAAAGTCACGTTCCCTCACGCCATCAATGACGTCATCAAAATGATCCATAATGCCCGTGACGTTCAAAAATCAACTCGATTCGATAGTATACGTTTTTCCCTTAGGTATGGTGCTCCGCTTGCGCTGGAGCTCCGCTAAAAAGTACCTATCCAGCTCAACTATGCAAGTGAAGTTTGCTTTAAAAATAGCCCGTGTTAGGGGTTGACCATTCTGTGCGTGTGTGTGTTGGGGGTGGGGGGTGGGGGGGGGGGGGTTGGGTTGGAAGAATTGGTCAGTGCAATAATTTGTTTCATTCTCCTCGATGGTGTATGGTATTTATTTCGTAAAATTACAGAGAATTATATAACGAATCTGCTCTGCAGGAATATTTTTTTTGTACAGAACAAAAAAAGGAGATTTGCCGGCAAGAGGAGAGCGAAGTATTATTTTCCCGTCGTCTGCTCCCATTACACGTCAGTTGATTCACACAGTGTAAAAACAAAATCTCATATTTCACCACTCACGTTTTGCTTTCTTTGGTTGTTCTAATAATTTTTTTAAAGATTTAAGCGCGAATATATGATATCTAGCGCATATATTTAATTCTATTTCAATAGACCTTTTTCCAAAATGCATGGCCGCCGAAAATTCAAATAGTTTCTTTGTAAAAAATGAACACCAGCACTAAAACCAGCACTAAAACACATCATCATTTTAGTAAAACTACAAAATTTCGCTACATTATATCCAATATCTTCCGAGAAAACGAAAGTTAAAAATGTGAAAATTTACAGACGTTTGTATGACTGGGGGTATGCGTCATACCCCCAGTCATACAAATCTCTGTAAAAGTTTCAATTTTCAGACTCTGCTTTTTCAGCCAACATTGGCATTTGGCGTAACGAAAATTTAAAGTATTACTAATGTGAGGATACTCTTTCTAATGCCGGTATTTGATTTTCAGTCAATTTAATTTTTAGACATGTGAAATTTGCGGCGGCCATTTTGGAAAAAGGTCTATTATACCGAGAAACAAAGAGACTTGTTGAGCAAAATTGCCTATTACTCAACCAGATTTGAGAAATCCTGAAAAATAAGTTGGCAACTTAGACCCGTCCACACGTATCGCGGATATGTTCGAAAACCACGCAGAGATTATTTTTTCTCCGCACCTCCCGAAAACGCGGCCACGTATGAGGCGTTTTCGGCCACAAAGACGGAGGTTTTTGAAAATGCTCTCCAGACTGTAGGTCCTGTAGATTTTTAAAAACGAAGATCTATTGTATTCGTGTGGACGGTCGAAAAGGAGGTTTTCAAATACGATCAGATGTCAAAGTTCGGGTCCGGTGCACTTGCTTTTCGAAGGTCACATGCGCTCGCATCCCGCACATCGATAGGTGAAGTCTTGCGTATTCGAATCGTTTTTGCTCATACGCGTGGACGGGCAAACGCGATTAAAATACGGTCCGTTTGGCCTTACACCAAGGCTTATCCACCTTAATTTGATAATGATTTTTCTCATTTTCTACACAAAGAAACAGTTAATTTAATTTTAGTTTGTAACGTCGATCCTTGTATACAACAGAATGCCTCAAGTTCTTACCATAGATTTCTGTCTCGAGAAGTGAACTCCAGTTACTATCAATCAAATTTTCTTCGCTCTTACCACCGTTGGTGAAAGAAAGGCTTCGTCCCTTATGTACTTAACCAAAGAAGTTATTTCAAGAAGTCTGCTCATGTGTCTGCTTACCTCGGTGTCCAGCCTTAAGCCTCGCTAGGCTCAGATTACGGGCAAGTTTCACGGGCACACAACGGATCTGTTCCGCAAAATATCTGTTCCGCAGCCCCTTCTCTTGCTGGCTGGGAAAAAAATTTGACAAAGAGATCTGCTGGAAAAAAATTCTGACAATGATCTGCTAGGTAATTTTTTTCACGTTTCTTAAAGAAAACAATCCTGTTGTCGATTGTTTTCTGCTATTAATTCCTCGTTGCTGGGAAATTGTTATCTTTCTACTTTTTTCCGTGGTTATTTTCTTCAAATGACAACTTAGAATCCCATTTTTTATCTCCTGGCTGGGAAAAATTGGAGCTGAGGTTCTGCTGGGAAAATATAACTGGAGGTGTCTCCTGGGAAAAAGGAACAGATAATTTTTCCCAGCAACTTTTAAAACTCATTTTTATGGAACAGAAACACTTGCAAACACCAAAATAAGCCATTTAAACACATTTAAGGAGGGGGTGCTCGTTGTGTGCCCGTGAAGTTTAAATAGGAGATCGCTCTCAGCTCGCCTTGCACCTGTCACAGTTTTGAAGTCGGTTCACTATTGGACAAACTCACTTGTTATTGCTTGAATTTTATTTCCCTCATCAATGAGATAAAGTGCATTTCTTTTAACCAGGCCGCGCCGATATCACCAAAAATGCTTTAAAAGACCAAACCCCAAATTTCGACCGGAATTGAAAAATTTCGAAGTCCATGATATAATGTAAATGTATTTCTGCACGTCATTTAAGCTAATTTGTACGTCAAGTTAGCTATTAGTCAAAGATAGAAAATTCATGAGTGTCGAAAACAACTAAGCGAAAGGTTGCCAAGAAAATGAGACTTTGTCTAATAAGACTGTTATGAAGTAGAGATTAATAAAATAAATAGAGTCGGCGAGACAATGGGGAAAAAAAACAGGCTTCGGAAGGTGCAATTGACCAGGGGGGAGGGGGACTTCCCTCCTATTTTCGGGGCGGGGGTGCTCGTCGTACCTTTTAGGGTTTAAAATCAGGCCTCAGGTACCTTTTAGGGGGTAAATTTGAAAACTTTTTTTCCAGATAGGTGCCAATTTTTTCCCAGATAGGTACCTCTTAGAGGTCCGTTTTAGCAAATCAAGCAAATCACACTTGCTAGTAGCTTGAATTTCAGACGTATTTTCCCTCGTAAAAAAATACGAGAGAATACGAGGGAAAATAACGTCTTGTTGGTACCTTTAGGGGTCAAAATAAACTAAGCGACGCCATGTTTGGTACCTTTTAGGGGTAAAATCAAAGTGAGCACCCCCGCTCCCAAAATAGGGGAGTCCCCCGGGGGCAATTGACAGCTGTCTCTGATGCTCATACACGTCCTCGTCACATCTGCTGCGTCGCGACTGTTTCAACAACTTTAATAATTTAGGAGGAAATCTATTTTAAGGCTTTGGTGGACAAACATCTTGTTCCAGAGTACTATTTTCTGTTTGCATTTTCTAACTTCAGTAACACAAGCAATAAAATTCCCATTGCAGCTATAAAAATAATTGCAACAAAGTTGAAACAAATAGGGCAAATACAGGAAAACATTTGTTGCTAATTTTAGTTTAATAGCATTAACATGATTACTTCCCAGTGTTTTGTAAGAACCACAAAATTCATTATCAGTTGAAATTAATGTTTTTTTTTTCTCTCGAGGTAACTGGGTTGGGTTTCTGCAGAAATTCCCTGGGGACGTTTTGTCATTATTCTTTGCTGGCAAAAAATCCAGATGTCCTGGCAAATTTAAAACTTATGTTTGGAAACTTTTTAGTCGTTACGCGTACGTTCTACACGTGTACATACTTTTTTGACTTATTTTTGTTGTTGTTTTGTGACATTTGAAACGCAGGGCTCGATCCAAAATGGCATGGTGTATCAAAAATCGACGGTACATGCGTACACCTGCATAACGACTTAGCATTGCTCTCATGATGGTTGGTAGTGCTCGCAAAAAGTGATCGTAAAACTTTCCTAAGTGCTCGCTGCACGCATTTGCTTCAAAATCAAGGGTCACAACTTTCTATCACTTTATCGACGAAATAGAGCACTTGTGGTTGTTAGGAGAGGAACACGAAACGTTTTGAACTCGCCTGCGGCTGTGGTTTTACAACGTCCTCGTGTCGCTCTAACATTACGCGTCACGCGTAGGCCTACTCTGGGATCTTATCTCGCCTTATCTTGCAGCTCCTAATTTGCACGATTTTTCCTTATCTCGCTTTATCTCGCAAGTACAAAAAAATCATAACCAAGAGAAAAGGATCATTTTTTCTAGTGTCATAACTATAAATTGCTAATTCAGGCAGCTGCTGCATGTGCAGCGACTAAATTGGTGCAAGATTGGGAGCTACAAGACATCCCATTGGTCGACCTTGCGATTTTTGTGATTTTTTTTTAAATTTCTTAGTAGAAAACCGTTTTTAGAAATGCACTCGTGCATTCTCAGGGCACTGAGAATAAATACTACTAAAAAAATACTACAAAAATTATGTAAGGAAGAGAAAATATCTAGCACAGACTATTCGTTAATGTTCCTCAAGTTGGGAAAGTTCGTTTGAAATATTATGGCAACCGATTGTGTTACCTGGAAGAGCGTGACAAAGGCCTCACTTTCTTTGAAGCCACGGGAGGCAGGGCAAATCAGTTTGGCGAAAGTGGCTTATAATGTTGACTATCGGGTGTAAAATACAATTCAAATGAGGATGGCTGTCCAAGCAATTCTAATTTTGAGACAATGAGAGGTATCAAATTACATACCAGCAAAAAGCATGATTGTAATTAGCATTTCCAGCCATCCTCATTTGATTTATTTGAGTACCATGCACTGAGCTCTTTTAATATCGCCAAAAAGTGCACCAAATATTATTTGTCAATAAGCGAAGAGGTTGATACAAAAATCAGTTTTAGGTCAAAGGTTACGAGATTTGTTGCTATGGAGACCAAATATCGTTAAGGTGGTTAAGAATGCAAAATGCAATTTATATTCAACAACATCCATAAGCATATATAAAACCATTATATAAAACCATTGTCATGAAAAAATTACTCGTGTAGACGGAGGCCGTCATCTTGGCCATGGGTGTGAAAACTAATGATGACTTCATTAGGTCAACTTTTCTTTGACGGCAGTCTACACGAGCAATGTTTTGTATGTAACAAGTTTATTTGTCAAATAAAAGCTTACATGCTAGCTTTTCAACAAGGATCTTGTCAAGGAAAAATTGTGTTAAAAAAGTGTATCGTCTGTCAAGGAAAAATTGTCATGGAGATCTGGTGGCATGGCGTGTCTACACGGTCAAGTTTCTTGTCAAGGAAAAATTGTATAGTGTAACAGTTGAGAGTTTTCCAAGTGTCTGTCTGCCGCCTCTGGTTCTCGCGCGTTATCTAAGTAGTTTATAAAGGCTCGAATTATTTCAATTAGTATTTGGTGACATTCATTTTAAAACAACTTGTACCGATCGTGAAGTTGGGAGAGACACTCGAAATGTTTTAAAATCACTCGCCTGCGGCTCTGTGTCGCTGATAAAGTCATAGAAAGTTGTGCTCTAATGCTTAAATATAGCAAATGATAGATAATACGCCCCGAGGACTGCGTATCACATCATTACTTTAAATCACGATAAAAACTTGTTAATACAATAATAATATAATTACACATTTTTACAGCGCACTCTCTTCGTAGCCCAAATGCGCTTTACAAGTCAAAACAAAGTGAACAATGAACATTTCATACGCTCAAGCAAACTAATACTTAATGTTGATTTTTAAACTTGAACTTGCACTTGCGTCGCTGTAATTGACACTCTCGCCTTGAGCTTGCGTCCTGCGCATGCGTCCGTGTGTGAACCAGCCCTTAATAGGCCCAATTCATACGTCGATCTTTTGCCGCGTCAATTCAAATTGGGATTAAGGTCGACTTGAATTTAATAGAAATCGTCTCCGATTCAGACGTCGATCGTAATATGCCGATCTCAATAAATAAAATTGAGCCAACAAGCAGTCGATCTACGGCGACCGCACAGATAAACATTGGGTGAGCAATTAGAATTGACGCATGAAGAAGAGCGGTGTTTGAATCAACGCCGATCTTTAGTCGTTTCGAGCGACACAAGCGGTCGTTTTCATCTTGGCGTCGCTCTTAATTCAGTGGCTGATTCATACGTCGATCTCCTCATGCGCTTATTACAAATAATTAAAATTGACGCGGCAAAAGATCGACGTATGAATTAAGAGTTCAATTTTAGTCGCCAAATGACAAAAAAAAATGGTCGCCTTTAGCAGTTACTAAAGGGTATTTTCTCTCTTTGTATTTCCCCCTTTCTGTCTCTATGTTTCTTTTCTTATTTTGCTTTCTTTCTACTTGAGTAAAGATCTGTCTGTCTATATTGTTGTTGTTCATATACAATCTTTCAGATGAGCCAATGAAAGACTTTAAAGATCAATTTGAACTGCAATTTAGTATGAGAATATTGCAAAGCGTACGTCATAGAAAGGAAGGTCGCCATTTGGTGGCTATTGTTGCAATTTCTCGTGCCTGGTCGCCAAAGTCCAAACTCTAGTCGCCATTGGTCACCATGTTGGGCCCTCGTTCGTTTCGACCATAAAGAAGATTCGGCCGTTCCGCCGTGTACGAACCATTCCCAGAGGAACCTTTGTGTTCAGCTCTCCTTTCATCATGATTCGTTCTACTAAACAAAGGAAGCTTTGGGACGCAGCTTGTGAGTTGTTTCAGGTTCGTTCACTGGAGAACAGCCGACGATTCACTTGTCAAAGTCACCACCTCTCACCGAATATTAGTGCGGTTTATAAGTGGCCAAAAGTATCTTAAACTTTGCGTTCTCATCGGTCCCTCGTTTCTGTCAACCAATCAAGTTTGACCTAAACGCAGCTGTATATTTAGAAATCACGTGCTCACCGCGTGATAGTGTTTTCACTTGGCTTGGCTTGCCAGGAAACCAGTCGCGTGCCCATCGCATGATAGTGGTTTAACTTGGCTGACGACGAAGCCATTCAGTAGCAACTTGTATTTTCTCTCGTTCATTTGGTCTTACTGCCTTCTTCTGAAACTTGCTCTATCATTGTCCGGCTTTCGTAGATATCTGCGCTGCCTTTTGATTCTCATCAAGTCATTCAGGGCTGACCTGATTGACAGTTCCTGTGTAACGGGACACGTCAGCTTTGGACAACCGGTTAAACAAGCTGAGTCTTGGAAAAGAAGTCGGTATAACGGACGAGCCCCTATAGCTGCTGGACGAGGCGCCATTGTTGGACGGTTTGATAATGTTCTTCATCAACAATCCCTTTGCCGCCCTACGGAATCTTCGATACATGAAGAAGTATATGATAGGATTATAGCAGGCTGAGGTCTTGGCAAGCATGGCGGGCAAAGTACTCAGTAAAATAGAAACAGTCTTGGCGTCTCCGAAGCTGGCGTACAGGGAGACGGCAGCGTAGGGTGTCCAGGCGATGAGGTAGGCGAGGACCATGACAAAAGACATCCTGACGGTTTTCCTCTCCGCTTCGAAGGTCTCTTGGGTGGCGAGAGAGTCTGTGCCCCATCTAGAGACGGCGTCCTTGGAGAGCCTCCTGACGTTGACATAGATGTGCGAGAAGCAGGCTATCATGATAATGATCGGAAGGAAGAAGAAGAAAACGAAGAGACAGATGATGTAGGACTTGTTGTTGAAGTCGCTCGTGTACCACGCTATGGAGCAGGCGGCGTAACCTGGCTCCGGGCCAAACGAGGACCAGCCGACAAGAGGGAAGAAAGCCCACAGAAATGCGAAGAACCAGAGGAAAGCGATGACGCCAAGCATCTGCTTTTCTGTCAGCTGTTTCATCATCGGTAACGTAACTTTAATCCATCTTTCCACCGTCAGTGCTGTCAGGTGCATCATTGAGGTTAAGCCAAGAGCTGTGGTGATGAAGCCGTAATACACACACGTGCCTCGACCCAAATCAGGCCACTTGTTAGCGTTCGCATAGGCGCCTACCGCGTCCGCTAACACGGCCATCAGAAAGTCAGCAATCGCCATGCTGAGCAGCAAGAAGTTGGCAATGTTTCGTATGCTGCTGGTTGATAGGAAGGTTACCAAAACAGAGCCGTTCAACAGGAAAGCAGCGATAAATAGAAGGCAGTATATTGTGGTTATTGCATGGTAACTGCTGCTGCTGAATAATTCTGTCGTAGTCATGATGACCTTTTCGCCGTCTCAGGGTGCTCTGACTACCTAGAAGAAATCGAAGAGAGTTGGTTAATGAAAAAAACCCAACCGCTGTGCTGCAAAGCGAGAGAGGCTAGTTGATTCCATGCGAAACAGACTCTCGTCTCCACAGCCAATCCGGGCGTGTGATTGAATTAATCGTTTCTAGATCAACTTACTATGAGGAATAATGAGAGAAGCGCTTCTCATTAAAGCGCCCGTGTCAGCCACTCCTTTGTTCTTGTTTTCGTTCGATATTAGAAGACGAATTACGTGTCGTCTCTAAATAAACATCTAAAAACAAAGTTTCAGATTTGATTTACCAAATTCAATCGAGAACATTGCTCTATATTAATTCTCTAAATCAGCCGATGGAAATGGATGCTTTCACTTGGTATGTTGCTATGCTGTCAAAATGGCGGCTGACACAGACTCTTTAATGTGTACCTAAAACCAAAGTATCGAGAGATTGACATCAAATCTCCACTCCTGCGCTCTATGTCTTTAGGCCGCCGTGAACGGAATCGAAAGGAAGCACAACCAAGCTTGTATAGTGCCCATCCTTTCCTCGACATCCTGATTATTTAGTCTAAAGATCTCGATAATGATCCTCTAACGGCCGACTAAAGGATGTGTGGTTGTAGAGTCATTAAATTAACACGCTAATAAAGTGCAACGTTTCCTTAATTATTACTTTATACTGCGCTTGGAGGCACAAGAACGTGATGCATGGACAAGGTATTTCCCAATAGTCGAGTTTTTACTATACGTATATATTTTTGCAATGTTCGAAACAACGAGAATTCTTTTTTTTTAAATGAATACGGCTTTTTCTCCAGCCAGCACACAAACAAGCAAAAAATATAATAAGCTAAAATAAGAAATATGCTAAAAAAAATAACTAAAAATTGCACATAACGATGAAGAAATTTCCAAACATAATTTCTAAAATTAGAACAAACGCTTTTGCGGGGAATACAGCGGTGTAAATGGACCCCAGGAGATGGACCTCTTTTTGATGTACACATGTCTTTAATTCACTAGTATTTTAGCCTCATGAGAGACCTCAAGCCTTAGAAAGATATTGAAAACAGTTTCTTATAAAAGAGAGAACATTTTGCTTTAAGCTAGAGCGCAAACACTTAGCGCTGAGACAGAGCAATATTTGGACAAGAGATTGTAATGTCACAATGCACAGAAAAACAACATTTTGCATTTGATCCCAATAACTTAATTTACTTAAGACGCACCTGCCTTCACAAAGACTTTTAAAAAGTACCTATCCAGCTCAAATGCAAGTGAAAATTGCTTTAAAAATAGCCCGTGTTAGGGGTTGACCATTTGATCTTGGGGGGGGGGGGATAAGGGGGGGGGGGGGTTGGAAGAATTGGTCGGTGCAATAATTTGTTTCATTCTCTTCGATGGTGTATGATATTTATTATTTATTTCGTAAAATTACAGAGAATTATATAACGAATTTGCTATGCAGGAATATTTTTTTTCTGCCCTTCGGACCATGCGTTTTTTTTCAAAATCTTCCAACCCCCTCAAAGATCAAATCAAATGGTCGCCCCCTTAGATAATCCGTATACGTGTTGCATGCTGGTATTTAGATTTTCCAAAGAGCACATCAACACATAAGTGTGTAATAAATTTCTTAACAATAGCTAGACCCATTTTCCCTTATTATGGCCATGATGCGAAACTTTCCTCCAATTTTTAGAGAAAATCACTTGTTCATTATCTTTTTTCGAAGTTTGCACTCTTAAGCAAACATCTTTTATATAGTCTTCATTAGAAAGGCGCTTTTATATCTGAGTGAATTGCTATTACAACTAGCGTTTGATTTTAGTCTAATAGTCAACTTTAAAATTACAATAGCAAAGATACTTATGACAAGGAAATGTCGCTTTGAAAGCAGTTTGTAACGTGAGCGACCAGTCTTTTAAAAACTAAAAGTTACAAACGCTTGGCTGCAAAAGAGGAACCTATTTTGAAATAAACTTTCATAACATGAGATATTTTATAATTAGAAACAGACACAGTAAGATAGAAAACAAAACTGATAGCAAATTGTATTTTTTTTTATTTAAACATATTTTCTTGAGTTTGCCCCAAGAGTACTTCTGGCTCATCTATGGGGCTTGCTCTTTAAATACATTTATATCATTATGACGGTACAGAACAAAATAAAAGGAGATTTGCCGGCAAGTGGAGAGTGAAGTATTATTTTCCCATCGTCTGCTCCCAGTACACGTCAGTTGATTCACAAAGTGTAAAAACAAAATATCACTTTTCACCACTCACGTTTTGCTTTCTTCGGTTGTTCTAATAATTTTTTTTAAAGATTTAAGCGCGAATATATGATATCTAGCGCATATATTTAATTCTATTTCAATTATCCCGAGAAACAAAGAGACTTAATGCTCTAAATACATTTCGTGAAATTGCAAAAGCGTTGAGCAAAATTGCCTATTACTCAACCATATTTGAGAAATATAAGAGCAATCTGAAAAATAAGTTGGCAACTTAGACTCGTCTACACGTATCGCGGATATTTTCGAAAACCACGCGGAGATTATATTTTCTTCGGCACCTCCCGAAAACGCGGCCACATATGCGGCGTTTTCGGCCACAAAGACGGAGGTTTTTGAAAACGCTCTCCAGACTGTAGATTTTTAAAAACGAAGATCTATTGTATTCGTGTGGACGGTCGAAAAGGAGGTTTTGAAATACGATCAGATGTCAAAGTTCGGGTCCGGTGCACTTGCTTTTCGAATGTCGCATGTGCTCGCATCCCGCACATCGATAGGTTAAGTCTTGCGTATTCGAATCGTTTTTGCTCATACGTGTGGACGAGCAAATGCGATTAAAATACGGTCCGTGTGAACACGGATTTTTTAAAATACGGTCGAGGCCTTACACCAAGGCTTATCCACCTTAATTTAATAATGATTATTCTTATTTTCTACACAAAGAAACAGTTAATTTAATTTTAGTTTGTAACGTCGATCCTTGTATACAACCGAATGCCTCAAGTTCTTACCATAGATTTCTGTCTCGAGAAGTGAACTCCAGTTACTATCAATCAAATTTTCTTCGCTCTTACCACCGTTGGTGAAAGAAAGGCTTCGTCCCTTATGTACTTAACCAAAGAAGTTATTTCAAGAAGTCTGCTCATGTGTCTGCTTACCTCGATGTCCAGCCTTATGCCTCGCTTGGCTCAGATTACGGACAAGTTTAAATAGGAGCTCGCTCTCAGCTCGCCTTGCACCTGTCACAGTTTTGAAGTCGGTTCACTATTGGACAAACTCACTTGTTATTGCTTGAATTTATTTCCCTCATCAATAAGATAAAGTGCATTTCTTTTAACCAGGCCGCGCCGATATCACCAAAAATGCTTTAAAAGACCAACCCCAAATTGCGACCGGAATTGAAAAATTTCGAAGTCCATGATATAATGTAA
The DNA here is from genome assembly GCA_033964015.1 of Scolanthus callimorphus. Taxonomy (NCBI): domain Eukaryota; kingdom Metazoa; phylum Cnidaria; class Anthozoa; order Actiniaria; family Edwardsiidae; genus Scolanthus; species Scolanthus callimorphus. The sequence goes on along the minus strand of CM066918.1, from coordinate 27,040,176 downwards.
AAATGTATTTCTGCACGCCATTTAAGCTAATTCGTACGTCAAGTCAGCTATTAGTCAAAGATAGAAGTTCATGAGTGTCGAAAACAACTAAGCGACAGGTTGCCAAGAAAATGAGACTTTGTCTAATAAGACTGTCATGAAGTAGAGATTAATAAAATAAATAGAGTCGGCGAGACAATGGAAAAAAAAAACAGGCTTCGGAAGGCGCAATTGACCAGGGGGGAGGGGGACTTCCCTCCTATTTTCGGGGCGGGGGTGCTCGTCGTACCTTTTAGGGTTTAAAATCAGGCCTCAGGTACCTTTTAGGGGGCAAAATTTGAAAACTTGCAATCTTTTTCCAGATAGGTACCTCTTAGAGGTCCGTTTTAGCAAATCAAGCAAATCACACTTGCTAGTAGCCTGAATTTCAGACGTATTTTCCCTCGTAAAAAAATACGAGAGAATTACGAGGGAAAATAACGTCTTGTTGGTACCTTTAAGGGTCAAAATAAACTAAGCGACGCCATGTTTGGTACCTTTTAGGGGTAAAATCAAAGTGAGCACCCCCGCCCCAAAATAGGGGAGTTCCCCCGGGGGCAATTGACAGCTGTCTCTGATGCTCATACACATCCTCGTTACATGTGCTGCGTCACGACTGTTTCAACAACTTTAATAAGTAATTTAGGAGGAAATCTATTTTCAGGCTTTGGTGGACAAACCAGCGGCCTAGCCAGGAATTTGTGAAGAAGAGGGGGGGGGGGGGGGGAGGGGGGGGGGGGCGGATAGTGAAAACATGGGACGAAAATGCTCAAATTTTCTCCAGCAAATACAGTAAATGTATGGGAAAATTTCCGAGAAAGGGGGGGGGGGGGCGCCCCCCCTGGACCCCCCTGGCTAAGCCCCTGCAAACATCTTGTTCCAGAGTACTATTTTCTGTTTGCATTTTCTAACTTCAGTAACACAAGCAATAAAATTCCCATTGGAGCCTGTAAAAATGTTTTTTTTTAGATTTCTTAGTAGAAAACCGCGAAGTTTTTACAAATGCACTCGTGCATTCTCAGGGCACTGAGAATAAAATACTACTAAAAAAATACTACAAAAACTATGTAAGGAAGAGAAAATATCTAGCACAGACTATTCGTTAATGTTCCTCAAGTTGGGACAGTTCGTTTGAAATATTATGGCAACCGATTGTGTTACCTGAAAGAGCGTGACAAAGGCCTCACTTTCTTTGAAGCCACGGGAGGCAGGGCAAATCAGTTTGGCGAAAGTGGCTTATAATGTTGACTATCGGGTGTAAAATACAATTCAGTGAGGATGGCTGTCGAAGCAATTCTAATTTTGAGACAATGAGAGGTATCAAATTACATACCAGCAAAAAGCATTATTGTAATTAGCATTTCCAGCCATCCTCATTTGAGTTATTTGAGTACCATGCACTGAGCTCTTTTAATATCGCCAAAAAGTGTACCAAAATTGTTTGTCAATAAGCGGTTACGAGATTTGTTGCTATGGAGACCAAATATCGTTGAGGTGGTTAAGAATGCAAAATGCAATTTATATTCAACAACATCCATAAGCATATATAAAACCATTAAAAGATAGACCACCCCCCTTGGTTTTGCGTCCGCCATATTGGATTTGCTTTGGACACATGCCTTAAAAGTACCCTGAGTTTTTCGAAATTATTTTCGAAGAGATGTGATTGTACAAGCCCATATTGATTAGAATTTCTGTTTTTTTTTCTAAATATAAAAAGTGTGTTGATTATTGCTCCCACGCGATTTTAATCTTTAAAAAGATAAAATCCACTTTAAAAATTATTTGAAGACGTGGCGGGTGACGTGTGCAGTCCAGTTAACCTTTGTGGTGAATTGAGTGTTGTTTGAGGGAAATGACACCAGGATGCGCTCGGCTGGATACGGTTATTTTGGTGTCCGTCCAATTATTTTTAAATATCAATCAAATTATCAATTTCTCACTTTCTACAAAATTTCCAATCCTCCTCGCTCCCCATTTTCACTTCAAAACAAAACTCAAAAAGCTCCAAAATATTGAACAAATTCTCTTTGCCTTTTCTACAAACATTGGGCGAGTTTGGGTTTAAAAATACGCTTTTCAGGCAGAAAAATAGCGCTGATGACGCAGGGGAGTAGGCAGTAGTGGAACCATGGGACGTAAATTTTCAAATTTCCTCCAGCAAATACAGTAGATGTATGGGAAAATCTCCCGAGAAAGGGGGGACCGCAGCTCCCCCCTGGCTACGCCTCTGTGGCTAGCTTCAATCAAGCAACCAATCATACAATCTAAAACGTTATAGGGAAAATCCGGAAATTATAATCCGGAAGTCAAAACGGAGGCTATAAAAATCCTTTTTCGAAGTTATAGTGATCAGGAAGTCAGGCGGCCCGTGCGGAATTCCCAAGATTAAAAGGATTAAGAAAAATAAAATTGCTTTTGGCAAGGAAGCTTTTAAAAATAATTTTGTTTTTAAAAAGGCAGAGTTTACGTGATATTTTTCAATTAAAGTTCGAGGCCGCTTATAAAAGGTGGCCACTTGGAATACCTAAGTTAATGCAACAAAAATATCGGGGCGGGGGGGTGGGGGTGGGGGGGGGGGGATCACCTATTTCTGGGCGGGCGTGCTCGTCGGGAACTTTCGATTTTACCCCTAAAAGGTACCAAAAAGGGCGTGGCTTAGTTGTTTTTGTCCATTGTACCAAGTCCGATACACCGCAGTCTCACCCCACCACTGTCGCGTTGATCTGCCGAGTTGAGATATCAATAATAGCATTGGGAAAATGAAAGGCTTTGTCATTCCCTGCGTGGAGAGGCTACTTTTTGTCTCCCTGCTGCACCACAGCAGAGAATTTTAGTTTCTGTTTATGTAAGAGAAAAATAATTTCAAGGTATTTAAAAAAAAAAAAAACGAAGGAGAATTAAAACTAAATTTTGTCTGTCTTCTACTTTACCTTTTGGGTTTTCTTGCGTTTTCAACTTCGTCAAAGTAGCATCAATGCTACACAACTATCATTTCTCTTTTGCAAGAAAATGGCCTGAGCTTGGAGAAACTCGTCGATTAGGCTGGTGCGCAAGCACGAAATAATCAATCTATAAGCTCTTCAACTTGCGCTTAATGACATTATTGTGGCCTCGTTTACTCAATTTAACATTAAAGAATCCTTTGAATGGATTTCTGCAGAAATGTGCTGTGACTATAGGACAACAGAAAATCTAGACAGTTTTTCTTCTGTTTCTTTCCGTTGCGTGATAGTATCCCCGGTGCCTTGTGCCGGACTATCGTACTGTTTACATTTCTATCGTCAAATTTCAAGTAGCTCATAATTCATCTTTTGTATTTGGTGCGCAGCATGCGAGCAAACAGAGCGCTTAATAACATAATATCACCTTGCTTATAATAGTATTCTACTTAGACGAGAGAGCTTTAAAGATATAAATGCTTTTAGCAAAGTGCTAGCGTAGCTCAAGTACTTCTTAGTCAAGGACTAATAGATTGTCTGTACAGCAAGCGATCATATTGAAATAGACTATTTTTAAACTTCACTCTCTGACATCTCCTCTTTGGTGCTCTTTTGTTTCTTGTTTTTAAATGCGGAAAGTGGATTTATAAAAGATAACTGGAAGTATGCTTCATTAGCAGCCGCCTTAACTGCGTCATGAGCTAAATACAGTAAACAAAGTCAGGGGCCAATGTCACCAGGCGCCTCTTAGATTGTAGATTTTGAATCCCGTGAGAGTGAGTTGTCATGGTTACAAATTATGACCCCTCTCTCACAAGAAAAATAGCGGAAATCTCACATCCGCGTCTGGTAGGTGCTTCATATATGGTTCATTATAGTGTACTCCGTGGCATGATGCCACGCGTCCTGTGTAATAACCATGTGCTCGTAGGTGCCTGTCTATGAATCATAGAAAATTTTGAAAAATCCGGGAAATTTGATGCTTTAATGGAGACTGGGCTGGGAGATTTGTTGAAAACTGGATACTTACTTACTTTCTTAGGCCTTATCATCCCCGGTGGGACATAAGGCCAGTACAGCTCGTCTCCGCTTGGCGGTTGTGGGCAGGTTGTTGTGCCTGCCCCCAAGTGAGACCCAGATCTTTCAATTCGGAGGCGATAGTTCTCCGCCAGGTGGTCTTGGGTTGTAGGGCAATCTTTGGTACCCGCTGCTGGTTCATGCGGAGGACATGCCCTAGCCATCTCATGCGCCGATACCTGATCTCATCTACGACGCTGCTGCTAGTGGTCTTCTTGTAGAGCTCCTTGTTTGAGATGGTGTTGGGCCAAAATATGCCACAGATCCTCCTCAGACACCGATTGTGGAACACGTTCACAGTAAAAACGGACTGGTTAAAATAACCAATTAAAATTGGTTCGAACCAATATCGATTGGTCGTTTCAACTATTTATTAAATGGTCATTTTTGCAACCAGAAATAAATTGGTTAAAGCAACCAATTAATATTGGTTCGAACCAATTTTAATTGGTTGTTTTAACAATTTATTAAATGGTTAGTGTTGCGACCCAAAACAATCTGGTTAACACAACCAATTACTATTGGTTCAAACCAATATCAACTGGTTGTTTCAACAATTTGTTGAACGGTTAATATTACAACCCAAACTCAATTGGTTAAAATAAGTTACCAAAAAAGAATTGTGATAACAACTAATTCAATTTTGGTCATTGCTGAATTATAAATAGCAAAGAGAGCATGTTTATAGCAAAATAATATTCAGCGAATTTCAATACCGCAGAAAAAAAGGTGAAGAAAGGGCTTGTAAATGTATATGTATGTTTAAGACCGAAATCGCCGCGACAAATCGCCGCACTATGTGCAGCGATCTGAACTTCCTGTGGTGAAGGGAAACTGGCACTAGCTTCTAATTGATGACGTGCACGGTTCGTTAGTCTTTTGAACATTCGGCGGGCGGACACCTTGGTGTTGGAGTGCTGGACTTTGTGGCGTTGGTTCCCCGTATTTTCTCCTGAATTATGCGTTCTTGGTCCCATTTAACTTCCACATCTAATCGCATGAAGTGAAGGAAGTTCGAAAAAAACGGTAAGTATTTTTATTCAACCCCATAAGCACGACATTTTCTCGTTCTCTTCGATGTTCATTCGAACCCGTTGTTACCGGCTTACACCTCATGTCGAATCAGTGATCGGAAAGTTAAACTTGATAGTAGGACTGCACCAAAAATCACATTAGATCTTTAAGAATGTTATTTATTTCTCTTGCCTCTTGCCATTTAACAACCGGATTTTCCTTGGATTCCATCAAAAACAACTACACAGTTGATCCATGATTCAACTTCAATGAAATACCTTTCAGCGAGCCGTTGCGGCGGATGTTAGCTTAAGCTTACGTTTCAGCCCGAATTGTAACTTCACGAGTACATAGGTTTCCTTTGATTTGTGTAAAATGCCTACTAATAATTATGGAAATACGAAATATTTGTTTGTGGTCCCATTTAAGACACGATTTATATCGATATCTCGCTGTTTCGATGATACAATCTGAAAGAGACTGTTAACCTAAATAGCGGCTGTTTGTGTTTTATTGCAGATTCCAATCCGAAGATACAAGCCAAGTGAGGAACTCTTTACAGCTAAGTTGGACCTGAACTGTTCTATAATCTAGTACATATGCCATATGGTTTCCTTTGCAATCGCCGAGAAAATGATAACTATGTAATTTCAGTGCGTTAGTCTAATGCAGAGACCAATGTTTCTCTACTACATATGCGTATGTTGTGTAACATTAGCCTATATGTATTTTCTATCTAAAGTCTTGAATAAAAGTGATTATAGCCAAACGTGTGTGTATGCCTATATTTTCAAGGAACAGAACTACTACGGCTGCAACGGGTCATTCAAGAGTCCAACCATTTTTTGTTGGTAAAAACAACCTTTCACAATTGGTTGAAATGACCAATCTATTGGGTAATATGACCAATATTAAGATGGTTAAAATAACCAATTTGAGCAACCAAATGATAATGGTCAAATCAACCAATCGTTCAACCAAATGAAACTGGTTAAGTCAACCAATTAAAAATTAGTTATCTGAGTCTGACAGTCTGAGACTCAAATTTCAACCAATTTTTTTTGGTGAATTCAACCAGTCCGTTTTTACAGTGTTCAGCTTCTTCATGTCGCTCTCGATAACCCTCTAACACTCCGAGCCATATAGTAGGACCAACTTTACATTGCTGTTATAGATTCGTATCTTGGTTCGCGCGGTGATGTCTTTTCCGGCTGCATTGTCTGAGCTCACAATACCTACAAGATAGGTAAAGTCGTCTACTCTTTCAAGTGGTTTTGGTGATTGGTCAACGGTGATTGGCGGCGCATTTGCTGTGCTGTTGACAAACATGGTCTGTCTTGGATTGACTGATGGTTAAACCGGTCTTCTTGGCAAAGCTGTTTAATCTCTGTCTTCTCCTGCAGATGTTTATGGTTGGAGGCAAGAACAGCTAAATCGTCAGCAAAGTATAGATCTTCTAACTGGGACAGTATAGAGTCCATTGAATTCCTCTTGGTTTATCTGATGTTGTGTGGCGCATAATCCAGTCACTGGAGAGAAGGAAAAGCATGGGCGAGATGATACAACCCTGTCTCCCACCAGACTTCACAGGGAACAACTCGGAAAGGTTACCGTCGACTATGACACTGCATTCGAAGTGCTGGCAGAACAACTCCATCAAGGTGACTAATTTGGGGGGGTACCCCATAGCACCTTACGATCTTCCACAGAGTGTCGCGGTGCAGAATGTCAAAAGCTTTCTTGAAGTCGATAAAATTGATGTAAAGTGGACAATTCCATTCTAAGCACTGTTCGACGATGTTCCTCAGGGCAAAAATCTGGTCTATATCCTCTTCCCGTCCTGAAGCCAGCTTGGCGTCGATAGCTGGGTCAATTCTCATCAGGAGGATTCGGCAGAACACTTTGGATGGCACGGATAGTAGTGTGACGCCTCGCCAGTTGTCACAAGAGTTAAGGTTCCCTTTCTTGGGGAGCTTTACAATGAGACCCTTAGTCCAGTCTTCAGGGATTGTTTATGAAGTCCAGATAGAGAAGAAGAGGTCGGTAATTACCTCAGCTGATGTCTCCACGTCGGCCTTTAGCATTTCTGCATGGATGCTGTCAATTCCACTGGCCTCCCCATTCTTCCAGGGCTTTAATAGCTGTCTTTACCTCTTCATTACTGGGTGTCAAGGAAGGCTTCAGTTGTTTCAATTTCTGCAGGTTCGTCTGATTCTGGTCTGTTAAGAACTTCACAGAGGTGTTCTACCCAACGCGCTGTTTGTTCTCGTTCAGTTATAATGATGTTACCATTCTTATCCTTCACAGGGAGGGTTGGGCTGCTACTCTTACCACAGAGCTGCTTCGTGATTTTATACACAGTGCTCAGTTCCCCTCTTACGGCTGCGAGTTCAGCCTCATTTGCGAGCTCTTCCACAAATGTCCTCTTGTCTTTGTTTTTGTAGGCAAGCCGCGCCTGCTCCTGGAGTCCAGGTACTGGATATTCCCGGGAAAACCTGGTTCGGATTCTCGATTCCAGCCACCTCTTAGTCCAGTCCCTGAACTCTCCTTCGCGGCTTCGTTGTTGCCTGTGGTCGCCGAAAGGAGAGTCCAGAAACCTTTGGATGCGCATGATCCAAATACTGCTGTCAGAGATTGATTGTTCATGAACTTTGTTCATCAAGATAGGACGCCCTTTTGACCGTCCCGCGAAAATAATAAACAATCTCCGACAGCGGTATTTGGATTATGCGCACAAAAAAAAAACCCAAGTTCTTGGTCAGATCTAGTGCATGTAGTGCATGCGCATCCAAAGATTTCTGGACTCTCCTTTCTGCGACCACCTCGACCACTGGTAACAACGAAGCCGCGAAGGAGAGTTCAGGGACTGGACTAGCAGCCGATTGTGGATTCAGATTCAGGGTTCCATTCCCTAGATTCAGGGTTCCATCCCCGGCTCTGGATTCCGGATTCTAAACGGTCTTGGAATCCGGATTACAATTAAAGGGAAACGATTGGATCAGGATTCCGTTGTCCCAGCTTTAAAGGAAGGTTATTCATATTCACTTGCATGAGATTATTCAAATTTCTCAAGCTCCTAGACGAATTGTTTACGAATTCGAAACTGCAATGGTCGCTACTCGTAGTGTCGAACACAAGCGTTTGGCATGTTTTACCAGATCTCACTTAAACCACTGGGGGCTGCCTGGAATAACTGGTGGCGTATGGGATTCAAATAAATATTCTAGGCCCCATTGCCTGTATGGATGATGGCTGTATGGCTTTGGGCAGAGAAACATGAGCCAAGCAAATTAACTCATTGATAAACCCAACATGGGTGTAAACCAGAAGTGTGATTTTGATCTTTGTCTCAAAACGAGGTGGTTCGTTGAAATGCGTCGTTTTCTGAAATTTCCTTATATGGAAGTTTCTACTTACCATATTTGGACTTCCAGAAGGTTTCCTAGCTTATTTCTTACCGTAATTATCAAAAGGTTCGTCAAAACTTGCAGATTTTAGAGAGAAACGTTGTTCGTGTAGGCCGCCATCTTTATTTTGGTCCCCAGGAGCTCGGAAATACCTACACAGGTAGCCCGCGTCACGCACGGGTTGGCATTGACATAAGCGACACATTTATCTTGAATGCAGACAGGGAAAAAACTGGAAAAAAAAGAAACTGGCAAAGATGCAAGGCTAAAATACGCTCCTTTCCGTCTGTAACGTACTGCATCTACCTTCAGTTGTTATTTCTCGATTCCAATGATTATTATACATTGTACTCACTATCTCGATTCTGATTGGCTAAAAGCGCGCACTTTACTTTGGAAATCACGTATTTGAGGGTCTCGCTGATTCTTGAAGAATCAGCTAGCTGATTCTTGATCCTTCGCGCGCAATGCATAGTGGGACTAGAGCACTTGAATGTTTTCCCTATTTAGCAAGGCGCTTTTGTAAAAGACATTGCTTGACAGAAAAAAAGTATTTTTACTGAATCAATGTATAATAAAACAATTATTGAATTCGGTTTTTGTGATTTCCAGAATAAACAATGTCTTGCCAAGTGGAATCAGGCTCGGCTTACGGCCTCACCTGATTCCACCTGTCTCGACATTGTTTATTCTGGAAATCACAAAAACATCATCCAATAATTGCTTATTATTATACATTGTACTCACTATCTCGATTCTGATTGGCTAAAAGCGCGCGCTTTACTTTGGGAATCACGCACTTTAAGGGTCTCCAAGAATCAGCATGCTGATTCTTGAAGAATCAGCTAGCTGATTCTTGATCCTACGCGCGCAATGTTTCATGGGACTACAGCCCTTGAATGTTTCCCCTATTTAACAAGGCGCTTATGTAAAAGAAATTGCTTGACAGAAAAAAAGTATTTTCACTGAATCAATGTATAATAAAACAATTATTGAATTCGTTTTTGTGATTTCCAGAATAAACAATATCTCGCCAAGTGGAATCAGGCTCGGCCTTACGGCCTCGCCTGATTCCACTTGTCTCGACATTGTTTATTCTGGAAATCACAAAAACCTCATCCAATAATTGCTTAAAATCGGGATTTTCTTCGCATTATAGAACAGAAAATAAGTTCATTTTTTATAATACAAGAAAAAATACCTCTTGTATTAAGAAGAAAAATCACTTAATAGTTGTTATTTCTCCTTAAATTTTTTCCTTAAATTTACACGTGAAGCGCCTAGAACAGTAATGTATAGGCGCTATATAAGCTGTGTTATTATTATCATTAGTTTTTATAAGGCAAAAAGTACCAGCAAAGAGTGACTTGCGCGACTAAATTTGCATGTCCCGCATCACATTTTAAGTCTGGTACATTAATATTGACAGCGAATTTTTAGCAATATGTCACTTACGGTAACGGTGGTTCTGGCTGCTTTTTTAAGAAAACAAGCTAAAATGGTTTTCTGTCCCTAGTTTTATAACTGTAGTATATATATGTCTCATAAATGACAAATTTGTTGTACATAATATTCAACCGGCCGTGCTTACGTTCTATCCCAAAAAGCAAATAAAAATCAAATAGTACGTATTTATGGTCATGATCTCTGTCGATTTTGTGCGAAGTAGGTGAAAACTGCGAAAAAAACATAGCCGTTGTGTAGAATGAAAATTTGAAATGGAACAGCAAGTCACTTTCATTCGCATCGAAAGACCCTTGAAATGAACAAAAAATAAACACTTACCAGAACAAACTTCTAGTTGAGTTCACACTTGAACCTCTTAGTAGTTTTCCTAGTTTTGTGGTTTGCATTTGCCTTTTATTCGCATTGACATAGATAAGGGTTGGCACACGTGATGTCTGATCTGCAAGGTACAATTTCCTAATCCTGTGATTGGCCAGGTCTTTATCCTCAGATGTTCATGAGCTGATTCTGACTATAAAAGTAGACAGATAGACAGTGCCAAATATATATCGATGCAGATGTATAGGCCATCGGGTCTTGCACATCACGCCTACTTGCACTATATAGTGATTGCATTAAATCATAAAAGATAAAGGTTTTCCATCTGCTCAGCGATACTGCAACTAGAAGGCGGACGAACAACATCATATCTTCAACACACTGCATGTTTATAATACATTGATGACGTCTTCGAGTGAAATAGGTTGGATAGATGCACAGAGACATTGCAGAGATATTCTTGTTAGATAAACAGCGATAATACCCCCCTCCCCCATAAGAATATAACATCGATAACTTTTGAAACTGCCACGATAAGCACAAAGTTGGAACATTTTGGTTTGTTATCGAGCAGATGGAAATGGATCGCGACTGTCCTTTATATTTTTTTTACCAGGCTGAAATGTTTTCAAACTTGGACATTTGATACAATTGATAGTAGTGGAAGCTATTCAATCTTACTTTCTGTGTTAACGGTCCTTGCCATCATACCCTCTCAATATCAGTTGTTTCCTGTCTAGCCATAATAACAGGGGGAGTATCATAATTGTTTTCGGCCCTGGGAAGAGGGTGACAATAGTTTTATACCGCGCCAGTGAGAGGTGCAAAATGTTTTCAACAATTTTTCTTAACAATAGAAGTCCCCTCATCCCCGGCTAAATATGGGCATTCCCGCCTTATTTAGCAACAAGCCTGGTAGACCTCTTTATCACCAAGGGCAACTCAAGAGTTGGTCTCTTTTAGGAGTGATCTTGAACTGCAATAAGATTTGAGAGAGATTGGTATCTTAGGGCCAAAAGATGTTTTGTCTCATCATGGTGCTTTTAAAATCTTGTAAAAGAGACTTCTACTTGATGACAAAACGATCAATTAGACCACATTAAAGGCAACATTTTAATGAAAACGAAAACATTTTAACGAAAATTTCTTGATGGTTATCTTCAAGGTTAAAAATTTTTTTAGCCACGCCCTTATCTGTGTCTTTAAGGGGTGAAACTGAAAATTCCCGACGATCATCCCCGCGACCATGCCAAAAAAATAGGAGTCTCCCCCGGGTTCGGTGAGCTATTCTATACTCGCTCTTATTGAAACGCTGATGTCGGAAACGTGAAATCTGAGATAAGAAATAAATTCCATTATTAATGTCAAAAGCTATCAGATAAAAGCTAGACGATGGACAAAACGATTGAAGTCTAGTTTCCCGTCAATCACAGAGGATGTCATGCCAGGATCATAAAGTGTTCTTTAATGACAGCCTGTCAAGGAAAGACTGTACTCCTTTCATATTTACCTTGATACCCGGCATTAGTGTATTAGTGCTATATCTGGTAATATGGAGTATCCGAACCAATTAATATTCTTTATGCGATATCTACCGTTTGAATCGATGGCTTAGATTGAGAATTTCGTGGTTAAAAACGTTACAGCTAAAATCGTTGTTTCGCACTGCGCATTTTCCAAAAAGTCGCTTTGGTTTGGGATTTTCTATCAGTCAAACTTTCTAAACCAATCAGGTACTTGCCTTGCTGCGCCTGGTGCAGTCAACTGGCTTTCTGACGCGACGAAAACCCAGTCGACTGCACTAGGCGAAACAGGACAAGGACCTGTAACAGGGGATTTTCTGCCAGTCAAACTTTCTAAACCAATCATGTACTTGCCTTGTTTTGCCTAGTGCAGTCGACTGGCTTTCTGTCGCGCTAGACGAAACAGGGCAAGTGCTTGATTGGTTTAGAAAGTTACTTGAAGAACAGATGGTTTTATGCCATATTTTGCGTACAAAATGACTACGACTGTTTCATAAACTATTCTTAAGGGCATACTATGTTCATATAAAGCATTTTCATGCCCATTAAAGCCACATTTCAAAGCAACTTCTAACCGCTTGTGACGTTTGACTTCGTTTTGGAGACAATTTGTGAAAAAAAAAATGATGCGGCTCCTAAAAAACGATGCAGGCGATGCTTGGCCTAATTTTGCTTATATTTTTTGTGAATTGAACTTCATTTAATGTAACTAAGTTAACCCTAAAATGGCGACACTTGCCCTTTTGAACGAGTGTTTCAAAGTTCACTGCCATTCATGTTGTGACTATAGTATATACGTATAGTATGGGATTTCCAATACGATCGTAGGAAATATAGAACCCGATTTCGCTTGCGACCGTGATCGCAGTAACGTAAACGCTCGCAGACGCTAGTTTCAATACGATCGCCGAACCGTTTGCAATCTTATAGAAACCAGCCTTGAAAAACTGTCACGTCCGTTTCCATAAGCCGTTTCGTTATACCGAGTTTTTTTTTATTGGAGATGTAGGGCGCGGAGAGTAGGCCGAAGGAAAAAACAATAAATATGTTCAGCCCCGCTTGTGTATTAGACTACAAATTTCACTTACGACAAATAATAACGCGTTAAATTACGAAGTTTATAAACGAAAGTTGAGCGCTGGCTTTGCACGGTCGATGAGCTTTGGCAATGAGGTTCGTGTTACACAATATTTCATGGCTGATTGATAATGGAAAGCGCTGTTACCTTGATTTCTTGCGGTCTTCAAAAGGAATTGAGAGGTCCAACGTTTTGTAAATCACTTTAACGCGTGCAGTGCGAGGAAAAAACACACAGCAGCTAAATAAGAACACGAAATGCGCGCCTTGTAGATACCTCGCCAATGATAAATGATGTCAATCTTTTTGGTGTTCGCGACGGTATCAGGAACTCCTCCAGGCGAGAGTATATAATTGGAGAAGAGGTCCTGGGAAGTTAATAGGCTCTCAATATGACGAGGCGGAAAGCGGTAATAATAACGCGCACGTTTGAACGTGTCCACGTGGAAAAGTGACAACAACGTGATGGTGGTTGAACGTGACTGCACACAATACAAAACACACAACAGTGTTTACTACGTTAAGTCATAATTTGCTTTTCAGGCAAGAATTCGCATTGGGCAGTCGCAAAAAAATCGCCCCTCCCCCCCCTCGTCGACGACCACAGTCACAGCTACTCACCCTGGATTTTTTTAATCTGAACCACCCACCCTGGAATACCAGTGAATTTTTCATGACCACCCTGGAAATTGCGCTTACCACCCTGGAATTTCGTATATTAAGGGTGCTCGCCATTGGATTCCAAGCTCTACTTTGACCACCCACCCAGAGTTCCTCAACAGGGGGGTGGGGGGTAGGAGGTGGCGATTTTTTTTGCGACTGCCGGCCCATTGCCAACTGTGAAGCATGGTTCATGATAGATGGTTTCACGAGCAACGCTAATAGAAACGGGTGTAAACTCGCACACCTCGCGAGAGTGTAGACGTAGTAGCAGCTGGACCTACTTTTCTTCACCAGGAAATAAAAGAAAAATTTAAAGAACCAGGAAATTTTTTAAATTTCCCTTCATGGACTTCACAACTGTCTGTTGCAGTCGCCGGTGTGTCATGGGAAAAACTAAGAAATTCCTTGTAACCAAGTTTACTATAACTGAACAACTATTTTCATTTGAATTTATATTCCCGTCCCCATCTGCTGACTTCACACAGCGCTAGTGGCAAAACTCGGCGCATGCCTTTCAAAATTATAGCGCGAAAAGAGGAATCACTTCAAAAAACTGATTCGAAACACTACACACTGGCCACCAAGTCGACCTGTTATTCCCAAAATATATGCGCTGAAGTTTTTTCCGATGTCACGCTTTTTTCAGTTGGGTTTGGCTCTTAGTACGAGCAGCTTTTTCAATCAGTTTGTCCCGTGATCTTTATATGTCTCACCTAGATCGTGTTTCTTTGTTGCCCGGGAGACAAAAAGGATATTTTGAAATGCTCAAGGGATATTAATTTGAAGAGAAAGCCAACAATTCACATCGAAAGAATATGTTTACTTGCATTCATTATGGTGGAAAATTTGGTTTTCAAGTCTAGCTAGTCTTTCTTAGTCAAAAAAAAAAACTCTTAAAACCTGTGTGAAATCAACCAGAGCTCCTAAAGACTGAGATAAAACATGGATCTGATAACTTAGGGATCTTTTTTAGATACAAGCGCGTGATGAAAACCTGTTTTGTCTGGAGAAGGCACTCTTATCGTACATGTATCAAGAATAATAACCTCCAGGTCCCGGTTCCTAGAAAGTCAATTAAAGGGACATGGTCACCGAAAACATCAAAATTATAATATCACCAATAATAAAAATAACTCAAATTTGTGAAGAATGCTTTCAACTTGACATGGTGAAAATTTGAGGTCATTTCGATGTAGGATTGCAAAGATATTCGCGAATTGTAATTACAGCTTACATGAGGAAATCCGACTCTTTTGAAATCGGTTTACCTCAATCTTTTTTCAAACATACTAAATTTGGCATCTTAATTCGCTCATATCTCAGCAGTCCTTCATCGTAATCCAATGAAATTTTCCGTACTTCTTTCTTTAAACTGACTCTTTCAATTTCAGAGAATATTTATGTATTTTGTGACAATAATTATTTTAGTGTTTTCGGGGGTGACCATGTCCCTTTAACACTAACCCAGGGGTAACTGTGGCTATTCTGGATATCTGATTGGATGAGAATCTTATTTATCCATAGGTTAACGTTAACCGACTTTCTAGGAACGGGACGCAGGGACCACAAATGCAGAACGAAGCACCTTCGTGGTATTTTTCGTAAATATGTTGACAAGTGATAACTCATTTTCTTCACTTCAACTAATTTGATCAAACACAGGTTTTTTAGTGAGCTGTCTTTCCGACGCGTTAGTTCAAGTTTAGAGAGCTCCATGCACGCGAATATACACTGCTTTCGTTCTTTAACAGCATTTTAACATGGGCGTAGATGTACTTTAAAAAACCGTGTCGGGATTTCTGAAATTTTAAAAAGAGCCGATTTGAGAGTCCGCTAGGATTTAATCGAAAAACGTAAAAACGAAATTCTTCAAGTCATAGCAATTTTGTAAGCATAGCAGCATACCGAGCTTTAGAAAGTATCCATTTCCATCGAGTGATTATGGTAATGTAGCGAGGTATTTTCTATTGAATTCGGTAAATGAAGTGGCTGATGGGGACTCTTTAAACCGTTCAGCGGTAGACGACTGAAAAACGGAACTCCCCCCCCCCCCCCCCCCTGTTGAGGACATACATACATACATACATACATAGGACCTCTGGAATTCCAAGGTGGGTGGTCAAAATGGAGCTCGGAATTCCAGGGTGGGTGGTTGAAGTAGAGCTTGGAATTCCAGGATGGGCACCCTTAAAATACGAAATTCCAGGGTGGGTACGCGCAATTTCCAGGGTGGTCATGAAAAATCGCTGGAATTCCAGGGAGGGTGGTTCAAAATAAACAAAATCCAACGTGGGTGGCTGTGATCGACTAGGGCCCTCAACAGGGTGGAAGCGAATTTTTTTTGCGACTGCCCATTAAATGCGACATAAAGGCGGCGGACCGAACTCTGATAGACCTGAGCAACAAGCAAGTGCAGTCTGACTATGTTGTATTTTAATTTTCTAGATAATTTTAATTTAGTATTCCAACAGTAAACTAGTCGGACAATGAAACCTGGTGCTTATTTGAGAATGAAATTTAAAATTTGACGCAGCACCCACATCTTATCCCATTTTTGATTAGTCATCTAACAAATCATCATCGTCCAATAGGTCGTCATCGTCAAAGTTGAGATCGTCCTGAAAGAAAAAATAAAAGATTTAAGGTGCTATGTCACGGTTGTTTGAATAAAATTTTCCTAAGGGGCTGTGTCTCGAGTTTAGCACACTTTTGGCGATGTAAAAAACATACAAATAACTGATGGATAGCCAAGATACTAGCCTCGGTTTGCGATCACGATTGTAGGCTTCATGGACGTATTACAGAGCAGATGGAAACGGATTATAACAATGAGTTTTTGAAATCTTGTCAGGATGACAAGTTTTCAAAGTTTGAATTTACATCAAAGTTTGCTTGTGAATCGGCAATCTTGTAGTCCAGTCCCTGAACTCTCCTTCGCGGCTCCGTTGTTTCCTGTGGTCTCCGAAAGGAGAGTCCAGAAACCTTTGTATGCGCATGCGCTAGTTCTGACCAAGAACTTGGATTTTTTCGTTAGTGCGCATGATCCAAATACCGCTGTCGAAGATTGTTTGTTGAATTTTCGCGGTTACGGTCACAAAAGCGTTCATCTTGATGGACAAAACTCATGTAGCCAACAATCAATTTCCGACAACGGTATTTGGATCATGCGCACCAACGAAAGAACACAAGTTCTTGGTCAGAACTAGCGCATGCGCATACAAAGGTTTCTGGACTCTCCTTTCGGCGACCACAGGAAACAACGGAGCTGCAAAGGAGAGTTCAGGGACTGGACTAGCAGTCTTGTCGCTAAAACTTGCCTAGGCATAGCCTATTAGGCTAATACCAAGTGAAATAAGTGATTTGGGGATGATTATTTAGAGCTGTATATACAAACTTATTCAAACGACCGTGACACAGCCCCTTTATTAGGCCAGTGGTCTGCAAAAACAGCATAGAATGCTATATTGTACTTCATATTAGACTATGAAAGAAAAAGGAAGTGAAATTCGCATTATATAAGCATTCTTATTTAAGACTTATTAGCTTTCGCCAGCTATGAAAGAAAAAGGAAGTGAACTTCGCATTATATAAGCCTTCTTATTTAAGACTTATTAGCTTTCGCCATCAAATTTAGAAGTTTGAATAACTCAGGAAAATGCTCTAAATTTATAGTGCTCTCGAAGCCGAAAGGTTATTTAACAAACCTAGATGTTTATTTTCCTAATTTCTTGTGAATTTGACTGCATTTAAACTACCAAAATAAACCCCAAAATCGTGACACTTCTTAAAAAATAATTTAAAATCCACAGCTCCTTGTTTTAAGGAAATTACTCTCTTCGAATTTTCTTTCTAATTACCGGTCTCAAGGTCAACAACGAAATTAGCACCGGAAATGAGAATTTTGGTTGTTCTGCAGGGCTATTTGCGAGTTGAAATGATACTACATTTGTGACTCTCAAAAACATTTCGGTATCAGCAAAAACGTATGAGCTACTGACAAAACGTATAAACAATTCAAAGAAACTGGTTAATCCACCACACTCCTCCTCTTCTTATTTGCCTCCAAGTGAAGCTTTTTTATCGCTCAGTCTTCTCATGAAAAGACTAAACGATAAGAAGTTGACAGTGTCATGAAAAATATACAAAACACCGTCGGTCGTTAGACTGCTTGCAGTTCCTTATTTTGCGCACGTCCGTAAATACAAGAGAAACGTCTACGCACGCTTTTATTCACCTACGCGCCTTGTTGTGGCCTCGAGTTTTAAGAGCCCGTATCGGCAACTCCTTTGTTATTGTTTTGTTCGATATTATATCACGAATTACGTAGAAATATCTCAACAAACATCTAAATATAAAGTCTGACATTCGATTTACCAAATTCAATCGAGAGCATTGCTTCATATTCTCTAAATCAGCCGATGGAAATGGATGCTTTCTCCGACTTGGTATGTTGCTATGCTGACTAAATGGCGGCTGACACAGGCTCTTTAAGACCTCGTGGTGCTCTGAGCGTGACTGGAAACTCAAGACCCAAACAAGGCGCGCAGGTGAACATAAGCGTGCGCGCGTAGCAAAGACGACGTCTCTCTTGCATTTACAGACGATCGCCAAATAAGGGAGTGCCTCTTCTATTTACAGTCCACTCCCGCCTTGCGGGTACCTCGCTAAAGCGGACAAAAGCCGTGGGCTGGCGAAGATGGATCTTTTGTAAAAAACGAATAACAACTATATGTTCGTACATTCAGGTTCTCCTGATTTTACAACTCTTGAGGGTAAGGTAGCCTGGTTCTCATTCGCTACGGTAGAGTTCGCTGCTACTTCCTACCTTCGCGTCTGATCAACATCACAGGGTCAAGTGTTCTCTAGGTCGACTTGCCGAGGAATCTTGTCTTTCATCTTTTCAAACCGCTGAAAATTTACCTTTGCCCAGGCGACAAGGTGAAGCTATCATATCCATATTCTAACAGTCTGCTGTGTGATTTCTTTCGAAAAACAATGCAGAGGGAAAAATCCCTCTAGCAAGCTGAATCGGCGAAATCGGTTGAATGGCAAGATATAAGCTTAAGTCTTATTGGCCGATAGTAGTTGGGGGAAAATGGAAGGTTCGTTGTGATTGGTCCATATTCCCCACGTGATTCTCATCCAGAACTTTTCACCCCGTGACGTTGATCAGACGCGGAGGTGCTAACACCTGACAATCAGGCTACAGGTAAGGTTGCTCCTTTTGAAAGCGCAATGTAAGATGAACCACACGCGTGGTCTGGCACAGCCTTAGTGAGACCATAGCTAACACAGACATGTCATGCATGCTACATGCATTCCTTACTGCAGTGACTAGCAACATAATGACATTAGATGTGTGAGGGTACGAACGCTTACATCGTCATCGTCTGCAATGTTATCAGCGGCGTCATCGAAATCGAGCTCGTCATCGTCGTCCTGTAACATAAGGCACATCAGGAGTTTGAGCTGTTAACGTAAGAGACAATAACACCGCGTATTAACGGTGGAGAACCCGGATTACAAGATACATTAGGGTACAGTAAGTTTAGTTATCGCGTGCACCAGGATACGAGACAATAACATCGTGCATTAACGGTGGAGAACCCGGCTTACAAGAAATCCAGGGCGTGAAACTACGTATTAAGGATACTACTTCCAGGTTACAATGTGGCCTAGAGTTTCTTGTAACCCGATTTTCCACTGTTAATACGTTTAATGCAGAATTCACCTCGAGAAGAGACGATACAATCGCGCATTAATTGTGGAACAAGGGAAGACAGATAGGCATTAGTAGGTTATATTAGCTTAAAGACTTAGGAGCCTAAGAAACACGATGCTTTAGAATACAGGGCAATCTAAATTGTCCTGAAATCGTAAATTGGCCCGAAAAATTGCAGCCTGTAATTCTACCATTAGGCCCGTAACATATAACTTAGTTGAAACATGTAACGGCGAACCAAGCTGTGGATTATTCGAGATGAAATTATGACCATATTTGGTCAATAATGAACTCTCGACTGCTAACCCAAGTAGGTTTTCGCTTCATAATATTTAATTTTTCGCTCATATAAAGTAGAGCAACAGTGGTAAGTGATAATATACTAACATTTAACATCTTGAAGTCTTGCAACAACATTATTTTCAAAATCTGTTCAATTGTTTATTCTGTGAATATTCCGCAGCATGGCACTAAAGTAATGTATGTTTGTTACACGTTTCAACTCACTTATATGTTTCTGGCCCATAACATTACGGGTACAGAACATGTAACCAAAGTCATTGAGACAAATGGCTCACAGACATCCCAAAAGAGACGCTATCATACTCACTTTGTCATCACTGTCTTGTTTCGCCTCCGATACTTCATTAGTACTGGTGGGTTCGGAGCTTGGAGGAGCGGGAGGCAACTGTGGCGATGCTGCGGGTGGAGGCACGTGCGTAGGGACGGAGGGAGGGGCCGGCCGAGGAGCCGGTGGCTCGGCTGGCTTGGGTGCAGGGGGGCTGATATGGGTAGTAATGGGTGTATGTTCAGTCTCGTTCATGCCTGATGTTAGTTCTTCAAGACTTAGATTCTCTGCTGCCTCCTGTGATCAAACAGACAGGAATTTATTAAGGCGGACATGTTCTCTCTCGGACATGTTCTTTCTCTTTTTTGTGGCTAATTCATGACGTGGGAATGAGAGACGCTGTGTGGTATAGCACATAGGGACGTAGCAAAGGGGGGTCCTGATGCCGGTGAGCCCCCTTTCGGGACGCAAAATATGTTAACATTAAGGGAAAAAGACCACGGTCACCATACATTTTCAGTACTTGTGACCCCCGTTTCCCAAATGGAAAAGGGCAAGTTTATGAACTGGCATTGCATTCGTTTGGCGAATACAATTGACGTGATTAGGTTCGTGATTAAGGCCACTTAAAAAGAACTATATATTCCTAGGAATGCCTAGGGCATTGAAAAGCTACGATAGAGTCCTAAAGTGTGACGTCACAAATTTGAAAAATTTCGAATTTCAGATTTTAGTCCACGGATAATGAAAGACCAACTTCGAAGAACGTTGCATGCAAAAAATGAGGTGAATCGGTTGAAACGCGACTGAGCTATGGCCCGCTGAATACATAATTTCTTTAACAAATCACTGTATTTTGGACTCAGTTCATAACTTTATGAACTGAACCAAAAATACAGTGATTTGTTAAACAAAATTATGTATTCAGCGGGCCATATCTCGGTCGCGTTTCAACCGATTCACCTCATTTTTGGTGTGTAGCTTTCAATCGATATGCCCTTTCGAAATCAAGGAACAAATATTGCTAAATCAAAAATTTTGTTTTTGTGACGTCATCACTTTAGGACTCTGAGCAGATATATTCTGAGCAGATAAGCCAAACGGCGCATATTTATGTTGTCGATCCGTTGCCACTTGTTACATTTCTAAAAGCCTTTTTTCAGTTGTTAAAAGGCACGGCCTTAACTACGCGAGTTATTATATGTGCACTCGATGCTTCATCTTGTGAGAATTTAAAAACCTGGTGACATTGCTAATAATTATTGAAAATTCTGTTCTATGACGGTCAACACAGAGGTAAATAATATAGTAAAAACCCGCGTATAAGAACCCGGATTTGTTTTAATTTAACCTCTTAAAATAGGTTCTTATATTTTCATATGAGTTTCATTTAAATATATTTGGGGAATTATTTGAATCGTAAACACAATAGACATTCAACATAGTACTTTAAAAGCTTGAAAGAAATACATGTTATGTCAAGTGTCTTTTAAATATAATCAGATGGTGATCTTAATTCAGCAGTTTCTATACCTATACACCTTTTACAGCAACTCCACTGATAAGAACCTAACTTAAATGTTAGCCTTAATAGGTTCTTATGTGGTTGGGGCTTGAAATGAAAATTTTAGCCTAAAAGGTTCTTAAAACCCAGGTTCTTATACGCGGGTTTTTACTGTATTACAACGAGAGAATCTAGCGAACCGTTTCTTTGGCAGCCCTCATTTCTTCAAAAGAAAGATCTGAGTGAGTGTCTAGAGGCTTATAAGACTTACAACGAGGGAATCTAGCGTGCCGTTTTCTTCGGCGGCCCTCATTTCTTCAAACACATCTCTGTCGCCGTTACTCTGTTGATCACACAGAAACAAGGAAATCAATATTAGTGGCTAAGAACGCTATGTCATTTGGTTTTAGGCAAATCAAAATAAAACCTTATCATTTACCTGAACGAGTTTGTATTCAGCAGCTGGACGCAACGTTATTCTCTCTTTTTTCAGGAACTGTTGTAAGAAAGACAAGTTATATTCTAATTCGCTCACCCGCTTAACCGAATATAAAACATTTTTCAAAGAAACCAAGGAGGTTTTATGTGAAACCTCCTTGAAGAAACCAACTTTTTATCAAAATAATCCTTAAATTGTTGAAAAGTGGATACTAAATCTTCGTTGATTCCAGAAGGACATTTGCTTTCTTCCTGTTCTTCGGCAAGAAGATGTGGGTCGTTTTCTTGATCCGACATATTTAGAGTGCTAAAGCGACGAGTTTGACGCGAATGAATACGCATGCAATCTGTAATGCTTATATACCGTTTAGCGTCAAGTTAATCGACCGAGATTATATACTCGTCTAACAAAAATGCATACCTTCGCGCTAATAAGGCATAAACGCAACCATGATAAATTCATTTACTAAACACTCATTCAGACGGCAAAAAATAGCCGTCACAAACATGGCAAAGATGAAAACATATGACAACGAAGATACCGGGAACAAGAACAACCGCGGTAACAACTACATGTACTGCATCAACACACTATAATGTCCATAATGCATTGCTTTGTTTTTGGGCAAAAAACCGCGGCGATCCGCGAAAGGTAAAATCTCGAGGCGCGCAATGCATGATGGGAAGGATCGGGCGCTGTCGCAAAGGACCACGGGAATGCTCAACCGAATGAGGCTCGCCCTTCCCATGATGCCTTTCGCACTAGCTCGCTCCCAGTCGCTCTCGCCTCGAAAATCGCTCAGAACGCGCTTGGGTACGAGGCAGGTTTTTCTGAGAAAAGTCTCTGTTCCTTTAACAGCAACAAGAACTTAGTCTACACGGCGCTAGAAACAGTGATACCATCGACAACTTCAACATCATCAGCAGTTTTACGCCACCAACAGCTACTACAGGGACTGTCAGCGCGATCATTACAGTCGCCACCGAACTTCTCAAAGTAGACTTGCCAAAGTCGACCTCTCGTAGGATAACTGATAAATGCGAGGCGACATTCAAACTGCACGGGACATTGCGAAGATCTACTTCACAGGAACACGATCATACAAATTTACAGTTCAGACGGCGATTCATATTTCACAGAACCTCTCAAGGTAGACTTGACAATGTCAGCCTCTCTTAGGATACTGATAAATGCGAAGCGACATTGAAACCGCACGGGACTTTGCGAAGATACTTTCACAGGAACGCGATCATGCAAATTTACAGTTCAGAGGGCGATTTATATTTCATAGAACCTCTCAAAGTAGACTTGACAAAGTCAGCCTCTCTTAGGATACTGATAAATGCGAGGCGACATTGAAACCGCACGGGACATTGCGAAGATTTACTTTCACAGGAGAATGTCCTTTTTACAATGATGTCTTAGCTGATGACTGAAAAAAAATCATTCAGGACCGCATTTGTCCTGCAAACCTCCTTACCGTTTCGGCAATGACTGCTTTATTAAACTCCGGAAAAAGATTTTCATACTCTGAAGGGTCCGCCAGGGAGTCGGCAGCTTTCTTGTTGACTTTCTCGAGGTCCTCCCGCCACATCTTGACGATTCTACAGAAACACACAACACAGGTTATCATGGCACGAAGTGCCTGATACAGCTTGGTAATTCCCTATCCAGTTGTCCAAGAAACCAATAAAGTTCCTACACAAAAGTAGCGATGAGCGCTTTTTTGTCACAATCTGGCTGGCGAAATAACTAAATAAAATTCTGGCTACTTGCATCCACTCCTTCCACTTTTTCCCTGTGGGAACACGAAACTCGAATGAATTCTTCAGCTTTTCCTTATGAAAATACAAAACCCACATACTATGAGGCAACTTCTAACACCTTCCTGCAAGTTGGCTTGTCCAACGTAGCAACGGTAACAAGGGAAGTAGACAATGAATGTGGGATCCGTGTATTTGATTGGCGGTTGCTATAGTTACCTTGACACATGACTGGGTGCGTATGTCCGGGCCATGAAGGCGGCCTCGGGGTACCTTCCGGTGTCACACAACAGGTCTAGGCACTCCTCTAATCTAAAATGGTAACACAAACAACATAATTACATGTCATATGACTCGTACGGCACAGCTGAGCGAGAGAAAACGAACCTCTCGACTAATCAGCGCGCGTTAATTCTTATAATCACTTGAGTAATTATTCTAAAGCTCTTTAGTACTGACCTTCCAAGCATGAAGTACGCTAGGAACGCCACGTTATTCTTCCCTTCTCAGCTGCTGACACAGCCAGTCGCTTGATCATATCGGAATCACCAGAGGAAGTGGCTAGTAGCAGCAAACCACCAAAGTCCTGCGCGTGGTGTAGGCATTCCTGTGCCAGATTGAACTGACACTTGGAGATGGCAAGCTCGGCTAGCTGTTTCCACTTGCGTTCACTCTGTAGAAGGAATAAATGCATAAATAAAGACCACACTACAGACACAAGCGTCTGCCTCCACTCCTTCTCGAGTTACCACCACCAACACATGGTCGACGCAGTGTTGGCGGTAGAACGAGGCTATTCATTTCGTTTTTTTGTTATTTGTCCCTGAGGGGCATGGTTACTAGACATTTCATGCATTTGGAAAATCGTATATTTCATCCTCGCTCATGGTTTCCTTATAAGAATACTATAATGTGAATCACATTATATCGTACCTCAGATTCTATGGCAATTTCATAAGCTATCTTGAGCTCTCCGAGTTGCAGAGCCAGCTCAAACCTGGAGGAAAAACCACAACAATTTCATTATGCAAAGCACACAATGAATAGCACCTTTTAGTTACAAGAAGCAGTAACTTTAACATGCTTTGATTCACTTGTTCTTTTATAGTGATCACTCGCTTATTTATTTGATTCGTAGAGCTAGAAAAAGCCGCGGTCCTTCCAAGACCATTCATTACAGGAATTTTAAGAACTATTCAACTGAACGCTTTGAAGCCGATTTGCATAGCGCCTCCTGGGAGAGCGTCGACACGTCTCTGACTGTCGAGGATGCTTGGAAGGCCTTCATCACCACCTTCAGAGGGGCGTGCGACAGACACGCGCCCCTTGCTACTAAGAGAGCACGTGCAGTCAGTCTTCCGTGGTTAACTAGCGAGATAAGAACTCTAATGCGGAGGCGTGATTATCACCACAAAAGAGCTCAAAAAACACAAAACGATCTTGATTGGACTATTTACCGGGACCTGAGAAATAAAACAACGCGTTTCATTCGGGATGCCAAGCGTGACTACTACTCCTGCATTATTGATGCGAACAAGAATGACTCGGGTAGGCTGTGGAAAACACTCAAGTCTGTTATTTCTACATCCAACAAGTCCCCTAACATTGGATCCCTTGAGACGACAGCCGGTCTGAAACAAGAGCCGTGCGAAATCGCACAGGGTTTCGCTGACTATTTTCGCACAGTCATCGTGAAGATCAGAGAGACCTTAAATCCGTTGTTCCTGTGCGCACCCAGTCACCAAGGGGGCGAGGGATTTTCCGGTTGTCTAGAGTTGATGAAGACTTCGTCACTACTGAGTTAAAGAAAATAAAATCTTCCAAATCAACCGGTATTGAAAATATCTCTGCTCGCCTTCTAAAGGACGCAGCTAATGTCATCTCAAAACCGCTGGCCGTTCTTATCAACCGCTCACTTGCGGAAGGTTCCATTCCAGCTGACTGGAAGCATGCTATTGTTACTCCGGTGCATAAAACTGGGTCTCGTTCCGATGCTGCCAACTACAGGCCTATCTCAACTTTACCTGTGTTCGCCAAGATCCTGGAGCGCTCTGTACATACTATGGTTTACAACTATCTACAGGAACACAGAATATTGTCTATCTACCAGTCTGGTTACAGACCATTGCACTCCACTAGCACCTGCCTGACGGACGTCACAAATAAACTACTCACGAACATCGACAAAGGCCAGCTCACTGGTCTCGTGTTCCTAGATCTATCAAAGGCATTTGACACTATAGACCACACCATTATGCTAAATAAGTTATCATCTTTAGGTTTTACTGACTCGGCTATAATATGGTTCAATGCCTATCTAACAAATAGATCTCAGAGTGTAATTGTGAATGGTGTTGTCTCAGAGCCCCAATCTGTCATGTTCGGAGTGCCACAGGGTTCTCTACTGGGCCCCTTGTTGTTCATCGCATATATCAATGACTTGCCATCTGTCATTCAAAACTGTGAAATTCAGCTTTATGCAGATGACACGTTACTATTTTTTAGTAGCAGCTCAGTAGCTGATATAGAATCCTGTTTGTCTGCGGACCTAGATAATATCATTAACTGGCTAGATACCAATTTTCTTTTCCTTAATTACAACAAGACTAAGATAATGCTAGTCGGAACGCACCAGAGATTAGCTAGGGTAACCAGTTTTTGTGTCAAAACAAGAGATAAGAGTTTCAGCAGAGTCTACCAGTTCAAGTATCTTGGAGTTGTGCTTGATGCAAGCCTCTCCTGGAATGACCACATCGACTATTTGTCGTCTAAAATATCATCCCGGTTGGGCATGTTACGGAAAGCCGCAAGGTCATTCCTCGGGAGGCTTGCATCACCTTATACAACTCCATGATACTTCCACTGTTTGATTACTGCTCTCCGGTCTGGGGCGGCTGTGGCCAAACCAACCGAGAGTATCTTGATAAACTGCAAAGGCGCGCTGCTCGCATCATTGAAGGGGGGACACTTGACAACTATAACACCTTCAGCTGGCCATCACTTGAATCTCGTAGAAATTACTATACTTGTGTCCAGGTTTTCAAGTGCCTCCACGGCCTTGCGCCAGCCTATCTACTCAACCAATACACCTTTTCGCGCGACTTCCATACATATTCCACCCGTAATAGAGATCAAATCCGCCTGCCACTTGCGAAAACCTCAAAATTTCAGTCCTCTTTTTTGTACTATGGCGCTAAGAAATGGAATACTCTTCCATTATCTTTACGGAATATACAATCGCTTCCCGCCTTTAAGGCAAAATTGAAGGTGTACTGCAAGGAGGCAGTAGTGTAATTACGATATGTATGATTATTTCCACACATTTTTTTTTTTATTTTGTATTTCAGTTATACAGGCCCCTATTTAAACCAGCCTTGGCTGAACTAGACCTGCCTGTCTAAATATTGCTTATAAATAAATAAATAAATGTGTATTCTTCAGTAATACTCTTTGACTAGTACACAAGTTCAACGGTTAGGAAACCACTCTAGGCACAGCTCCAGCCAAAGTAAGGGCGTGCTGGAGGCTGGTAAGCATAGAAACGGTTAAAATGGTTCATTATGAAAGAGTCTTTGAATAAGGAATAAAATGTTCTCAATTATTGGGATACCTGTGCTCTGGATCGCATGATACTGCAAGCGCCTGCTGTTTGAAGCCTTGCTTTTCCAGGAAATGTGCCACCCGGTTCCTTTGGTCGCGAGGGATGGTAGGTAACACCTGCAAAGGCAATATATTCAATATATACTACACCTACTATGTGCAAAATACTGTTACCTATTACAATAACGATAAAATAAATAACAATATTTAAAATAATAAGTATTGTGTCCTTTCTTTTCACGTTTTTCCTTTCAGCTATTTGCTATACTCAATTCAAGACAGTCCAATCTTCTCTTCCTCTTTCTTGCCTAAGGTTCATTGCTATTGTGCACACAAGCACAAATGGATGATCAAACAGCAGAGCAAGTTAGGAAGTTAGAAGACTTCCTATACAGCTTGAATTACATTACGATCGGAACGCTCTCACATCACCAAAGACGCGTTGCATTCCATCTAATGTTTGGACAAGGACCACTGGGTGATTAACGGCCAAGATCAAGTTCACTGTTAAATGGAGGTCAAAGTTTGGCTTTGTAAAATTTGCTTTGGAGACTACATTGATAACTGTCTGACTTGAATAATTTGCATGGTAACATTTACAACTGCGAAATCTATAATCACATGAAATATGTCTGGAATGTGGTTTTTGTGAACTTCTATGCACAAAACGGTAAAATAAAGGTCTTGCTTCAAGCAAGACTTGACGCTGTTAGTCGCTCTCTTTTGAGAAGAGTTAAAATTATTGTAAACATTCCAGAGATTTTTCAGTTTTTCATGTGGTTTTGTAAACTTCTATGCACAAAACGGTAAAATAAACGGTTCAAAACGGTAAAATAAACGGTTCAATTGATCCTAACAAGACTTGAAGCTGTTAGTGGTTCTCTTTTGAGATGAGTTAAATTCCAGAGATTTTTCAGGTATTCACGGTTTTTGAGTGTACTAGCACCACAGCCTTCCCAGGGCCTGACACTGCGACCATATTTTCGCCAATGACGACTAAATTTGGGGGCTTGGCGACCAACATTTAAAAAGCTAGTCGTCAAATGGCACCCCATCTTTCTGAGTTCGGCTGAGATACACGCTTACGTGGCGACTAAATATTACTTTTTGGCGACTAAATTTGTTTGAATTGGTCGCCAATGGCACCTAGCAAAAACAGTTGATGTCGGGCCCTGCTTCCTGAGCATAGCTATACAGTACCTGTTTAGCTGTATCAAAGTCTTGCCTCATAACAGCAGTTTGATACTCTAGTACTGACAACAGCAGAGAGTAGCTAATAACTGTCATGTCTTTATCAGCCAAGTAGAGACGACTGTCCTTTGGAATGTAGCCAAGCAGATACATAGGTCTGTCTAGGTGCGCTATGGTGACAATTTCACCGCCAACAAAGTAATTCAGTCTGTTCACTGGGAAAATAGAAATAACAAATGTAAGTCATCGAATCTCGCTGATAGAACTCACCATGATTAAATAAAAAGTTGATCTATGTATAGATGATCAGGGACGAATTTAGGGGGAGGGGGCCGAGGGGGAGGCCCCCCTTTCTCGGAAGAATTTTTCTGGATATTGACCTGTTCACAAGGTTTCCTGTCTGTATGGGCACAATGTTTCACTTCTTTAGAATACATGACATGCTGGCTTACCAGAGTTAGTGTAGATAAAACAGTCACCAACCCAGACACCAGTCTTAATCACTTCCTCTATTTCTCCTTGCACCTAGAATGAAGGCACAAAAAGAAAAAGAATCCCCATTCAGGATTTTTGTATTCAACGCAAAATTCTCAAAAATATTTTGTTGCCAGAGGATTCTTATCAAGCAAGTAACAATTTAACTGCAGTTCTGCAGAAGACATAGCTACACATGTCCCAGAATTACCAACATGTAGTGCACAAAAAGTGTGTGTTGTTTTCAGGCAAGCGCTGGGATAGCTTTGGCCCATGACATTTGCCTCATAATGTACTCAATATTCTTCACAAATTTTCATTTTATTGTATATAGAAATGAAACAAATAACCAGCTTACATCAAACGCATCTTCTATGCCATCCTCAGTGATGGTTTCCGGATTCTCTTGTGCATGAGTGACCTTGTCAGGATTGTACTTGAGAATAAAGTAGGACTCATCTGTTGCAATACAGCACAGTTCTCCACTGTCGGACCAGAAAATCTAAACATGACAAAAGATTTAGGAGCTTAGGACAATGCACAACAGTCATATAGTCTGGTAGCCAGTACAGTATACCATGTCCTGGCATCTATACAATGTTTTTTGGTGGACTCCTCTACCCAACAATAATATGGCAAAACAAATTGTATAGACGACACTGCACAGTTCAGCAAAAAATGAGGGTTTTGCTGGGGGACTAATACTTTATAGGTTTTAAAAGACCACCTATGGCTAGTGACACTGACTTACTGGGATTAGTATATACAAACACTAGAGAATTTGAGTTGCTCAGATGAAACCTTTAGATACTGGCAACATGCAACAACCTCGGCTAGGACTCTTCAGATGGTCAAGAGTTATGTGTAAATGGGAAAAACGTAGCCCTAAAACACAAACAAACTTAGATTTCGAGCCCTGATCTTTGAGCTAAAATGTGCACAGCTTTAAACTCCAATTGCACACCATGACCTTCTTCATTTCACCTTAATAAGAGCTGGAAGTGGCTGTTTTTTAGAAGTAGGCTTTATGTTTAATTCAAACTCACATTCTTGGGCTGTATTTCTATCCTCCTGATCAACTCTGTGGTCTCCCAGTCATAAAACGTCAGTCCACTCACTGACCTTACACCAAGCAGATGACCACCATAGATATCTAGAACATAACCACACAACAATCAACATTGTCCAAGATTGGGGCCAAGAAGCATCCACTTCTATATCCAATTAAACATACTGGTCACACTAACAAGTGTAGTCAAGCAAGCTAGTAAGTCTCAATTTCCACACCCTGTATTCAACGTGATAGTAAAGGTAGCTAAAACTGGAGTATATGTAACTTGAATTGTGACTCTCTTCTATTGAAAAAATATTCACTGTAAACAACACCTTTGCTTACACATTGTGGTAGAGGTTTTTTCTCCGCTTTTTGTGGCTGTTAGCAATCTAAGGAGGCAGTAAACACCCAGCTCCTACAACAAGTCTTGAATAATGGAGCACAGCTCTCAGAATGGCGAATTAAAAGTTTAAGTCACTACTAAATGTTGGCCATGGTATGTGATTTTGAGGGGAGTGGAAAACTAGGATAATTGGAGAAAACATCTCACAACCAGGGAGATCCAGAAAGCCTAGAAAAATCTCATAAATTGGACCATGGAATGAGGAGTGTTGACTGTGTCAAGCCTGGCTTGAAACCTCTGACCAACACTGTATGTATCACAGTTTAATAGTCTTACTTTCTGCTCCATATTCTGGTTTAAAAGACTTCTTCTCCTTGAAGTTCTTGAATAGCTTTATCTTGTTCCCATCTCTTACACCATATCTAAAAGGATAACAGGTTATCAAAAGATGCAACAGGTATGACAAGAAGAGTGAATTATACTTGACAAGATGTACTAGACTTCAATTCAAATCATATCAGAATGAGTTACAGCTAAATTTTCAAAATGTCACACGTTTAGGATTTTTTTCAGCCATCAAGCCAATCAGGTTTTTGCCCTGTTTTCCCTAGTGCAGACGGCTGGCTTCCCATTGCAATGAAAACCTAGTTGACTGCACTGGGCAAAACAGGGCAAGGTCCAGATTGGCCCTCATGGTTTGACAGGCGGACAAAATGACACAATCAAACAATGCTTTAAAAATGTGTACTTTGTAATGGAAACTACGTAACATGACAATACTTTGATAACTTACTCTGATGAATCTAACGCCCAGACAAATTCTTGTGCTGATCCAAAGCTCTTGTTCCTCAGTGCCATTGCAGTATAAATAATGTATTCTCCATCTCCACACACTACCACAAATCTGTAGCACAAAAGTGGAAAACATTATAGACAGACAGAACAGGCATTGTAGCAAATGTTCTTTCCTGCAAGTAAACGTCCACATGCGCTTAGGAAGCTCTAGTAACAGCCACTGATGCATGAGTAAAGTTTGATACAGAGCTGTTGAGAGAAGAATTAATCTATGCATGCCCCAGCATTCAAAATCAGCCAATCAGAGCCTACCCTGCACGGTGATGAGCAGGGGAGCTCTAGGTACGAGTCAGAATGGAAAGTCCATGGTAACAATGAGTTGTGTGTAGCAGTGCTCAGAATATCATACCCTATTGGATTAAAACACTACGAAACACTACAAAAACCACAGAACAAAAGAAACAAATAATGGAATGAGAGAAATATATGACAATGAAGTGCATCAAGCCAATAGGGTTAGAACTTCAGAGCAAGCTGCTACACTACTGCTACCAACCTGCCATTGGGGTTATGAGACAATGTTTGTGGGAAGATTTCACAGGATCCCATGTCTTTGATAGCTAGTGACAACCGTTCACCATCCTTGATATCACTATCTGTAACCAAACAATATATTAAGTCATAATGTTTAAACTTCTATGGTGCATTAGCTATTGCAAGGGGGCAGTGATCGCAACGGCATAAGGAGGAGGTTCCCATGGCAACAAGCCAACAGGGGTGCACCCCCAACACCAGTCACACTGAGTTCTCAGTGATAATGTATACTTGCCTCCTTGATAGAGATCGGAGGGCAGGAGCAAGAACCCCTCAAGCTCCATCAATCAGCTACAGGCACATGTGGGCGGTTGCACCATCGACCAATCACACAATGATGTGTAACAACAATCAATTGCTGGCCATTAGCACTAGCCAAACTGAAGGCTCATTAACTGTGACTTTTGCCACAATCAAATGCAAAACGTTGGTGCACTTGCCTCTCCTTCCCTTCACCCTTTCAATGTTGCTAGCTGAGCAGGACAAGCGACCTATGTTTCCAGCCAACATTGAAAGATTGAAACTCTTTGACTATTACTGGTACTAATCTCATTAAACTCCACTAGGGTTCTATACAGTACCTGTTAGATTTTCAGATTTGCTTGCTGGATTTCACTGTGCTTTGCAAAAATTATTTTCCCATTGTTGTCCATTGACATGGCTGGTTCTTCTCTTCCAAGCTAAAGAAAAAAACGTTATGAGGTTCGTCTAAGAGACACTTCATCACAGACTTTAAAAATAAGGCTTTTTCCACAGATGTTGTAAGGTGGCTTGAAATTCAGCTTAGAACTGGAAGCAATTTAGGAGTGTTACAGGTGTGTTACATATGTTTCTGAAATGAGAAGTGTGTGTAGACAGTGTACCTTGATTAGCATGCTCCCTTCATCGTATCCTAGGGCAACGTTATTACTCCCCTTCATCATAGCCATGGACCACACCCTTTCTAATCCATAGTTAAGGGTGCTCTCCAGTCTGTAGGTGTTGGCATGCCATACTCTTACAGTGCCTGGAATACACAAACAAGATGATTATCCTTTTTCCCTTCAAGATGAGATAAAAATGTCATATGATGACATATAATCATGCCATCTGGAAAGAGTGTCATATGACTTTTAATTTATGAGTTTTAAATTTTTAGTGGCTCCTCCTCTATATAGCAGAAGCCACCTATGTCAGGGATATGTTAAGTAACATTGGCCTTAGTTTTGAAGTAGCAGGCTAAGTTTTGTAAGTAGGCAGCTGGGTTTGGGGGTCCCATACAAAGGCCGTAAGGCCTGAGCCTTCTAGGGGGGCATGCCCCCCGGGGAAATTTGATATTTCTGTAGCAGAAAAGGTGTTATCAGGGCAAAATAATTGGCATATTCATGTATCACAATTCCTTTAATACCACAGGGTTTCCATTTGAGTATTTAGACTCACATACTGAGTCACATGCTCCCTTTCTTGTGCAAGTAGCCACATGCATGCCTAGTGTTCCTATTTTTTTCACTTACCATCCTCGGAACCAGTAAGGATGATAGGCAACTCAGGGTGAAATCCAACACAGGAGATGTTTTGAGCATGTCCCTCTAGCGTCTGCACACACGTCTTGTTCTGGAATTTTGATTCAAGAACAAAACCTCAGACTTCACTTCTATTCATTTTATTCTTTTCTGCATCAAAAAGCTGTAGTAGTGCAATATAATGGTATTTCTTACATGGTTTCTATTGACTCTGTTTTCAAAGAAAACATTACTCTACCCCGGCTATGATTTTTGCAAAGTTGAAAACATGTGGGACAACTTAAAAGCCATGGATACTCCTCCAAAATACATGTAGTGCCAAACAACACTAATCTGAACATGACTTTACCTGATAATCCCAGATCTTGACAAGTCGGTCATCAGCTCCAGAGATCAGGTATGGTTTCTCTCCACCATGGAAATAGTCTATGCAATTCACACCCTGAAACATGAGTTGGATATTCATTAAGGGTTCTGACACCAGTATACAGTTGGCAGTCCTCTGAAGCATTTCATGAGTAGGCATTTTATGCATGTCAGACATGATCCACAGGAAAATAAAACTCTATTCTAACAGTCCCGAAACCTAAACAGAAATTACAACAAATAGAAATTAATGTATTCCTCACCTTTTCATGGCCTTCTAGAGTGAAGTTTGGTGTTGGTGACCCAAGCTGCCATACCTGCTCACAAAAATATATGTTAGTTTTGTAACTTAATCAAATCTCCTTAGAGAGTTATTTTTTCCAATGTAGTGTAGAGAAGTCTGGGAGAAGTGAGTGGTAGTGAAGTCTAGTGAAGTCTAGTGTAGTGTAGTGCAGTGTGTAATGTAGGGAAGTGTAGTGCCATGCCTAATCTAGGGAAGGGTAATGTAGTGCAGTGTATAGTGAAGGGTAGTGTAGTTTTGAGTAGTGTAGTGCAGTGCCTGATTTAGTGTGTGTAGGAAAGAGTAGTGTAGTGTAATGTATATAGTATGGTGTAGTTAACAACTATCCCCCGAAGGGGAGGTGAATAGTGGTGGATAAATACCGAGACGCAAGCGTCGAGGCATATATCCACTGCTAGGCACCGACCCTGAGGGATATAGTTGTTTTAGTATATACTGTTCTGTTTTAGTATATACTGTTCACCCAAAAAGCCTATAAGCTTGAACCGCAAAGGATAATGGGGGCATCTAAACTGCTACTGTTTGATCAGAATTAGACAGTTATCGCAACCACAGGTAACATCATTAATTTCAGCACATTTCTAAGCATGTTAATGTTTGTAATATTTTACAGAAATTCAAATAAATCTTTACCCATACTCCCTAGCGCACCAAGCTTTGTTGCTTTTCCAGTGACAACGTATCCCGGAAACGGTATATACCAAATCAGTAGAATAAAATATGGCTTTAAAAGATTCAAGACGCAGTATCGCATACTAAAAGAGCCGCCATTTTGAGAGTTTTCTCAAAACAGTAAATACTGTAGTGTTTGATATCTACTATTTCAGGAACCAATCAGAGCATGCGAAAATCACTATTCACTGATTTGTATTAGTAATAAGTGTTATCACTTGCCTTGATGGTCCTGTCAAGAGATGCACTGGCAAACTGATTGTTATCTTTAGGATTTATAACAATCTGCATGACATAGTGAGTATGGCCCTCAAAAACTTGGGTGCATTGCCACTTCTTATCCCAGTCCCATAACTTGATGAGCATGTCATCTGAAGAATGGACAATAACACAACATTGATATTGATGAAAAGTCTAAAGTGGCTTGCTGCAGAGGATTCTCAAAACAACCAACATGCATAATACCTGACATGCGAACAACTTTGCTAGCTCATAAAAGACTGAAAGAAAGAAACCTGCAGGGCATACTCACCACTGCTTGTCAGTGCAAATGGCTGTGTTGGGTGAACAGCAATAGACCTCAGGTAGTCAGAATGAGCCTCAAATCCATGCACCTGAAACATAAAGAAAAAAACGTGAATAATCATTACTGCCTACCATTATGTGTTTTGTGTGCTTCTCCCAAAACTTTTCATCGTTTTTTCACCCAAGCTTTTCGGCCACCCAATACTTGACGTTATCTTTCTGAAAGGGAAAGTTTTAGTAGTCTGTTTCAGGCATACACTGTTTATAAACAAAACAATTATTAATCCTATGACAAGTGGTGCCAAAATTTTATTAGTCCTGAACCATTTCTTACTAGCTTGGAACTAGTGGACTAGTGCTAGTTGAGGACAGGCTAACCTTTTCAGTACATGTATACCAGTATGTGCAGGCAGAGCGGAAATGACCTGCTTAGACCACTAAATTTCAAATAATAAGGCCAGGTTAGCTCAGAGAAGCTTGATTTTTTGCATACAGACTCCTTGTCTGATTAAAAACAAAATATCAAAAATGACTTTTTTCTAATGGATCCGTCTTTGAGATATTAGGCTTTAAACATTGGTTTCTGTGCCATTTTATGGGAGAATTAGTACTTTGATCAGGAATTATGCAAACTTCGCTCAATCATATCTAAAATTCATATTCTTCAATTTTCTTAAAAATTTGGAATTAAGCTTTTAGCCATAGAAACTCTTTGTATACGGAATCTTGAGCTTATATATTGAAATATGGCAAAGTTAGACATTTCATTTTTGGTCATTTCCGCTCTGTCGTATGTGCATGGAAGTAACATAATTTCAAACCTTTTCCAAGGTGTTGTAGTTGAACACTCTTAACATCATGTCATCCTATGAATCAATGTAATGAAGAACAAACATCACAGAACCATTAAGTACTGTTTACTAATACGTAATTATATGTACAGTATGGTAGGATTATCAACAAGATATTACTTACAGATCCAGTTAGCACCCAGTTCTTTCTTGGGACGAACTTAGAAGCACGGACTAAAGAAGGTTAAATATTATGTTAGAATTCTACTGGCCAGGGGTTAATATACTTTACTGCCCTCAAGTAATGTAGCATAGTTATAAACACGATAGCATTGTTATAAACATTAGGCAACCTAAAGCAGGATTTGAGAAAGTCCACGTCACATATTTAAGGAAATCTGCCCCTGTGGGAACATGCCAAATGTGGGAATTCCACTTACAAATGTTTGCACTGTAATAACTTGAGCCTACAGAGGCAACATGCGATGAGAGGATGAAATCCAAAGTTGCTTCTGTAAGTCTCACATTGCATTCCCATGAGCCTTTCATGGCAGGTATTACATAATTTAATCCAATGGACCATTTTCTAAGGTACAAAGCTGCATATGTGCAACAAGCTCATTTTAGATCCTGCCAACAAAGGAATTCAAAGCAAGTAAACTAGTAAGTAAAGTAGGTGCTTATATAGCGCTTATCCTCAAAGCTCTAAGTACTTTACATTTTTGGATGACTCATCCTATAGAAACCAGTTTAATTTATAATAATGAGTGTACAGAGGTTGGGCAACTTCTGACGGTCCTCTTGGTTCTTTAACGTCCCTCTGGTTCCGGTTAGTGTAGTGTATGTGAGAGACCATTAGCCAGAGAGACATTTAGCAATTGTTATCCAACATGGTGGTTCCAAGTGACTGCACCACAGCAAAATGCTTCCATACCCTTATTGGCCAGTCTTGTAGCCAAGATTGTTGTGCATGCATACTTAAGAAAACTGTCGTTTTTTTAAATGAGGGTGTAATGAGAGGTTCAAAGGCTGTTACCAGAGACTCTTATTCTGTATTTAAAATATTCGCTATAATAAAGCCATTTTCAAACCATTTCAATTACCTGGTAAATCTGTGACCTCAAATGTCTTGATAAGGGTCTGTGATTCATAATTCCACACATGAACATTGCCATTATACAAACTAGCCAGCATCCATGGTTCTGTCGGGTGGATATCTACTGACTTTACACGGTCTGATCTCGCAGATAACTTGCGCTACAAATTATGAGGCAAATCATAATCAATATCAATATGACGGGCTATCTACACTTCTATCTACTTTCTGTCACTATTTTATCTTTTTAGTAAATAATGAACAATAAAGATTGTGTGCTCCAGGAAAAATATTAATAACCACTAAAAGTGCCTTCACTGAGGGATCCCATTCTCGTACCCAGAGTTCCCCAGCTCCTCTCCTGGTGGGGAAGGCTCTGGTGACAGCCGATGATGCATGCTCATGCACTTGATACTACCATTTGCGACCTTCCGTGAGGTGTGACGCGACAACTAGGATTTGAAAGTTTGTATCGCAGACATTTGTCAATCAAAACTTTGTGTTTCGCTTATTAAACTGCACGTGCAGGGATGTGAAACTTTCATGTTTCCCGTGGGAATCTCTAAAGTTACAGAAGTTACACAGCAAAATCGAAACAAACTTACCGAAGCTGGGCATTTCTGACAAGAAAAAGTACTAAATGTTTCGATATTATTAGGATGACTTGTGGTGAAAACTAAGATTACTGCAACAGAAAAATCAAAATTTTTAATATGAAATTGATTGACAAACATCTAGAAAGTTTTCAAACCTAGTTGTAGCGTCACGCCCTCACAGAAGGTCGCAAATGGTAGTACAGACCAACTGAGGTAAGGAATTTTCTGTGCATGCCCCGACATTTAAAATCAACCAATAAGCTAGGTGAGGAGCTAGGAGCTCTGGGTATGAAAATGTAGGGATCCTTACCGTCGGTTGCATCTACCCGTCTACACACTCGACAAAAACATGTTCTGTCGGCATGTGAAACTTTGAAGTTTTGACAGTTGAACTTGAAAGTTTGCCCGCCCAAGCGTGAAGCTTTGGTGACGCTCGTGAGTGGAAAAGGTAAAAAGTTCAGTTGATTTATTTCTTTTTGACCAGAAACACTGTGAAGTTACCAGAATATTAGCTTTTTGCAATGTTTGTTATTGAAACGAAAGTGCGGACTTGAATATTGTGACAAAAACGTTCAAGTTTGGCCGTCAAAACATCCAAGTTTCACTGTCAAAACTTTGAAGTTTTGCGTGCCGACAGAACATGTTTTTGATGTGAGTGTAGACGGGTAGCTGCAACAGACGGTATTCCTAAATGCAAATTAGTGAATGTATGATTCCAGAATTTTTTTTTACCCCTTCCATGGAATGGGGCAGAGATATGATCACCCATCTCCTCAGAAAATTCCAGTGACAAATACAGTGATTGTATGGGAATAAATAGGGCTCTAGGACCTATATTGATGTTTCAATTGGATATTCACTGAATGCAGCTTTAAATTGGCCCATTGATTCTGGAGGTTATGGGTCAATTGAAGCATTGGATTTTCTAGAATGAATCGTGCATGTTGGTATGTACAGCTATTTAAATAAAGGTTGTCAGTCTTGTGAGCGCTCAAGCCTACATGCCAAGACTAAAGTGCTAAATTCTACTAAAGAGAGCTTTGTTTCAAGCTAGTAATGTCTCGAGTAGTTCATTAGCATTGTACTCGAGCAGTGAGCTGATTGAAGACCTCCAACCCAGACATCTTTGCGGCCTGGGTGAGTATGGCTTCCAACAATTTTTTTAAATAGCTGTACTGCATGTGTAATAACTGGGGGTCTGATTGACGTACCAGACAATAACACAAAACTAGATTCATTATTTTAGTCTGCAGCCAACGTATAGGCTGATGAACCAACAAATAACTAACAAAATCAAGGAATGAAGGTACTTAATTTAATTCCTGAAGTATTTGTGACCCTGCATGGGAAAACGTATCATAACGATCTAAGCGTTAGGTGGTCAGAGCGTTAGGTGGTCGTTAGATCGTTAGGGAAAATCGTTAGGCGAAAAAGTCAAATCGTTAGGTCCAGCTAGGAAATCGTTAGTGAATTATTCATGTTTCGATAGGAATTATTCATGAGTGACAAGAGCGTTAGATTAAACGACCTCGCCAAACGGTCTGAACTTTTTAATAATCAGACGAACCGTTTGATTAAACGATCGTGTTTTGCATGAAATCACTTGATCCACCACCCTTTTCATTAATTGGTCAGATGCCCGCTGAAGATGTTTCAAAAAGTGATATTCAGGGCCATTGATGTCAAAGCCAAGGATCCAGAGAAACCATTGCGAAGGTGAAGTTCTTGCCGCGCAACTTTGGATAAAACCCGCAACTTCTTTCCGTAACATCTAATAAATCAGCGAACGTTCGTCACAAAACCTGGAATATTTTGATGAACATTTGCTTGAAAAAGTTGACTAATATTTACACTCCTTTTTCATGTGTTTTTCCTCATAAAAGCTCAATAAAAACATCAAAGATCGATCATCGAAGATCGATGAAAATCTAGTAATCCAGGGAAGGTTTGGGAACTAGCTTAGTTTAATATGCTTTCTGATTGGTTGCATTTGACACATATTGTTTTTGATAGCGAATCAGAATGCACGTTATGTTGTAAAAATAAACTAAACATAACTCCTCTTCGTTTCGCTTCAATACGTACTTCATTCTTCGCTATATGCAAATAAGGTGGATTTCCCTAGCTTTTCAGTGTAATATTATCGATTCATCTAAATAAAATATAGCCACACTCGATATTAGTTTTGTAAAGATTAGTTTTGGCTATTTTCCCGCTAACACATCCCGCCCGAAATTACGCAAATGGTTTGGCATTGCACCTCATCGATAACAGGAATGGAACTTTTGAAAGTGTTTTCCAGGAGTTTTATCTAACACTCAATGTGCACGGATGGTTGGACGGTAAGTTTCTTTACTATTCAGTATGTTTTGCAAACCGGAATGCAGCGTTCATAAAGTTCGAAGAAGCACGAGTAAAGACGCAACGCATGTCACGCTAGGAAAATAGTAAGGCCAACCAATGTTTACTCTTTTATTATGTCTATTATTCTGTTTTGTAAGCTCTTTGCAAATTTCTTGATGGCAGAATAGATGCTGACCGAATTTGCTGTGGACTTAAAACTAAAAAAGCATGAAAAAGAGAAGTCATTTTTAACGCTCATTATTTTATCAACAACGTTTGGCATTACGCCGTTGATCAAACGCTTGTATAAATTAATTGAACTGGGTCGTTAGAGAGGTAACTAAATCGTTAGGCAAAGCGTTTGCATTAACTCCTCATTAACTTTGTGACCGTTAGGTGTACTCACTAGATCGTTAGGCAATTTTACTAGATCGTTAGACGAAACGAAAAGATCGTTTGGTGATCGTTAGAAAATGACCGTTTAACGATCTATCGTTATGATACGTTTCCCATGCAGGGTCACATTTTGATTTTATTTTAGAAGCACAAGTTAGTTGCACTATCAAAGACATTGTGTTCATAACAAACGTTTCTACAATGCAACGAGGGGTACTAAACTAATAACTCAATAGGTCGAGAATATCATACCTTAACATCCAGGCGAAGTGGCTATAAGACAAACGAAATAGAAAAAGATTGTCAGAACAGAATCAGGAACCCATGTTCGCCGGTACTACAACATGAATCGTCAAAATATACTGCGACTTTGACGCAAAATACCGCTAAATTTTGCTATGCGGAGACGCAAACTACAACAAAGATGAAATACACATTGAATATGTTCTGTTTCCTTACCATTTTGGGTCAAGATGATGGAGAAAAGCCCGATAATTTCACCAAGAATTTCTCCCTTTCGAGTCAAAATGGCCGACGTGGCATAAGGAACGACAAGCCTCGATCTCACGCTCAGGGGTTACACTGCTGACCAAAGGAATAACGTGGACTCAGTGTATCAACAGCGCTAGTTTTCAGCGCGATGGTACTGTACGAGTTTATCTGATTCTTTCCTTCTACTATTTCTCTACTTCCAAGGCACCGAGTGATCTTAAAACTCAAATAGAGGTAAGCTAGAGCCAAGCTATAGTCATTTATAAAATGAAATTGCGATCAGTCTTGTAGAACGGGCGAAAAACGAATCGGCCCATGATCATGCGCGCTCGCTCGAGTCCCGTCAACATCGAGTTTGAAAAGTCATTTCCCGCCGTTCGATTTTTGCTGGTTGCATCAATTATTCGCTACCGATTTTTGATTTTTTCGATTCTTCATTTCATATTTTTTATGCAGCTGTAGTACGAAGAAGGTTCGTTGCGTTATTTTGCAAGAAAAGCGTTTTGATGGTCGTGAACAGGGAGAGAGCAACCCGACGATGTGTGAAAAATAGGTATGCAAAGGAGACATGAAGCCAGCTGGCACGATCGACAGGTAAGTCGAATTCAAATTAAGCCCAAAAAGTGCGCTTTTGCTATTTTGCTGTACTTCCGAGTGGAGGACCTTTTAATTAAATATAAAGGAATACCAAAATAATGGCTCAGATATCCAAGACTTCAAAAATTTGCATGCTATATATAATGTATCAGTCAATTCCAGCGGTGACCATCCCCCCTCCCCCGGGACACCGTGGGGCATTGCACACCATTGCCTTCCCTGGGGTGGGGAATTTTGAAAATTTTGCTAGTCCCGGGGGAGGGGGGTGGGGAATTTTGCTTCTCTCATCTCAAGCCCGTTGAGTTTTGCGGAACGACAACACCAGTTATAATAACTATCGATTGGCAATTACAATGTCCCAGTTGCAGAACATAACGCCACATAAAATATAATGCAGAGCATGACCCGTATACACCATCCCACGTTTGGGGAAGACACATTTGCAAATTTCGCAGTTAACTTCTTCTATAGAGAAGAAACAGATTTCACAATTCGTCTCATATCAGTGGAAAATATGAAAATGAATTGACTGCACTATAAATAGAGTCCAATTTCGCAAAAAGTCAAAGCATTACTGCGAAATAGTTGCTCTGCAAATAGAATGAAGGTAAATTTCGCATTGAGAGATTCCGGGGACAATCATAGCGAATGGCCTAGGTATGTCTAACAATATTGTACTAATACCTTTAGTAGAAGACCTTTTTTTATAGATTTGTTTCACTTCTTTATTTGTATGTTGTCTCACTTTCAGTGAAATGAGAACTCGTTCAAAGATGAGAAAACTAAAGTACATTTAAAAACGAGTTATAAATGCTCGGACAGTATAAATGGAGTTGAAATTTTGAGCCGAAATTTTTTGTTGTGAAGCTTTGTCATGCAGTGTCGATGGAATCTTCATTTTTTTCTGGTCCTGGGGGAGGGGCATTTTCCATTTTTTGTTTTCCCCGCCGTGGGGTATTTTGTATTTTTGCCAGCCCGGGGGCAGGAAATTTTCACTTTTTATTTTTGGAAATGACCAAAATCCCGGGGGTTGCCTGGCAGGGGGGCATGGTCACCGCTGGAATTGACTGATACATAATCTGTATATAATAATCTCTATCCCCCCACCCCCATGTTTATAGGGAACATTAATTAATGTAGTATATATGAGCCAGCAATTAACTAGTGCAGTACATTCTCATGCAATGTGTGTTTCCAAAAAATATCCATACCCCCCCCCCCACGGAAGGGTGTTGAGAAATGACCCCCCCCCCCCCCACCCCTCTGGAATTTCTGAAGAAAAATACAGTATTTGTATGGAAAAGATCAGGTAAATTGACCCCCCCACCCCTCCGGAATTTCCAATCCCTTCCGTAGGGGGGGGTATGGATATTTTTGGAAACACACAATATACAAAACTGGTACTCCCCCCCCCCCCCCCCCCCACACACACACACATAATTTCAGAAAAAATCCTGCATCAACTGTTGAAAAAACAAGTAGTTAATTTAAAAAAACAATTTCTAGATTTGGTACCAAATTAAAAACCATTAAAACAATAAGTAGTAAAAACATAGATATAATAAAAATTTAAATTTATTAAGATGGGTCTTAAGGAACAATTTAAACATTGAAACAGAGTTGGCAGATCTTCAGTGGTAGCTGGTTCAGATCCAGAGAATCTGTCAACTGAATTCCACTATGGAATCTCAGTCGTGTAATAGGATACGCATCCTTTAAATGCAAATGATGGTCAATTTTGCTCAATGTTGTGTGTGTGTGTGGGGGGGG
Source organism: Scolanthus callimorphus (assembly GCA_033964015.1). NCBI lineage: Eukaryota > Metazoa > Cnidaria > Anthozoa > Actiniaria > Edwardsiidae > Scolanthus > Scolanthus callimorphus. The sequence continues at coordinate 26,997,176 of CM066918.1, read as the reverse complement.
GGGGGTGAATCCAAGGACAAAGTGTATATAACAACTTACTGTATGTGCCATTTATTTATTTTTATTTAGTTAACTAGGAATACTTTGTAACCTTACTGTATATTGTTTTTACAATCAAGAATTTGTATTTTGAGAGAAATTCGTATTTTGCACCACAAGATTAACCCTATCTTGAAATTCTTTCTTTTACATGCATCTGAATACTACCTAAGCAAGTTAATATACAAATGACTTGATATCTTGAACAGAAGATCCTCAACAAACATCTGTACTGTCTGCAATAAGAAAAAAGTGATAAGTTTCTAAGGTTATTTGTAATTTTTGAAAGAAGAATTTAAAAATTGTTTAAAAAGACCCTCTGTCTGATGAGCATGACAATAGTTGGAGCATGACAATAGTTGTAGCCCACAAAAGTCTATGCTAGTGAGGTAACGGTAAAAGTAAACTCAATCCATTTAAATCTCATTGAATTTCAATCCTTCCTTTGGACTAAAACTGATTTAAGTGATGATACTAGTCATAGAACAGCAAACTAATGGGCCAGGTAAACAAACAGTACAAATACACAACAACTCAAGGGGGACAAATGGGTCTTTATTCCTGTAAGACCAATGCAATTTCCCCCTAAAGGGTAAAACAAAATAATGGTGTAACAACTTGCATGGCTAAAAGCAATCTAAAAACAATGTCACTCCCAATATGATATCTGATGGGTAATTACATGTGCTACAGGTGGCTTGAAAGCTTACAGATACCTAGTGAGCACAGCAAGTTATATACTCTGTATTCATTTATTTTGCTCTTTTGCAATAAACAGGGCATCTTGGATAGTGCATTGAGATCTAACAAAGTGCAAACACTTTTGCCAAATAGTGTGGGAAATTGTGAAGATATTGCCCTCCGTGACATCAATTTGTTTATCTTTTTCTAGGAAAACAATAGCAATGTGTTTTACCACGATTTTCATAATTCTGTGGATCAACCAAACGTTGAACATAGACCTTGGCAAGGGAAGCCCCAGAAAAGTTGGACATAAACTATTGTTGCAACTTTCAGGAGTTTGTGGTTGACGTTTGACTTGGAAATTCCACAGAATTAGGAAAGTCCCGGTAGTAAGATCAATGGAGATAGAAATCAATCTAAATAATAATAATAATAATAACTGTTTTAAAATACGCATTTTGCTGAACTCTCAATAGAGCGGATTTCACATGACTGTCGTGAAAACAATTGCAATTGAGCAATCACTAGCCAATCAGAATCGAGAGAAATCACCACTTGCTCCTAAATGGCTTTTCTCTCAGCCAATCACAAGCCGAACCAATTGCTAAGTAATTACGCAATTGTATTTACTAAAGAATTTGATTGGCTGAGAAAAACGAGTAGCCAATGAGAACGCAAAGCAATCGCAATTACATAACAAGGGTTGACAGTCATGTGAAATCCGCTCTAATGAATTCCTGAATTCCTGAGTGCACTGTGTGCGTTTCTTGCACTGATAGATGTGTGCGCGTGGGTAGTCTAACATTATTATAGCTCTACGAGCCAGATAAGCTGACACAGAAGTTTCTGGCTGACGCAAATAAAGCTTTTTGTTTATTTATTTTCTTATAACAAGTGCATTTGAAGTGCGGTTCGCGAGTTTGAGGTCGCGGGTTTGGAAGTTGCGGGTTCCAAAAGAAAAAAACTTCACAACCCACGACTTCCAAACCCACGACTTCCAAACCCGCGACCTTGAGGGAAACTCGTGTGTGTTTACTGTACTAATCCTGAGTGAATTGTGTGCGTTTCTTGCGCTAATTTATGTGCGCATGGGTAGTTCTTATAACACGCACACAAAGGAGGGTCGCGGATTTGAAGTCGCGGTTCGCCAGTTTGAGGTCGCAGATTTGCAAGTTGCGGGTTTCGATAGGAAAAGCTTTCAAATCCGCGACTTGTAAAACCCCCGACTTCCAAGCCCGCGACGCGCGAACTTTCGGGAAACTCATGGGCGTGTACTGACTGTACTCATCCTGAGCACATTGTGTGCGTTACTTGCGCTGATAGATGTGCGCGAGCGTCGTTCTGACAATGCGCACGATGAACACGGTAAACCACGATCCACCCTTTCTTATCAGGGCTTTCTTGCAGCATCATCGTATCGACATCACGGCATTTTGATTTGTCGTGGTAAAACCTACTCCCATTATTTGCCTAATCTTTTCATTGTCCCATGTCAGCAAAATAGGAGGGCTTATTGTTACCTTTATAAAATTAATCATAATCCACGCTTTGTCTTCAAACATTGGCACCAGTGATCACAAACTGTCTATTTATTGTTTTCCATACAAGTTAATTATTTAAACTAAAGTGCTATTGAAAAAGAAGCTGTTTTAATTATATAATTTACCTGATATCATCTCGTCATTCGGAGTCGGTGAAATACAAAGCGATGTAATCGCGCTCGTGCGCTCTTGCCGCAAGAACCTCATTTAGAACATCAGAGAAATGATAAGGATTTAGATGCATTTTACTTCAAGCATAAAATTCTCGCGTTTTCCTTTATTTCAGCGTAATTTCTAGGGTTCTATCATTCTCTAGAATCATTGAAATCAATACAAATCAAGCTTAGGTGCAATTTTTTTTGTTACCGGAAAGTGCTATTATTCCCATATTGGTTTTTCTCAATTGGTACTCAATCTATAGTCGTTTATTAGTCAATATTTGGAGTAGGGTGATTTTAGTTTCATTAGGAGAGCAGTGGAAAGAAGCGGAGGCTTTGTGAACCAATTTAAGGTGTATATCAGCTCCCTGATAACCCCCGATAAAGCGTTAACCGACAGAAATGCGTTCATCTTTCATCGGGGCTTTTACCCCTAATCTGGCTCGTGTGACGCTGATTGATTCATTAATACACTTCTAACGAGGGCCACTTTTGAGAGAATCACTCCCTTGACCTTCTTGGAATTTTCTATCTCTCATACGGAAATTCGTTTAATCGTACATGTATACCCCGCGTAACTAAAAAATCAGCTAACCATACGTGAAGAAAACTATCCCATTGAATTCCCCATTCCATTGAATAAGCTTAGGAACGACAATAGCAATTTCATTTGACCGAAAATTAAAGGCTAAAATATTGATAGGAAAATTTGTAATGGTAGTGAAGGTACTTTGTCGTTGTTTATTGAAATTCACCGTCCTTGCTGTGCTCGCTATCTGTAAGCTTTCAAGCCACCTAGCGCGTGTAATTACCCATCGGATATTGGATATTTTGGGTTAAGAGAGCTTCTAGTGCGCGTACCGTGCTGTATTGTCACGTTGGACAATGTGGTCAAACATATTTCGTCTAGTAGAGTGATCGACCGCTGGGCTCAACAGCATGCGAGACTCAAACCCAGGTGTTCTTGTTTGAGCCGAGTGAACAATATCTTTTCCGAAAGCTAATTTTATCACTCCCAAAACCTGTTCCATATACTCGGGGTACTTCAGAAATGAGTGAAGGCAATTGAGGTCCAATTGAGTCAGTTGTCATCAAGGCCCTTATTCTGTTTATTTACTATTCGTAGAGTGATTTTAATGACGACTTGAAAGCGTAACCAGTAAGAATGGGTATTTGTTGTTAATTTTTCCGCACTAAGGTTTCTAATGCTAGACGCAACAGCAAGAGAGGGCGGTAAGCGCCGGTACAGTGTCACACCACCTATCGATAGGCTCTAAAATGCTCAGATCGCTTCATTTCGCTCTGTATTTTGTCCGAGTGAGAAGCCGGCTGCACCATCACTATCACCTTATCTTTTCTCGCGGTACATCAAAGAAAATCGAACCCAGCACGAGACCCTTAGTATGGAAGCTATCGCATTCTAAAAAGAAATTGTCCCCCGAGGCACTTCGTCCCTTTGGGATCCACATTGTCTAGCTGAGCTCATTAGTATGGTAGCGACAAACTTCCCGGTTTGCTGGCCGAAAAGGATACAATATTTGGCTTTACTAATGTTGCACTTTAACTCAGTAATAGCACTCGAAATGTTATGCAAATATTGAAGCGAATCAAGGCATGCGAAGGCAGAGGAAAAGCCCACCATTCGGCTCATTAATTTGAGTTCGTAGCTGCCTGCGGTGCTACTATGAAAGGAAACTAACAAGGCCTTAATAGCAAAAAGACCGAAAAACCGCTTGGACAGGTTACCCTGGTAATTTTTCTCTCAAGTAATTTGGAGCACAGTCTAATTGCTTCGTGAGGCGCCCCGCTAAGTCAGAAATGGTATCCAACTTGATGTCGCCCTACTCTGTTATTGGGTGGTGCTGTGTCTTCAATAATTGCATGATTATACATAGAATTTGAAGAACTTTGGATTTCTTACAACTCCCCTTCCCTGCATTATTTATTCCAATAAACCGCTCTTTTTCAAACCGTCGAGCGAAACTATAATGCAAGTTTTTAGCTTGATGATTGTTCTGAATGTTGCTATTTCAAATGCGAAAGTATGTTGAGCTTTATTATTAAGGCCTTTGTTCAGCTCTGAGTGTTTTTTTTTTCTCTCTCACCCGCGATAAACACAGTGCAGATAGGCGCTCAACAGTGCGTGTTTTGTTGTCGAGCAACAAGAGTCTTCTAGAAACATCAGAAACGTGAATAACATACTAACGAATTTTGGAGAGCGTTTAGAAACGGTACCAGTTACATACTGCTTCTCAGTCTGTTAGAAAACCAAAATATTTATATTAGAAACAATGTTTTAATATAAAATAGATCTACCTGCCCGAACTATGAAAACAAACAAAGAGCTTATTCTCGCACGTCGCGTGCGATCGCTTATACAACCACTAGACTATCGAACCGAAATCTACCATTTCCCATTCCATGCCTGAAGACATTATTACTATTATTGCTTGTTTGAATTTAATTTCTTTTGGATTTCAAGTATACAGATTATTTTAGTTTGTTTGTTTGGATACGTTAGATTAAAATATATTCAGATTCGTTGTATTAAAACAACTCATTTTTCTGAATTCCGATTTCTTTTCCATCGTTTTTAGCGTTGTGACAGTGGTTCAGACGAAGTTTGAAACAGTTAATCATATCTCCCCCAAATCACCACAATAAAACTTGCTGTATTTGCTTTTCTGATTTTCGTGAAGTATTGTTTTGGATTAGCCGTTATTTATTTACGTTAAGCTCAATAAACATGATTGTCCGGCCCAGTGAATTGCCTGTGTTTCATTCATGGGCTTAATCTCAACATATTTTATAGCATGCTACTATAAATCCACGTATCCTGGTGGCATAATCCCTTTGAAATATAAATAAACCAATTCCCGAGTTTAAACGTTTCATTTACCCAAGTTACGAACATGTGACGCCTGTTACAACACGCGATATATACCCTGTGATAACCTGCTATCTAAATAATACTTTAACAAGCTTGATTTCAAAGAAATCTATAAATTGAATTCGCTTAAAACATACTTAAGTACATGTTATAAAGTATCAACGAACATGAAAGTACGTCATGTTTTGACCGCCATCTTGTTTGTTTTAATCCAGTCGAGGTATAGACATAAGTTCAAAGTGCTTAGACAGTAAACATTTGTTAAATAAAATTTATTATTTACTTTTAAAATCAGTTAGTATTTAACCCCAGTTAGTCTTTAACTGTAGGAGATACAGCAGATTTGACAAACAGAACGAGAATTTGAGGAGCCGTTTAGCATTCATTTGCGCAGCTTTCAAGCATCTACTTTTTCTCCTGTGGAGGAACTGTGCGCCGCATAGAGTCCTGGACCAATTTGTATGAAACATTTTCTATAATTTATATGTGTTAAGATGTTATCATAGACCATAAGTTCAAGGTTTTGCGTTTGTGCTGAAGGGATTATAAAATTTGTATATCTTATTTATGGACTTCGGTTGCCTAATTTCAAATTCAACCCGCTTTACTAGAAACCATATTAAGTAAGTATTCCCTTTTGCCATTTAGCGTTTTAGTCGCAATTGCATACCCGTTTGAATTAAGACGTTTTCTTGGCCTGTCAAATTGTAGTTTTGTCCCCGAAGGTCAAAGAAACACGGAACTGTTTCTTCGAGCAAGTAGTAAGAAGATATAAAGTAAAACTCTTAAACAAGTACCGAATAGATTTTCCTAAACTTAGATAAGAGAAACTTAGATAAGCCCATTTCAGTGCAGTCTGAATACCTGTATTTGTCATCCTATAATGGAAGCCTGTTGGACTATGAATCTTCACCTAATCTGGCGAATTATACAAACACAAGTATCAATTCATATCTTAATACTTGAAAATATTTAGCAACATGATAAACTTTGTACTTTGGTGATATATAGTCCAACATTGAATTTAATAGCATTTCCCTGTAAAGGACATTCATAGGTTGTGTAACGCGGTCTCTAAATTTGTTCAATAATATACAAGAGTGCCGGACAAATTGTAAAGAATATTCACATATTCTGCACAGAAGCATGAGCACATGTAAGGTTGTTAGCGCTTCGAATAACGCGTTTTTGTCTTGCTCCATGATATAGTACTGATATAGGTTATATATCCATTATACTGATTAACTAACGCAATGGCCCGAAGGACTGTTTTCATTAGCACCGTTATAAGCGCAATAAAGGTAGAGTGTTACTCCACATACGAATAAATAAACCACTTGAGTCACACGGAAAGTGAAGCAGTTTATAGTGATCTGCACTTAACGGAACAAAAACAAATATCCTGACTGTCTGCTAGAATTAAACTCGAATCTGATACATGTAGTTAAAGTTTTAACCTGTCTTTATTCGAGAAAGGCTTTCGGTGTAATACGACGTTTGATAAGTAGAGCTTTCTCGTTTAAATGGATTGTGGATGCACCCTCCCTCTCAGTGCATTAATCAGTTAATGTTTTTATGTATCAATGAAGGAAACGAACTGTGAATGAAACCGGAATCTAGAAGGCTATAACCGAAGTTTCAGTATTTTTTTCTATTTCTAAAGTATATAACTTACTCTCCTTTCTGTTGATGTAAATGCTAGGCAATATAAAGGTTCTAAACTAATAATAATAATAATAATAGTAATAATCCAGCGTAGAGCGTATAATTTACGGTTTCTATAGTCAGTATCTGTCCTGTTTTCCAAAACCTTTGATAAGCTCTATAACGCATCATTAAACCAAGACTAAACAAGCAATTGACTATTTCAGGGAGCCTGAAACATCGTGCACCATTATTTCTAAGGAGCTTGATTCAGTTGTTAAATGGTCAGCTATGATTTAGGCCATGTTTTCATAACATACATATCCATGACCTAGTATATTGTCACTAGTGAAATATCAATATTTGCGTTGCAGAACTTATGAGGGGAATTTTCTTTTGTAGATTCGCGAAAACAAACATCGGTGTTGTGCTAACATACTTGGATAACTGTCAAACAAGATTTTGATAGAGAAAGATTGTTTCCCAGATTTATGGACGATTTCCTGAAGGATTAATACATAAAATGGATTCTTTCTGTATCGAGGATTCCCGTTTGCAGATTTTAAACGGAAAGTACCTGTCATTTGGAATATAGCCGAGAAGTGTCCTTACTAGCAAATATCCTTCTGAGGTTGCTGAAAAGTAGCAATTTCGGATTTTCCTGAGCATTGTGTTTTTTTATATCTTTCCTTTTTTCCTCTCTGTTCATGTCATGCCTTTGACCAGGGATAGTGATAAAAAGAAACTCTCAATGGAAAGTCCCTATAACCTCTTTAACTGTGTCTTTGAAATATCAGGTTTTGTGCAGAGACACGTTTCTCTCATGTTCCAAAAATGTTTGGGAGCACAAACTGAAAAGAAGAACATCCAGTGTGAAACCACTTTTTCGGTTTTAAAGTGAACATGTTCATAGCTTTTGTAGTATGACTACTCTTGAATGACTGTTTAAGTGTCTTATTCAATCACTTTTCAATATGTCTTTCCCTGTTCTTTCCGTTCTTATTTAAATGAAAACTGTAAACTAGTGTTCTTGTCGAGCAAGAAAAAAACACTGAAAGGGAAACGGGCACCTCCAGACCACCTAGTTATACTGAGAAATTAAGAAATTGAGCGTTTCTTTTTATCTGGTTTTATATAAGTACCTGACATTTTGCTCTACCAAAGGTTATAAAAACATATTCCAAGTAGTATCTCCTAATCTTAGTTTCAACAGACTTTTGAAACTGTCAAGTTTGGTGCAAACTGTACGCCTGATAAATGAGAGTAAAACATTTGTGATCGAAAGGACTTTGCGTCTTTCTAAGGGCTTGAATTATTGCCGTTGTGGGGTTATCTTGGTAATTTGTAAGGATTTTCTAATAATCTCTGTCATCGAGGGAAATAAGTAGCGCATAGAGGCGTAAAGGAAGTGAAGAGTGAAAGAAACGCAATGCACTTAGATCTCGTCTAGACGATGCATTTTCGAAAGCACAAGTGAAATCAGGAAATCATGTTAATGAAAGATTCCTTCATAATGATGGATTTTTACCCCGCACATGTATAACGTAATAAAAGACTTTAATAACGTCGAGCACATTTTTCCTGGAGCAACATCGAAGACAAAACTCCAATTACTCTTAACCCTAATCAATTATGGATATCCTCTAGAGCTATCAGCAGAGTCTCTAAGCGTCTGTGATACTAAGATACATTATTGAAAGGGCTTTTTAGACGAAGATCTGGAGATGAGCATAAAAATGGGTGTCATTTTTTTAGAATAGATATAAAAGAAGGAGTATAGCACGTGGAGTGTGCACGATCACCCTCACCGTCGGACCCTGTCGTGTGCCTTCACGTGCTGAGCACAATTGTCTGATACTTCTGATCTCTAGCTAGAGATTATGACTGGTCTTTTTATAGCGAGTAATAGCCGTACCCAAGCCATGGTTGCTGGTTTCCAATATGGGTAATTTCATTAGGGACTTTTTTGAGTTAATTGAAAATATTGCTGCGAGGGAGGACGCGGCATGCAAGATTGGATTCAAACTCTCATCAATAAAGTTAAACAATGCCTGACAGTACAAGTAATATTTTCAGACATCAAAAACGCCGATACAGGCCAAGGGTATGTTGGAAAAATGAGGCTTCTTCCGAGAAGTTATTTAAAAAAAATTACACACAATTTTTAAACCATTGTTTTCAAAGTTATTTGACAGAAAGCATGGTAGTTGCTTGGTAATTGTTAATCTTCAAAATTTTGTAAGTTGGTCATTTGAATTTATAACTCATTTTCCTAGTGGGGTAGGCGGTCAAGTTCAGTGTTTGAAACCTGCTTGAAATATGTTAAATCATGATAGACTACATCGGCTAACGGTGTTTACATCTTGCTGCCACCAATTCAGATAATGTGATGATTCCTTTGGGTGGATACTTTTGTTAGTTAAACACATACACTCACGTGCACCCGGTCGAATGAGAAAAAAAATACAATTGTGTCTTCCAAAAGGAATCATTACATGATCTGAATTGGGTGCAACAAAATGTAAACACGTTAGCCGATTTGGTCTGTTGTGTTACATGTGATTCAATCCAAAAAACAATGGAGATTCATGTGCTGTTCTATTTTAGATCCGTTACCCCCCTATCGAGGAACCTGGAATTACCATAGGGTTTGTTTTGTTTGACCCTGAAATTTCCGCAGGGGTCCCTTTTTTCGTCCCTAGAATTTCCACAGGGTATTCATTTGAAACTTTGGAATTTTCACGACCACAGGCGACACAAGAGAATGTAGAATTTGCACAGGGGTTGCTTCAAATTTCCACAGGGGTTGTACAAAAGCCTGGAATTTCCACAGGGGTAGAGCATTTGTCGAAAATCTGAAATTCCTCGATAGGGGCTACGGCTATTTTTGGAACAGCCCACTGACTTAAGGAGTGGACCATTTGATTTATTTTTTAATGATTGTAATTTTTGACGATTTTAATTTCCAATGTAAAGCGCATAGAACGTGGCTATATGCGCTATATAAATGCTGTATTATATATATTATATTATATTTCACATTTCAAGTGACCCCCTTTTCATTTGAGCATGTTTTACTGCAATAAGCCATAGGATTTAGATCTAGATGCTGGGAGCGTGACGCGACAAAGTAATTAAAGGGGCAGTGTGACGATTGTGGGGTTTATAAACAAAATAATCGTCTACGTTTGTTAAAGCGCCTCTGTCAGCCTCCATTTTGTCAGCCTAGCAACATACCGAGACAGAGAAAGCATCCGTTTCCATCGGCTGATTTAGGGAATGTAGTGCAATATTTGTGATTGAATTCGATAAATGAATAATAAAACTTCATTTTTAGAGACTATTCAAGATTCTACACAAATTCGTTGTCTGATATCGACTGAAAACAATAACAAAGGAGTGGCTGACTAGGGCTCTTTAAATACCCTTTCAGCTGCAATATATAAATACAAATTTGGAGTATTTTCGTGTGTCATCGAGCTGATGGAATTGGATTGCGAATTGGCATTTTTCATTTCTTGCCAGGCTGAACAGTTTTCAAATTTGGAAATCTCACGCCTATATAATGCACATTGGGCACATCCACGAGGTGGCTCTTCGTCCCGTGCGTCTGTGAAGTGTTTAGTTAGACCTGAAGACCTGTATCAGCATCCCAGGGTTCTTTTACGATGGATATGTGAGGGGAGGGAGACGGGACCTCGGCTTATTGTCTCATCCGAAAGACTAAGGAAACACAAGCTTTTACAGCCCACAATGAAGCCTAAGCTCTTTTCACGGCAGGAAAGAAGAGAAAGAATTTCCACGTCCCTGCCGGGAATCGATCCCGGGCTACAGCGGCGAGAGGCGAGCGCCGTAACGCTGCGCCACCCGTGCTTCCCATAAAATTTAAAGTTCCTTTTACTTTCTAAGACTAACTTGAAGCATAATAGGATTCTAAGTTGTTTATGTAGACCACTGGTCTGATTTGATAACATTTTGTCGAAACAATCGTGAGATAGCCCATTTAAGGTACATCTCATTTTTTGGAATAAACATGTTTCCTAATGTTTTAAGTCCTGGGGACAGTCCTGTATGCTGCATATAGGTCTTGGTAAAAGGTTAAAGGGAGCCTGTTACGATACGCGCATGCTCCAGGAGTCAGTGATCATGGATTCATCAGTAAAACTCATTAGACCATCCTATCATACCTATTTAAGAATGCGCAAAGATAGAAACATTGTCCGGTTGATCGAGAAATATCGAGATTATATACGATTTGTTTTCGAGGTTTTTAGCCTTCGCTGACCATCGTTACGAGACGATACTTCTCTTTGAGATGCGCAGAACAGATGCGCAGTTGCGTGACATTTGGTATCTTTTCATGGGTCATTCGCCTATTCATTTTTCTTTCATTTCGCTTTTTTTCTCTCTCTTTCTCACTCTTTGTTTGTTTGTTTCTTTCTTTCTTTCTTTTCGTTCTTTCTTCCCTTCTGTCAGGCACCAAGTCAATAGGCCATGTTCGAATTGCGCTCCAATGCCTACAAACAATAACCTCAAGTCGAGGCTTTCTTCTGACATTACTGTAAATGTATTAGAATTGGAGAAAGCCTCGATTTGAAGCTTTTGTCTTGTGAGCATTGGAGCGTAATTCGAACCTGGGCTATTCTCTGCAGCGACAATTTCTACTGCCAAATTCCTACATACCAAAGCCTTAAACCCCAAACCTATTTTGTTTACCTTCTGCTACCAAACCGCAGTATTTGTTTTTAATTCACGACAAATAATAACGCAATGTGATCTGGTTAATAAGTTATATACGAGAAAGCTGGCATATTATGGTTGAATCATTATTGGTGTTTAATAGCCCAGCACAGTTTCGTGGTCACTCGTGATAACTTCTTTGCTATTATTTACCGCGTTTAGTAAACACCCTGTAAAAGTTTTCTTTATAGTATGTATAATTAACTTCTTGATCCGCCAGCATGTTATAACTTTATTGATTAAGCTAGTCCATCAAGTATATGACCTGACTTTTCAGGTAGTATTTACGTGCAAGGTTAAAGCAAAGAAGTATAACCCGTTACAACTGATATATAGAAAGCTGCAATAAGCTTGGTTACATAAACGTTATATATATTGCCATGGTAAATTAATTCTCAAGGACTTAAACCATATTAAATGGCCCTCGTGATGGTTTTGTCAAAATATGCAATTCTAGCTGATCAGATGGTCAAATTATGACCGCTATTTCTCAAGAAGGTTTTGCGGCCCCAAACTGAGCGGCTCTCTATCAAATATTAGTTTATGGATGAAAGGGCTGACGAATTTCCCACTCATTTAATCTCAGATGCTATCGATTCATCACATCTTTTATGTTTTCATTTATTCTTATTTTTCCTCAAACAGAGCGTTGTCATTCCTCTGAAATCGCAAATACATTACTGTTCAGTGTTTTTTGGAATATTGTGCTAGAATTTTTCCAAAATATAAGATTCCCAAATACTCTCATAACTGTTTGCTCTTTAATAATAAAACGAATTTCCGCTCGTAGTATAGCGTAGTATTAGTTTTTTTCATTGTGAGCTTGTAAAATAATTTCTTCTTCATTAATTTTTTAACCACTAATGGTTTGGCAAGCATGAATTTCAGTGCGATCAACCTCACCCAATTTATTTTCATGATTATTTAAAAGAAGACTTGAATTAATTCACTTTGAGGTCACATCAGGACCCAGCGTGCATCGACGGTCACTTAGATCCCTTCCAGACCCCACAAAGCAATTAACTCCTCAAAGAGCTAGGCGACAGCGCACCCCACAGATCTTAACTCTCCAGTTTAATTTCCTTCGCAGAGACACTCGTTCCGCCTTTGCTATGAACGAGATCTTTTAATTATAACAGAGATAAAGTAATTCACATTTCATTTAGACTTATCTTTAACCTCTTCAATATTTAGAGGATTCTTACCGGCTTTTGAAAAAGAAGATTCCTGAAAAAAATCTAGTTTTTTTTCATGACGAGTGTCGCCTTCATTCTGTAACGGTAGCTTTCGTTCTTGTTAGTAAATCGATGTGATAATTCAAGAGTTTAAATGCTCCTCATGCAAAATAAAGGGAACCACCTAGACTATCCATGACTGTGAAATCGTGTTTAAACATTGCTTTATTGGATGAGGCCTCACATTCGAGACCTCAGTGACCCCAAAACGACGCAAAACACACCACGGATAGTAAACTCAATATTGATCCAAGTTGGCTCCCCGCCACACGGCTTTGTCTAATTTATTTGTTTTGAAAATTCACACTTTGATTGAATATTTTCTAGAAAACATCGTAGTTGTACATTTTCAGTGATTTTGTTGTCATTGTGGACATAACTCTCTTGATATCAAAGCAGTAATAGGACCACTCTTTAATTAGTGCTGTCTTTCTATTTCCGTTACAACCTGATTAGTTTAGTCGGTAAATTCAGTTACTGAAATCGTGATTTTTTAACTGAAATGTACTATTCTTATTGTTTTTGTTTTGAAAAGGAAACTGTTATAAAAAGTAAATTATTTTATTTTTGTTTGTTCTCTCTTTCTTCCTTCCTATATTTTAAATAAATTATTTTAATTTGCCGATGAAATGAAGTGACCGCTTTTGCTCAGCCCAAGGGCAATTCCATATTGCAGCCGAACAAAGGGCATCAATTTTGGTTGTTCACCTTAAGAGACGTTGATTGATTGGAGCGTTTAGAAAACCCGCCTTCATTTCTTAACAATTGAAAACGGTTCTTTCTGACAATATGTTACAATGAACTCTATTTGCCTTTCTCTCCGTGTCTTCGTGTCGTATCTTCTTAAACAGAACAAGTAAAACTTATGCCCATGTGACTTCAATCTACACCATTTTCCTGTTTCTGAAATAAAATGATATCGATATACGAGCATTGGTCCTTCTGTCTGAATGAAAGACATCGTGGACAATATTCGCTATCGAGATTGTTCCACAAAGCATTCCGTCTGAGGCTTATTAGCAAGTAGCAATAAAATATGCAAATATTCCTTAGTGGAATTTACTTTGTGGACGAGGCCCAGACAAGGAGCACATTAATTGTGGCATTTCGAGTGATAACCATATTATTTTGACAGAATTTTATCAAGAACCATCACTCATCATCTAGCAATGGTTCGTTTCTAATTCCCAAAACTATGTGTCACTTACAAATTAATAGATTTGTGGCCTGGTTTTTGGACGATTTTTCAGTCGATAACTCAGTGCTTTCTGTTTGATGCATATTTTTAATCCAATGTATAAACCTGATTTTGTTATTGACTTTACAGACTGGCAAATATTTTTCACGAAAACAATGTAGGTGCACCTGAAAACTATAGCAGAACAGTTACAAGGTAGAATTGCCTTAATGAACTGATAAAATACTCGACAAAACAACGAAACATCCACCAACGTGTATAATTTTTTTAAGTAGGGATAAAAAACATTTAGAAACATAAAAGAGAACACAAAAGACTAAAAATATTAAGTGGATTTGAATGCGTTTGCTGCAGTTTTACGGGAGATATTTATAAAGCATTTAAAAAAATGAAATTGCCAGCATTGGCGCGTCTTGCAAAAACTGTCGAAAAGTCGACCATATGGATATTTTGTGTTGTCAATTGTTTATATCTACATTTTTGCCGAATTTTATATTATCGGTATACATTTAATATCTAGGATTATTATCGAAGACGAAAATGCCTTGTTTTACTCCTTGGCGTATCAGCTTGTTAGAATTTGAAGAATGTTTTCTATTTTTATTCAATGCGCTGTGTATATAAGTTTTATATATTTATATACACAATGCTGCAAAGCTTTATTTGAAGCTGTAAGCGGCTGATAGAACAATTGTCTCTATCTTAAAACTAATGATTTCAACAACTTACTTCAAAGACTGCATGCGAAGGCTCACAGCAGTACTCAGACTTGACAAATTTCGCCGCCGCAGCATTACTACACAAAGCCTACCAAAATTGCATAACTTACTCTTAGTGACAATTTTAACATTCAATCCCCTAAATCCATCAAGAAGACAAAAATAGTTATTCTCGATTGTGTTATATTTGTATGAGCATCGTGCTATCTGCATGGTTGAAACTGTACACTTTTATTTTGACTATGTAGTATTATCACTAACAGGTTTGCTTGACAACCCATGATCACTAGGAAAGGCTAACTGACAAATTGGCGTATAACCTTTTCACACAGACACAGGCCTTGACGCGTTACGCCACACGAACCTACCATTAGGCGCATGATATAGACGCTTTTGATTTCTTCTTATTGACTTCTTTTCAGATAACCGTCAAACATAACTGATTGGTTTTTATTGTGCTGACGTGCCGACAGTCCAACCATTTGGCCTTCAAATGTTACTCCATTTTATTACTCAACCAAAACTTTTACGCTTGTGTATAAAGTGATCCTCTAAATTTCTTTCCTAGTAAATACCTTGCTCAGATCGTTCCATTTTGCGGGTTCTGATAGTGAGATTTGAATGCCTTCTGTTTCAGCCAAAATTTTAATTTCCACACGAGTGATATTGCTTTGTAAGTATCCCGCTGTGTCTTTTCAAATGACCCGTTGTTGCCTCTTACAGCCTTTTTCGACTTCTGCATGAATTCGGTTGCCCGTAGTTTCCGTCAGCTAACGCTCATTTCCAATTCGTTTGAAGGTTTGCCGATTGCGCTGCGAAAGAATAGGTGAATATATTTCCCAACATTTTTCTATTCATTGCTCGAAATTTCATCACTTTTATTGTCCCATTTTATTGTCGTATTAACTTCACCCTAAAATAGCTCTGAAAATGGCCATAACTACCTAATTCCCTGCTTTTAGATATATTATTTATTCCGTCTGTAGAAAGGAATATGATTGTCTTTATTTCCGCTATCTAGTTTTCCTGTTATTCTACCTTCTTGCCAGCAACTGGGCATCCTAGTTTTGTCCCTAATGTTTGGGTGGTAGAAATATGTCACGATCAATATTGTTACAATTGAATACTTATGTTTTAGTATTTTGTGTCTAAAAAAAGAGTCCTAAATAGCTCTGACAAATACGATTTTTCTTAAATAGAATTTTAGTAAGCAACAGAAAAGGAAACGGTAAAATACTACAATGTTTTTTTAAATTTCAGGGTTATTATAATTTCTCAACTGCTTAGGGGTGCAGAATAAATAATGAAGAGCTAGTTTCAGTTCAAAAAACAGGTAGTCTGTTAACTTCCAAGGATGAAATTGTATGTTTGCCTTGTTGCTAAGGATAGCTAATCCGTTTCTCAGTCGATATCAATTTTTGAAGATTAATAATAGAATTGCCTTCTGAGGGTTTAATTAATAGAGAGGCCCTTACCCTTCAGGCTTTTTCTCATTAAAAGTAGACATTCCTTTAAAACTTGTACATCTAATATCTTGTTTTAACCACAGAAAAAAAGCTTCATCTCATCTGAGAAAAGGAGCGAAATAGGAGTGCTTAGAAAGGTCCATAATTTATTATTATTAGTTCAGTGCTTGTATATTAATGTTTAGTTGATATTCCTTACAGTTTTTGTCTGCTGAGCTGTTACATACCCTGTCAGCAAAGGTTTCTTTCTGTTAATCTTTTAGCACGTAACAAAGTTATTCGCGTATCTGGTGTTTTGCGAGAATAACAAAGAAATCTCTTTTTGTGCTGGCACGGTAGCGTTTCATGAGCCGATCATGTTTGGGCCTAAGAGTTCATTCAGCATAAAGTGTTTGTTAATATTTTTCGGCCACATGCATTCACTTAACTGCAAGAGGCTATGAAAATACAAAATACAGGTCCTCTTTCGGGTACCCGGGTAAAGTTTAGTTTTGCTTTGCAGAAGATTAATTTCTTTAAGGGACTGCCTGGTAACGAAATTCAACCCCTGCAAGAAATGTTATGGTTTTGAAAGTCTGTATTGCTTGTTGTATCGTGGATGTTGTAGGTAGTCTGGCTTTTATCGGTCATGCGATTAGTAAACCTGAAACGTGAATTACTATTCCATTGTAAACTAGCGTTCTTTGTTTCCGAATTGTGTGGCCATGCCTTGTGCTGATTTTATCAACGCTACTCTGAGCTCAAATTAGGGTGTCGATTACCCATTTGCAGAGCAAGATTCAAATATCAGTCAAGGAATTGGAATTTTTTGTTGTAGAATTCACTTGTGTCTAGTATCCCAGACGGTATACCCAGCTGAATGCATTTATCTGCGAAAAATCGCGTCTCCTAGTTCTAAAGTGAGTAGTTAATTTAGGAAATGGAGAACCGAGTGATAAACCAGACCTAAAACCATTAAAGTCATTAAACTTCAAACAGTTTTCCAATTCATTTGTCGATATATTTTGAGTATCTTCGCACTACGGCTCCAACTCCCACCTGCGAGAGTGTGCCAAAAGTGAGTGTAAAGCGTGTAAATGAACAACATTTCCCTCCTCGGCTACCTCTGAATGTTTTCGTGTCTTGGTGGGCGGCCCAAAGCATGGTTATATCATGGAGAAATATGATCATTTACCTCTTAAGAGCGAAGACGAGATACTAATCTTACTAATTTAGTTCGCTCTACACAAAACCTGCTATTTGAAGCACTACGAGGCTTGCGCCCATCTATAGGGGCTTGCCCCTTTTGATCGGGCTTATAGAATGGGTTCAAGCGAGCGTTTTAGCTAACCACTTTTAGTGCGCGCACGGGAGGTTTGTCTAAGTGATGGCAGCGGGTCCCCGGAATGAACCCCGTTCTCTCGAAGAGAAGATCTTACTAAGGCCATGCATGTGATATAGAAGTTAAATGCAAGAAAGCGTGATACGGGAATAGTAACCCCATGTAGGAGTCACTGCGCCGACCAGCTGATGCTCCTAGAAGACTAACGGCTCTTAGCTTATCTCTCCTAGCCCCAAATTCCACATTCCACAAGACCCAAAACCCGCGTAAAAGTGATTTTAATATCAATTTTGATCGCAACAGGCTCGGGTTTGGTTGTGAAAATATCTGGCGAAGGACTAAACTCAATTTTGCACATTTCCGATCACTAATCCTATTAACTAACCTCCAAATCCGCTCGATTCGCCATTTAACCTCATCCTGGTTCGCTCTGCCGCGGCTGTACATAATCGATAAATCGCGCTGCAATGCGCCTAACATTTTCTCCTTCTCGAACTCACTAATTCGAGGCCTAAATGAAACCATGCGTAAAACCCTCAGACGTAAACACAGTCGGCATAACAGAAACAACCCCGTGTTACGGTTATCTTTTTAAAATTATTATTTGAATTGGTTGAAGAAAGATCACTTAAAAATTTAGGTTGACCATGCTAAAAACTTTCTAGTTAGGGCATTACGGAAGCGATTTATACGAAAGAATTGTTTGGGAGTAAGGAATTAGAGCGAACCAGTTGTGGTCAAAATAGCTTGTTGGGGGCCGCTTTGTCTGTTTCTGTTTCATGCTTTTTCGGAGCTCAGAGAGGGGTCTAGCTTGAATGGAGAATGGATTCACTGCCGGAACTATTCATGCGCGCGAGCATCCCGCTCGGCTGTAGTGCCAAGCAGTAAACCATCCAGCCAATTATTCCTTAACAGTACAAACTTTGAAACCGATTTGTGCGCCTGAAGGGAATTTATTTTAGTAATTTTTGAAAGCCTTGTAAGTGAAGGGAGGACCTTGGACCATCACTCTCAAACTTGAATCATCTTTAGAGCAGCATAGGTTACATCCCGTGAAAGTTTGTTAAAATATTGATAAATTCTAACAAAGGTTCAAATACAGACAGGGACTTAAATAATAAATGAAAACCCGATCTCCTTAACAACATATCCAAACTTATGTAATTTTTTACCCCCTCGTCATCTGAGACCCGTTGGTACGTATTCACAGTTAACCAGAAATGTTACCAAGGTAGAATTATGCGCAAAGTGTTCCTTAAGACCTTGTGCATGCCTTGATCTTTTTGCCCTGACCTTTCAATTCCCATTGGAAACCTAAGTTGGATATTGTTTCTCCCGCAATCATTATTCTATAGATCCAACTCGATATGTATAGCGCCTCCATAGCGCGCGCTCCCAAGTATCCTGCAGCTTCTGAAATATAACTGAGCTAGTGAACTTGACGGGTACATAGTAGTGCGTAAAGCCAGCGAGCCGTAGCTGTCTGAGAGATAGTCTTTGTCGTTCCCTGCTAATAAAACCTCCCCTCGTTCTACGGATATCGCGAGACGGTGGAAGGAACTAGAGCTCAATTTGGAAAGAAGAGCCGAAATCGCATGCCGCTTTCCTTAAGTAGGATGGTTACTGGGAAATGTAGGGTCTGGGAACACGTGTTGGCTGTATAATTTGTGAGGCAATTCAAGCGCAATAAGCGAATCTCTTATCTTTATGAAATGCCTCGGGATATTCGTAGGACCTCAAACGCGAAAGCCTATTCCTTTGTAGTTTGCCGCCGCACGCACTGGTCTACTCGTTGAGTTTAGCTGGATGAAAATCCTCTTGATCGACTCGATATTTGCCCCAAAAATCCTTTAACATCAAAACAAGAAATGTAAACCTGACCTCGTAGAATAATAATAAAAACTGATATTCGCTGTTTTGGCCAGGAAGATTTAAAGATTTTAAGTGTAGCTTGATGAGATTCTCAGAATTTTATTGGGGACGATATCGAACAGTTCTCAACCAAATCTAAATTAAGTTTTACTCTTAAGACCCAAGCCTCTGGGTTAATGGCTACGATTTAAGTGAACGCTGCTTAACAATACGCTATCGAGAACCTTAATTTGCTGTCAAAATACCTGGCTCGCTTTGAACATGGTTTGCATTGGAACGATAACAACTCAAGGAAAATAACAAACAAACTTGGTTGTCTGACACTTTCCTTGATATTCATTTTGTAGAACGACTAGTCATAGAGTACGTAATGCGCGCAGTTGAGAAGGCTTGTTAGTTATCAATGTAAATAGAGGGTTGGGTATTGGAATAGCTGGTAAACAGTAGATCAAAAACTGTAATAGACCTCCGCTTGGGCACTTGAAACTTTCTGCGAGCTTCAGAAATTTGTTTATACGCGAGTCGAATGTGATGGCAGGTATATGTTATAGGTGTCGAAAGGCAATGATCTCCTAATCGAATGATAGTAGTGTGAAGAGTCGATTACCAGCGATTTCTTTCATCTCACTTCAGTGTTGAAATACATTCTCTGACCCGGTGACCCAATCTCGTTCGTGTGTCCTCCATTAGCTAACAGCCAGTGATTTCCACCGTCAAAATGGCTTTGACCCGGTGCTCATACTGCTTTGGAATCGTATTTACAAATTGTTGTAATAACAACTACACTTGGCTTTGAGTTTCAACGTTTATTTTTCTTCAAGAGACCATAGAAAAAGCTAGCCGCCTCTGCAAAGCTAAAATATTTTGTAAAAGGCCGAGACTTTGCAGACCAAAAATTCCCTGTCTTTTGACGGCTTTCTAATATTTACTATACAGTTTATACGAGTGCTGGTGTATTTGTTTCCATTTCATTCGCACTCTGTTTGATTTGCACCGCTTAAATTAGACAATAAAAGGTTAAAACTACAGAATAAAACAACTTGGTTGTTTGGTATACAATTCGCTAGGAAGAAAGATACGGCGTTACCCGACATCGAGATAAGCCGTGAACGCATAGTACAAATGTCTCTAGCACTTTAGATTGGCGGCGTTTTACGCCCCCGGTAAAGAGAATTCACACAAACACTGAACACTTTATATGGATACTATATATTCACCTATATAATCTATAACTTGTAACATCTCTTTGTTCAATAAAGGGAGGTGTGAAATATGAATTAAGCTATACACATGTTTCTCTTTGTATAGTCTATAAAATTTCGTACAATCTGTCTTAAAGTCAACAATATCTCCCAAAGGATATGAATAAGGAGAGTTAATGCTTAAAGTAAATAGTGCTTGACACTATAAGGACGTATCAGTTCAGACGGCATACAACTCTTCGGACTATTGGTTTGTGTTTGGACTCAAACTCAGACGAGAGTCGGCGTCAAGCCGTCCTGCATTCAAAACTAGAAACAAGTCACTGTGCTTTGTACCTTTATGATAAATAAACAGTACTGGCTGGTATAGCGTGACAAGCACGTCTCAATTGACCGTAATTCATGGAGTCCGGGATAGAGTGCGCTTACGACCTTGGTGGCGCATCGTATGTATGTTTTTCGGGAGTCCAGTAGGGATAGTGATGCATAGGACCATGATCAGTTTGCCGGCTCCTGCAGGCTACATTAGACATCGCTGCAACTGCGCCGTACCCGCACTGGTTGTTGACAGGATTTTGGATTTGCGTGGAATATTGTGTACCTGTGTAAGTGCTGACAGGCACGGCAGTGCCCATGTTCATGTAAGGGTAGACTGGTGGGACGCGTGGAGACGGAGGGTTACACGAATACGATAGAGGTCCGGTAGTTTGAGCCGATCCCCACCTACCCGCGGCAGCCACACTCTGGGCCTGATTGTATGTGGTCCACTTGGGTTGAATGTAGTTATAAGGCATCGCGCGAGGGTCACCAGCGAGAAGTCCATTGTTAGGCTGCAAGTTGGGCTGGCGAAATGGACGCTTCATACGTCTGCGCCTTCTGTAGTTACCTTTCTCGAACATATCCTCGCATGCGGGATCCAGGGTCCAGTAGTTGCCTTTCCTTTCACCGCCACCTTCTCGCGGAACTTTTATGAAACACTCGTTGAGCGACAGGTTGTGTCTGATCGAATTTTGCCATCCTTTCTTATTTTTCTCATAGTACGGAAACTTATTGATGATAAACTGGTAAATTCCATTCAAGGTTAACCTCTTCTCTGGAGATTCCCGGATAGCCATCGCAATCAGCGCTACATACGAGTAAGGAGGTTTGACATTTGGGTCTTTAGAAGTATCTTTGCCTTCGGCTTTGATACAATCCGTTGGACTAGCGCTTCCATCCTCCTTCTTTATATCTCCGTCATGACTGTGCAGCTCTGGCTCGTGTGTCGTGGTAGACATTGCGCTGATGTGTGACAGAGTTAATTCTGAAGTGTTGGAGTACGATCTGCGGCAATAATATATAAATTAGAAATTCTAAAGGCTGTTTGGTGTTTGTCTTGAAATGTGAAACATGATTGGTCTGCTAATTCATTATCTATCACTTTCTATAAATATACTGACATCACGCTATCTATTGTTCGCGGAGCCAATCGTCACGAGTTTTACAAAGCGCCAATTGATTCAGGCATTTGTCTGTTAGCAATGCGGCCACCTACTCCGGCAGCTGGGTCTAGTTCGTTTATGTTCGTAATTGATTCCACTCACTCTCATAAACTTGCGATCACTATTTGGCCTCTGCACGCACTATTTCAGAGCTCCTAATCCGCACGTGCAAGGCGCGGATCAAGCAAGACTGTATTTACACTTAAGGTGTGAAAATATTTGGCCGTTATCTCAACTCCTGAGCTGGGTGAAGTGAACTCTCTCTCCACACACACCCCATTGTTACCACCTGGCTGTGAAACACACCAATCACATCTCGCGACCAAACAGATGAAGGATATTGAGGAGCACAAAGCAATTCTGATCCAGTCTGGGCGAATTGCACCCTATTTAGCTTTAATTATAACATGTAGATTTTATTTTTTATTATTATAAACTACCCGCTGTGCCGCTTTTCAGCTGATAATCCAGCCTCATGCTGGGGACTGGCAGCGGCCGGTGAGATGCCAATATTCGCATATCCTTCGGGAATAGAAAATTACACGTAGAAAACCCTCGAAGTACCGCTAAATGACGAAATCGCCGCACCTGTGATATCTATGTAATTCTAGACAAAGATCAAGATTTCTAATCGACACACTAAAAGCTCCTTTCCCTTTCCAAAAACATCTCAACTTTATCAGCCAAGAGGTTTCCTTATGAAATTTTCAAAGCCAATTCTTGGGTAATAAAAGGGAGTTTTGCCCCATATCTCCACGGCTTATAAGTTGTGATTAGTCTAGTATGGCCTTTGGTCCCGCTGCTAAAAATCATCCTAAGTGCTGTTATTTTGCTAAGATTTAATTGCAGTTTATAAAACGCTCAATATCTGTAAACCCGAAAAGTAAATAAAATGGCGATTCCTCTTCAATTGAACGGTAGCATGAAGACCCTTTTTGGCTTTGTGTTTGTAAATGTTTATTCAATAAGCCTGTTAAAGATTTATACTTCTTTGTAAACAAACAATTTCCACTGGTGAGAGCACGAGTACTTAGAAAATATCTCAGCGATAGAAAAATGAGCGCGTCCAAAAATAAAGAAAAGTAATTTTCCTTCAAGATCTGATATAGAGAAACGCGATTGCGGGCTAGGATTACAAGCGCAGATTTGTTCCCGACTGTAGGCCTAAGGTCACATTTTTGTCCAGAACACGTTTCGCTTTCCGTTGTTTGTTATCAGTTTGGATCAGATTGTTTGACTATGAACTTGTTCCGTGAGAATTGATCTTGTCACCTCGGTTTTGAAGTATAAATTATGTGAATACTGTTATATATTTGTGTCGGAGCCAAGCCCATGATGGGGAATTCGTGAAGGAAATATTTTCCCGCTTCTCTCATTTTGCATTGTGCCTTTTCCAATAAGACAGATGTTTTTTAGCGTGGAAGCGAAACCTAGTTTAGAAGATGAATTGGGTCGCCCCCGACTTGAGCGAAATGTAATTCACCTCACTAATACTTGTGAAGTAGTGTTTACTGGGACTTTCGACGGACCTCTGTAGCGTGACCATAGTTTAATAAGTATAAACTTTGTCGCGAAAGGAGCTGAACAGTTTTTGTCTCTAAGGACTAAGGTGCTATTCTTTGCTAAACCTATTATGCGATTTTTCCGTTTTATAATTACTCAACTGGCGCTAGATTGTGTCTCGAGGTTTAATTCCTCATTCCTTGTTAAAGAGCGGTTTCTCGGTTTAGGAGTTGATATCGAAAATGTGAAATGTCTGGGACAACAAACTCAAGCGTCCTCTCCAAACATGGACGCGCCGCTAAGAAAGAACACATGATTGTTTCTATCTCTTCTTTCCCTTATTGGATCTTGATCAATTTAAGGAACAATTATAAAACAATGAAACAAGAGCCGGATCCTATACCTTTAGTTTGTGTTGTTCAATGCATTATGTACAAGTTATATCTCATAGTTTTACTATGGGTGGCAAAGGCGACATTCTCTAGGCGGTGACAAGCGTGTCTTGAACCTTTCAACAGCTCTTTTTCACCGAGTTTTCTCGGTTTTTCCGCCTGTGATCAAAGCTCAAAAGTGTGTTGACAGATTGCTCCAGGGTTTATCTCAGCCCCACTGCTCATGTTTACCAAACTAATTAGAATCTCGCGGTTGGAAGGTAATTATATATTCATGTGATTCATTGCATTAGGAACAACTCGGCCCAGCGAATTGACAGGCCCCTTGGCCAACACACTCTAATTAAGTCAGGTCCATTAGTCGAAGCAAAGCTCTCACCAAAACCGATTTACACCATTCAACTGCTAAATATTTGCTGCCTTCCGAATCACTCTGCACTTGAGCAGTCATTTGGCCGCGATATTTTACCCGATTGACGAGCGACTTGATCTAGCATATGTACTACCCTCTATGTTTGGATTAAAACCTTTGTTTAAACCCATATATTGAGTATATTTGGGTTGCTTAAGACTTAATTCAACGAACAATAATCTTTCTCTACTTTCAAGAATACATTGATTATTTCGATATTGTTCGGGCAAACGATCAGGTGCTTATTCATTTTTTTTTCTTCAAAACCCCGTTCTATATTAATTCACGAAAACTCCCTTTCCTTTTTATTGGACGTGGCCACAGACGTCATCCATCTATTTTTTAATTCAATGCAGCCTTACATTTTCTGTCGGTTCCAATATCGATAGATTTATTTTCTCTTAAAAGGAACTTTGGCTTCAAAAATAACCGGCTGACCTCATCGGAGACGACCGAAGCTCGGTTTCACAAACTAGACAAAACTTGAAGTTAGTCCGCTTGATACTGATTGTTTATTTTTCACTTCGCTGGAGATCTCTCCACTACATACTTGAATCTCAGCTGGGGCAGCTCGTGACACTCGAGGTCTTTCATCGAAACGAGAACATGAATAATTTGGGTTCTCTCAATACTGCGATTCAATAAACTTTCTACCATTCGCATTGGCATCTCTATAAAATAATCTGTCTGTGCTCATAAATTATTTTTAGCAAAGCTTTTATCCCATTTTTTTTTGTACAGCCCTCTACTGATGCAGTTATTAAAAATTAATTTTCGCAGCCCCCTAACTGAAAGACCGCGTACTTTGCTCTTAGCCATGAGTCAGTTTCTTGCCCTATCGAGTTGGTTTGTTGTTAAGCGTTGCGTTTGAAGGTTTTTGTGCTTTTATCAACAGATTATCTGAAAGAGCAATTAGTTAGTTACTATTAGTTTAAGAAAATACCAACAGAAAAAGGGCTCCGCGGCCCGTAGCAGGTACCTCTTCTAAGTTCAAAATTAACACGACTAGAAAAATCAATATTTGAGTTTCGCCTCGTATCCTTTTATAGCCCAGCGCCTGTGGTCTTATTCCTTTTCTAGGCGAACAATGGATTAATTTCTTCAATATTCATGACTTGCAGTTAATTTCTTACGTAAACCGTTCGAGATTAAGCTAGATTATGGACGACTCACGGCAAAACTGTTTTGGGAAATCCTAAGCTTATGCTCACGGCTTATACAAATATGGCACCATATAATAGGAATGTTTGTAAATAACTCTTAAAGAAAGGCAAAACATCAGACCTAGGAGAAGCAAGCTTCGAGTTTTCGAATAGATCAGTGAAGCTAGCTGCGGTTTCCGATCGGCAAATGCCTGAGGGCTCAAGTAAAATCTATTGAAGATTTCCCCGGCTTTAACAAGGACGCAAGAATATGGATGTTATAATAAGGACTCTGAAAATGCGGAAATATTGCTTCGCGAGTGGTTGAAAGGTTAAACTCTTTGATATTTGTTCGGCTTTCGAAGTTATCTTCCTAGTCATGAAGTTTGTACGGGTCATTTGATTTTCTAACAGAGAGATTTACTTTAGCGTTTAGTGAACAGTTAGTGGCAGGTTACAGAACTCATCTCGCTATTGTATTGCATTATGAGCAGGCTGTTCACATTGTTTGCTTTTCTATTACGCATTACTGAAATCAGTCTTACAAAGAACTATGTGTAAAGGCAAATCCAAACTCCTGTACTTTCCAGCTGCAGCAAAATCGCCCTCCACGGCAAATGGTCCACAACACGATAGAAATGCGCCGGAAATTGAATTTTCAATCCAAAAATAGACTTCTCGAAATTCTGCACCTGACTATAATTCCATAAGTGCCCCTATTTACTGCCAACTACACAAATATGAATCAAAATCTTAATACCTGTGCATAATGAAGTCCTGTGTGATTGCGTCTCTATTAAACTCCAGCTTAGAAGCCCTTGTTCACTGAACACACGAGTGGGTTAACTTACCAAAAAGCCCTCAGCTCCTTTCTAACATTAATGTGATAAATTATTTACCCGAATCCGAGGTGATTTTTCCATGCAAAGTTCTCTCCCTTCCTTCAGACCCGTAGCTGTACCTGCTCTCAAGCTCGCGGCCTTATCGATAGAGTGTCAGTGACATGCAAAACTTTAGCCCCCGATGGGAGGAAATTGCGCGCCAAATGTACGCTATCAAGAAACAGCATGAAATCCTTCAAAAACTGATTCTGTGCCACTAGGTCTTGCTAATGAAAATTGCATTCTACGTTTGAGAGATCCATTTGCGTCTATATTAAAGAGCCGCTTAGATTTGCCCTCGAATTGTTTTCCTTCTATTAATTCTCCCAGCTTGGGCGGCATCTTCTTACTTCTAGTTTTTCTTTTGCTATCTCATCGCAGCGTGAAGTGCTATCTCTCTTCATACAACAAGAAAATTGAGTCTTAAGAAATAATAAAGTAGCTTAAAAGGAGCAGTGTTGGACCAGATTGAACAATTTAACAGTTATCTAAATACTGTCAACACTTTTGTCAATAAAGCGTTCCATTCACACTTGTTCAGGGTTTTATAATTTGCGAATAAGGTGTCTATACTCACACTTTCGACTCGAGTCAATGCAGGGGAGTGTGTGGTACTGTAGAAAGTCTATTTGATTGTATTTGAATAGCTCCGCAGAAGAAACTGACTGTGATTTCTCTCCCGTCAACGCCTATATAGTTATCACGAAGTGCTAGGTTGTCTGCATGGTGTTTTTCTTATCTCGAAACTCTGTTGACAAGGTTAGAACTGATAAACTTTGCTGAACTATCAATTTGTCTGCGTGTCTCGCCGGTAAATACTAAACAAATCTTTTTTTAGACGGAGCTTCTAGTTTGTTTAGCTTACAAATTAAACTGCGTGAAGTGTTGCTTCAAAAGAATATGTTTGTATTTACTTTATTTGTGGTATTTGCTGTACAATCAAACTAATGTGATAATTAAACAAATAAGAGACGAAAGAAATGAAGCGTTCTTTAAGAGTTTAAGAAGAGCTTCATCCTAATGACCCGAGAGAATTTTAAAACGGCGTCGCGAACAGGGGTCTTTCTGAATGGAAATGGCTTTCGTTTTTACTAATGCAATCAAAAGAACTTATTTTTCTGGCATGCGATGATGTCTTCGTCTACATTATTCCCTTTACTTGAGTGTGATGTTGTTTGAGCATGCTATCTTTTTATCTTTTATCGGTAATTTTGTCTTGGAGTGTATTACACTATCAAAATACGCTTGGGTTCAACTTCAAAGTGGCGAAATGGTGACTTGTCAATTTTAAAGTCCAAATAAAAATATCGAAATCACCCGCACGCACTCGAATCAGGTTCCGGCTGGTTTCCTGAACTGATAACTTGGCCATTGAGCTGGAGAAGATAACATCAGTTTCTACTTTTCACTTAAAATATTTGTTTGCCTCTCCAGCTCAAGAAATTTTCTCAACAGTCGATAAACTCAATGGTTGTTGAACTTCAAACACTTCTTATAAATCTCAATATTTTCAAGTATATTGGTTTATGAGCTTTGAAAAGGTATGTATGTTTTCCTAAACAAAACGCTATCTTTTTACTGTTTTTAAGTAAAACAAAACATGATCCTTCGCCCGTCCGACCTTAAAAGTATCCTTCAATATCTAACGCGGACGTCAATGCCTGATTATTCAAATTTTTAATTTCGTTTCCGCACTGTGTGCGATTTTTCCCGCGCCATCATTCTAGTCTAAGTCGACGGTGACTAGCGGAATGTTTCTTTAGGCTGATTTCCGAGTTTCTCTGCATGGGTTTATAAGTTGATAAGATTCCTTTCTAGTCATAGCTGTCAGAAGATCAGGCATACGAGTAGGTCACAAGATAGCGGGAAGCACTTGAATCTCAGAAATGTGAACACGTACGTACTGAAACTGCGGCACTAGAAAAACATGCCATTATTTCTAATGTGCATTGAAAATACATTCTTTTTTCAGGTTATCGCTATATTAAGTCCTGTTCTTTTTTGTATATTTAGAAGCCTAATGTCTTAATTGAATCCTCAAAAACGTCCCTTGCTTTAATTTGACACTAGGACAAGAAACTCCTCGACCTTCTTGTGCTGTCAGTGCCTGCTTTGCAGTAAATTTTTGAATATTGTCATCAAGATTTAGAGCTAATCCGGTATAACAAGCATGCAAGCAGTCCTCGCCTTGTGTGGCGCGCGGTTTGTTGTGCCTAAACTACCAGATTTTATCAGTAACCCGACGTGACGGAAACTCGACATAGAAGTGCCCCCCTGTCTCCTGAGATCTGGGCCTTGGCTGGCACTACCTGATCCCACTCTGCCTTTCTGGGTTCGAAACAGCTGATTTCCCATGTCGGTCCCTCAAAGTGTTGCGGGTGTCTAATAAAGCTATTGTTTAGAATAAACATCAAGCTTGTATTTCCTTGTTTGAGTCACAGTTAAGAACCTGCAGTAATCTTGTCCTAAGAAGCTTATCCGTTTTTCCCACGGTAAAAATGGATTCAGAGAAATTAAAAATTTGACAAGTAGGGAATTCTCCTTCAATCTCATGCTGATTTCTACAAAGCCAAGGCCACCTCCTATCCACCTCCCAGACGGGAGATCAGACAAATGCACGACATTCCCCAGAAAAGCGAGTTAAGCAGGTTTAGCGTGTTTTCAGTGCGATGCTTGGGGTATCGCGTCATTTACAAAATCAAACCCCACCTCGAGGCATTTAGAAAGTAGTTACTCTGTTTACTTAAATCCTGCGTCAGCGGTTTTAATGTACCGCCAATTTTCGAGAATACAACCAAATCAGAATTTAATTGAAAATTTTAATCAAATAATGAATAGCCTAAAGCAATGATTTTATTAACTTGTGTTTGCGAAAGAACTGTCCATATTCTATTGGTAAAAACTCCCAAATGACTAATAATGTGAAATTCTGGTAAAATGATCTTATCTTGGGTAGTTGGGATTGTCTCGTCCTAACATAGAGTTCAATTTTGCGTGAAACATTTTCACGTGTTTCGTTGGTCTACAGGTGACCATACAGACACCTCTCATATTTAAGGCCCCATCTCGAACTGGTGTTCAATTGTGCAGCTTTCTTTTTAATTGACAAGATAGATTCTGTAGAAGACGCCTCTAATTTACTGTTTGTTCAAAACCGATTGAAGCCTCCACGCCCTTTTTAACCTTATGCAGTACTTGGGCAGTGTTTCGCGAATTAGCGATGTACTTTTTATTGTCTCAAACGTGCATCATAACAAATACTATTGTTTCAATCGTACTTATTTTGAATTTAGTAGGGAACATTGTTTTAGTTTAGTTAATTGGGATGACTTGAATGGTTTATCGACGTTCCGCTTTGGGTAACCTTTACTATGACCTAAATTTAAAGTTCATCATATTACAAATTTCTTTTTTTTGTTTGTTATAAAATTAGACCACAACAGTAATTGTATGTTGTTCTTTTGCTCGCTTCACAAAACGGTGTATAAAGCGTGATCAGCAACAATTTGCCTGTTCGGAGTACAAATAAAGACTCATCTCGATTGTCCACGCCTTTTGAAGAAAGCTTGCACATGGAGAATGGGGGCAATTGGGTAATGAAATATTGATAAACGATAGCATAGCTAATGAACGTTTGCACCAACAACCTGGCCCGAGAACAAACCAACGGCCAATCGATGGCTAATCTTGTAAAAATATTTTCATTCGGTAAGCCTAAGTTTTGTAAATACCCTTAAATGCAAATACGGGTTTTGGTTGTTTTCAAGTTCTACCTTAAAATACGCTGTCTATATCTACAAATGTTTAGAAGGTTAAAAACGAATAACTTGTCTTTTTACGCATTAAAATTAAAGACAAAGTTACAGGTTAATTGGTAATTTAGCGTGTAAAGGTTTTGGGTATCCTTCTGTAGAAAGTTCTCGTCCATGTGCGAAGAGCTGGAATTCGTCAAACAAAATGATCAAAACTGGGTGAAGGTTTCGGAAACCGCTTCCATCGCTGCAACTGTGCTGCTATCTAAACTATAATCCGTTGCGATTATTGTTTGTTTGATAAGTCTACAGTTAGTCAAATATTTCTTATAAAGGGACTTGTGAATGTTAAACAGTTTTATATGATATCAGAAACACCGAGTCCACAAAGTAAAATATATCTATTCTATTTACACATCTCACGGATAAACAAATCAGATTTATTCTCACGCTGTTTGGAAAACTATATTGTTTTGCAAATTTGTGGGTTAAGCATCAAAGCAAGCAAATATCAAATACATACCTTGTTATGGTGGAGTAAAGTTGACTAGTTCTCACTTCGATGGTGCTCGGAAACTGTGCAGCGACCCAGCCGCTTACCTCCTTAAATTGAGACTAATGCATTATTCATGAGCTCCATCATATTTGATATCGTTTCAATGGTATTTTATTTGGTGAAAACATTCATGAAATATTTACAGAGTTTGTGACCGCTTTGCCAATCGCATTTGTAAACAACATTCAAAATTAACTTCAGATAACAGGGTCCCTGTTCAAAATGTATTGTCGCTTGGATTGACAACAATGAAATTAAAATGCTTTGATTTTTATTTTATAAACGTGTTCCCTGGTTGTATTAACTATTAATTGTATTGAACTTCTTGGATTTTTGAAAACCGTGTGAAGTGCTAAAGAAGTGGCTAGAACCAGAGGGGTAATAGCCCTTTTTGACTGAATGCATTGTCCATTAACAGTTCAATAAGTCTTAGGAAGGCTGTCAAGTTCAGTGAACGAAGTAGCATAACTTTTCCAAATGCTTCAAACTACTTTAAGGCTGACAGGCAAGCTCTTGGAGTCGCTTTCTTCTCCGTGCTTGCTCTGATTAACGAACAGCAAACATTAAAACACTTGAACGTCTTATAAACTACTCAAACAATATAAACACGAATGAGAAATTGTTTGAACAAACTAGTTCAAGGTTTCTATTTGTTTCTCCAGTTTGCAGGTCAATATTTTTCACCTAATTGTTGAAAACATTCGCTTGCATTCAGGTTCCAAAACTAGGTTATCTTGAACTGACCTAGAAACCATTGTCTGGCTTCCAAACTGACTGTACATTTGCTCCTTAGAGTATTAGAAACTGGGTGTAACCTTGCACAGTTCTGACCTTCGTAAGAAGTGAGATTGTGTACTTTACTTAGAATAAATATTTGCCCGAGTTTTGAAAACGTCGCCGACAAGTGGTTACCATTATGATTATGGTTATAGTTTCAATAAACTCGAAAAGTTGTGATAAGACTTGATCATGTTTTCTTGTAAATAACGGATTTACAACTTCAGCTCCTGCTCTTTTAAAACCGCAGTGTTATGAAGCGAAATTACAGCTTTGCTTGTTTTTTTAGTCGTTGACTCTCAATTGCGTTTCTTTTTTGTTTTCTACACTTGAAACATCGCCAGTGGAAGGGAGCAAGACAAAACTAAGTTTGAAAAGAAACTAACTTTATTGAAGGTAAACAAGCGTGCCTTCTTAAAACAAATAACAATGTATTTTCATAGCTTATATTGAGTGCCATGTCAAGCAAAATTCTACGACGACATACAAACTTGAGGAATTCCCAGAAAATCTCACGAAAACTAGTTTCCCACCAACGCTTCACTAATAACTAAACGGGTGGCATTTTCTTTCAGCTTCTCCGCGACATCCATTAAATTTTAAGTTTCAAATATTTAAAGAAATGTGCCCTTTACTTTAAGACTGTCTTAAGATCAGATTCAAAGCAATTAATTACAGTTTTATGTCATTTTCGATCTTAAGTTTGTTTAGAGGCGTTTTGAAGTACTTTTCCCGACACAAAACCCATTTTATCATTCATGTATTAGTGAATTAAGTGGGCAGTTTCACGGCTTGTTCATCGCTTATTACGACCTGTTCTTTTGTATCACCCTAACTGAAAATGTTTTTCTTGTATTGTAAGAATAATTTACAAAACAATACGAGATAATTCCCATATCAGAGGGAGCTTGTGGAGAGGGTTATTCAGTAACTCGTAATGCTACGCATATCTCCATATAAAACTCCTTATATGTTTTCAACCAAATCAACGGCAGGCTTTGTGAGCGCACCTCTCGGCTTTTTTAATTTTCGTCTTTGATGTAAATGTTTTGAAAATTCTTCAAAACCACATGGTCTTACAAATGTAAACATCAGATGAGCTGGCCACGTCGGGCTTGAATGCAGGTCGCCCATGCATAACTAATATGCTCTACCCGAAAACCCTGGGAAATTCTTCTGCTAGATAAACGAATTTGTGAATCACAGTTTGAGGCCCTAGTTCCAAATGAACAATGCCTTTGCAACTCATTGCTAAAGTAACAAAACTATCATAGCCTTCAAGGGCATGTATAAGAACTGTTATCTGAGAGAACATACTTTTTGTCAGGCCTTGTATTGCACTAATTTCAAATGGGTTTTAAATGTGACCTACCCTAGCTTAATAAAATCCAGTTGTTCTTGTCTTGTGTTGTAGACCTGTTTTTTCTTCTTCTTGGAGCTGCAAGTACGTTCTCTTGTCACGGAGCACGAAAAGAACAGCAAACCCTTCGATATTTATTATTTTTTAGAGGTGAAAATATTTGAACACAATATTTGTACCGCCGGCTTTCAAACAAATAGAGAAAAGGACTGTCACGTAGATATCTTACTCAATATCAAACTTGCTTATAATTCGTGCAGTAGAAAATCATTAGTTGTAAATTTTCGTTTGTTTTTCAATAAAAATTTAGACAAACTCTTAAGAGTATTGGAAAATTGGTTATAAACACGTTTGATAATGTTATCAGTAATTCAAAAATAGGGCAATAAAGCTGGCAAGTTGTTTGATATATACACAATTGTAAGAAACATCTCCTTTAGACTCTTAGAAATTTATTTTGTTACTTTTTCATCAGGTTTGAAAGCATCTTCAACGAGGAATTCTCCACGCTTTGAGGACGTCATTTGGTGGGCAGCTGAGCGACTAAAAATGGGAGTACGGTATCTATTATATTTCACATTTAGCAATTTCCATCTAGATTTATTTGCTTTCCTGTGTTATCCATTTCGTTATCGAATATTCCAAGCCTTGAGCGTACCGTCTTAGTATATTATATTCAAATTTTAAAACATTTTAGTTTTTACATCTACTGTGGTTCGTACCACTACAATTTTGCTTTGTCTACACGCAACGAGTATACCCTTGAAGTGTACTGCTCCCAAAACCCACAAATAAACATCCATATTTGTGAAAAGCAAGCAAAATTTCGCATTTTCATCTACGTTTATGGAATAACATGACCCTTAGAGGCGCAAAATTAAGCTAAGATTGAGTTTCCTTAAACATTGTTTGCCTTTAGAACATTGTTTGTGTATCTTGTTTTAGGAAATCAAATCCGACTGGATTCTCTAACATAAATACGGCGTTATGTTTTGTTGAAGTTTCGCACACTGACGAAGATCCTTTTTGCTAAGCCGCGAACTGTCTTCGCAAATAGACATTTAATTTTGATATATGTTGTCCATTCTTATCATTTGTCTTCGTGGTTTCCTTGTTTTTAAAATCTTTGAGAATCTGATTACCGCTCCCTGCAAAATCATATTTTTAGTTGAAACATTCTCTAAGATGCGAATTTTCAAATAAATGTTCCCAGCTCAGTTTTTTCCTCTGTTTTTCTATACTTGCTGCCATAGGCATTCATTGAGGAATAATATATATTCCAAGTACTTCTCCCATGGTTATATAATGCATCAAGATTTTCAAAGAGTTTAAATTGTATCGCGTTTCTTCTTGTCAACAAGCACTCAAACCAAATAAAACTTATCTACACACTTCTCAGACAATTCTGTGTTTTACATTCAAATTTAAACAAATATCTGATTTGGAAAACATTGAAACAGCATCTATCACCTCTCCACGCCATATCTTAGTCATGCCTCTCGTAAAGCGACTCAAAGGAGCTTCTGGTTGCTTCGTAAGTATTTCGTCGATATATTCTTCATAACAAAGTCCAATGAATCCATCAAAGGCTGTATTTCTTGTATTATTTAACAATTTTTGCTTTATCTGAGAAGAATTTATGGTCAATGCATACAAATTTGCTCGATGGGTGGTTGAAAATAAGCCAAAATAATATCACCAGAGAAAGGGTTTTGCTTCCCTAAAGACCAAAATATGCTTGTGAAAGAGCTAATGTAAATGGAGTATTTTCTTTGGTGTAGTAGTACTTGAGTGCTAATAAGTTCTGAAGTTCACTTATCTCACGGACTGATTCACAACTATATGTACATTTTCACTTTTATCTTATAATTAAGGTAGCGAAATATCTTGAATCTGATACTAGGCGTCAGGTTTTTTATCTTGCTCTTGTGAGAACTTTGCAAGATATTTATTGACTAGATTTTCTATGAATTCTGTTGCGCCAAATCTTAATTGCCTAACACGATAATCATACTCGAAGACCTTTCGTCCAAGTTTCATTTCAAAGTTTATTTTGCTTCACTGACTTATTTCTCATTGTAAGCTAGAAAATTTCCCCAGGAAATCAAATTGCCAATTACGAAATTCCTCGCTCTCTTTCTTTTGATCATTCGGCCCCTGGGTCATTATCCGGAGAAAAATCTCATTTCTAACTTTTTTCTTGTGATCCGTTCCCCCCGCTGAGCTTTTGTTTTCTTTGCCTCAATTTTACCCCTTTATTTCGGTTTGACAAATGGCAAAATGTTTTTTTAAAGAAGCCTGCTGTAGTTTATTTAGAATGTACACAGTTTATTGAAAAAACGTCCAATTCTTTCTATTGCTTTCTGGAACAAAAACAAGCCTGAATTGGCTATTGTATAATGAACGCAGGATTTCAGGAATTCGTAAAATCGTGATCAAAAAGAAGAGGACTTGTCAGACTGTATTCTTCGTTCGTACAAGGTTTGCGATGCACATAATAAGAGCAAAACGGCTCTCTTTTTGGCTAATAAACACCATCAAAACCATTGAAGTCCCTTAGGCTTAGTTTTTAATTTGCTCCATAGTTTGGTCCTGCATTTGGCTAATACAAATCGAGTTCCGGTAATTATTTTCGCAAAGGAAATGCACCACTCCTGACTATTTCGCCTAATGAATTGTCAGTCCTTTTCTCTTATATAATCGGCAAACCGAGATGAAGCCGAGAATTAGTCCACTAACGGCTTAAATCGACTCAGAACTTAATTATAAACAGTTTGCTTTGACAATTATCGTGTTTATTTGTATGAAAATTTGGACAAAGTTGTGTCTCCGACTTTTTCAACAAACCGCGCACCCTTTGCGCTTTACACGAATACTGCCTATATACTTCTTCCACTGACTGCACCTAAAACCACAGACAACATTAAGACTAAAATAGAACTTGTTTCTCGCCGAAATTCCTTAAGGCAAAAAGAAACTGGACTTGGGATTCTATTGGACAAAGTAAATATGTACATTATAGGATAAAAATGCACACAGACGGCAATTACTAATTGCTTAGGTGCAAACCACTTCTGAAAAAATTGCGCATTTGAACACCATTTGTGTCCTCAAAAACCTTTTTTTAATTTTTTTTTTAGTTTCAGAAAAAAATTAATTTGATTACAAAATTTGTTTGTAAAATCAGAGCTACTCGCAGAATACAAAAGATCGAGATTTTTTTTAAATATAGGAGCGGTTTCACAAAATGCCGATGAGCGAAAGGGCGCACATTCCAAAAAATCATTGAAAATTCTACTCCACCACTTTTATTCTTTTTTCTATTGTTATCTCCATGTTTTCCACTTAGGCTGTGGTTTTGCTTTATAAATGTAATTACCTTATCCGTTTTGCTTTTAAAAGGAGACTTTATTCCGTACGCAGCCTTTAAGAGTTCTACGATCAATAAAAGTGCATTAGGGGAAACCTGTCCACGCCGCAATTACATTATTCATCTAACATGGCTACTCGAACGCGGCTTTGCGCCATTAGATTTGAACTGCTCTCTTAAGTATATGGTTGGCGGCAGTTCTTTGATATTTTCCTCCTTCGCCAAAGCGCTCTTGAAAGTTGCGAGAAAAAAAATCAATCAAACTCGCTCTGCTGAAAGTCGCTGCTTATGTACGGATATCCTCAAGAATTTCTTAAAGTATTTATTTTCCCTTCGTGTTAACACATTACACTGCTTTAGAAGTTAAATTCTGATTCTTTAGCTTTCTCGTTACCAGTTCATCCCTCACACACCTGTGCTCCGCCGTATTTTCTTTGATTAAGAGGCTGGAATTTTCTTTTTAGTGATGGATTAAGGTTTTAAAAAACAATAAGGACCATCACGCGTCGGCTTGTGTTGCCGTCAGCTTGGCGTATTTAAAGTAATTCATTGCAAATTCACCGCTTCCTTTCTCGATTGTCACGAAATACATTTTGCTAACTTTAATGGATGAATCCTTTACGATAATAATGCCTCCATTGGCGGCGCAATTCAGGCATTTTAAAAGCCCTCTATTTCATCCATTTTGTATCTTAAATATTTCATAGCTAGATCCCTTTGGCCTCTCCCGCTAGTCATGATTAGCGAAGCAGTATCGCTGGCCAGGAGAAAGTGAATTCTTTGTACTTTATTCGCAGGTAATTGAATTTATTGAACAAAGACAAAAGCAAAATTAACTTTTCCCACCGCAACTCCCTCTCCAATTGTCGTCTAATGGTTAATGACTTTCTGAACCTGTTGTCTAATTCTTATGTACATAATACCTGTCTGCGATAGAGAAACTTGAGTAGACAAGTACTACACTGCACTGTATTTTCGCGATGTTTTACCACCTCATTCACGTAGCGCGGTTTTCGTTAACGATAACGTAACAAACAACGCTAAATTAATAACGTAATAAATTCAATGTCGCTAAAATACTGATCTTACCATTCCCGTGCACGAGAAAGAATCGATTTCACCAAATAACTTAAATGGAAACCTGCTTCGTATTCGCAGTCATGCTTGATGATTCAGCGTTACTTGTCTCGCCCGATAAAATCCCCCCTTTTCGCGGGGATGTCTGACGTTGAATCGTCCAGCGCAGTTCTCCGTGGAAAATAAGTGATCAGTGTGACACTACCGACTGAGCTATAGAAGCCATACATGGCGGCTAAGGTCAAATGTTGAATTCGTAAAGCCCCGAAGGTTATAATAGAAGGTTTCGCGGGGATGTCTGACGTTGAATCGTCGAGCGCAGTTCTCCGTGGAAAATAAGTGATCAGTGTGACGCTACCAACTGAGCTATAGAAGCCATACATGGCGGCTAAGGTAAAATGTTGAATTCGTAAAGCCTCGAAGGTTATAGTAACGTGGTATTTAATGGTATCGTGGGGGTCGTGGGTGCAAATCCCGTTGAGGCCTGTTGAAATCTTTTTTCAGGTCTTCTGATTTATAGCGATCACATTGATAGCTTTTTTACTGCGACGATCATTTACTTTCCATTCATACATCGCAGAACTGACCATTCATTACATCATAATTCTCAGTCGCTTTGAAATGTTAGATTTTGTTACTAGACTTTTTAGTTATGGCAGAGCATGATACATTGTATCCCAAGAAAATATATCCAAGAACAAGAAAATATATCCAAGAAACAAGAGCACAATAAAGTGCATGCGCTGTAATATGTGTTCTCCACTTGTTTACCTAAACCGCCTTAGCAGTAATGCTGCTTATAATGCTGCTTTCTGCTAGAGATGAATGCATTGCATCCCAAGGGCCTTTTTCTCTCTTCTCTTTCCCTTCTCGCATCCCCTCCCATTCGCGCGTCTTCTTTCCGATCCCCATATTCCCGAGGATGGATGCAAGGGGTTTTGCATTTGTTTTTGGATGCATCCTCCTCTCCCCACCCTTCCTCCCGTACCTCTTTATACATATATTCCTTTGTGGGGATGGTTGCTAACAAGAGAAAACATCCTACATTCCGGACAGAGGAAAGATTAACCTTGAGTAGCAGAGTCTCTAACAAGAGAAAACATTCTACATTCCGGACAAAGGAAAGATTAACCTTGAGTACTAGAGTCTCTAACAAGAGAAAACATTCTACATTCCGGACAGAGGAAAGATTAACCTTGAGTACTAGAGTCTCTAACAAGAGAAAACATTCTACATTCCGGACAGAGGAAAGATTAACTTTGAGTACCAGAGTCTCTAACAAGAGAAAACATTCTACATTCCGGACAGAGAAAATATTAACCTTGAGTACCAGAGTCTCTAACAAGAGAAAACATTCTACATTCCGGACAGAGGAAAGATTAACCTTGAGTACCAGAGTCTCTAACAAGAGAAAACATTCTACATTCCGGACAGAGGAAAGATTAACCTTGAGTACCAGAGTCTCTAACAGGAGAAAACATTCTACATTCCGGACAGAGGAAAGATTAACCTTGAGTACCAGAGTCTCTAACAAGAGAAAGCATTCTACATTCCGGACAGAGGAAAGATTAACCTTGAGTACCAGAGTCTCTAACAAGAGAAAACATTCTACATTCCGGACAGAGGAAAGATTCCTCTGTCCGAATGTAGAATGTTTTCTCTTGTTAGAGACTCTGGTACTCAAGGTTAATCTTTCCTCTGTCCGGAATGTAGAATGCTTTCTCTTGTTAGAGACTCTGGTACTCAAGGTTAATCTTTCCTCTGTCCGGAATGTAGAATGTTTTCTCTTGTTAGAGACTCTTGTACTCAAGGTTAATATTTTCTCTGTCCGGAATGTAGAATGTTTTCTCTTGTTAGAGACTCTGGTACTCAAGGTTAATCTTTCCTCTGTCCGGAATAATAATAATAAAGACTTTATTAACGTGTCAATATTATTTAGCCATGATTGGCTAATGGGGGACACAACAGAATATAAACGAAAAAGAAATATTCCTAAATTACTCCTATACTACTCTATTTACTAGGAAGACTATTTACAATGGATTGGGAGGGCTATTTACAACAGATGGAGGGTGATGATCTATTTACAATAACTTTTACAATAAATATAACATGCATATGCATCTATATTAAATTCAAATTTAGATGAGATCGTGCAGGTTTCGTGAGACAACAACGGTAACCGCCGCGGTCTACCAGCACGACACCTAGGACGCTAGGAGGTGCAAAGACCACAACAATTATCGTTGTTATCGAGGAAACCCGCAAGATCTATCTTCCTAATATTAGCTTTAAAATTATTCAGACTAGGCGCATTTCTAAGGGTAGTGCTGAGTTTCGACCAGATGGTCGGGCCAAGAAATCTCAAGGAATGTTTACCGAAAGTAGTGTTGAACGGGGCTTAGTAAAGTCACTATTTCTAAGGGACGGTAGTTTGACTTAAGCTCAAAGAGCTGAGATATGCAAGACGGGGCAAGGCCGTACTTTACTTTATACATTAAAATAGCAAGGTTAAAGATTAACCTTGAGTACCAGAGTCTCTAACAAGAGAAACATTCTACATTCCGGACAGAGAAAATATAACCTTGAGTACCAGAGTCTCTAACAAGAGAAAACATTCTACATTCCGGACAGAGGAAAGATTAACCTTGAGTACCAGAGTCTCTAACAAGAGAAAACATTCTACATTCCGGACAGAGAAAATATTAACCTTGAGTACCAGAGTCTCCAAGCTTCACCCGTATATTTGCACCTGGCGTCTTGGCGTTGTGTGTCAGTAAACGAATAAAGCCTGAAGACTCTGGCACCAAGGGTAAAGATTTAGAGCCTACTAGTGGAATTTTAGACTTTTGGGCCACCTGGATTCGTTTTTTCCTGTCCTCTTTTGTTGGACGTGATTACCACCTCTTAAAATTAAGTGCATACCAGGTATTCCACCTGCACCGTAAACACGAAAGGTGGAATATGGCTCAGGACAGTTGTAAACGACTGTCATTGCGCAACAGATCATAGGGATATATATTTCCTTTATGCCTCGGTTGATACTAATGGACAAGTTCCATGGGCCAATTGCATGGATTGTGTCTCTCCTCATGTGTGGGAACTCCAAGCAGACGAAACTCGCGACCACTGTACAGGAGTTGTAGGACTTAATGGGCTCGCTCTATTAAAGAGCCCTTGTCAGCCACTCCTTTGTTATTGTTTTCAGTCGATATCAGACAACAAATTACGCGTAGAAATCTTGAAATAGTCTTCTAAAAACAAAGTTTTATTATTCATTTATCGAATTCAATCGAAAATATTGCACTACATCCCCTTAATCAGCCGATGGAAATGGATGCTTTCTCTGTCTCGGTATGTTGCTAGGCTGACAAAATGGAGGCTGACAGAGGCTCTTTAAGGTTACGGACTACCTTCGTAGTAATTTTCGTTAAAATGCAATAATTTCGCGAAAAAAAGTCGCATCTTGACTAAGTGATACCTCATTTTAAAGCCTCATTTTCTCCTCAACTATGAAATCTTCATTTCTTTAATTCTATTTAACACAATTGTTTTAGGAAGTTTCCTTTCCGACGAATCGGGTCAAGTTTTGAGAGCTCCACGCACGCGGATTTACGATGCTTTCGTTCTTTAACAGCATTTTACCATGGGCTTGGATGTGCTTTAAAAAACGTGTTGGGGATTTTTGAACTTTTAAAAAGAGCCGATTTTAGGGCCAATTCTGTGTGTCCGCAAGTTTCTTTATTATAAAAATGTAAAAACTATTCTTTAAAAAATCATAACTTGAAAAGGAGATCGAATTTCCAAAATCCCCGACACGGTTTTTTAGAACACATCTTAGTGACGCCAGACGGGATATCAACGTACTAGCTCATCCAAAAGACCAAGAAAACCTAATAGAACCTAGTTAAACATTAGTCCGTCTTTTCGCTGCAAAGACGATGTACATTTTCTGTGATATTCCCAATGTTACACTCAAATGTTATGAGTGCGTGGTTAGCAAAGGACTTGTGATAAGATTATCCTATTCAGGGGTATAAATCCGCTAGAATGTGCTGCATTCTGTTTGTAAGGGTCCTTTGATCAAGGAACGGCGTGCCTCAAGGTTCCACTTTAGGACTTTAGGACGCATAAATAAGTTAATTCTGGAACTCTGGAATTGGAAGTGCCGCTGTCTTTTCAAGACCATACTTAAGGATTACCTAGCTGATGATTAAACAATAGGATTTTTCCGTCGAAGGCATTGTCGTCCTGGACTCGTGGGATAGTTTCCCCAAGGGCATTTTATGATCACAACGAATATTAGTACGAGAGCTTGAACATCAAATTTTCGACGGAAAACTATTCCGTAGTGCCTGAAACATTGTTCTTTTTATTGTCCAACGCTACATGTTGCGCGAAAGATGTACCATTGGCTGATATTCGCCCGCAAAAGAGGGCACTATCTATGTCACGTGATCACTCTCGACCAATGGAAATGCGCCAATGTTGATAGCACACACCGTATATTGTTTGCAACGACAGTGCCCCATTTTGAAAGAGAGGTTGTTAGTAGGCCTTTGAACGACGGGAATAGCTCAGGATGGCGCTTGGTCCGTACTGTTTTCTGCTTGTTTTGGGGGGTTGTCGTCGTTATTTTGTCTGTCTGTCTATTTTTTGTTTGTTTGTTTTTGTTTTTAGTGTCGTTCATTTTGTTCATTTATTTTGGGATGCGATTCCGGTCAGAAGCCTTCTCTTTTATATAAATACAATAAATATAAGTCCTCTGATATGACAAGAAAGACCATTTAATCAGAGACCTTCAAATACAAAAGCTACATTCTAGCTACCACATAATTATTAGTTATCTTCTTTTTCCTAGTAAATCCATACTGCATAGTAGAATTAATCGAACAATCAACAGGCGGTGTCAATTTTTACAATTTGACTTTGTTTGCAATTTATTATATTGATCGTGGTAAAAATGACATTCGTTTAGAGAGCATGCTGTGTTTCAGCAGATAGCAGCTTTGTTTATTTTTCGAACCATACGCTGAAAATAAAACAGAAAATCTCTGAGGCGGCTTTAATTTGCACATTAATCGTCCTTCAAAAACTTTTTAACATTCTTTTAAAAAACTAATGAGCGTTAAGTGATGTATAAAATTACTCGTCGAAAGAAATTACTTTGCAATGTTTCTGAATTCCGTTAAGCGAAAACTGATTTTCGTCCTCAAATAACTCTTTAATTGAGTTTACGAAAGGTAAACATTGACTCAGAGAACGGGAAGGGTTTAAGACAAAATGTGCGGCTTGTACAAGTTTTTCGCCAACGCTTTTCGTGTACTCTACAGATTAAAACTTCGAAAAGCAATTGCTAAACTGCAGCAAAAGTAAATCCACTTTCTGAAATTTCATGCTCTGCGTTTTCTTGAATTCGCGCTCTGCCCTGACTACCTAAAAGAGCAGGTTCTATTTTATGCCATTAAAGTGTTTTAAAATATTTTAGAGTCCTTTCCCTTAGGCTATCTTTTGTCTCCTGCCTTGAGAAGCCCTCGGGTATACTTAGTTTGTACAAGAATATGTCATATGAAAGTACAAGCCGGAAAACGCAGTACCGCTTCTCTTACTCTCGTCATCGAGATCAAAATCCAAAAGAGCTCGATAAAGATAAGCTCAGTATACTTCCTATTAGTACTCAAGCATTGCTTCAAGTCTAGATAAACCTGAATAGATGGAAATTATACTGTAGGTCTATCTACAGAGTCTTGAGTGCGATGAGTGCTTACCGCCGTGATCTCCGATGGGGCTGATAGAGTGTGTTGGCGTTGAACAAGCCGGCTTTGATTCCCGCCAAAATGCTTGACAAACGACCAAAGCTCTATTATGACATAGTTCTTATCCGAAATAGATCCAGTATTGTTTCCAATGTCATCTTAATAAATACCAGAAACTATGAGATTATCACGAAAAATATCTCTACGATTATATTTGCCTACATTTGCTTAAAAATTAGTTGATAAAATTTCATGAACTGTCTAATGTAGCGACAGATTGTTTTTGCTAATTTATAAGTTGTACGTATTTTTTTTTTCCAGTTTTTATATCGTCCAGTTTTTCGTTGGCCAAAGAATAGTGGCTCCTAGATTTTGCAAGTCTAGTCAGATTAAACAAGTTTCTATTGATTTTGTGTTATCAATTTTATAATATGAATGTTTAATGTTTAATTAAAAATAATATATATATCGTTTTTCCGCATAAAACGATTTACATGTAAGTTGCTATAACTGGAGAAACAATCCTTTCACAGAACTTAAACATTTGATTTGTTAGTACTCTATACATGGAAAACACCTTAGATATAACTTAGACAACTATGTTATTTGTGAGCAAACGGAAGCATATCTTATACATATTTTTCTTAATGTTCTATTTCGTATGGTATTTATTTAGTTTTCCTAGCTTCCCGCACGTAAATAATCAAACCTTTGCAACAAAAACGACCAGGAGCGCGGCGCGGGAAATAATCTCCTACCCTGCTGAGAGAAAATCACCTTGTCAAGGGCTAGCTATTTTGCG
This sequence comes from Scolanthus callimorphus, assembly GCA_033964015.1. Classification (NCBI taxonomy): domain Eukaryota; kingdom Metazoa; phylum Cnidaria; class Anthozoa; order Actiniaria; family Edwardsiidae; genus Scolanthus; species Scolanthus callimorphus. The sequence goes on along the minus strand of CM066918.1, from coordinate 26,953,206 downwards.
CTGAACACCTGAACTATGGAGAGATAGCTCCGCTTAAAATGGAACTCAAGTACCTAATAGCAGAAAAACTCTGGTCTTTGACAACAACGACAAATTGAGTAGGCATGTCTCTCAGGATGATGAAAATTGCTTCATCTGCATTTCGCTGTTTATCGCGTCAAATCAATTTCCGATGCAAATCACGGCTGTTTTGGGTTGTTCTTCCTTCTGAGGTAAATAATAAACTGATGGGAATTTGACTCAAATCCGGCTTGGACGGAAGGGGAAACTTTAATGAATTTTAACATTATCAAGGGCCTACTTCGCTAATTGGAATTCCAAAGTGTTTCTTTCCGTTTTATTTCCACGCCTTCAAAAAATGAAAAATTCGCTTTTTGGCTCTACTATATGTGAGACCTACTCTACAAATGTCTCTAGATATCTCTAATTGACTCCAAAGTGGATTTTAGTACAAAAGTCACGGTTGAATCAAAGGATTAAAAGATATCTCATGAAGACAACAGAACTGAACCTAGTTCTTTTATTTGAAATTTAAACTACCAATAGTTTGGAATTTCCAATCAGATGTGTTACTTGTTTGTCATGATTTTTTTTAATGGCATATCATCTTTGGGAAAAGCTAGACCATTAGTAGTCAAACATAATTCTTTAGTGAAAAAAAAAGATAAAAACAGAATACTCTTTCAGACTGTCAAGTTGTACCCAGATACATTTCCCAACAAACTTGTACTCTACTACCAGGCGTAAAGATATTGTCGTGCACCGCACAAAAACACCCACACCTTAGCTTAATAACCCTTCAGTTGACATTCATAAACTTCGTTTATGACCGTAAAATCTATTCAAGCTCAAACTAAATCCATTTTATCACAAAATTGTCATTATAATCGAATCAAGAAAATGGGTAAACAAAATAAAACCGTTTTGTAGTATGAAAAAACTAATCAAATGACTAAAACAGCAAATGAATGTTAATTAAAAAAAGAGCAATCCATATGGGAATTTGGTATTCAGAATTTTTCGATGATTCAATCTAGCCGAATTTAAACATAATTCTATTTTATTATAACATGGATTTTTTGTTTGTTTGCAGGAATTCAACAAAATTGCGCACGGATGGGTCGACCTAATTACGCATGCACAGCAGACTGGAGACAAAGACAAATGTTCCCGGGGGTTCCATGGGAAAATCGCCAGTTCGATGTTTTCCAAGCTCGTTAAAAATACTCGTACTTGTAACTGGTGGTCGTTCTTCTGGTTCTTCATTCATTCCAAATCGGATTTGCACTTCGAACAACGCATCCAAATGATTGTATACTGGCAATTAATTAAGAGGTCGAACCAAAATGGGATGGGAAATGATTTCACGCGTCTGTGAGCGATAGCATTGATCTGTTTTTGACGCCCTTGTGTGCTGACTAGTAAAATGCTATATCCTATACTTTCTTCTGTAATTTCGGACTCATTTTTTTCTTTATTTTTAGCAAATAATAGCAGCCGCTTCACAAGAGGTAATGTAAAATACCCCCGTGTGTCGCATAACGTATTCCAGTAGAAAGTCGAATGGTATTGATTCTCAAGCTTCAAACTCATCCAATCGTTGTTCGAAGTGCAAATCCGTTTTTTTACTTGTCTATTTTGATGGTCTACAAAATGGCGGATAAGACTAGAGAGCACTTCTAAAAGACAAGCAAACCGTTTAACAATAATGGTTTATTTGACCTGGATAATTGTAATATGTGTTCAGCTTCGAACAACAGTTTACATTTGTTTTTACAGAAGACAAAACACTTTATTTCACTTTATTTCTCCACGCGCGCCGTGCGTGATTTTATTTGAGCGCCACGTCCATCCACGTTTAAGATTAAATAAACTAAGTATAAGGCAAGCTGCCCGAGGTTGAATATCTCACGGGTTATGGCATTCCTGACAGGTAATAAAGCACATGTCCTAATGATTAAGACAAGTACTACTGTAATCTACCAACTCGTGGAATTAGAGAGCAAAGATTTGGTCATTGTCTTCCTTTATTTGATCAGATATTAATGACGGTAGAACATTTTAACAACCTGTTAGCCTTTTTATGTAAGCTCTAGGCTATAGAAACCTACCACACTATGTCATAATTACGGTATTATGTAGCTCTATAAGCAACCGTAGCAAAGAAGTCTTTTGAATTGGCTACGGATTAAGTTTTACCACAGACGTATTGACCGGTTCTAAGTTATTGTTTTATCGGCAAGACTGCCAGTTATCGATGTAACTTCAAACTTTGAAAACTGTTCTTCTCAACCAGATTTCAAAAACTCACTTTTGCAATCCGTTTCCATCCGCTATGTAAAAATAGGCCCATGAAGCCTACCATCATGACCGCTTTGTAGTTAAAGGGCTATTTAACAAACCAGACTAGTATTTTGTCTATCCATCAGGTATTTGGACGGTTTTTTTTTAGCTGAAATCGTGGCACGGCTTCGTTAATAACTGATTTAAGTGACGCCCAAAGGCCCCTCCTTCTAATTAACACCTTTCAGCTCTTGCTTTTAGTTTTGGGCCAAAACAGTTCAACACGCCCATTCAACTTTTCTATTGTTCTTCTAAGCGCGAACGTTTCAGCGATGCTCATTAGATACTTAGCAATTTTCAAGTCAGTTGAAAGCGATGGCTAATAATATAGAGTAATATAGATTTAGGCACTGCCTAAAAGCGAAGCTCCAATTGAAGCCCTGCGGTATATGTTTGGGCGCGCACGCACGGACGCGCCCGCGATACCCTTATGGGAATACCGCTCAACCATGAAAAATGAAGTTCTACTTTGAGCTATTGTATTTTTCCTGCGATACCTATGGTGCTCCGCTCTGCGGCCTTCGGCCGCTAAGGATCGGAGCTCCGCTATGAAGATATGAATGATTTTACAGGACGCGAACCTTGACTTTACGGATCTTCTTCACGAATGTTGAACGGTTCAACATCATTGAACATGATTCAACACTATTCAACTTCCGAAGTTACGTTTTCAGTGATTTAGAAAAAAAAACATACATTTGAACAACGTTAAAACATCGCTGAACATACGTATTTACCAAGTTTTGTCGGGTTCTGAAAACTTGTTCAAGAAAAAAGTTCATGATATTCTCAAATGTCGAATCAAATGTCCAATCGGTTTGGCCTAGACAGTTGAGATGGGGTAACCCTGCCCAAACCTTCAAAAGATAATTAGTAGTGTTTGGGTAACCCTGCCCAAACCTTCAAAAGATAATTAGTAGTGTTTGGGGTAACCCTGCCCAAACCTTCAAAAGATAATTAGTAGTGCTATTACATATTCTTGTCTATAAAAATTACATTTCATCCCTGATTTCGAAAGTTGATTTTGTTCGCAAGGAAGGTTATTTCATGGCCCGTTAGCAAAATGCACGCGAATACAATCAATCCGCATTTTGGATCAGATTTTCCAATTTTCAACATTTCCGGCACGTTTTTTTTACGATTGTTAGTTTCAAAAGTCACGGAGCACCAAACGATCGTACTCGAATTAAAATATGATCTGTTCGGATGGAAAGTTTTGGTTTGAGATATTCCCACATCCAGTTATGTTTAGTATTGGTCTCTCTGTATTACCGACCCTTGTCCAGGTTTGCCTGTGGTACGAGATGAGCCGAGTTGAAACTTGAGGTCTGGATGGAGGACAAAAGGAAGATGTAACGCCAATTGCCAAAGTCAATCCGGCAATGTGGATTGATGGACTTCATTGTCCTATTGTTTTCGCGTTCTATTCTTGTGTTTATTTGGTTTTTCAATCCAGGGTTGGATTTTGCGAGAGCTGCAACACGACTTTCCAAAGAACCAGAGATCATCAAATGATCCGCATCCCCGATGATCCGCATCCCCGACATGAAGGTATGAACACAGCACGAGTCGGATGCTAAACTGTTAGTTTTACACAAGGAATAATGGACAAATAAAGCTCTCAGAAATCCAGGACCAACGTATTTTTTCTGTTCCTGTGTGGTCACAGTGGCGCGGGAGTGTTCATTGACACAGTTCCAGAGATGGTACAACAAGAACGCATTGAAGGGGGAGAGGGGGGAGGGTTGTCGGGTAGTCGCCATTCTCGTGCCCAGAGCTCCTCGGGTCCAGCTATCGAGTGGCTCTAGTTACCAACATTTTGAGGGGCTTCGCTGATTGGCTAATATCGCCGCGCGTGAAATAAAAAAGCGCATGCTCCCGTTACTGCAGCTAATACAGTAAAAACCCGCATAAAAGAACAGGTGTTTTGGGGATTCAGGCTGATTTTGTTCTTATACATTGGGTGTTTTCTGCAAAATCAGCCTGAAAATGTTCTTAAGGTGTTCTTAAAATTGTTTCTTAACATCAAATACTGCATTCACTACCAAAAGTCAAATAAAGAATATGATTGGCCGAAAATTAAGCTGCATGGCTAAATGCACCCTGGAAATCCCCATACAGTACCTGCTGTAGAAATCTGTGTGCAATGGTCTATTGATCTACTGTACTCTACCACAGTAGGTTACTGTCCCCGAATCTAACTAGCAGCCATCTTTTTATACAAGAACAATTTTCATTTTTCATGCTGCATGTGTTCTTATGCGTAAGGTACCTTTTTGGCCAAATTTCAGCCTGAGTGTTCTTAATCCACTTGTTCTTTTATGCGGGGTTTTATTGTACTCAATTTCACAGTTGCGCAACAGTCTGTTTGCATGAACCAGAGAGAAGATTGGGACGTGGAACTGGTTTGCATTATGAAGGGAATGATTTGCATCCCAAGAGAATGAAGGTCACTGGCGGGTCTGCAATAGTACATTTTAAGGAGATGTATGAGCATCCATTTCAGATGTTACCTTCTTTTGTTATCAGCGACGGCGGAACAGTTTTCAAAGTGGTGGGCTCATTAGTAAGATTGTATGGCAAGGTGGGGGGGGGGGGGGGGGGGGGGGGACTGAGTTTAGTGAAAATGTACGAAAACTTGGTGAAATGTCGGGGGGCTAAATGCCCCCTAGGTCCACTGTTCCTGGTCATGTTTTATTCTATGGTGCCCCCTCCTTCGGTTGTGTTCTCCAACGATTTAGCCCTGAAACGTGTTAATTTCCAGGTGCTCTTGTCAGTGATGAAATTCAGTACTTGAGTGACAAATATTTTGGGACTTTGAAAAGTGGCCACTTAATAGAGTCGGTGGCCACTTCATAGGTGGCCGCTAAATATACCACTGTATTAACAACTGGTAATCAAATATTGTTTTGGTTTGGCCCCAGACTTATCATTCTTTATTTCTTAAAAAGTTAATTATTCAGACTGGCATTGACTGAGTTTGCCTATAGCTTCAGCAAGCATTTTGTTACACATGGCAGCATATGGGTTTAACTGCACTGCCATAGCTTTAGCAAATGCATTGCCAAGGCTTGCACCATGTTGGAAGTCTTTTAAAGCAGCTTTGTCATTGCCTTCTAGTCTATGTATAAGCCCCCTCTGGGTGAATGCTTGTGCTGCTGCTGTACCATGCTCCTGGCTCAACTCTATGGCTTTGTTTAGGTCCTCCATGGCACTATTAATATCACCTGAAAAGCAATCAGTGGAAAATGACTTGGCAGAGGCATGACATTTTTCGTTTTGAGGCATTTTTTACCAGGACGGGATTTACCAAAGTTGTACTTTATACTTATGGAGCAGTGTTTGGCCTAAAAAGCTTTTAGAAGTGCAGACAGAAAGCCAGACAATGGTTCGACCTTAGACCCTGTCCACACTAACGCGGTTATGTTTGAACCCGTATACTTTTTGATACGGTTAGGCCTTCCGTCCACACTAACATGCTGCGAATCCGTATCAATTTGAAACGAATACTTTTGGAAAGGCGTTAGTTTGGACAGGGCCTAAGTGGGTCAAGTTTTTTTCAGATTGAAATTATTCTTGGTGTGCAATCACTCCTTTGAAATAAAATAACAAACACGCGGTGACCATGTTGGAGGAAAGAACTAAAGGGAGCACATTTATTTTGAAATTTATTTTGTTCTGTACATCCAACATGGCCGCCCGTGACGTCACATGCACACCATGACCTTGTTTTTTGTTATTTATTTTCTTCCAGCTTTTTGTAGTTTCCTGACTGATTCTTACCTCGTAGTCTCCATAGCTGCGCTCTGTTGTTGTATCCAGACGCCCTCCCCGGTGCTACAGCTATGGCGTTGTTGAAGCAATCGAGTGCTCTTTCCAAATCACCATTTTCTGCTTTCTCCACACCTAATAACTCGAATTCTTTGACTTTCTTCAGATCATTCTCATTCAAAGTATCACTCCGATCATCCTCATCATCGATTTCCGTCGGGTAGTCACCGCCCGATGGCAAAAGAGGGTTGAATATGCTTTCTATCACAGCTTTATCGTTCTCGCTGGCCGCCATCTTGGCACGTGTCACTGGTTCCAAACATCGTTCAGCTTACTATGAAATGGGCACCCTGTGGTACGTCACAAGGTATGAAATGGGCTACCTGTGGTATCAATCGCGAACGTCTTGATCAGAGGAGTTATTATCTCTCGCCAAATAATTATTTCTGATGGGACATTTATTAGCAAACAATAGTACTTTTTTTTTCGTTAGAAAATGAATTTATTTTTGTTTTACTTTCCAAACCACGCCGAAATTTATACTTCGTAGGAATTCCCAGTCCTCCGCGCTTATGTCAGAAGCGTGTCATTCCCTTGTCTCGTGATATTTGATTTCGGCTGAGATGTTCTTTTCCGTTGGAACGTCCTAGTACTGCAAACCAAGGGGAAATTAGTCTTTTTAACTCGCAAAATGGACAGAGTTTCTGTCAGTGTGCCCGCCGTTTCTCTTAAGGTAAGGCCCAGATAAATTTATGTTGCGTTTTAAGCGCTTGCAACTTGTAATTATACATGGTCACTTGTTGCTCAAAGTTTAGAATAGAATGCTCTTGAAGCGGAATAAACCGATGAACTGGATTGATTCGTGTTCTCGTCTTTTTAGGTCATAATAGGTGTGCATTTTATGCTGACCACATGGTAAATATGAGAGATATTCTTGGATTTTCATTTAAAACCATGTTTACTAATGTATCAAAATAGTAATGCAACATTAAGTATATGCATGGCCGTATACACCTATTTCAATTAACGTTGCTCTGCAAAACGTAAAACCATGGACCATGCATCATAATGAAGACGCTATTTCTCGTATTTTCCTTGAGTTTGGCAAACCAAACTAAACTAAAACCACAATTTGGCGTGAACAGCTTCGTTTTAGGCTGCATTCATTATGTATACTACGGTGGGGGGGGGGGGGGGGGGGGGGGGGGGGGATTTTTTTGACAATGCAAAATTTTCAGATCCCCCAAGGCACAACATATTTTTTACGAATCCCCCTCTTTGGTCAAAAGGAAAAAACATCCCCCCCCCCATTTTTTTCAAAAGATGCAGAACAAAGCTCAATGATAAAAAAAAAATACAGAGCGTAAAAATGAAAATAAAAATCCAGGTGGCTGTACTTTTTTGCGTGTAGTGACTTTCTACCAAGTGTTCTGGTGCACTCCTCGATTGGAACCTTACTACATAGACTGAGTATCATTTATTTTGTATTTGATTGTTTGGTTGTTTTCCGTTGTACGCGCGAAGTGCGCCGCAATTTTGACAATGAAGCTACAAGACAATTAATCAAAAGTCCAAAGGCGTTTTTGTCTGGCAGACAAAAGTCACTGAAGAGGACTCAAGGAATTGTGGTAAAACAAGAAGGCCGATTTTTTAAGTTTATAATTCTTTATGCGTGCAAAGCGCGCAGCTTTTTTCAACATATTAGTTTGAAAGAGGGTAAATGCACGAGAATAGTAGTGCAAGTGATATTTCTTCCTTAGGTTCAAACTCGGTGTTCAACAATTGAGCCTTCCTTCATTTACTTTTCAAACTGCACAACCTTGTCTTAAATATATATAATACCTCAACAAAAATATGCATCCCCCTTCATGTTATGAAAAAAAACATGACATCTCCCCTTTTCCAGTTCCTAAATTTGAGATCCCCCCTCAACATCCTCTGCCCCCCCCCCCTGTAGTATACATAATGAATCACAGGCATCCCCATCCTCTGATCCCCCTCAGCATCTCTGCCCCCCCCCCCCCCCCCCCCCCCCCCCCTGTAGTATACATAATGAATGCAGCCTTAGACAAGAATTACCATTACGACTTATGAAGCATGGTTTATGGTTTTATGTTTTGCAGAGCAATGTTAATTGAAACAGGTGTATATCCTTCTTTAGTCAAATCCCACTAGTGTTCTATTTGTAATTCTGCTAGGGGTACTCCCTCATATGGTATACAGGTATGTGGTGCTGCCCTATAGGGTATGGTTTTTGGGCTTCTGAGGTCTATGGTACTGGGTATCATTTTTCGCTTGTTTGTCGCTGATAGGGTATGTATTTCAGTATGGCTACCCAAGTGCAATTTTGTGGTCAAGTGCATGGGATTCCCTACATATTCATCGGTAATAATATCCAAATCAATAAGCCATCCTCCACATTGCATTTCTTAGATCTCATTATTTGGATTTTTAGGGCCACATTGACCACTGCATTGCCAACTTCCTACGTGTTCAGTAACTTCCTCATACTTTTTGTTGGCATTTGGGCAATAGCAGACACAGTTAGGACTGATCCAATTGTCTTGGTAGGTATTGTTCAACGCTATTCATGGCTTTGAGGCGGAATCCTAATCTTTGACTTTAACTAAATGCATTAGCGCAGATTTCATGTGAATGTGAAAAAGTTACGATCAGTGAAACATGCTATGAATGCACCATTAAGGTTATGGGCCATTAGGGAAGAGGTCAGGGATGGTGAATGAGGTGGTGACTGCCACCCCCCATAAGTATCCAGTGGTTATTCAATTCTTGAAGCACAAATAAGGGATACCCGATTTTACTGCTGAAATCTGTGATCTCTTCGAGCAGAACGGTAGGTTTTCACCATGATTTATCAATTATTTCATGAGATATTGGCAATCAAAAATCCGATTTTTAAGAAAATGAAAGAGGTGGTGGGTCTTGGATGCCCACCCTCCTAAACTGGATACTTATAAAGTACTGTTGTTTTCACCTCTTCCCTAGCTTAGTGTCCAAGTATTTTGATTGTTTGATGTCATCTCATGTGATACGATTGGCTGGATGTTTACAAGAATTAAGGCGAGATGTGCCACATGTTATTTCACAGGGTCAAGATTTCAAGTTTTTGTGTGGGAGATATAAAAATGTTTATTATTATTATTATTATTATTATGGGGTATGGAAGTAGCTTAAAACATTAATTCAATTTTAATCATTTTTACAGTTTTTGCTTGGGATGATGTTTACAATAATCAGTGACATAGTGGCGCTTTCCATCTACTATGTCAATCTAGGTAAGCCACTCTTACTTAATAGGCCATTTGCAGCTGGACAGTCATGTGCTTGTTATTTAGCTATGAGCCTATGAACAGTGCCGTAGCTAGCAGAGGGGGCAGTATTCTTGACTTGTTGGGTTGGTATCTTTGTTACTGATCATTACATTTTGCATTCACAGATAGTTCAACATACAGATTTGCAATAGGGTATCTTTTGTAAAATGATATTAACTGCCAGTAACACTGATTCCCCCCCCTCTCCCCCCCCCTCTCCCCCCCCCCCCCCCCCCCCCCCAAAAAAAATATATAATAATAGTCATGCTGCTATGGACCTACAATAAACATGAATAAATAGACCTTAGCCTGAACCAGCATGGCAATCCTGAGCCTCATTCTCAAGGTAAGGCAAGACCAATATTACATTATCTATAATCATATAAATAAGGTTGCAATTTGAGTTTAATATGTTTAATGTTCCAGCCTCTGTCTTGCATCTGCATATTTCTGGACTACAAGAACAGAGGAGGAGAGGTGGACACTAGATGGGCAGGTACGAGTGATGCATTGTAAACATCTGCATGTGAGGAGTAATATGTGGAAATCCGAGACACCTTTATCCATCCAGTCAATATCTTTACATTTCCCCCACTGCTGGAACTCCTGTTTACCCACCCTCAAAACCACATATACCCACCACTCCCATGCTGACCCACCCAGCTGGGGGTACTGTTAATTGTTTGTTTAGTCATTTTGTGCACATTAACCTAGTACCAGACATGTCTCAGTGAGCCCATGGGGGACTCTGTAATCCTAGTGCCCTTGGGCAAATAATGGCGTCACATCACTTGCCACAGGGAGCCCAACCAGAAAACTAAGGACAAGGCACTCCTGATGTACTGCAAATCTTAAAGATATGAAAGATCAAGAAGAAATATAAAACAGTACACAGTCACATGCTGAAATAATTAATGTGTTTCATTGTTTTTGTTTTTCAGAAAATCCCTATGTAACAATTGAGGGGCACAATGAGCCCAAAGGTAGTTCTGGCCCTCCGCCACAAGTGTAGTGACAAAGCTTCAATATGAAAGCATTGTGATAGAGCATTGATGTTAAGCTCAGAGCAAAATATAATATAATAGAATGATGTTAAAAGAATAAGGATCAAAGCGGAAAAATTTATCCTGCTCTATCTTGAACTATTTTTAGATTATTATTTCAAAGCAAAGTGCAATCCCTGTTGTAAATGCTGTCCCATTATTGAATGCACAATCGCAAGATAAGAGAACAAGGCATTAATAGAATTGCTAGAACTACAATAACAATTTCATGTTATGGGGTTCAGACAAATGGTGTCTGGTCATTGCTCCTCCAAAATGCTGTTTGAAATGGTTGCAGCAGGCATGGAGGCGTGTGCACAATGGGTATCAATCTGTAAAACAATTCCTTGTCACAAGAAAGTGTGTAAAATCCATGTGAGTCAAATACGTTTACTCTATTTTATTTTGATTTTCTCATTTTTTGACATACAATATTTTACTCTCCAGCCCTCTGTGTGTCAGCATACTAGATATTTGCTGTAATTTGTTATTCTTGTTTTCACTTCTTGATCTATGTACATCGTAGATTGTGAAACGGGTTTGGTGTGACTTTTCTGATTTCCATCAGACATGCTATGCCTCTCGCCGCCATATACAGTTTTTCTTCCAATATTTTATCGCTTGATGTCGAGATTGGGTCTCGCTATATTTTTTGGGGGAACAGCCCAATGCAGATTGGAAAGCATTTGTGACTTGCCTTTCCTGAAAAACCTTTCACAAATGAAAAATTCAGATGGACAGCCGGATATCAGTGTCATCTGATGTAATGATGACAATCTTCACACTCGCGTCCATTACCCCATTCTTGCAGTTATTGGGTTATTTTGTGATTACGACCGTGGCATGGGTATGGACTGAAGTCTTGACAGTTCTTGAGAGAGTTCTGTTACTCGTGTGGGGTCATGTCCCGTCTGTCGCTACAAAAAAGATATATAGTGGTTTCAATAAAGTTTGTCACCCAAAAGACTAAAGCCTCAAGCTGTCGGCGCCAAGCCTTGTGAGTCATTTGTTGTCTCACGTGCTATCAAAATTCAATTCGATTGACGCGCGTGTTGGGGACAGCGCGATTTTTAATTTATAGTGCACTTCAAATCTCAAATTGGAGGGCGCAAGAACTTTATTCTTAAACGTGAACGACAGTACTGCGTATAGTATTAAGCTGTCTGTTTTACTTTTCACGCTTTTCCTTTGTCAAGAAGGAAATCAAATACTGACGGGGTATTTTGTGAGCTGATTGCATGAGAACCGAACTACTGAAACTCCGCTGGAATATTCTGTAAAACAAATATCTAAAGAAAGAGATATTTCGCAAATTCTATTCTGTTTTCCGTCTGTCCGTTTTTGCTAGTCATCCTACACCTTCGAAGGTACAATGAAAGTAAATTATCGGAACGCTCGCGTACAAATTCAAAAGACGCGCTTATTAATAATTAGTAATACATCTTCAGAAAGCTTTCTAGGCGCCCAAAATAAAATTTCAATTAGCATTCGATTGGAACGGAGTACAATTATTATAATTATTGTAAGTGTCTTTTTTTCATTTCTTTGAGAAGCGAACTCTTTGAGCAAAATAAACACAGAATGCTAATTGTATCATCCAAACAATTTGAGGGAAATTAGATTTCGGGTTGTGACCGTGAACTGTCAAATTTTGCTGAGCTTTGGCTGAAATTTTTATCAGACATTCGCTCTTAAGAATGCACATTTTTAGATGCCAGTGCAATTCTCTCACTCGAATTGGGAAACACGTTAAAGTCTAAGGTCAACTTCGCTCATCGCGCGCGGCATTTTTGACTCATGGAGAATATTTGTTATTCAAAGCACGAATGACCCACAATGCTTGGCGCCGACAGCTTGTAGGCTTTAGTCTTTGGGGTGACAAACTTTATTGAAACCACTATATGTCGCGTTTAAATAGAAACACAGAGCTAATGGGCAGTCTAAAAAAAGACCAATGTTGAAATTCCAGGGTTAAACATAAAGCCCACTGCAGAAATTCCAGGTTCCTCGAAATGGAGGTAATGGATAACGGTGTCATGGAATTAAGAACAACATGACCCGCTTGCAGGATCCTTCTATATGAGACTACACACACTCAAAATAAAATGATCCTCTTGCTGACCTACCTTTAACTTCTTTTTCACAATGGGTAACACGGTCCCAAGAATGAATGATGCATTTTCCAGAATAAAAGGTCTCTGTGGATGTAGAAAAACAAGATGCGTTTATTGGTGTTATCTTGTTAATCTTCGTAACCTAACAAGAACACAAGAACCCCTTCATTCAGTTTTAAAGTGGGGCTACGATCTAATTGTTTCCACCGCTCTTTTCTGATAAATCACTTGTTAATAACCTAAATGACAAATACCTGCAGTTGTTTTCCAATTTTTTCACAATAAACAATGACTTTTTGAGCTCTAAATTTCGAATATCGCGCCATTTTGCACTGGGCCGGCGTTCCAGCGGCGTCGGCCAAAGTCCGCGGGGTGTGACGTCACAGGCGTAACTCGAAACAAAACTCAAAGTCACAACAGTAGTTGTGACGGCACATTGTGAAAGAAAAAGTGAAGAATGGGGATGTATTTGCAGGAAATGTTGTGTTTAAAAGTACTTCAGCATTATTGCTAACAGAAAACGTGGTATGTCAACTCATATAGGCTTCACGCACCAAAATAATGAAATCGAACATGTCTTCGATGCGCTACACAGAAAAAGGTTCGATCGTGGTGTGAACAGATTTCCAAATCCTCTGCTCACTTCGCATATAAATGTTTCACAAGGATGTCTGACTAATCTAGGTGTCAAGTATGAAATTCAGGCGCAGCTGTCAAAATCAAATATGGTTACGGTACCTGATAAATCAAAACCAAGTCCATCAGTGAGAGAAACGCAAACGACAGAAAGAAACGCAATAAGGAAGCGTGTAAGGTCAATTCTCAGATCGGGAGCGCGATATGAATCAGAGACATTCCATGTAGCCGAGATGCACGCCAAGAAAAGTTTGTATTCTAAACCAAAATAAAAAGTAACTTAATAGGATTTGTTGGATGGATAGATGCGAAATTCTAGGGTTAAGTACTAAATTCAAGGCTTCGTAACGTTCAAGAACTGCCGCCGCGTAAAATGTCAAATTTACATTCGTGTTTTTTCCAACGATAAGTTCGAAGAAACTATAGTCTCAAGGGCAAATAAAAAAAATCATAAATCTGGAGTTTTCTGCGCATTCTTATAAATATAGATCAAGTTTCAAGTCTGTTGGAGGTCGGTGGGTTGTGGTGAACGGGTAGGGTTTACTTGACTAGTGCAAAGTACTTACACATATCCTGCATAAACCAAATGCTTCGCTTTGTTTTTAAAATTTGCTACTTTTCTGAGAATGAAATTTAAGTCCTTTGAAGCATTCAAATACAGTTTTATTGACAAACTTGTCTAAATGCATGGGAACAAATTGCAACAGAGCCGCACAGCCACAGCTGAGCAACAAAAAAACATTAAAAACTTAATTATCAGTAATGTTTTAAAAATATTTTTAGCTTACAAGGAGCCAAAATGATTTTTCTGTTCATTAGTACTACTAGATGTCAAGCCTACCACAGGTCTTCAGACAAGGTACAAATGTTAATGGGAGATTTCCAAGAAAGAAAACTGGGAGAAATATATAGTAAATATATGGCAGTTCAGGGAAATTTTGCTGTTGGAGACAGGAGTGAAAAATCTTGAGACTTTAGCAAAACCAGCAGAGTTGATGTCCCTGGCGTCAATACTATAATTATCCACCTCCATGGATTCTCAAATTCTTGAATTCTATTCCAAAACAGCTGTGCCAGTTGTTTTTCCAGTGTTCACACAACTTCTGGAGAAGACATTATGATAGATCCTTGAAGTTCCATTCAAATACTCATTAATTATTCATGACCTAATCAGCCAACCAGAGCTCTCATTTTGTACCACGTGCAGTACCTTGAAATCCCAGGAAGATACTGCAAGTGGGACTTGAAAACTTTTCAAGGTCCAAGGACCTTTGAACTATGAATATTCATAATTTCAAGGTCCTCACCCTCGAAAAGTTTTTCTACTAGTCAGTCTTTGCGCAGTGCAAAGGCAGACCGTAGGAACCACTCCGTGAGAAGACAAAAGTCTCCTCTCTCGGAGAAGTCAATGCAAAGAAATTAGTTGGAGACTATATGCTTGTGCGCCGCCAACCTCCATGTGGGACAGGCTTTATGGAAACACTCTTGATCTTTTCACTTCTGCGCATGACTAGTGACGCAATCCAAGTTCATAATTTCATAATTTCAAGGCACTCGCCATATAAATGTTTTTGTACTACTCAGTCTTTGCGCCATGCAATGGCAGACTGTAGAAACTTTTCCGTGAGAAGACACGCGTCTTCTCTTTCGGAGAAGTAAAATACAAAGGATCTTATTCCAGACTATATGAATGTGCGCCGCCAACCTCCATGTGGGACAGGCTTTATGGAAACACTCTTGATCTTTTCACTTCTGCGCATGACTAGTGACGCAAGTTCATAATTTCATAATTTCAAGGTCCTCTCCCCGTCGAATTTTTTTTTGTACTATTCAGTCTACGCCATACAAAGGCCGACTGTAGAAACGTTCCGTGAGAAGACACAGGTCTCCTCTCTCGGAAATGTAGAATAGAAAGGATCTTGTTCCAGACAATATGCATGTGCGCCGCCAACTTTCATGTGGGACAGGCTTTGTGGAAACAATCTTGACCTTTTCATTTGTGCGCATGACTAGTGACGTCATTCAAGTTTCACAAGTAAAAAATATGATTATATTGATAAATCCTGTTTGGGTAGGGTACAGAGGGGTGGTGATTGAAGATTATGTCACAGGCTGAGTATTTCAAATGACCAAGGAATTAAAAAATAAAAATGGAGATGTTTCAACATTGATCGTTTTCCCTCTGTGTTGGCTAATTAGGTCATGAATAATTATTGAGTATTTGAAGTAATTCAAAAGCCTCCTATTCGGACTTGACGGGATTTCAAAGCCCACGCAATTAGTTCCAGTCCTCGGCTTCGCCTCGGACTGGAACTAATTGCGCGGACTTTGAAATCCCGTCAAGTCCTCATAGTCGGCTTTTAAATATTACGTGAAAACCCTTCTAGCTCTGGTAAAATCCCTTGCAATTCCACAAACTCCCTGCCAGTTTCATTGAAAACCATGTTCTAAGCCATGTTCTAACTTGTGGCAACAGGGAAATTAGAATGCAAATGCAAGCCAACAAAAACAGTAGTCCAAATATAACATGTTATTGGGAAATGTTGAGATACGCCCCTGCCCTGAGCCCCACCCTTCTATAAATTCCACCCTAGGGGACAGGAATCAATATTTTTGGTCAGGATTGTCAAATATTTTTGGGGTGAAGAGACTGGGGTCTGGTCTTTTTAGAGCTCTGAATGGTCCAGCACCTCTACAGCAGCTACAAAATTTAAAAATACCTTGGTAGAAAGAAAATGCAGTCAAATACTCCATTTTACAGTTGATCAACATCCTTTGTTTCAACAGAGCTGATAGATACATCAAAATGCATTAGCATCTGATTTGCATTGCAAGAGAATGATAAGGTCTGTTTCAATGATGCAGCAATTCATCATGTGGTCTAAGCCAATATTTTCTTTCATCAAGCAGGATATGATCAACTAACAGTACAGTAAAAAAACCTGCTTGTATGAACCTAAGGATTTAAGAACCTGTTGGCAGAAATTTTCTATTTTAATGCTCCAAAAAATATATAATTACCATTTTAGCCATTCAAAGTCAAACAGGTTTTTATGATGTGGGGTTACAGATTTTATCTTTTCAATTTTTGTGTTATTGTGTGGTTCCAAAAAATATCCATACTCCCCCTCCACGGAAGGGTGTTGAAAAGTGACCCCTCCACCCCTTTGGAATTTCCAAAGAAAAATACAGTATTTGTAATGGAAAAGATCAGGTAAATTGACCCCCTACCCCTCCGAATTTCCAATCCCTTCCGTATAGGGGGATTGGATAATTTCTGGAACCACACATTTATTTGTCAGTTCTCTTGGACGTTTTTGCCAATATTGATGTGAATAAAATGCTTTTAATGAAGGGCAAACCATATTTTATCCTATTTCTGGTAATCAGCAACCATGTTTTCTCCGTAGAAATTAAGAACCTACTTGGAAACCCTAAACTGCCAATACCGCAAAATATAAGAACCTGTTTGGCAAACTTTGAAAAATGTAGGTCCTTACACGCGGGTTTTTACTGTATATGATAATCACAAACGCAAACAACTCGAGCAAACGCAAAGTTCAAAACTGTTCATTAATGAACAGTTCAGCTCTTAGACCGTAAATAAGAGCAGCTCACGTGTAGCTTTAATCTTTTTGCTCCATCAAAAATTCTACAGAATGACTTTGATCCCGAGTGAAAGGAGCAAACGCCTTTTCACTAAGCTGTAGCAACATGGCGTAACAACACGCCGTAAAACATTTACAAACAGTATCTAATAAATCGATACAAATGTTCTTGAAGTCCTTCAATTCATCATTCGCACTTTTCTTACCGACTCCCGGGCTCTATATGTTTTGAAAATCATCTATCACGGGAAATAATAGCAACTTGCAACTCTTGTTGTTGTCTTTTATATCAACACAGCAACGACAGGTAGCGCTTGTTGGGAATGTGAATGCAATGGAAATATTCGGCTCAGTCTTCTTTCCATGTGCGATAGAAACCCGCTCGTTCGACTACATCGCAGTAGAATCTCATTGTTGTTCGTTCTGGTGCGTTTAAACTACCTGATTTGCAAAACAACAAGAACAATTTGTCATTTATCAACTCTGTTTCTTCGTACTTCTGCACTAAATCATGTAAAGCACATTCGTGAGTTACGCCTGTGACGTCACAGTTCTTCTCTGAACTGATTAATATGCATAAATCGCTGGAACATCGGCCTAGCAAAAAGCGCGAACTTCAACGTTAAATATTTTCTTTCGCGATCTATTTTGACACTTTAAAATGCTCAAGTTACGTAGCAAAATGTCTTAAGAGTTGTTTACGGCAGAAATTTTGCCAAATAAGCTCGTTCAATTTTCGTCGTAGCCCCACTTTAAATGCAAGCGGGATTTACAGAACGCCCGTACCAGTATCTCTAAAATAGGGATACTTTTTTTTTTTACATATTTTAGGCTAACAAACCTGCTGTTTAAAATGCAGCGACTTGAGAGTTGCTTCAAACTGTACAACTTGATTTTTAAAGAGATCAGCCACACACTCCACTAGTACACCATGCAGCTGCAATCAATGATAAAGTGTTGAAGCTGTTACTTTGTGCTTCATGAAATTTCAGTTCATTTATTAGACGTCAGGGTGATTGTCCTTCGATTGCCCTCCCACACCAGAGTTGTAGTTCTTTCAGGTCTGTTGGATTTGTCATGGCTGTTGGGTTTGTGAGGGCTGTTACTTCTGTCCGGTCTGTTTGGTGTCTCAGGGCGGCTGGCATTGAGCCACACACTTCACTAGTACACCGTGCAGGTGCAAGATGAATTCTAAAGTACATGGCTTTGCAATACCTCAGGCGAGTTGACACGCAGACCATCTTCCAAGAAGCCAACAACACTTTTAGTAAACGCTACCGTAGCACTGCTTAAATTTACACGAGAGTTATCTGTAAAAATGAAAAATAAATGAGTTCTCGACGACAGGCAGCATAGTTACATAAACCATGTTGTACACTAGTATCACTACAAAAGCTAAGGTCCCCGTCTCTC
Source organism: Scolanthus callimorphus (assembly GCA_033964015.1). NCBI lineage: Eukaryota > Metazoa > Cnidaria > Anthozoa > Actiniaria > Edwardsiidae > Scolanthus > Scolanthus callimorphus. The sequence continues at coordinate 26,934,946 of CM066918.1, read as the reverse complement.
ATACTGACTAACACAATTGGACATAGTGGACTGCAGCCTAACAGAATGGACAATATCTTTCTCTTCCTTACCAGTAACGAGATTTCTGAAATCCTTTATTCCACAGGACTCCATCTCGCATATCAGTGTATTTAGCGTCTCGTGGTTCATCTCATAGCTCAACGGCTGCCATTGCTCTTCCTTCAGTAAATACATATATATAATAACAAGACATGTATCACCAGGGCCCGACATTAACGTTTTTCGCTAGGTGCCATTGGCGACCAATGAAAATCTTTTAGTCGCCAAAACGCATATTTAGTCGCCACATAAGCGTGGATTTCAGCCGAACTTAGAAAGATGGGGTGTCATTTGACGACTAGCTCTAAAATTTGGTCGCCAAGCCCACAAATTTAGTCGCCGTCGGGCCCTGCACATTTGCAATCACAGGGTGTCGAGCGATATCCTAGAATGTTTAACGAACATAGGGAAATGTAAGAATTTCATAGTCGAAAACATTGGAAAATAAGAGGATATGGGCCAATAAAGAGGAGAAAATAGGTAATATAATAGCACTTAAATTTCTGGTTTACCGTAGCTCTTTGTCTTGCTGCTGCTACTAGCTGGTCCCGACAGTCGAACAGCGCTTCCATTAGCTCTTTGAGCAGCATATGCTGCATGGAGAATTTCAAATCCAGACCTATTTCATTAAGCTGAATTAAAAGACAAATGCAATTACATCTATTGACTGATTTAAAACGATGGCACAAAATGGGCAGTAGTATTTAAAACCCTGACCCCCTACTAAGGACCTCTGGAATTCCAGAGCGTGGAATTCCAGGTGGGCACCCTATGGCAGGAGCAAAATTCCAGGATGGGTTTCTAAAAAAATATGAAATTCCAGAGTGGGTAAAACATGAATTCCAGGGTGGTTATGAATTCCAGGATGGGTTTCTGATGCAGGGGTTCTCAGCAGGGGGGGTTAGGATTTTAAATGCTACTGTCCAATCCACTCGACTCAAGGAAAGTAGCTACACAGCCAAGGTTTGTTTTGTACCTTTTCGCAGTTTTCCGAAGCAATAACAACACAAACACCAATAGCCGCCAACCCAATGTTACGATGGAACACTTGACGAGTAAATCGAGATACGAAGTTCTGCAGTTCCGTATTGGCCCACACAACAAATGCTGGAGAGAAATTAGAAAAAAAATTGTCTGAGAAATGTCAGGGTACGTACGTTCATGACTTCTAATAAAACTCGCATAAATTATGTCTTGCTGTAGCGACCACAGTTTTGAGGCAACGGGTCGGATCAGATTTTTGTACGTGCACGTGAACGTTTTAACATTCCAAGATATCCAGACCATTCCCCATGTTTAAGCTCAATCTGCAACGAGTGCAAAGTTCGATTCCAGAAACATTTTATGAATAATTGGCAAAAAAATAAAAACAGTTTTAGCAAAAGTAATAAATTGACGGCAATTTCTTCATCTTTCTTTGTAAATCACACTGCTTGTCGGCGATGGATGGGGCTGAAGGCTGTTAACGCGGCCGTGGTAAACAGCACCTTCTACCGACTACAAACTATTGGTCCACCATGCACGTAGCCTGCTTCGGGCGGTTGCTGGTTTTTTGATCTAGCGCCATCCGCCCCCGGGACCGCGCGCCTCTCAAAATCCAAGATGGCGCCGATCAGCGAACGGACCGGGTTTTCCACCATTCTCTTACCCAGAGCTCCCCGGCTCGTCTCTCGCGGGGGGAGGCTCTGGTGACAGCCACTGACGCATGCGCGAGATTTGATACAGAGCCGTTGAGAGGAAAGATCTTTCTGCGCATGCACCAACGTTCAAAACAAGCCAATCAGCAAAGGTCCTCAAATGGATGTCACCAGAGCCTCCCCCGCGAGGAGACGAGCCGGGGAGCTCTGGGTTCGAGAATGGTTTTCACCATAAAAATACCCAGCAACCACCTGCAAGTGGGTCACCATACATGCGCAGGGGAAAAATATTACATACCTGAGCAAAAACCAGAATTATCCACGAATGCCTTCTGGAATTCCCTGCCTGTCTCGATCAAGTCATGAAGAAAACATTCGACAACTTGCTGATGTAGAGAGCTGTGGCACCTTCGATCTTCAGCTGTCTGATATGAGAAAAAAATACGTCATTTTAAGCTAAAACCAGTTTCGTTCTATTAAGAATTTTACCATTTATTGTTTGAGCTATATATAGATTTAGGCACTTTAGGCGGAGCTCCAAGTCATCGATGACGTCACATCACCTGACCACTTCGTCGCGCGGGAGCTCCGCTATAAATATGGTGTATTGTTTGAGCTATAAATATATGGTATCATCCAAAAACGTTTTTGGCCGCCAGTAAGGTTCAGCTAAACGTCAAATGTTTATTATATGCCTACTGAAATATCATGGGTTTGTGTATCCTCTTCCCTCTTTCTACAAAAACGTTGTAAAGCGATGCGTCGGCAAAGACAAAATCAAACCTTCTCATCCTTTTCTCAGTCTGCCAGCTAAGAAGACTCTTTTAAAGATATAAGATGTTGTTATTGATAACGCATCTAATCGTGCTATACCTGAGGCCTTGTTTAATGCTTCACTTCTGTTCTTTAGAAATAACTGACAGGCCTGTAGACAAAAGGCAAGAATTAAAACATTGGATTCGCAAATCATGCACCGATGTTGGTAGCGTGTCCGATCAACGTTTTTGAAAAATGTGTATGAAAATGATTGCAAAAAATATCCTGGTACCTCTGATGCCCTGCCAAGGCGAACCAATAGCGACACGGCCCTTCTAGTGGCTCTGGGACTCCATGTAAACAAAATACTCTGGTGGCAATCAAGGTCTTCCACTAACGCCTCTACAAGCTGCTTTACGCGGTGATCCACACGAACCCTGTCACAAAACAAAACCAGACATACTAACGTCACTTTGGGGCGGCATTCGCTACGGTAGAGTTCGATGCCACTTCTATCCCCCGCGTCTGATTAACGTTACGCGTGTAAAATGTTCAGGATGAGAATCACGTGGGGAATATGGACCAATCAAAGCGATGCTTCTATTTCCCTGCAACTAGTATCAGTAGTATCGGCCAATCAGAGTTAAGCTTATATCTCGCCAACTACAAGAGTTTCACCGATTCAACTTGCTAGAGGGAACTTTCCCCCTGTTTAAGTGTTTTCCGAAAGAAATCACTCAGCATACTGGTATGACTAGTTTTACGGGAAACTAGGTGGTCTGCATCGGCGGAGACGTGAACATGAACAACAACAACCAAAGGTCCAGAAAGAGAATAGACTTATTCTTTAACTCGGTTGCCGATCACCCCACGGCATTAATGAATTTTCTCTTATATCTAGTTTTCTACATCTCATCATATTCCCTCTTTCTTTACTTTATCACTAGTTTGCGATTTCAATGGCCCATGTCATCCTTTGTTATTCTTAACCAATTATCACCTTTAGTCATTCCGAATGTTTATCTATTGCCTAGCAACGGCTCTACATTACTATATAAACAGCCTACATTACTATATAACATCCTCTATATAAACAGCTCTACATTACTATATAAACATCCTCTGTTTTCTCTCTTTGCTCCGACGAAGGGCTAACGCTCGAAAACGTCAGCAAAACACCATTTTTCGTTTAACATAATCTCAACCTTTGGTTGTTGTTGTTCACACTCAGCATACTGTTAGAATATGAATATGATACCTTTGCCTTTTCGTCTGTGCAAAGGAAAGGTAAATATCCCGCGATTTGAACACGAAAGACAAGATTCCTCAGCAAGTCGACCTGGCTGAACACTTGAACGCGCGACGTTGATCAGATGAACGAACTCCACCGTAGTACAGTAAAAACCCGCATAAAAGAACGAGTGGATTAAGAACATCAGGCTGTAATTTGGTCAAAAAGACACCTGTTACATAAGAACACATGCAGCCTGAAAAATGAAAATTGTTCTTGTATAAAAAAGATAGCTGCTAGTTAGATTCGAGGACAGTAATCTAGTGTGGTACATCCAGATCAATATGTGCACACTACTGCACACAGTCTACAGCATGTACTGTATGGGGAATCCAGGGTACATTTAGCAATTGTTTTAGACTTGTTGTTACTAAATTACTGTCACTTTCTGCCAATCACATTCTTTATTTGACTGTTGGTAGTGTATGCAGTAAGCTATTATAATTGTTAAGAGACAAATGTTATAAGAACCCTTAAGAACATTTTCAGGCTGTTTTGCAGAAAACACCCAATAAATAAGACAAACTCAGCCTGTATCCCCAAAAACACTGTTCTTTTATGCGGGTTTTTACTGTATTCAAGGTTAAGATGTACGTTTATGTCAGTCAAGGTACATACTTGATTTCCTTGAGGCTTGTGTGTTAGTTGATTCTTTCAAGAAGTTATTTGCTGAGAAAAGAAAGATGCAATATTAACATTGTTTCACCAAAAACATTCATTTATCTTTTCTCCATGTTATATCATCCCCTACTTTTATCAATGAGTTCCATGGCCTTTTCAAAGTCCCTCTGCGCAATACAGACATCAAGATCTTCAGGTAGGTCACATAACCAGCTCCTGTCATTCTGCTGGAGATTAAACCAAGTTATATCAGTATTGTCTATTGCCACGAGAACACAGCTGGGGGGACTACAAGAATTAGTGGGCATCATTAAATGATGCCAAATCCCCAAATCTGGGAACAAACTGGAGAAAAATTGACAGGAGCAACAATGGAAAAAATACACTGATCGGCACTGATCTCACTTTTCACACAATGATGCATGTTGGAAAGCCAATTTTTTTCTGTGTGACCATATAGTGTAAACCTCATTGAATCACCACCCTTCTGTCTCAGTCATAACAATAACTTACCTTGATAGGTTTTAAGGAGGAAGAGGTGTTACTCCTTAATCTACTCAATTCTACGCTTCCCCAGAACCTGATGGAGGAAAATGTGCAAAAAATGTTGATTGCATTATGTGATACAGGTCACTTGTACATGTACCACAAAATACTCAGACATAAAACATTGCATATTATTATTGCCAGTAAAGCCACAATGCAACATCAACATTTGACTGCATGCTTTTAGGCAATGTAAAATGTAATCAGGTGTATAAACATAAACTGGAGTTTCCAGTGCTAGGTGGACATTTCCATAACATTTCCTAGTATGGATGTAGAGTAGTTCCCTTTTTTCCTCCCATGAAAAAAAGTCATTCTACTGCCAATGCACAAATACATATGTAACCTACTGAAAGGGAATTTCTTACATGATTGCGATGATGCTAGCCTGAATTTCCTGTCGCATATTCTCCGCACAGTACCACACAAATGCGGTAGAGTTAGAGTAAAGGATTGCTGAAAATTCAGGTACCACAGGGCCTGTACCCATTTGCAAACAGCTCCAAAAACCAATCACTTACTTGATAGGAAAGGATTTGTCTCATCTTCTGCAAAAGGGTTCGTCTCATCATTTCTAAATGGATTATTTTCATCAAATTCCTCGTCATCATCATCATCTTCAAAAGGATTCTGACTGCCAATGAATGAATCTTGGTGAGGAAGTCTTGATCGCCTTGAGTGACCTCCTGCTCTAGTTTTAGCTTGAAATTCTTCTTGCATTCCTCTATATTGTCGAGCCATTCATTCTTAAAAGGAAAGTTGAGGAACAAAATCATTTACTAACTGCATTACAAAAATCTGCATTATGGGTTCAAAACAGTAGGGCAGAGACATCAATGTACAATTCCAGAAAAATACATTTAATTTATTATTTTGTTAGTCTGCCTAACAAACATGAGAAAGACTATCAAAGTATGATATTCCTTTAAGGCTCTTTAACTAAACAATGGTCAGAATGTAGAAAGGGTAAGAGAGGGAGGCAGCATGGCTGATTGGTCAGCGCATGGCCGATCGGTGATCCGAGTTCAAGTCCAGCTCACCACTAACAGGATTTCTCTCGTTGTTGTAAATTGCAAAACCAGGATCAACTTTTTGGCCACGCTTGTAGATAGCCAACTGAGTGTGCAAAAAAAACTGTAGTACTAATTATCTAACCTTAGCCTGTGAACTTTCTGCCTGATAAATATGAGTTTCTGGGAAGAGAAGAATCTTGAATGCATCTTTCACACCTAAAATAAATGAATCAATATAAATACATGTATCACTAAAATTACTATTTGCTTATTAAATAAATATTACACTCATACATTAATTCTTTACTCAAAACATTATGCTCAAAATAAACGTACCTTCAGAGCTTTTCACATTGACAACAGCAACATTTTCAAGTTCAAACAAAGACTGGAATTTATATCTCACTGGCCCTCGTCTGAAGAGAAAGAAAAGAGAGAATTGTGAAAAAATAGTGAGTACAATATAGTATTGGGTATGTTGTCCCTCAGAAGGAAAGTCCCTCAGTGGAAAGGGCATGGATCATTTGGAATCACAAGATACTATGATATGACAATGCAAAGTTAGCATTTACCTGTTTGGAATAAAACTGCTATGACCATGCTATCATGAAGAAGAAATGCATGAACTTTCTGTTTCGGCAGATATGTAGAGGTGTCTATTTCTAGGAGCGCTCCCTCATACAGACACTGTAGATCTGTCATGTCAAGAATGCTCTAAGGACAGAAAATCAAAGAAGCAGCATGATTGAGGAAGTCTAGAGGCATGGCTTAGGGGCACATGCCTCTCAAATCCCTCCCCATCACAGGCCATGCTAAAGTACCAAATGTATTATATGTAATATTACTCACAGACAAGCCTTCTACAGCTTCTATAGAACTACTTGTTTTCTCTTCTTTCTTAGCAGGGTTGGAGCTTGGACCTGTATCTAGAAGTACATAGAAAACTCAACAATGAATTTCAGATTTATTTTGTCAAACTGGACCTTGAAATGTGACTTTCAGGGTTTCCCTGGTTCAATCACTTCCTCTCAGAGATAGTGTCAACTCCAAGGAAAAACTGGTTTGTATAATTATCATCCAATCAAGCTTCATCACAGAACCATGATTTGCAGCATTTTAGTATTGTGATCTATGAATACAGATTTGAATTTGTGTGAAATGTGAAAGGAATTTAAATAAAATGTGTGAAGCCTGTGTCATGAAATTTGCAATTGGATCTAACCTTTCTTGCCAAACAGAGACATTTCTCTTGTGCTTGTAGAAGACTTCTCTGTTCTGCTAATAGGTGGCTCAGCTGGTACATTTCTGCTTCTAAATCTATTTGCCATTAAGGATACTTTGATTTAACACTATTCCAGCATTTCTAAACTGATTTCCTGAAATAACTGACAGTGATACACTGCCGGTAGCTGCCAGTAGGCTATCATCCATAAAAATGCACAAGCACAAACATTGCAGTCATAAGGCACATTCATCAACTGAGGCACTTGGCTAACCATGTAAATGTAAAACGCCAGCAGTGCCAAAGAGTGGTGGTGAAGGTGAGACAGGAGAATTGTTACCACATACTTTTTAATTTTTCTAGACATGTTCCATTGTCCCCGAATATGGGTTCTGTCACCTTCACAAAAGGAGTTCTCTGTTGTGTTATGCACTAGTCAATTAAAAACCCACCCCTAGAGACCCAGGGAAGGGTGGGGGATTTGATTTTACCCCTAAACAAAAGTCGTTTAAGTCCCCACTCCCTCAGGATGAAATTCCAGTCAAACGCCCCTATCCTCCGAAATCACATTTTATTTTTCAAAGCTTCGTTGAACAGTGCAATGCAAGCGTCAAAGAGAGAGAGCACACCTTTCTATGATCGTCAAAGGGGAGTGTGCTTCGTGTTTCCTAGTTTAGCCACTCGGGTAAACATGCAGGACACACATGTTGTGTGCTAAATATGCCGCGATTTCAGCTGTGATTTGAGATGCGATTTTTGCAGCAGCGGTGTTGTGAACGGCTGGTGATTTGTCCTGCAATATTTGTCAGTTTGTTGGCAATTTGAAGAAATCACACCTGCATCGTAGTGGAATTTGAACATGTTCAAAATGCCTGCAACGTCGCAGCAACATCACAAATGCAATCTCCATATAAGATCACCGACCGTTCACACCACACTATATGACATCGCGATGGGATCACCACAGAAATCACACTTCAAATCGCAGCTGAAATTGTGCCGTGTGAATGGGTCTTAACGCTTTGGTGTGGACGACACTAACAACCGCAATTTTTTTACTTTTCTCACTTGTCCCCACTCCCCTGGGTGGGGACAGCTCCCAGAGTCAAAACCAGTCAAATCCAACACCCCCTTGGGACAGACTCTCATTCTAAAATGCTATAAACCCCCACAATAACCCACCCTTCCCCGGGTCCCTAGGGGTGGGGGCTTCAATTGACTAGTGCATTAACAACTAGGCAGGGGCATAGCTACCAATACGCAAAGTACGCAAATGCATGCTAAAATGTTCACGTCCTTATACTTTTTCTGATGTTCTTCTGTGATGATGGCTATCAGACGACTCTCTTTGCGTACCTACGAAAACTCTCCAGCAACGCTCCTGCTAGGCAATTCGGATCTTAAGAAATGATTAAAAAAAGATACAGGAGATTTCTTTGGAGGTTTCAATAAACTGTATGTAATTCTTGTAGACATTCTTTTTAAGTGCCACAGCTGTCTCCTCGCTAAGAGTTTGAACCTTCTGTCTGTTATCTTGAAGCTCCGCGTCGGTATCACACTCGGATGATAGTTTGTGCACGTCTAAAAATAACAACTAAGACCTTAAAACGGGCATTCAACCTCAAAAAAGAGTTTGCTGACCTATAAGAATACTTACATTTTTCTGCGTTAAACGCAGATTGCGAAAACATGTATGCAAGAGCAGGGGAAGAAACATCGTCCATTTGGTCGCCATTTTGTTTTCTTTTTGTGACAACTGGACTGGGGCGAGCTCTTCCAGGAAGTACACAGGTAGCCCACCGAACTACAGAGTGGCATCGTACTATCGCGATAGGTACATTACTATATTACAATGAAATCTCATAATTATTCTGCTACGCCACGATGTTACCAGTTAAATGTTCGGTAGCGACTCAGTGACCTAGCGGTGAGAGAACGCCCGGCCACCAGACCACTTTAAGGACGCCCCTTACCACCCCCCCCCCCCCTCTCCCCTCAAACATGATACCAAACATGGCGTGCCATAGGGTGGCTCAAAAAAATTATTACCCTAAAAGATGATTTATGTGCCAATAAAGTAGGCGCGAAGGACACAGGTAACAGGTGGAAGATACCCATCAAGATATTTCCGAGTTTGCTTCTAATTTATCGTCTTCTCATAATAATATCTCCTTCTTACACGGTTTTTAGAAGCACCATCATGAGAAAAAACAATTTGGACATAGTTTCCGCCCTAAAAGATACCAATCTGCCTAAAATTTATTGAAGATCAAGATCACCCCTAAAAGAGACCAAACCACCGTGATGTTAACCCCGGGCAATCAACCTTGTCCCTATCGTTGTTTGTTCCGACAAAGTATGTATAGACAGAACGTCGAGCTATGTTATTCATTCCTGTTTTCACTACAAATTGCGACTTTTATTTGTTATCAATAGACACAATTGTTTTTATCATGTTCATTATTGTCTTATTACATAACACATGTGACACGCCCTTATTGGTAGATTGTAGATTGTAGAATAAATAACAAGTACACGCATTATAACACAGAAGGCGAAACCCTGTCAACTGGTTTCACATAGCACTACACCGTACTAAAACCTCATAATGCCTTGAGACTTGATATTAGCTAAGGAAGCCTTTATTTCCCTTACAATTCTGAAACTTCTGTAAAAACAATACAAACTCAAACACATTCTCGATCTCTTTCTCAGAATGCACGCACGACACTAAAGCTATTCGTGAATCAGTCACACTGTCACATTAGAAAGAAAGAAATATTTCATATTGCCAACATTACTATCGAAAAATATGCTGTTTTCTACACATATAACGTTCGATCATCATTTTCGCTATATCAGAAGTACATAAGTGGTTATGCACTTCTGACTATATTTGATTCATTTATAACATTGCTGCTTGTGGGCTCCACAGTAGGGACTCGTTCACGTCGGACAATGATGCACAGCCTGGAAAAAAGTAAACAGGACAGTGGAGTGTATCATGTAACAGGGAACGTAAGGACATGGATGGCGGAAGCTTGGAGGAAGGGTTCTACCTCCCTCCAATATGCCCAACCCCATTAATCATGCAGGCAACAATACACAAAGTATTACACATATATCTCCACTGCACTGGGACATCTATTTACCTGAAAGAATCATGGCCAGTCGCAGCTCTTCTCGCAGTATCTCCAGTACTTTAGTGACTCCTTCCTCTCCCTACATCGGGATAGGTAAATAATTATTTAATCATTGCTGCGAGGCCGCAGGCCGAGCAGCGACACTAATCTTTACCCATTTTGCCATGCGCGTTTTCTTTATCCATTTTGCCATACGCGTTTTTCCCCCTATGCGCGTTTTCCCTCTGTGATCTGCGCGGGATTTTTCTATCCGTGACCTCCTGTTTCAGCTTGGCGTCTGTCTGGCAAATCCTGAGCCTCGTTTTCAATCCGGTATCTTAATTGATTGATGTTTTATGCGGGATCTCAAAATATTTATTGCCGTCGGGCGCCTTTCGTCTTTGTGATAGAACGGTTGAGTGACAGTTGAAGAGCTTAGTTTCGTATATCAGAGTTAATTTGTTGCCTTTATATACATAGGTTCAACAGTTAGCGGTTTACTTAAGATAAGGTTCAGAGTTCACTTTAGTTTTCATCTATCGGCGGATCGCGGGTGGTCACTTGTTTATTCGATTTTTCCCACACCGCGCCGCACTGATCTCTCGAGGGTGAATCTCTAATTCGCTCGTACAATTTTTGTATTGGAAACAAAATCTCACGGTTTTGCGGTTAGCACAAAAAACGTAGGATCCCCAAAAGCGACGCGTGAAACGCGGAAATCGAAGAGGTCAAAGAGCCGGGTAGGGCTCGTTTGCGATCCCCCGCACTGTACTAACTGTATATCAAATACTTCAAATCAGATGATTGATTGTTTTGATTTCAGACATGTTGCAAGCGTTAAATAAATATCCTCGCAGTACTCCGCTTTCTTTCAGAAACTTCTAGTTATAATCCATATTCCTAGTATGCGCTATACATGAGTGGGAGGGGCGTCAAGTATCATTAGGTATGTGTACCCATAGTGCACTGCTTTGCCGCCATATTTGATGCAAATAAAAATGGCGGCTTTGACGGAAAAGCCAAAAAAAATGGGAAATTTTTGTTGCGTGATGTTTGGAGTCGATCGATTAAAACCTTGGAGCAATGTTGCGCGACAAGTTGAGGGATATTGCGACTCGCCTTAGGAGAGACAATATATGGGAAATGTACAGAAGCTACGGAATAAGAGAGGTTTATCTTGTGAGGTTATACCGTCGAAAGCTTCGAAGTTTTGACAGTTGAAATTCAATGTTTGCTCTTACATATGCGAAGTTCATGAGCAGAAAAACAGTAGAATAAAAATATTACGCTCCAATCAATCCTTCCTGACCAAAAAAACATTCTAAACTTCCAAAACGAGCTGATATGACGCACAATGTGTTCTTTATAAATTAGCAAAACGAATACGTGCTCTGGTATGTCTACTTATTGGTCAGGTACCTGGCAGGCTAGACCCCAGATCACCGGCCGACCAATAAACACTGCGCGTGCGCCAAGAGCTAGAGCCTTCAGTACGTCGGTACCAGTCCTCACTCCGCCATCCATGTAAATCTCTACCCTCCCTCGCACGGCCTTAACAATATGTGGTAGCACGTCGATCTGAAATCAAAACATCATAAAATAACAAGCTGAGTAATGCTGCGTATTCTGACTACGGGCACTGAGTTCTTTTTGCCATATCCAAGTAAATCTCTACCCGTCCTCGTGTTGATCGATCTAAGGGAGGAAATAGCATAATAAACAAAAAACCTATATTAAAAGCAATTAATTGTAAACTGCAACGAAAATGACAAATGTAGTAAAGTCGGGGACCAGCTCCCCTGAACATGAGACATTTGGGATTACGAATCCCAAATTCTACAGCATTTTCATAGTCTTTCAATTCGATAGTCTGTTTGCATTAGACAGTTACACCCCCTGTCGAGGTAGATCCCTGATATTCTTGTGTGGGAGGTACACGGGGTGGTACTAGAGCGGCTTGGAATGTTATTGTAGGTAAAAATTATTGCCATCCATATGGGCAGTAATGGTTTTACTTAAACAGTTAAACACACAAACTTCTAGCATAACAGATTTTCGTACGGCGCGACATGGCGACTTACCGAGGAAGGAACACAATCCAGTTGCCGCCCACCGTGATTAGACACTACTATAGCGTCCACTCCCCACTCCACGGCCTCCTCCGCATCCTCGGGGGTCACTATCCCCTTCAGAATAATAGGCAGCCTGGTCTGTGTCCTCAGCCATTCCACCACAGGTTTCCCAAAATATGGGTTTATCAGTCTTTTTATGACAGCTCTCATGGCCTCGGTTCCAGGCTTCGGATCTGAAGCATCAGATTCACGGTCTTCCAGATTGGAAGTTGGAAAGGAAGCTGGAAATTGTTCCTCAAATCTTGGAGGCGATTCCCTAACACAGTGCCGTCGACGTTGAAAAGGAGCGCTGTAGCTCCGGATCGTTCAATGCGCCGAATTAACCGGATGGTTCTGTTTTCGTCGTAAAAGAACTTGATTTGATTCCAGCGTAAAAGTGTTGGGGCGGCTTCCTGTAATGTCTCCATGGCAACTGTCGATGTCAAGCTGTTCCCCATGCACGTGCTGGCTGCAGAGGCAGCTAGAGATGGAAATGTTGGTAGATCAGGAACGCATCACCAGGAGACTCCATCTACTTAGGATTTTAGACTATGGATATTTAGTTCAGACAGGAAATTGGTACAGTTTGAGAGTGTGAATGTTGGGTTGAGTGCAGTGCAATGGCGGGGCTATTTTCAGACATCCTTCTTTTGAGAGAATTGGGACAGCATAATTTGTAACCATGAGAATTAATTTTCGCAGGATTCAAAATCTAAAAATAGATTCATCTTCTTGTGTTCTGTCGCCAACTACTAGGTGTTGGAGGCTCCTGTTGATGGGCTCCCTGTGGTAGTAAAGTTAGTAGAGGAATCTCGTACGCTGCGCACTTTTGGGACACGCATGAAGAAATTAGCTTTCTTAGAAGAAAACGAACTCATAAGTTCCCAAGTAAGTTCCCAACAATTCCCAAGTACGACACGAAGAAATTATACAAGAACAATGAAAATAACCTTGTATACCTCTAACGGTTGCTAACTCGCCGTCTTCGTGCGCCAGCTTGTGGCACGCTGTAGGTGCTACACAGATCGGCATGCTGATTGGATGACCGAGGAGCGAAGTGCGCATGTCTGTTGACGTCACTCCACGCAACATCCGGGGTCTTAACTTGATCCTATAAAGAACAGTACTTGGGACATTGGAGATGTCGGTGATGTCGGTACACACATCAGCTACATTCAGGAGCCAAAATGGCATAGGACCCAAAAATGGTTTAGCCAGTCTCTGTCTTCATAGATATGTAAGGTTTCTGATTTACATGCCAATTCTTCTAGTGACCAAAAAGAAATATCAAAATTTTGAGCAAGAATGGAACGATGTATGATTTTGAGAAATGTAAACGAGAAACTCTAAACGAGAGGTGATACTTTGATCAGCAAAATTTAACGTTACTCGTCCAAATTTAGATATTTTCTTCAAGTAACAGAAATACAAAATGTTATAGAATAGAAAAAATAGGGAGAACGATCAAAAAAGAGGAAATGAGTGGTAAGGAATACTTCATGAGTGAGCGCAGCGAATAAATGTTCTTTTTCACAAGAAGACAAAATGCATATCTTATGCCGTCGTGTGATTTTCTTTTTATCATATAATTACAGACACGAGCTGAAATTTGAAAACGTACAAATAAGACTGGCGGGAAAATCAACCTGCATAACGTGTGACGATACCAAGTCAGATACATACCGTCTATATTTTGGTCTCCAATCAGTCCAATGTGTAGATATCGATGCCGTCATGATAAGCTTTTATATTGCGCAAATAGAATGAAAAAAATAACTCCTTTGAAGAACAAAGATAATTTGTAGAGACCAAAAATTTAGCGAGTTACGTTGTTGAGTCATTCTATCGCAACCTGAAACGGCTCGCAGTCATGAAAAACTTTATAAATATTAAACGAGAAAGGTTGATAAAACCGAGATCATCAAAGTTTACCTTCTAAATGCTCTCCTGTTCTCGTGTAGTGTTTGCTCATCGTTTGCTCCAGATGCGAAGTATTGAAATGTTGGTTCGGCGAGAATTTGTTTGGCTCTCACCTCGAAATCATCCAGGCACACGAGCTCTCCGGTATTTTCTCCTGATAACATTACGGTTGCACGGGTATCGCCGATCTTGCAACGAAATTTCGAAATAGCGAATGCCGGTTTCGAACGAATAATAATTCTAGAAATAAAAGAAAGTTGTTGTAAATATTCTCTCCCTTAGCAGTGTTACCTTTTAGCTTGGTTTACATTAAAAGGTCTAAAAGCAACACCGCGCTACGTACCGGGAACTTGTGATAACAACAAGCTTTGCAATGACCTGTTTAATAGCGCAGCTCCTTAGCGGTCGAAGGCCGCAGAGCGGAGCACCATAGGTATCACAGGAAGAAACATAGTTTAAAGTAAATCGTTTCTCATGGTTCAGCGGTATTCCCATATGGCGGGCGCGTCCGTGTCTGCGTGCCCCCACAGGGAACCCAAGACCCGTCTCTTATCTCAGGGATGCGCTTTGGACGATCAAACTTCGGCGAAGTTGTGTTAGTGACAAGGCGGGTGCAACAAGAGGCTAAGCAGTCAACCTTGGTAATACTGTGTTAGCAGTGAAGTGGGCTCGATTTCATGGTCACTCGGAGAGCTTCGCTTTTAGGCAGTGCCTAATTATATATTAGGTGTGACGCGATCATGTCACGCAACTCAGATTCGATTTTTTAACGGGACGCGCTGTCAGAATCTGACCACCAGCGAACAGAAGACATTTGGCAATTCGTAATTCAGATCTTAAGAATTAAAATACAAAAACATACAGGATAATTCTTTGGAGGCTTAAATAAATTGTATAATTCTTGTGACATGGCACGGAAATATGGGATGTCTCTTAGAATTGTGTCAAAGTGTGAATTACTATCCAGTGTCAAGTGCAGCCTTCGTTGGCCATCGTTACGGGACGATGCATTTGCCGCTGGCTCAAAGATGCACGAGCCCGTCTTCGGGCGCCGACAAAATACAAAGACGAGAAAAAATGTTCAGAGATATTGCACATCAAAATGTCTAATAAGTTGTTTATTATCCGACATTTATTTTCCGCTGTTTTGAATTTGAGAATGGACGAACTTAGTGAAAATAGTTTGGAAGCGTACAATATCGCGGGATATTTGTACTCTTCCCAGTCTCACTCCTGCGATATTTGTTCTTCTCTCGTTGCAGTTGGATAATAAATGTTCGTATTCAGCCTTTTCTTGGTGACTTTACCAATTTAAGGGTGAAAATATTGATCGTTCGATAATTTAATTAAGCTTAATAATTCCTTTATATTGCCGTCAGCTAATGCTTAGGGTATAAATGCCAACTAGGTTAAGTTCATTCTAAACACAGGGAATTTCTGCAAAAACCCATCCATGGGAAAAGCTAAATTTCCCAAGGCAATGGGAGTGTTCGGAATTCAGCCATGGGAAATCCGAACACTTCCTATTCTTCTACCATGGGGAATTTAACAAATTTCCATATCAACATAGTTCTCGTTGAAATGTTAATGTCGTTTTCTAAAATTTCCTTATATGGAAGTTTCTACTTACCATATTTGGAGTTCCCGAAGTTTTCCTAGCTTATTTCTTACCCTAAATTGTCAAAACTTTTTTGAGCCGCGCGCGTAAGCTGATGCGAGCAGAGTGGTATGGACTCTTAAGCCCTGGCTAAACTAGGACACATGTATCGCGCAACATTGTAGCCGGACACATGTTTCCTTCATGTTTCCCGGTTTAGCCACGCGAGAGACATTGTTGCGCGCGATAAATTTTGTAGCCGGGACACAAAGAAATGTTTCTTCGCAAGACAAGAAACATTTGATGTGTCCGAGAAACACGCGTTCGATGTTTCCTAGTTTAGCCACTCGGGGAAACATGCAGGACACAAATGTTGCGCGCTACATGTGTCCTAGTTTAGCCGTAGCTTTATTTCCCACGGCAAATCTGCCAATCATTTTGCGAGAAAGCTAACTGTTATGGTAAAATTAGCTTTTCCCATGGATGGGTTTGTGCAGAAATTTCCTGTGTGACCAACTCCTTGAATTTTGAAGAAATCGCCGAGATCAAGTAAAAATTGAACTCAAAACCTTGACCTTCTATTCTATTATTTAATATTCCCAAAGTTACTATCGAAGAAAATGCTGTATTTCTACACAATTTATATTTAGACCATGATTTGCACTATATTTGATTCATTTATAACATTGCTGCTTGTGGGCTCCACAGTAAAGACTCGTTCACGTCAGACAATGATGCACAGCCTGGAAAAGAGCAAACAGGACAGTGGAGTGTATCAGAAATTAGTCAAATCACACTAGTGGTCTATTGTAGGATGGAATAAACTACATTACATTGTCAATGCTGCGTTCTGATTGGTTGAGTTACTAGTAGGCTATAAGTATAGGTTATAGCCTACTAGAAGCGAAAAGTGTCGGATTTGAAAGCAAAAAAAAAATGGCAAATGACCAGACCAGAAAACGTTTTTGGCTATACAAGCTGACCTACTAGTGTGATTTGACTAAAACAATCATTCCTTTCGCCCTCATGGCCTCTGAGTCAATAGCTATTGACAAGAGTGGATTACCAAGAGTTTCCATATTATGTACGCCCGAATCACAGTCAGAAAAGTGTCTATTTTAAGAACTAGGATTCCCGCGAAAATTCGTCATCCACAGGGTTCCCACTTTCTCGCCACGCAAACAGTTGTGAGATCCAGCCTAAAATTAAATCGCAGATCAATCGAAAAACTTTTAAAGTCGCAAAGATAAGGTAGGATATTCTCTATTTGTTGTGTACGAGCATTCAAACCTGAGCAGTCGAATACTTTCGCGCGCGAAATTCAAATCTAAAAATAGACACTTTTCTGACTGTGATGTGGACAAATACTGTACGAAAGATTCTAACTCTTGTTAATCCACTCTTGCTATTGAAACAGTGCCCATTCGGGCTCGAGGAATAACATATGGGCGGCGGTAGCGGCGTGGATGGAGGGACAATGCGTCCCTAGGAGGTAGGCTTATATATTGTGCTCCGCAACTTGAGCAACTTTTTGTACTAGTTAACGCAACTTTCAGTGATTTACAGTAAAGAATTGTTCAAAATGTGTGTTTTAAAGCTTTACTTTAATAAAAAGGAAAACAAGATCTTGAATTATTGAAGCAACTATTTTTTTTTTCGGGCAAATTTTGAGCAACTTTTTAATTAATGTTATCTTGAATTTGAAGAAATCGCAGAGATCAAGAAACTCAAAACAGTGCAACCAAAGTGACCTTTCTTTTTTCTATTATTTATATTACCAACATAATAATCGAAAATAAACATCATGCGTGTGGACTACGATTTACCTGAAAGAATCATGGCCAATCGCAGCTCTTCTCGCAGCATCTCCAGTACTTTAGTGACTCCCTTCTCTCCCTGCATCAGATAGGTATATAATTCGTTCATTTATATTATGCTCCTTGTTCCTCAATTTGGATTGAGATCGCAACCAACAGACCACTTTCGCTTGGGCGTAATATTCTCCCATCTCAGATCACGTGGCTTTGTTTGGATTGTTTCCATATTCGTTTATCCTTCGGTGCGTAGCAAAAAAAACAAAGAAAGAATACTCATGGGAATGACACGTGATCTGAAATGGGAAAACATTACACCCAAGCGAAAGAGCTCTATTCAGTATGTGTTATACAAGGGGGTTATATCAATGAGGGGTGCCAGGTCCTGGTGGCGGATCCAGGAATTTCTGAAAGGGGTAGGGGTGCTCCGCCCTCCCCACCCCCCTAAGCCGACCCTGAGGTCCCATTAAGTACGATGATATAGAAGTCTTAATAGGCTGGAAAATACAAGACGCAACTTCAACACTGTCGCACAACATTGCTCGCCTTGCAACGGTTTCGCTCAGTTTTGCGTGCTTTTCACCCCCGGCCGACCTTCAAATTTTTCATACAACAAAAATATTATTGCATGTTGAGCGACCTTGTTGCGCGATGTAGAACACAAGTCTTCTTTGAGAACTTTAGTGATTAATATAAAGACGCTTTTCCAGTACGGTGGTAAGATTTTGACGATTCTCAAGATTGCGTGACATTCGCATGGCGTTACGCCCACCTATGTCATGTATTCAGAGCGACCTGACGTGTCACGCAATAGCGTACTCAAGTGATGACGTCACAAAAGACAAATTTTCGATTTAGCAATATTTGTCCTTGGATTTGGAAAGGGCATAATAAATGAATGCTACACACCAAAAATGAGGCGAATCGGTTGCAACGCGACCGAGATGGCCCGATGAATACATAATTTTCTTTAAGAAATCACTGTATTTTTGGTTGCACGCACTAAAATACAGTGATTTGTTAAAGAAAATTATGTATTCAGGTGGCCGTATCTCGGTCGCGTTTCAACCGATTTGCTTCATTTTTTGCATCCGATTCTCTTTCCACTTTGTCTTTCATTATTCGTGGACTAAAATTGGAAATTCAAGATTTTTCAAATTTATGACGTCACACTTGAGTACTCTATGCCAGTGTTCTGTAACTGGTATAAATCAGCAAAAGCTGCGGGCGTATCTACTCATCAAAGCCCATTGCTCTGGTATGTCTACTCATTGGTCAGGTACCTGGCAGGCAAGACTCCAGAGCACCGGCCGACCGATAAACACTGCGCGTGCGCCAAGAGCTAGAGCCTTCAGTACGTCGGTACCAGTCCTCACTCCGCCATCCATGTAAATCTCTACCCTCCCTCGCACGGCCTTGACAATTTCCGGTAGAACATCGATCTAAAGAAGGAAAAAGCAATGGCAGAGCATCAGCGGTGAGCGAAAAATGAAATACTTTAGAGATTCTGTTGCCATGCAATAATTTGTTCGTTTGTAAGTCTTCTCCGCCAATAGACCCTGTCTGCGCTTGATTTGTCGTCGATAAGCAATGGGTAGCTTTCTCAATGGAATTCAAAATGTTCGAGCAACAAACACAAACTCGCAGAGTTTTAAATGAAAGATTCAGCTGATGTAAATATCAAATTGATATATACCGTTTCCGGGAAACGTTGTCACCCCAAAAGCCTATAAGCTTGAAGCGCAAAGGATAATGGGGGCATCTAGACTGCTACTGTTTGATCTGATTTCAGACAGTAATCGCAACCACAGGTAAAATTATCAAGTTTCAGCACATTTCTAAGCATGTTTGTTTCTAATATTGTACAGAAATTCAAATAAGTCTTTACCCATACTCCCTAGCGCACCAAGCTTTGTTGCTTTTTCCAGTGACAACGTATCCCGGAAACGGTATATTCTTGGATTGCAATTATTCCTTTGGGAATTTTAATTTAATTTAAAAATAACAAAAGCGCGGCGGTCATGTTGGTGCCCTGAACAAAGGGAGCAAATGAGCTTTCTTTTGTTCTGTACGACCAACATGGCGCCAGTGACACATGTCAAAAGCTTGTCCGACAAGCTACAGTAGCTAGAGAGGAAGAACAACGAATGCGAAATCGGTCTTCAGATTACAATATATAAATTAAAACATTTCCCCCTGTAAATTTGGAGTGATCAAACTTCTAGCAGAACAGGTTTTCGTACGGCGCCACACAGCGACTTACCGAGGACGGAACACAATCCAGCTGCCGCCCACCGTGATTAGACACTACTATAGCGTCCACTCCCCACTCCACGGCCTCCTCCGCATCCTCGGGGGTCACTATCCCCTTCAGAATAATAGGCAGCCTGGTCTGTGTCCTCAGCCATTCCACCACAGGCTTCCCGAAATATGGGTTTGTTAGTCTTTTAAGGACAACATGCATGGGCTCGGCTCCAGGCTTCGGATCTGAAGCATCAGATTCACGGTCTTCCAGATTTGGCAGTCGGAAAGGAATTTTGAAATTGTTTCTCAAATTGTGGAGGCGCTTCCCTAACACAGGGGCGTCGACGTTGAAAAAGAGCGCTTTAGCGCCGGATCGTTCAATGCGCCGAATTAACCGGATGGTTCTTTTTTCGTCGTAAAAGCATTTGATTTGATTCCAGCGTAAAAGTGTTGGGGCGGCTTCCTGTAATGTCTCCATGGCAACTGTCGATGACAAGCTGTTCGCCATGCACGTGCTGGCTGCAGAGGCAGCTAGAGATGGAAGTATTGGTAGTCAGGAGCCCATCAACAGGAGTCTCCATCTACTCTACTGGTCTAGCTTTATGCACAGGAGTAGAAGAAGTCAAAACAATGGTACTTTTTAGGAGCCCGATCTTGCCAAGGGAGATGGTGGGTTGCAGGACGAAGTACCCCTCCCCCCACCCCCTAAATCGGTTCCCCTAGAGTACCATTGTTTTGACCTCTCCCCAAGACTATGATTTTTAATTTAAAAGGGATGATACTTTGAGGGTGAGAATTGGGTTTAGCGTTGAGTTCAATTCAGCCATCATTCTTTTGAGAGAGTGGGACCATATAATTTGTAACCATCATGACAACTAATTTTCGCCGGATTCAAAATCTACAATATAAAAATAGATTCATCTTCCCTTGTGTTCGGTCGCCAACCAATAGAGGCTCCTGTTGATGGGCTCCCTGTGGTAGTGAAGTTAGCACAGGAATCCATTAAAGTTCTTGTGTGTGACGCGCCCCGTCACGCTTATTTTTTTTTGGATGTGGACGGGGAGGGGGGGAGGCTCTGATGCAGTGACAGGCCATTGACGCATGCGCGAGATTCAGATACAGAGCCGTTGAGAAAATCAACCCATTCTCGTACCCAGAGCTCCCCGGCTCGTCACTTCGCAGAGGAGGCTCTGGGGACATCCATTTGAGGGCCTTAGCTGATTGGCTGATTTTGAACGTTGGAGCATGCGTAGAAAGGTCTTTCTCTCAGCGGCTCTGTACAATCTCGTACCCAGAGCCCGTCATCTTTTGGCCAGCGGCAAGATTCGGGGCTTTTGGGAATCCGATTTGTGAGCATGCGTGGTAGGTCAAAAACGTAACGAACTTTCATACAACATTCACAACCAGAAATCCAGAATCTGGGTTTAAAAAAATCGATTCCCAGAGCCCTGAAACTTGCCAAACGATGACGGGCTCTGGGCCATTCTCGTACCCAGAGCTCCCCGGCTCGTCTTCTCGCAGGGGAGGCTCTGGGGACATCCATTTGAGGGCCGTCGCTGATTGGCTAATTTTGAGCGTTGGAGCATGCGCTGAAAGGTCTTTCTCTCAAAGCGGCTCTGTATTAAATTTCGCCCGTGAGGTTACGAGCCGAGGAGCTCTGGGTTCGAGAATGGCTCTGAGATTGCGGCTCTGCATCAAATCTCGCGCATGCGTCAGTGGCTGTCACCAGAGCCTCCCCCGCGAGGTGACGAGCCGGGGAGTTCTGGGTTCGAGAATGAAATCAACCAGTCAGCGACGGCCCTCAAATGGATGTCCCTAGCCGCCTCCCCTGCGAGCAGGGGAGCTCTGGGTAAGAGAATGAAGAAAAACTAAAACTCATATAAGTATTTCTACAAGAACAAGAAAATAACCTTGTATACCTCTAGCGGTTGCTAACTCGCCGTCGTCGTGGGCCAGCTTGTGGCACGCTGTAGGTGCTACACAGATCGGCATGCTGATTGGATGACCGAGGAGCGAAGTGCGCATGTCTGCAAAAGTCACTCCACGCAACATCCGGGGTCTCAACTTTATCCTACAAAACAAATAGTACTTGTGACCTTGAAGATTTCGGGACACACTTTTACAAGTTTCTGTTTGGCGTCCGTACATTGTGTTCGCTAAAAATCGCCCGCTAAAAATCTCAGAGGAGAAACAAAATAAACAATAAAAAAATGGTACGAGAAATCGTGTTATCAGATAATAATTGATTATGTCTCCTGCAGGCATAGATTTAGCTTGCGCGCAGCCGGCATTAAACTTGTTGTTTGAACCATGTCAACAATTTTAGCATGTTTTGAATACAGGCTGCACACAGGCTAGCATAGATATGGTTGCACAAATCGAAACGAAGATAATAATGTCGTAATGTATATTTTATTTGTTTGTATTTTCAAATATCGACGAATGGTTTCATTGTTGTGCGACTCTTACTTTATGATACATATACAGAGTTATATAATAAATATAGCAGTACAATCTACGGTGAAATGAAATTAGTCAGGTCAAGTTTCAGGCCCGAGAACGAAGATAATTAATGACCACAGGTTTTCCGGACAAGTTAAATGTATGTGTATTTGTTTGTATTTTCAAATGTCGCAAATGGTTTCATTATTGTGCGACTCTTACTTTATGGTATACATACGGAGTTACATTTATAGCAGTACAATCTACTTTGAAATGTTGTCTTTCTTCAAGACTGGGTGAAGTTTCAGGCCAGTTACGTTGTCCAAGTCATTAGCCGAATTCACACTCCCGTCTGAGACGAGTTTCTCGTCTTGAACGTGGTTCTGTGATCACGCGAAAAAAAACTTGGCGATAATAAGCCGACTAGTTTCCGACTAGAATTCACATCAGAACAGGAAATTTTTCTGACGAGAAACTCGTCTCAGACGGGAAACTCGTCGGCTATTCTGTCGCTACAATACTGAAACGTCACACAATCGTGTTGAGGAGAATTAACAAGAAGGTTGATAAAACCAAGATCATCAAAGTTTACCTTCTAAATGCTCTCCTATTCTCGTGTAGTGTTTGCTCGTCGTTTGCACCACATGCGAAGTATTGAAATGTTGGCTCGTCGAGAATTTGTTTGGCTCTCACCTCGAAATCATCCAGGCACACGGCCGGCTCTCCGGTACTTTCTCCTGATAACATTACGGTTGCACGGGTATCGCCGATCTTGCAACGAAATTTCGAAATAGCGAATGCCGGTTTCGAACGAATAATAATTTTCGATATTAGAGAAAGTTGTTGTAAATATGCTATCGCTTAGCAGTGAACCCTTTTAGTTTGATTTTCAGCCCAGCGTGTGATATAAAATAAAACCACAGGTAACCCAGGACAATTGTTTGTGTAACAACATCGAAGTATTGACAGTATTATAGGGTTTATATGGGGATTGTGGTAAGGGATGTTTGGACCTAGAAATGTTTAGGAAATTATTATTAATGATTATGCTGCGTCGGTAACATGTATATCTACGATCCTGGCGTGTTTGTTTAGCTGTTGAATTCGAATTTTGTGAAAAAATCCGTCTCGAAGTGTGTTCTGCCGATCGATCCGACGAGCCGATTTGGGCTTCAGCCTCCCACCTTTTCTTTCTCTCTGTATGGGGGCGAATTGAAGATAAATCCGTGAAACTTCACATGAGCATCAATAACAACCACAACTAACAACATGGCAAGTTTCAGTAACTTTTATTGATAATTTCCCAAAAATTTCCAGGTCCAAACATCCCTTACCACAATCCCCATATAAACCCTATAATTCTGTCAATACTTCGATGTTGTAGTACACAAACAATTGTCTTGGGTCACCTGTGATAAAACCCGTGAATCTTCGCACGTGTTATAGACGTGACGTGATGTCACGCAACTTTCAGATTCGATTTTAACATTTATTTTAAAGGACGAGCTGTCAAAGTCTCACCAAAGTACTTGAGTGTATTTAAATTAGTAGAATTGTAACGCTTTATAGCGACAGGTTGAAACCTAGCGCAGATATAGTCACGAAAATTGAAAACGTTTTATAGCCAGGTACCATTGCCCGGGGGGGACTTCCAATATTTTAGACGGGGGTGCTCGTCGGGAAAATTCATTTTGACCCTAAGGGATAGCAAAATTGGCGTGGCCAACAGCATTTTACCCCTAAAAGATACAAATTTGTTAGGTCAAAACAAATAAAAGCGAATTTAGGTCTTCATCAACTTTTCATCCAAGTTTCCTTTGTAAATATCGGTTCTGGTGTCAGTACCAATATATTTCTGGGCAAGGATTGGTCTGAGACTCCCCTAAGGGATAGGGCTGATTTGAGACATCTGTCAATTTTATACCCTATGGGATAGGACGAGCACCCCCGTCTGAAAGTATGGGGAGTCCCCCCCCCCCCAGGGGGAATCCCCTATTTTTGGGGCGGCTTGCTCGTCGGGAAGTTTCGATTACTCAAAGGTACCAAAAATAGTGGCGTCGCTTAGTTGGTTTCACCCCTAAAAGGTTCCAACAAGACGTGTTTTCCCTCGTAAATTTCTCTCGTATTTTTGTACGAGGCCGAAAATACAGGTACAGTCGAAGCTCTCTGTGCGACCGCTCTCGTAAGCGACCAGCTCCCATAACGACCATTTTCCCGAAACCCCGTTTGAAATGTCACATAAACTCTGTTATTTCAAGCTCTCGTAAGCGACCGCCTTATCGATGCGACCAGCTCCATTAGCGACCACAATTTCAAATCACCAACAGAGACTTTCTATTGTTTTTAAGCTCTCGTAAGCGACCACAGTTCTTTTTGTCTTTAAAATATCAGTCATCACCTCATAAATAGCTAAACTGATAAAAGCTGCATCTATGTACATATTTGCGGTTATCTATTCTTAATTAAAGTAGGGAAATAAATCAAACTATTTTAAGCATTAGTATCACATGATATTTTCTAGATTTATTGTACTAAGCTCTCGTAAGCGACCAACACCTATTGTTCAAGTAGGAAGCCGCTTGGTGGTCGCTTACGAGAGCTGTTCTCGTAAGCGACCAGCTCCGTTTAACGACCGCAAATATCAGTTCCCGAGGTGGTCGCTTACGAGAGCTTCGACTGTACCTATCTGAAAATGTTTTCGAATTTTACCCCCTAAAAGGTACCAGACGCCTGATTTTAAACCCTAAAAGGTACGATCGATGAGCACCCCCGCCAAAAAATAGGGGAGTCTCCCCCCTCCCCGGGATTTTTACTTCGAATAGACACTTCTCGGCGAATATTTGGAAGCGTTGCGTGACCGACACAAATGCTTTATGTCCCACTGGGGGCGGAGAGGAGAAGTAACACAGTGTTTCATCTATCAAATTATTAGCAACAGCCAATTGAAGAATTCATTTATTAGTAACTTTTACGAACGTTCCGATCAAACGTTTCTGAAAAGAGGGCATACAATCACACTGACTAAAAAAGACAATAAGCCGGTCCGTTCCAGTCGTCATTCAGATACTCGATCTGCCACTGATCAGCATCATTTAGTGAGACTATTCTCTTGATCTATCATAACATTGCTGCTCGTGGGTTCCACAATAAAGACTCATTCACATCGGACAATGATGCGCAACCTGGAGAAGAAAATTGAAAAAAATAACTTTACAACAGGGAAGGGGGCATCTTGTTTTTCTAGGGGGATTTGGAGGCATACTCCCCCGAGGAAAATTGTGAAACTTTAGGCCTTGAGATGAGTGAAAATGCATCAAAAGTCGGTGTCAGGGCGAGGAATGTAAAAGGTTCCATAGTAGGCTAGCTGAATTAATCGCAGCAAAGAAAGGGGAGGATTACGCAACTACGGTGTCATGGATCAGATCAAGAGTCTCGTTTGCGATCCTCCGATCCGCCTTAATATGTCTAAGGGGATCAAGAACTGTGAAGAGGAACATTAATATTTATGACGTGGACTTTCAAGTAGAGAATTCCCTTACAGCAATTTAGGTCGAATATTTTTATTATTTATTTTTTCTTATTATTATTCTCGGGGTCGCTATTATTATTATATTTTTTTACACTTTTAAAGACACATTTTATAACAATTTTTTTTTAACCAAAAAAAAAACATAGTATAGTTTTGTAATTTTCACGGCTACTGTATGTATAATTATTATTCTAATTATTATTAAAATTATTATTATTAAAAAAAGTCGGTGTCAGTGGCGGATCCAGGATTTTAAGAGGGGGGGGGGGGGGGGGGGTTCATTTTTGCTGATGAAGTGCAACGTATGAGGAAACATTCTATACCAATCCTTCTCTGTTGTCCGTGGCCCTCTCGCGAGGCGAAATCGCGGCTGCTACATCATGAATTTAATATACTGGTATACATTTGGCCCCATAAAATAAAAGAACCACTCTGAAATGACAAAAGGTA
This sequence comes from Scolanthus callimorphus, assembly GCA_033964015.1. Classification (NCBI taxonomy): domain Eukaryota; kingdom Metazoa; phylum Cnidaria; class Anthozoa; order Actiniaria; family Edwardsiidae; genus Scolanthus; species Scolanthus callimorphus. The sequence continues at coordinate 26,908,571 of CM066918.1, read as the reverse complement.
TTTAGCAAACCGATCCCAAAAAATCGGTTCGTTGGAAGAGGGGGGCTCATTTGCACCCGATGAACCCCCCTGGATCCGCGCCTGGGATTGTGCCACAAAAAACATGTCAGATAAAAATGGTGTAGTGAAATTGTAAAAAATGATGCAGCGCACACTTGATTGGGATAATATTAATTTGGAAAATATCAGGTTATTTACGCCAGGCTACCACAATCATCACTCAGGAGGATTTAAACCAACAGCTACCCGCACCCGCATCTTTTTACCCGCACCCGCGACTACTAGACTATACAGGTTGAGTTATCCAAAAATGTAAAGCGCTTAGAGCTTTGACTGATAACTTTTTTACTTTAATAATAATAACGGATTAATAATAACGGATTACGCACATTGGGCACATCCACGAGGTGGCTCTTCGTCCCGTGCGCCTGTGAAGTGTTTTAGAACTGGGTCCGGTTGCTCGAAAGAGGTTTAGCACTAATCCAGGATATGGTGACTCGATGGTTTTGTTCAGAACTAAACCTGGTTTAAATTTAATCCACCTTTGAACAACCCGCGCCTGAAGACCTGTATCAGCATCCCAGGGTTTTTTACGTCCCCCTCGATCGAATTGGATATGGAAGCGGAGGGAGACGGCGGGACCTCGGTTTATTGTCTCATCCGAAAGACAACGGAAGCACAGGCTTTTTACAGCCCACAGTGAAGCCTTAGCTCCCTTCGCGGCAGGAAAAAAGAGAAAGAATTTCCACGTCCCTGCAGCGGTGAGAGGCGAGCGCCGTAACGCTGCGCCACCCGTGCTTCCCCGTGCTTTACAGATACTCTTCCGCTTTGAAAACACAATTTTAATTAAAATGAATCGGTGAAGAGACATGACGCGCTACATGCTCTTAGTAGTATATGAACCGCAAAAGTATCGAGTTTCCAGTCCTTAGCGCACCAGGGCGGTGAGTCTCTCCGTGGTGCGTTTAGCTTCACTCGGATACTGAATAGAGCGGATTTCACATACTGTCAAGACTTTTCATTGCGATTGCTTTGCGTTCTCATGCTACTCGTTTTTCTCAGCCAATCAAATTCTGTAGTAAATACAATTGTGTAATACAATTGTGTAATTACTTTGTAATTGGTTCGGCTTGCAATTGGCTAAGAAAAAAGGCAAGTCGTGATTTCTCTCGATTCTGATTGGCTAGTGATTGCTCAATTCCAATTGTTTTCACGATAGTCATGTGAAAACCAAGAAAACCGCTCTAAAAGCGCGCGCAGCAAAGTCAACTTTTCTCTTGTTTGCGAAATAAGGGATCAGTAGTCTACAGCAATAATCGTGACATACCTGAAAGAATCATGGCCAATCTCAGCTCCTCCCGCAAAATCTCAAGTACTTTAGTGACTCCCCGCTCTCCCTGAAAGACAAAGAAAGACGAGTCAGGCTTGAAACTGGATGGTCTGCTAATGCTTAGTATAGTGACCAACGAATATCCACGTACGTTGATTTGTAACAGTAGTGGCCAAGTTTCACAGGACGTTTATTCTGCTTCAACATGGCGAGTACAACTCAGATCAACTGCACAGTTTGCGGCCATGTAATATACATCATTTTGCATAAGCAGGGTTATAAGTTTAGCTATTTATCCTAAACATCAGTGTCATGATTTTGTTTAGGTGTATATGTACACGAATTGCGAACGGTAAAATGCGCGCACTCCATACACACCTGATAGGTTAGACCCCAGATCGCCGGTCGGCCGATAAACACTGCGCGTGCGCCAAGAGCCAAGGCCTTCAGTACGTCGGTACCAGTCCTCACTCCACTATCCATGTAAACCTCCACCCTCCCTCGCACGGCCTTGACAATATGTGGTAGCACGTCGATCTGAAATCAAAACATCATTAAATAACACAACGGTTTCTGAGATGCTGAGTAATCTCCTGTCGGGCACTGAGTTGTCCTTTGGGCACGCGGGAGACCAAAATATATTATTTTGCCATTTAATGCATCTTGAGGCTTTTTGTTCCTATAGCTCCTTGGTTCGTCACCAAGAGGAGAGACTCTGGTGACAGCCATTGAAGGCCTTCGTTGATTGGCTGAAACGGCGCGCATGCTTACATAAAACCAAGTATATACCATTCTCGAACCCAGAGCTCCCCGGCTCGTAACCTCGCGGGGGAGGCTCTGGTGACAGCCACTGACGCATGCGCGAGATTTAATACAGAGCCGCTGAGAGAAAGACCTTTCAGCGCATGCTCCAACGCTCAAAATTAGCCAATCAGCGACGGCCCTCAAATGGATGTCCCCAGAGCCTCCCCTGCGAGCAGACGAGCTGGGGAGCTCTGGGTACGAGAATGAGTATATACCGTTTCCGGGAAACGTTGTCACCTAAAAAGCCTATAAGCTTGAAGCGCAAAGGATGATGGGGGCATTTAAACTGTTTGATCTGAATTCAGACAGTTATCGCAAAAACAGGTGAAATGATTAAATTTCAGTACATTTCCAAGCATGTTTGTTTCTAATATTTTACAGAAATTTAAATAAATATTTACCCATACTCCCTAGCGCACCAAGCTTATAGGCTTTTTGGGTGACAACGTATCCCGGAAACGGTATATCTCGCCTCTGGCTAATTATACCTTTCGTTTGCTATACAAGAAAGATTACACTCTGTGAACAATTACAAGTCCTTTCAAAGCTCAGAGTGTGATATACAAACAACTAGCCTGATTGTCATCCACAACGGTAGAGTACGTTGCACTTCCTATCTGCGTCTGATCAGCGTCACGCTTATCATGGCCTAAGCAAGGTTAGTCGGGTACCCTGTGGAGAGTAGCCTGATTCTCATCCACTACGGTAGAGTACGTTGCACTTCCAATCAGCGTCACACTTATCATGGCCTAAGCAAGGTTAGTCGGGTACCCTGTGGAGAGTAGCCTGATACTCATCCACTACGGTAGAGTACGTTGCACTTCCTATCTGCGTCTGATCAGCGTCACGTTTATCATGGCCTAAGCAAGGCTAGTCGGGTTCCCTGTGGAGAGTAGCCTGATTCTCATCCACTACGGTAGAATAAGTTGCACTTCCCACCTCCGCGTCTAATCAGCGTCACGGGGTGAAACGTTCTCGATGAGAATCACGTGGCTAATATGGACCAATCACAACGAAGCTTTCATTTCACCAGCTACAAGAGTGTCGCCGATTCAACATGCTATTGGAATTTTTCCATTTGTTTTTGGTGATATTCGAAAGAAATCATTCAGCGAACTGATAGAATATGGAAATCATATCTTCACCTTGTCGCCTGGGCAAAGAGAAGGTAAATGTTCAGCGATTTGAACATAAAAGACAAGATTCCTCACCATGACGACCTGGAGAACACTTGACCTCATGACGTTGATCAGACGCGAAGGTAGGAGGTGCCAACGAACTCTACCGTAGCGAATGACAATCAGGATAAGAAGCAACTGACCTGGTATAAAACAAAAAAGCGAGCGATTCTGCATGAAATCATCACTCATAGTCGCCAGCCAATCACCGTGTAACTAAGCTTTGAGTATGTTTCTATAAGTCATAGCGGCCTACCGTTGCAGGTACACCATCTAGCTGACGACCTCCGCAGTTTGACACCACGATAGCGTCCACGCCCCACTCCGCTGCCTCTGCCGCATCTTCAGGGGTCAATATACCCTTCAGGATGATAGGCAGCTTAGTCTGGGACCTCACCCATTCAAACACGCGCTTCACAAAATACGGATTAGTTAGCCTTTTCAAGACTTCAGCAGTTGACTCGCCAAGGATGTTAGGATTCTCCGCTTCGGACTCACTGTCTTCGATGTTTGGCACTCGGAAAGGAATATTAAAGTTGTTTCTCCAGTCCGGGAGACGCTTCCCCAGCACACGGGAATCGACGTTAAAGAAAAACGCCTTCGCGCCTGATCTTTCTACGCGTCGAATGTATCTGACGGTTCTCTGTTCATCGTAGAAAAACTTTAACTGATGCCAGCGGAGGAGACTCGGCACAGCTTCCTGTATTGTTTCCATGGCAACCGTCGATAGAATGCTGACCCCCATACACGTGCCAGCTGCTGATACCGCTAGAAAAAAATGAAAATTTGAAATTGCTTGGACCACAAAAGTTCCATCACTTTGTGGGTCAGTTTGTGAGGAAGTTTTTTTTAACTGCTAAAAGAAAAACCTGCCCTCCTATTTTTGCAGGTTTTCTCTAGTCACGACATTGGATTGGCTCGGTAACAAAGAACGGAGTTGAGATGACCGTCGTATAGATAGTAATTTGCTACTTATCAGAATTAGCGTAATTACTTCGCGATTGATCTCGGTCGATACTCAAATCTCATAGAGTGGTCCAGAAATCATCAATACATTTGACGCGATATCGGTTAGTCTCGGTTAGATCAGATTTCGTATGACCATGTGAAAGTCACGGAACTGGTACGATCACTACACGGAACCTCGCCTTCTCGTGAGCATTTAACCAATCAAATCATGCGAAATGACTGATCAATCAATCAAAATGCTCATACGCAACACGGCACAATACCTTTACGGCGCAGACGACACGGGGCAGACATGCGGTAACGTTTCACAGTCATACGAAACCTGCTGCTATTCTCCTCGCAGCTGTCCTCGGTCACGGGGCGGGTAGCGTTGCGTGACTTCGTCCCGTGCGCCTCGGCGAGAAGACTAAGCCGATTATCGTGATTGTTACCTCTAGCGGTTGCTAGCTCGCCATCTTGGTGTCCCAGCTTGTGATACGCGGAAGGAGAGACACCGATCGGCATGCTGATTGGATGGCCGAGGATCGATGTGCGCATGTCCACTTCTGCCGATACTCCACGCAACATCCGGGGTCTCAACTTGATCCTAGGAATTCGAGAAAATGTAGCAAATAGTGAAATGGGACACACAAAGTTAGGCAGCTGGTACCGTTTGCCATTCTAGGGAGTCTCAATGAGTGATAAAGCGGAAATTCCTGGCTATGATTTGCCTCATGGGCATTGTCATAAAATATTTCACCAAAAAACAGTCGACCTGCTGACGTTGCAAAACATCCTTATTAGGAACCCCCCGCTCCTTATTTGGAAGGTCCATTGCTCCTCGAGTTTTTAGCAAAAAAGGAAAATTCATCCAAACTTGCAATGGATCGAGAGACATCGCTCTGTTGGTCGCCATTTTGTTTTTGTTTCTTCTCGGCCAAAAGGCCTGGTGATAAATATAAAAACACAGGCAGCCCACGCCGATTCGTAAAAATGTAAAGTGTAAAACTCTGCAGTTTTTGCCGATGAAGTTTACTGAGGCAAATCTGGCTATGCCATGCTGATGGGTCCCAACAAGGACGAAACAGCTGTCCATAGTTGCCGAACTGCACGGGTAATAGACTGTGCTAGCGTTCCGTCTAGGCCAGACTTGCCGATGTGATAGTTAGTGTTCATTCTTACGTACAAATTTACATCACTTTCTTGATAAGACGTCACTGGCTTGACAAATGACACAGGAAGATACCCGCCATCTGATGCTAATAAATACGCTAGTTTCTAGCACTACATGGTCACAGAATTTATCTATGCAATCAGAGGAGCTCATTACGTCCATCTAGGGGTAGGAAGGTGCAACATGAAGTAGGTCTGAACTTCTCTGAACAAAGGATACGCTGCCAATCTCTACGTGAATGTTTGAAACTAAAAATAACTTCATGCAGGCTTTGTTTTCCAATACGCTGACACACTGTGAAATGGGGAATAAACGCTCCTAGTTGCGTGATTCGCGTAACGTTAGCGTACACATCGCGTGACCTACTGGCTTAGCGACGAAAGACATGAGTGCACTTTTTTCCTCGTATCATTTTCGTGTCACAGGCTATAGTTTTGGCTCGATTTTCCCGGATCTCTCGAACGTATCTGGTACAACTGTGGTCTAGCTTTCTTTTTCGCGTACATATGTGAGCTGCGCGTGTTGCGAGGGAAACAGAATAATTAGTAAAGGACGGGCAAACACGGAAAGATTAAATTTGCTTTGTTTGAAGAAAACAATGCCATGGCTTATTTTCTAGCAGCTTCACTGTGATGTTGTGTAATTTCAGTAAACTAATATGTATCGGTAAATTACTCAATTCTTATTTCTCTTATTCTATGCAAAAGAAAGCTTTATGGGTTTACCTGTTAAATGCTTTTCTGTTTTCACGTAATGTTTGTTCGTCATTCGCTCCAGCCGCGATGTACTCAAATGCTGGTTTTGCAAGAGTTTGCCTGGCTATCTCTTCGAAATCGTCCAAGCACACTGGCTCCCCGAGTGCTGTTGTCATGTTGCGACTGAACGTCAGCGATTACTCAGCGGAGAATCTTCAGGTTTAATATGTCGTGCACTATTCCTTGTTGCTCATGAAAGAGATCGTAGAAGCGTTTGGCCCGTGTAGTTTTAGGGGGTGACACAGCAGAAAATGCTGAAAGTGAGAGTTCGATGATCGATTTGGCCGCGCGAAATATGGGCGAGAGTGAAAATCAATCGAGAGAGGATGCAGGGGGGACTCAGACTCCTTCGCAACTCCCAGCAGTCGGAGTCACGCAACCCTTCCCGCCCCCATGCGTGACTCCGACCGCTATACTTGGGGGCTGCGCAAGGGGGGCTGCGCGAAGAAGTCCAAGGAATCTAAGAGGGGACATGATTAGTCGTAGTTCTTACTGCAACCTTATGATGCCGCATCGATATTGCGACGTCACAAAATAATTATACAATATCAAAAAAGCATCTTCTGTGTAAAATGCCTTAAAAAGCACTAACCGGGCGCCTGCGAACTCATAGAGAACTGGTCGCGTCGAACGCAAAAAAATAACACTTTAGTGGGGATATTTTATACATTTTCATACTGTTTATTTTTATACTGGGCAAGAGCATTAGGACGATATGTTCGGAATTCCTGTTTTACACGAAGTTACGTGTTACCATGGTGACACGATATAGGGGTTGTTCTTAAAGGCTGGTTTCCATAAGGTCGCTATAGTCGTACCAGTCGACCGTGAAACAATGGAAATTGCAATTTTTCTATTGTTTCACGGTCGACTGATGCGACAGATAAGACTGTATGGAAACCAGGCGTTTTGTAGAATATTGACTAGTACCTGACTGGGAAAAATTATCCTGCTTCAGTGCTGGCAGATTTCACTCCTTTCCCAGGCTAATAAGAAATAGGTCGATTCTTGCCAGTCAGTTCAGAGAGGACCCATACTTTTGCAGCTATACATGCTCAAGAATTGGTCAAAAAACGCCATTCAAACGAACATTGTGGGGTGCTATGTACCCGTAAAAAATGGTAAAAAGGAATTAAAGAGTAGGATAGGAGTTAACTTTTACTTTTGCTTATCAGGAGCAACTTAATTTCGGGCGGGACATCTTCGGATGGCGGCTACCCCGAAGGAACATAACCCGAACAAGTTTGTATACATCTTCGGAACACATTCGGACGCGCTTAGATGGTGTGTCAGTCAGTGGTGTGTCAGTCAATATCCCTAGTCTCCCAGCTATAAATACATTTGGAGATTCTAGAATAACAATTGCATAAGTGTCCAAGGTATGAGTATACCTTTGCACGAGGGATGTCACTTTTTCGCGAAAAAAAATCACTGTCGTGTCATATTTACACTACAAGGGCCAATTATATATCATTTTAAAGCTTATGGAATGGCCTTACTTACTAAGTGGTATATTTCTTTGCAACGGTAATCTGATGGATCATTTTCGTCATTTTGTGCTTCAGAGGAAAAGTACCAATTTTTTGCTTTCCTTTGAGTTCCTGCCACTTCCAGTTAATGTCAAAAGCTCCAGATTTCTGCAAAATGTATTCCTTAGAGTGAGATATGAAAAAAGGTGTGTGGGATTATTGATATTTTACATATTTGCGGAAATATCACGTCAAAAGAGGTTGAAAACAGATATTTTGGCAATGCTAACAGAAAAATTAGCATAAAATATGTTTTAAAAGGAAAATCAAAAATCCCGCACACCATTTTTAGATCGCCTTCTAAAGAATAGATTTTGCTTATATTTGGAGCTGTGCAATTTAATTGGAAGAAGATGGAACTTTTAAAAGAAAGTCGGTCGTTTTTTCTTTAAAGCTAACAAAATATATGTTCATGTACAATATAATGAAAACAAAAGTATTCATCAGATAGACCAATCTTTTAGCTTTAAAATGATACATGAACGACGTTTGTGGTGTAAATTGTGACGCGATACGAATTTTTTCGCCGCGAGACCCCTCAAAGGTATACTCATACCTTTAAGGAAAGTTCAATTTTCAGTTGCACGTGACTTTACCTATCACTGTGTCTATATTGTAGACAATGATACCGAAATATGGTGAATTTTTAAATAAATTTAGGCAACTTTGAGAAAAGCACTGCAACTTTCCAACAACTTTTAATGAACTTCAGTGGGAACTTGTGGAAAAGCCTAATGAAGAGCCCAATTTCGAAGAGAATGGACAATAGCTATAAGCTATAAGCGCGTGCTCGTTCTTTTCTTTAGAAATGCCTATGGAACTACAGGATGCAACGCGCGCATATAAGGCACTTGATTCGTGAAATGTAACATAACTACCGCGCGCATTCATTGTTGCTGGAATCATGCATTCATCTTCTTGCCGGACTGTGCTCCCACAGTCGTTTGTGGTCATGATAATAATGAAAAAGTCCTGGTAATCGAAGTTTCTCTATTTCTATCCCATGATTCAACACGCGATCCACCATTTCCCAGTCTTCCCCGCCCCAGCGGCTTCCATATTCCTTCACGTTCATACCACCAAAGGCATCCCAATCGGACTTGTAAGTACCTAAAATAATGCAGTGTAGATCAGTAAAATATTTATTTGACGAAAAAAATGGCGACCAAGGAATGATGTTAGAGCAAGAGCATTCTGTTAGTAGATCTCTTTGTAATATATAGATTTAGCCACTGGCTAAAAGCGGAGCTCCCGGTTACATATCTTTCTGTGTTAATGAGACAAAAATGTTGCCACTGTGCATTAGGCTGTCACCGTCATACCACGTGACTAAGCACTTGCACCCCCTTGCCACTTAGACAACTTTCACAAGTTTGGTTGGCTGAGGTTCATCCCTTCCCGAGATATACACGCCATGGGAAGTGTTCGGATAGCCATGGGAAATCCGAACACTTCCCATTCCTTAAAAGGTAATTGCCCAAAAATGGCTTTGCAAGTTGTCTAAGTTGAAGCTGTGTGCATACTTACTAAACAGACCATAGCCTTGGATTTCCCAGAATCCTCTGTAAGGTTCAATCCCATATGTCCTGCAGCGAGCTAAGCGCAGTAATATCGGCGAGAATGCCACCTTGTTTTGGAACGTGTGCTAAAAATAATAACATCAGACAAGACGTTAGCTTACTAGCGTGGCGTATAGAGCAGATTTCGTATGACTGGGAAAATTGCTACGACACGGCGCAGCACTGTCGCGGCACGGGACCTGGCCTGCTGTAAATTGCTGTAGAAAACGGAATGAAATCGCGTAGTCGCGGTCGCGGTTGCGGCATGGCACAACGTTGTCGCGGCACTTTTCACAGTCATCTGCTCTATTTTAACAGGAGGAAAAGTCATGAATAATCAGCTGCTCGCTTACCTTTCTGACAATGCGTATGACGTCATCGGGCATGTGCACGTGAAGGTCCATTAGAAACACAATAGAGTTAGGATCCCGGATGCCACGAGTTGCTCTTTGTATCGCCAGCGTCTTACTGAACTTGCCGTGCTGGCGAATTATAGTGAATTTTGTGATGCCTCTCCTGAGTATAAAAAGAGAAAATACCTCACTTCGAGCAATGATTGATATCATTCAAGACGTCTTTCATCATTTCTGTATGTGTGTCGCTTCGTCCTTTTCCAGCTCGCACCGGCGCGCGCGCGGCCCCAAAGAAATCCAAGATGGCGGGCTCCGTAAAAGGAAAAATTAAATTCAACAATTTAATTCCAAGCGAGCAGTCAATGAAAACAGGGGCTAGGGACGCTATACCAACTGATCTATGAAAGCCATAGCTCAATGTTGGGTTCTTAGGGCCTCATAGTTCAGTTGGTAGAGCGTCACACCCGTATTGTGGAGTTTATGGGTTCGATTCCTGTTTGAAGCCTGAAACCTTTTTGCGGGTCTTCTACATGTATTTAGGCAGGGAAACCGTTCACAGAGCAAGGCTCTCCAATTTATAGCGAACGCTTAGATTGCTTCTTAACAGCGATGATCATTTATTTCCATTCATATACCTTACCTGCCTATTGCGTGGCTCAGTTAAAAGGACTAGAAATACGAAATAATTCAATCATTTACCGTTTGAACTCTTTCTCGATATCCAGGTTGTTCTCGCCGCAATCCACTAAAATAATATGCACGTTCTCATCACGTGACACTTTGAGCACACGCGCAATGTTCCGAATGAAATACTCGACCCAGGCGCCTTGATATTTAGCTGTTATAACCATATTGACAGGAACATTATTATTCAATGTCATCCCGTCAAGCTTGCAAAGTTTCTTCGTCCTCTTCGGCCAAAAGAAGAATCCTATCATCTTCACGTTTGTGCTGTTAGCGTGCGATTTTAAGATGAGCTCCAAGAGGTAGCGATTCCCCTTTTCTTGATCCACCTTGCGTTCAATGTTGAAGATGCTTTCTAAGGAGTACATTCTAGAAGAAGAAGCAAAGTGCCACGAGTTTATGTGTATAGGTAATCGCATGGCTTGTAGTGATCTTTGGCACTAAACAACACGGTAAAAACAAGGTAGAAATGCAGGGATCCTCCCTCTATAAGTACAATGATTAACGTGAGCCCACCTCTCCCGTCCCCTATTTGATCTCGTACTGAAGACATTTTACAGAAAAAGGGGCTCGCATTGTCTCTTTCGTTGCGCGCGAAGCGCGCCCAAATTTTGATAAACGTATTTCATCAAGCCTCAGAGAAAGGATAGATGAACATGTTTTGTGTACGGTATAGTAAACAAAGCCTGTCAGGAGCCCAGGAAGAACGCTACCTCAACTATATAGGTTAGATGAAAGCTTCTATTGACGATGGGTTCTTGAGCCAACAAGGTTATATTATTCATGACGAAGTTATTATTATTCATGCGTGAAGCGCTGCCCAAATGACGAATTTCTATGCTTGTAACGTCGAACTCACGCTTACCTATATGGGATTTTCTTTCATACATAGTGACTTCCCGTCAGGCCTATCATTGCAGGGCATTTTTAGGAGAGTTTGCTTTTCCTCATCAAGGATACAATGTCATTCTTTATGCGCGCAAAGAGCGCCGAAAGTTTTATTAAGTAAAAATGCAAATGATATAGAAGTTGCTGAAACAACCACTATCGGCATCTGTTTCACTCTTTTCGTCGTCCAAATGTCATATGAAACAATCTCCAACCGAAAATTGTCGATTTTCAACACCTCACGGCCAAAACCATATTTGGAATCATTTACCTTATAAGGAAGTCACAGGAGATCCTCTTTTGAAAAGAATTTCGGCAAAAGTAGCAAGACAACTGTGTAATTTTGAATGAAAACTTGCAGGAATCACAGAGACTCGAGTTCTCGATCTGTCCACCATTGCTTTTGGCTTGGTAACCACGCTAAAATAGCCCACAGCTAGCCCGCGCGACTCGTCCCAGTCCTCCCAAGTGCATTCGGCAAAAACGACAATGATTCAATGATATGTGTTGAAAAAAATTAAGACCCTCCCCTAAACAAGAGTGAAAAAAATTTGGATCCTCCCTTTAGACACGCGAAAAAAAATTAGGACCCTCCCACAAAAATAGGAGCCCTCCCCCCCCCCCCTTCCCCGCTAAATAATGACACCTCCCTAATTACAAAGGAGAATACAATAAAAATGACTTTCGTAGTGTATAGTAGTGCCTATTTGGATGGTATCTATTTCACAGTCGGATGAAAACCACTCTAATCACAACTATAATATTATAGCCCGAGAGAGTGCATATGACGCACGTGGTACCTGAGGTAGTTGAGCCCTATTGTTTTTATTGTACAACGCTAGATGTTGAGCGAAACGGGCCCACTATTGGCTGATAGGCTTCCACTGAACGCGGGCACTATCCATGTCACCTGATCACTCTCAGCCAATTGAAACGCTCCAAAATTTAGCTTTGTATTCTAATGATGGATGGTATTCAATGTTGAAGGAGTTGATTTTGTTCCTGATGCTAGTAAAAAGTTAATGTATTGAGGCAAATACCTTTCCAGTTTTCTATTCAGCGCTGTGATGAACATCCTAATGACTCGAGTAACTTCTCCTATAAAGATGACATCATTTCCATAACACTGCTCACGAAGTTTCCAATCCCCTTCACACTTCATGTTCCTCGTCCCATCAGCCGGGTAAACATCCGAAAAATTGGTTCCATAAACAGCGCCCTCGTATCTTTTCCAATCACGTTTCTTCGTAGAGCTCGGCTGGTAACGACAGTGCGGGAAGACACTCGAGATATAAGCCATATCGATGTCCGGGAGCTCGTGAAACGATCGCTTCGTTCCTGTATAAAGTTTAAAATTGGCTGAGGGCTTTCTATTACTATACTCTCTGAGGAACCACTCATAAGCATGACTCTGGCGTTTTGTCGAATCTGGAAATTGGAATAGCTGGAATGTAGGAGAGGACTCCAATAGTGATGACCCATTGTAGTTGCCAGGAAGAAAAGGCGTCACCATCAAGGTACGAGGGACACCTTTAATCACCTCCATACTCTTTACCGTAACTTTAAGAGAAATCTGCTCCTTGCTTATTCTTTTCGTGATATGTAAAATCTCGAAATAATATTTCTGTCTTTGACTGAGGTGGATGGAAAGTTTGTAAACCCCGTACCGTTTTGCTTGTGCCGGGCTGTCGCTTAAACTAAGCCACATCTCTGATGGTGATTTCGACTTGAGTTGGAACGTATGCACGCCACTGTACCCAGGTTGCAAGTAGCCTATGATTCGTCTAGCAGAATTTCTCGTCCAGATGGAAACCCTGAATTCTCTGATAAACATAATCACGCTTCGTTTATCTGCATGAAGCGGGAACTTGGCATGTTTTCTAAGACACGTTGTAGATGCACAACAGATGTTAAACCATTGGTGAATGTTGACTTTGCCAAAGATCACATTGTAATTGGTCTCCGGGAAAGAAAGGTGTGATTGTTCAATCGCAACAGGTAACTTGTTTTTGTGAATTCGGAAAAATGTCCAACAAATTATGAACAATACTAGGAAAACAAATGCAATTCTTACTGTTCTTGAACTCCCAAATATCTCCATCTAGAAATTGATCTGCGCCTATAAAATATGAGTGAAGAAAAGTTTGTTATTTGTTGCTGGCACATAGTATATCAAAGTATTCACCTGCATTCGTGTGTAAACAGTTTGTTAAAAGAACAAACTAAGGCCTAAGTTTAGTCCTTGATATCTGCATGCAGGAGTTCATCTCCAAAATACCTTTGGCTAGGGCCACTTGACTTCAAAATATTTAGCTGATATATTCATACTGTAGACACCTCATGATCATTTCCGTTCTGTCCACAATATTTCCGCACATTAAACATGCACAGTAGCTTATTGAAAATTGTTATATACTTACGCAAGAAGAGTCAGTGCATAATATTGGACTCAGCTGTCAAGTAGTAGTTAAAAGCCCAATAATCTCGAGTCTTGTTTGTATATATATTATATCATATCATGTTATATAGGATAATAATTGAAGAAAGGAGATGGCATGACAACTTCTAAAGGTCCATGTAGTTAAACATTTATTAAAAAGACGTTTCGGCCTTCGGCCTTCTGCAGTTTTAGCTAGAGAAGTTAGTATCCAAAATGAATAGCTAATTAGATCACAGAATAGTAGAGAACCTAAGAACAATAGAGCTAAAATACAATAGTAATTTGAAGGCTCAAATTGTTTTCGCTTTAGAAGTACAAGGGAATCTGGTCTAGGAGTGAAAAAGTCAAATATTTTAATATAGTAAATATATATGTATATCCTTTTTTTCACGTTGTGAATTTCAAGGGTCTTGCCAATATGCAATGCACAACGTGGTCCAGTCGGGAGAGTAGAGCGTAAACAAGCCCATTTGAACAACGAAACTGAACCAGGGCAATTATTGTTTTCAATAAAGCTCCATCACTGATCAACATCAACTTGGGAATCCATATAGGAAACTGAATATATGAAAAGGCATGTTTTCCTTGAGTTTTTAGCGTAGCTTGTCCTTGTTTTTTTTTTTCTATTATTTTTCCCTTTTGCCTATCATTCCAATATATGGTGATTAATATGCACCTAGCGATCACAGCTCAACAGACGGGAACGCAATATGGGTTTAATCTGACTCGGTCCGCTAAAAGAGCTGCGCGCATAATTTTCTATGAATTTCACAGCAAAACATATATGTTAGACTTTATTATTTCTACGTTTTGTTCCAATAAATTCTTACAGTACTGACACCAGCTTTAACCGGCTTATCTCCGGTGTAATGACCTGTGAGTGCGCACGAACTGCGTCACAAAGCTTCCTTTGTTTGGTAGAACGAATCAGGATGAAATAAGAACTGAACACAAAGGTGTCCTCTGGGAATGGTTATTACACCGGAGTTAACCCCTTTAACCCACCCATGTGGATTTTCACAACCTCGTTACCAGGGTCTTCTGGGTAATTTTCAAGATGGCGAGTGACCCGCCATCTTGAAAATTTCCCAGAAGATCCTGGGAACGAGGTTGGGATTTTCAAATATTTTTCAAAGTCGTGGGTTTTCTTGTATCCACCGTTGTTTTGTACTCTAAAAGGTTCACACTCGTTTGATAAACAAAGCTAAAAAATAAATATAGCTAAAATAGCCAATCCAACTGATAATCAAAGCCACGCTGTGGGATCCTCATTGATGATAAGCAAATAATCATATAAAATTGTTGATGCCTTTTTGCATGTTAGATAATTTCCTTTAATGTTGATTTAGCACTACTTAAAGGAAAAACAGGTTGAAAAGTTAATATTCCTGGTAAAACATTATTGAAGACCATTGCCTTTGTCTCGATTCAAAATCGAGGAGCTTGATTTACCTGTCTCTCTCATATTGCATGCTTGTGTGTGCATGCTTTCTGCGCATGCCCCAACATTCAAAATCAGCCAATCAGCAAAGCCCGTCAAATGGATGTCACCAGAGCTACCCCCACGAGCTGACGAGCCGGGGAGCTCTGGGTAAGAGTGGGCAAAGCATAATTAGCCAATCAGAGCTAATCAAGACAAGAACGCTGCGCAAAGAAGATTTCCTTTCGCTTTATTTTCAGTGATGAATGGAAAGATTTTATAGTACTTTTCTTGATTTCACCTGTAAAGGTGAGCTCCCTGTGCTTTTGGTTTGGAATGTGAGGTTTTCTGTTTCGCTAGTCAAACTATCTAAACCAATAGGATAAGGTTCCTTCCTAGTTCTGCGTCGCCTAGTGCAGTCGCCTGCATTTCTGTCGCTACGAAAAGCCAGTTGACTGGACTAGGACTAGGAAATTCCCAGCGCGAAAAAACGGCGGGCTGTGATACTATAGATTCATGATGAAAAGAAACAGAAGCTACCACAGGTGAATAACACTTGTCAAACTCGAACCAATAGACAAGGTGGTTCATTGTTGAGATTCAACCCGCTGGACAAAATGCCATGCATGGAAACACATCATTGAACTAAGTCAGATCGGAACAGAAAACATTAATTGGTAATGAATCGGCTTTCCTGATTTTTGATGGCTAAGTTTATAATTTTCGTCTAGATTTAACTAAAAACGAGGAAAAGTATAGTTTTAGAGCTGCATTTCAATCACGATTCATTTCACGTGAGGGGCAGTGCTTTGGATACTTCCCAAAGAGCACATCATAAAACGGTAAGAATTATCTGAGATTATGATTAAGAATATTATAAGACATTCTATGAAATAACGCAAATATTTCTACAACCTATGAGTATTTCTTTTCGAACATTGTATTTGTGCTTTAAACTATTTTCTCTTTCTGCAATTCGCTGTTGATTTGAAATATCATTGTCTATCGCGGCACAGACTAATATGGTTTGTGACGGTGGTACGCCTAATAATCTTTAGAATGACAGGCAACCAATTCATCTTACTTTGTTTGCCATTCATTTCATTTGCCCTATAGGTTGTACGATTATTAACGCCAATGAATGGTAACTATTGTGTTTATTCCTGTCTAGTGAGGAAAACATGAAGTTACCCGTTCTGTTATTAGTGCTTTGGTGGTCGTTCAGTCTGTACGAGCAGGTAATGATCAATGGTTTCAAGGAAGTAGAATGAATTCAAAATTCTCCTTATAACATCTTGATACCACTACAATCAGAATCCTCTTCGAATTCGTTTTCTTATTCAAAAGTTTGAGCTCCCTTGTGAGCTGCAAGATAATGGTGTTAATGAGGCAAACGAGGGACTACGAAAAGTATTCTGGTAGTAGTGGTATCAAGATGTTATAAGGGGAATTGTGAATTGTCTTGGATCACACGCGAAAAGCTCGGCTGAAAAATTCATCCGAAAAAAACGGAGTTTGCTATCATAAAGCTTGGGCTGTGACGAGTGTCAAAGCGAGGCCGAACAATCCAACCTCAGACTACTATTGCGCGTGCTAACCTTGATGCTCATCTCAGATTTAAGTTAAGCGCATTCCATATGGCGCTCGCTATTGCAACTCCGTTATTAAACGATAGAGGGCAAACCCCCTTTTAAGGGTATAGTCCGGAGGGCAGGACCAAAAAATGATTGAGACCTTTTCACTATATAGTTTCCTCTTTTTTGAGCATTCTTGTATATTTTCTGTTCGATAACTTACGTTTTGCAAAGTAATGGCAAAGAAACATTTCTTACTGATCAAGATCACCTCCTCCAACTTACATCCTTTTTCCTCAAAATCATGTCTTTCAGTTTTGCTCAAAATTCGAGTGGGCATGCAAATCCGAAACCTTACATCATAGTTAGTAGAGGGACACTCTACTAACTATGCTTACATCTATAAACGATCTTGAAACTATTTTTGGGTCCAGTCAATCCTGAGTTTACTGTACTACCTTGATATTTGCGTGTCCTCTCAGTAAATCATCATCATCATATTAGTTGTCAACAGGCCCGGAGCCTTGGTATAATAACCTCTTCCATACCTGCTGGTCGAGCAAGTGTGAGGCGGTGCGCGAGTACAGCCATCTGTGCGTCTCCCCTCGGTTTCCCAAAAGAGGGAGGACTTGTGTAGTTGGTTGGCAACGGGGAACATGTCACCGCATAACGCCAACCAGCATTTGGCTACTATGTTTTTTTTTAACGTGACTAAATTATGTTTTCTCGCACTTCCAGCTCCGGTAGAGCTAAACGAAGCGGGCAGTGAACCAAGCCATTCAGAAGAGCATTCCGAAGACACAGCGGGGGCTAACCCAGACCCCACTTCTGATACCCCGCCAAACGTGGACGAGACTGAGACTACTGGGTCCGACTCAACCCAGTCTCCTGATGATACAGACTCGGAAAATCACCAAAATGGAGCTGAGAACAAATCTAAAAAGCATCATCATTCGGATGGGCATGCAAGCGAGGCTGAGGGCTCGGCCCAAGGCAGCTCTGACCTTGACATAGCTGCAGATAAATGCAAAGAAGCTGTTGATAAATGTAAAAATGGTGGCACGTGTGTAAATGACTATAATAAGGTGGACGGGTATTACTGTGATTGCCCTCCAGATTTTGGTGGACTCGACTGCGCTGGTAAGTTACACTGACGTGTCTTAGATTCCTTCTGCATTAATGTGTAACCCATTCGCGGTACAAACCTACTCATTCTGATAGTCTTCTATGCCGTTTCTCTGCTTACACATCCAGCATGTGTGCGCTACAAAAGCAAAGGTCAAACAGTCGTATGCGCTCTTGAAATAGGTGTATATTATAGAGAGTAATGTAAACAGAGATGGTGTCGCGGACTCTAGTTATCATTTGACATATGCAGCTGTACTGCTTGGTTGTGTTTTACGACAAGGAAAATGATAACGGTGATAAATCACCACCATGTTTAACTTCAGATCTCCAATGTCGAGTCAGCCTTCCAGAGAAAACCTCGCCCGTGTGCATGCTAAGACGTCAGATCGGACAGAGCGCCAAGAAACAGCTCATCAAACTGACCACCACGCTGAAGGAGGATATGATGTCTGAGTAAGTGAAATGCGCAGCACCAGAGCACCCTAAAGTTGCGCACTCTTTTCCTTCCCATGCTGAGCCAACCATACTTCGGGGAGCATGGTTGGTTCGTCAGTGTTAAGGCGCTGGGTCTCTGGGCCACTGCTGTGGCTCAGGATCGATTCCCGGCTAGGGGCAGAGGAAATTTTCTTTCTGTTCGAGCCGTGATCAAGACAAGTTCATATTGTCGGTGGAACTTAATAGTTCTACTGTGTTTCCTAAGTCTTTTGGATGAGATGATAATCCGAGGTCCAGTCTCACTCCCTTCTACCACTGTTCAAGGTGGACGCTAAAGAACCCATTGCACTCTTCATAAGATTAGGGGATTGTCTCCCGGTTCAATGGCCTGGCTCTCGGAGGCATATATACTGTAAACAGCCCTCATGATTGTAAACTGTCCAGCAGCAATTTGCGCCATCTAATGCTGCCCGTTAAGTCCTCCAACCTCTCCTTGTCTAGCGGTCGTGTACTTTCCACCGTTTTGAGTTACCTCATGATGAGAAGAAGACCCTTTCATTCTTTTGTCTTTCTTAGGTACCATTAAGTACCGCAAGGGGCCCATAACCAGGAGTCTCCTCTACTCCGCTATGTCTAGTCATAGGCGGAACCGCCGCGCCCATGAATGAACAGCATTTTTCTTTTTTTCAATAGTGAGTCCATGCCTCGGGTACCTATGCTGTTGAAGAAGGCAGCGGCAAGTTTTGTACAGAGTGCGTCTACCGACCCTTTCACTATAGAATGGTACATGAAGATGACGGATAATGCCGATCTGAATAAAGACATTGAGTCGCATTTTACCCTCAAGGATCCGCGCTTTCATGAACACCCTAACTTAGTGGACTTCGCGATTGTATACGAGGCTTTCTACAAACATCATAAGGTAACACAAGAAATAAATGCGTGAGCCATTCGCGATGCAATAGCTCTATTGGTCGTTGGCCCGTTGGCGCTTTTGACCTGGTATGGTACAAGCGTTAGAGGCGAGGGAACAAATACATGTTCCGAGAAGAATGAATCCATCTCGCATATTAAACAAAAATAACTGTTTTCATCAAACAGAAATACAGCGCCATGAGCACCCTGAAGCGCGTGCCTGCGATAGAGGATAACTTCTACAAGGATCGTTGTTTTGCTGACCAGCGGTTAGCCGGCGCAAATCCATTCCAAATTTGGCGAGTGAATAGAGACTCACGTAAGTTCATCATTACTGATTAGAAGAAGCACCCTTACTCTAATTTACCAAAGGGAGAAACAGGCGTAAACATGCCTCAGATTCAAGCGCGAAAAGTTGGGCGAACGGAAAAGGATGTCCTCCATTCTTCTCCCGGCCCAAATCCATAGGAATGCTTGCTACGCTGGCTACTAATAGGAAGTTAAAATTACCTATAAAATAAAACGCAGCGGTTTGAATGTTTTGTGCGTGCACGTTTTGCTGTAAGAGCTGTAAGAATGTTTTTGCGTTTATGATGGGGGGAATCCAAGGCCTGCCGTGTGCTAGCTTTTAGATGCCCCTGCACCACCTATCATACGGAGCTCCACTTTCGCAAAATCCAGGGATTCTTTCTGTTATGAAAGGCTGTTTAATGTGTTATGCTCTCAGGTAAAGCTGGTGTTGGATGGGACAAGCTGTATGAGAAAATGTTAAACAAGGAATTCGACTGGCACAAGGCATTCCACAAGGTCATGGAAACGGAGGATAATGATGCACTCGATAAGGTAGCGCCTGCCTTACCAACCAAGGCCGATTGTAGTGGGTCTTTGTCAGTCACTAAGACCTGATCATTATTATACTGCGAATGTCATGTGGACTCTTCCTTGAAACGCCAACCACCAATGGCTTCCAGCAATCAAACATTTTACACGGGACCTGCGTACCGGAATGTGATTTTGGCACGGCTAATTGTAGCGGTACCGTATGAACAGGCGGTACCGTACCAGATTTACACCGGTTCGGTATTGTGCCGGGTTTCGTGTAAACGGGGTTTCTCATTTAACTTAACGTCTCTACAGGCAATCGACGGCGGTACCGTGTTCGTCGCATACTACCCCGAGCTTCAAAACATCACCGTCCCGAAACAACTGGACGATGCGAAGTTCAACCACAGCGTTATCCCCCTGACAGCGCCCTTGGCCTTCTTCGTCGTCAAGGAGTCCGAGCCCGGCGTGCGGAGATTGACGCCCGTTGCTATCCAAGCAGACGCCGATGCTGACGCCAAGGTTTACACTCCCGAGGAGGGCAAGGGATGGTTCTACGCCAAGGCGATGGTTCAGAGGGCTGACTTTAATGTACTACACATGGTCAAGAAGAGGTAGGAATCTAAATAGTAGACTGCGAACAGTCTCTCATTTGGTTAAAAGTCTATTGAAAAAATTCTTCTTGTGGAACAGTTTTCACGGGCAAGCCCATCCTAGGAGATTCTCGTGGTAGCGCGCGCTATTAAATTAACTAAGAAATGCGCTGACTGTGCCTCATATCAACATCGCAAGGCAAGACATGGCATTGATGTCTTTTATTAATGCTTTAAAGGATCGTAAGGCATAGATGAATCAGTAACTACCGCTCTTTTTCCAGGCTGAAGACCCATCTGTACCTTGATGCACCATGCACGCTGGTGGAGAAATATTTTTCCGAGTACCACCCAATCCACCAGATGCTACGTCATCACTGCAGGGCCAACCTGGAGACGAACAAGCTCTTTGAGCTCAAACTCTATGGTAGGGTACTACTCTACTCTGGAGTGTTCTTTAGTCGGTAAAGTGAATTAAAATGTTCGTCCCTGTTGAACAAGGCTGCGGGCTTGGAATTCTTGCATCCGATTTATGACCATTGATCAAATCGCCACAAAAATCATCTTTAGGTGATGACTCCTATAGGTGTTATTCAGAATGATTGAATAATTTTGCGATTTGTTTCACTGCAGTCATATGAAATCTGCTGTAATTTAGGGCATCTGTATTGCGAGTTGATAATTTCTAAGGATGGACGAAATTGCACATACAAGTCAAACCTCTTTCGTGTCGACGACAAAAAGGCTCCTTTGTCTGAAGAAAGGTGATACGATCTGTCGGAGTTCGGGATAGTTCTAGACTAGTTTCCTTTTACATAAATACTGTAGTTTGTCAGTTCACGCCTGCATAGTATTCTGTGCGGTCTTCCTGTGCTAAGGTAGATAGGAGATGTAAGTCGACCGGGAACCTCTCCACGAACGCGTTCTGTGGGTGAGCACGGCCCAGCCCTCGCGGTTCATCTCCGAGCACAGGAAAACCACTCAGAATACCAGGAGCTGAGAGGCTGAGATCACACCAATGGTATTTTTACTTCCTTCGTAGGCCAAAAGGCTCCTATCTACAAAGCGCTCAGCATCGACATGCCGAGTGCGGTGAAAATGCTGAATCAGGAGTACAGCAAGATGGAATTTAATGATGTTGATCTGGTGGATGAACTCGAGGTGAGCGAAGCACCATAGTTTATAAATACGATATTAACATGAGTAGAGTATATGAGTAGAACGTTCATGGTTCTGTGTCCCCAAATTGCAGTGCGTTGTCATCAGCTGATCAGAGCGAGTTATCAGAACATATACAAAATCGCATCTGACCATTGTAGTTAGAGTTTAACTCAGTTTGTTTTTAAAACACACGTACAATTATTCCCTTTCGTACCCTACAGAAACGTGGCGTAGATGATGAGAAGCAGCTCCCGTACTATCCGTACCGAGATGACGGCAAGAAGCTATACGGGAGGCTAAAAGAATTCGTAAGAGATTACTTAAGACTGTAAGTATAGAAGAAAATTGCATCCGGAAATTGTGAAGGTGAAGGTGATCGTTTTGAAGGTCCGCTGCTTGACGGTAAGCGGCCGGAAAAATCTTTAAGTGCTGTTCAGTATCGTCAAGAATGAATTTACTCATAGTATGAGACCTCCTTGGTAGAGCGCACCGGAGTAGTCCTTCATGTTTCTAAAACATGGCTTTGCAAGTCCTTGAAACGTCAATGAATGTGTAATTTTCTTTGACCATGTTTGGAAAATGGAAATGATTTGGGGTGAAAAATGAAGGACCAATGCTTACGTGGTGTTTGTCTCTCATACTGTTTGGAATCAGAAAAGAATTAAAAAGAGGTGATTTTTCCCATTTTGTTTCAGATACTACAGAGACGATGATGATATCAAGAAGGATTTCGAGCTCCAAGAATTTGCCAACGAGATGTCTGCGAATGGGACGGGTGATGACGGCGGACTGGGCCAGGTAATCTTTTTTAGAAATGAAGCATTACTCAGCAGGTCTCCGTCTCAGATGTAAATCAACGAATCGCCTCAGGCGATGTGCTGATCAACTTACACTATAGCAATGAAACAACTGTCCATATCAGAGAACGTGTGTTAGTTTAGTTTGTTAGGTGACGTAGCACCTGGTGGAATATTTTTTAGAATAGTACTCGTGCACCTCAGTTGATGTGCAGGCAAATCCTGGACCCGCTGAAGACTTGTAGCTGTATGTAGGTTCCGACTGATACTAAAGCAATGAAACAACTTTAACATTAGTGTGGTCCAGTGTGCTGTTAGTGTTTCATTATTATGTAGCAAAAATCTAGCATCGGAAGTTTGAGAGTAGTACTCAGGCGATGTGCTACTCAAACCGATCCAAGGTTAGCAGTCTAGATTCGAGCCTCTGAAAACAATGGAAGCGAGCATACACTCTGAAAACAATGAAACATTTTGTAAAACTAGTAGTTGTCCTGTCCGGTAAACAAGTACTCGTTTATTGTTAGGCGAGGAGGGCGAAACAAAACTCTTGAGGTATAATTTTAAAAACACTCGTTGTACTCGAGGTATTTGTGCGGCACGGATGAAGTAATTGGTAATACTTTTGTATTCACTTCTGTAGGTTTTATTCCGCAGAATTGGTGTAATCACTTTGGTCTCACTACAGTCATATGAAATCCGCTCCAAAATAAATATCCTTATGGCTTTATGAGGAAAAGGATGTTTTTAATAAATAATCTTATTGTTCACATGTTTAGGTAAAGAACTTCCCTGCCAAGATCGAAAGTGTCTCTGTCCTGTCCAAGCTCATGACCACATTTATGTGGGCGTTGTCCGGTCAGCACGCCGCTACCACCTTCCCCATGTTGGAGTACGGGGGTTTTGTACCTAACGCTCCTCACCGCCTCTTCACGGATGACAGTGGAGAGGCCAAGTACTCGCCATCAATGTTCGGCAACAAGGGCATCGCTTTGGTGAGTGAGAACTTATCTTTTTGAAGGCCCCCAGATGGTCCATCAAAAATCTGGTGTGCATGCTTGCATCTCGCGGAAGCATTATTTTGCATATTCGCCCGCTCGCAGTGATTTTGGGTGCTGGACTGCTCGCCAAAGTTGTTTAATCAAAATGATCGGTCTCACAGAGAACAAACTTGCCTGGGTGCTTGCCAAGGTCCATTTGGGTCCTCTTTATTGACCAGTGACGAAAGAAAGGTTTAGAAGGGGATTGACTATTACAAAGGCGATACAAGTAGGAACTGTAGATACACGGATAAGTAAGCCTAGTCAAGCGAAAAGAGAGCTATATTATATGATGAAATGTAAGCACTTGTTTAGCACAATGTGGTTTACAGATGTTGGATGTATTACATCTCTGAGGTGGACTTAATTAAGAGCCTGTGTCAGCCACTCCTTTGTTATTGTTTTCTTTCGATATCAGAAGACGAATTATGTGTACAAATCTCTTACTAAACATCTAAAAAAAAAAAAAGTTTCAGATTTGATTTACCAAATTCAATCAAAAACATTGCTCTATATGCTCTAAATCAACCGATGGATCCTTTCTCCGACTTTGTATGTTGCTATCTGCTGCCAAAAAGTGCCTTTACTATCATGACAGATTATGCAAGTGTGTACATGTTTTTTTGTATAATATTAAAGAAGAGGACTAATCCACCCAACGCGTGAAGGTGCACTGTCCACTAGGAGACCTTCCATAACAAGAGGAACACTCAATATGTCTTTAATACCTCCGACTAGACTATACATACCAGTACGCAAGTGCGAGATAAACATGCGCTTAAATTCTAGGGGGAATTGGTTACGATTCCATCTGGCCCTCATTCGGAAAATGGAATGATGGTTATGATATGACGAGCCATAATGGTGGCCAGAATGCGAGCTAAGATATACTTTATACTGGAAAGATAACAAAGTTTTGGAGATGTCTTCTCCCTCGTACTGGTCATTTAATCTTCATCACTCACCAACTAAACTCACTCCTTTTGTTCCAGGAAATCGCCGAGCTGAGTTCCAATGTCGCCTCTATTCACTTAGACAGCTTGTTCGACTACTACACGAAGATGGAGGATAACCAAGCTAAAAAGATGGTTCATAGATTCTTCGAAAATCTTGGCGATCTTTCAAAAGAAATCCTCGCAGATAATGACCAGAGAGTCGCTAACGGTTACCTCCCTTATCCTTATTTTATGCCAGCTTATGTCAGCAATAGTGCAAGCACATAGAGAACATGGTGTAGAATATATTTGGGAAGAAATAGGGACATTATCTCCAGCTCATAGCAGCAAACTTACTTAAGTTGCACTTAGTAATATCCTTATTTAATGCCAGCTTATGTAAGCAACAGTGCAAGCACATAAGGTTCATTCTCTAGAAGAATACTTTTTGGGGGAGAAATAGGGAACAATTTAATTACCTCAAGCTTAACCTGGTACTGAAGGCCCGAAAGCAGATGGCCCCCTTACAACGCGCCTTCATTATTTCGCCCCGCCCTCTTCTCCTGGCAAGTCCAGCACACAGTCATATTTGCTGCTCCCCTTTACAGCTGCAAGTCCGCGGAGTCTCCAGTCCTATCATGGACGTAGGAGTATGATTTTAGCTGAGGAGGGGACAGAGGCTAAAATTTAAGCACTAAAAATCTTGAACTGCTGTACGTGCATAACAGGTCTAAAAGCAAAATTCTGCCACGGGTTGTTGTCTGCAACAACGAGAAGCGCTCTAGTCTTACGGAACTCGAGGCTCCTACATCCCTGCCTAACTTAAGCTTTCGGCTGAGATGATATTACTGGTATTATGGTAACAAACACTTGCTAGCTTGAGATAGAGTTCTCAGTAAAGAAATGATCCCCATTATGCTAGG
Source organism: Scolanthus callimorphus (assembly GCA_033964015.1). NCBI lineage: Eukaryota > Metazoa > Cnidaria > Anthozoa > Actiniaria > Edwardsiidae > Scolanthus > Scolanthus callimorphus. The sequence continues at coordinate 26,883,189 of CM066918.1, read as the reverse complement.
ATATATCAGCTTACAAGGTTAGGCATGAATGCATAAAATGTGTGAGTTTTAGGGCAGAACAAATTAGCTTTTTCCGTTGACAGTAAGGCTTCTATTATTTAGAACCCTACCAGCTTTTATATATAACAAAAAATAAAAGAGCAGTAAAAATAATAAAATATTGATTCCTAGATCAATGTTCATTGTGATTACGTACTTGTAGATAGCCTGTCGAAAACAGGAAAAGAAGACATACGTATTTCTCCCTAGACTCGAACTAACAGACCTGCATCTGCTTGTGTGCGCCCTTTCACTAAACCATCGGGGATTCGCTTCACCAAAGCAACTTAACGAGATATAACGAATGTTTGCGTCGTTCTATTGTCTGTTCTTTGGACCTCACTCTTATTGCCTTAATTTGTCTGCGCGCCCTTTTGCGCACGTTAAGCAACGTCCCTGTAATTCAGTCACAAGACCAATTCGACTGTGTTTATAGAACTTAAAAATGTATTTATTTCGAAAGTGTTCATTTACGAGGCATTTGGCCTTATGAAACAAGCATAAAAAAACAAACCGGCATCTCTCGTTTTGATGTATTTCCTCTTTAATTCTCCTCTCGCCTATCTCCCTTCAGGTTTCGCTGTATCTTAAGGCTGGTTTCCATATAAATCTTCGATCTCTTCAGTCTCGCCAATCGCATATGGCATGAAATAGTGCACACGCGATCCATGAGATTCATGCTAGTCGATGCGATCGTATGTTTCCTTATGATCTCACCGATCGCATGAAGTGAGTCCAGGATATTAATGTTTTACGCGCCATTTTGAAAGTGTAGGCGATCGAAATACCTGCTGGTCTCGAATCAATGGATTCTGGGATACATTCCGATCGCATCAGTCGCTTTCGATCGCTTTTGAATGTCTCCATATAATCTCATTCCATCTCACGTAATCGCATCGATCTCCTGGATAGAACAGTGTTCTATCCGCGCGATCGTGATCGCCCCCCCCCCCCCCCCCCCCCCCGATCCTTTCAGTCTTTTCCGATCGCGAGAGAAGTGTCTCTTGGATATAATCTCTTGGATCGCGAGTGCACCATTTATGCGATTGGCATGTTGAGACCCAGAGATCGAAGAGATTATATGGAAACCAGCTTAAAGGCCCATCACCAACCGAGAGCCTTTGCGGACTATTAGCCAATCAGAGCATCCGAAAACAATGGATGAATTTGAAAACAAAAGAAAACGGGGCGCAAAGGCTCCCGGTTGGTGATGGGCCTTTAAACTCTTGCACCACAGAATCACCTAGCTGGGAGTTGCACCCAGTCCTCGCTGCACTGGCCGTGTGCTGCGCATGCTCTGGTACACCACTGGATGTTTCAACCTCGTACCCAGAGCCCGTTATCTTTTGGCCAGCGGCAGGATTCAGGGAATCGATTTTTTAAAACCCAGATTCTGGGTTTCTGGTTTGAACGTTGTATGAAAGTTCGTTACGTTTTTGACCTACCACGCATGCTCACAAATCGGATTCCCCCAGGGCCCTGAATCTTGCCGCGGCTAAAAGATGACGGGCTCTGGGTACGAGATTGTGGATGTTTATTTTACTGCGGTATTGCCTTTCTAAGTCTGCTATTTTACATCTCTAACTACTTTCTCACTTTTGTTTAAGAGCCCTTGTAAGCCACTCCTTTGTTATTGTTTTCGTTCGATATTAAAAGACGAATTACGCGTTATAAATATCTAAATAAACAATCTAAAAACAAAGTTTCAGATTTGATTTACTAAATTCAATCGAGAAAATTGCTCTATATTCTCTAAATCAGCCAATGGAAATGGATGCTTTCACCGACTTGGTATGTTGCTATGCTGTCAAAATGGCGGCTGGCACAGGCTCTTTAAATGTGTGGATTTCAACTTTTTTTTTCTCGAGCCAAGAGGACCTGATCGTGTCTCTCCCAACATCACAAGTGCTCTATTTGCCGATAAAGTCATAGAAAGTTGTGCTCTAATGCTTTTATGATATAGCGGGGGAGAACCATTGCTTTATCGGTGTAATAGAGCATAGATTTGGACCAATCAGAGCGCGCGTTATATCGTAGCTATATTATAAATATAAAAAAAATTATGACGCGCGCAACAATGATTCTCGTGGGACCAACTAAAAACAAGGAAACCGGCGTATCCGGCTAGAATCTTGCGCGCTTCATGTGTCCGAGATTAGCCAGGGCTTTAGGTTTATGACTGGAGTAACGGCGACGGTTTTTTTTGTAATTTTTGCACAGGAGATTGTTCCATTTCATTTTTGAACTTTAAAAAATCTGCACATATTAAGATTGGGTGTCCCTCCTTGGTACTTACGCCGAGCGCGACCGTTCATTGCACTTTGTCCCGCATTGACGCGTAAGTTTTGCTTCATTAAAAAATTACTTCAAAATGCTTATTATTGCGTCCAACATGAGTAAAGAAATATTCTAATTTTCGGAAAGCAAGAACATCCTACTCTGCTATCAGTCCAATTGTTAAACTAATTAGCCTCAAGAAAGAACAATTGCTGGTTAAGAAAAGTCAATAGGTGTATATCCCAAGGCAGGTTTTCCTTTGTTTGTGGAAAGAGTAAAGAATAATTCAATATTAGGTCATAACTCGTTTTACGGGTGACACTGTAAACAGGCTAGCAGGTGGGGTTTCTCCATTTTGGCTTTCTCAAAATAAAACTTGAAAATGATATAAACAAGCGCAAGTCAAATGAATGGATAGAAGTTGAGAACAGCAGCAGGAATTTCCGTGTTTGCCATTATGCGGCACTTGTTACTGGCGACCGTCTGTGTGGGGACACTGTTGGCGTTGGGAATGGTTTCTGTTGCACGCCCGGCTAAATCAGGTGTGGTACTTAAATGGGTTCTTTCTTGCATTGAAATGGTTTCTAAGACTTGCGATAACTTTTTAAAGGGTATCCTTCGCGGTTCATTTGCCATGGATACGCTTCCTTGATTAGTGCCATTGCTCAAAAGGCTAAAACTAGAAAGACTCAAATAGAATTTACTTAGAAATTTGTTTCCTGGGAGATCTGATTCACTATCAAATTTTAATTTTTTTTCAAACGGTAATTTCCTGCTTGTTTCTGAACAGCAAAGGTTTTTCTATCAAACCGGTAATTCGCTAATCTAATAACGAATTTTAAAAAAAGTCAACAATGACTTTAATTTTCGAATCGATTCTAATGAAATGGAATTTGCTTTATTATTCGAACACCGTTGGCGTTGCTTCCAGACAAAAATCTGACAGTTTCACCGCGGGAGTTCGGGGGCGTTCGGTGGTGATCGGAATGGAGAGAAGTGACTGCTTTAATTATCTGTCCACAATTTCAATTCTTAATCTTTGGCGTCATAAATGGTTTAACTAACAACGCCGGAGCAATCGGAAATCTAAATGTTTGTGGTCGACTTCCCAGACTTGCATCTCGGAAGCTGAATAGAGCGATCCCGTCTTCGCTCGATTATATTTCACCAACAATGGACAGTTTTTTTTCCAGTGGAATTCAAAATTTCCGAGCAACAAACGCAAACTCGAAGATGTGTGTCTTTTCCATGCTCTATGTCAAAGAAACATTTCGACTCGTCCGACGTAGCAACAGTAACTAGGGAGGTAGAACAATGTGTGGGATCGCTGTTTCAACGGCGTCGCTGGTGCCATTATCTCTTGTCAAGGTTATCCTAGAAACCAAATGTTTCACTTGATATGTAAACAATTGATTGTTAATCCGTGGTAAATAAAGTGTATCCTCAGTGTCTGTAGACCCGCTTCAGTGCCTGCGCCCCGGAGGGGGGGGGGGGGGGGGGGTCAAAAATATGGGAGCACCCCCACCCCCCCCACCCCCACCCCCCCCCCCGGGGCCTGCGCTTTCGACCGCTTGTGGCGCCGTTGGGACCCAGCGCAATTCAGCTTACGAGTTGCAAATCTGGGGAGTAGGTCTCCGATATTTATTTATTTTGTTTATTTATTTATTTGTATGTATGTATGGCAACCAAGGCGGCCATAAGCACAGACACTGAGGGTGGTGCTTTATTTTATAACATTTTTTTAAACAATCGTGACATAGACATAGCCTTATGGCTTCTTACGTATGATGTAATAGCTATCGCTATCAAATTTCAAAGTTTGAAAACTGTTCAGCCTGGTAAGAAATAAAAAAAGTGCCAATTCGCAAACCAATTCCTTCCGCTCGATAACATCGTAAAAATACTCCATATATTTGTACTTATCTGGCAGCTGAAAGGTTATTTCACAAACCTAGAGAATTGTCAATTTACTACCTGAATTAACCCCCAAATCGTGAGGGTAGAAGGCGGGACTGTGTAAAATCTTATTCTTGGGTCTTGAGCAGTGGCGCGGATCCAGGATTTTAAAAAGGGGGTCTTCCGTTTCTTTCCTCAGTCCTTCAAGACTGATACGGGCAATATAATATGCAGAACTCGGCCAGTGGCCTTCACAATAAAATCCTCATTTTTTTATGCTCAAGGGGGGTTTCATGGAACCCCCTGTATCCGCCGCTGTTGATGACAACTAAACGTTTTCAAATCAATGTTTTTTTTAAATAATAGTGAAAGTACGTGAGCTGAGCAACGGACTAGACGATGCAGTACAAGAAATTCGCAGACCAACAGGGCGTGTTGATGCGGCCCTCAGACAAGCGGTCAGGCAACTCATGGTAAATTAACGGTAGCTAACGGTTTGCATGTTAATTGTATGTGGCCACTCAGCGTTGTGTTCACTGTGGTCAGTGTCTGTAAAGGGCATCGCGACTCGTGCGATATCGTTTTTCGCGTGAAATTTACCGTGGAATTCATTCGCCATGTGATGAATTTATCTATAGAATTCAGACATGAGTTCCAAATTGTCCAGTTTCAGTGCGCACGATCCATGCTGTCCAATTAAGGATAAATTGGATGATTCAGAGGAAATTTGGACAAGCATGGAGTCCTGTTATCTATAAATATGATTCATCCTCTTTATGGCAAGAAATTTCAAAACTGGTCGCCCCATGAGACCCTGAAATGTATACCCTTTCTTATTTTGACAATTTTGTTTCAAGTTTCCTCGATCAATAAATATCAATTGGGATAAAGTATTCGATCATTGTTTGAGATGCATTTATACGCCATTAGCGGCACGCTATTCTAATCGCCTACTATTGTATTGCAGATCACCGTCAAAAAGTAACACTCGACTGCTAAGAAAGGAACAATTACACAATTATACAACCTGGCGGTGTATCCGGCTAAGCCGCTAAAACCCCACGGCAACTGAGATATCTAATATCTAGCGCATAGTTGTTAAGGGGCAATCACACATAGCCACAGAGATGACAAGACCTATTTGAATATGACATGATTACAGACATTGTGGTTGCTGCCAGGCAGGCGGGCGACAGGCGGAGCCATGGAACTTTGGCTTTTAAAAAAAACAGAGGGTGAGAATCTTCAAAAGTACGCCGCCTTGACTTACCACAACCAAATACGAACATCAAGAAAGCGTTTTAATTGCATTCAAATTGACGGTACAAAAAACATGCCTTCAATTTAAAATTTACACACCACTATTGCCAGCTGCCCACACAATAATGACAAGCTGTGGAAGTTATAGATGTGAGAGAGTTAAAGTACCACATACAAAATGAAACGCATGCGCAGTATGGTCATATCTAGAATGTCCTTGAAGTTCGTAGATAGTCAATTTGTTAAATAAACCATTGGATCCAGATAGTGTCTGTTTGTGTTTTTTTCTATACAAGTAACACATATTTCCACGCAACTTTCACAAACGCACGCTATTGCGTTTTAACCTCGGTACCTTTCTCCCGCGCATGCGTTCCATATTTTTTATCGGGTTCGGGCGAAGATAGCCGAATGTTTTAGAAGATGAAGAGCTGTCTGGTTTGGAAATCGTATTAATCCTATATACCGTTGTTTCAGGGTAGTGAAGAGCGTTTTAGTGATCCGTGATTGAGCTCAATATGGGCCTCATAAAAATCGAAAATGTTTGGCCGTGATCCGCGTTCCCCTTGATCCCTGAAGGAAAAATCCGTTTAAAAAGTCTACAACCGAAACACTGAATTCAATTTAATTCAACTTTATTACACACTCGTTATATCATTCAATTACATTGTTTAGAAGTACATATAAATAAAAAAATGATAAATCAGATTAGGAAGTAGAAAGAAAAAGACATTTTCAATATGGAATTGTGCGTGGTGGCCAAAGTAGCACAAACTTTCGTTGGTCACCTCGACTCATCAGAAATAAATGAGGTTTTAGAGTATTTATATATCAAATATTAATCAGAATTGGTGTAATCACTTTGTGATTGGTTTTACTAGTTATGTGAAATTCGCTCTATTCTTGATTTGCAATCATTCCTTTGGGAATAAAATAACAAAAGCACGGCGGCCATGTTGGTGACCTGAATAAAAGGAGCAAATGAACTTTCTTTCTGCACCACCAACATGGCCGCCAGTGACATCACATGCAAACCAAGAATCCGTGACAGGCGATTAAGAGCACGCATGCTCCAGGAACGAGCATTGATTCATCAGTAAAACTCGTATAACTTTTTAAGAATATGGAAAGCTAAAAACCATTGTCCCATGGATCGAGATTATATACGATTTGTTTTGAGGTTTTAGCCATCGTTGGCCATCGTTACAGGACGATACTTCTCTGATTTGAGAGATGCGCAGAACAGATGCGCAGTTGCGTGACAAGCTCCCTTAAATTGGTCGGTGATTCGTGAATGATACCCGCTCATGATCAACCTGTTCTTTTGCACCAACAAATTAGGAAGCTGTGAGAGAACAGCTAAAGTTTATATAACTATTTAAACACCTTTCCGGAAAAAAACCCTTTTAATTTGTATTTTAATTCAGTAATAGAAAATTCCCCGTAAGCAAACATTCGACAATCATACAAGCTAAAACGAAAACACACACTTAAACAGAGACATAATAAATGGATAACGGCTTAACTAAATGCCTCAAATTCTTGACTGTGTTTGTCAACCTTTCTAATATCCTTTTCACAAAACGTTAGCCTCCTACGTGGCCGCTTCTGTATCGCTCACTTCATATGCAAGCAGCTGCGCGAGAGGCTACAATAACGTTGATATATAGGAAGAGTTTGACGGGGGGTTGGAAGTTTTTGAAAAAAAAAAACAATTCCATGGCCGGCCGAAGGGCCGAAAAAAAATCCTGCACAGCAAAAAGGTGACTAAACTTATTGGAAAAACACTTCTCGCCGCACTAACAGAGGTATATTAAAAAAAATCTTGCAAGGAACAAAGCTCCCCCCCCCCCTCCCTCAAGAGTCAAATGGTCGACCCCTAATAAATAGCCCTTTAACTACAAAGCAATCACGATTGTTGGCTTCGTGGACGTATTACAGAGCGGATGGAAATGGATTGCAACAATGAGTCAGTCTTGCCGATAAATGACTTACCTATACATTGCTTATTAGGCTAATATCAAGTGATATAAGTGATTTGGGGATGACAACATACCCATTTAGTGCACTATTGACCAGTCTGGTCAATGTCCTTATGAAAAACAAATGAAATTAGCACTACTGCAAATTAACATATGATCAATTAAATGCGGTACGGTTTACAGTTGTGAGATGTCTGATCTCTAAGATGCGGACTGAAATGTCATAAGTGCAGATTACAACCGTAACCGTGAATGGGATTGTGTGGTAAGTTCTGTAGTAAGTTTATCGTCGTCCCCCATATACATATTAGATGCAGTGGAATTCCTAACCAGTGCCCAGGCTCAAACTATTGTCATAGTCCCTGTATTTTTTTTAGTTTTGGAGTATATTAGTTCAGAAAATTGACTTTTATTATATTTATTACAAAGAACTAGGACAGAGCGCAATATCAAAATAATATTTCAAAAAATAGCCGCCCTAGGCACGCATGGGTAAGGCAACCATAAACATGATACGTTTGCTCCAGGCCTACGACACTTTCTAACGTGTCCGCTTACGTCGCCAACTTGGAAAAGGCAACGTAGACATACGTGGCAATCGACAGTGAACCCAATGGGCGGGGTCTCTTGTTCAACCAATCAGATTCCTCAATGTTAACCATAAAATGGTATCCTCACCTGCTCAGCAACGCGTCTAACAGAACAAATCCGGTCCCTTGAACTCAACCACACAACTTGAGGTAAGTCGAATGCTTATTTTCGCCGCTTATTTTCGACTCGACAAAATAGTCGAAATTTGCTTTAGTCAATTCCAACTTTTCTTCACTGCTGACAAATTATTTGCCATCAGTGAGTACAGAAAAGACCCAGTAGCATTACTCTACGTATTTTATCGAGGGGGCTTCATGTTGAACTTCTGATTGGATAAGAATCTTATTATCCCTAGGTATAGCGGTTAACCCACTTTCTAGAAACCGGGCCCAGGTCTTTTTACTTTTCATACTAAGTATCTCTTGCGTGGAAAAGTCGCTACGGAAATAATACCAAGAGCTGAATCTATCCTGATATTCCAACGTATGCACGGTTGATTAAACTGGAGGGCAGATATCAAACACAAAACACATCTATGCCTATCAAGACGACGGATAATCATCATTTCTATTAATCAAAGCTTTTACTGGCGCCCTAACTGAAGCATTAAAACACTCAAAAGGTGTCGCTTACTATGAAGACATACACTCTTGAAATTATCAGTGTGAAGATCGATCTGTTTACACCTGTCTGGTGCTTCTTTTTAGGGGCCGACCATTTAACTCTTAAGGGGTGTAGTGCGGGGCGGGGGGAAGTTTTGACATGACATGACATGACTCTTTAAGGGTGTAGGGGGAGGGGGGGGGGGGGGGGGGGGAGGGAGTTGAAAAAAATCCTGCATAGCAAAATGGTAACTAAAATCCTTCTTTCTTTTGGAAAAAATTATCACTGCATAACAGAGGAATAAAAAAAATATTGCACAGAACTGAAAAGTAAAATGGTCGAATCTTTTTTCGTCATTCACACAGACCGTGGCCTCAGGCACGCGTTAACCTCTCTGCCATAGTAAAATAGCATCTTGTTAAGAGGTGGACCATTAGAAATTGGGGAGGGGGGTGGCAATTTTTTCGCGTATGAATTTTTTTTGGGGGTTCAGGTTGTGCAGTAATTTTTTTTCAGACTCGAAGACCATGTACGAATATTTTTTCACAGACGCACACAAAATGTCAATGCTGCGTTCTGATTGGTTGAGCTACTACTAGGTATAGCCTACTAGTAGCGAAAAGTGTCGGATATTAAACCAGAAAACGTTTTGAGCTACTAGTGTGATTTGATTAAAACAATTATTCCTCTCGCCCTCATGGCCTCTGAGTCAATAGCCCATTCGGCGTTCGGCCTCATGGGCTATTGACTCACAGCCAATCGGGCTCGAGGAATTATTGTTAAATATACACGTTATACATATACTAAAACTTGGCAGAGCCAGAAGTATAGATATACGGAAAGGATAAACCCGCGAGGGGTAGAGGGTAGACCTGCGCATCGAGCAATACCTGTTCCCGTGGCGTTCCGTTCCCACAGACCGTCCAAATCATATTGCTGTATGTAAACGCATCAACGACATCAACAAAATTTTCTTATACTATATTTATATTGGTTCAGAAGTGGATTAAGAAAATTCTGTTGCTCTATGTATAGGTACAACAAATTTTCTTATATACTATATTTTTATTGGTTGAGTTAAAAAAGAATGAAGCTGTTAAACGTTTTCGCCATCCCCCGGCCCCTATTTGACCTAGTAGAAGATTTTTCTTCCGTTGCGCGCCAAGCGCGCCCGAATTTTGATAAACGCATGTCATCAAGCCTCAGAGAAAGGGAAGACGAACATTCGGTACTTGTTTATAGTAAACAAAGCCTGTAGGTTTTATTATTCATGCCGGTAAATTACGAAACTATTATTACTCATTTGTGTGAAGCGGTCCACATGACGAATTTCTATATTTGTAACGTCGAACTCACGCTTACCTAAGGGGTCCTCTTTGCGAACATAGTGACTGCCAGCCAGGCCTATCACTGCAGGGCATTTTTGGGAGAGTTTGTTTTTCCTCGGGAAGATACACTTGTTCTTTTAAGCGGCGCGAGGGCAGTGTCTTCGTTGTGCGAGTTCTCACCGACTATATATTTGATGGTGTTTTTAATGCGCGCGACGCGCGCCGAAATTTTTATAAAGTGAAGTGAAGTAGAAAAATGCAAATGATATAGAAGTTGCAGGAATAACTACTTAGACATCTTTTTAACGAGAGCCCAAGCCATGTCTTTGTAACTTCTAATGGTCCACCCCTAATTATTTCTTGTCTAGCCGTTCAGGGGCGTATCAGGGGCGTCTGTGTCCACTAGGAACTTGCTGCTAAATGGCTTCCCTCTTCACGACTTGTGACTCAACCCGAAAAGCCATTTAGCGGGAATGACTACATGTCGCGAATTAGATCTAGGAAATAATAGTTCAATTTTAGGCTGTTCTTCCAAAAAAGACATTTGCAAACATTGCATTAGGGAGACTCTCTGTCGTTTTGTATTTGTTTTCAGAAATGCAAGGGTGAAGACAAGCATTAATATCAAAAGATTTAATCGGCTAGGAAAGCTCTCAACAAATTCACCTTGCCACCCATTAACTTCTCGTTCTTTCATTTAATTTTTGCTATATCTAATCAGTGATGTTTCACCCCATCTTTATCTCTTTTTCAGACGTGTCTGTGAAGTTTATCGCACTTTACGAAAATGCTGTTAATTGGATTAGCATTTTACTTGTGCCTCCAGATCGGTAAGCTTTCAAAGGGGCTAACACCATTAGACGCGAGGAGCGCAACCCCTATCCTTTATTATCAACACACAAGAAGTGCCATCCATATTTCTTAGCCGCACTCCTTGTATCCTCTGTTTTCTTCTTTTTCATTGTCTGTATCCCATTTCACCACCCCTCCAACTGCTCCCATGCCATTATTGATGTACTTTTGTCTTGTAGCCCATAAGTAGCGCCTTGCATTTATAAATGACCTGTTTGTGAGTATTGTGTGAGAAGCACTGAAATTTTGTGAACTCTCACTTTCCATTTCGATCGCAAAACGCGCTTTGGCTTCCGTCAATCCAAACGTTTTTCACATTGTCAGGCTTTTTCAATTTGCTTTACATTGACACAAAGTTGGAGATTTCCTAACGAGCTCAGACGTGGATCCAGAAAAAAATCTGACCTTTTTACGGTCGGCTTTTTCGCGTGGAATTTCGCAAATACGAGAGTATTTTTTAAATTATACCAAAAGTTTGACCTGTTTCTGTAAATAGGTCTGGATCTGCGGCTGGAGCTCGGCTTTACGACTTTTTAACAATCTCTTGCTAAATCTTCCAGTGACTTTGCCGCCGACTGATTGTCGAAAGTCAAAGCTATTCGGTAGAGAGTTCGTAGATTTTTGGAAGTCATTGAAAGACACAAATAAACAAGAGGAAAGCACCACAGCTGTGTAAGATGTTCGTCCTTCCCGAATTCCTTTGCGCGCCCACCAAATCCTTTCCACAATCCTTTGCGCAACTGGGAACGAGCATTTTCACGAGCCTTCATTCTGTTCACAGTATTCACTGTTTTTCTTTCACTTTTACAGTTGCTGGTAGTGCAGTTGCTGTTCAGCCTGGTAAGAAATAAAAAAAGTGCCAATTCGCAAACCAATTCCTTCCGCTCGATAACATCGTAAAAATACTCCATATATTTGTACTTATCTGGCAGCTGAAAGGTTATTTCACAAACCTAGAGAATTGTCAATTTACTACCTGAATTAACCCCCAAATCGTGAGGGTAGAAGGCGGGACTGTGTAAAATCTTATTCTTGGGTCTTGAGCAGTGGCGCGGATCCAGGATTTTAAAAAAGGGGGTCTTCCGTTTCTTTCCTCAGTCCTTCAAGACTGATACGGGCAATATAATATGCAGAACTCGGCCAGTGGCCTTCACAATAAAATCCTCATTTTTTTATGCTCAAGGGGGGTTTCATGGAACCCCCTGTATCCGCCGCTGTTGATGACAACTAAACGTTTTCAAATCAATGTTTTTTTTAAATAATAGTGAAAGTACGTGAGCTGAGCAACGGACTAGACGATGCAGTACAAGAAATTCGCAGACCAACAGGGCGTGTTGATGCGGCCCTCAGACAAGCGGTCAGGCAACTCATGGTAAATTAACGGTAGCTAACGGTTTGCATGTTAATTGTATGTGGCCACTCAGCGTTGTGTTCACTGTGGTCAGTGTCTGTAAAGGGCATCGCGACTCGTGCGATATCGTTTTTCGCGTGAAATTTACCGTGGAATTCATTCGCCATGTGATGAATTTATCTATAGAATTCAGACATGAGTTCCAAATTGTCCAGTTTCAGTGCGCACGATCCATGCTGTCCAATTAAGGATAAATTGGATGATTCAGAGGAAATTTGGACAAGCATGGAGTCCTGTTATCTATAAATATGATTCATCCTCTTTATGGCAAGAAATTTCAAAACTGGTCGCCCCATGAGACCCTGAAATGTATACCCTTTCTTATTTTGACAATTTTGTTTCAAGTTTCCTCGATCAATAAATATCAATTGGGATAAAGTATTCGATCATTGTTTGAGATGCATTTATACGCCATTAGCGGCACGCTATTCTAATCGCCTACTATTGTATTGCAGATCACCGTCAAAAAGTAACACTCGACTGCTAAGAAAGGAACAATTACACAATTATACAACCTGGCGGTGTATCCGGCTAAGCCGCTAAAACCCCACGGCAACTGAGATATCTAATATCTAGCGCATAGTTGTTAAGGGGCAATCACACATAGCCACAGAGATGACAAGACCTATTTGAATATGACATGATTACAGACATTGTGGTTGCTGCCAGGCAGGCGGGCGACAGGCGGAGCCATGGAACTTTGGCTTTTAAAAAAAACAGAGGGTGAGAATCTTCAAAAGTACGCCGCCTTGACTTACCACAACCAAATACGAACATCAAGAAAGCGTTTTAATTGCATTCAAATTGACGGTACAAAAAACATGCCTTCAATTTAAAATTTACACACCACTATTGCCCAGCTGCCCACACAATAATGACAAGCTGTGGAAGTTATAGATGTGAGAGAGTTAAAGTACCACATACAAAATGAAACGCATGCGCAGTATGGTCATATCTAGAATGTCCTTGAAGTTCGTAGATAGTCAATTTGTTAAATAAACCATTGGATCCAGATAGTGTCTGTTTGTGTTTTTTTCTATACAAGTAACACATATTTCCACGCAACTTTCACAAACGCACGCTATTGCGTTTTAACCTCGGTACCTTTCTCCCGCGCATGCGTTCCATATTTTTTATCGGGTTTCGGGCGAAGATAGCCGAATGTTTTAGAAGATGAAGAGCTGTCTGGTTTGGAAATCGTATTAATCCTATATACCGTTGTTTCAGGGTAGTGAAGAGCGTTTTAGTGATCCGTGATTGAGCTCAATATGGGCCTCATAAAAATCGAAAATGTTTGGCCGTGATCCGCGTTCCCCTTGATCCCTGAAGGAAAAATCCGTTTAAAAAGTCTACAACCGAAACACTGAATTCAATTTAATTCAACTTTATTACACACTCGTTATATCATTCAATTACATTGTTTAGAAGTACATATAAATAAAAAAATGATAAATCAGATTAGGAAGTAGAAAGAAAAAGACATTTTCAATATGGAATTGTGCGTGGTGGCCAAAGTAGCACAAACTTTCGTTGGTCACCTCGACTCATCAGAAATAAATGAGGTTTTAGAGTATTTATATATCAAATATTAATCAGAATTGGTGTAATCACTTTGTGATTGGTTTTACTAGTTATGTGAAATTCGCTCTATTCTTGATTTGCAATCATTCCTTTGGGAATAAAATAACAAAAGCACGGCGGCCATGTTGGTGACCTGAATAAAAGGAGCAAATGAACTTTCTTTCTGCACCACCAACATGGCCGCCAGTGACATCACATGCAAACCAAGAATCCGTGACAGGCGATTAAGAGCACGCATGCTCCAGGAACGAGCATTGATTCATCAGTAAAACTCGTATAACTTTTTAAGAATATGGAAAGCTAAAAACCATTGTCCCATGGATCGAGATTATATACGATTTGTTTTGAGGTTTTAGCCATCGTTGGCCATCGTTACAGGACGATACTTCTCTGATTTGAGAGATGCGCAGAACAGATGCGCAGTTGCGTGACAAGCTCCCTTAAATTGGTCGGTGATTCGTGAATGATACCCGCTCATGATCAACCTGTTCTTTTGCACCAACAAATTAGGAAGCTGTGAGAGAACAGCTAAAGTTTATATAACTATTTAAACACCTTTCCGGAAAAAAACCCTTTTAATTTGTATTTTAATTCAGTAATAGAAAATTCCCCGTAAGCAAACATTCGACAATCATACAAGCTAAAACGAAAACACACACTTAAACAGAGACATAATAAATGGATAACGGCTTAACTAAATGCCTCAAATTCTTGACTGTGTTTGTCAACCTTTCTAATATCCTTTTCACAAAACGTTAGCCTCCTACGTGGCCGCTTCTGTATCGCTCACTTCATATGCAAGCAGCTGCGCGAGAGGCTACAATAACGTTGATATATAGGAAGAGTTTGACGGGGGGTTGGAAGTTTTTGAAAAAAAAAAACAATTCCATGGCCGGCCGAAGGGCCGAAAAAAAATCCTGCACAGCAAAAAGGTGACTAAACTTATTGGAAAAACACTTCTCGCCGCACTAACAGAGGTATATTAAAAAAAATCTTGCAAGGAACAAAGCTCCCCCCCCCCTCCCTCAAGAGTCAAATGGTCGACCCCTAATAAATAGCCCTTTAACTACAAAGCAATCACGATTGTTGGCTTCGTGGACGTATTACAGAGCGGATGGAAATGGATTGCAACAATGAGTCAGTCTTGCCGATAAATGACTTACCTATACATTGCTTATTAGGCTAATATCAAGTGATATAAGTGATTTGGGGATGACAACATACCCATTTAGTGCACTATTGACCAGTCTGGTCAATGTCCTTATGAAAAACAAATGAAATTAGCACTACTGCAAATTAACATATGATCAATTAAATGCGGTACGGTTTACAGTTGTGAGATGTCTGATCTCTAAGATGCGGACTGAAATGTCATAAGTGCAGATTACAACCGTAACCGTGAATGGGATTGTGTGGTAAGTTCTGTAGTAAGTTTATCGTCGTCCCCCATATACATATTAGATGCAGTGGAATTCCTAACCAGTGCCCAGGCTCAAACTATTGTCATAGTCCCTGTATTTTTTTAGTTTTGGAGTATATTAGTTCAGAAAATTGACTTTTATTATATTTATTACAAAGAACTAGGACAGAGCGCAATATCAAAATAATATTTCAAAAAATAGCCGCCCTAGGCACGCATGGGTAAGGCAACCATAAACATGATACGTTTGCTCCAGGCCTACGACACTTTCTAACGTGTCCGCTTACGTCGCCAACTTGGAAAAGGCAACGTAGACATACGTGGCAATCGACAGTGAACCCAATGGGCGGGGTCTCTTGTTCAACCAATCAGATTCCTCAATGTTAACCATAAAATGGTATCCTCACCTGCTCAGCAACGCGTCTAACAGAACAAATCCGGTCCCTTGAACTCAACCACACAACTTGAGGTAAGTCGAATGCTTATTTTCGCCGCTTATTTTCGACTCGACAAAATAGTCGAAATTTGCTTTAGTCAATTCCAACTTTTCTTCACTGCTGACAAATTATTTGCCATCAGTGAGTACAGAAAAGACCCAGTAGCATTACTCTACGTATTTTATCGAGGGGGCTTCATGTTGAACTTCTGATTGGATAAGAATCTTATTTATCCCTAGGTATAGCGGTTAACCCACTTTCTAGAAACCGGGCCCAGGTCTTTTTACTTTTCATACTAAGTATCTCTTGCGTGGAAAAGTCGCTACGGAAATAATACCAAGAGCTGAATCTATCCTGATATTCCAACGTATGCACGGTTGATTAAACTGGAGGGCAGATATCAAACACAAAACACATCTATGCCTATCAAGACGACGGATAATCATCATTTCTATTAATCAAAGCTTTTACTGGCGCCCTAACTGAAGCATTAAAACACTCAAAAGGTGTCGCTTACTATGAAGACATACACTCTTGAAATTATCAGTGTGAAGATCGATCTGTTTACACCTGTCTGGTGCTTCTTTTTAGGGGCCGACCATTTAACTCTTAAGGGTGTAGTGCGGGGCGGGGGGAAGTTTTGACATGACATGACATGACTCTTTAAGGGTGTAGGGGAGGGGGGGGGGGGGGGGGGGAGTTGAAAAAAATCCTGCATAGCAAAATGGTAACTAAAATCCTTCTTTCTTTTGGAAAAATTATCACTGCATAACAGAGGAATAAAAAAATATTGCACAGAACTGAAAAGTAAAATGGTCGAATCTTTTTTCGTCATTCACACAGACCGTGGCCTCAGGCACGCGTTAACCTCTCTGCCATAGTAAAATAGCATCTTGTTAAGAGGTGGACCATTAGAAATTGGGGAGGGGGGTGGCAATTTTTTCGCGTATGAATTTTTTTGGGGGGTTCAGGTTGTGCAGTAATTTTTTTTCAGACTCGAAGACCATGTACGAATATTTTTTCACAGACGCACACAAAATGTCAATGCTGCGTTCTGATTGGTTGAGCTACTACTAGGTATAGCCTACTAGTAGCGAAAAGTGTCGGATATTAACCAGAAAACGTTTTGAGCTACTAGTGTGATTTGATTAAAACAATTATTCCTCTCGCCCTCATGGCCTCTGAGTCAATAGCCCATTCGGCGTTCGGCCTCATGGGCTATTGACTCACAGCCAATCGGGCTCGAGGAATTATTGTTAAATATACACGTTATACATATACTAAAACTTGGCAGAGCCAGAAGTATAGATAGACGGAAAGGATAAACCCGCGAGGGGTAGAGGGTAGACCTGCGCATCGAGCAATACCTGTTCCCGTGGCGTTCCGTTCCCACAGACCGTCCAAATCATATTGCTGTATGTAAACGCATCAACGACATCAACAAAATTTTCTTATACTATATTTATATTGGTTCAGAAGTGGATTAAGAAAATTCTGTTGCTCTATGTATAGGTACAACAAATTTTCTTATATACTATATTTTTATTGGTTGAGTTAAAAAGAATGAAGCTGTTAAACGTTTTCGCCATCCCCGGCCCCTATTTGACCTAGTAGAAGATTTTTCTTCCGTTGCGCGCCAAGCGCGCCCGAATTTTGATAAACGCATGTCATCAAGCCTCAGTGAAAGGGAAGACGAACATTCGGTACTTGTTTATAGTAAACAAAGCCTGTAGGTTTTATTATTCATGCCGGTAAATTACGAAACTATTATTACTCATTTGTGTGAAGCGGTCCACATGACGAATTTCTATATTTGTAACGTCGAACTCACGCTTACCTAAGGGGTCCTCTTTGCGAACATAGTGACTGCCAGCCAGGCCTATCACTGCAGGGCATTTTTGGGAGAGTTTGGTTTTCCTCGGGAAGATACACTTGTTCTTTTAAGCGGCGCGAGGGCAGTGTCTTCGTTGTGCGAGTTCTCACCGACTATATATTTGATGATGTTTTTAATGCGCGCGACGCGCGCCGAAATTTTTATAAAGTGAAGTGAAGTAGAAAAATGCAAATGATATAGAAGTTGCAGGAATAACTACTTAGACATCTTTTTAACGAGAGCCCAAGCCATGTCTTTGTAACTTCTAATGGTCCACCCCCTAATTATTTCTTGTCTAGCCGTTCAGGGGCGTATCAGGGGCGTCTGTGTCCACTAGGAACTTGCTGCTAAATGGCTTCCCTCTTCACGACTTGTGACTCAACCCGAAAAGCCATTTAGCGGGAATGACTACATGTCGCGAATTAGATCTAGGAAATAATAGTTCAATTTTAGGCTGTTCTTCCAAAAAAGACATTTGCAAACATTGCATTAGGGAGACTCTCTGTCGTTTTGTATTTGTTTTCAGAAATGCAAGGGTGAAGACAAGCATTAATATCAAAAGATTTAATCGGCTAGGAAAGCTCTCAACAAATTCACCTTGCCACCATTAACTTCTCGTTCTTTCATTTAATTTTTGCTATATCTAATCAGTGATGTTTCACCCCATCTTTATCTCTTTTTCAGACGTGTCTGTGAAGTATATCGCACTTTACGAAAATGCTGTTAATTGGATTAGCATTTTACTTGTGCCTCCAGATCGGTAAGCTTCAAATAAGGGGCTAACACCATTAGACGCGAGGAGCGCAACCCCTATCCTTTATTATCAACACACAACAAGCGCCATCCATATTTCTTAGCCGCACTCCTTGTGTCCTCTGTTTTCTTCATTTTCATTGTCTGTATCCCATTTCACCACCCCTCCAACTGCTCCCATGCCATTATTGATGTAGTTTTGTCTTGTAGCCCATAAGTAGCGCCTTGCATTTATAAATGACCTGTTTGTGATTATTGTGAGAAGCACTGCAATTTTGTGAACTCTCACTTTCCATTTCGATCGCAAAACGCGCTTTGGCTTCCGTCAATCCAAACGTTTTTCACATTGTCAGGCTTTTTTCAATTTGCTTTACATTGACACAAAGTTGGAGATTTCCTAACGAGCTCAGACGTGGATCCAGAAAAAAATCTGACCTTTTTACGGTTGGCTTTTTCGCGTGGAATTTCGCAAATACGAGGGAATTTTTAAAATTATACCAAAAATTTGACCTGTTTCTGTAAATAGGTCTGGATCCGCGGCTGGAGCTCGGCTTTACGACTTTAACAATCTCTTGCTAAATCTTCCAGTGACTTTGCCGCCGACTGATTGTCGAAAGTCAAAGCTATTCGGTAGAGAGTTCGTAGATTTTTGGAAGTCATTGAAAGACGCAAATAAACAAGAGGAAAGCACCACAGCTGTCTAAGATGTTCGTCCTTCCCGAATTCCTTTGCGCGCCCACCAAATCCTTCCCACAATCCTTTGCGCAACTGGAAACGAGCATTTTCACGAGCCTTCATTCGTTCACAGTATTCACTGTTTTTCTTTCACTTTTACAGTTGCTGGTAGTGTAGTTGAAGCCCCAGAAGATGCGGTGTGCAAGACCTTGATCGAAGAGTCGTCCTACGACTCAAAAACACTGCACGATCTGCTCTTCGTAGACGAATGCCTCCCAAAGGGATGGGAAAACTTCTTCAAAAGCAACCAAGCTATGGTCAAGAAAATATCAGATCAGCTAGATATAGACAAAGAAGAGGGAATCAACCCCAAAATAGGTTGGGTTTTCAGAGCATTTCATATGGTTCCACCTAAAAAAATCAAGGTGATAGTTTTAGGGCAAGATCCTGCTCCTCAACCGGGGCTTGCTACAGGGCTCTCTTTTAGCCTGCACCCCAGTGTACCATCCTATAAGGTCCCTAGTGTCCAGAGGGTCATTTTAGAAGCCATGAACGAAGGGTACTGTGTTAATGCTACGAAAGGCGAGCTCATTTCATGGGCCGAACAGGGTGTGCTTTTACTCAACACCGCGCTCACTTTAATTCCTGGCAAAATAGGCTCCCATATCAAACTCTGGAGAGATTTCACTAAGGCTATCTTGAAATACATCAACGAAGAGGCCAACCCCTCTGCTTGGATTCTATGGGGAAGCAAAGCCAAGTACTTCGACAAACCAAAATACATTAATAAGAAAAAGCATTATGTTATCAAAGGGGGGCACCCATCCCCGAGGGCGGATCCTAAAAAATTCTTCTGCTTGAATTATTATTACTGTGCTAACGAGTTCTTGTGCTCGCAAGGGCGTGGCCAGGTAGACTGGAACCTGGAGCCCCTTCCGTGCTATAAGAATGCCAGTAGGTTGTTCGGTCGAAGGTGGAACTTTCCTGGGTACTATGTAAAGGAGCCTTGTATGATGCAGCCATGCCCTGTAAGGCTCACAGAATAGTCTCCCTAGAATAGTGTAATTACGGCTGATTTCAGTTAGCACGCGACTTTGCCGTTGTTGAAGCTCGTAGAGTTCGGTAGTTTTCTGTGTTGTCAATGATCCGCGGTGTGGGGCAATCAAATCCTTGCACAGTGTATTCATTTGGCTTCCCTTCTGGTCCATTTTCTGTTCCGCCAGTCAAATCATCTAGCCCAGTTCTTGTCCTGTTTCACCTATTGCAGTCGCCTGGCTTTCCATCACTGAGTCTGCGTGCTGCCTTAAACAGCTGTAAGGACCTCTCGGTGAATAACAATAATCTCTATTTCATACTTATCTAAGGCAAGAAAACAGAGGCCGAGCAAAATGGATTAGAAATAGTAGAAGAAGAAAAAAAATCAGGGTAAAAGAAATAAAAGATCTAAATTGTATTTTAGTGTATTTACTCGCAAACCGGCGTCACCTCTTAAAGCTTTCAAGCAATCAGCGCGCGAATGTGTTTACACTAACAAGGTATAGGCGACGAAAAGGGGGAGGGGAGGGGAGGGAATTCCCTGCAATTCTACAATGCAAGCTCCGTGAATAGAGGCTGCTTTAATCCCACCCCTATATTAAGACGCAAACGCGAGACAAGCTTTGGTTTATTTTTATTAATTCTGAAGTAACCGTGTATAATACATGAGAAGGAAATCAACAATGAAATATCAACGATAGCTACCCCCCTTATCTGCAAGTATGGCCCCTGCCACACCTATTTTGCACTTTACTCGTCTATAGTACAACAAAAGTGGTCTAAACTAAATAATGAAAATATTTTTGGAATCTCTATGACGTGACAATCTGCTTCAGAACCATGAGATTCGCTCGTTACTATTTAAACATCCTATCGGAGCTTCTCTACAAATTGCCCCTTGTTATACATAACACGAGAACGGAACAACCTTTCGTTGCACCTTCAATGAGAATAAAACACAGTATTTAAAATCTAAATGTTAGTGTTCTTCGCTCAACTCTCACATTATATAGCTTACACTTTGATTGATAAGCTCTGGATCAAAATCCGATGCGTTTCATCCTTCAACATTTTCCAGTTTACCTACCAGCGAAATAGGGACATGAGAGTTGGAAAGCATCAGTCTTGATGACTCTATATTTAAGTCAAATATCGTAATAATACGTAAGGCTAGTCATTGGCTATAATGAGCATAATTATGCTAATTATAATTATACTAATTGTGATAATTATAATAAATATGTTAATAATTATGATAATTAGTATATTCATTTTCATTGAAGGTATCGAGGCGGCGTTCGCCCTGGGATGGCGAGCTTGAAACATTCTATGTACAAAAGCAATACTCCCGAGCAATGGCTCATGAGTCGTCTCATCGGGCAAATATACAGCTATTTCAAAAAGGTTGTCGGTAAAGCGCTCAAACCTACGCGCCCAGACCGAAAAGCAGTATGGATAGAAACAAAATATCCTACTTTGATGTTATCTAACAGGTCTCTCTGCAACATTCTACAAAGCAGGCCTTTAGTATGCAAACGGTCAGGGCGCGCGGTTCCTGACGATGTTTTTTGAAATAGCTGTATGGCCACCAATATACCTTCCCACCGAACCAACGCATTACGATAACCGAAGAAATAGTGTGGTCGTCAAAGAAAGCGCCATTCAGAATTAATGGGATTTCTTCGCATGTTTCTTCGACTTTTTCACATGCTGGTGTAAGCTTCTTCTCTTTTTGTGACTGCTTTGTTTCTCTTGCTGATCAGTGTTTCTCTTAAAGTGCTCCTTTAATATGTCGGGTAGATTAGCCATCTCTGCTCGGCTTTCGGCTTCAACTGCCTCTCGCCTTTTTCTGATCGTGGCTTTTGCTTTCTGGACGTCGGCGTAAGTTACAGGGAGATGCATGATGGCTTTCTCAGCCTCGGTGGCCATCATTTGGAGAGGCGCGTGCTTGTTACCGTAATCCGCCAACCCTTGGAGCAGGTTGGTGATACAGGCTGGGAAGTATAATAGAGTGGATTTCACATGAGGGGCGTGAGATCAACTTCGGCAAGTCAAAACATTAAGTAAGAGGAGAGAACATGGACTGAAAGAAATTCTGTCTCGATCCCTTTTTTGCTTCTCGGGATATGTGAGATCATATATTTATGCAGAACTCTTGTCAGTAAATCTTCCTAAACCAACGGTTTTCATACACAATGATATAGAAGCCAGATACATGTTATTCATGCAAAGAAGTTACTGGATTATTATCGCACGGGCTCTTGCTCGCATTTACCTCTCGCCACGTTATCACATCTATATTATAATATTTTAAGCCGTTTGAAAAGGCTCCGAGGTGGAAAGCCTGTACATACCACTCCCAGGGTTGCAAGCTGGTGTTAGTTTTTTTTAAATCGATGCAAGGAGAGAAGCTGCCATTCAGGCATTTTCTTTAGCGAAGAGAAGCTGTCCGCCATGTTTGGCGTTGCTTCACATAGAAAGCAAAATTTTCCGTGCATGAAAGCTTGAAATTTAGACCATTTCATTTAACGGGAGCCGTCCATTTAAGCTGAATTAGTTTTGTTTTTACAATTTGTAGCTCAAATCTGGGCAAATGTTGTCTAGTTTGTATTTTAAAACATTGATCTTACATATCTCGTTTACCAAAAAGATACGGAAGCAAAATGTTTGGCACTCTTGTTTGTTCGAGCACAACTTTCTCTCTTCTCAAGGACGATTTAAATTTGACATATGGACATGCTCTCTGGTCTTCCTGCTAAACTCACGAAAATTCGTAAGAGCCCTCACATTCTGCAATTACCAGATTCAGATTATTCAAATTGATAGCGACGCTTTGTTGCAGTTATATGATATCGGTTTGTATGAAATGTAAGGAGTATTTTCCATGCTTCCAATTCCCGTACGTTTCTTAATTATTTCCGCCAGTAGCACTCGGATTACCAATAATCAACCGAGACCGCGAACTGTCCCCTTACTTACCAAACTAAAGGTAAACCCAAGGCTATATCAACCAGCCAATCCCCGCTCCCGCGGCAAACAAAAACGTTTTCAATACTCACTTTCGAATTCAGCAGGAACTGTTTGCTGCATAAGTTTGGCGATTTTGGCGTCTGCTGCTGACTCTTCAGCTTTGTGATTTGGTAAGTCCAATTGTTTTGCTGCTTTTTCCCGAAGAGCTAACAGAGCAGCCCGGAGATCTGATAGACTCTTCTTGCCTTTAAACATCTCATAGGTCATGTCCTCTACTAGATTGTGGATTTCTGATGGTGAAAATGAAGAATTGGAAAAATAAATATCACAAGAAAACAAAGCACAAGTTAAGACAAAACGAATCGCAACGCAACTCAACGCAACACAAGATTGACAAGATGACACAGACATGAGACGAGACGGTACAAGACAAAATAAGACAACACGAGACTAGACAAGGGAGGACAAGATGAGACTAGACGATACGACACAAGACGATAAGACAAGGTGAGACGAGATGAGACAAGACGATACGAGATATAAGACAACAAGAGACTAGACGAGGCAAGACAAGATGAGAGGAGATGATACGACACAAGATAATACGAGATGAGACGACAGCATACGACACGGTACAAGACAAGATGAGACTAGACGAGGTAAGGTAAAATGGAACGATACGACACGACACGACACGACACAAGATAAGACGATACGAGACAAAATAAGAGCCCAGAATCATATTTCGTAGATTAAGAATTAATCAATTAATTAGTTTAAGAACAGATTTATCTACCTTTCTTGAGCTCCGTGGAGGCGATCTGGACCTTATCGTCGTCTAACCAAAGATTGCGCTGATGGCAAAACAAAAACAAATTATAATTTCGGAGCAAAAGCATGAACACATCATGATATGTATATTTAGATTTAAGCATTAGAGCACAACTTTCTATGACTTTATCGGCGCAATAGAGCACGCGTGATGTTGGGAGAGACACGAGAACGTTGTAAAATCACGAGCCGCAGGCGAGTGATTTTAAAACGTTTCGAGTGTCTCTCCCAACAGCACAAGTGCTCTATTTGCCGATAAAGTCAAAGAAAGTTGTGCTCTAATGATTTTATGATATAGCGGGGGAGAACCATTACTTTATCGGTGTAATAGAGCATAGATTTGAACCAATCACAGCGCGCGTTATATCGTAGCTACATTACACATGTACATATGCATTTAATGATTTCATGAAATGACCTGCTGTAAATTGCTATAGAACGGAATGAAATCGCGTAATCGCGGCACGGTCACGCTCGCGGCACAACGTTGTCGCGGCACTTTTCACGAAATCTGTTCTTTGATTGCCTGCATCCACTAACCTTGTGTATAGTCCTCTCGTGCTTCTTACTCTTGCTCACGTGTCTTTTCGACCTATGGTGCTTCGCATGCTTCTTCTTGTGCGGCTCCTCCTCCGCGGCTGACAAATCACGAGCTCGCCGCACGAGTACTTTCTCGCTTGCGGCAACCGAGCGAGCCTCACGCGCGTTACCTGAGAGAGAAGAAGAATTTGTCGAAGTTAATGTTGACGAGTGAGACCTTCAAGCTCACGGTGCGTACATTGTATGTGCAGTCCGATATCAAAATAGGAATCCGTGTGGCGTAAACAGAATCCTTGTTCTGAGCAAGGACCCAGGGACTTGTTACACGCGTTGCCCGCACAGGAGTGGACCCTGATCAAGTTAAATCCATGTTACACTGAGTTACACAGAGTACAAAATCGTGAACAATACACTGCTGCATCCCAGTGGCAATCTGAACCACTTTAGGACAATTACTCTTGCGACAGATTTTCAGCTTGGCGACCAAATGGCGACTTTTGAAATAGTGGTACCTCTATTAAGCGGCCACCCTCGGGACCGAGACAGGTGGCCGCTTAATAGAGGTTGGTCGCTGAATGGAGGTATGTAAATAAAGTACTTGAGTGACTATACAATATTTTGGGACTTTGAAAAGTGGCCGCTTAATAGAGGGTGGCCGCTTAAAAGAGGTACCACTGTAGTTATTTTCGCCTCCGCGATTACAAATTACACAGGGGCAAAGGAATTATTGATACACGACATTTCTGGTGACTAAATCTGAAAATCTAGTCGCCAACAAGAAAAATCACCCGCACTACTGAGTAGTACCACTGCAGGTAATTCGGGATTGTACCTGTTTCAGCCTCGTCCGTAGCCGGACCTTCCTCATCACTTTTATCTTCTTTCTTCACCACCTCAACCTTCTCTTGCTCATCCGCCTTCTTTGTCGCCTTATCAGTCTTCTTCTTGGGTTTGTCTGCCTTCTTTACCGCCTTGTGCTCCTTTTTCTCGCCCTTCTCAGCTTTCTTTACTTTTTTCTCTGGTTTATCTTCTTTTTCTACGGCATTATCCTCTTTTGCCTTGGGTTTGTCATCATTTTCCTCGGGTTTATCATGGGTTTCCTCTAGTTTATCCTGGTTTTCCTCGGGTTTATCCTGGTTTTCTTCGGCTTTGCCAGATTTCTCCTCGGTCTTTTCCACATTATCTTCAGCGGGTGACTCACTTGATTCAGATTTTTCTTCCTTCTCGGCCTCGTCTTCAGCGTTCTTCTGGATCTGCTCGCGACGTGTTGACGCTTGGCTCTCATCTGAAGATCTGTAATTCAACAATTGACTATTTTAATTTAAAAATTCATATCCAACTTTGCCTTACGTAACGATCGAAATCATTATTAAATAACTTGTCTACCCCACTAAACTGCAAATACATTGGATAGCGCTGTATACATCTTGTTGCCACCCAATCTAGATCACCTGATGATTTATTTTTTGAGGTTACCATAGTTCTTTTTGTACATACTTGCATGCGCTCAGTCGTGTCATTGGTTAAGAAGGCCTCCCTCTACTAACTATGGTCGTGTGTGAGCCCAAAGGAACCATCACATGATCTGAATTTGTTGGCAACAAGAGGTAAACCCTGTTAGCCGATTTTGTCTATTCTACACCGGTTCTTTGACAACGCGTTGATAGTTTCTCGATGATTTTGAACTAAATAATTACTGAAAATTCCGTTCCGTCAAAGGTACTTTATATTTTTCCCTAAAGGTAATTCCCTTGAAATGAATTGCGAGCCTAAATGTACTGGCGAAGTTTTTTCATCAAAATTTGACATTCATCTGTCGAAAATGCGAAATTCCACGCAAGGCAGTTGTGATGGTGCAACCTTTTCTGAAAAAGGTGTATGTGATGGATTTGTATACGCTGAGCTGCATACCTGGCCGCCATTTTCTTAGGCCCATCAAATTCCTCTGTGTCCCAAGAGACGAGTTCTCGCTTACGACGTTTCTTGGTTTCCTTCTCCACGAACTCCCCATCACCTGACTCGTCAATGACCATGCGACGGTACTCGAACTTGCGCTTGTCTGGCATAAAACGGACCATTTAAAAACAGGATAGTGTCACGATTTTGGGGTTAATTTAAAAGAAATGAGCAAAATAATCATCTAGGTTTGTTAAATAACCTTTCAGCTGCTAGCTTAGTACAAATTTGGAGAATTTCCGTGTGTTATTGAACGGATGGAATTGGATTGCAAATTGGCATTTTTAATTTCTTACCAGGCTGAACAGAAACTTGGAAATTTGATAGCGGAAGCGAAAACGAAACGATGAAATCAGCTTTAACGTTTTCGCTAAGGAAAATTGCCAAATATTGCTGTGCTCTGAGTGGGCGACCTATTGTAGTTTAGAATCATTGCTGTGATCGGCTAGTAAAGTGGTGAGCCCATTACGGTGCTATATAGATGATTGGTACCTGGCCCATCCTCCTGGCTCTCTACGTCTCGATATTCCCTGCCATATGCGTGCATATCACCCAAAAAGGCTACCAGCATATGACGACCTTCCTTGTCTTCGGTGGAACGCTTCTTCATCTTCTTCTCTTTTTGCTCGCTATCCATAAGTTCTTGTGCAGCTAAAGAAGGAATCATTAGCTTGTATTATTACACAAATACATAGTCACTGATCCTAAGCGGATAAAGGAAAGTCCTGGCCGTATGCGGTCTTATCCCGGGGCGTACTGGGATGCTTTCCATGTAGCGGGAAATTCCGGTTGGTTTGACATAATGGTTCAGACTTTCCCGGTTGGGTTGTCCAGCCGGTTCGGGCGGACCTTAACTTACGTCCCTTCCGCTTTGGCGCGAAATTCAAAATGGCAGACTCCATAATATGAAGCGAAGGACTAGAACCGATAATTTTCGTTAATGGTTTATTCCGTTCCGATTGGTTTGTCCCAAACGGGGCTAATCGCATGACAAAAATGCAAGACGGTTTATAGCGCTGTTCACGCTAACGTCATCCATTGTTATTGATGTGCCAACCAGAGATCAGAACAAAGGGCGCTATTCAATCTACGGTTGGCACATAAGCATTAGAATGGCAATGTTGATAAACAGCGAATAGCGCTATACCTCCTAGAGCAGCTACAGCCTTTGCTTTCTCGGTTGCCAACTCTGACTCGATCATTCGCTTGGTCTTCTTTCCACCTGATAAGGATTGTATGACAACAAGTTAATTCCGGTGAAAAAGGGAGTGGTACATCCTCTGGGACCAAGAGTGTCGCGGGATCGTAAGCAAGGCTTGCGGGATCGTAATCGAGACATTGTGATCTCGCGAGGCCTTCAAGGTCTTGGTAGGGGTGGTAGGGGTAAAGTCGAAGATACACAACTTCTTGTTGGCGATGGCGCAGAGGCCAATGGAGTCAAAGTAATAAAACATTAAGTTCACTTACGTGGCGGGAGAAGTCTCTTTGCAGCTGAAAAGCAACATAGATAAGGTTTACGAAACCAATGAAAAATTCCTAAATTTGGGAACTCGCTAGCCATTATTCCTCAAACAAGTTGCAGTAGGGAGCTCTGGTACAGACCATCAAAAGGCAAAGCTGATTCAGTGATTCTTCAGAGACATAAAATGGAGTTTTTAAAATCCCTACAGGCTGCGGGAACGTGATATTGAGAGCTTCATATCTTTCTTCCGTCTTAAGGTGACTCGGGGTTATTCACCCAAAAAAATACACAAACTAAAAGTAAATCACCCAATAATCTAGATTAAGATATTTTTAATATGGACTTCATAAAGGGGTCTTCGCACAAGATACACCTCACTTGCTCGCCGAAATCCTATAAGCTTAAATTTTGTTGTAAGCGATTTTGGGATAATTTATGATAAGTTCTAATTTAACATACCTTTCAAAGCAGCCTCGGCAGCTAAAACACGAAAGATGAGTTCGTGTTAGTTTATGGCATAAAGGTTGAGAACGCCTTACAAACAGGAAAGCAATTTTTAAAACGTTTTCATATTTGCTTCTTACCTTTCATAAGATGATTGGCGACCTCCGCTACAAAACAGAAAAAAGATTCATAAGTAAGGAAGACACTTTTTCTCTGTTTCAGGTAACATGAGGCCTCGGCGTTGTCAGCTCTGTGCGACCCGTGAGGCAATCTCAATGCGACCCGTGAGGCAATCTGATCGATGCGCAGTTTCGCCTAAAAGCCTACTGGATTTTTTTTTAACGCACTGGGTCGTGTTTACGTGAAATAACTGTAATACAGATAGTGATTATTCTGGGCCTACGATAGACTGATTGCAGCCCCCTCTTTGGCGAACGTCCGTCGAGCGCAAGGAGCCGTCGACGCTGGTTTTTTCAGGCGCTCGTTTTCACGGACGTTCGCCAAAGAAAGAGGGACGGCAAGCAGTTTAGAACTACGATGTTTGATAGAGCAGATTTCATATGACTGTGATTTCGCCACTGTCGCGGTGGCGGTACCGAACCTGGCCTGCTGTAGATACCAAATTTCGCCACGGTCACGGTCGCGGAGCGGTACAACTTTGTCGCGGAACTTTTCCCAGTCATACGAAATCTGCTCTAGGTACACACTTACCGTGCCCTGGTCCTTTGTACGTCAAGGGGAATGGAAAATAAACAGAACATGGCATTAGTATGCGGCAGCACGTTAAGAACACAGTAAAAATTCCTGAAAAAGCTAGAAAGAACAAAGCGCTATAGGTGCCATGAACAATAAAGATGTCGAATGAAAGACGCGACAAAATATCACACACCTTCCCCTCTCACGGTGCAAAGCTGAAACCTATTAAAGTGCATCGGGGGAATAGAAGATAGGATAGGAGAATAGGGAAAGGGAGTAATGGGGAAATGAGTGGAGTAAAGGGGAAGAGAGGGACAAAATTGAAAAGAAGGCGCTAATTGGCTGACGGTCTTTGATAAGGATCTCAGTTCTTCTAAAAACGAGCAGCTTGGCAAGTTTGCGAACTTGCCAAGCTGCGTCATGGCGTCCGTCAATCAAAGATAACATCACCTAAACACATCACCTAACACCTAACACCAAACATATCGCAGAGGGTTCGTTAAGATCTATCGGGGCTTTTAGACATTTAACAGACGGACACCAAAACGAAGCTTGGAGATTGGTGGAGAACGCGGGCCTTTTACGTTGTGGAATTTGCCCAGGCTGCAGACATTTCCAAGTTTCATGACCGTACCGCTCAACTTGTTGACAGCATCCTCATCAGCGGATCCGTCGTCGTCTTCATCATCATCAGACATGTTGGCGAACTCCGACACGTCGTGCTTCTGTCCATCTGCACTCGACAGGTGAACAAAAGAATACATAGAATACATGAGTAAGGGTAGATTTTAAAGGGGCACTCGCACCCTATCTATTATAATGCACTGCTTCTCCACCATTTTCGATACCAGCAAAAGCTGTACTTTTTTTGTCAGTTTAGCGCATTTTACCGCAAATGCGAGAAAACCTCGTGCAATTGATGCAGTAAATCGTGTAAATAAATACACGTGTTTTTCGTCTTACTACAGTCATTTGAAATTTCGCTCTATTGAACATATCTGAGAACACTTCTGAGAATTGAACTAAAAGTTCTGAGAATTGAACTGAAGTTGGGATTAAAATTATGATCTCTCTTAATGATACTAATGCATTTACGTACCGACGGAGTAGATAGAGTTGTGCCAGAAGGCCCCGCAACTCCTATTCTTGTCCCCATAGCATTTGCTGGAACACTTCACCTCATCAGCCTTGCCGTATTTGCCGAACTTGTTGCCGCAGAAGCAAAGATAGGCGTACTGCAGACCAGCAAACTTGTATCCAGCCAGCTTGCACCGACCTACGCACCACTCAGGCGTCATCTCGAACTTGTTGAACCTCATGGGAAGGTCGCGGTTTGGACGCTTGTCGTTAAAGCATCCCTGGTAAGCTGAAGATGAAATTGTTCATTTATTAGTCATTCAATTTAATCAATCACAATCACCATTTTGTCACCCTAGCAATATACAGAGTCAAATATACAAATATCGGAGGCCGACTTGCAGCTGTAGAGCGCGCGCTCTACTTTTAAGGCCCGTTCACACGGCGCGATCTAGCTGCGATTTTCGCGGCGATGGTCGACGTCATATCGCACGGTGTGAACGGCCGGCGATTTGGCTGTGCGATATTTGTCCGTTTGTTGGCGATCTGAAGAAAATCGCACCCGCATCGCAGTGGATTTGAACATGTTCAAAAGGCTTGGACGACGCGGCGACATCACAAGTGAAATCGCCATAAGATCGCCGACCGATCACACTGCGCGATAATGAAATCGCAATTGGATCGCCACAGAAATCGCGCCGTGTGAACGGGCCTTTAGAAATGCCTATGAAATGTAACACAACTACCAGGATGCAACGCGCGCATAAAAGGCACTTGATTCGTGAAGTGTGGCACAACTACCGAAATGCAGCGCGCGCATTCATTATAATTTGACGCGTCCAATATTTGTTGCCTTTTTGTTGTTGTTTATTTATGGATCGCATGTTACCAACCTCTTGAGGAGGTATCCATAAGCTTATGCTTCTTGTGCGTCTTGGATTTTTTGGCATGTTTCTCCGCGGTGGGAGACGGCAACTTGTCCAGTTCCTTCTGGCTGGGTACAACGGCGCGATGTATGTGCCTCACACCTGTTATTGAAAGAAGTGTCATTCACGGAGTTTGTTGCGATTTTGAGACGGCAATAATATACACTTAATGACTGCTCCCGAGGGAAACAGCGAGTTTTATTTTCCCGAGAATCAATCTCGGTCGAGGGTTAAATACAGGGTTAAATATTTCCCGTTCTTGCGATGTCGCCGCGCGGGCAACAATTTTTGGGTTGTAGCCCGTGCGGGCTACACTTGAGTTTGTACTTTACCACGTGACCATGATCGATCGCGCTTTGATCGGTTTCATAAACACGAACTATATTAATATTGACGGCTAGTTTGGAGGAAATATTTTTCCATATTGGGCGGAGTCGCACAACGGTTCACAACACAACAAAGCAGCAGGGTGAGTCGCGACACTACCTCGTGTGACCTGGCCTTTACATATTGTAACAGTTTAGGGAGACTCTATGAACTGGCAGACTGCCGAACCAACGTGTTGAATTCAACAACGAAGTCAACAACTGTCCGCGCAGCGTGGAAAATTGTTGTTGCGTGTTTTCCTGTGTTACACCACCTTTACTCGGTTTTGCAAAAAAAACATCTTCACTTCAGTGGCGTACCGTCTCTGAGGAGTGTACCCCGCTCAATCGGCATGCTTTTCAGGTAGCCATGCTCGACAGCATTTGCCAGTGCTCTTAATGCACCACTTTTGTGTTGCGAGAACTTGAGCGTGAAGCTGGCTGTGGTTTTCATGTCTTCTTCACTGAAATGATATGGTGGAAGTTTAAATAAATAAATAAAATAAATAAATACCTTGGTTGAGGTGTCCGACAGTGATTGAGACATAAATAGAAGACTACAAACAAACAATATGCAAAGAACGAACTCAAGACAAGATTAAAACCACAACTTGTCGGGAGACAACACAGTTAGCTATTTCTTACCTGAACCCAGTAACCTTTGCCTTCACAAAAGCGGTATCCGAGCTGTAGGCGTCCTTTAACTGCAGAGTAATATCGAACATTCTAATTAATAATTCGTCAATCTTAAACAAGTAAAACCATGAGTGTGAAGGAGGTTTTGGATACGTGGTCTAAATTTGCACAGATTTTTTAACATTAGAGCGGTTTTCACATGACTGTCGTGAAAACAATTGCAATTGAGCAATCACTAGCCAATCAGAATCGAGCGAAATCACGACTTGCTCCTAAATGGCTTTTTTCTCAGCCAATCGCAAGCCGAACCAATTACTAAGTAATGACACAATTGTATTTACTACAGAATATGATTGGCTGAGAAAAACGAGTAGCCAATGAGAACGCAAAGCAATCGCAATTACATAACAAGTCTTGACAGTCATGTGAAATCCGCTCTATCTTCCAATTCAAAAATTTAGTGGCCAAAAAGCAATATTTAGTCGCCACATAAACGTGGATCTCAGCCGAACATAGAAAGATGGGGTGTCATTTGACGACTAGCTCTAAGATTTTGGTCGCCAAGCCCCAAAATTTAGTCGCCATTGGCGACCCCATGGTCGCAATTTCGAGCCCTGTGAGATAAGGTGACATACCGCACTCTCTAGCTCCGTCTTGAAGAGCCTGTATTTAGTAGAGTGGCGCTTTCTATAATCAGGATGCCAGTTCTGTTTGAAGCGAAGTGACGCCTTGATTTCATTGCTTTTGTCTAGAAGGTTTAAAGATATCTTTAGTTAAGTGTGTGAAACCTTTTCACAAGACGTACCATAAAAGGGAATCCAGGATCCAACTTTCCTGAGCATTGGGATCCGAGACCTGGTCTCTGGAATCCCAAAGTCCAAATCCAATCGTTTCTCTATTATTGGAATCCGGATTCCAAACTACAGGGGGATAGTATCCACTCAGGGACTGAAATCCGAAACCTAGTATTAAAATCCTTCAAAATATCAATGCAATTATCTTAACGACAATAGCACTAGAAGAGTAATAGCCTGTATATATTATACTTACCCGTAGGCCAGTCGAGAAACACTTGGCATCTTTTTTCCGCGTAGTCGTTACAGTCAGAGGGCATGTCCTGCTTCGGCGGCAAAGGGGCGACGCCATACGGGTCGGCAGGGGCGTATTGGGGAGGCTGAGGGAGCAGAGGAGCCTGCGCCATCTGCGGCTGAGGCTGATAGACTCCGATGTGAGCGGGAGTCATGACTGGGCCTCCAGGAGAGCTGAAGCTGAATGGACTGACATGTACCGTTGCGCCGAGAGTATTCAAGGTAACGGGACCGTAGGCCTTGTCGTTCTCCTGCTCTACCCGGGGTACTTTGTTCCTTTAGCATGCCCCCCTCCTCCACCAATGCCCTCCCCGACATCGAAGCCTTCCTCTTCTAGTTTTTCAATAAGCTCTAAAAAGAACAAAGGAAGATACAAATGCAAGAGTTACTCATAATTTTGTCAGTCAACGAACTCTTACGCTAATTTCCAAACACCGCAACTTATTCTTGCTCCCGTCTAGACATCGATAATTTTACAGATTTGTTTTTCAACAAGCTCTAAAACGAAGAAAGAAAACAGGAAGATGCAAATGCAAGAGGTACTCATAATCTTGCTTGTCTACGAACTCTTACGCTAATTTTCAGATACCAGATACCGCAAGTTATTCTGGCTCCCATATAGACATGCCAATCGATCATTTTTACATAATTTGTGCAAACGCTGAAACGATGGCTGGCTTCTGGACTTCACATTAGTTGGCTTCACATTTCAATTTCTCGTTCTATGTATACGAGAGTTTTTCACCATTCTCAACAATTCGCTAATGGTACTTTCTATACCATCTATTAGCCCTATAGTGGCCACACATGGGCTATTCCAGCGGAGGGGGATGTCGAGGACTACTGGGAATTCCAGGGAATGGGGTTCTTCAAATGGTAGAGTCCTCGCCTTCGACACCCCGGTGTCCAAAAAAAAATTGCGCTCAGCCATTGCAGTACAAAACGCAAATAATCACTTTTTTGTTGTTTTTTTTTGTTTGAAATCTGACTGGCTGGAAATCGGCAGGGAGAGCAAAGTCGCGATGGTCAGCCAATCGAAATGCGAAGAAAACGCAAAAAAGGTAAATCTGATTACGTTTCGACACTCATCTGAAATCCGCTCTAAAAGGAAAGCAAAGTAACAATAATTATTATTATAAGTTAATGTTAGCTGTGTTAGTACTTTTAACATTGACTCCCGGAGGAGCTGCTTCCGCCAAGTGATGGACCCAGTGAGGATGCTCTTCTTCGCCCATCTCTTCATTTTCCCCGGATCCTTCATATTCATACTCGTAGGGAACTTCCGGTTGCTCATAAGCGTCATTCAGTTCTGAAATTAGTGTATTAGTATTCGTTTTCGTATTAACATTAGAATACTTATTCGTATCATTACAGCATTAATTAGTATAAATTGTTTAATTTATTGGTTATTAATTGCTAGGACATTAATTCTGTTACGATTTTATTCTTCCTTGCGAACAGAGGCCGTTTTGTATGTCGGTGCATTTGCTATTCCGTATTCCTGTATTCACTGAATTTTTCGACTTCTAAAAATAGCCTTTGCGGGACAAATGTCATTTATGCAAGCCAATAAACTTATCAGCTTCAAAATCTACACAAAGTAAGAATGAGTATGAAAAAGAGTATGAAAGGTAATTTTGATTATTATTTCAATTATTTCAACCCTGCTTTCGAAAATGACCTCTGGAAACCATCTTTATTTTTCTATCAAAGTCCAAGTCGCCGCGCTCTCGACAGAAATCAGGACTTAGTGAGTTTTTCAATAGGACCTTTTTCAAAAATGGCCGCCGCAAAATCACGTCTTAAAATTAAACTGACTGAAAATCAAATACTGGCATTAGACAGAGTATCCTCACTATTAGCAATCGTTTGAATTCTCGTTATGCCAAATGCCATGTCGGCTGGGAAGGCAGTCTTAAAATGTAAAGTTTTACAGAGATTTGTATATAATAACGCATAGCCCCAGACATGCAAACGTCTGAAAATTTTCAGCTTTCGTTTTCTCGGAAGATATTGCATACAATGCAGCGAAATTTTGTAGTTTTACTAAAGTGATGATGTGTGTTCTAGTGCTGGTGTTCATTTTAACAAAAATCGATTTGAATTTTCGGCCGCCATTTTGGAAAAGCGTAAACTCTCCACGTGTACGTTTTGGATAACAGGGAGCCTTACACGAAGCAAGCGGCTTGAACATTGATTTTCATCAGGATTTCAAAACACCTCGAAGTCGGTTAAAAAACTCGGCTTTGCCTTCTTTACTTTATGAGTTGAGAGCTAAGTATACAAAACGCGCTCCAACGCGAAAAAAACACTTACTTTTACCATGATTGGATTTCTTGTGACTGTCGTGCTGTTTGCCACCCTTTTTACCCTTCGCGTGGTGACTTACATGTGGGTGTTGTGGATACATGGGAGTCATAGGGCCTGCAGTTTGTCCATATTGCCCGGGGTAGGAATTTTGAGGAGGCATATACCCTGTCGCATACGAAGTCTGAGGATACGCCGTACCCGTTCCGTAGGTGCTACCATACGCAGCATTGGAGGTAGTGTACTGAGGAGTGCAGCCCTGGGGGTTGCAGTGGCTCTGTGGTGTGGAAAGACAAGTAGGAGGGCTGCAGGTCTGTAGTTGTCCCGTGTAGGGTTGGTACGGCATCTGTTGCATCATTTGCACACCACCTGTCGTGTCCACATGAGGAGGGTGACAGACGATGCGGCAGTTGATGCCAGCCACGTTGATGTCGTAGCATTTGGTTTGGCAGAACTTCTTCTTGGAAGCTTCGTCGTTGAACTTCGGGATATCATCCTGAGTTTTGTTATCCTTCCCACTCGAGACGCTGTCTGTGAAATCGAGTAGACCATTTTGTTACCATTTTAAATAGTCTTTGGTCAATGGAAGTCACTGTTTATGATTGCTGAAGATTCAAGGGCCATGAACCCAAAGAAACATTGGTTGAATTAGCTGTATTGGCTGATTGCATTTTTAAACCGCACCGGGGGGGTTGAGGACACACGGAAAATTTCCAGGGGGGTTGTATTGGACTCTGGAAATTCCACGGGAGGGGGTGTGTCTGGAGACTGGAAATTCCAAGGGGGAGGGGGTAAAAAGGTGACTTTCCAGGGACATTTTTCCCAAAAATAGATTTTCCAGGGGTATTTTTCCAGAAAAAATGGAAATTCCAGGGGAAGGAGTCCTTTATGAGGTTGGAAATTCCAGGGGAGGGGGTCTGTTTCACGAGTGGAAATTCCAGGGGAGGGAGTCTTTTTAAGGGAGGTCCTCAACCCCCCCGGTGCGGTTTAAAAATGCAATCAGCCATTTAGTAGCATTAATACCAGAGTGTTAAAGGGGCAACTTACACAGCACGATGTTTGCCTACGTCTGTGGGATGTAACATGCTCGCATCATGCCTACAACTTGAATCGAAGCGTCAAAGTCAAGCCCACAACACAGCTACGACAATCGCAAGCAACTCCGAAAATGTAGGGTTTTGAAACATGTGTTAAAATTATACGATCTCAGCGAATTCAGTGTGTGTGAAAGTCTAAGTCTGAGCCAATTCATGTCGTACGCATGACACGAGCACTTTGCATCCGACAGACTTAGGGGGAGAATCCTACAGTGTAAATCGGCCTTTAGAATCATCGTCAAGGATGGTTTGGGGAGAATCTCCTTCAAGTTATGGTCAATAATTTGAGTAAGCAAAAAGTGACAGCAAACCTTAAAATAATTAGTAAGTTAGAAACATCCCATGACTAACCTGACAACTTTTTCGCTTTTGTAGCTGGATTGTTAGGAAGAAAAATAGTTAAATGTTAAAATAAGTCAGTATGGTTAGAACAGTAAGGTAATGTAAAGTTGATATCCCTAATTATATTAATAAATGCACTTGGAAATAAGACCAGGGTTTTCCTTTTGGGGGCCTGGCAAAACTGATTTGGAAATTCCGTGCTTAGTTCCTGGCCTGGTACAGTTCTGTCCAACTCCCAGTAAGGTTAGAACAGTGTAATGTAAAGTTGATAACCCTAATTATATTAATCAATGTACTTGGAAATAAGACCAGGGTTGTCCTTTTGGGGCCTGGAAAACTGATTTGGAAATTCCGTGCTTAGTTCCTGGCCTGGTCAGTTCTGTTCAACCTCCTAATTCATCGGAAAAAAGCAAAATCTTGAAAAGGTTAACCATACGTATAATTACATGTTATTCAAAGCTAAAATGAGAACAATATGAGGGAATGATAGAGTAATAAAGTATGACGGGTTATTTTATGTTATAAGAGCGCTTAGCACTGTGTGTATGTCAAAGAAGTTAGTATAAGTGACTATCTAGAAATACCAGGTCGGAGGTGCTAGTTTCCCTTTCGTAAACCATCGTTGCCTTTTTAACGGTCGTTGCCATTTCTCTGAACGGTCGATGCCTTTTCAGAAAGGTCGTTGCCATTTCTGATCCCTTGGGATAATAAGTAATTATCATTCATATAGCTTCGTTCTATAGATGCTAATGAAAGATAGTACAAATCCAATGAAAAAGCACCTCCAACCCAGCGAATTCACTCGTAGCGCACTGGTTAGGGTTTGGGTTAGTAATCGGTTTACCGGTTAGGGTTAGGGTTCTAAACAGGGTGGAATTGATATACGATTTTTTTCCTTTTACCTTTACTAGACAACGACACTAAACGTGAAAATTTTCTAAGTGCCATCCAAAAGGTAACGATGGTTTACGAAAGGGAAAATTGCATCGCCGCCCGTGCCGTATCTTTTAGGACCTGACACTGCAACCATATGGTCGCCAATGGCAACCACATTTAATTCGGGGGAAAAAAGGATGGGTCTCAGATTTCTATTATGGCAACCAAACTTCACTATTTGGCGACTAGAATTCCACCCCCAAACTATGTGAGTACGCCCACCCTCGGGACGTGCCTAGGGATTTATCTATATTATGTGATCGTTTGAGCATGTTAGAGGAGGAATTAGTTACCTGGTTTAGGTTTTGGATGTGCGTACCCTGGAATAGCATGGTAAGCAAGGATTAATGGAATTATTAGTAGTTAGTCTGTTATAACTTTTTTTATTAACTTTATTTGACAAATAAACCATCAATACAAAATAATTCATAAAAAAATATTAGTTAGTGGAAAATGTCCAAGGGGGAATTGCGCAAACGGGCGGGAGGCCCATGCTCAGGCGCAAACCCAGTTATAGATTTAAAAACATTAACGACATAACATTACATAAAATTACATAACGAGTACTAGTGAAAGAGCCCTAGTCAGCCACTCCTTTGTTATTGTTTTCAGTCGATATGAAACAACGAATTACGTGTAGAAATCTTGAAATAGTCTTCTAAAAACAAAGTTTTATTATTCATTTATCGAATTCAATCGAAAATATTGCACTACATCCCCTAAATCAGCCGATGGAAATGGATGCTTTCTCTGTCTCGGTATGTTGCTAGGATGACAAAATGGAGGCTGACAGAGGCTCTTTAAGCATTAGAGCACAACTTTCTATGGCGAGTGTTTTACTACGGTCCGAGTGTCTCACCAAACATTACAAGTATTCAATTTATGATATATTATTACTTTATCTAGTTTTTAGCCAATCAGAGCACGCATCGTGGTTGTATTATAATTAGATAAACGATGTGGGACTTCAATGTATGTTTAAAAAGGCTCATCCGAGAAGACGCGATGGTCTAGCCATTTCCAGATGTTGGAACAAAGGCAGCACCTTCTCCTCAATTAAGACCCGGCTGGGTTTCAATCCCCAACCTCCCGCAAAACAACCCGGCGCTCTACCATTGAGTTAACTTGCAGGCGGTTAGATTATTCTTGTACAGTGTAGCCTTGCTACATTGGGTACCAGAGTCTCCAAGCGTGTCACTAGTTTCACTGACATGCTCTTGGAAACAATGGTACAAGAGTATGTCCAGGGTAAGTAATAGGGTTAAGAAGTAAAACAACAAGTATGTCAGTGGCTAAAAGGTACGTTGCATACAATAGGAAAGATGTATTTTTCAGATTTCGATTGGTTCACAGGGTTCCCACGCTATTTTAGAATGCCAATTTCCAGGTTTTCAAGGACACGTGGGAACCTTGTAAACTTATCATGCCTTGCCCACGTGATCAGAGATGGTGACTGCAGTGGCTACCTCGCTTGATTCCGGCCGCAAGTCGAAAGGAGCAAGGTTTCTCTTTTGCGCGTGCCTTATCGCATTCCACCCGAGCCTGTCGGGCGCGCGTCTACGAAAGGTAATCGCGGTTAACTAATATTGGGTTCAGAAGAGAATGCTATAACTAGCAAGCATTAAAAAAAAAGAATAGGGTTCACAGTAATTTTGTACTTGCCATTGTAGAGCATTTTGGTAAGACCGTCCTCTACGTCTACGATGTGATCGAGAGCCTTGTGGAATTCTTTAGGCTAAAACAATGAATTACTCTGAAATCAATAAATCTCCCCGGCAAATAATGGCGGTCGCTAGCGTTTTTATCGCGGTCCGTACGCTGATCAGGCGACATCTTGGATTTTGAGAAGCGCGCGATCCCGTAGTCTCCGCGCAGTCCGTCCTTTGTGTCGGTCACGCAACGCGTGACAGGCTGCGCGGGAGACTAGCGATCCCGGGGCTTGCTGGCGGTTGCTGGTAAGGCTATGGCGTTGCCGCAGAATGACTGTTATTTATATTCTAGATCTATATATGTTGGGAAGTCCCGATGAGCCAGGGACATGCGGATTACTTACAGGTTGAGCGACAATCCATTCAATGAACTTCTTCATTTTACTCTGAAGATAGAAGAACAGAACATGTAAGGGGGCTGTTCCATATTATATCCGTTACCACCTATCGAGGAACCTGGAATTTCCACCGGGTTTGTTGATTTTGACCCTGGAATCAGATATCAACTATGCATTCGAGCAAATTGTTATAATACAACATTTTTGGGAGGGAGGGGTACGGGGCAGTGACTTAAAGAAAATGAATGAGCACGAGTAGTGTCGCACAACTTCGCATCCTCGCGCGCCAGGGTCCTTCCCTCACCTCCCCCCAGGGGATAGAGTCCCCTGGGGGGAGGTGAGGGAAGAACCCTGGCGCGCGAGGATGACAACTTCGCTGCTTCGTTTATTCAGAGCTTTAAGCCGATGGGTGTGCCAATGCTCTGTTCTGTTTGTTGAGGTGATCTAATACGGTAAGCAACTTTGAAAATAACACCATTAGTTTGCTCAACGAGTACATACCACTCAAAGCAGTTTTAGACCAGAGGATGGATCGAATTTCCACGAGATTCAAACGGATTGAGTTCACTACTTTGCCATTATCTCATAAGAATGAATATACTTTTAAATTAACTACGTACATTTTCTGGCACACTTCTCGTTTCCTCATTCTTCTCCTTGCTTTCATCTTGAGGAGCGTTGATGGCACTGAACAAGTTTTCTAATTCTGAAGCAACAAAAAATAGACATGTTGGAGACGATTGAGGGATCCCACATTTGTTCACCTTCGCAGAGTGGTCAAGCGACTTCGCGCGAATTACTGCGTTTTCCATTATTCTACGAACTTTGCACCGATGTATGGTGTTTTCAAAGCGTTTCGTGAATCAAACATCTAATCATCCCGGTAGCGTTTGCAAACACTCTGAGTGGTGCTAAGTGTTAGTTGTGTGTTCGAAGGAAGCTGCTACTGCTTCAGAGTTCGCAGAATTATGAAAACCGCAGTAAAGCGACTTCGAGAAACCTGAAGACGATTTTGAGCGAGAGGAAATTTCTCGTTTCGGTGATTTAAGACGACTTTAGATCCAGGGTATCATAGACCAATTATTTTGCCAATACGCTTCTTCTCCTAGAGTCTTAGACGGTGCCAGAAAACCGGAAGTCCTAATGTATGTGTAGGACCGTTTCCATTGTTTTGTTTAAGGAGCCAATCAAATTTGTTTCTTGATTTTCTGCTATCATCGTGACGCGAATGGCTAGCGCGCTCTCTATTAAGGCACTGCCTAAATGCGTAACTCCTCCTTACACAGGAACAGCCACAGGAGCGCAGCCACGGGGTTGTGAGTGGCGTTGCATGAAATACCGTTCTAGGTTTAGGTCCACGCGCGACTACAGCTAGACACCACGTTCACTATTGCTACAAAGAGCAGCAGCTTTATAGGGGCATGTCTTTAACTTTTACCTGTTCTGTCGGCGTCAGAGATCTTGGAATCGCCTTTCCAGTCGTCACGAATAATAAAACCTGATAAACATGATAAAAAAGAAACAAAATTTAACAACCTGAAAATGATGTAGAAATCCATGCACATGAGACAGAATTTTTGCATTATTTTTAACATGACAGCCTTTTTTATAATTCGTCAAATAATTTACCTTTGTTATCGGCGCCATTTTCGTCGAAAGATCGTTTTTGCTCTGTACCGAAAAAGGGAACAAAATTAATAATAATAAAAAACAACCAAAAGCAACAAAAAAATATATTAATGCGAGACCAAAAGCAAAACACCCTGTTAGGTTGCGCCCCGCTCTTCTAGGTAGAAAAAAAAAAACTTTTTGAAAAGTAACATTTTGAAAATCAGCATAAAAATTGGCGATCATCTGGGTTTTCCAAAGGACACAACATGCATATAAACGTAATACCTGTTTTCGTTTGTCCAGAGCGCGACAACAGAGCTTGGAAGAATTCATCTACATCAGATAAATAGTAAAAATCAAGCGTTAATTTTTTGTCGCACTAGAATCAGTCTCGATCTACCAATTTTTCACGAGTGAACTCTTACCTTCCTGTTCTGCCCTTCGTTTTCTGTTAAGCCCATCTAGAAGGAAGAAATCGAATAAGGTAATGACTGGAAAAAGCAAATTTACTGGACGCGCAACACCAATCATAGCACGGACAACACACAGGGAATTTCTACAAAACCCATCCTTGGGAAAAGTTGAATTTCCCAAGGCACACGCATGGGAAGTATTCGGATCACATGGATAGCCATGGGAAATCCGAACACTTCCTATTCTTCTACCATGGGAAATTCAATTTCACCCATGGATGGGTTTATGAAGAAATTCCCTGTGATTTAGCAGTTTCTCCTCACCAGATCTCTTCTTCTCTACTTTCTTCTTCTCGGCGGGCTCTTCATCTTCCAGATCAGAGCGAAGGACTCTGATAAGCGTTTTCTCGCTGTCGTCTAAGGGAGTGTGGCGCTCAACTGCCAATATAATCATATCATACATTCAGTACATGCGAGAAATAACTCCCGACCGCCTTGGTGGCAGCCTTACCAAGAACTTCAGCGAGAAAGGCATACTACAATGTCATCGTATTAGGGCCTGTTCAGGTGTGCCGATTTGTCTAGAGGGATATCCCCGTCCCCCGGGTAAGGGGTAAGGTTGTCCTGGGTGCTATATTATCCATGAGAACGGTTGGGCCAGGAAAGGCAGTCGTTCTACATAAAA
Organism: Scolanthus callimorphus; assembly: GCA_033964015.1. Lineage (NCBI taxonomy): Eukaryota > Metazoa > Cnidaria > Anthozoa > Actiniaria > Edwardsiidae > Scolanthus > Scolanthus callimorphus. The sequence goes on along the minus strand of CM066918.1, from coordinate 26,840,747 downwards.
CCAAGATGGCGGACGAGAGTGCAACAGGCTAAATTAGTGTAGCTTTTATCGTGGGCCAGCAGCTGAACCTATCCAACGAGAAAACGTTTCCCCTCACAAGACAGCTTGAATTCCCTGATGTGAACAGGCCCTAAGGGAAGCGGTCAAAACAATCGCATTCTCAAGGTACATGTACACTGATAGCTGGTGAGTCCCTGATCGTATGCAAACCAAATCATTGATCTGGTGGCAAAATACCTCTTTCTTGTAAAATCGAAAACAAAAACAAGAGCAGGTAGAATGCTTATATTTATATCCTTTGTGTACTATTGTGTAATTTAATTAATGCGAACAGCCCTTAAACAGCAAATAAACGGCGCAAAATTGACGCAGACGTAACCAAAATTACAGCGTTTGGAAAGGGTGCCGCACGACAGACGTTTCTGATTTTGCGTTAAGAATTTTTCAAGAAACGTCAATTCCCTAATGCGACCGTCACTTTGCCAGCTGAGTCAAGACACAAAGGCGCCGAAGAGAGGACTGTGGGCTGTCTTTGTTGGCAAAGATTTGTAGGAACAATAGAATGTGCTGTCAATCAAACAGCAAAACGGCGGGAAACCTATTTTGTGCTAATGTGATCACAACTTTGGCGCAAAACACTTTGTCTAGAATTTCTTACGGAACATCGTTGCTGGGAAATTCTGTGGCAAACATGAAATCTTTGCTAAGTGTGACCCCTTCCTTTGTTGAACAAACACTTAGACTTGCAGGATCAGTAGTTTAAGGAGTTTGAACAATAAGCTGATCACGCACTTGATCGCACATGAGACTTTCATACAAACATATGAGGTGAACAAGCAGTGAAGCGAGCGATAGCAAATGTCAACTCAGTGATCTCAATCTTAATACCAAGAAAAATTATCGGAAAATTTCAATCATGGAAAAAACTCTCTCCTCTATAACAACTTGACTTGAGTTACAGCACGATGAAAAATGAAAATAAAGAATAAAATGTTTTGCACTTGCAGACTTGAACGGTTCGCAAAACAATCTGGAAAACAAGATAACATAAAGATAAAATAATTTTTAGATTCTTCTACAAAGATTTCACAACGCATTGGAATTAATAAATTTGAAATCCATTTAGCGACAGGTGTACTTCACTAGTATGCTTTCGAAGTTTTGAGATCACAATTACGATCACCACACCCACGGAAATAGGTCAAGCTGCAGCTATAACAAGATATCTGTAAAGACATTTAGAGATCTTAAAACTTAGCATAGTTCAATTAAAGAGCTTTAGAACACTTTACAGGGTTAAGAACAACGTTGTCAAGGGACATTTAGATCAGTAAGTTTGCGTTTAGGAGGACATGGTAGATCAAACACAGAAAACGGGTGGGATCATTCAACCAACTAACATCAACAGGTATTCCAACGAGGAAACTCCGCAAGGCTCTCACTTCCTGTGCAGAGCTAAAATAATTATAAAAAAGTGCTTCAAAGCAATATACTTTAGTTACTTTATAGTTCTACAAAAATAGTGTTGTTTAGTTTTAAATATAATTTGGAATAAAGGACTTTGTCCGACACAGAGCGATTAGCTCATCTTGTGAAGTGAGACAGTGAACTCTCGCTCGGTTTCGCACTAGTAAACTTAGGTTTGAGCGCAAAATATAACATAAAATACTTACATTCTGAGGGTCGCGCCAAACACACAGCTCCCATAACCCAAGGGCTAAAAAGCCCAATAGGAAACGCATGGCAAAAATTTCAAAAAATCCCGCAAATCCCTCGAACAACTACATTAAAATTCGGACATAAATCCTCAGTTGCCCTTCCGGATACCAGTCAACTGCAAGCTGAATTTTGATTGGTCGAGAAGACTGGGAGCAGATTTGCTTATTAATATTAATGAATCTAATTGGCAGAGGGAAGCAGGTAGTCGGCCGTGATTGGTTGGCTCTAATGATGTAATCAATCAGAGGTGTTAGGATGACATGATGATCCGTAAATGTAAAGTTCGATGCTCCTGGATTAGTTTGTACACGGAGGTCAGAACTAAAACAACCAATATTCGCTTGTTTATCATTCCACCATGGAGAACGAAAGGGTGAGATTGGAAATATGGAAATGGCGATGGAAACTGCGAAGCAAAAGGCCAGTTACATCCGTCAATGACACATGAAACTTGTCTTCAATGTAATTTCGGAAATCGTAATTCGGTCAACTCAGTCTTCGGTTGTTGACAAGTTAACACCGCAAGGCAAGGATGGCAATAGCTCCATGATTTGGATCTCTAACAAGTGAAATTTGAAAAGAATAATTCTTCTTTCAAAGACAAGGGATCGTCTATATAGCTATTGAAAGAGCTTGCTTTAACATCGCAACATAGGATGTCTTCCAATGTTGCTTCAACCGTCATCCGATGTTTGACCAACATTTTGTATTTCGGAAGAATGAGGAACAATGAAAGAGATTTGGACGAACATTGGAAGGCATCCGCATCATTTTACATTTAAGGAATTATATTACTGTGTGATTGTTATGTTTCGCTTTAAAAATCACATTCAATAAATATCGTACCTGTCTGTACGGTTCATTTGCTATACCAGCTACGCTTGAGCGAACACGATAAAAGGGGAAATACTGAAAATATCCATTTCAGGCGTTTTTCGTTTGGAAAATGAACGCTCTAAAGGTAAATCGTTGATTTAAAGTAAACGAAAAAGTCTATTGCAATTATCCTGCGAGCAGACGTTTCTTTCTGTCGGAGTTCTTGCATTTATCGAGACATTCGCGTGCCTGGTATTCACCTAGACGTTGCAAGCGCAAATAAAGGGAACCGGGAAAGGGAGGGGGGTATGGGCTCGCTTTCCTTTCTTCTTCCTTCCCTTAGTGCTTGCTACCCTATATTCGCGTTGAATCTGAAGTCGGCGCTTTTGAAGTGCTACCAAATGGAGATGGGTCAGTGCTAAATGCGCGGGAAAATGAAAAGTATTTTTAGCATGCTCGCAACCAGCACTTTTTTAACGGGAAAAATTTTTTTTTGGAAAGAATTCCATCCTTGGGAATGCATAGGAATTTGAGGAAACCTGCGATAAAAGCCAGGAAGTCACACAGCAGCCCTATAGGCCGCCTATTGCAGGAAGGGGTTCAGACAGTGAACCAAACGTACAAAATCAACGTGGCTTACCTTATTCGAGATGAGTTGCTTTTATGGAAGGTGTCACCATCCAATGAGAAAATATCCTAAAAATAAAAATGGGATATTTTTCAGTACTGCAAGAAATTGCACGGAAAGTGAAATACAAGAAAATATGAGAACACTCACGGCAAGCAATGTTCGTTGAAGATATAATTTTATTTACACTGACAATGCTGCAAATACAATAATTTTAAGAATATACGTATACTGAGTGATTTCTACATCTCTTATCATATGCTTTCCTTTAATTAACTATGTACTTTAATTAACTATGTATTTTGTTATACAGAGAATAGGCCCTTTGCAGTTCGTCTGTCACGTGCTTGTAATGAGATGCAAACTAAATTAGAGACGTGAAAGATCTTTAATCTTTTTACCTGCTCATAAAGAACTTGGTCAACTCACTTCAAATATGCAACATTCGAATATAAACAAGTCAACTAAAAAGTTCGTTTACCTGCCAGTCATGCTCTGTTGATTTACCCTTGGGAATCTAGAGGTCTATGCATACATGTAGGCTCATAGCGAAACAAATAGCACATTGACAGTTCCGCTGCAAAGAGAAGCTGAATTTCCCATGGTAGAAGAATGGGAAGTGCTCGGATTTCCCATGGCTATCCATGTGAATTCCGAACACTTTCCATGCGTGTGCCGTGGGAAATTCAGCTTTTCCCATGGATGGGTTTCTGCAGAAATTCCCAGTGGGGCTTTCTAGTATGTACAATACCAACCTTGCAGTTCCATAGAGCAGGTTTCCGATGAGTGTCGACAATTATATGTATCTCCTTATACTTTGTATTCTCATTGGTTGCATATTTCAATCAGCCAATCATATGTTCAACTAAACGCAGCTGTGTATTTAGTGATCACGTGCTCACTGCATGACAATGGTTGCACTTGGTAAGGTTTACAAAGAAACCAGTCACGTGCTCAGCTAATGATAGTGGATTTACTAGCTTATGATTGGCTGATGGGTAAACCATTCAGCAGCAACTTGTAATTTCTCTTGTTTATGATTGGCTAGGTGTATTTTGATTGTTTATGATTGGCTTGATTTTCTTGATGGGCAGACAGTCCCGTCTGGAGATACATGTAAGGAATGAAATTATTTAGCTGTTAAATTATTTTTATCTCGATTCTTTTAAAATGCATTAAAATAATTATTACTCTCTCAACATTTCCAGATGTAGATCTCTAATGAACACTAAATAACTGATGCTCATGATATTAGAGGGATTCTGATTGTTTCAGTCTAGAAATGATCTACAATTTTTACAAGATATATTCCATTCTTGGCTTATACTTTTTCAAGTGATTAGATTTTTCAAGTATAATAGTCAGCTACTGTCTTGAGCAGTAAAGCAATTTGCAAGCACAGCATAAGGACTAATGTACCACTTTCAGGGGTACTGTGTGTACAGTTTTGACAGGCACTGATTGCGCTGTCTTGCTTGTGCGTGAGGCTGTACTGGTTGATGGCTGGATACTTGTGTGTTTGGGTGGCAGGCTTGGTGTGCTCCCCTTCTCTGCTGTGTGTCTCTGCACCAATACAGAGCTCACAGGGCCTTGATGACCCATCATTCCTGAAAATCAACATCATACAGTTTCTTTTTGCATGTTTGGGGTGTCATTTAATCCAATAGCAAAAAAGGAAATAAGCAATAGAAAGGATAAAAAAAGGAAGGGAAGGGAAGGGAAGGGAAAAGCGTCAAAGGTCATTCCAACCTGCAGTGGCCTTTGCCCCCTTGAGATCCTCTCTGCCTGTAGCCTTGACAGTAATCTTCCGGCCTGCCATCTGGGTGGTAGGTTTATAGGGTATGGACTGGGTGACAGATGATGCCACAGGGTGGCCTGCCAATGTAGCAACAGGGCGGGGTGCATGGTGTCTTGGCATATCTTCAGTATCTAGACACAATTCAAAGAAAAGCCAAAAATATTGCCAAAATATTGTGTAATTAAAGTGGTTTCCAGAGATGTAAACAAATAAAGACCCGTTACCAAATTCAAATGTCATAGATTAAAACAATATTAAAGAACAAACAGGATTCTCATTAAGTAAACAAAATGACACAAAATCAGGCCTAAAAGATTAAGTAGATGGATTTCTGTGAAGCTGTTAAATTACAACAATAAGACAACCAAAGTATACTTGAGAAACAATAAAGACTATACTTTTATTATGTGCTTTGTAAGTCCAAACATCACAACTCCCAAAACAACCCAGGGTGTGTTGGTTCAAAATGAATACGGGTACCACGACTGCTTTTTATTTCACACCTTTAGTCCCACTATTTAAAGAGTTGATCAATTTAGCGAAATACTCTAACTCACGTTTTATTACCAGGGAATGACCTTAATTCTGAGCTCTGTTTTACCTGAAGGTGATCTAGGCCTTTCTCGTTGAGACTGGATGGGTTTCCTTCCTCCTTCTTCTCCTTCTCGGAACATGCCCATAGCCTCAAGATTCAGCGCGCACACCCCTCTCATAAAGGCTTTCTTCATGGTCTCCTCATACAGCTCCCTCTCGGCATGCAGACGAGAAATTTCCTGCCTTGCTTGCTCCAATTCATGATTAGCCTATAAACATCACACATGCAATTAGGCACTCTCTAAAAGGTGTGCTCTGACTCTCTGATGTAAAATGATCATTGGCAGCAAAACATGTGGGACTGCAGCACCCAGACAAAGGGGCAGGAGATGTGAAGAAAAAATCTCCAAGATTGAACAGACATGCTTTAGAGCAGATTTCAGATTAGTCAGAAACTAAACACAAAGAAAATACACTTGGCCAATCAGAAACAAAACCCATTCAAGTACAAAGTACATTTTTAAGTGTTGAGTCATGACCCTAGAAAGAGTCAGTGTGTGTTTGGTCTTCGCATTCTTATTGGCTGACTGAACAAGGACACAAGACCTCAACCAATCAGAACAAGTAAAACACAAGTCTGATTTACTTTCAATAGTCATCCAAAATCTGCTCTAAACAAGAAAGTGTGGTGAACATTGGGGAGCAGTTAAGCCCTGGCTAAACTAGGACACATGTAGCGCGCAACATTGTAGCCGGACACATGTTTCCTTCATGTTTCCCAGTTTAGCCATGCGAGGAACATTGTTGTGTGCAACAAATTTTGTAGCCGGGACACAAAGAAATGTTTCTTCACAAGACAAGAAACATTTCATGTGTCCAAGACACATGCATGCAATGTTTTCTAGTTGCCACTCGGGAAAACATGCAGGACACAAATGTTGTGTGCTACATGTGTCCTAGTTTAGCCATAGCTTTAGGGTAAACTGTGACCTACAAATGATATAGTACAGGTAATGTACTTCTAGTACTGCATGTAAAACAGCATGGTGTCAGTACACGTTGTATGGTATATCAAGTAAGTTTCAATGCAGTAAACTTACTGTTTCCAGCTTCGTCTCATAATCCTCTGTTAATTTGATGCAGACTTCCTGTGATTTTGTCTGTAAGTAAATAATTATAATGAAAATATTGTAAAAGCCAGGACATCAACACACAATGAACTGCGGTACTGCCAGTGGATTTAACCTGACTTGTGCATGTCTTGGCCATTTTTGGTACAGTACTTTGAACCTGATAATAGTACATTGTCATGTATTATCAACTGTTATGAAAATTATATTGTCCTTTTCTTGTAAGGAACAGCATCATTGTATCTATAGGATTTTGTAAATTCATCACAAGCATTTGCCTTATCTGGAGTGTCACAAAAAAATACACTGGAATTCCAGGGGGTAGGGGCAGCTAAACATTGGGTGGGTACCTCAGACAGTGTTCTTCAACATGGGGATGGATTTTTTTGCCCATCCTATTATATACAATCATGCACTGCACAGTATGTAGGGGAACAGGTAACAACCTTAATAGCCACACCCAATGGGGTAATGGGGAATGACCCTAATGTAGTCCAAAAGGCTGGTTTACACTGCAATTTTGGTTGCATTTTGTTTGGATGATTTTGCTCATGCAAGTTGCAATTCCAACTCTCTAGTGTAAACGAGATGTAAATCCAGTGCAATTTCTCTGTTCTCTTTTCAAATTGCATCAAGTAGCAAAGAGTTTTGAACACGTTTGAAATCTCTGCGACATCACATGACAAACATTGCTAGTTGCACCTAGTAGTTGACATTAGTGGTTTTGAGCTGACGCATATATGGAGAAAAATCGCCGACAAAAATTGCAGCAAAAATTGCACAGGCCTTAACATGGTCACAATGTTACAATTAATAATCACCTGACATGCCATCTCAACTCTGTGTTTCCACTTGGACTCTATCATACACCTCCAGGAAGCCCATGCTTTAGCTTTCAGCATGTGACGATAGTGCTTCTCAGCTAGTTTACTGGCAAACCTCTGAAATATGCAGACTGAGGTATTATAAAGTCAAGCATTTTATCCAAAGCAGAGAAGTGAACAAAAAAACTGGTCAGTCTAGGAACTGGCCAAAATATAAATCAACAAAAGACTAGGAAATTCTAGTTGCATGGGTAGGAGTTACATTAACGGCTGCTCCAGTCACAGCATTTGTACAGTCTCTTTTCTCAAATGCTGCAATGTGCTTACTGCAGGCTCAGAAGACTTTAGGACTTTTCTTCATTTCACACAACACTTACTTGGTGTTCAAGTTACAGCAAAGACAATACATTACAGAAAAAAGAAGAGGAAAGAGAGAACACTTGTGTACATACTTCTCTTGTTTCATTATTGTGCTTTAATTTCCAGGATGTAAAATTCCTTAGCAACTCATGCTTGTCCCTCTAATGATTTAAAACAATTAATATTTTCAAATAAAAACAACAATTTTATAATAGTGTGTATTTTATGATGCACATCAGAGTTCGAAAATAAGAAATAAATCATAGTGATAATTTTATACCTTGTGAAAAACAATAAACAAAAACTCATCACAAATCTACATTAATTTTCAGAAAATCCCTCATTCCAGCAAGCTTCTCACCTGTCTCTGCAAAGCATTAGTCATGTTTGTCAGGATACTGTCCTTGTGGTTTAGAGTTTGTTCATAAGTGTAGAGAAGCTCTTTCTGGCTCTCCATCTCATTCAAAAGCCTATTCCTGTCAGCCGTGTGTCTACAGGAGTTAACAAGAATAAGCAGAAGCTTGGTTTATTGGCTCATCCAAATAATTGACTGTTTTCACAATGTTGCGAGAACAATACCCTTGAGCCGTTCTGACTCCTTTGACTGGCAAAGACGGCTTTTGTTATTCAAAACAGACAAGCATTGTTCTCATCCCATTTATGTTGCGTGCGCAACATCGTGAAAACATCAAATGGTTATCTTAGTGGTATATCAGTGCGGGTGGCTGGGGCCTGGGGGGTTTCTTCACATGTCGACTTGATAGGGGTGCTTGTCGTAGTTTTTAGGGGGTATTGGAGAAACATTGTGGCTTTCACTAATAAATGGTATTTTTTAGGGGTACGCAAATGAATGAATAGGTCACAAACCAAGCAAAACGTTTTCTTTATTTATTTATTCATTTATACCTCTAAAAAAAGCTTGTTTTGAGATGAGAAACAAAAAGCAATAACAAAAAAGGTTATTGTTGGTATTTTTTAGGGGTCATTTTGTTTTATAAGGTATTTTTTATGGGGTGGATTTTTTATGTCCTGGTATTTTTTAGGGTATATTTTCCGATGTCCCGACGAGCACCCCTATCACTCTTACATGGGAGAACCCCAAGACAGCGCGACATGTCACTCGGGACGTGTCCATTCTATTTCTAAATAAATGAAATTAATGCAAATGGTTAGACGTTTTGCATGTTCTCAGATAAGGAACATAAAAATGTAGGTCCTGCAATGGATGAAATGCTACCTAGTGGAGCCGTTTGCATAACCCATTATTATTATGATTATCATGGTCAAAACAGAAAAGATTATTTCCTCCGTCCTGGCTGAAGTCGACCCTAGATCACAGCAGTTGGCCAGCAACATAATTCTGAGCCAACTGTCCTTCCCAACCAAGCGTAAACAAGAGTGCCTGCCCAGAAAATATTAAACTCTACCTTCTTTTTTCCTGTAATATATATTGCTTTTGCATCTCAAACATTCCCATCTTGCACTGAGCAAATTCAGCCTGTCAAAAAAATAGCAAAGGCACTTTATTGATGATTACTCAGAGAAACTCATTGTCAGTACTACCGATAACCTGTCAGGACTTGAAATTCTGCCCATACAGGTGTAAATGGACCTAAAAAAATCAAGAATTTGGACCATTTTCCATTGTTTCCTGGGTAAACCATTATTCAGGGAACAAATTATCATAGATAAGCCTCTTGATCATCTGCCATCAGAGCCTACTGAGTAGTAATGGTTAGAAACCATGAGGAGGCTCTAGGAACCAAATTGACCCAAAACTCACCAAGACATTTCTCTTGAGGTCAAGACACCAGCTGTCCAGCAATGCCTCCATTCTTACAAGATCGACATCCACTGTCGGTGAAGGTGGAACACTACCTGGGGAATCACTTAATTTGTCTGTTGTGGTTGATTCATCTGCTGACTCAAGTTGCTCTGGGGCTGGAGTGGAAGATTCTGTAAGTGAGGCACACAAACTAAAATTTCGTGGCCAAAAATTCAGTTACTCTTTGAGGTTTATAACCTCTTTGCATGAATTTGGTTTATGGAAGGACTAATAATAGTAATAATTATTATCTTTTCTGTTTTACTTGAAAACCATTTGTGTAAACTTGAATTAGACAGCCATTTTTAGCAAGCCATTTATTATCTTTCTGTTTTACTTGAAAACCATTTGTGTAAACTTGAATTAGACAGCCATTTTTAGCAAGGAAAGCTTTTATCTGCTTTATTATTTGAGAATCATTTCTTATTCTTTAAGAGATGGTTTTGTCCTTTGATGAGATCTTGCAAACATGTCAGGACCCTTGTAACCTACACTACAGTGAGCAATAAACTCGGACAACAAAGAGCTTACCCCTCAAAAGTGAATCCCTGGCCAAACTTCCTGCACCCACCATCGATACAGATATCGGAGCTGCTGGAGTGTTTGGCAGCCTTACCACGTCTTCCCTAGCCACTTTGGAAACTTCTTCCATGTATGAACTTTGCGATGATGATGTTGTGTTTGTTCTTGAGGCAGAAGTGGATTCAGATTTCGAGGTCGTCTCACTCGTTGAGTTTACAGAGTGTTCGCCGTTTTGTATCGGTTTCTTTGGTTGCGATGAAGCCTCGTAAATACTCTTCGAGATTTGCAGTTTCGGAGTAACTACAGCGTATTTGAGAAGCTCTTCGTATTCTCTTTGCATTGAAGAGGAAATAGAGCTTCCAGGCGATTCATTGTCGGGTAAAAGAGGGAGGGAATTATCGCTTTCAGATGTCATGATTCAAGAAAAGTGGGGAGTAAAAAATATCCAATATGGCGGCTTGTTTGGATCCAGCTACAAAATTCCATTCTTGGCGCGCTCTTCTCTGATTGGTCAATTGGCCCCATTCTGACAACTGATTGGTCAGTTATAGAACTCGCTGTATTTGAAAAATCCGTCTGTGAACTAGCACGGGTTTGTTTGCTTGTCTGTCATCTGTTTACCCGTCTCTCACACTGTCTGTCTTTCTTTCTGTCCTGCCTCGTCCCTAGGCGTCTCTATTCAGTAGGAACAGAGAGAAAAACCTAGCGAGTGCTCTCCTGTTAGCGAGTGCGCAATGAATCTTGGGAGCGATTCGTTGACACAAAGGATCAAGGGATCCATGAGGCCTTCGCGCGCGCTAGCTCGCTCCCAGTCGCTCTCGCCGCGAAAACCACTTGAACGAGCCTGGGTTCGAGGCAGCTGTCTGTCTGTCCGTCCGTCCGTCTGTCTGTCTGTCATCTTTGTCATACAGACTGTCCGTCATCTTTGTCATACAGACTGTCTGTCATCTTTGTCATACAGACTGTCTGTTTATCAGCACATCGATGCACTGCCCAAATATGGTCATTGGAACGGCAATAGCTGTCTTCTCTACATGACAGATATCCTGCGATATACGTCGTTTGAGGGATTATGATGTGCTGAGCTCGTATTTAATACGCAAAAGTAAATCATTTCTGGGAATTTTTTTGTGCTATCGATGTGCTGAATAATAAAACCATTATCCTGCTCGGGACTGCGTCCCTCGTCGGCTAAGTATCAGACGATATTCTGCGCAATCTCGCAGGATAATGGTTAATTATCTGTCTTTCTGTCAGTCTTTATTTGTCTTCTCCTGACCTCTTTATTCCGTACAGCTGAAAACTGCGCTGATGTGTTAAAGTATGGTGGTAAAGAAAGTGGAGAATACGCCATAGGAGATCCTGATGTTAACAAGACTATGAAGGTGGCTAGTAAAAAATCTGTCTTCAGCTTCTCAGTTATATTTCCTTTCCAATGTTGTCCAATTTGTTCTCTATGGTACCGAATTGCCGTTGCCATGGATACTCTTGGAACAGGACAAATTCCCCAAATCTCTACATATCTCTCTATTGCCTCTCTCCACCAGAATTGTTTCCTTGACACAGCTTCGTAAAATCGCTTTTCGTCGACAGTTTAAGCTACAGCTGAACTAGGACACATGTAGCGTGCAACATTTGCCCTGCATGTTTCTACGAGTTGCTTACAAGCAAAATCGCGTACGCGTGTCTCGGAACAAAATGATTCTTGTCTGACGGAGAAGCATGATTTTTGTGTCCCGCTAGGGACGCGGAGCATGCAGTGAAGTGGTGGGGCTTATAAGGAAGAATGTATCACGAAAGTGGTAGGACTAAATAAAAGAAATATATGATGATTTCTGGAAAAGTGGTAGGACTAAAGCCCTACCAGCCCCTCCGCGGCCCCTGTCTCGGCTACAACTTTGTTTCGCATATAATGTTCCTCGTATGGCTAAATTGGGAAGAACGTGCCCAATTGCAATATGCTACTATATGTGTCCTAGTTCAGCCACAGCTTTAGATAACCACCGTTTGCTATTTGCTTCTGTTCTGTTTCTAGGTTTACTGCGACCAGAAAACTTCAGGTGGAGGGTGGACTGTTTTCCAGCGCAGACAAGACGGTTCAGTGAATTTCAATCGCGTTTGGGAGGACTACAGAACAGGTTTCGGAAACCTGTCTAGCGAGTTCTGGCTGGGTCTTGACAACATCCATCTTTTAACGCACCAAAGCAAAAACTTGAGTCTTCGAATAGAGCTGGAGGACGCAAAGGGAAATGCGTTTTATGCGGAATACGACTATTTCTCGGTCTCCTCGGAGGAAACTCTGTACATACTGACCCTGGGGAAGTATTCAGGTTCGGAAAATCTTAGGCAGAGGCTTTTTCCATAGTTTTGTCACATGAAGCGCTGCTACTATTTGAGTTTTCAGCATAAGATAAATTGAATGAGATGACGAAAGGAGAGGACTTGTTTAGGCTAGTTGGAGGTTTTTAACATTTCGTGAAAAAATTGGGGCAAACGCTACAGCTCACATGATTTCTCTGCCAATTGAACTTCCAGCAAACGGACTTAGGATTCGAGAGATCAGTTTTACAATTATGTTTCATTCACTGTCATCATTTTATAGCTCCCTCAGTCTGAACTCTGAACATTGCTTATGCTAAAGAGCTAAAACTGCAAACTATAGATTCTCCTTGATTCTCCTATTGTCTGATCATATGCCCGGAAGGGAGGGGTGGGGGTCCCGGGGGGGACTCCCATATTTTTTGGTCGGGGATGATCGTCGTATCTTTTAGGGGTTAAAATCACGTTGGTTTGGTCTCTTTTAGGGGTGATCTTGATCTTCAATAAATTTTAGGCAGATCGGATCTTTTAGGGCCGAAACTGTGTCCAAATTGCTTTTTCTCATGATGGTGCTTCTAAAAACCGTGTAAGAAAGAGAGATTATTCGATGAGAAGACGATGAATTAGAAACAAACACGGAAATGTCTTCATGGGTATTTTTCCCGTTACCTGTGTCCTTCGCGCCTACTTGGCACATAAGACCTCATCTTTTAGGGTATCTTTTAGGGTAATAATTTTTTTGAGCCACGATATGGCCCGCCATGTTTGGTATCTTTTAGGGGTGAAACCGAAAATTTCCGACGATCATCCCCGACCAAAAAATATGGGAGTCCCCCCCCCCCCCCCCCCCGGGGGGGTGGGGGTACTCCTTATAATAATAGACCATTCGAGGATGCTCGGCCCTAAAGGGGTACAGGATTTTTAGGCTGGAGATATAAAGAAGGGTACCAATTTCACCGGTTTTGGTATAAAGAAGGGTATTCTTTTTGACTTTGTCCCGGAGCTTGGTTACTGAAATATAGTAAAATCAAACGATGACTCTTGCTGTATTCATATATGACAGAATAGCATAGCTATTGATCATGGTAAAAGGGTACTTTTTCTGGATTGGGTATAAAAACGCGGTACCGTTTCGCGGTTTAAGCATGAATAGCAAGCGCAAAGGGAAAGGAGAGAAGGAGTTATTTCAAGACCGCCTTTCCCCGGGCCATATTGACGTTATTGGTCTATATTGTTTTAGGTACCGCGGGTGCTGATGCACTCAATAGGCACAGAGGACAACGTTTTACTACCAAAGACCGCGACTACGATACTCCGGTCCCTACAACTGTGCTATAGTTTGTCGTGGTGGCTGGTGGTACTACGGATGCCTCCAAGCCAACCTCAACGGGTTTACCACGTTCCCGGTCCTTATGCTCAGTACCATGCCAATGGAGTGGTCTGGAAACCTATTGGGGGAATGAAATACTCACTGAAAAAAGCGGAAATGAAAGTCAGACCAGTGCAACAGCATCCGTAATTAATGGACAGTCAAAGTAATGGCACCTTTTAGGGATCCACGATGTAGGGGGTACTCACCTTAGACCAACCAGCTGTAAACATATCAAACAATCCACGAATAAATTGTCGTTTTTCAACACCTCACGGTGTTGGCAAGGCAAGGCACATGCAGTGTGTCCTCCTTTTCTTGACTCCCCACCATTTGCCTGGACTTGTTATATTGACAGCTAACTGGGGTGCACATAACGACTGAAAATATATGCTCTTTATAAGTATACTCTAATATTTGCCACGGGGATTTTTCTCGCCAATGTAAGCGGGTATGCTCGAGAACCATCCGTGATACCGCGCAAGAAAAATCACCAAGATCGCAACGAATTTCCTGCCCGTCTACATTGACGATTTGGGTGCGAAAAAATCGCCGCGACAAAATTTCCAGCAAAAAATCGCACGTGTAAACGAACCTAGTTGGAAGCCTATTTAGGCCAAAAACAAAAATCGAAAAAAAAAATTATTTGCAGACCCACGACGTACAAAAAAAAATGTTTGCAAACGGGACGACCCGAAAAAAATAAATTGTTTGCATGAAAAAATTTCCCAAACCCCCACCAAAAAAATAATGGTCCGTCCCTTAGATCCTTAACAAGTGCCGTTGTGTTGACCGAACAAGGATCTCTGCATTGATTTCGAGAAATAGGTCGAAAATGTAATTCACCCAGACCCCGATGGGCAGTGGACGAGGGACATTGATGTAACTTCAAGATCTGTTGTTTTTATAAAGACACGTGCAAACGGCAAAGTTTTTAGGCACCTACAACTAAAAGGGAGTTTAAGCAACAGGTCATTCAGGTCAATTATTTGTGATAGATAGCTAGAGTCAAGAGCGTACTCGGATAAGAGCAAGGACTGACACGACAAGACCCCCTCGATAAAATGTTTTTTGAAAATAATATTTTTTTATTTTAAGTGATAAAAAAATGTGTTAAAGGAGGAAATGATATGGTTTCACGAAGTGATCCCGGAGTAGGGGGGGGGGGGGAAGACTTCCCTATTGGGGCGGGGAATCAGGCCTCTGGTACCTTTAATTGCAGGGGGTAAAATTTCGAAAACTTGCATTTTTTCATCCCCTAAGAAAGGTACCTCTTAGGGGATCGTCCGTTCTAGTGAAATCAAGCTGAAGCAACAATGGTTTTATCAATATCACCCTTGTTGGTAGCTTGAATCTTTCATACGTATTTCCCACGTAGAAAATACGTCTGAAATTCAGGCTAACTCTAGCGGTCAAAATCAAGTAAGCCACGCCCTGTTTGTTACCTTTTAGGGGTAAAATCTAAATTTCTTGACGAGCACCCCCGCCCCAAAAATAGGTCCCCCCCCCTCCCACCTCCCCGGGGAAATGATATTGTTCCGTGAAGTGATACACTGATATACGATTTTTATTCACGGCTGTCGCACACGGATAGCCAGCCACAGTAAATAAAATCATGTAATCACAGTATATAAAATCATATTATCGTGCAACTGCTCGAAACAGGATCTATCGGTTTGGTTGAGACATGATAGCAGGGTAAGAATCACATCTTATGCACTTGCGGTATATAATTCATCTCTGCAAGAGTTTTTTTTTTTTTTGAAGGATTGGCCTTGCACGAAGCTTTTTTACCCGAAACTTTTACCTTAGCGCAATGGCAATGTTACTAGTTTTTGAGCGCTCTTCCTAATGGTATATATAGACAGCCGACTCGGGTGCAAAGTGAAAAATTATCACTTTTACGATGGGCTAAATTTTATTTTCGTAAATCAAATCATTTTGAATCTATTTCCTCAAAAAACCTTAGCATGTTGTGCGATGGGTTTTCGCTAGCTTGCGTGACAAGTGGAAGATGTTGTGACGCGATGCGCCAACCAAATATATACCGTTTCCGGGAAACGTTGTCACCCAAAAAGCCTATAAGCTTGACGCGCAAAGGATAATGGGGGCATCTAAACTGCTACTGTTTGATCTGAATTCCGACAGTTTCGTAACCATAGGTAAAATCATTAAATTTCAGCACATTTCTAAGCATGTTTGCTTCTAATATTTTACAGAAATTCAAATAAATCTTTACCCATACTCCCTAGCGCACGAAGCTTTGATGCATTTTCCAGTGACAACGTATCCCGGAAACGGTATATATTACGAAAACCAACCATGTCGAAGGGGTTGTCAACAAGATGGGTGATATTTAGTCGCGTTTGATTTTCAGAACCGCCTATTGATCACAAATCGTAGTACTAAGGACTGGTTAATAAGTTTCTTAAAATAGAAATGAAATCAGTAGGCCTATTCTGGGAAATTCCCTCTAATGAAGTCATCGATCAGCGCGTCGCAAAAACAATGGATATATAACATCCAACATACTGTATAGTATATAATGTAATTAGAAATTGAGTGAGACCTTTCAGAGCTTGCTTAGCCTGGACAAAGAAACTTCCAAATGCATACGTGGTGGTCAAGAGAATGACACCCCCAGTTAGAAAAGCAGATCACAATATTTGGATTTGAATTGATGTATGGATCTTGATGGCTGAAGCTGAATGTCGTGCTAACCCACGCGCTATCAGTAAGTCTAGTAAGTGATTCCCGATCAACCATTTATCGCCGCTAAATGAAATCAATATAACCCCATTCTGTTAACAAAGCTCCGACTACCTTCCAAAAGAAATCTGTGTCATACACACTGTATGCAAACAAGTTCGTATATTCATTAGACGCATTCTGTTGTAGATATTCAGACGATATGTTCTCTACACTGTCAAACAACAACGAGAACTAGACTTTGACCTCGCTAATCGCGAAAACGTAGTGGCCTCTTAACACACGTTCAATGATGAGAACTGATTCATTTTACTACATTTTACTTTGACGTTTTTGTTCTCTACATTTTTCTAACAGTACAGTGCATTCGTTTGACAGATTCTTGCAAAGGGCCAGAAGGGCTCTCTGTCTGGGCCCCCCATCATGCTTCTACGCGACGAGAAGCTTACGCGAGAGAACAACATTAATTTTCGCGCTTAAAAAGAGGCTCTTAGATGCAAGGAAACAAGACAAGACATTACCAAATGAACACGAAGCGATTCTCTTTTAATTTTTGAAGTGCTGGACATTTATTTCTCAAAACGTGGTCATTTTATACGGTATTTTCACGGTATTTTCGCGCGCTTACGTGCCCTATGGGTAAAAAAAACTAGAATATTTAATGAGTGACCAAACACAAAGAGACCAGTCTTACGAGTCCTCGGTATTAAAAGAAAAAAAAACGTTTCAAAGTTATGTTATTAATTGCAATTGTTTTTTTTTCTTTCTTTCTGAAAGTAGGGCATACGTTTTAAAGAAAATAGACTATAATGTCGCCATAATGATAGTTTTCGTATCTAGCTGAAACAAGTAGGCTTTTCGCATATGTTGACAGCACGTGACTAGGATGGGGATTCCCTCTCACAGTAAATTACGTCACCATTTCAGTGAGGTGAAAGAACATTTTTCACTCTTTTTCTAAACAAATAATTGCTAGCTTAAACATTTAGTTAAGCTTTTCTCTAAATTTAAGCAATCGGAACATTCATACAGCACTTGATTTTTTACCAGAAAATACAAGTTACGCTTGGGATATTTAACCATTATTCGCGAGATTGCGCAGAATATCGTCTGATACTTAGCCGACGAGGGACGAAGTCCCGAGTTGGCTAAATCAGACGATATTCTGCAAAATCCAGCAGGATAATGGTTTTATTATTCAGCACATCGATAACACAAAAAATCCCAGAAATGATTTACTTTTGCACAATTAAATACGAGCTGAACAACACATCATATTTCCCTCAAACGAAAGATTTCGCAGGATATATGTCATGTACAGAAGACAGCTATTGGCGTTCCAATAACCATATTTGGGCAGTGCATCGATGTGTTGAATAATTAACACTTATTGGATGAGGTTGAGCATGATAGTGAGATTTGGCAACGCCGAGGTTTGTGTTATCTGCCGAAGCGAAGCTGAGGCGGATAACACTAACTCGAGGCGTTGACAAATCTCACTATCATGCGAAAACCGAATTCAATAATTGTTTTATTATTCAGCAACCAAGAATTCTTACCTAGCTAAACGAAGTCAACGATGAGGCCGTGCACGGCGACACGGTTTTTCAACTTCATCTTACGTCCATTGGTATTTTCCTTTTTGTATTCAATTCAAATAGCCATAGTTGATGTTTAGATATCCTGAGCAATGATCTCTTGGCAAAAATCATAACAGATTCAACGAGAATATTCGCAAAACCGGCTTTCAATTCGGAAATGAAAACCAAGATGGCGGCCAAACCTATGGTTTGCGTTATGACGTCATTAGAGTGCATCAATCCTAATGTCTGTAGTATGACGTCAGGCACTGCGCGCCAACAAGGTTTCGCTGCGTACTCTTAGCCAATCAGAACCGAGATAGTGGCATGGCTGAATAATAATAATCTGTAGTATGCCAATCGAAAGCATTGTATAATTACTATATATAGATAATGGATTATTTTCTAATGATATCATGCGATGCGCGCAGACGATATATGTAGTGAGCATAATATATATCACTGCTTTTATTGGAATCAAAACCCTCTACGCTCTCTTTGCATTTTCCACGTTAGGCTTTCACTTGTACAACTTATATGAAATGCCCAATTGTTGGCTCCCTCTTTTCTTCCAGTACTGGAACAGCCAACCACCAGTACCTACCGACCCACTAAAGCACGTCTAGAGATCCTACAGAAATGTCGCGTGATTCGCCCTCAACCAAACTGCCACGCGAGCTATCAATCAAATCTGCAATCAGAGGATCGTATCTGGGATACAAGCGAGTTGTGGCTGGACACCACAAGCTTGAGCACGGGTCCGGAACTTGCTGTGCAGTTTATAGTTGCTGTTAAGGACGAAGAGACGAATGAGTTATGGGACTGCGAGGCCATTTGTAAGAGGAACCAAGTATTTATCACGGTAAGCGAAACGTTATAACAACTGTAATGTATCCCTCATAAAGGTACACGGGTATGTGCCGTCCGATAGGTAGGGTTTTTTTTAGCTTTGAGGTCTGGGGTGTGTCATTAGTCTGTGATATGCTACTAATTCAGTCTTGGGTAAGGCAGTAAAACTGAGTGAATATGCTTTATACGGAGTAGTACCACCGTGCACAAATTAGCGCATCACATTGCGCGTAGTAAAGGTACACGGGTATGCGCCGTCCGATAGGTAGGTTTTTTTTTAGCTTTGAGGTCTGGGGTGTGTCATTAGTCTGCGATATGCTACTAATTCAGTCTGGGTAGGGCAATAAAACTGAGTGAATATGCTTTATACGGAGTATTATTATACAACTGTGACGTCATTTTACCATATAAGGTCAAATTGAGTGCAGATATGGAGCCGTATTACACGGCAAAAGCCGTATTACACGGTTGAAAGCCGTATTACACTGTAGGAAACCGGCTGCGAACCGGTTTTGCGCGCGCACTTGAATGGCTTCCCGATGTGCTAGTCAAATCACGTACGTTTCTAGTGAATCTTTCACGTACGTTTTCTAGTGAAAAAATAAAATGTTTTTGTTCATCGTATAATAAATAACTCATTAGATGTTTTTTCATGTAATACTGGCGGACATTTTACTCGTTGCTCGCATTTTCCTCACCCCTGAGGGGCTCGAAAAAATACGTCCGCAACTCGTAAAATATCCGCCCGTATGACATGAAAAAACATCTAATAAGATATATGTACCACCGTGCACAAATTAGCGCATCACATTGCGTGTAGTTCTAGCGCACGTTTGGCTGATAATGTGGGCTGTGTAGGGTATGTTTTTCCACTCGAAGGTCTGGGATAGGGTGCCAAACTTTGCAATTCTGGAATAGGGTCAGGATTTTGAGGTCGAGACGACACACCCTACCCTTAAATACAGGAAGTACCCCCATTCCTCCAGGGGCGTTAACCACAGTAACCATGCTCTGCCGATTTCATTACAGTTTACTTTGCAAAGAGACAAAAATCAATCATTTGTTTACAAGGGGCGACGGAAGCGAGGGGAGGGAGGCACTGATTGTTGCTTGGTTTGCTAGAACGGAACCATAAGAGGTACCTATCTATGAAAACTTTCACGTTTTCGAATTTTACCCCCTAAAGGAACCAGAGGCCTGATTTTAAAACCCTTAAAGGTACGACGAGCAACCCTACCCCAAAAATAGGGAAGTCCTCTATAGGACCAACACGTAGCAAACAGCAAAATCGAGGAACAAGTTAACTTTTAACCTTTTAACCTCGCGCGCCTCATTTCCGTTCACCCGACGCCCAGGGTTCCCAGGTCTGGCCCGGGGAGTGAGCGCTCTGTTTCCGACTCATAATCTTTGCCCTTTGCTCTAAGGGTGATGGGACATTCAGGATAGTAGCGCAAGCCTCGGGAGCAAATACTCACGTTTCATCGCGAAAAACTGACTTTCGGAGCCGAGAACTTCCAAGGTATGCAGGGACCTTCATGTGCGTCCTGCCAGCCGAGGAGAAACCGAGTTGGTATACCATCATGCTGCAGCTACTGCACAAGACACGAGATCGCCGACAAGGTAGTATAAAAATTAACCTATTTTTAACTTATATGCGAAGCATAGTAACTGGTTATCAAGGGGTCCATATGCATCAGTCCATTCGCCTTTGTCACGGCGCCGCCGCTATTGTTTCCAGAATGACATGGCAAAACAGATGGTTCTGAAACAAATAGCGAGAGCTTTTTGGTTGCTTAGTCAACTTTTGTACCATAAATCCCAGCGTCAGGCTTCGCTTTCCAACATAAGCAAAATCCGCGCCCTGGTTGGCCTCGTTTCCATGCTGAATAAATCGCTGAAAAATTCAAGATGGTGCTTGTTTGACAAAGGCGAATGTTACTCGCTCACTCTAACGTTAGCGCGACCACAGGATATATAGGGCCTGCTAAACCCTTTCAGTAAGAATGTAGTTACTTTTGTCTTTATATATAGAGGCGAGGCTGCATGCTGGGGAAAAAGAGGAAAATGATTCTTAACGCCCTCCTCTGGGACTGATTCTAATCAGTCTAATATGCACGCCGGCCGGTACTCAGGTCTCCTAACCCTAGAATTGACCTGTAGATGTAATTGGTTCCTTTCTTTTTATAGTTGAAGTTCTTGATCAGATGATGTTTGTAGTCCAGACGCATGAGAAAGGAATGAACTTTTATGATCAGCAAAATGGAATAACAATATCCAACGTAGAAAAGCCACTCCCCAAGCTACGAATGACAGGTTTGCCTAAACTTCGTATATTTATTTGATTTTGGTACTTTTGTGATACCCTTAGTGTACTATTGTAGTCACATTTAAGCTGGACTTTTCAGTATAAGCGGTAAAGGAGACGGAGACGTAAGAGCTTACGTTTGCGTGAAACTATCGTGAGACGTGAGAAAAATATAAACTTCTGTTTTACTTCTTTCCCGCTTACGTGTCCTTCTCCGTCTCCGTCCTGTGATGTTCACACGAACGCAAGCACGTCCTTACGTCTCGGCGTCTCCTACTCCTTCTCCCGTCTCCGCTTGAATCGCTAGTGAAAATCCGGTTTTAGTAGAACATGTACATGCCACACTACAAGTAAGTAGTGTGGTAACGGGTTAGACAGTTTGTCCCGCCTTCATCCCTCCGATCAATGTACCATTCTTTTGTACAGCCCTACTTTGACTATTGTAGTGTGGTATGGGAGGGACTTGGAGCTGAACTAGCTTCAAAATTTCAAAAAAATCCAAAATCGCGCAGCTAGAATCATAACTTTTTCCAGTTTTGATTCTAGCTCTGAGCCCCTGCAGAGAGAGCTGGGGTGGGAGAAACTTTCTTCTCGAAGGTTAAAATTGCTATCAATCGAAATGTTCAAAATTTTTAACCTTGCCCCCGATTATCTTACGAATAAATTTGTTAAGGCGATGACCCCTATGATATCAGGGGGTCCTCCCATAGGTTCCAGTTGCCCCTTCCTAAAACAAAATATGGGAAGTGGCGCATTGGATATAGGGGTGCCTATATATGGAACGGGTTACCTGAAGAAGTGCGCAAATGCGTAACATTAACTGCATTTAAATCTAAACTAGATAAGCTACCTCCCCGCTTCTTCGATTCTTTTAAAATCCTTATAAGCAACGGTTTTAATTTTTTTAACTGATAGATACACACGTCTTTTATGAAAAAAAGTACCTTCGCTGATAGAACCACCGTGTTAAAATACATCTATCTATCTATGCACTTGTCAAATAAAAGTCTTTATTAATGATCTTCATTTCTTGCGCAGGGGCCTTGTCGTCACGTACAGGACGCTCGATAATGTGGACGTTCCAGGATCTCGGCGACAATGGTAAGGAGATACGCGTGCATTCACCTTCATAACTTACGCTTCGTTTGTGATGCTCTTCTTCTTCTTCTTCTCGTTCTTGTTCTTTGTTATTCTTCTTCTTGTTCTTTATTCTTCTTCTTCTTCTTCTTCATCATTATCTTCTTCCTCATAGCTTCTTCATCTTGTTCTTGTTCTTGTTTTTGTTCTTGCTCTTGCTCTCGTTCTTCCGGTTCTTCTTCTCGTTTTTCTTGTTCTTTCTTGTTGTTCTTCTTCTCTTCCACGCTCTTCCACTCCTTTTACCACTTACTTTCCTTGTACTACTTGACACTTCGACAACTGCAACTGCCGCCCTGCCACAGGCTCCTACTACATTTGATTCATAGACTTCATTCCTCCCAGGTCATTACGCAGATTTCTCTGCCAAACAAAGAGCCTTGGTCGAAAGGATTGGTGGTATTCCGGAAAAGATGGACATTGTGCTCGCTGTCCGTCTTGAGGTATGGAATACAAATTTTATTTTAAAAGAATCGTCCACTCCTCGCTACTAAGTATATCATGTAGTTAAACTCGGCCGGCGTAATTCTATTGAGCAGATGTTTCAAATAATTCATCAGCATAGAATGTTTATCATGAGCGCGCAGACACCTCTTTGGGGGAGTCTCTTTCGGCGAGCGAATGTGTGATTCTCTTTTTTCTTAAAAGAACGGAGGTGCATGTGCTCACGTTTTAGAGCAGTTTTCACATGACTGTCGTGAGAAATTACAATTACTCAGTAGTTGTGATTGCTTCGGGATGTGATTGGTTGAGGGCATGATCTTTGATCCTTCAGCCAATCAAATCGCGTAGAGAAAAACAATTACTTGTAATACTTCCTGGCGAAAAGAAGCGATTGTGAATCACCTCGCTCTCTGATGGTTTGTTTTTTAATTACTATCGCATTTAATTGGATAGTGAATAAGCCTAGTTGGAGTTTAAATTTCCGTGTTCAGTGCGCATGCGATTTAAGTCCGAATCTTTTGTTTAACTTCTCTTTGTTCTTGTTAAACAAAAGAAATCAAGAAATTCGGACTAAAATCGATCGCATGCGCACTAAACACGAAATTTAAACTCCAATAACAAGGCTTATTACTCATGAATTGCTTTCACGACAGTCGTGTGAAAACTGCTCTATTAAAGATTCCTATTGGTCGAGGGCTTGTTAGCCAATCACACGTGGCGTTATTATCAGCCAATCAGAATCCGACCGGAAGCCAAGGCCGGATACGGTGTCTTGTGTTTACTACTTGGGGCGGTTGTATTTACTTTTGTCGCCCAATTGCAGTTTTGTTTTTAATGATTTCGCTCTCGATTGGTAAAGTCTCGAGAGGACTATAATATTAAAAAATGATTATTTGAAAGCTAAAACACGAATCTTTTGCTTTTCACATTCAGGAGGGCATTGCACAATTCGGCCAAAACAAAATGGACGACTGCCTTGTTGCATGTCATTCCATCATATCGGATGCCAGGAGCTCTGCTAACGCGAATATCCTGCAAGTAAAAGCCTTGTACATAATCTCTGCAGTTTATCGTCAAAGGAAAGACTTTGACAAGGCAGAGGAGTTTCAAGAACGCTCAAATGAGGTACGACGGATTTCTCCATCTTTTCTTTCGCTTTTTTTTTGCGGATCCGCTATTGAAGAAAATTGTCAATCGTGCCCTTCAGCTTCACTTAGCTGGATCTGTCAGTTTTACAATTGAACTTTTTGTACATTAATGTGCGCTCTTGCTCAGGAAAGACGTATCACTTAACCTGATATCATTTCAAAGCGCCTCAATCCGTTTCAATCCCTCCAATTTTCTTACAAAAAAGGAATAATGTTCTTCCTAATCTTCAAATTAGTAGCTTAGAAAATATTTAAGCTGTGGGCTTGCATACACGCGCGCATGCCAAAAAAGGCGGGTATTTATGGCGGGATGAAAATCAGCCAATCAAAAGCGTTCCGCCAGACAGAACCCAAAAATGGCAAGATTTCTACCCTAAGGTCAGGTAAAGTCAGATAGGCTTGATTCTTTGCATAGAGTATCCTTATACAATAAGAAACAAAATAGAAATGAGTATTTTTTCTAGTTGATCCGTCTTTAAGATATCAGCTGCTAAACTTTGGTTACTGCATCGTTTTATGGCAAAATTTGTACAATTCTCACAAAAAATGTCAAAAAAGTGCTGCAGCAACCAAAGTGTAACTCCTCATATCTTAAAGACGGATCAATTAGAAAAAATACTCATTTCTATTTTGATTCTTATTGTATAAGGATACTCTATGCAAAGAACCGAGCCTATCTGACTTTACCTGACCTTAGGGTAGAAATCTTGCCATTTTTGGGTTCTGTCGTTCCGCCATCGTACAGATGCATATGCAAGGTCGTCTTCACAGATCCTGAATGGTATTCTAAATTTTCAGATGGTGGAGCCACTAGCTCTTTGCGAGGAGACTGCCGTAAATCGATATAATCAAGGCGCCTTGTTAGCCGAGAAAGCTGCAACAGTTGGTATAACGGAAAAAGAAATGCGCTTAGCTGAAAAGTGCTTCGACGACGTTGCTTGGATGTGGAAAAAGCAAACAGAGAATCCTAGCAATCGTGACGCCATCAGAGCGCTCAATCGGAAGATTGCACTCCATTTGCAGACAACACGAACAAAATTTCCTGATCTCAGGTTTGAAAAAATCAAAACGCTTTTAGACTGCTTGCAGTCCCCTTATTTGGCCATCAGCCGTAAATACAAGAGAGAAGTCGACTTTGCTATGCGCAATTTTATTCACCTACCCGTCGTGTTTAGGTGTCCAGTCGCGTGACTGGAAACTCAAGACACAAACAAGGCGCGCAGGTGAATAAAAGCGCGCGTAGCAAATACTTTTCTTTCTACGGACTTCTGCAAAATAAGGGACTGCAGCTTCAGCTATTCAACTATAGCAGTCATGCATTTGTGACTCACCTCATAAACCTGCAGCTAGTGGCTTTGGTGAAAGTTGACAGCCCTTGTCTCACTTCACGCCTAAGATAGTAGTAGATTAGATTTCACATACCAAAGTATTTTTGAAACCAAAGACGGGCAGAGTTGCAATTATAAAACCCAGGACCTTAGGGTTACTAGTCCACAACTTTGCCAACTGAGCTATCCCTAATCACTGCCATGTAGACGTAATATGAGATTCGTCAACTTCGTGAATAGAGGAGTATTCTGCCGCGCATGCGCATTGCATCTTAAGAACTTGTCTTGTTTGGTTATCAAATGGCGGGGAAATATTACCGAGTGTGTCGAAACATGCGCCAGTTGTGCACCGTGTAAGGATTAACTTCACCCAAGAATCTAAGAAATAGCTAAATGGGCTTTTGGTCTGTAATTGTGGCTGGAATCCGCGAGTAAGAACACAGTTTCACTTCTAACTTACCGAACAAACATGCAAAGTTGCTACTCACTTAGGGACTGAAACCAGCATGTTGTCGTTTGCTTGGGTTTTATCGATGTGGATATCTGCTATGCAACGAAGGCTACTGTTCCGAAACCCTGTCTTATGGTAAGTTTTAGTTCTATAGTTTGTTCATAACATACAAAAATGTAAATCGGTTGTTCTCTTTCAGCGATCCAGCTCGAAAATATTACGATATTATGTGTGAAAACCTCATTTTAGACTTAATTGACAGTGAATTTCCCGTAATCGTAGAAAGAGTATCACAGTTCGGACATTTGGACTAGTTTTATCGTCCTTTCCTTGTTTGTTCTTTGTGGGTTTTATTAGCCCCAAAATCGGAGAAAGTTTTCTGATTATTTCTTGAAAGTATGACCTCACTTTTACTCGGTTTCGTCTCTGGTAAAATTCTAAATAAATTTCACACTCGACAATCGTGTTGAAAGTTCATAACGCGTATCGAACTCATTATACTAAGTATTACTTTTTTTTTCATAGTGATCGGTGGCATATTTTCGAGAATATTGCCTGCTAAATTATGCCTAAAATTTATTTGCTAATGAATACTTATTAATATATTATTGTGAAAAATCTAGGAAGAGTATCACACAAGTATTCCTATCATGCTGAGCCTCACTAATGATATTATCATGCTGTCATATTGAATTAGCTGGCAAAATCGGAGAAAATATTATTAAACTTGTTTGTTGTAAGCTGGTTTTTCATCACTTTGTTGCATATGATGTATTTGTTCATATCTTGCTATGGCCAGCAGTCCTCCCTGGTTGCCATGAGGGTGGCTTTCAAACAATTAAACTTTCCCCTGTGTGCTAGTGCATTTTCACTGTTATAAGGCTATAAATGGTGACTTGTGAGTGGAAATTTTAAAATTATTGATGTTACAGTAAACCCAGATGTACTCTTCCCTGCAATTTTGAAATATTGCCTAGCAACACTGATGGATAACTTGCTCGGATCAAATTGCAAACAAATATTTTGTATCTGTCTTCAAGGTATTGTACCAGAACTTGAAACATTTTGTTTCTGATTTGCCCAACTTAAGGCCTGCTTCTCTAGTGCTGAGACATGTGGCATGAAAGTTGCTCGTGACAACAGAAATTTGATACTGGGCAAGTTGGCCATCAATGTGAAGAGAAAAACCAGTTTGACTGTAATATGCCAATTTCATTTCACTTCTCTGAGTTACTCTGCATTAAAATAATATAAGGAAATATGTTTAGAAGCATAATAAAAGATATAATGGAGAGTAAGTAATTCAGAAGTAACATTCTGTACATTGTTTGTTGCAGGTTCAGAAGGTGTTGGTGTTCATTTATATACCCATTTCACAAAGGGATAATGCCATTAACATGTTAGATAAGCACTACAGCATTTCATCGATTGTTTTTCAGAAGCTATGATATCTTTCTACTTGATCTAACCCCACTGGAAGGCCCCGAAATGTCAGGGTAAACTGATAGGATAAAAAATGAAATCGTTACTATTGCAAAACATCGTCTTTTTTCCGGATCTTGCAGTCTGAATTTCAGTCTGAATCAGTTTAAACAGTCGCAGATGAAGGTCCACAGATCCTCAAATCAAACACGTTTATTTGCAATACAAAGGGCAGCTGAATAAACCTTTTATTTTATCCTTTCCCGCTTTCAGAATAAAAGAAGCAAAACAAACGAGAAATAGAAATAGCGCGCTATTTGATTACAAATTCGCGATACTCAACAGTGCTTTTCCCTGAGTTGAGTCTGCAATGTAAACATGAACGGCAGCGGTTGTTGCGCATGGCATACGCAAAATACTCCTCTGTTAACTTCGTGGTCTTCGACTTCTAAAAATCTTGACGTGTTCGCGGATGTGCTCGATGTCATTTTGTCCACTGTACAGTTAGCCTCCCAACAGGCTCTTTTTTGGCTTGCCTTGTGGCTCGCGCGCGCACATTTGTATGGGATTCCATTTGCGGGATTCCCGTGTACTCTGAATGTTTTTATGCGATATTTCTAATAATGCACTCACTCACTCACTGATTTCGCCAGGTACCGAACCTCACGTGATCGATTTTGGTCAGTGAACTACGATTGTAAATGTAGTGCCTTTAATAAAAAGCTACCTCGACTAAAGCTCTTGTTCGTATTTTGCGGCAGTGAAAATCAGTATACTAATATGTCGTATTTAAATTTCTTTTCCATTTCGGTTTTCACAGTAAAGATGTCTCGATAGATGACATCGGGAAAGCTCTTTGACTATCATCAAAGTGGAAGCGGAACTCTTAGCTGATTGTCCCAAGAGACTTGAAGCCACGTTCCTCATTGGTAAGGCTGACTACCATATTAGGCAAGCCACAAGAAGAGTGCCAGCCTCAGTGTTGGACAGGAAGAAGGAGTGGAGACTGGTAAGATCAGGAGTCCATTACTAGGAGTGAAGATCTGTCACATTAGGACTGTCCGTCAACACTGTAGATTTTCTGCTATTTTTAGCATCTTATGATCGGGAGTCTCATTACTAGGAGTGAAGATCTTCCACATTAGGACTGTCCTCCAACACTATAGATTATGTGCTATTTTTAGCATCTTATGATCGGGAGTCCATTACTAGGAGTGAAGATCTTCCACATTAGGACTGTCCTCCAACACTATAGATTATGTGCTATTTTTAGCTTCTGATGATCAGGATTCCATTACTAGGAGAGAAGATCTTCCATATTAGAACTGTCTGTATGTTTTTGCCGAAACGTTGCCGAGCAACTTGTAGCTAAGCCTATTCAAGTAAGGGCTTGGCAACATCGGACAGCACGTCTCAGTATCTTTTCCCCATTTCTCCACAGCACAAAAAGTATTAGATGAGGCAGATGTCATTTCTATAGAGCTCAAGATGCAAAAAGAAATTGATGGGATAAAGGACAGACGAGAAAATATAACTAGACTTCTGGAAAACGGAGAACTCCTACAGTTTCCCGCTCCAATGTCTAACCAATCTCTAACAGGCTCTAGTGCGGGCAGGGCACCAAGTGAACACGATATCTTTGAGGATCTTCTTGAAAACTTAGCGCTTGACAGAGAAACGCCCACGCAAGACTGGCGCCAATGCAGGGATGTATAAGGACTTCTTCTGGAGCAGATTTCGTATGACTGTGAAAAGGCGGACACACGTCACGGAACCTCGCATTCTCGTGAACATTCAACCAATCACATCACGCGAAACGATTTATCAACCAATCAAAATGCTTAGACACGACACGGAACAATACCTTATGGCGCGGATACGGCACGATCATAGAACAGATAAAAAAACATTAATTCTACATAAAAGAGTGTTATCGGGAGGTTGAGGAGAATACTCGATCAGAAAATTGCAATACAAAATTTCCTTTCTCAACCTTAAACCTCTAATTTGTTCGTTCAGTCATCTGTTTTGGTGGTCAAACTAGATGGACTATTGAAAGATAGATCCTCCAGTCGGATAACATGATAATTGTAATGACTGAATGATATGAAATGAGCATATATTCATCGCAAGTGGCTGGAAAAGGTGGCCAAAAACAGGGACGTCAACTCTCGATTTTTTACCTCATCTCCCGGTCTCCCGGTTTTTAAATAAAATCTCCCGGTTTTCTTTGAGTTATTGCCGACGGTTTTTTTCCCTTCTACTGGACGTTAAAAAGCACTCAAATACAGCAAAATTTAGACATATTTAGGTATTTTCCTGTCTCAAAATCGACTCAAAAGCCCTATATTGAAGTCTCAAGGTTTTTCGAGCGACAGGGTTGACATCCCTGTAAAATGTTTTTATTGTTACTAAAAGTATTTATCGTTACTAAAATTTTCGAAAGTATTTCTACTATAACCAGAACATAACCCGTCACTGATTTTGCGACGTAAAAGTTTTAAATTATTTACCTAAATTTTCTCATTGAAAGAAATTGAGAGAAGACTCCGTAATCTTCAAATTCGCAGCTCAGCAAAATATTTGTGGCGGGCTTCCTGTGTTGCGAGCGCGCCAAAAGTGGCGGGAAAAAAACCAAAAGGATTGTAATATTTTCATGTATACCGACCGCTCGCGCGCAAGCGTTTCCGTCGATGGTGAGTGTGAGAAGAAATAGCAAGCCGTCAATCGTTTTCGAAACTTTTAGGTCCCTGGGGGTCGTTTCTCGAAACGCCCGAAAACTTTTCGAGCACGATAAATTACCCGAAAAGCGTGCGGATGACGAATTTAATTGCGTTTCTCGAAACTCCCGAGTTTTTCGCGCCCGATAAAATTGCGTCATTTTTCGCCCGTTGATAAGGGGAGAAGGGTTTCTCCCCTAAACTTTTTTGGGTTTCCGAAAATCCTCAGAGTAGGGAAGAAAAACAGCAAAATTAACTAAGATTTTTCACTCCTCTGCGACTTTATTATCCCTCTAGTACCAGCGAAGTTGAATTTCCCCGAAAATGCATGTTTCTTCTCGTAAAACAGACATTTATGAATAGAATGTGTCTTGTTTTGTTTCCAAAATTTTCTTTCTTTGCTGCGAAATGGTTTCCCGGTAACTCTCCCGAGTTGCTTTTACCGCCATCCCGATAAAATACACCAATCAGGTGCAAGCATCTCGCTTCTTGGCCAATCAAATTCATTCTCTTTCTTGACAGCTCGCCTGTCAAATTTGAGAGCGGCTGTCAAACTTTTTTGACATGTTGTAAACAAAGTACCAATGCATCTACAAGAATTCGGTGCAAAATGCTTGCTTTTTCGCACATTTTATCTAATTTCTTAGCATTTATCGATGGAAATACCAACATGGCGATACACTTTGTCCCTGACGGCGACGAATCGATAAGTTCCTATGTTTTCATTGTTTATTTATGCAAAGTATTCGCAAAGTTTGGAAATTATAATTTTGATTTTGGGTTCCCGATAATTATCGGGGGGTTTTGGGAGTTTCGAGAAACACTTTTCGTGACTCCTAAATCTCGCCCGAAAAACCACCCGAAAAGTTTATCGGGCCCGAAAATATCGGGCGATTTCGAGAAACGACTCCCTGGCCCCCTGACTATTTAGGGTCAGAGAAAAGCCTAAAAGTACGAGAGATTTTCGATGATTTGGCTGCGCGAAATATGGCGTGAGAATTGAGACGCACGGCCAAACTCACTGAAATTCTCGACTTTCGGGCTTCTCTGGCCCTAAATCTCCACGAGGGAAACGCTTGCTACGCAGGCTAGCCCGGGGATTGATTCCTCATGATTCCTTGCTGGGACAGAGGAAGTATCATTTCCACGAGTCCATCTTACACCCTTTATTCTTTCGAAATTAGACAATATTAACCGGCCGAGTCAACAATAAACCGGCCCGTTTTTCTTCATCAAGAGAGGACGCCATTTTGTCCCTTCCCGCGAAAATACAGTCTCGTACCCAGTAGCTTTCCGGTTTTTTTAGGGCGCGCAAAGACTTGTGGGATAGTTTTAGCAGGGCGTGCATGGAGTTGTGGGATATTCGCGCAGTTCATTGCGCGCCGTTGATATTCATTCCCAGTCCCTACGCCTCCAAAACAATTTTCACTGAGATAAATCACCTCAAGAGACGGCAAAAAATAACGTCTGGATACGAGACTGGCGAAAATACATGATGCTCACAAACAACCTCCGACAGCGGTATTTTTTACCATGCGCATCAACAAAAGAAAAACAAGTTCTTGGTCAGATCTAGCGCATGCGCATTCAAAGGTTTCTGGACTCCTTTCGGCGACCACAGGCAATAACGGAGCCGCGAAGGAGGGTTCAGGGACTCACCCTCGACAAAAATTTGGAATCTGTTCTGCAGTATCTTCAGTTAGAGCAAAGTTGAAAACGCGGGATTCTTGAGAACGAAATAATTCTCTAACTATGTTCATGTATTCTGGCCATGTTCTTATCATTTTACCCTAAAATGAATCAGAATTACGCGCGGGCCACCTTTCAGTATTAAATAAACGATGCCTTTGGGAAAAAGAAAAAAGACAATACAGAAAAAAAGACAATATTGATTATACCACAACGCGCGCGTCGATTCTCGAATTCTGATTGGCTCTCAGCCATGGGTACATAAAAGTATATACCACGGAACGCGCCATCACCATCGCGCGCGCTAAAAAGAACCAACGAAAACACCGTTTGGCCGAGCGCGCGCGCTGTTTTTGTATTTATTTTTGCCTTTTTGTTGTGGTATAAAACAAATGTCCCCTGTTTTTCCGTGGTATGTCCTCTTATATACCACGGAATTACGTAATAAAGTGGTCAAAATGTACTGCGGACCCACTCGGCTGCGCCTCGTGAGTCCACAACATTTTGACCACTTATTACGTCATTCCGTGGTATATAAGAGGACATACCACGGAAAATCAGAGGACATTTGTTAAGTGACCATGTACCAAACAATGGCTCGGACCGGACAACCAAAGAGCAATTGCCAAAGCAACTTTTTGAATTAGGTGTAAAAAGGCGCTGAATATGTGCTGATAGTGGGAAACGAGCGAGAAACGAGTTTCCTTTGTCTGGAGGGACGGGGGGAGGGGGGCACCCAAACAGACGAATCATTGCACTTTATCACAAAATTTTAAATTTAGATCACTTATCATGTGGTGTGTCATGAATATTTACCAGACTCCGCTTGGCGGAACTACCGAGAACTACGCACCTGAAGTATTATTTATTTACCCATTCTCGAACCCAGAGCTCCCCGGCTCGTCTGCTCGCAGGGGAGGCTCTAGGGACATCCATTTGAGGGACTTCGCTGATTGGCTGATTTTAAACGTTGGGGCATGCGCAGAAAGGTGTTTCTCTCAGCGGCTCTGTATCAAATCTCGCGCATGCGTCAATGGCTGTCACCAGAGCCTCCCCCCAATCTCGTACCCGGTACGAGATTGAGCCTCCCCCGCGAGGTGACGAGCAGGGGAGCTCTGGGTTCGAGAATGTTATTTATAGAGGATATTTCCCAGAAACTTCAATGGCCGGCATGTCGTCATCGAGGACAGAACTAAAATGGCATAAGTCAAAAAAGGGGGAACGTTGTGTTAAACATGGTTTGATTTTCATGCTGTTAATAATGTTAAGCGAAAGAGAAGGCCAAACAATTTCAGCAACTCATGGCAGCAGTTAATAGGACTGGAAATGCAACACAAGAGATCGCCGGTGAGTGGAATTTCAATGACTCGCTGTTCAAGGTTTTGCACTCATACCTGTCCCGAGAGGACCTTATTAGTGGGTATTTGGATTGGTCTACCAGGCCGGAATACCGATTTCATAAATATCAAACTGCATGCCAAAACCTGTTCTGCAATAGTCATTTTTAAGTTGCTGTTTCGAAGTTCCGAGCTGCATTAACAACATGACTTCATAAACGTTTCCAATCGTAATCAAAAGGCTCAAAGACAGATTTCATAGTCCATCCATCGAATTGTGACTGATACGTTTCCTAGTTTTCTTCGGGGTCGTATCTTTTTAGCAGGTTCATGCATAACAATTTCATATACAAATGATAAAGAATTCAATTATTTACAGATCAGACATAACAGTTTTTTGGAGAGGTGACTCTGGAAATGCAAATAGCTCTTCTGTGTTGTTACGACATTACAATACTATAGTTGTTTCTAAAATAATTCTTGAATAATGCATCATCTATCTTGTTTGTACACTTGTTCAAACTCTTTCATAAAGTTTTCCTGTTATTCAAGGAGGCCTGGTCAGTCACGTCTTTATTATTATTTTCATTTGATCTAGGAACACAAGTTCAGGGTATTAGGAAATATCGAAAATCATCTACAAACTAAACAAAGTTGAAACGACTGGATGACTGATCTGCACTGCATCTACATCGCCCAATGAATCGGACGATGGATTATCTGACTCGGTGTGTGATGCTATGCGCCAAAATGGCGGCAGACTACTAAGACTCCACCAGAGTGAAGTTAGCTTCCGATTTGCAGCCTCCGATTCGATTTGCCTCTGATTCAGTCAGCTTCCGATTCAGATCAGGGGATACCAGCAAAATGCCTTTTTAGCGAAATACGGGAAATCCCAATTACAGAACATGTATTTATAATGTATTACCACTGTATGCATTGCCACGCGACCTCAAAATTCAATGTTGCGATGGGCGATAGGCGATTGGCGATTTTTAGCCGTCAATCAAACCAAAACGCTGGATTCGGCTGCTTTACTGGATCAATATTGATTGCAAAATCAACCAAAATGGTTTTAAGCTATCCTTTGCCTTCCCTTGCCTAGAATGTTTAACTCTCTGTTCAAGAAAATTGATATTAAAATTTTCTTGCGTAAAATCGCCCATCGCAACAGTGAATTTTGAAGGTCGCGTAGCAATGCATACACTGGTAATGCAATGTCTTCCTTGGGAAACTTGAATAGTGGTCGATTGAAATCGAATATGTGCTTAACTTCAACTCTGTAAGCTTACATCATTATAATTCCAGTTCTATCACATATCGCAGGTCTCGATATTACGTCTAGATTTCATTAAATTGCCCTAATAGAAACTTTAAATTTAAATTTCAGCTTACAGAGTTGAAGTTTAGCACATTCGATTTTCAATCAACCATAATATCCATACTCTTGCAATGGAAGTACTTATTCAAGCTTTCCAAAGGAAGACATTGTATTAATATAATACACTATAAATGCGCTAAAAAAGGCATTTTGCTGGTACCCCCCCCCCCCCCCCCCCCCCTGATCTGAATCGGAAGCTGAATCAGAGGGAAATCGAATCGGAGGCTGCGAATCGGAAGCTAACTTCACTCTGGTTAAGACTCCTGAGAAAAAGTACTATGAATGCTTCATGAAGGAAGTCATGACTCTTTTGGACAACTGAAAACAAATCCTGATCGTTTTGTTTCACTTTTTTGTCTGTTTGCTTGCTTTTGTGTTTGGCCTAATGATATAACACTACCCTATCATTTCCTCAAATTTTAGTCGAAAAACACCCGACCACAACTATTTACCGACTTAATAAAGCACGGATACAAATCCTTAAGCAATGTCGCATGAGTCGCCCTGCTCAGCCAAGATCTCACCCAAGCCTGACAGATCAGCAATCAGAGGATCGTATCTGGGACGCTAGCGAATTGTGGTCAGAGGCAACCAGTTTGAGCACGGGTCCCGAACTTGCTGTGCAGTTTATAGTCGCTGTTAAGGACGAAGAAACTAACGAATTATGGGACTGCAATGCTATCTGCAAACGTAGGGAAGTTTACATCATGGTAAGTCTTCCTCTTCCTCAATTCCTCAATTCTCTTACTCTTACTTTCTTGCAGCGTCCAGTCACGCCCTGTTTTCCTTTGCAAAAGCTAGCGTTAGACCTCTTTCGCTTGGGCGTATTGTTTTCCATTTCAGATGTGGCATTCATTTGAATAACATTTCTTTGTTTGGGATGCTTCCAAATTCATATATCCTTCGGCCGGGTGCCTAGCAGAAACACAAAGAAAAAATGCTCATGGGAATGCCAAATGAACGTACGTGATCTGAAATGGGAAAACATTACTTCCAAGCGAAAGAGGTCTATTATTGCCTGTCTAGTCCCTGGCATTCCGAGCGGGCTTCCTGTGCACGGACATGAACTGTGAGTAAGAGCTAGGGCTGGGCCGGGAAAGTGTCCGGGTTGACGTCACAACTCTGTACCAAACCACAGGAAACCCACCCAGAAAGCCAATCATGCAATCATGAGGCCAGCGTTGACATGCAAGCTTACATTTTAGATGCTTTGAAGCACTTCGAAAACAAAGATATGCAATGGAGATGCTATGCACAGTCAATATGTTGGGATATGAAGTGGCATCCCCTCGAATTATGACCCCTTATGAAATAAATTAACGCCATGTAACATACCTAAATTTCATTCGCTTTTAGAGTGACGGGACATTTAGGATAGCCGCCCAAGTTAGGGAGCCTAACACCGTTGTGGATTCACGCAAGACTGACTTCCGGAGTGGAGAGCTCCCACGGTATGCCGGTACACTAATGTGCATCCTACCAGCAGCGGAGCCCAGTGGTTATACAATCGTACTTCAGTTACTACACAAAACACGAGATCGTCCGGAAGGTACACAAAAAAGCTGAATTTTCCATGCTAGAAGAATGTGGATTATTTCCCATGGTTATCCAAGAGTGAATTCCGTACACTTCCCATGCGATGCCTTGAGGGAATTCAGCTTTTCCCATGGATGGGAACTTCCTTGCGAGCAGAGGCTTCTTTTTATCTCTCCCTGCATTTTCTTTTACTTTGTTTTTCAATTACGCAAAAGTAGCCTCTGCACACAAATGTCATTTCTCTGTCGCGCATGTGTGAGAAAATGGCGTGAGCTTGGGGAAACTGGTCGATCAAGTTTGTGCGCGAGCAAGAAAATATCAATTTATCTGCTCTATAACTTACACAAATCACTTTTCGTGCCCTTTAATGGCTCGATTACTCAATTTAAAGACTCTTAAACGCAGCTCTGATACTCATTCTAAAAGTTTGCCTTGAGAATTCGCTGGAAATCATTTCATTTTCTATATCGATTCTATAGAAATTTGAGCAAAATGTTGTGTTGGGCATTGAACAAGAAATCACTCGTGAAAGCGCGCGCTGTTTCGAAGCAAAAACACTGACGCAATTCTTGTAAAACCAGCCAAACCAGTCAAGTACGTCCACGATCCTGGACGAGGTTTGTGTGCAGAGGGTGGCCTCTGCTAGTAGGGAAGCTCACAACGAGTCCCTCTCGATAAAATGTGCTAAAATGTGTCATTTCTCATATCAAGATAAATGTGTCATTTCTAAGCAATGCCCCGACCAAAATTGTCGTTTTTCATCACCTCACGGGAAAATCATACTTGGAATCATTTACCTTATATTAGGAAGTGACAGGAGGTCTTCTTTTGACAAGAAGTTTGGCGAAAGTAGCAAGAAAACGGTCAGATCAGAGACTGTCCACAATCAACTTTGGCTTGGTAACCACGCTAGAAATCCCACAGCTAACCAGCACGCGGCTCGCTCCAGTCCTCCCAAAACGACAATGATTAATTGATATGCGGATTTCCTTCGTTCTGATTGGCTGTAGTGTCTGCGGGGTGGTGTGTCAATTCGTAATACTCATAGTCTTTTAATAGTCTGTACGAAACTTTTCTTTCAGTTAAAGTTTTGGATGAGCAGACAATACTGATCCAGACACATGAGAAGGGAACAGACTTCTCTGATCAACAGAGTGGGATAACAATATTCAATGTGGAAAGGCCAGTTCCAAAAATACGAATGACAGGCACGTACATGCAACGTCGAAAAATCACATGATGCCATAAAAACGTTTATTATATGGATTCAAGTGTTTTACCGGAAACTAAAACACTCGTATTTTCCATATCTTCACTAGTGAAAATATGAAAAAGTTATGTACCGAATGTCCCGGATGTGCACGTTTGCAGTGTTGTTTTCCTGACTTCGTCTGCAGTGAAATCTCGCTCGCTCGGTCATACGAGTTTTAAGCCACAAAACTAAGTTTTGTTCTAGTTCTAAAGAGAAAAACCTTATTTCAACTATGGCAGAGAAAGCTACAGCAACACAGAAAGGGAAATTAGTTCTTAACGACACTGGGAATCAGAAAGATTGAGGGAGCATTCACAAATAAACACTTTCGACTTTACCAAGTGAGTTGTTCAACTATGTCAATTCTAATCCATATAATAAAAATAACATTACACGGTGGCTTGAAGATATGGATTTCATTTTCTCGTGTCAAAAACAATATTTTACTCACTCGCTGCGCTCGTTCGTAAAATATTGTTCTTGCCACTCGAAAGTAAAATCCATATCTTCGCGCCACCGTGTAATATCCTCTATGTATGGCATATTTTGAGTAGTATGGTGCTCCGCTAGCGTGCGGCGAGATCTCCTCTTTAAAGCGGTGAATGTTGCCATGGATCCTAACATGTTGCGTGTCTCTGTACAGCTCGGTACACACTAGGATACCAGTCGTTAAACCAAGTTAAACCCAGTCTACATTTGACATGAGGCAAGGCAATAGGCAGGAGATGGTCAATTGTATATATCTATAATGATTTTTTTTAGAATCTGTTTGGAACGCTTGACGATGCAACAAAAATCGTTGATCTGATTGGCTTATTTTGAGAGCTGATTGGGACAGTGTCCCCACGTCTGTGTAGTAAATATTGAATAAGTATAGCGGCAGCAAAATTATTCATATTTTTACTGATTAATTTCGATGCAGGCCAATTATCGTCACGTACAGGTCGCAAGTGGGTGTTGCTGTTTCAAGAACTTGGTGATAACGGTAAGGCTGAAACACCTATATAAACCCTCTGTCCCAGGGGGACACTTGAGTATAAATATGACTGGGATCCGCCCGGAGCTCAATATTTTGCATCCCCCCAAAAAATACTAAATTCCGAAATATGGCAGGGGCAAATTAGATTGCCCCTGAATATGGTCAGTAACTGAAACTTCCATATAAGGAAATTTTAGAAAACGACACATTTCAACCTGAACTATCTTTATAAGAATTTGTTTCCCAGCAGGGTCCTTGACCAAACGTTTCCCAGCCGCAGGGGCGTAGCCAGGGGGAAGGGCTAGGACCCCCACTTTGGAGACGAAAAATACAGTAAACATTAAGGAAAAAATCGGTTGTGACCCCCCTTTGGGGACGAAAAATACAGTAAACATTAAAGGGACATGGTCACCGAAAACATCAAAATTATAATATAACAAATAATAAAAATAACAAGTCAAGTTTGTAAAGAATGCTTTCAACTTGACATGGTGAAAATTTGAGGTCATTTCGATGTAGGATTGCAAAGATATTCGCGGATTGTAATTACAGCTTACTTGAGGAAATTCGACTTTTGAAATCGGTTTACCTCAATCTTTTTTCAAACATACTAAATTTGCCATCTTAATTCGCTCATTTCGATCTCGGCAATCCTTGACCGTAATCCAATGAAATTTTCCGTATTTCTTTCTTTAAATTTCAGAGAATATTTTTGTATTTTGTGACAATAATTTTTTTAGTGTTTTCTAGGTGACCATGTCCCTTTAAGGTTGTGACCCCCCCTTTCTGAGGACCTGGCTACGCCCCTAGAGCCGGCTAGGAAAGAGGCTGCGGATCAGGTTTTTAGCGGAATTGGGGTTTTGTTTTAACTTGCAGGTCAGTACAGGGAATTTTTAAACGCATCAACATTGCTGCATGAAAAATACGGCGGTAATCCAGAGATGAAGGATATTTTGCTGGCTGTACGTCTCGAGGTAAAGAAACCAATTACAATAGTGCCGGAAGCAAAAAAAAAAAGAAGAGCTAAAGCGTCGTCTACACGAGCAATTTTTCCTTGACAAGGAAACTTGACCGTGTACACGCGCCAGCAATTTTCCTTAACAATTTTTATTTGCTCGTGTAGATGAGATAAAATTAACAATTTTTCCTTGACAGTATCCTTGTTTAGAAGTTAGACATCAAGCGCGCGCCAGTGATTTTCATTGGAGCGCAAGTGGTCATTGCTGCTGTATTGTACTAAAAGACCGATGTTCAGCATTGCGTTATGTGTAGCGTTTAGAGTCTCTGCCTAGCCTCGTTTGCCTGCCTTTGCTAGACGAGCGGTCATACAGGTTTTACTAACCGGTTTGACGTGAATTGTCAGTGTAAGCTGAAAACACCGCACCCAGCAAGTCTGATAGGGAACGCTCTTCACTAATCCATGATTATTTCTAGTAACGTATGGGTTCATGGATCGTAAATCAGGGAAACCTTTTGCCGATGTTTTTTTTTCTCTTCTCAAATTTAGGAAGCGATTGCACAGTATAATCAAAACAAGCTGAGAGACTGTATTGCTGTATGTGAAGCCATCATTGGAAAAGCCTGCTACTCTTCAAACTCGCACTTCCTCCAAGTCAAGGCTTTGTACATAATCTCTGCGGCGTATCGTAAAATGAAAGACTTTCAAAGGGCAGAGGAGTACTGGGAACGGTCAAGTGAGGTAGGAATAGAGCCGATTTCACATGACTGTGAAAAGTACCGTGACACGGCGCGGTACTGTCGCGGTGGCGGTACCGAACCTGAAAACGAGCCGAGGAGGTCTGGGTTCGAGAATGCACGTCTGTTCTTGATACAGTCGCGCGTGTAGCGCATGCACAATATGCTTGTAAGTCAAGTAGGTCAAGTAAATTATTGGTGCAAGTCGCCTGTCTGACGTCCATGTGCGTTTTCCCTACGAATAACATACAAACTATTCCCCGCGAAGGGGAAATTAATAGTGGTGGATATATACTGAGACGTGAAGCTTCGAGCTATAATATCTTACCACTGTTCATCGACCCTGAGGGGAATAGCCGTTTTAGTATTCACCAAATCATTGGATAGAATACAAAATTATTACATGTATTGCCTAGAATTACGAAGCTCGACACCGAAGCTCGCGCGCGACGCAAAACATGCCAGAGTTCCGTGAGGCTAATATATGCCTCAAGGAGAGCATCAAGCATAAAAAACACCAGGAAGCAATGGAGAATAGATAAAAGGGTGGATTTCAGATGAGTTTCATGAGTGTCCTATATTGCTCAGAATGGGCAGTGTACTTTCTTTACGTTTGGTTCGCCGCATCACTAATATAAAATCGTGCGCTTGTTCTTTGTATGCAGCTGGTGGAGCCACTAGCCTTATGCGAGGAGACAGCCGTTAATAAATACCATCAGGGTGCTTTACTGGCGGAGAGAGCTGCTTCTTTTGGTATAACGGATGATCAAAAGCGCTTTGCTGTCAAGTGCTTTAATGATGTCGCGTGGATATGGAGACAACAGAAAGAAAATACCAGCACACGTGACTACCACAGAGCACTCAACCGGATGATCAACTTGTACCTGGAGACAACGCGCACAAACTTCCCTGATCTGAGGTTTGCTACCCTTCCCAGGGGCTTAGATGTTTTTTTTTTTGGCGAGAAACCCCCAGAAACTCGAAATCCGTGCCAGTTGGGCGCCATCTTGGATTTTGTAGACGCGCGGCACTGGGAGAGAGCAAAAAAATCTCCAGTGCCGCGCGTCCACAAAATCCAAGATGGCGCCCAACGGGCACGTATTCATTTCGACTAATCCCCTGGTGTTTTTTGTTTGTTTGTTTTCGGATATTTGATTTATTATTTTTTGGGGGGGGGGGGATTCCTGTGTCACGGAAAGGACACAGGAATCCCGCGCACCAAAGAAATCAAATATCTGAAAAAAAAAAAAAACTCGAGAGCCGGTTCGCAGGCTAGAGGTTTGCCAAAAACGTATAAACTTTTTGTAGGATTCTTTTAACCCTATTCAGACTGTGGGGGGCTTTTCGAGCCCCCCTCCAGCAAATCCTGATTACTCTAAAACCACTGCCGCTATGATGGTGAAACTTCGTGACTTTTCCTAAAATTTATCCGGGGACATTTTGGTGTCAATGACATGCCAGTGTCAGCGGCCCAGTTTCCATGGCAACCAATTTTTGACATGCATGTTTTGCAAAAGTCGAAAAAACGTGAATTTTTCATATTTCAAGCTTAATATTGGACACATTAGGCAATTTATGACTATCAGACCTTGTACTCATTAGTAATTTATGTGCAGGCTAATTAATTTTTGACACAAAATCTTTTTGGGGGAGGGGTAGGGGGATTTTGTTCATCTTAAGATATGGTCCAAAATTAGCTCTGGAATTCACAAATATCCTTTTTAATTTACATTTTTGAATGTCAAACACTTCTTTGATGAGTATTTTGTAGATTCTGACCATTTTGCTTGCATTGAGTATTTATCTGAAGAGTCAAGTCAAAATTAAATGAAATCCAAGATGGCGGATCCAAGATGGCGGATCCAAGATGGCGTTTTACCTCATTTATATGACGTCAATATGTGTTAATGTCAAAAATTATTATATTTTCATTATCTTGATGCTAATGAGTTGGCTTTTAGAGTATTATTTACCAAGTTTTGAAAGTTCATTAAATTTACTTAAAATTGCTAAAAATAAATCAGGTGACAAAATGGGTGTGGTGATTTGTCTTAGGCTTATGGTCATTGTGTGAAAGTTTGATGATCATAGCTCCAGTGGTTCCAGAGATATAGAGGGGGGGGGGCGAATTAGCCCCCCCCCCCCCCCCCCAGTCACAGATGGTCAAAAAAAGCCCAGTCTGGATAGGGTTAAATCGTAAAATTATATGTTTTTGGTTCTGTAAGTGTTATGTGTTCTGCAGTTTAGTTGACTTCTTCGTTGCCGTAGTCGTGGCAGCTTTTAAAAAGTATCTGCAGGTATCGGTTAAGTTCTTTTCTTTGTTTGTTTGTATTTTGTTTAGTAAGAACTGTTCAACGCATGATATTGAAGATGCACTCGCCACCTGCACCAAGGTGGAAAGGGAACTCTTACCCGTGTGTTCTAGAAGGTTCAAAGCTACGTTTCTGATTGCAAAGGCTGACTGCTATATTAGGAAAGCCACCAGAAGGGACCAGGCCATGACCGAGTGGGAGAGAAGAAAAGAGCTGGAAACAGGTAGGTTCTTTGTGACTGCGAGACAAGAACGATTTTGATCTTTGAGAGAAATTGCGTTAAGTCTGGTTTACACTTGCGATTTTTGTTGCATTTGGCGCGGCGATTTTTCTCGCGCGAGTTGCAATTCCAACTCTCTAGTGTATACGAGATGCAAATCCGGTGCGATTTCTGTGCTCTCTTTTCTTCAAATCACATGAAGTTGCAAAGAGTTTCGAACATGTTTCAAATCTCCGCGACATCACGCGACAAAACTCGCGGCAGATCGCGCCGAGTCGCGCCTAGTTTACATTAGTGATTAGAGTTGACGCGTACGTGCGAGAAAAATCGCCGCGACTCGCGCGACAAAAATGCGGCAAAAATTGCAAGTGTAAACGGGCCTTTAGTCTGGGTTGTGAAGGAGCACGAAACGGACAAGTAGGTTGCTAATCTCGGCAACTGGCTTTTTACCAACCAGTAGCGAAAAGGGGCGACTTTGAAAAGTGCCACGACAAAGTTGTGCCGTAACCGTGGGCCCGTTCCGGCCGTGCCGCGCCACCCCACGACTGCACGATTTCATTGGCTCTCGTTCTAAGGGCCTTACCATGCGGGTACCTGTTTGCCGCGAACATGCGCTGTGATTAGTTGTCCGCGTCCATGCTTTGTCGTGTCGATAGCCGTCGCAAAGCAGTGTCGATGTCGCGACAATGTGATGTGATTAGTTGTCCGTGATTTGTCGTGTCGATAGTCGACGGAAAGCAGTGTCGATGCAACGAGGCGGAGAATTGGCGAGGTTCCGTATCTACACAGCAGGCCAGTAGTCTGCCTCGTCCCTAGGCGTCTCTATTTAGTAGAAACAGAGAGGACGCCCTCTGCAAATGTTCTGGTAGCGAGCGCGCAATGCATCTTGGGTACGGTTCGTTTACGCAAAGCATCATGGGAAGGCTCCGCCCTTCCCATGATGCCTTTCGCGCTAGCTCGCTCCCAGTCGCTCTCTCCTCGAAAATCACTAGAACGCGCCTGGGCACGAGGCAGACAGCTAGTTCTATTTCCTAGCTTTCGGCAAGCGGGGAACTAGAGCAGATTTCGTATGACTGTGAAAAGTTCCGCGACAAAGTTGTACCACTCCGCGACCGTGTCCGCGCCGCGACTACGCGGTTTCGTTCGGCATCTACAGCAGGCCAGGTTCCGTACCGCCACCGCGACAGTACCGCGCTGTGTTACGGTACTTTTCACAGTCATACGAAATCTGCTCTATTAAAAGCAGTCAAACACATAGAGAGAAAACAATAAAAGAAGTGATACTGAAAATATTCACTTTTCTGGAGCCGATGGGAAAACACCAAAACAAAATTCTCACTCTTAGTAATGGACTCTTGAATCAACCCATTTTTGCCTTGGTCCACTTCGGCGCAGCTTTGAAACTCCCATTGCAAGATAGGCCTTTTGCTGCAGGATTAATTTGTCGGTCTTTTTTCCTTTACAGCCAAAGCAATATTAGAAGAGTCATGTCGCATTTCCAAAGAACTTAAGATGCAGAAAGAGTTGGAGGGTATCGACGATCGAATGATAAATATAGCTTCACTGCTTGAAGAGGGAGGCCTTCAGAAGCTCCAGCTTCCCTTGGAAATTTCCATCCGAACCATATCACCAGATATTCCTTCAGCAGAAAACGAA
This sequence comes from Scolanthus callimorphus, assembly GCA_033964015.1. Lineage (NCBI taxonomy): Eukaryota > Metazoa > Cnidaria > Anthozoa > Actiniaria > Edwardsiidae > Scolanthus > Scolanthus callimorphus. The sequence continues at coordinate 26,796,756 of CM066918.1, read as the reverse complement.
GTTGGTGATATTTTGTCAAGGCTCGAAGGTTTAGTCCTGGAGCAGGATGAGCTTTTAGGGTTCGACAGAGGGCAGTTCCAATGTACGGAATGATGAAATATTCGGCCATTTATCAAACATTTCGGTTGCTGTGGTTACATTGAACGGTCCAAACAGGAAAGTCACGTGAGGGGTGCTTTCCATTTACCACAAATGTTCGATAATACCCGTGGCGGATCCAAGGGTGGTTCCGTGGGTTCAACAGAACCACCCACGTGTGCCGTGCTAAAAAGGGTCGTGGTTACCCTCTGTGCTCAACCATTATGAACCCACTTTATACCGAGGATTTTTAAAGCAAAATGATGCTTGTCCTGAGGGGCAAACAATTTGTTTTTACAACTTGAAATAAATGTTTTGTTGCGTGACAAATTGTGGCGCGAGATGAAAAACGCGCAACAACATCGATCCAAAACTTGCAACGCAAAGCGGCAAGTTGGGGGATTTTGTGTCTCGTATTGTTGTGGTTTTCGTCGCAACAGAAAGCCTGATCGACTGCACTCTTGGCGAAACAAAATCCCAAACCCAAAGCGACGTTTTGAAAATGCGCAACTCGAAGCAATGTATTTAGCTGTGAGACAAACAAAAGTTGCTCGCTACATTAGATGTGGAAAGAGGGGGAGGTGAGGGGGGAGATGAGGGGGGAGGTGAGGGGGGAGGTGAGGGGGGAGATGAGGGGGGAGATGAGGGGGGAGGTGAGGGGGGAGGTGAGGGGGGAAGTGAGGGGGAAGTGAGGGGGGAGGTGAGGGGGGAGGTGAGGGGGGAGGTGAGGGGGGAGGTGAGGGGGGAGGTGAGGGGAGGACCCTGGCGCGCAGGATGCATTACTAGATGTTTGTTGCCGATATTCTCTTTAATGCAAAAAATCCATTCTCGTTCCCAAGCTCCCTTGCGAGGGAGGAGTCTCTCCCGCGAGGTGAATGAGCCATCTTCCTTAATGGACGCGATTCCAGCTATAACGCCGCGCACGCTGTATTAATCAGTCAACAGTGTACGTCTTTTAGGCGTTACTTTTCAACCCAACTTCAAGTTTTCTCTCCATATTAAGAAAAGAGGGTTATGATATGAATGAGATAGACCATTTATTTAGGGCACTGGTCATATCTAAAGTTACATACGCGCTTCTTGTTTACGGTGCCAGCGTTACTGACCTTAATGTTGTACACTAGGCATTTTTAGACAGATGTTATTACTAACCTTAATGTTGTACAGGCATTTTTAGACAGATGTTATAGCGCATGAAGTTCTAGAAATCAAAGACCATAAGTTGTTCAGAAATTTTTCGCACAACAATCACCCGTTAAACCCTTTCTGCCTAGGGTTAAAGGCTTCCAGAAGGCTGAGAAGTGCTTCATGCACTCTACCGAGAGTAAACACGGAACGGTATAAGACCGCATTTTTTAACAGACTTAGTTTTAGAAGGGGCAAATTAGATTTGCCCCTGGTTTTAGATATAATTTAGCAATAGGGGTGGGGTATCTGGGCTTGTATATATATATAGACTTTTTAGATATTTTTAGAATTTTATAATTATATTATTGGGAATTTCTTGTAACGTTCAGTATGTTTTTTTATTGAATGAAATAAAGATTATTAGTATTAGTATTATTAGTATGTCGGTAGATGACGAACTGTTAAAAAAGCGCGCGTTGCATTCTGGTAGTTGTGGTAGAAGTGAGCGCGGCGCTTATAGCTAGAATCGCCGATACTTCGCCGATAATCACGTCGCCTGGTCTCTCTCTATGACATAACATTATTGTATTGTATTTCGCCAGGAGCCCGTGATTGTGCCCGAGAATGGCCAAACCTTAAAAAACTTTCATTTTGATATTTAAATAGCTTGGCGCTTCGTTTTATTATGAAAACATCGCTGTTTCAGACACTGGCTTTCATAAAAGCCGTATTTATCTTGTGTGGCGGTTCATATCAAGATAACAGTGTCGTCTTTCTAGAGATCGAGTGGGCTTCCTGTGGTGTCTTGTCTACTTTGTTACCAGGTTTTTTTACCGGGAAAAAAACAGCGGAACATGCATAAAACATTTTTTGTCGTGTGTATTTGAGTTCTGGTTGAGTTTTAAGCTTTCTAGACCAATACAAACAGCCACCTCTAAAGGATACCGAACATGGCGTAGCTCAAATAATTTCTTACCCTAAAAGATACCTTAAATTATTATTCAGCGCATCGATGCACTGCCCAAATATGGTCATTGGAGCCCCAATAGCTGTCTTCTGTACATGACAGATATCCTGCGATATCCGTCTCTGAGGGAAATATGATGTGTTGAGTTCGTAAAATACACAAAAGTAGTGGTTTTTCAGGGGGTTTTGTGCTATCGATGTGCTGAATAATAAAACCATTATCCTGCTCGATTTTGCAGAAAATCGTCTGATTTAGCCAACTCGTCGGGACTGCGTCCTTCGTCGGCTAAGTATCAGACGATATTCTGTGCAATCTCGCAGGATAATGGTTAAATATGAGGTCGTGTGCGCCAGGTAGGCGCGAAGGAGGCAGGGAACAGCAGGTAAAAGTTACGGCCATCAAGAAATGTCCGTGTTTGACCAAGTCTGCCTTTAATGTTGTCTATATCGTCTTCTCATCGAGTAATTTCTCTTTCTTACGCGGCTTAAAGGACCACCATCATGAGACAACACAATTTGGACACATATTTCGGCCCTTAAAGATACCAATCTCCCTAATTTTATTGAAGATTAAGATCACCCCTAAAAGAGACCAAGTCCCTGTGATTTTAACCCCCGACCAAAAAATATGGAAGTCCCTCCCCCTCCCCCGGGACAAATTAAAAACTTACTGGGATTCCAAATTTGGTATGCAGATATTTCCTTATAAGGAAGTTAAAGAAAGTCGACATTTTTTCAAGGGACTCCTATCTTGATATGCAAACTGAGTAGAGATTATAAAGGACCATGTTGAGAATTGTAGCGGCGCTGTTTGGGCCCATGCCGGAACACATGGGATTTGTTTTTTGGAGACTTTTCAATGCTTTTGTTTTATGCTTATAGAACGGAACAAAATAAAGCCCATGAATATATTCGCTAATGTTCAAACATGTTATACCCCTGCATCGCCAAAAATCGCCACTAGGGAGAACACAATCAAGTTGCCAGCGTTTAAAATAGTACGCCGGATCTTAGGGAACGAAAACCAATCAAAAGTACTTTTCTTTGTTTTCTTATTTATTCATGAACTATTTATTTTCACATATACACTTAAGTGAGAAGGAGAGCAGTTTGACATTAAAAACGCAAGTATTCGTTTGCTATTTTGGAAAACATGTACATAATACAGAATGGACGGCTTGCTTTCACAAACTTAATTTTGAATGCGGCAGTTTTCGTAATTGGGAATTCTTATTTCAAGGAAGCATACTTCAAAATCTACCCTTCGTGTTTCCTGGATTTGACAGAGCAACAAGGGATACACCAAGTGAATAATAACTTGGAATGTGCGTTAAAATGTCTCGGAATGGATGAATGCAAGTCTTATAATCTCGTTGCTAACGAACATGGCCAGTTTCGTTGTATGCTACTGAATGGAACTTCGCGAGAACAAACAAAATTAATAACGAGAGAAAACTCCACTCACTTCACGCGAATGTTTGTAAGTATGACAAAATATTGAATTGAGTCTTGCATGAGAACTTCCGATAACCAGAATTTATAACACTTTACCCGATCTACAGTTTGTAGAAGGTTTAGTTGCATTAACTGGACTAAATGGTCCGCGCTACTTTCACAATAGCGATTTTAGTGTGAGTAATTTACTTATGAAATTGCATGGTCTATTATATTACTTTTTCTTAAACAAATAATTTGCATATATATTTCATGTTCCTTTCAACCTTTATTACTAGGAATGGGGAAAAACTGTTAAAATACTTTTTTATTCTAACCGTTTCTAGTTACAATGTCGATTAATCTTTTGAACCCCGCCAAAATGGGAATTGATGTTAATATGAAAGCATAAGACATTTCTCGTGATTTCTCCGGCTCTTTTGTAAATATTGTCATAAGTCTCTCGAATCCATTACGTGTTTTTCATAATCCATCAAAAATCACATTTTGTCTTCGAATTTTAATTTTAAAAAAATCCAATTTTTCCAACCCTTTTAGATTTTGCTAATTGTTAAAAAATGGAAAAGAGCAATTTAAGTCTGGTTCCATTTGACATTATCTTGGGCCCTTGGAAACGTCACGGAGAATTTAATAAAATGAAAATTAAGTGATAGCAATGATTCCAATCTATTTTAATGAAAAGTAAATTAATTTAACTAAGGTTTACTACTTATGAAAGTAGTCTCCAAGCAGATGTCATTATTTAGCGGGGGAGTTGATAGCCGTATATATTCACTAGGGACGGAAACTCGTCTTGACGAGTTTCTTGTCCTTTTTTGTCCGTGTGAATTCGGCAAAAGACGAGAAACTCGTCCACAATTTACCAGTCTATCACCTCTGAGCAGACGGGTAAATGTTGGACGAGTTTCTCGTCTTTTGCTGAATTCAACTGACAAAAAAGAAGGACGAGAAACTCGCCACAAGACAAGAAACTCGTCAAGACAAATTTCCCGTCCCTAGTCAAATGTAGTCAGACCCGTAGGAGAGGGGATTCGAACGAGCCCCTCAGGCCAGGAAAGCGAGGTTTTTGCTTAAAAACAGCTAGGAAACACGACAAAAATGCTATAAATATTGTATATATAGTGTTTTCTCTGAAAAAATAAAGACAACGAACCCCCCTCCAAGGGCGTGAGCTACGGGCCTGCTAGTGTGATTTCTGTCCTTTACTTTTTTATAGGGAAGGGCAATGATTTTCGGGTCACAATACGATACGTCCCAGCTCCTTATTCGCCTCATTTTCTGTTAAATAAACACTCTTTGTCTATTAAAAAACGCGTTTCAAGAACGTTGAGAAAACCACCAACCCCGCCACCAACGTTGTGATAGTTTTGCCCACATTTGTCTAAGCTTCAATTAATATTCGGTAAGTTAACAAAACAGTAGTTTACCAAATTTTGATGTCTAATTACTAATACGGAAGTGCCTAATTCCCTAATGCGCTCTTTTCGTTCATGAACTATAAAGTTGCCTTTTGAGTATTTTTAAATATATAATCGGGCAAATCTGGTTTGATTCGACAAAATATCAATGCGAGTTTGACCGGAGCTGCGGCTCGTATACCACCCATATCGAGACCAAACGAGCCCTGTATTTTGTAAAATCGAGTCATATTTGTCCGATTATTTATCCACTGAAACATTTCGGGAAAAAATCTCGTTTTCTTTCATTTTGTGTGTTGTTTTTTTACTGTCGCGAACTCCAGACACTTTTGCTAATTATTTTACTCAAATAAATTCATATCTTAAAGTGTCCATGATATCGTCGTATTCCAGGTGACCTGATACCGCAAAGTATCAGGACAGTAATTTCGTTTCTGATTGGCTGACGAACTGTGACGAACATAAGTAGGAAGATATTTAGGGACGGTGCGCAAAATGGGGCCTAGATGTGTCCGGGAACCCGCTTTTCATCTGAGGATAGTAAGGACCCACTGTCTGCTTGACGCAAAACAGTTCCCCCTGTTGACAGTGCAACGCAGCAGTGTCGGGAAATACGGACTGTACTAATAATAACTGTCATTTTATTTACAATAATATTTGATGTTTTACTTTAATGCTTTCCAAGAACCCAACAGCGCAGCGGAACGGTTTCGTAAACTGTGTTTTTACATATGATACTTTCCCTTTCCTAATGGAAAATATATAATGTTTCCAACTGTAGTATCTGTTTCTCATGCAGAATTTTTGGTGGTTTTTCGAATCTGGCGCAGTACGTTTGAAACTTGCACCTTGTTCATGAGCAGATACCTAAGACGTTAGTGTAAATAATAATAATTATAACTAATGTAAGATGAATAAGTATCATGTTGTATCGACAGCTGGCCAAACTCTAGCCTGCGAAAGCCGAGTCTCTTTCGACGAGCGCCAAAGTGTTGTCGGCTCTCGCAGGCTAGCCAGACTCTCCAGAATATAAGGATAAGAGCCTGTGTCAGCCGCCATTTTGACAGCATAGCAACATATACCAAGTCGAAGAAAGCATCCATTTCCATCGGCTGATTTAGAGAATATAGAGCAATTTCTTGATTGAATTTGGTTAATCAAATCTGAAACGTTGTTTTTAGATGTTGATTTAGGGATTTCTACACGTAATTCGTCTTCTAAAATCGAACGAAAACAAAAACAAAGGAGTGGCTGACGTAGGCTCTCTTTGTCACACGTGTTTAGGCGCGCGCGGTCATCTGTCAAGACCGCCACTCGCATGAGTGTCTGGTGTAATCAGTTCGTAGAGAAGGAAATATAAAGTTTTGACGGGACGGTGATATTTTCTGCAGGTGTCCACACGTTTAATTTCGTAGATCACGGGAAACAGCGATAACATAACAAAATATTATATAGTCGGTTAACACCAGACACTCATCCGCATGAGTGTCTGGTGTAATCAGTTCGTAGAGATGGAAATATAAGGTTTTGACGGGACGGTGATGTTTTCTGCAGGTGTCCACACGTTTAATTTCGTAAATCACGGGAAACAGCGATAACATAACAAAATATCTAGTCGGCGGTTTTTAAAATTAAAATTGTTATAAGAGAGGGAAAGCTCATACTTTGAATCTCCAAGTCAGAATTTTTTCCTGTTTAGGGTTATCATAGAACATCTTTCAGGAAACTAAATATTTTTCACAGCACGTCAAGAACAACATACGTTTTCTGCAAATATTGATTTATGCATGATGGTGTCATTGGCATTAACTGAACAGCGTTATCAATCAGGATTATTCTTCGTTCATCTTTTTTTGTCTCATCTTTGTACCATTAAATACATATATCTTATTAGACATTTTATTGTACAATATCGCTGGATATTTTTTCGAGTCTGGAGTATTTTGTCAAGCCCGTCTTCGGGCGAGACAAAATACAAAGACGAGAAAAAATGTTCAGAGATATATTTTTTATTACCCGACATTCTATTTTCCGCTGTTCTGAATTGAGATGGACGAACTTAGTGAAAATAGTTTGGAAGTGTACAATATCCTGCGATATTTGTACTCCTCTCGTTGCAGTTGGATAATAACTTCATTTATAGACCCCAGAAGTTTTGTTCCTATAGGAGGAACTAATAAATGCATTTTTATAAAACGCTAAACGCTTCGAAGTAGTACATGACTTTTTAATAATCATCACTAAGTCCTTTTCTTACTGCAATTTTCAGGATTCTGCGAACTCTACTCCAAGTAACAAACTGCGGTATGGCTTCCGTAAATAAAAAAAGTGAACCGCTCTTGATTTTACGCAGGCTTTGATAGGTTTTTGAACCTGTGGGAGAGGGAGAGCTTGAGGGGGGGGGGGGGGGGGGAGGCTAGAGTCCCACCCAAAGAGTGAAGTGATTACACTAAATTCTACAGAAGTGATTGCAAAGTAATTTAAAACTACTTACGAAGGCCACGTGAGATCTTAGAAGTGGTATTTTGTTGTTTTCACTTTTTATCACTAGGTGCATTGTAATATGAATTTGTGTAATAACGGTGCCACTTGTGAAATGAGGGGATTCCAGGAACATTGTGTCTGCACAGCTGGCTGGGGTGGGAATCTATGCGCAAAAGGTAAGATGCATTGTGCAAGTAGGATAAATACAAAACGACGGATGAGAGAGAAATTCATAATTTAACACAGGCACCCACACAACGGACCTGTTATTCGCCCCTTAGGGTGTGGCTAATCTAGGACATGTAGCGCGCAACATTGTAGCCGTACACGTGATTCCTTCATGTTTCTCAAATTACCCACGCAAATTAGTAGGTGCCCGCGGAGAAAAATCCCCGTACCTATTAAAATCTCTCCTCTGTTCTTCACAGAGAAATGGATCAAAGTCTCAGAAACGCGTGTGTGTTTTGGCGCCAAGGACACTTCATACGGGACATTTCACATCAAGACCGCTGGGCAAGTCCGGCGCGTGAAACTGGCTCATGTTTCTGGGGCCGTATCGTGTGCGTCTAAAAAGTATGCTAGCAACTGGGGGTGCTTACCAACTTCGTCACAAAGTGATAGGCTGAACACCATTCTAACCGATAATTCAAATCAGAAGCTACTGCCACATGACCGGTACATCTATAATGCTAATAGACTAGAGTACAGAATGCCGGGGTTTAATTCAACATCGCCAGAACTTGTGTTCAGTCCTTTTGATGTAGTGATGCAGGTGTCTGTTGGCCAGGAAATACGCGTTTGGTACGGCCAGGATTTAATGAACAACGCCGAAGACGACAATACTGGTAAAGCATGCGCGGACGTGTTTTTCCAATATGTGGAATAAGTAATGCAAAGGGGCATACTCTCGTAGCCTGAGAAAGCCGACACCACTTAGCCCTCGCCGAAAGATACTCCCGAAAAGAGGCGTCTGCGTACTCAAGCCAAACATTCCATACTGATGACGCATTTTGACCCATATCTGGTCAAAAGAATTATTTTACGCCGCGGCAATTACACTTGTATTATTTGAATCTCTTTTCAACTTATTTGAAATCCTCCACTAGCAAATGGTTTGAGCGCTATAAAAATTAAATATAGTCTAGCCAAACTGTCCAGGTAATTCTTTTGACCAGATCTGGGTCAAAATACGTCATCAGTATGGAATGTTTGGTTTGAGCGCGCAGACGCCTGTGAGTCTCTTTCAGCCGCTAAGTGGTGTCTTGCGCAGGCTAACGTATTCTTGGAATACTAGGAATACTAAGCGTGGAATACTACTATAGCGTTCTATTTTTTCCGGTTACGATTTCCACATGGACTCTTCCATCAATATTGCATGTCGCAATACAAGCTTGGGTGCATTTTGCGGTGTGATTTCAGCTTGCGCCATTTTGTTAGCCTAGTAAAATACCAAGTCATATAGAAAGAATCGGTTTCCAAAAAGAATCAGTTCTGCTGTTGCTGATGTACTGAATGTAGTGCAACATTTTGTTTGAATTCGATAAATCACTAGATTTCCATGCGTAATTTCTCTTCTGAATGCCGTTTAAATTAACAATAAAACAGTAGCTAACTAAACTGGGAGCCCTCTTAATAAAGACGACTTTTCGATGATCTTATGTTCTCCTTTTAGGCCAATAACAACAACCATCAAACACTTTGAGGAATGATGACGGGGACTCGTTCCTATAAAAATATGCGCTGTTGTCGGTACTTACTCTTTTATTAATTTAAAATCTCTAGAATATACTCTTTATTTTACTTTAAAAATAAAGACTCATTTTACAGCGATCTCGTAGATATGAGCCTGTTAAATATGTTACAAACGTTTTATACGCTCTAACCGCCAAGGTCCATGAGTTCACCCTCCAACCCGGTGCGTTCATTTGACTTGTCATGTGCTTCGGCTGGTATAACCGGTTTTACTGGTTCGGCAGCTAAAAGCTGATTCTCCAGACGGGATTTAATAACCGGTTTTACTGGTTCGGCAGCTAAAAGCTGATTCTCCAGACGGGATTGTACGAACGGTTTTACTGGATTCACTGCAAAGAGCTGATCCTCTAGTCTAGATTGTCCTCTAGTATTTTCCGCTTCCGTGGCATCAAGAACCCTCTTTCTTGAGTACGAGTGCTCCTCCTCTGGGTCTCGTTTTTCTACCAATTCTTCTTGGAGTTTCTCGGCCTCATTCAGCTCTTCTTCCAGGCTCAGCTTTTCTTCAAGTGCGTCATCAAGATGTTCCTTCTTAGTCTTCAGGTCTTGGTCTTCGGAAGTTTCCTCGTGATATACTCGGTTGTTTTCCGGATCCCGAGGTTTCGTATCCTGAATAAACTCATTGTCATCTCTCTCGAGAAGAATTGGTTCCGTAGTTTTCGCCCCTTCGGATGGCTGAAGGGTTTGCGCAAGTGATGCCTCCGTTATCGACTCGGACGCTACCGTAACCGTCGTGATCGGTCGGGCTGTGCTCGGTCTCTCGATCGCTCTCGAGCTATTCCCGGGCCCCTGCGTTATGTCTTCTATTGCCCTCGTAAAGTGTTCCGTTTTTCTCGTCAATAACTCGGTTTCTGCCGTTGGATGTGTTGAAGCTTCCGTGATGTCCTCTACCGCCTTTGTACCATGTACTGCAGTACTCGACACCGTCGCAGTAAAATTTCCATTTTCGATTATTTTCTCTGCGTTCTGAGCTGGATTTTTGGAGAGCATTCCAATAAGCTCGTTCTCTTCCATAGTCTCAGTAGTTCTAATAATTGCCAGTCGAGTAGGAGGGACCTGCAATTCTGACGCGTCCGTTGCTATTTCTCGCCGCGTAGTAGAAATCTTACTGCTTTCGTTTTTTAAGTGTTCAGTGCTCGTTCCTGGGACGCTCGGTTCGCTTGGTTGCAATGACTCGTGAGTAAACGTCACTCTCTTTGTCACGACTGTGGTTTTAACAGTAGAAGTTAGAAGATGCTCGCTTCCTTCAGTCAGCTCCGGTTCTACTTCCACTGGAGCATGCACAGTCGATGTCATGGTTTGCTTTTTGTTTGTCGGCAAAGATCCTGTGGTAGGCGGTGATGGAGTTGTTTGCGCGGGCGCTTTGGTAACCATGGAGACCGTGGACTCCTGCGCTGGTGTAGACGGAAAAGGCGTTGTCTTCATCGGCGTTCCCGTAGTCGTACGAGTATTAGACGAGGGTTCTGTTGTACTTGCTTTTATGCTTGTAGACGTTTTCGTATGAAGTGCTGTTCGCGCTGCTTCAGTTGAGGACTGACGAGCTAAAGTTTTTAGAAAATTACCGGCTCAAAGTGTGTCATGTGTCAGATACAGTAAACACTTACACATGTATGAAGAACAGCCCATTTCAAGATCAGCCTCAATAGAACTTCCATTTATATTGTAAGGTTCTATAAAACAGATATCTAAAATGGCAAATTTCAGCCTGATGCTCTTAATTCATTTGTTCTTATATACGGGTGGTTACTGTATGATGGCCCGACTTCAGCTGCGGTTTAGATCTTTAATCTTTAATTGAGATAATTGCCAATAGAATAGACTAATGTGGCAATGGGTGGTCGTCTACTAACATTCATTCGTACGAGTCCCCGCCTTAAAGGCCGCTAAGGACTCGGCCTTAACAATATTGGAAGGCAAAGCGTTCCACATTGGGATAGTTCGGGGAAAAAATGCGATTTCTGCGGCGATATCACGGCCATGCAACATCGCGCGGTATGAACAGCCGGCGATCGTATGACCATTTTACTGGCGATGTAGGAGCCGTCTCAAATTGTAGCTGAAAACGCAGCGTGAAAACGGGTCATTTAAGAGCTTTAGATCGGAGGGGGTTGAGTGTGAAGGACGAAGACTATGGCCACGAGCAGCCTAGTCCCTGGCGCTTCTGGGTGGGCTTCCTGTGCTCGGAGATGAACCCGCGAGGAAGCGCGAGCACTGGGCCGAGGAAAGGGTTTACTGTGACGTCACGTTACATGTCTTACCAACCACAGGAAGCCCACCCAGAACACCAGGAACTAGGCTGGGCCACGAGTATTTTGTTGGGTTTCTACTGGTTATCAACTAGTAACATACCAGGAAGACCTTACCTTCAGGTGTAGTAATTGGTACAGGACTAGACGTCATTGTCAGCCCAGTTATCGCTCGAAAGACAGCAAGTTTTAATAACTCAGTCTGTAAGAGATGGAAAGAAAGGTCGATTGGTTCTCCGAACAAAGGATCTACGGTTGGCACATTAGAATGGCAATGTCGATAAACAGCGAATAGACAACAAGCTAACCTGCTAGCCGGCTCTCCAGTGATTTTTTTCTTCGGATATTTGATTTTTTTGGTGCGCAGGATTCCTGTGCCGCGGGAGGTAAAGAAGTGAATCCCGCGCGCCAAAAAATGAAATATCCGAAAAGAAAAAACAAAACACTGGAGATCAGAGCCGGCAAGCAAAGGAGAGGAGTCCGAGACGAACTTACCTCTTCAGCGTTGAGTCCCATCTCAAGAGCAGTCCGGTTGATAGTAGCAATAAGGGCCGCTTTGTTTTCAGGTGTAAAAATAGGAACTTTGGCTTTACTCTCCTTAGTCTGCTCCCGCAAGTCATTAACCACGTCAGCGTACAAACGCTTGAGCATGCGCACTTTCTCTTCTTTTGACAAATCCTCCTTCAGAGCGTCCTCCTCAACTCTGAGGGCCTCAAGGCGCTTCAGCTATAAATATAGTTAAATGGTAATGAATCAGTAAATAATTCTAAGAATAAGGAGAATTCTATAGAATTACTCATAGTCCTAATGGTCGATTCAAGCTAAAAGCGCGCGCACTTTCTTTTATCTTTGACCATCCTCTTTGGCTCGGCGCTCGTGGTAAATACGCCATCTTAATAATAATAATAGATATGGCATTACACCATAGTTTCAATGCTTTACATTTCAGTGCTTTACATGCTTCGTTTACTTGCCTCCCCACCATCTGCCCCTGCATCCTCCCTTTCTGCGCATTTTCAACCTGCGGTATGACTTTTGCCCTGAACCTCGGCTGAGAAGCTATACTTTATTGTAGAAAGTGATCATTTCTGTTTAACTCAATGCTAAATAAACGGAGGGTGGCCAAATATTTCCAACTCTGGTGTCAGCGTCTCTATGGCAACAATCATCTCTCAGCAACGTTGCGCGACCTATGCACTTTTACAGCACTCAGCGCTAATATGTTTGGATGGGGTCAAAGGCACAAAGCCAGTTCCCCGTCCCTTATATTTACTATACGGGTGTGTGCCGCTGTGCAGCGTAGGGCTTTCAGCCTTCCCGCTTCCGAAATAGGATGCGCTAAATCACCACATTCTCTGGAACAGGGACATTTTTCTCTAGATCAACTAGTCCAGCTTTTACAATCAATAAAATACTTTTAAATGATTGCTTCTTTTATTCGACCCGGGGTACCTATTTTTGAGACTTTTCTAGAACAGGGTATATATTTGTTGCGGATTTTTGCAAAATACTCTAGAACAGGGTGTCGAATTTTGAATTTTTCACTCCAGAACAGGGCCAGGTTCTCAGAGAGCCAGCGGCACATCCCTGCCCTAAAATTCCGGGAGTGTCCATTTCCGGGACAGTTCCCATCACCTTATTCCCTGCTAGCAGAGGCCTCTTTTCTGTGCATTTCGCTGGCTGAGGTTCGCGAGGAAGAGAGACCTCTGCGCTGGGTCGAAACTCGCTTTGTTTTGCTGCCGTCCACAGCCTTTGACGGTTTGCTGACCGTTCTTGAGCCCACTATATGCGCACGCATATCTACAGACGTTTTCCGCTGATATTATTTGAGGCCCCCAGCGGAAAAACGTTTGTAGATATGCGTGCGCATATAGTGGGCCCAAGAAACGCCGTCAGCAAACCGTCCAAGGTTATGGACGGCAGCAAAACAAAGCGAGTTTCGACCCAGCGCAGAGGTCTCTTTTCCTCGCGAACCTCAGCCAGCGAAATGCAGAGAAAAGAGGCCTCTGCTAGCATGGAAATCCCCTTACTCTGTTACTCTTAGTAATGGATTCTTGGTGGGCATAAAAACCGCTCGAAACTGGTTACCTTATCGGCAGAGAGGTGATATCTCTCTAAATCCTCCTCAATACTCTCTTCCAGTCTTCTCAGCGGCGCATCTTTGTTATCTTCATCCTCCCACTGCAGCCTCGATCTCACGTGTGACGTCACTCTCTCCTCCAGTCCCTCGCGCTCTTTAGTTGACAAGTGGAGCTTTCTTGAGATGGCTTCAATTGCCATGCCGATTAGCTTTTTCGCCTGAAATAAATTCAAATTTAACGCCACGTGGCGATAGAATCATTTTAGATCCTATTAGTAGTATAGCGTGCATATAACCAGATAACATATAGGCGTACCGAGTTCAAACCACAGACTTAAACCTTATTCCTACCTGTGAAGTGGTCAGGTTGTGCTGTATAATAATATCTTGGATAACCTTCTCTAAAGCTCCTAGAAATATTTCCATCCTGATTCTATGGGCTTCCTGTGGTCTAGTGGCGATAGGTACTGCAACGTGAACAACTGGTTCAGACAAAATTACCGGGAAAAAAATCAGCAAAAGAGATTTAACAAAAAAGGGGGTTCCACCGATTCTCTACTTGCTACCGTGTTACATTACACCACCTAGGACATCGAAACATGGGCCAAGTGGACAATATCTTCAAAAAGGTGTAGCAGAAACACAACGTTACACATCGCAGAGGATTCGGCCTAAATTGTTTTACTATAATGTACCTGGATTTTCTTTCCTTTCTGTCGGATGCACTCTATCAGGATGAAGTGTGATCATCTACAATGTAAATCGTTGCACACAAATTAAGGAACAGGGAATGCCATTAGATAGATAGCTTTATTATAATTTCCTTGGCAGCCAGAAAGCTGAATACCGGAAAATTTACAATAATACATAAAATATACAAATAAAATACTATATACAAGAATGATAATAAAAGGTTTAAAAACTAGTTAATTACAATAAAAATTCGAAATATTTACATCTTAGCCGCGTTGTGGATAATAAAACTGGTTCGAAACCGTGCCGTTTTGCACAGAGGCAAATTAAAAGTGCGGTTGCGCCTCAAACGGTTGCAATTATTACGAGTCGGTAAAAGGTTGTGCAACTTATGGTTACTATCTTGATGTATTTTAATAAAGAGTCGCTCACTTAGTAGTTGCCTTCTATCATTGAGAGACACTAGACCAGTCGCCCCTAGGGCATCGCTATAGCTCAGATCAGGGAACATGATTCGTAAGGCGCGCCGCTGAACGCTCTCCAGCTCTTTAGAGAGGTACGCTGGTAAACTACTATGAAATACAGGGCAGGCGTATTCCAGGATAGGACGAATACAGGTTATATAGAAGCACAACAGCTCGCTTGTATCGGCGTTAGCGCGCTTAAACTGCCTAAGCAGGTAGAGCCTCGAAGCTGCTTTATTCATGACTTCACTAATGTGGTCGTTTCCACTTAAGATTATCTGATATTGTTAGGCCGAGCAACTTTGCTTTCTTAACGACTTCTTTGTTCTTATTATTAACCTGGACAGGCTGGAACTCAGTAGGGGAAGTCGAGAAACAGATCTGCAGTTCTTTACATTTGGCCTCGTTTAGCTCGAAACGGTCGGACTTAGTTTGTCGTACAAACTCGTCCACACACTATTTAGTACACTAGAATAAACTACCATTTTAGAGCGCGCTTTAGATACGCTGTTTTTAACTATGTGCCCATGTAAAGCCGTACGCGAGATTCTTTAGATAAATTCATCACATGACGAGTGAATTCACGGTTAATAATTTTCACGCGAATATCGTTTTTCAAGTGCAATTAAATTTACGAGTCGAGTAATAGCAAAGAACGCAAAGAATATATAATATTTTAGTGAAATGATTCGAACTTTAAATTTTCTTTGCGCGGGTAACCTGAGTTTTTGTCGAGTTCAGCTTTCAACAATTGAATTCCACGTTAAATATCACTCATCTTTAGCCAATCAACGCGCGCGTAGGAAATTGAGCTATGGGATTCTTACCACAAGCTCGTGAATTCCAGACTTGATTTTCGCGCGCTCAAGTGCAAGAATTTTCTTCAAAACATAATCCGCCGCTTGGTCGATCAGCACATCTAGTTGGGGAGGGGACGGGAGAGACAATCTGCGCACTACAGCTTTGGCAGCCATTCGGACAAGTCGGTATTCTTTATTATCCTGAAAGGCAAACGGGAAATATCAAGTGAAACCAGCGCGCGGGTATTCAGGAAAAAAAAAAAACAGAGGAAAAACAGCTGAAACCGCTGCACTGCGACTTGTGACTTCAATTAGATTTTGAGTTTTTATCCTTCTGTCAATTTCTCTGAACCAATCAGGTTTTTGTCCTGTTTTGCCTACTGCATGGAAATCTAGACAAATGACACGACGGAGGCTAAACGCCAAATCGAAAACGCAAAACCCTTATTGGCTATGGTTTTCTTATGGCGCCAACAAGAAAAAAAAACAATTGATGTTTTGAAAACGCGGATCGCGATGCAACAGTTTGGCAGCACGTTTTTCTCAGACGTTTCAGGAGTGTTGTGGTGATTGCGCTACATGGTCGCAGATACGTACCTACAAGTCCCATGAGTCTCTTCTAAAAGACGAAGAGGGACGGGGCGCTACAAGAATTAAATGGACGATTCCACACTCATCCACTTATTCCACACTCGTGCTCTTAATCTAATTCCAGGAGGCACACCTGGTACGGTGATCAATGTTCTACCTGGCCATAAAGTGTGTCCTCAGCCATAGATAGCGTGACATTACCATGTATATCGTGACATGCCACAGATAGCGTGACATAGCCCACGGATAGCGTGACATGATGCATACCCGACCGAGCTCGTAGCTTCACAAACAAAACTTACCACAGCTCCAGGAATGTGTGGTCCGATATCTTGCTCGTGTTGGCCTTCCTCGGGTACTTTCAAGTCGTCATTGAAACCTGTTGGAAAATAACTGGCATGAGCCATGCTTGGTACTTTTACCTCCCAAGCGCGTGAAAGCAGAAAGTCCCCGCTGGGCACTGAAAATCTCTACGCAGGCTAGAGTTAGTCAGTGTTTAGGATTTACCTTTCGTTGGTTCCTGGTATGGCCAGTTCTGGGTGTCCTCATTCTGAAATAATTAAATGCAATCATTTAAATTGATTACTAATTTAACAGCTCATCCCATGTAGCTTGCGTAGCAAGCGTTCCCGTGTGTTTTCAGGGAAAAGAAACCCAGGAGAAAGGAGAAAGAGGCAAGAAGTTCGATGAGCGAGTTTTTGGCCGCGCGAAAATAGGGCGAGCGAAAAAAGGACGGAGAGGGAGGAGGAAAGGGAAGGAATGGAAAGGAAGGTTCCTTTCCTTCCTATCACCCCCCCCCCCCCCCTCCCCCTTCATTTTGTTTGCACAGCCCTACGTCAGGCTACAGCTTATGTTGCAGCTTGACTTTATCAGGTGTCACGGCCACATTTGCTAAATGAGCGGCGTGAAAGGAAACAAGGAAACACAAACAAAGTGAGGAGGGGAGACAACCCCGACCTCACCCTCCCCAGATCCGTTCCATAATCTGCTCATTTTTCTCACAGAAGCCCCCAACCCTCACCCCCAGAACGCAGGCCCCCCTGCTCAGTACGTTCGCCCTGCTAATAAGAACATACTTTGCGCACGGCCCTCCTCTAACTGCTCCACCTCCATGGGCTCGAGGATACAACTCATTTTCTTCTCGACTGCGTTTAAGTGCCAAGGAGCCGCAGGGTCATCGACCATGCGTCCACCCCCCTCCCCCTCCTACCCCCACCAGAAAAGCCTATGGACACTTGATAATAGCTTCAGTAGGTGACGCGACATTATAGTCTTTTCTCGCTCGCTCACTTGATTTTCTATCGTCCCCGACTTCCCTTTCCCTACCTTTTTGAAGTCATTGAAGCAGTCAAACACTCAAACAAGATGGGATTTTCTCCTGTCTTCCCCCTCCTTTCAATCAGTTTTCTTAGACTGCATAGCTTCCTCTTCCCTCCCATTTATCCCTTTTGAGCAGCTACGAGACCCGAAATGCCAGAGATGACGTCATATCCGATTACTGACAAAGGCTCTTAGTACACGATCAAAAGCACGATGACAGTATAAAAGCAATAAGTAAATTTACTAAATTTTAATTCAGCAGCATTCAAATCGACAAACGAACACAGAAACCAATTATTTGACTCTCAACAACAACAATAATAAAACCATTGAAGTGAATAAAATGATGTTCTTGAGAAATTTAATAAAATAACTCCTTTCATGAACTAAAAGTATCGTTGAATCTTAGTGTTCAATTCCCCGCGCACGGCGTTTGCGCTGTAGTTCCCTTATTTTTCCTATACTAAACTTACCCAAGTAGAGCTTTTTAAGACATCTCTTCTCAAAGGCACTATACAAATGAAAGAACAGAGACTTTAACAAGATGAATACATCCTTAGGGTCAAAATAGCGCGATAACTTTAAAATACTGCGAGTTATTTTCATAATTTCCATGGTACCTTGTGAGCTAAGGGCGATGCACAGAAGAATCACCGTTACGCCTAAAAGATCAGACATTACTCAAGTCTTTGGAGAAGTCCAACACTAAGGGATTTCCTCATTCGTTTCTACCCAAACTCTCCCATGATTTAGCCGGCTGATTTAGCCACTGCCGGATTGCCGTGTGTTGTCGCGTATTGGAGATAACTGTGGTGTAATTTGATATATGCCAATCGAGACTGGTATGGCGGTACTTGATCTCAAGCACAATTGCGTGACAATAGGCCATTTGCACTAACTGGGTCACGTGACCCCAACTACCTCTTAACGAGATGTTCTTTTAGTCAGAAACTCAAGTTTCAGCTTAAAATCTCTAACCTTGAGCAAATGGCAGCGAGTTGACATTTCAAGATTTTATTCAGAATGTATGCAGGGGTTTGGGTCACGTGACCTAGTTAGTGCAAATGGCCTATTGCAAGCGAAAGTCCTAGTCCCGGGGGGGGGGGGGGGGGGGGGGGGGTTCTTCACATGTCGACCTGATAGGGGTGCTCGTCGTATTTTTTAGGGGTCAAAATCGAGTTTCAGGTATTTTTTAGGGGGTATCGGAGAAAAATTGTAGCTTTCACTAATAAATGTTATTTTTTAGGGGTACGCAAATGATTGAAAGGGTCACAAACGTTTTCTTTCTTTCTTCGTTCATTTATAGCTCTAAAATAAGCTTGTTTTGAGATGAGAAACAATAAACAATAACAAAAAAGGTTTATTGTTGGTATTTTTTTAGGGGTCATTGTGTTTTATGAGGTATTTAGGGGTTGGATTTTTTATGTCCTGGTATTTTTTAGGGTATATTTTCCGATGTCCCGACGAGCACCCCTATCACTCCTACATGGGAGAACCCCCCCCCCCCCGCCCCCCGGGGGGTCCTAGTCCTACATTGTATTATTATTGTAGTTTGTTTGCGCGCTCGTATTTCCCGCTCACGAGAGAGCCTAGGTGTCGGGTAACAAGCATCGCCACGGGGAGAGCGCTCTTTTCGCGTCTCATGCCGCTCCTCTTCCGGCGAGACGGCCGGAAAGGCATAAAATTAATTTGTGGATTTTGAATAGTTAGTTTCCAAAACATTCTGCCGTGCCTATGAATAAGACCAGATTAATATAAACCAGAAATATTTTCTTTTCGCCTGCGCGAAGCGAAAGAGAAATATATTTTATCGCGTTTCGGAATGTACACTTGTGTTGTGTCCCTAGGGATGTTAGTTCAGTATTTAAAGGAGCTTAAAGCCGGGGAAATACGAGGCACAAAATTCCTCAACCTGTCGCGCAACATTGTTGCGTTGCAAGTTGATGATCGATGTTGCGCGTTTTTCATCTCGCGCCACAACTTGTCGCGCAACAAAAACATTTGTTGCAGGTTGTGAAAACTTGTTGCGCGAAGTAGAGCGCGGGTCTACTTTGAGACACAAATTCTGGCTTTGTAGCTCGTTTTTCATCAAACACACAACTTGTCGCGCAACATTTTGCCTACGATTCAAGTTGGTCAGTCAATAGAAATGAGGTGCTAAGTGGCCAAATTCGCATTGGTCTCGCATGTGTGATCATCAAAACAAAATGTTGCGCGACAAGTTGTGATTTTGATGAAAAACGAGCAACAAACATTAGACTTGCAACGCAACAATGTTGCGCGACAAGTTGAGGGTTTTTGTGCCTCGTATTTCCCCGGCTTAATGTACGTTAAGTCATTCGAAGCGTCTTTTTCTCTTGTTGAGCTTTTCCGTTAATTTTCATTTACAATATATTGCCTTCCTAACTTAATTGTGTCTAAAATCACTTGTTGCGTGTTATACCACGCTCACGTTATGATCTATTGTCTATATACATGCCACATCAGCTATCAATAAAGAGACGCTCAAAGGTGAGCTATCAATAAAGAGACGCTCACTCCTAATTGGTATTGTGTTATAAATGTAGATAAGAGATAAAATATTTTATACTCGTTCAGAAAGTAAGAGTATAATAGAAATAATCGTTCCGCTCTGCCCCACTGCCGCCGTGTGTGTCAAGCCAACCTCGTTCCCAGGGTCTTCTGGGTAATTTTCAAGAATGACCACAGGAGACCCAAGCTCATATTCTGTGACTCGAAAATTTGTAAGAAATTGTTCATAAAAATCCACGAAACTCACCTCGCAGTTAGAGGTATTTGTCTTCATTGCCCCTGTGGACTGCAAGCAGTCTAACTGCCAGGTGAGTTTCGTGGATTTTTATTAACAATTTCTTACAAATATATGAGCTTGGGTCCCCTGTGGAATGACCCGCCATCTTGAAAATTACCCAGAAGACCCTTTACTGGGAACGAGGTGTTTTATTTCCGTATCCGGGAATCTCGAGAAGACAGAGAGAATCCCTTTGAAACGACACCGCGGAAATACGTTTTTGTGACGTCACATCCCGTGGCCAGCGGAGTTACTTTGCAAATTACACCCTTCGGTGCTTCCACACCAAAGGTTTGACCTCGAACGAAGGCGAGTTGCTGTGAGAGAGGTTTATCCGGACTAAATCCATACGATTTACAGGGAACATCACAATACAATCGAACCCATGGATTCCCCATATATCTTGTCGTGTTTCCTGCTTGCCCAGGATCCTATACACTCGCCAGAGCGCCTGATTTATGGTAGGTAAACTGTGTATTTCGCAGACTCGTGCACGCGTTGCTCATTCACCACAGCAATTTGATTTGTTTTGATTATTTTATTGATCTCGGAATGCAGAGATCTTTTGTGGCGTTCAATATCGATATTTGCAATTACCTATTTACAATATTTAGAGTTCTTTTGTCTGAATTATTTCACAAGATTATGACAAAAGTTCAGTTTTGTCTTGAACGAGCTCGAGCTCTCTTTGAATCTTTTATCAATTTTATCTGCTAGCTTGTGACAAAGAGCAGAAGAATAAGACGAATTTTGTACTAATTCAGCTTACTACATTGTAAGTCTTACTTTTATTTGATTATGTATAAAAACCTTCAATCCGGGATCCGCTGGTACTAGCGCTTTTATGGTGCTAAGAGTAAGAAATGATTTGGATTCAATTTAAATATCAGCCATCTCATGACAGTATAATAGAGTAGAAACTTTATTAATGTGTCAAGGAACCTATTAGCCTGGTCTAAGCCCATACTAATTAGGGGACAAAAAAAATAAAATTAAAATAGAATTTAATCACTGTGACAAACTATTAGTGGCCTTTTAAAAGCACTGTTGCGGTCAATTTTATTATTCTTCTCTTAACTTCTCTCTTTGGATAGCAGCCTTCATGTTAGCTACTTTACTTGTTATAAGATCTTTGTAATGACTAGACTGGTAGTAACCTTTAGACCTTTCTTTTCAGGCTTCTTCAGCTGGTCAGGGTCGTCATCGCCATCCTGATCAGGGCCATCAGGCCTGTTACCCCCACCATCATGTGGACCTGCATCCAGCAAACCTTTATTCCAGGTGTCTGCAAGCTTCTCGACATCTTGAAGAACTTTTGGTAGACAAATGGTGCAGCCTTTTGGGATTCCATTTACTGACATACATGCAAGATGCAATGTATGCCCACAAGACAGGCGAACTGTGTCTTTGGCTTTGTCTTCAGTGGTGCAGTTTGGATGATCACAGTCAAGCAATGGGTTTGGTTCATTTCCTGGCCATCGGTATCCAAGTGGTAGACACTTGCGGGAAACATCTTTGTCAAAACTGGACAAATGATATGGGGATTTTCCATATGGTCTGCCAGCTCTGTTGAGTGGTCTTGGTTGTTTTTTAGATTTCCCAAGATTTGTTGAGACCCTCTCAAACATTGACAGGATCACCTCAGATGAGAGACCTATTTTGAACAAAAATATTACAAAATGTACACAACACCAGCCAAAACAAATTGAGAAGTAAAGGAAGTAACAGGACAAAATTTTGCTTTTTATTCAACCCTCATCATGACAGCTGCAAAATATCTAGTTGAACATTGCTCCTCCTGTTATTTCTTTTACTTCTTCAGTAGACATTATACACCTTATTCCAAAATAGCTGAATGGCTCTTGTGGCCTTTTACTCATGAAATTATTATTTTCTTTCATATTCACTCGAGCACAAAGAAAAAAGATTTCATGAGAGTGTGGCCAAAAGGGGCCAATGGAATAAGGTCGGTCATATTGGAATAAGGTGTATTACCCTAGTGGCTTTTCTTGTACAGCCTCTAAGTTCAAGAAATCTAGTTAACAATTTCTACTACGAGTTCAAATTTTCTATGAGTCAATAGATAGTTAATCCCAAACAGCTTCCCTCAGTCTGGCATTTTACAGTTAAACAACAGCTGAGTGACAACTGACAATCAAAGACCTGCAGGCCCGCTCCTTTTATACCTGAACTCCGTGTTTAAGCTCTTGCATTCAGCTTTCAGTTTTTAATAATGATGATGACTTACCTGTCAAAAGCAGTAAGTCTTGGTCACTATAACCACGTTGATACTTAGGGACGTAAGACTGCTCAAACCCATTCTCAGATGTGGATCTTGCCAGCAACCTTGCAGTTTCTTGGATCTTTGCTGCTCCGTCAGTCTTCCTTATCCTGGATCTAATTCGTGAATGGAATACTTCCACTTTCTTGTCTGTAATCACTGAGCAGAGCTTCTCCTTTGCTTCATAGTAGGCAGGTACACTTTTCTGTTGGTAGTCAGTATCACTGATCCAGGACAGGCTGGCTTTATTGTAATGATGTCTATCCATTGATATGAACATCATCGCCAAGCGCATCATTGACCGCTTCAGGTAACTAAAGTTCCCTCCCTGACAATAACAGGATGGTGGAGATAGGCTAGTGGAACAAGCTCCTCAAACAAGTGGAACAAGCTGGCATACTCGACATCCTTGCACTGTCCAAAGGCATCTAGAACTTGGTGCCGTACCATCAGCCACCCACAAAAGGCAAGGACTAGACAAATCGCTACTTTCTCAGGCTTGGGTTTTACATGTAGATGAGCCCTTTCTCCAAAGACCCCAGAGTAGATTTCTTTGAATACATGGTGATAGTTCTGTACAACATCTTCAGAACTGTTTAGGTAAACATGGAAATGGCCAAGTTCAGGGATAAGTGATAGAACTGACTCATTGACAGGGGCTTGACAGATTAACTTTTTCTGAAAGTACCAAGTTGGCCAGTCTCCAACTGTAGGGGCTAAGTGGTTATTCAGAAATTGCTTGAATTCTGGGAGAACATCAAAAATGTAGTTGTGACAGTAACTGTAGTCATCTTTACTGTGGAGGGACTTTTCCACCTCATCAATCAGAAGTGAAGACTGTAGGGTCTGACATTCTGTCTGGTCTTCTCGTGAGTAGACTCTGCAATACAAACCAGAATTTGTGATGAACATGTATTGTGCATAACTTTTTTTCTTTGGGGGGGGGGGGGGCTTGGTTTTATATTTTTTTTAGTACGAGCTGATGGTTACTGTGACATCACAAGTAACTAAAAGTTATTTATGGTCAACATTTTCCAGCCCTCGGTCACAGTTTTCCCTATATGGACCGACCTAAAGCCCGTAAATAACTTATTTAGTTTTTTTTTTCAACTGTAAAATTAGATTTGTTATATTAAAACATGCTCACCCAATGGTTACCTTGACCTAGGTCAGAGATAGGAAAATATCGCCCTCGTGTGTGCGCTCTAAGAACCGATCAGAATGCAGAATTTGTTACTGTGCCCTCTAGGAAAAAAATAATATTGTTCCATGCTTTGTACCTTAAATCTTTCAAAGCTTGTTGCATTGCTGTTGTATCCAGCAGCTTGAAGGCTGGGGGTAAACTCTCCAAGTAGGATGATAAGGAATAGCTTGGCCAGAACTCTGAAATAGCTTTAGTGACACACATGTTACTGATTCCACCTCTACAGAGCTGGGGCTGGCCACCAGGTACTGTTACCATGATGTTCCTGTGAATGCTATTGGCTGGATGTGGGACTGCCTCCACTGGCTGGATATCTAGCAGTAATGTGGCCATGTGTACAGCATTTGTTGTGACTCTCCCAGTAGGCATCTTTACAGTATTAATGTTGTGAAAATCATCCAAGGAGAGTATCTGGAATGATTTCTGTACAAAAAAAGAATGATCACGCATGTTTGTGCTGTAGATGCAATATGCACACTTTTTATCATATCAGTTAGGATTTTTTTTTTTTTTGTGGGGGGGGGGGGGGGGGTGTTCCACCACTATTTTCCTGTGCCTACCCATACATTTTGGGAGGAACACTATTCAGAATACACGAACACTACAAATAGGGGGGTTCTGGAACCCCTGGAATCCTTCTTGGTATGCCCCTGCATATGGCTGAAATGGTATGCGTGCTCTGATTGACTATGTGCAGTGTATAGGCCAGAGATTCCATGTATACCTTAGTGATTGCTCGAGTTGCCTTTTCTCTCACTAGCTTGAGGTGATGTGCTGCAATTTCATGTTTCTTTGAAGTTTTTGTTCTGACTGCTCTTGAGAAGCCCAGCACTTTACCAAGTTCCATTCCACCAGAGGAGAGCCCATGTAGGTCAAGGAAAATGGAGCTTTCATCCATGAATTCTCCATGCCTTTGATTCCTAAGGAAACCAAGAACCAGAGTATAATCGCCCACTGAAACCTCATATCAGAAGTATTGATGTTTTTTGTTCCTTTGAAATTGGATGTTCTTACATTTCCACAATCCACAGAGGGTTGTACTTGCTTTCACAATTTCAATAAGGTTACAACAAGCAGAGATAATATGAATATTGTCTAAGTTCACTGTCTGAACCTAAATACATTTTAGACAATGTTTGGTCATATTCTAGTTTGTTAACAGGTAACATAAGAAGTAAATACCTGTAGAAAATTAATTGCCATATAAGAGCTGTCGTTCTCTTCTCTGAAGTTGGGCTCTGGTGGTCCCATGCCTCTCTGAAAGAATACTTCCATTGATTGTTTTGAACAGAGAAGATCCAGATGGATTTGACAGTAAAAACTCTTTGAACTTGTCATGGCTGACCAACTCCTGTCGATTTGGATGCTTTTCCATGTGCTGGCTAAGGTTGTCCAGAAGCTGTGTGAAAGTTGGCTCTGTGAATCACACAATACTTGGTTTAAACAAAAATTATTCCAATATGATATGTGTTACTTGTAAAGTAAGGTGTGGAATTCAAACTGCTCACCATTTAGTCTTGCTAGCACTGTTTTCCAGGTTTCAGATTCCATCATAACATCTCCTTCCTTGCCTTGAAGCACCTCCCCATTTCTTGTATGTACAAATGTCCAGTAGTTAGCAGCCTGATGGTGAGGAAAGACAGAAAAATGTAGGACAACAGTGTGTGAACATGAGGGGATTTAAAAAATGTGCAATGTTTCACAAGTTAATGAAAACCCCTCTAAATAAAACTTTTAAAAATACAGTCAGTATTTTTCATTTAATTTCTGTACCTGTTCTTGACATTGTTGTGGTTTGTTATTGTCTCCCTCTATGCTTTCGGGCTGTCCAACTACAATTTTCTGTTTGAAATGAAATATTTTTTATAATCATCAATTCCCTGAGATGAGCCATTAGCTTTTTGCATATGTAAAATATAGTTTAATATAAAAATAAATTATAATGATAAAACTAATTAAATAATTCATTAAATTTTCATACCTCTTGTGTGCATTGTTGTGGTTGCCCACTGTCTCCCTCTATGCTTTCCGGCTGCCCAACTGCTATTTTCTGTTTAATAGATGGAAATGTTTTTGTTTGTAAGACCTGATGTTGACAAGCTACTTGCATTTTTAAATAGGTCCAAATAATTATCATCGATTATAGTTCTCTAGAAAGTCACGTAAAATTATTATTATTATCCATTAATAAAGAGACACCTGTCTTTGTGTACTAGCCAATAATTATGTCAAAGTATGTAGGATCGTTTCCAATGTCTTGGTTACTCCATAAATACCAGGCTTTCACGAGAAATGATCTTGAGTGTTTCGATCATACGATGAAAAAAAAAAACATATAACATAGAAATAAAATTTACCTTTCTTCGTTTTGGTAAGTGATCCGGGCCAAGAAGAAATCTGACTGGTGCCTCTGTACGGCATTTGTTGCACCATCGAGTACCAGGCTGGTAGGTATCGAGTTTCTGTCCTTCTCCATCAAATACATCCCAAAAAACGTCGAGGGATTGGCTGGACACGGATGTTTGAGTGCCCCCATGTTGACGGGCACGAGCATGTCTTCTCATTTTTTCGCCGAATTTCATCGAAATGGCGCTGACACACAAGGTCTTCTTCCTCCAATTCTCCAAATCTTCGAACTTCTTCTGATGGCCTTTTGAGTGAGCCCTTGCAAAACTCCGACGAAGTCCTAGTTTTGGACTTTGAGCACAACATTGCAACAAAATGTCGCAAAACGTCAACAAACCTCAGATCGCTACGGGCGAAAATTCGTCATCCCTCGTAGTTTTCCTCACATTTTACACTGAGTGCAAAGTTTTTCAAAGCTGTGCACAAGATATGTTTTGTTAAATATATCAAATAAACTATTCCCAAAGAATAAAGACTAACTTTCAAGTTTTCGCCTTAACTTTCCGACTTTTGTTGACCTGTTTTGGTGCCGGGTGAAAACAATTCAAATTTGCCGGTGTTTTTAAAATCTGCCGCTGACCAGCAAAATAGGTGGTTCGCGCGCTCGAAAACGTATTTCCGCGGTGTCCTTTGAAACGACTCGAGGATTCAACCACAATAATTCTCCAGAATGACCAAATTCGTGGAGTGTTTTGGGTAAGTTAATCGTCGGTAGTGTCACTGCTTCGTTAGTCATTCTTGTTAGCCAGATTTTCTGAAGCAGAGAGATTGAATCGGGCCGATTCAGCTCTGGTGGCTGGTTAGCTCTGGTGGCTGGTTTAGCCCGGCGTAACAAATCGATAGAAATCGATCATCGAAAACTGATCGATAAATCGATATTTGTCGATCAGATTGACCGATCATTATCGATTAATATCGGCAATCGATAAAAATCGATAATCACAGCCATCCCCAACAAATCGATAAAAATCGATATCACTTGATATCGAAAGTATAGCATAACACTGCTCCAAAGATAAACGTTATTTAAATGTACACTCTTTTTTTTATAAGAACGTCTAATTTGCAGTTGAGGCTGGGTCGTTCTTATTTTTGGAGCAGTTTGAGGCTGGAAATGTTCTTACGGATGTTCTTACATTTCAGTGACGTCGGAACCTGAAATATGCTTACACCAGATCTTATAAAAGGATACATACCAATGAAGTATTTAAGAGAGTTTATAAATTACGATATTGAAGGTCGTTATTATTAACACATTTGATTCTGGATTTTAGAACGCATCACTGAAAATAAATCTACTTTGCTCCTATCTGAGGCTCAGGCATGTTCTTAGCATGTTCTTAAAATTTGGGTAAATTTCAGGCTGAACGTTCTTATAAAAAAGGTTCTTATAAAAAAAAAAGAGTGTATTGTGTCTCGACCAAGAACGCAGCAGACGTGATCCGAGAAGATTCTGGACAACTATATACCCCAATACTGTGGGGACCAGAAGCTGAAACTCTGCCCGCTCACGTTTTTGTTGCTTTTCAGGAAACTCGATCTTTAATTCTTTGGACCTCGAGCCTCTGGTTTCCAGGGTAGACTACCCAAGACTAGAAGTGGAATTTCTTCTATTAGAGGCATCTTTTCAAAGAATATCAATACATTAATCAATCCTGTGCCTGTCGATAAAAATCGATGAAAATCGATATAATTATTGAAAAATCGATAATCACAACAGAGCTAGCGATCAATTTTTATCGATTACCGATAAAATCAATCAATTAAAATCGATTAGTATCGACAAATATCGATTTTATTGGGTTATCGATTTATCGATTTGTTACGCCGGGGGTTAGTTGACACCGAAGTAACTTTTTAACTTTTATAGTAAGTTATTTTCTTTCCTTTTATCACTTTGACGTTCAGATATGTTTAAGAGGCACATTTATTGCCTATAATGCATTTTCTGTACAAGACGTAACTGAGCTGAGCTTTGGAAAAAAGGGGGTGATTATTATAACTTACATTCCAGACTGGCACATAATATTCCAGTGTTCCAGATCTTTGTTGTTGCATTGTCATTTAACAAAGACAAAGATAGATGTTTGTAAATGATTTGCAATTTTGTGGTATATCATGTAGTCTTCCACGCAGCCCGTCCTTTGTGTCAGTCACACAAAACGTTCTCTCCCCTCGTGGCATTGCGTGACCGACACAAAGGATGGGCTGCGCAGGAGACTATATCAGGGCCATTCCATTTTATATCCACATGCCCCCTATTGACGAGATGACTAAGAATTTGACCCCTCGGAAATGATTTTTTGACTAGACCCCTCAGAAAATTGCCTCAGAGGCTGGAGACCCCTCAGAAATTTTCGAATTTCTTCCACAAAAGGCTTCAAAACCCCTTGGAAAATCAGAAAATATCGTCAATAGCAGCCAAAACCCTCGGAAATTCTCGTCAATAGGAGCCAAAATACACCCCAAAAAGCAGTTATTTTCCATTAACACCCCTCAGAAATCAGATTTCAGAACCCCTCGGAAAAAAAACTCGTCAATAGGGGGTATGTGGATAAAAAATGGAATGGCCCTCATGGAGATAAAAATTAGGAAAGGATTCTGTTTCTGACAGACCTGGGGCAGGTTCCTAGAAGGTCAGTTAAGAGTTATCAGTGGATAAACGCTTATCCAATGGATAAATCCTTAACAAAACCTATACAACAGATAACTTTTATCCGTGGATAACTTTATCCAACCTTTCAGGAACCGGCCCCAGAGTTCCCCATCAGTCAAAGTGGAGGTGAAGGGTGGTTGCACTAATAACTGCATGTCATAAATTGATAGTACACAAATTATAACCTTTATTATATCAGGGTACAGATTTTACTAGCACAGCAGGATTTGACGCTCTTGCTCGTCGCATGAGAGAAGGAAAACAATCTTGCCAAGAAATAGAAGAATTTGTAAAACAGAGGTATAGTAGCCTTGAAATAGACCACAAAGACAATGATAAAAAAATCACAATTTTATATTTGGGAGACAGTCTTCTCACAGATGCACTGGAAGCCCAAGGAAAGTTAGTTTCTTTGCTAAAATTTCACCCAAAGAATTGCCTAAAAGCAACCAAACTGGTTACCGGTATGTTTATCTGTATTCCTAGAATAACTTATCTGGGAAAAACTTATGCTTTCAGGCCGGGATTAGCCACTATCCCTGGATTAAGGTACCGTAGTTCTCTTTTCAGGAACTGGCCCCTGGGACAAAAGTAGGAGATCCTGTGAATTTACAAATTGGAGGGGACAGAGAATACATTCAGAGAACTCACTCACCCCTGGAAGTTCTGCTTCTTGTTTTGTGTTGTAATTCTTTTGGTTTGTTTTATAGAGCTGAGATAGAGGAAAAGTACGGGAAAAGTTTAATTAGACTTGCCAAAACCTCAGAAGCAAGAGATGAGATTGGGTATGATAGTTTACTGTTTCACTGTTTTAATTAGTGCATTATAGAAGGCATGACCTCATGAATACATATACTGTTATCCCATGCTAGGTTATTAGAAGGACCATGCATAAGCTTCACATACATGTATTATTATGTATTTTTTACCTTTGCAGTACTCTCAAAGACTCATGGGATTGTCTTAGAGCAGGTACATTATATTATTTTGAGACTAATACAATGTTTTTATCTTGTAAGGGGGTTACATGTATTATTACTTATAAAGGGATTAATTATTTTTCAGAAACTGAAAACATTGGCAAGGCTCACCTTGCACTAGCACAGCAACTGTTGGATGAATTAGAAAGATCTGTAAGGGAGTTCAGAGAGATACAAAGAGAGAAAAGAAAGAAGGTATATTATTAGTGGTACTAACAGAGTGTTTATTAAAAATGGGGTGTTGAATAATTAAAACTCGTCCATGATTTTCTGTGACAGTGAGATTATCAGGTAAACAATTATTTGAGATTGAGATGACCATTCTCCTCATACCAGTACATTCTCTTCAAATTAATTTCCAAAGCCAGCTCAAAATAAGAGATGCTGAGACAATGCCTAACAAATCCAACATTTCGAGAAACATCTCTATTTTGCAAGATTCCAGATTTTTCCCAAAGACCATTATGCTCTCCTACAGGAATTTCACAGTTTTCTCTCCTTTAGTGGCGTATTTTTTGGGTGACCCCCCCTTTGAGGCCGTATTTTTTTGGGTGACCCCCCCCCTCATTTCCACCAGCCCCCTCTCCCTGATAAAAAATGAACGGTCCCTTATGTCTCGAAAAAGAAATTTTCGAACCCTAAAATCAAAGAAAAATCACCCGAAAAGTCTCTGGAGTTCAGTTGCTCCTGAAAACTTTCCATTGTTTTTCACCCGAGTTTTTTGGGTCCCCGAAAAGTTCGGTTTAAAGCAACGTAATTCTATTAATACTATAGAATAGAAATAACCACGAAAAGGGAGTTATAGACTATTCAAATCAGCAGGGTAGAAAAGGAAACAAAAAACTTTTTCATAAATCCATAAAAATTTCAAAACAAAGTTCTCGGGTTCAAGAATTCTCGGGCGTTTGAGAAACAGGTGCCAGTGTAGCTAGTTATTATATTATATCAATATTGTTATGAAATTTCTCTCGCTGTTGTTTTGTGTAAGAGGGACATGAATTTTGGAACTTATATATATGTATTTCTATTTTTATGCTGCTTTGTTTGAAGTTGGAAGATGCTGTTAAAAGGTCTCAGAGGAACAGAAAAACCTGTTTTGAAAATGTTCAGAAGGTAACATTCCTGCAGATTGACATATTTTGCGTGTCAATTACTGCTGTACTTTAATTGTTTTTTTTTTTCAAAAAAGATTGCATAGTGTATTTTGTCCTACATGCATAATTTTACTTTTTTTTCAGCTAAAGCGAACATATGAGCAAAAATGTCGAGAGCAAGATGCAGCTGATGATGCTTTGAAAAAGTCAGTGTCACTTGCAAACAGAGATGAAGAAAGGGTAAGAGATTGCATCTTGAGCATTTCTTCAACATTCATTCAAGTTTTTCCCTACTACGTAATATAATAATTACTAGTAAGAATTTGCAAAACTGAGGGGTGTCCCAATAGTATAAATAAACCGGCTACTGGCATATAGATCCACCTGCATCGGACCCCATCCCATGCAGTTTACCAAGTAGGGTTCTCCCCACCCTTCCAAAGGGCCCCCAGCTGTGACTCTGTCTGGCACAGTATGTACTCCTCACAGCCTATAGACCTGGTGGAACTGTGCCTTGTTGATCCAACTTTGTCAAAAATCTTGAGATTCTCCCTCATGGTGAATACAAAAAATGTATGAAAAAATCCAAGAGTGTCAATGCGGGTGAAATACACTGTAAATGTATGAACATTTTTGCAATATCATTATGCGGGTGACATGCTTCAAAATCTTGTGACACATGCCTAATGCAGGTGATGAGTTGACAGCTATGTACTATTGTGCCCAATATTTGGCCAGATGTGTCTGTTGAAGCAAAACTACACCTTAGTGTCTAAAAGTGCTCTTATTTTATTGCTATCAAGCTGAGGTCAAAGTTGGGAAAGGCTAAGACAGCTGCAGAACAAGCAGGTAATAGCTAACAAAAATCTGTGCATTGTAGTATCCAAAATTGTGGACCTAAACCATGGAATCTAGGTTTTCCTTGATAAAAAGTGAACAAGGGTGTAGAGACCACCCTCTGCCTATATGTACACCACAACTAATCCTCCATTTGCTATTGTGCTTCTTTCTACAAATAAGGACAAGGCTTGAAATATTTTTGTGTGTGCTTTGGGCAATGTAGATACGGCCTATCAGACATCTGTCCGCGTACTTGAAGATGCTCGAGTGGTCTGGGAGAGGGAAATGGCAACTTGCTGTAATGTGAGTGAGCTACATTTGAAACCAAATCCAATGCTTCCAAGAAAATGCAAAATGTTATTTAAATAGAAAGGCCAATCAGATAGCAAACTTCACAAGTGACTGTGCTATTACATTTCTGTGATCTGGTTGGTTAGCAGATCAAAGATCATGTTTAGCAAAAAGTGATTTGTTTACTATCTCTTGGGTTAAAATTTACATTTTCCACATCCATCATCATTATGATCATTTATCCCACTCGGCACATCTCTACTGGCCTTGGGGTGCTATTGCTGGAGAGTTTGGAATCTCTGCTCCAACAGTTGCAAGATGGCTGTCTTCGTCATCATGAGAGCTATCCACTCCTAGGATAATTTCTATCTTATTCCAATTTACTATCTCTTTGTGGTAACATTTTCTGTTGACCACACACAATTTGCTATCCCTTAAGGTTAACATCAATATTTTCCTGACGAGCACCCCCATCTATTTTTATAGGAGTCCCCAAGGGGATTAATGTGGCATCTATTGTTTCGTTTGCAGATCTTCCAGAACCTTGAGGAAGAACGCATTGCATTCTTACGTAATGGCATGTGGCTATACACGAATCTTGGATCTCTAGGTTGTGTCAAGGTTGATGAGGTTAGCGCTGTTATTCAATGTGTTTCTTTTTTAATCAAGGTGTAAATGCTAAAAGATGTGTTAAGTTACATTAAGTTAAGCTAAATTTCCTTAGATGTACGAAGTCACCAGAAAGTCGTTGGAACATTGTGATGTCGACAAGGACATCAAGCTGTTTGTTAGCATGAGACAAACTGGATCAGAAAGACCGAGTAAGTACACAGCACGAAATAATCTAATCATGTATTGCAAAAAAATATTGTCAAAAAAATATTGCCTGCGGAACAAAAAAAAAGCCTCCGGAAACCGCTGCGGGAAGCTTCCAGAAAGTCGTACTCTAGCCGGCTCGGTCAGAAAATACTAGGTAGGCGCGCAAGCTCTCAGCAGCTGAATATGTTTCTCAATACACTGCTAGGAGTGGCTAATGTGTGTAATTTCAAACAAAATGTCTCTAGGCAGCGAATTTTGCTGACTGAAATGTTGAGCAGTGTGAGTGGAGAAAAAAAATTCCGCTGCGGGAAGCTCCCAGAAAGTCGTATCTAGCGCTTGAATAGAAAATAATAGGTAGACGCGCAAGCTTGGCAACTGAATTTGTTTCTCAGTAGCACTGCTAGGAGTGGCTAAGGTGTCTAATTTTAAACAAACTGTCTCTAGGGAGCGAATTTTGCTGACTGAAATGTTGAGCAGTGTGAGTGGAGAAAAAAAAAAGAATTGGTTTAATCAAAGACCGAAATTTGACGAATTCTCATCTCAATTATTTTTGCCTTTGCTTTTCATGCATTCTTTTTTTATTTAGTTAAATCATTAAAGTGCATGTGGCCGTATAATATCGCTTTCCGTTCCACGAGAGCCGTTCGGGCGTTCTTAAAGTCTCTAGGTTTCGATGGTATCAAAATTGGCTGGAAAGCAGTGCGTCGGCTTCTTTGATATCTCAAAAAGAAAAAAGTATAACGTATCAAATAAAATAGTATAAATTTCTCAAATGATATTATTTTTCCAACAGATCATATAGAATATGAAAACTATTACATGACCCAGTCAACACAGAAAACTAGTCCACTTTCAGGGGGAGGGGTCAGTATAGGAGGACCAGTGTTGGGCTCGCTCACACACTCCAAAGATATGAGTGCAGTTGGAAGGCCCAGTGGTCGACCTCCTGCAGCGCTACCGGCGGTTCCTGTGGAAGGTACGTTACCATGGCAACTGTACTGCATCCGAAGTTACTTGTCTGTATTAACTGATTGTATTTCTTGTTCTCCGCTTTAAATGGACTCCCCACCTGATAATTTTTCTATCAAGATCGTCAGTGCCTACTTGTGCGTGACGTGGGTTTCCTGTGTAGAAGTTCAAGTGTCTTTTTTGGGCGACCTACAACTCGCAATACCTTTTCTCCAAAATCTGCAAGTTCTGAGGAATTTTTCGGCGATTTCGCGTGGGAAAAGCGAGAAAAACTTTCAAGTATGGTACGCAGAAACTTCCATTATAAGGAAATTTTAGATGACGACACGGGAATTTCATGATTATGTACTCTTGTGAGGATGCCTTAAGAATTCTTCATTTGGCAAATGTCAGTGGAGTAATAAGTAATAGTCAATGTTCGCTCCTATTTTTTTTTTTTGTAGCTGAAGACTCGAGCCTGTACTCCACAGTCAATGAAGTCAAACCTCAATACTCACAAAAGGTGCACGGTCGAGCCCAAGGTCGATCAAAAGAGAGATATTGTCGCGCTTTGTTCGACTACGAGGCACAGGGTGACCAAGAGTTATCATTTAACGCGGGTGACATGATAACCTTTTTATATTATGAAGATGAAACATGGTGCTGCGGGGGAATGAAAGGACGAAAAGGGATGTTCCCCAAGAATTTCGTACAAATGTTGTAGATAAATTATACCTACATTGTAGCCTGCGAGAGGCTTTCCAGTGGGTATTTCCGGATGTTGATTTTTTTGGCACGCGGGATTGCTGTGGCACAAAAGGAAGGAGGAGAAATCTCCTTTCTCCTAACATCAGCTGCCACGTGATAGTCATTCGCAACATCCAGCCCACGCTGTTCTGTCACGTATCAAGAAAGGGCTGACTTTTTTATCTTCGCGGGCTGCCTGTGGGCTTTTGAATCTCTTCACGAGGCTCTTTGGCCGAGAATAAAAATCAAGATGTTGACCATGAGAACGATGTTTCTGGAACATCTGCAATATACAAGTTCTGGTGAATTTTCGGCCTCCGTTTTTCACTAAGACACGAGGTAAAATACTTCCTAATAGAATACCTTCCCAATAAGGAAGTTTTGTAACGTCGATAAGCCGACAGTTTTGGACGATATTTTCTTATCATAGGTTATTAAAAAAGTTATAGATTTATTAAAAAAATATCTAGATGCAAGTTCAATAATTTGAATGCATTTATTTCAAAGTGTAAATACCGCTATAATAATGCATAGTCGTTAGTGAAATCCCACTAGGGGTCTATTGTCAATGCTGCATTCTCATTGGTTTAGCTAGTAATTGATAAGCTATAACATTTTGCTTTTAGCTAAATAGTCGATAGCCCTCCCTTCGAATTGTTCGCTTTCATTGTCTAAGTGCCACCGAAAACAACAGGCTTTCCTTCGTGCAGACAGAAAACCCCAACTTTCCCCGAACGGATATTCACAAAATTTGGACACGTATTTCTCACATATGTTCCTGAGAATTTGCTGTATAAAAATCCCATGTTGCAATCAATTGACATATTATTAGTTGGTCCCATGGCCTCGCATGAAACGCGCTTTTGATGTCCCTAGTTTCCTGTATCATAGAGTAAACTAGAAACCTATTGAAAAGTTTTAAAATACCACAATGGTATTGTTTCCTAGAGTACATAGAAATGTATTATAAATACAAAATACTAGAGAAAGTAGAAGATTGTTTGTTTAAAGAGAATACTTTTCATCTTGCTTATACCAAAAGAAACTTCACGTGTTGTGAGGCGAAGAAAAACCTTCTTTAACTAAACATGGTTCTGGTGTGAATGGGGCATAAGTTTCTTCCATGACGCGAGCTTACAACATGTAGACAGTTGTACATGGTGTATGCACTGTGGGCGAGACCGTTATAAAATGCTCATTTGTATGCTGACGAAGCTTTGCACATAATTAGAGCTGCTTGCCAAACCCGCCAATGCGTAACTTGCAGGTTCCATCTTGAATCTATTACCAACTGCATTAAAAAAACAAAACTAGGATTATCGATCCTCACGAAAACCAGTACTGCTCTTTAAATTCAGCACTATAATCTACAGAAAAATGGAGGAAAACGGAGAAATTTTAAACGAAAGTTTGACGAAGGAGGTTGCCCGAAATTGTGTGTGGAAACATCGTATCCACAGAAGCACTATTTAGAGCACGTCTACGAGCTCCATAGTTGAATGCACAACACGTTGCCGAGAAGTGCTACCTCAATACCGGAGGTAAAGGACTCTAAAAGAATATATAAAACTCTACCATACGATTGATTATGGAACGGCATGTCAACAGAAATGGTCAATTTGAGTAGAAGTTGTTTACTTAACATTATCGCTCAGTGGCTCAATATAGTGATTTCTTGAAGTGATGTTGACTTGTGGAAGGCCGACACAACATGTTCCTGCTACGAATGTGTTATCTATTTGTGCCATGGAAGCTGATACTTTCTCCAAAAAGAATTGTTTTTGTCACTGCACTATTCTTTATTTTGATGACAGTACATTTTATATTCAAGTCGGATGTGAAACACAAGAAAAGTAAAACGGTTAGAGCTGGTGGTTTTCTGAGCTGGAATTATTGGAGGAAAAGTTTCCATCTCAACAAAGTTGGTGGCGTAAAAAGATTTTCAGGATACTCGAGGTACGTTCCGAAAAACTCTAGTTTTTAAACTTGAGGGGTTTGAGTTTCTCGACTATCCTGGTAGCCATAGGATAAGATAACTCCGGGCACTCGTGGGATACAGAAAACTTGGATGCGGACATCGTTTCTCGTCTTGAATGTTTCTGTCACACACATGAATATAATCAAGCGATAGGAGTTTTCGACTTCCTTGGCCTCCCTAGAAGCCAGACGGATATAAAGCGAAATTTAATAGACGTATAATGACCGATTATACACTATTTTTATGACACATCCCTCAGTTGTTTACTGTATTTTTATAGCGTGTCATAGGTCTGTTCAGTGGCTTCATATACAACTGAAGTTTAATCCTTTGCATCATTCTAATGCAAAGAACTGAACAATAAACTGGTTAATTAAACAAAACGTTAGTTTGAATAACGATGAGCGTTTGCCCAAAAAAGTTGGCCGAAGGCCTTCACTGCCTTGGCTTGTGTTCATCTAGCTCTCTTGTTCATTGAAGCCCTGTAGCCAAATCTCTATTTTTAAGTGACATCATCGTTCAGTTCGATTCAGTGTTTACTGTATTGCATATAGAACTAAACTTGCAATGTTCTGAAGGACCTGTACAACCAGCTAGCTCAGCAACAAGTTGTTTTGAATAATAATGAGCATTGTGCTCAACCAGAAAAAAAATGGCCAAAGCTGCTTTGAACGTTCTATAGTATCAAGTGATGTCACAATATTGTGCTTGATTATTGTCTCCTCGCCAATCCGTCCAGACCCTTTCGACTTTGCTCTTCTTCTCCGTGTCACGAGTTCGACTCACACGGTACAATGTACTTCTGACACGTTTATCACACACCATATGCAAAACTGGGTTTCAGCTTTGGCGAGTGTCAAACAAGACTAAAAAATACGTAGAAAGTCCTCAGCCGTAGCCTTGTTTACATTGTTTCGTCTTTCGGATGTGACAAGAAGAAACCGAGGTCCCGTCTGCTTGTATTTCTACCCAACTTCACTTAGTGCAATATCCACTGATCTTGTGATACCATCCCGTACACCCGGGATCCTACAGAGCTCCGTGCTTGGTCTTTTCCTTTTTCTTTCCTAACTTGATCATTACATTATGCCACTTTAGCAGGGTCTGAATACATCAAGGGCTGAGTAAATCTTAAAATTTCTTGTTTCGCTAAATGTTTATCGAGTTTTTCGAGGAGCAAAATGTTCGACCTTTGTCCGCTCACAGATGAAAACAAATATACTATAGTTGTATTTGTCTGGTACATATGTACATTCTGACTGTAGTTAATGCTTTTTTCAGGAACCAAAAGTTCTCAATTCGCCGGCCTCGCACCATCCGTCTTGGTAGACCTCAGCCCATCTCGGAGTACATCTACACGAATGGGAGCAAGCCTTGTCTCAAACAGGGCACCCAGTTAGTGAAAGACAGAGGGTGCACCTGCAATAAAAACTGGTTTGGTCAGCACTGCCACATCCCAGAATCTATACATTACTCCGGTCAGCTCACAACTAAGGAATTCTTGAAATTCCGGAAGTCAACCGCGCGTCGGATTGTGTACGCCTTTCCTTTTAATCACGAATTTGCAATGCTGGAAGCTATCATGCACGATTTGTATGACCTCGTGGATGTATTTATAATTGTGGAATCAACTTACACCGCGTACGGGAGGAGAAAGCCTTTAAGATTGCTACCATGGTTGTACAGGGGATATCTAAAAAAGTTTCATCCAAAAATCATTTATCTTTATCTCGACCATTTTCCTGTGGGAGGAAGATCCAAAGGATTTATTGCTGATGCGTATTTGAGATCGTACCTTGGTGTACATGGTATGCCGCACATCAAAAAGCTTAACGATGATGACTGGTTTTTAGTTTTTGACATAGATGAGATCCCCTCTCGCGACTCGCTTATTTTTCTTAAGGTACATGACTATGTACCTGAGCCTTTTGGATTCCGAATGCGATGGTCTGCATTCGGATTCTTCTGGAAGCATCGTCACTACAGTCAAATCCCCGCTGGGTGTACCATTGGGATGCTAAGGGATGTTTATCACTACGATTCTAACAAAGTAAGGGATGTCCACCGAGGAGTGATAAAAAACAAAAGCCCGGAGTTCAAGGAGTATCGTAGAAAAACGCTTGTTCGCTCTTGGTTCATGGGAGAAGATGGCGGACATTTTGCAGGATGGCATTGCTCCAGCTGTTTTCACCCTGAGGGAATACGCCTCAAGTTTATGTCCGCGCAGAATGCGGATTGGCCCAGATGGGGCAGCCTTAAAGAAAAGATGGACCTGAAATTTATTAAAAAGATGATAAAAGAAGGGAAATGGTTTGATGGTATACCGCTTAATAACAGACAGGTGGCGAAGATGGCGGACGCAGAGACGGATCCGTTTTACGCACCACCGTATATTTTGAAAAACTATGAGAAGTTTTTGTACCTAGTAGAGAATCCCTATACAGAGGAAGACCTTGATGGGGATGAGGATGAGGAGAACAGTGGAGGGAGGAGTGCAAGTTCTCATGTCGCTTATCTATGTCTGGTTTCCATTGTAGTTCATTTTTGTGGGTTTTCTTGACAAACGATTACGTTATAAACTGGGTAAGAGGAAACTCCCCTAAAATATACGGGGATGGTAACCTACCCCTTGATGCCCGTTCACACGGCGCGATGTTATCGATTTTTGCGGCGATCGGCGATGTCATATCGCGCGGTGTGAACAGCTGGCGATTTGGCTCTGCGATATTTGTCAGTTTGTACTTGGTGACAATGGTAGGATATTTTTGGTCGGGGATGATTGTCGGAAATTTTCAGTTTCACCCCTATAAAAGAGGCAAACATGGCGTAGCTCAAATAATTTCTTACCCTAAAAGATGGAGGCCGTGTGTACCAAGTAGGCGCGAAGGAGACAGGTAACAGGTAAAAGATACCCATCAAGAAATTTCCGTGTTCGACTAAAATCTGCCTTAATTGTCTATTTTATCGTCTTCTCATCGAGTAATCTCTGACCTCCATCATGAGACAAAACAATTTGGACACAAATTTCGGCCCTAAAAGAAACCAATCTCCCTAATTTATTGAAGAAAGGTCACCCCTAAATAAAAGAGACCAAAGGCCCCGTGATTCTAACCCCTAAAAGATACGACGATCATCCCCGACCAAAAAATATGGGAGTCCCCCCCCCTCGGGATGATGCTTCGCAAAAAGCTTGAAAGGCACGCTAAGTACTGCTGAAATATATGGTAAAAATGAACGAATATTGAAGGGAGGAACCATGTTAAAAAATGACTAGCAAACCACTGTTGGTGTTATTTTAGGTGGAGTTACACGGTGCAATGTTTTCTGCAACTTGCAAGAGTCAATGGTGCAAGATGTTTCTGCAACCTGCAAGAGTCATTGCAGCTGATATTAGCTCGCAATGGTCGTTCGCAAAGTGTCGAACTTTTTACTATTTGTCCGCCATTTGATACAGAACGCACATGCGCAAAGATACCGAGAGGGTTTCTGGGAACGAAATTGCGAGACAAGTTGCAGGATTCGCTGTTACACGCTGCAATGCGAGACAAGTTGCTGCAATCCGTTGCGAGAAGTAGAATCGTATCCTACTTACAACGGTTGCAGCAACCTGTCTCGCAACGTTGCAGAGGGTGTTACACGCTGCAATGGCTCGTGCAACTTGTTTCGCAATTGTATTGCGAGACAAGTTGCAGAAAACATTGCTCCGTGTAATGGCTGCTTTAGACTGATACGTTTTTCAAAAGCGAGATAAGTTGGTCTTATGTACGCATGCGCGCCATTTAAGCCAATCAGCAAAGGCCCCCAAATGGTTGCCACCAGAGCCTATCCCGGGAGGTGACGAGTCGGGGTTCGAGATTGGCAGTTGCTTGGCTTCCACAGCGTCGTTTGTCTGGTTTCGTCATATGGTTTGATTGACAGCGAAAACCCCAAACCTGAACGATTCTCGAACCCAGAGCTCCCCGGCTCGTTTCCTCAAGGGGGAGGCTCTGGTGACAGCCACTGACGCATGCTCCAACGTTCAAAATCAGCCAATCAGCGACGGCCCTCGCATTGCCGCCACCAGAGCCTCCCCTGCGAAGTGACGAGCCGGGGAGCTCTGGGTACGAGAATGGAAACGATTTTGAAAATGCTAATTACGAATTCGGCTCTGTTGCCACGAGCTTAATCGAAATTGAAATGTCTAAACAAGTCTTCAAAAGCTCAATAATTTCCATGTTTTATTTTCATTTACACACACTCACAATACACATCAATTTCGTTGACTGTGCGCATGCCTTATACATTTCGGGCCTCCTTAAAATTCTAAGTAACAAATACGCTGCTGTTACTGTCGAGATATCTTTGTATAAAAATCAAGATTTAACAAAATACACAGAGAAACCATGAAAAACTAACATGTTTCCACTGCAGAGGGATTGTATATTTGCATCACATTTTATCGTAGCTGAAAACTGGTGATGCCGAAAATAGCACAGTTTCAACCGGGGTAACACTGAAGCAGGTCTCGAAAATTTAATTGATTAAACTGAATTTGCTTTTGACGAACTCGCAACAGTTGATCCATACCAGGTAAAAATTGCAAGTTTAAAAACTCGCCTATTCTGCAATGTTAAAAAATGACATGGCCTAGCTCCAGTTATGTTCCTTTGACTTGAATTCCTTTGCTTTCCTCCTTGAATACGTTACGAAATTATCTCAAGAACCTTTAGAGATCACTCGAAAGAACACTGAATATAAACCAAACTAGCTAATCCATTAGTAAGTTACAAAAGTCGTTTCTCCACGTAGTTTCTAAACGTTATCAAACTCTCTTCTAAACTAGACTTGTCGATCTAACGTAACATCCCAAGTAGAAAATACGGGCTAGGATAGACTGGACATACTGCCGTAGCTCCCATAGCTGGTATAGCTGCTTGTACTTCCGCGGTAACCGGGATAAGGGGGGTAGGATGAGCCTTTGGACCGCTTGACCAGTAGCCGTACTTCTGGTGGGCAGTTTCTCAAAATGGATAACGCTTCCTAGAAAAAAGAAAGAAAGATAATATAACAATATACGTTCGCAAGCGTAAATATGTTTTGGGCCCGACTCAGGCTCATTTTAGCCCGAGCGCAGGGAGGGTTAAAATGAGCACTGAGAAGGGCCCAAAACATATTTACGCCCAAGAACATAAACTACATTACTTTTATTATAAGTTTGGAGAGCATCGAGTACAAAAATGAGAATTTATGGTGACCATCAGAACGCCACCATTGACTCGCGCGGGCTCTAATATATTAGAGCCCGCCAAAATGTACATTAGAGCCCGCATAATACGGCACAATGCTCGCCAAAGTTATTATAATAAAGTATTAAAATCCACAGAGGGGATCCAATGGTACTTTCTTATTTAACAACAACCGAACGCAAGAAAATTGACGTTGGTTTCCTTTATTTTCAGTGGTTTTGGTTACCACATTTCACACTTGTGTTGCTGTTGCTTTGTTATTGTTGTTGTTTGTCGTGTTTGAGCTTGAGTTCAAGTGACAAGCAGTCTCCTGGTTACTTTGTTTACTACTGCGTCTCTGAATTTGACCTTGCGTTCAAGTGACCTCCAGCCTTCAGTTTTTACTATCGTTGCTGTTGTTGTTTAATGTCGTTGCCATTGTTGTTGTTGTCATCGCTGTTGTTGTTGTCGTTGCTCTTATGGTTGTTGTTGCTGTTGTTGTGGTGGTGGCTGTTGCTGCTGTTGTTATTGTTGCTATTATGGTTGTTGTTGTTGTTGTTGTTGTTGTTTTGGCGACTGTTGCTGCTGTTGTTGTTGTTGTCATCGCTGTTGTTGTTGTTGTCGTCGTTATTGTTGCTCTTATGGTTGTTGTTGTTGCTGTTGTTGTTGTCCTTATTGTTGCTCTTATGGTTGTTATGGTGGCTGTTGCTGCTGTTGTTGTTGTCATCGCTGTTGTTGTTGTCGTTGTTGTTGCTCTTATGGTTGTTGTTGCTGTTGTGGTGGCTGTTGCTTTGCTGTTGTTGTCGTCATCGTTTTTCGTTGTTCCTTTAAGACTAGACCTATGATGTCGATGGTGTATACCGTACCCAGTAAGTAACGGTTGTTGATGTTACCGTGTTGCTGCTGCTGTTGTTGTCACTGTTGTTGGTGCTATTGCCGATGTTGTTGTTGTTACTGTTATCACTGTGTTCGTCGTAGCTGTTGTTGCTGTACTTGTGTTCAACTGAGACTAGCCTAATGCCGATCATGTATACCGTACCCGGTAAGTTAGTCGGTCCAAGTTTTTGCCATTCACTTGTAGAAGGATGTCGTTCACTTGTAGTAGACCACACAGAGCGGCAGACCCTCCTGGTACAAGTCTCTTGATGTAGATCGGCCCTGAGAAAGATAACACATTCTTGCTAAGGGATACTCAACATGTACACTTCGTTGAATCACTGAAGACAATGCGATTCATTGCTTGAGGGACCATAAAAAAGGCGCCCGACAACCAAAAATCAAGTTCCAAAGCATCCTCTTTTTTGAAATAGCTGTACATGAAAACAGAATAGAAGAATATGGGCCGTGCGAAAGTGCCCCCTCCCGTTGTTGAAGATCTCTGAAAATCCATGGGGCAGAATTGGTATCACAGATTCCATGGAATTCCAGGACATGTTACCCAGTAACCCATTTGCTCTAATGAAGGCCTAACGCTCGAAACATCAGCACAAAAACAATGTTCACACAGCGTTTAACATAAATTTCAACCTCTGGTTTTGAATCTTTTGTCTTTCACTCGATATCAACTTACCTCCAGATTCACCACCTGTGAGACTCATTCCCAGTCCCTGCGCACCTTTGATCAGGTGAACCTCGAACGGCTGTTCCTCGGCAACGTAGTCTGCGGATAATGGAGATCGAACTGATTCCTTTTCTTAATTTTACCATTACTACATCATAGAGTTTTCAAAATCCCTTGAAACTCGCTTTAGCATATCAGACTTTCATTACGCTGTAACTCCATTGTTCTCTTTTTATTGTATAGGCTATTACTCTTTGTTTCACAGGATTGTGGAAACCACTCTAGGAACTACATACACTGAAGCAGGTCTCGAAAATCTAATTGATTATTTAGTTCCAGAAACTGAATTTGATTTTGACGAATTCGCAACAGTTCATCCATACTAGGTAAAAGTTACAAGTACTCGCCTATTTTGCACGGATGGGGGACTCCCCTATTTTTGGGGCGGGGGTGCTCGTCGGGAACTTTTGATTTTACCCCTAAAAGGTATCAAAAAGGGCGTGGCTTAGTTGATTTTCACCCTTAAAGGTACCGACAAGAGTGATATTGCTAAATGATCATTGTTGCTTGGTTTGCTAGAAAGGACCCCTAAGATGTATCTATCTTTTTCAAGGATTGTGGAAAAACCACTCTAGTGAACTACATGCTAAGTAAGTGCTGCGAGAAGTACATTTATAAAATAACAGCAGTGAATCTCATGCGTTTTATTGGGTAAAACAATAAAACGCATTTCCCGTGTCTGTTAAGTGTCTATGTACTCTCCCTCACCTGTGTCTATGTACTTTTTTATAAACACTCGGGGAATGTTGGTCGAACTGATAAATAAACTTGAAAGCCGCGACTCGTCTTCAGCGAAATACATTTTATTGCTTAATTCTCGCACTTTGGCAGTACATTCTCAGTGAAAATTCGATGAGCGACAATTCGGTGCGAG
Organism: Scolanthus callimorphus; assembly: GCA_033964015.1. Lineage (NCBI taxonomy): Eukaryota > Metazoa > Cnidaria > Anthozoa > Actiniaria > Edwardsiidae > Scolanthus > Scolanthus callimorphus. The sequence continues at coordinate 26,752,532 of CM066918.1, read as the reverse complement.
AAATTTTTTATCGAAAACTCGAGGCCTCGAACAAAAAGCTCAACGAATTCGAGTAAATTTCGGCGACATCGGATCTTCGCTGTTTTTCGGCGAAATTCGTTCCAATTTATTTATTCATTTATATATTACTAGCTGATGCCCGTGAAAAATTCACGGAATGTAAGGGGGAAATTTACTAAAAGTGTTCTCTGTTAAAAAAAACCGGGAAAAAAAATCACAATGGCCATATGGATGTGGGGAGGGGTTCATGATTTCCCCCTTCCATAAACTGCTGGATTTACATTACTAATAACCTCCCATCAGCATGAGTACCCCGTTCCACCATGCCGAAATAAATGAAGTGAGCCCAAAAGGATTTTTTTTTTGCACTGGTCTCCCTGCTTGGTTTGACAAAATCACGCGTGTGTCAGTCTCTCAAATCGGTCAAAGAACCCGTGAAAATCGAAAGCGCAATTTGACTTCGGAATTGTTTGTATGTTTATCATATCTCAGCGAGGGGAGAGAAGAAACAGGTCAAGTAAAAATGGTCTAAGGACTAACAATTTTTTTAGTTTATATTATTTATATTTTTTCGGCTTTATCCCTCGCTTAAAAAATTGCTTGAATTAGAACTTCAAGCAATTTTTTTTTTCAACAAAAACGTATCCACTGGAGGGATTTCCTCTTTCTCTTCGGGATTGTGTCCTTCGTTTTGCGATAGGGCCGTCAGGATTTATACTTAGAGAATATTATTCATGACTTTCACGGACTTTGTTTTGTAAATGTGTCATTTCGACTTAGCATGACTTAGCGCGTGCTCCGAGGGAAGCAATGTAGTGTGTACGTTTGTTGAAACTTGAATGAAAATTTTTCTCAGCTCAAATCTTTCAAGTTAGAATTATCCATGGACATTCCTGTATGTAATCTGTAAGAGAACCATTTAGGTTTGAATGTCAATGGTGCTTTCGGCTGCGCGAACCGAGTTCTTTTTTAGTTTCTGTGGGAGAATTCAACATGGCGGCGATGGCGGCTTTGTCCCTCGCTTAAGAAATCGCTTGAATTAGAACTTAGCCCGAGGTGAATCTTTTCCAACAAAAACACTCTCATGGTCCAGATTTCCACCTTCCCTTCGGGTTTGCGAACTTCTTTTGGCGGCACAGCTTCAGGGCTGAGCGGAGCGAGTGTCGACACGATTTTCCTTACGGTATTAATATATAGAGTGTCGACACGATTTTCCTTACGGTATTAATATATAGATGATCCGCAAAGCGATTGCCATGAAAGTGGATATAAAGGAGAAAAAAAAGTAATAATAAATACAATGTAAAATAAATAAACCACAGGTGTTATGTGTTCATTAACTAAACTACTGCACAAGTTCCATTGTAAGCATCTCCTTGAACTTAGCAAGGGTGCGGGCTTCTAGTATACTGTTAGGGAGAGTTCACTCCTTAAGTGATCTTGTTATGGGAGTGATGATCTTTCACCCAATGGAAGCCCATAAAAGTGATGATCTTTCACAAACATTAGGACCCGCTTGCATGTGCTATCTTAACACAGAGTTTCTCTGCCCAGATTGGCATACTTAGAGTTGTAAGCCCCTGAGGTTGATTTCATAAAAGGTGTAGTAACATACCGGTGTATTGGACCGAGCCGGTTTGAGGTACGGATTCCATCGTGCTCGGTTGAGCGTTGATGTGATCTTCAGGTGCACCTTTTTCTACGACCAGCTGAGCAATGTGGGGGGAGCTTCGAAGGGCATCGACGGCCTGACGAAAAGCAAATAAACTGAAGTTACCTCAAAACGGCAAAGGCCTAATAAATGATGGAGATCCACTAAAAAACAAAAACAAATAATATAGTCTCATTTGCAGCGATCTATTTCGCTCGTTTCTCAAGCGGCTGCAAAGGAGACTAGAGAAAATACATGTCTTTCTTTTGTGCGTCAATTATACGCAGAGTAGGAAGTAGCCATCGAGCGAGATACATTACTAACCTCTTGTCTAGTTGCTCTTGTCAGGTTAATATTATTAACTGCTACTATCCTGTCGCCTATTCCAAGTCTACCATCCATTGCTGCGGCGCCATTCGGGTTAATAGTTTTCACGAAGATACCCCCGAAATCTGGACCACCCTGCGAAGAAAGGAAGTCAAAGCTTAATTTCACATGATGCAGTATGGCCAAATTAGCCTAACCATTCATAAACGACAAAATTAGAAGTGGCTACTGAATGGTTTCCCCTCGATCAACCACAAGGCAAGTAAAGCCACTATGCAAAGTAATTTGCATAATAATAATGAATGCCCTGGAATATGCAAATCACGAATACAAAAGGGTCACACGGGATCCACCCATTGTCACTCCACTGTTGGTCGTTGTTAGCTGTGCGGTCTAGCGGCCCGCCCACCCGCCCGCTGAGGAAGCCGGGGTTTGGAGTGCAGGCACACTGTATACTCGTTTTGGTTTGGGCTTGTCCCAGGCCAGAGCGATTTCCCATACTTTATTTACATATCATGAATAACAATACCCAGGGCGGAATATTATACTATCACGCATTGAACACGTGACTGTTTTCTGTAAACCAAGCCAAGTGAAATCACTAACTTATTGAACACGTGACTGATTTATGTGTAAACCAAGCCAAGTTAAATCACTATCACTTATTGAACACGTGACTGGCTTCTTTGTAAAATCACTATGTCGTGGTGAGCACGTGACCACTAAATACACAGCTGCGTTTAGTTCAAAATTTGATTGGTTGACAGAAAATGAGCGACAAATACGAATGCCAAGTATAAGCAAAATAGAAAAGATTTTCGACACTCATCTGAGACGTGCTCTAGTCGAATAACAAATAAAGAAACGCACAACTTCTTACCACCACGCTGAATCCAAAACTGTTATTGACTTTTTGGAGTTCAATGTAGATACAGTTTGGCTGCAAAAAAGGAAAAAGTCACATTTTCGATTGCTCATCAGAGGACGCGTCTTCCCAGTAGTGTAATGAGTAGTTCACAAATAAAGAACAAGGAGGGGGAGTTGCCCTCAACGTTTTAAAACTGAAATCCTGATCTTTTTTATTTATTTATTTCTTATTTTATTTTCTGCGACCAAATCGCTAGACTTGATAAACAATGACTTGGCGACTTATTTGTAGAACTTTGTCACCATCTGGTGACCTAAGATTCCAAGATTCCAAGTGGCGACTAAAAATGATGACTTAGCGACAGGTTTGTAGAAATTGGTCAGCAGCTGGTGACCTGACCATCCCAACGCAGAAATGACGACAAAAAAAAAAAGACTTGGTGACAATTTGGTAGACTTGGTCGCCAGCTAGTTACCCTGGGTACCAGAGTCTCCAAGCTTCACTCGTTACAAAACGCATAATTTGGCTCGTCGCTTCGCTCCTCGTGCCAAGCAGCCGCTATCGCGGCGTCTTGGCTTGGCGTGTCCGTAAACGAGTGAAGCTTCGAGCCTCTGGTAACCAGGGAACCAGCTAGTAAACGGTGCAAAAATTAATTAAATTAAGACCTTGGTATTACACTCAATCCGACATGTCGATAGACCTAATCGGCTACGTTGTTTACCTCTTGTCGCCACCCAATTCAGATCTTCTAACGATTCGTTTGGGTGGATACAATTCTACAATTTCCACACGACCGAGCGCATGTAAGTATGTACAAAATGAACAATGGTGACCACCCAAATGAATCGTCATGTTATCTGAATTGGGTGCCAACAAGATGTAAACTCCGCTAGCCGATTGTGTCGATTCCGAGAATCGTACCGAGGTTCTAAGAAGCTGCTCCACATCCTCCACAGGAGGCGGCACATCTGCTTGCGGTTGGCGGAATCTCTCTATCATCAGCGTCGCTGTGGCGGCTGAACGACGTAACAGTTCCACGGCCTGTAGTCAGAGAAATATAATAATTATAGAACAAATCAGCATTATCTCTTGAAATTATGACATTCTCATTCTACGCTCGAATATTCATACTGGGGTTACAGTCGAAATCTTTGGCTCGCGTTGACTCAAAATCAGGATCTCGGCACTGCCAATTAAAAGTGGTCGAAGAGCGGATTTCACAACTTGTCACGTGCGTAAATCACGTGCGTTTTCTACACGTTCCTGATTGAAATCTATTTTCAGGTCTTTCGTTTATAGCGATCGCTAAGATTGCGAGGATCATTTATTCATTCCCACGTTCTTATTGGTTGAGGACTTGGATCTTTGTTTAGTCAGCCAATGAGAATGCGAAGAAAAAACAAACACAATGACTTTGGGTCACGACTAAACGCAAGTCGTGCTTCGTCTTCTGATTGGTTGGTTGCTGAATGGGTTCCGTTTCTTAAGTGTATTTATTTGCGTTCAGTTTACGACCCTTATCTGAGATCCGCTCTATCTCTTGAAATCATGACTTTCTCATTTTACGCAATAACATTCATGCTGGGGTCAACAAACCTGCTTCCTGTTAAGTCCTTCCATACTGACACTGTTGATCTCTATAATTCGATCACCTGAAGAGGAAAAGAAATACCTTGTCAGCATGGCGTTAAGTTTTATTGTAGTCCATTCCATTTCATTCCATTTTATTCCATTCCATCAGAGAACACCGAATCACGAATCCTACACGACTGCACAGAGCTTGTACAGTAAATGCACGTGCCTTTCAAGATACACGCCGCGACAAAAAATTATCAGGAAAATTCTTCTCATTCTTCAAATGCCTCACTCTGCTTTGAGGGTGCATACTACTTAGTACCTAATCTTGCAGACGAGAAAAAGTGCTACAGCAGAATGTTATAGACTTACGTCTATTTCACACTAGCGACATAACAGCGGTGGGTGGCGGGACGAGGTGTTCCTCCCCACACCATACTGAATTTTCAACTATTATGTTCTCCAATAGTTATATAGGGGTACCAGATTTTATTGCATAAATGTACTTGTCTCGAGTTGTGAAGTAGGATAACGAGCCTACCTTTTCATTATGGTCATTATTTTGCGAGATATTTGTATTCAAAAACTGGAATTTTCTTAAAAAATAGTTTGGTGGTTTCGGGTCATACCCCACCCCCTAAATCGGGTCCTCCCAGAGTACCTCTTCCCCAAGCTCCTGACGATTATTTTGTTTGCTGATAATGATCGTTTGGAGCGAAGGATAATATTATGAACATCATTATTGCAAGCATCACAACAACAACCGAGGCTTATTTAAACCTTTTCACGACTGCTCACGTGGAGAAATCTTGTTGCTTTATATATTTACCCAAAACGAGACTCAAAGAAGGTTTTTCCTTTTCCTTACTCAGATTTTCGCTGAGAATGAGCAAATTAGAATATTTCCTTTCGGTGTTCGACTTCCATTCTCCGCCATGAAGCGAGCAAAATTTCACCTTGTAAACAAAACCAACCATAGCCTCGTTTCAATACATAAATTCCACAGGACCCCCATTATCTGGAAAAAGGCCCATTGTCAGTGATCGATTTGCAGCAGGAAATAAGCTAATTTTCATCTTATCAACATCCTGATTATCAGAGCAATAATCGAACTTGGACGATTCCTGGCCAGACATAAGATCCTACGAGTCAAACGCCCATGAAAGGGGTGCCAAATGAACCATCGGAAAATCTCGGATTATCGAAATCTCGGACCTTTCAGAGGCATTTCTCGGAATCTCGTATTCTGAGCCGACCTTAGGAAATTGGAGAATGCACGAGTAGCAATCTCTGGTAATCATGATCTCAGATTTTTAATCTTGATCACGCCATCTCAGAAAATCCTGGAGTTACTATTCGTCACACCTTATGAAAATGAGTAGCCCTTGGTACACTAGATTTTGCACGGAAAAGCTCTAGTAGTTGCCCGGGAACAATCTCAACTAATGAGTTATAAGTATGATTGATTCTATGCACGCCGACTAATCAGTTTGTCAAACTGTGAGGAACTCGTTGACAAGACATACCTGCAGTTAGGTTCGATCTCGTGTATCTTGGACAAAAAGTAATGATTTTCGAAATAAAATAATTTTGATGAAAAATTGATATGGAGTTTACATTTATTTACATGATTAAAAATGCAATGGGACATTGGTTGGCTATTCCTTTGAGTTGTTTACTTGGAATTAAAATGAGCGGAATGTTTGGTGAATATTAGATACCATACATTTTACCTTAGACACCTCCTAAAAGAAACAAAACATTGGAAGCGATTCTGCGTTTTTATTTGCAGCTGCAGGAAGAACTTAGTCTTTGGGAAGGAGTATTGTAAATCACTATAGCTTCAGAGCTTTTCCTCAGTAAGATTGATCATTATTGCAAAAAATGATTTGGGTCTATAAGTTGGATATTTTGACATATTGCCCAATACATTACCTAATTATATTACGTTATTAAACGCCAGTTTGAAAACAAAAAATGTCTTTCATGCAAAGGCAAAAGAAGCGTACTACAACAGAAATCTTTGATGAAAATTAAAAAAGAGCTTCAATAACGAAAAAGTTCTGGCGGAATAAGAGTGGATTAAACTATCACTAATCGAAAACGCCATATTTTAGCATCTGGTAGAATACGAAAAGTTTTTTAAGCGATTTTGATTGAAAAACACAAAGTGAGTTTCTCATTTCTTCACTTTTGGAACTCAATATAAGACGGGCAACAATGTTAACAAAAAAGAAAGCTTGAAAACCCTGAACCATACAATTAGGGTACTTTGGTTTTCTCAATTTATAGCCACCACCGACTTGAATGTGTTTATCGATCCCTAATGAAAAGCATTTACTAATTTACATCTCGCTTCTGATTGGTTAATAATCATAATGTATTCACACGTATTCACTAATCATGTAGAGAAGTCCATTTGGGCTCAACCGCATAGCCTGTCATCAGAGTAACAAGCGCTCACAATCCTTACTCACCATAAAATCGCACGGAAATTTCAAGAAAAATGACGCGAAATAGTCGTGAATGAAACACGTAATTAAAGCGGAGGAGTTGCGAGCGTATTTGGTTGTATCTTTCCGGGAATGTCTGATCTACCAGAAGAGCGCGGCGGCGGTTTTGAAGGTTTAACTGGTCATGAAAAGCGACGAAAAACAACGGAATGTTTAGAGATTTGTGTTTGCGGCAACTGATGGAGTTGAGGGGAAATATTTCAGAGTAAATGTAAGTAATGTCGGTGTGGTGAACTAGAAAAATTAAACACCTGAAAAGTGAATCCCTATTTGGGCCAAAATTAGTGCTTTTGCGAAGCAGTTTTCGGGCCTGTCATCGGGAAGTTTTCACGTTCTCGCTACGATGCGAGCGACCGTCACGACTTGTTTTGATTCCCTATCTCTGAAAAACCATAATGGAAGCGTGAAGGCCCTAGATATGGTAGCACATTATATAAAAATGCTTCGCCTTGGGTAAATGATTCATTGTATAATTGTGTGTTGCACGATTTTATTAAAGAAACTTGCATTCTTTCACGAGAATTTCTAATGTGTCCACCTCCTTAGAATTAAAGTAATTCATGTCCACAATGCAGATGTTTTTTGCATTTCTTTGAGGGGAAATTACTCTACTTTCTTTCGCAGCGAGAATATTTTGGATAAAGCATTAAGAAAGGGCCTACCAAAGTTTTGATTGGGTTTTGTTATATACATATAGCAGAGCAAACAGCTAGCAGATGTACCGAATAATCAATATCCGACTCGACATGGTGGTGATTCAGAACACAATTCATGGAAGCCAGAAGTTTTTACTCGTGTTGTTTAATTGTCTAGTTAGTAAGAGAAACGAAACGATTTGGAAGAAACATTGTATGTATAATACAAGTACAAAACTACGAAAATGTGTACATAACCAAGGAACTTCGTTTTCTTAATTTCCTGTACAGAGACAACTTTAATATTGGTATGTGCTCTGTATTACAAACACATTGAATTACACCAAACAGTTCAAGGGGAATAATATATTCAACTAAACTGCTTTGAAGATATGCTATCTTGGATTGCTGACCAAACGTCCGATTTTGATCACTATGACGAAAGGAAACTAAAGGAAAACTCAGCAAACAAAAATACCTTCGTTGAAAAATTAAAAGCAGTACTTTGTGTAGTTGAGAAACTTCCAAAATATTAATACAAACACGTTGCTCCCTTTTGTCAGAATTTATAGTTTTTGGAAAAGACACTTGAAAAGTGAAGAAGCAGAATCAAGATGAGAAATCGAAACATGGGATTCTTCGAGGGCGACCAGAGTTTTTAAGTGTTTAAGAATATAGTATTTGCATTTCCCTGACCACATTCATATTTAATGAGGGGATGTTGGATCTTCTTGTGAAGCTTCCTTCAGACTACTTACTTAATTCAGATGAATTTGAGCAAGAAATTGAGGTCAATCGTATATACGATTACCAGTGGCTCGACTGTTGCCTCGAAATAACACGAACGCCGAAGATTAGAAAGAAAAAACACTAGATAAAAGTATTCCTTATGGTCTGTTACCATGACTTAGCATATATGCCGGAAAAAAGACTTCACTAGGTTGAAATTCCAATGAGAAATTAAGTTATTGCAGCGGCTCCGAAGGACGCTCCTTCAAAGTAGAATCCTTTTAACCTTACAAACTGTGGTTGGACCAAAGGGACTAATAACATTAACTAATGCCTTGGAAGACTTTCTGAGTGGAAAGCCGGTCTATCTTTGAATCTCAAATCGATTGATAGTTGAATAGCATAAAGATATGTTAGCGATTAGTACACTACAGCTCTCGTAGTACTGTAAGTTCCAACAAAGAAAACCAAATATAACAACTACAGGAAATGAGAAAAACAAAAATTTGTAAGAGTCATTACAAATGCAGCGAGTTTAATAGAATATTTACGTTTCTAGCCAAGGTTTTAAGCATACTACAGATATCCAGGCGGCACTCGAATATAATTACTATCTTATCCACCTGCGACGATGAGGTTATAGTGGTGTTCAAATACCACAAAACGCATAACCTAAATCCATTGAATATACTATTTAAATGCTAGAGAAGACCTCTGAGAAGGCTATAATGAAAGACGAAAACTCCGAAAATCTTAAGATAAATAAATAAATTTCACACAATGATTGAACAAGTTTAGTTGTATTGCCTTGAGGAGGAAGGCCGGAAATTACGGCAGTTGGGCTCGAATCCTCACTCACTCTCTCAATAAACAAATCAACATGCGCGATGTTTAGATGCATCTTGCACAGAGAACATTGGGTGCGCTATAGATAACGCAGCAGGAAAAATTCTTATTAGTGAGTCGCTCTAATGCGGCGTCTACCACCAAGATGAGCTACTCAGCTACGCAAATATTTAACCTCATCAACTGAGGATCTGCCAGAATAGCTATCCTCAATTTTCCCCGTTTAAAAAAACAACACGAGACAGCAGTAAGTCCCTAAGAGGATTACTATTCAAGGGGTTATGTTACTCGAAGGTTTTCGCTAAGAGGGTTAGGTCTAGCAGTAAAATGTTTCGATGAAATTCGTGACCATTTCCTGTGCAACATAAGAGAGCATAGAGGATGCCATTCATTGGCTTTGTCTGGTCCGGGATTATGTTGCATGTCACCTACCAACTTTTATTCTTCCAGATGCCTCTGCTGCACCACCAGGAAGAAGCGATTTGACGAAGATTCCTCCGAGTTCATGTCCTCCCTGAAAATGGACCAGTAAGACAAGAAGAGTTACTTTTAGTTCTGTAACTAAGGTAAAACGTGCTGGGCATAGATGTAGACCCTTCTACTTCTCACGTTATGTGAATTTCTTAAAGGTAGGAAGGGTATTTGTTTAAAGTAGCTGGAATACGCACAAAGTTATAAGAAATTGTCAAAATGAAGCACCGGGTTGCTTCTTGAAAGTTTTACATCTCCAGCACATTTTACTTTCCATAATACACAGCAGAGAGTAGGAAAAAAAAACTATTGTTGACAATGGTGATCTAAAGAGGTGTTCGTTTGAAGCTAAGATTTGCCTAAGGCGATTTGTCGAGCCTGATACGTCTGTTGTTGAAACGGCATCAAAAGCTGTCTTTTAGGAGATCGTTGGGACAAAATATCTCAAAACACAGTCTAGTCTTACATTAGAAGGAAGTAAAATTACATAGAAAGAGATAGCACCGACAGCAATGTCAACCAAAAATGATACTATTGTCAACGTTAGATCTCTGGAATCTTAAAAACGGATGCAAAATTCAGCAGAATCTCAGAAACATTCTCAAGGAGGCTAGCTCTTTAATAACCTTTTTTGCGTTTTCAAAGAAAATGTTTCATTTGATGAATGCAGCATGGTATTTTGTTATGGCTCTTCAACGATAGATCAGATCTCATAGCTAAACTTTTACTTTGTTATTCTGTTGACTTTGAGTACTTTATTTTACATTGTCGATAACATCTGACAATTAACAAAATTTCTTGAGTATTTTCATAGCGGCGACCAAATGAGTTGCGCCAAAAATAAGACATCCATCTCATTTGCAAAAATCAGCAGCATTTATATACAAATGACAACCCTTCATTTGCTCGCACAATTTTCGATTATCGCTCAGTCTCGAAGGCGTCCTTTATGCTTGTCAAGAGTCCGAGTATTAAAAACAAACATAATTAGTCGATCTTATAGGAAAAAAGGAAACAATTAGTCACAAAATTCTACCGTTGATATAACAAAGATAGTTACCTATCTTAGGATAGAAAGGCTGGTCATTCGTTCAAAGTAGCGTATAAGAAAAAGTTACATTTTCAACTCTGATATTTCTCAAAAACGCATAATGATGGAATATTCTGAAAACACGAAATGTCTTTGCCTCATTTGCTACCTATCCAAATCCCGAATCATGTTATTGAATTCCTTATGGCTTTTTTAAATTTTACGATGACCAATTTTATTTCAATGACTCACACAGAACGTACATAGAAGAACAACAATTCTTTAGACAAAAACTTCAAGAGAGATAAATTATGATGTATTTTATTGTAGCAGTTTCTGATAGTTCCAATTCATTTTGGGGTGCAAAATATTTACTTCAAACAAAAATTCGGGGTGTCGAAGGTTATTAGTTTTGACAGCAAAGTTTTTGAAGTTTCCGATGTTTGTCAAACGCTATAGCGCACAAGGCTGTTAAGTCCTGATGACTTTTTCTGATAATAAATCATCATTTTCCTCTTAATTTCTTGATTTGATAACTGAAGGAATTATCGATTGATCTAGATAAGGTTGTGAATTCGGCAGAATGTTTTCCATTCCGTATTCTTCATTGTTAATAATTCAGCAACGAGAACTAATGCAGCTGTTGGTCCTTTCAGGTAATCATTAAAAATATTCACAAACAGAACCTTTAAAGCTTTCAAAAAATATTCTATGGAGAAAAATTGTTGAAAAACACAATAACTCGGAATCAACAGAATTGTAACTCCAGACACATAAGATATTATATGGAGTGAATCATCTGATAAGAGGTTTTGCTTTTCTTGGATTTGTTCTAGACTAAACCAATCAGTGTTACCATCTCCGTTAGCCGAAATCGGGGGTAAGTTTCATCGTTGCCCACTGATATGGAGCAATGAATCCAAACGAAGGAGTTAGAAATTGTGAAGAACTTTGTTTTTCATACCTATACGCAGGTGTTTGTACCAATTAATAATTCATAAGCGCTGTGGAAATCTCATCGATTGGAGTTCCTCGTAAATGACAAAGTTTCATTCATCTAGCAATTTGCCTGAAACATTAATTTCCATTTCCTTTTGTTGATATTCTTGTTAATTTGGCATGTTGTTTCTTGTGTAAGTCCTCTCTCTTCCCTGCTAGTTTCAATTTACAATACGGTGACACTTTAATACAATATAATTGGGTATAATATTGTTTACAATGGAAGAATCCCTCAGCGATTTTTTTAATCTTAATATTCGCAACTAGAGTAAAACAAACAAGATCCACCCAAACGAAGACTTGTTTATTAGTTCTGAGATTGCTATTTATTTTCCAGTGTTCCTAAAGGGCTGCAGTTTTTATCAAACTTGAAAAACGTTTTCTTTTAACTCGCCATTTGTAATAGTTGCTGCATGAATAGAGCTGAAAAACACGAGACAAAATACGAAATGCCAAATCTGCATTCATCAAATCCAAAGGTCACTAAAGTAGTTTTACGGGATAGTGGGTTTAACCACGCAGTAAGAACCCTTCTTAGCATTCAAATCCTTAGTATTCAGTATTCACTCAGTATTCAGTATAAGTATTCATTATAAGTCGTAAGTGTCTTTTAGTATTCAGTATTCTTACCGTAACATTGAGGCCAAAGCTTCCGTTAAGTTTTGGGATCTCAATTGGAATGTAATCCTGTCACATTAGGAAATGCCATTAGTAAATTATCATTGAAATGTAATAATATAAAAAGCAATAAAATCTTTGAAATGAAATATAAACAGATGTGTTATTGTTGGGTGGGGACCTTAACAGAAACTGTCCAGAAGACGACAAAGAGAAGAAAGCATGAATTTCATCTAGATTTTATTTACAAAGTTACATGTTTGCTTTTAGCTTTACAGTAGCCAACGGCCTCTTGCATATTTCTGTATTTGTTTTTATTTCTTTGAAGAATAATTAGCTTAGAGCAGTAGCTCCACTACAATGTACAACGCTTGCAAAAAAAAGATGAAAGATGCAAGAAGCCGTTGATTTCATTTCATAATAAATAATTCGACTTTTTTACATCTTATAATTTCACCCCTTAAGGCATTTGAGTTGTGGGGCGTCGATTCGTTTTAATACTACATTCTGTAGACTTCTATAGCTTTATTTATATTAAGAAATCACAATTAAAGAATGCCAAATTACGTTGTGTACTTACATATAAACAAAACAAGAAGATAAAAACAAAAAAATTTTCACCTTCCAATCTTAAATATTTTAACCGGGTATAGTCACTGCGCTATTTACATTTACTGCATTCTCAGATATATATGTATGCGCGGGAGATCCAAAAACAGTATGGGATATCCCTAAAAGGCTAGCACTGCTTACCGGGTTTTATAGCAGCACGTTCATTATAATCTTAATATTATTGCGTGGCTGAATCAAAGTGACTCATCTTCAAGCGATTTTCTATCACGCTGTTCATTCTTTAGGTCTATCTTTAAATCTCGCCGTAAGCGCACGCATACACGCAATGCATGACCTCGAACTTCAGTCGCAATGATAAAAGCAGATATTTGCTACAACAACTTGTTCACGTGACAGCTGCAGAGATGTTAGGAGGGGAGGGGTAGAGCTGTTCGTTGTCATAGCAACATAACGAATCCACAATCGCGACTTTTCTTCCCTTGATCATTGGTGAAGTACGCTTGGCGGTACTACTAACCACGACGCAGATTTTCGAATTTATTTTTTTCTGAAAGGGCGACTGCTTAAACCCTGTTGTTTTTTGCAATCACGGTATGACTTCTATCCTAAGAAAACCATGATCTCCCCCACTTAATAAGCCCAGCTACAGTTTCCGATGTAGTAGTTTCTTTAGGCTTTTCAGTTTTACTAGGCGGAGGTTTTGTATCTTCCTTTTCGTTCTCCTTGGACACCTCCCCAGTTTCACTTGGCTGCTTCTCCTCATTCTCACTTGCTCCAAGGGGAGATCCCATTCCTTTTTCTGCATGCACGCTTGTAGATTGCGAAGATTGTCCAGATTTACTTATCGGTCCAGCTTCTCTTCTCGTGGTGCCAGACATTCCAGCCTGTTCAGGTGAACTTTGGCTCACTTCCTGCTGTCTTAGGTGCTGCTCTTCTGGTAAATCCTGTTGTTGTTTAAATGTGTCATCAATCTCGTGCTTTCTAACAAAGTTTTGACTACTATCTTTTGACTCTTGATGAATTTGATGCTTTTTTATTTGTCCCTTTCGCTCTTCAGGATAAGTAGTGGCCATCAATTGCTGTTCTTTTTTTAATGCAGCCATCTTAGCCTCAAATTCGCGTTGATGGGGTCCTTTGTCAACTCTGAGCTCACTCTTTGTGCTTTGCTCCGCGTGAGATTGTTCAGGCAATTGCTCTTCTCCTTTCAACTTTACTAATTGGGGTTCCACTACTTGCCTTTCGTCTTTCTTGTCCTTCTCCCTCTTTGTACTTATCAGCCTTGCTAAGCGTGCTTCCCGAGTTGCTGCTACAGGTCGACATATCTTAGGTGAACTTGATTTCCCATTCTGCGTAGAGACTTCAGCTTTGTTTCTTTCTGCCTCTTTCGCCATTTTGCTTATTCGAAGCATTCTCTCAGACCACACATCAGAATGTTCGTCTCGGCTGGAACCTTTTTTTAGTCGACTTGGAGCAGCCTTGGAGCAGTCAACTCCAAGCTCACTCCTTGTGCTTTGCTCCGTGTGAGACTGTTCAGGCAATTGCTCTTCTTTCAACTTTACTAATTGGGGTTCCACTACTTGCATTTCGTCTTTCTTGTCCTTCTCCCTCTTTGTGCTAATCTGCCTCGCTAATCTTGCTTCCCGAGTTGCTGCTACAGGTCGACATATCTTAGGCGAACTTGATTTCTCATTCTGCGTAGAGTCTCCAGCTTTCATTCTTTCTGCCTCTTTCGCCATTTTGCTGACTCGAAGCATTCTCTCAGACCACACATCAGAATGTTCGTCTCGGCTGGAACCTTTTTTTAGTCGACTTGGAGCAGCCTTGGAGCAGTCAACACCAAGCTCACTCCTTGTACTTTGCTCCGAGTGAGACTGTTCAGGCAATTGCTCCTTTTCTTTCAACTTTACTAATTGGGGTTCCACTACTTGCTTTTCGTCTTTCTTGTCCTTGTCCCTCTTTATGCTAATCTGACTCGCTAATCTTGCTTCCCGAGTTGCTGCTACAGGTCGAGATATGTTAGGCGAACTTGATTTTTCATTCTGCGTAGAGTCTCCAGCTTTCATTCTTTCCGCCTCTTTCGCCATTTTGTTGACTCGAAGCATTCTCTCAGACCACACATCAGAATGTTCGTCTCGGCTGGAACCTCTTTTTAGACGACTTGAAGCAGCATTTTGTTCTTTCAATTTAGCAAGCTGTCTTTGTCTTTCCTTTGCTTCAAAGCGTGTTTCATACGGTCCTTTGTACCTTTGAGTTTCCCGTTCTTCTTCTTTTCCAACCTCTACGGCATTGTCGTTGTCATGGGATTGACGATTGCCTCGACTGTCTTGATGTTTCGACATTTCTCTTTTTAGCCTTTCAGCTTCTTTTGCTTCAAATCGCAATTGGTAAGGTCCTTTATATTCATATATATCAGAACCTCTTCCGGTAGAAGAGGCGAAGGCCTTAGTGGTCTCTCCTTCTTCGTTTCCTCAAACTCAGCATTTTCTGCCACAGTTTTCGGAAAACCAGAGGCGCTTGTTGCATCCACTTTCTTTCCTGGTAAAATATCTTGCTTTACAAATTCTTGATGTGCAAGCTGTTTTAGCTGCTCCGCTTGTATAACAGTTTCTTTAAGTTTCGGTAGCTTTTTGGCGGTTGATTGATCAGCAGAACCTGTGGTTGCCCTTTCTCTACCTGTTTTCACTTGAGCTGAAGACCCTGCTTGTCTAGCTCCGCTCTCTGTTTTTGCGACAGCTTTAGCAGCCAAGACGAACGTTGCTTTTCCAGTTGCCTTTTCTTTTGAAGAGGGTTGGCGTTGAAGAGGTTTCCTTACTTTATGTTCACTTCCCTTGCCAGGTTCTTTGCCAGGTTCTTTGCCAGCCTGTTTGCCCACATCTACAGACTTCGTCCGTTCCGCTTCATACATCTTTTGACTAATACGGGCCATTCGTTCAGACCACGGGTCAGCTTCTTTACTTCCTTTCTTCTTAGGTAAACGCTGTTCGGTTCTCTGCCTCCGTAATGTGGCACTTAGTTTTCGTTCCGCCTCCCTCGCCTCAAACTTTCTCTGATAAGGACCTCTGTAATCTAACATTGCAGCAGCCTTTTTCGAATCTTCTTCAACCACTGCAAACAGAGCCTCTTCGCTGATTCCGTCCAACGGTGACTCTTGTATGTTAAACGTAGACTTGACTTCTGGTTTACGATTGTCCCTTCGCAATCTTTCGGCCTCTCTGGCTTCAAAACGACGTTGGTATGGTCCTTTGTACCCAGACTCATAGTCTTGTGGTTTTGCATGCCGACTTTCAGCAGCAACTTGCTTATGTGAATGCTTCTTTTTCGCGGCAGCGCGTTGTATTCTAATGATAGCCCTCACAGCCCAAATAAATCTGGCCTTTCCAGTTACTCTCTTTCCTTGCTCAGTCTTTTCCAGTCGGTTGACTCTTATGACCGTCTTCACAGCGGAAATAAACTTTTCCTTTCCAGATATTTTCTTGTCCCTCCTGGTTTTTGTTATTCGATTTGTCCTGATGATTGTTTTAACAGCCGCAATAAATCTGGCCTTTCCAGTTCCTTTCTTTCCTTCTTTCTTGTTTAGCCTATTAGCTGTTATAACCGCTTTCACAGCTGAAATAAATCTTTCCTTTGCAGATAACTTCTTCTCCCTTTCGGCTTTTGCTAAACGATTTGTCTTGATGATTGTTTTAGCAGCTGCAATAAATCTGGCTTTCCCAGTTCCTTCTTCCTTTGCTCATTCGATTGCTCTAATAACAGCTCGCATCAGCTCATAACAGCTCGACAGAATTCGTTCTTTTCCGCATAATTTCTTTCCATCCTGGGCCATTCGGTTTGCTCTTATGACAGACTTAATAGCCCAAACAAATCTTGCTTTTCCACGCAACTTGTCCCCTTGACTAGTTTTACCCATGCGATTCATTCGAATTACCGCTCGAACCACAACAATGAATCTTGCCTTTCCTTTGATGGTTGGACCTTTCTGACTGGATTTGGCTATACGGTTTGCTCTTATTACTGCTTTCACGGCCAAAATAAACTTTTCTTTACCCGTTATTTTATTTGATTTTTCAGCGGGTTGAGCCATTTTGGCGACTTTGTTTGCTCTTATTACTTTTTTCACAATAACAATAAATCTGTCTTTGCCAGAAACATTTCTCATCTTGATGTCAGACTTTGGTTGAGATTTTTGTCTTAATTCATCTCTTTTTCTTGCTCTTCTCTCCTCCTTAGTTTCTATTTTTTGCACCAGTTGCTCAGTTGTGTTAACAAACTGGTTTATAGCATCTTGTCTAATTTCAAACGTCCTAAATCCATACCCGTATGAGGGTGGCTGCTTTTTACTTGATTTCCCTGTGTTATCTTTTCGCTTCCTTCGCGCATCTCTAGGAGATGATCTGTGCTTTGTTTCAATGCTAGCTTTCGATTTAGCCTTTTCTTGCTTCTTTGCATCAGGCTTGTCCGAAAGGAAAGAGGATCTGAATCGACCAAGTAAAGAAGATAAGGAAGTTTCTTCTTCCTCAGTCGACGGTGCTTGGGTTTTCGTTTCTTGTTTTCCCTCCTTATGAAGGTCTTTCGTTACACCCAACCTTCCAGCAACTACACTTGCCTGTGGTACATCAGTTTGTGTTTTGTCAGACATACTTCGTTCTTTTGGCTATCGTGCTTTGTATCTGCCGTGTTTTCTGTTACCTTAGACCAAAATCTGGAAAACATACTTTCTTCTGGCTTTTGAGTACTTGGTTTGGATTCAGTGCTAGTCTGATCAGTTTGAGAAACTGGTACTTCCTTGTCATCCATTAGATCTTTAAGGGTCCCTCTTTCCATTGCCGTTTTTACTTGTTTCCATTTGTCTGACACTCCCATGTCAATAAATAATTGTGACACAGTATCTGTTTTCTCCGCTGTCTTTCTATGGAATTCTTTAAAGAGTCCTCTGTCAATTGCAGATCGCACTTTCCACCATCCAACCGATTTAGCTCGGCACTTTGTCTGATGGTACCCTCGTTTTTCCAAAAATTCAACCACTTTTCTCGCTCTTTCTTCATCGTGTAGTACGTGGGCATGGAATTTTCCAAGAGATATAGCTGATTTCACCTTCTTCCAGCCAGAGGATTTCGCTTTGCAATAAGCTCGTCGCTGTTGTCTTCTTTTCATGTACGTCTTCTTTGTCCTTTCTTCTTTTGTCTTTTCGATGCTATTGCATTTTTCTTCGAGATTGCATTGCATTGTGCACTCTTCTTGTATTCTTCATGAATTGCACGTTCTTTGTCTTTCTTCTTCCTGCAAGATGTACGCTCTGAATTTCCCGAATGTTTGCAGCCTTAACTTTCTTCCATCCCAGAGATTTAGCATTGCATTGTGCACTCTTTTCTTGTCTTCTTTTCATGAATTGCACGATCTTCTTTGTCCTTTCTTCTTCCTGCAAGATGTAGGCTCTGAATTTCCCGAATGCTACTGCAGCCTTAACTTTCTTCCAACCCAGAGATTTAGCATTGCATTGTGCACTCTTTTCTTGTCGCCTTTTCATAAACTGTACGATCTTCTTTGTCCTTTCTTCTTCCTGCAAGATGTACGCTCTGAATTTCCCGAATGCTATTGCACCCTTAACTTTCTTCCATCCCAGAGATTTAGCATTGCATTGTGTACTCTTTTGTTGTCTTCTTTTCATGAAATGCACGATCTTCTTTGTCCTTTCTTCTTCCTGCAAGATGTATGCTCTGAATTTCCGAATGCTATTGCAGTCTTAACTTTCTTCCATCCCAGAGATTTAGCATTGCATTGTGTACTCTTTTGTTGTCTTCTTTTCATGAATGCACGATCTTCTTTGTCCTTTCTTCTTCCTGCAAGATGTATGCTCTGAATTTCCCGAATGCTATTGCACCCTTAACTTTCTTCCATCCCAGAGATTTGGCATTACATTGCGCACTCTTTTGCTGTCTTCTTTTCATGAATTGCACGATCTTCTTTTTCCTTTCTTCTTCCTGCAAGATGTATGCTCTGAATTTCCCGAATGCTATTGCAGTCTTAACTTTCTTCCATCCCAGAGATTTAGCATTACATTGTGCACTTTTTTCTTGTCTTCTTTTCATGAATTGCACGATCTTCTTTGTCCTTTCTTCTTCCTGCAAGATGTATGCTCTGAATTTCCCGAATGCTATTGCACCCTTAACTTTCTTCCATCCCAGAGATTTGGCATTACATTGCGCACTCTTTTGCTGTCTTCTTTTCATGAATTGCACGATCTTCTTTTTCCTTTCTTCTTCTTGCAAGATGTAGGCTCTGAATTTTCCAATGCTATTGAACCCTTAACTTTCTTCCATCCCAGAGATTTAGCATTGCATTGTGCACTCTTTTGCTGTCGCCTTCTCATGAATTCGAGGATTCTTCTTGTTCTTTCTTGCTCCTGCAAGACATATGCATGGAATTTCCCTAGAGCAATTACA
Source organism: Scolanthus callimorphus (assembly GCA_033964015.1). Lineage (NCBI taxonomy): Eukaryota > Metazoa > Cnidaria > Anthozoa > Actiniaria > Edwardsiidae > Scolanthus > Scolanthus callimorphus. The sequence goes on along the minus strand of CM066918.1, from coordinate 26,733,257 downwards.
GTCTTGAGTTTTTTCCATCCAGGCGATATTGCATAACATTGAGTTCTTTTCTTCTGACGTCTTTCCATGAAGTCCAGGATTTTCCTTGTTCGCTCTTGTTCCTGGAGGTTATATGCACTAAATTTCCCAAATGCAATGGCGGCTTTCAGCTTTTTCCAACCCGGTGATCTTGCATGGCATCTAGATCTGTCCATTTGCTTCTTTCCATAAATTCTAGGATTCTCTTAGTTCTTTCTTGCTCGTGCAAGATATAGGCTCGGAATTTTCCAAGGGCGATAGCATACTTGACTTTCTTCCAACCTGAAGAATTTGCGACGCATTGTGCCCTCTTCTGTTGCCGTCTTTCCAAAAATTGTACGATTTTCCTCGTTCTCTCTTGTTCTTGCAAAGTGTACGCTCTAAATTTCCCCAGTGTAATTGCAGACTTGACTTTTTTCCACCCTAGAGATGTTGCACAGCAAAGCGCCCTCTTTGACTGCTGTCGTTCCATGAATTCAAGGATTTTCTTTGTTCTTTCCTGTTCTTGCAAGATATACGCTCTGACCTTTCCAAACGCAATAGCGACCTTCACTTTTCTCCAACCCGACGATCTTGCATAACACTGCGCGCTTTTTCGCTGACGTCTTTGAATGAATGCTAGGATTTTTCTTGTTCTCTCTCGTTCTTGCAAGATGTACGCTTTGAACTTCCCCATAGCAATAGCAAACTTGACTTTTTTCCAGCCCTCCGACTTCGCGAAGCAGCTGGCTTTCTTTTGTTGTCTTCTTTTCATGAATTCCAGAATCTTCTTTGTCCTTTCTTCTTCTTGCAAGATGTACGCTCTAAACTTTCCAAGTGCTATTGCGGCCTTAACTTTTTTCCAACCCAAAGATTTGGCAATAGAATGTGCCCTTTTTTGCTGTCGCCTTTTCATGAATTCGAGGATTCTCTTTGTTCTTTCTTGTTCCTGTAAGACATGTGCATGGAACTTCCCCAGAGCTATCGCCGTTTTGACTTTCCTCCAGCCTAACGATTTTGCGAAGCACTGCGCCCTTTTCGTCTGACATCTTTCCATAAATTCTAGGATCTTTCTTGTTCGTTCTTGTTCCTGCAGGTTATACGCCCTGAATTTCCCAAACACAATGGCGGCCTTCACTTTCTTCCAGCCCCGCGACCTTGCACGGCATCTGGCTTTCTTCAATTGTCTTTTCTTCATGAACTCCACGATTCTTTTACTTCTTTCTTGCTCTTGCAAAATATATGCCCGGAATTTCCCCAGTGCAATCGCAGACTTGACTTTCTTCCAACCTGGGGAGTTTGCCAGACATTGTGCCCTCTTCCTCTGTCGTCTTTCCACAAACTGCAAATTTTCCTTGCTCTTTCTCGTTGTAGCAAGACATAAGCACTAAACTTTCCAAGTGCAATTGAAGACTTCACTTTCTTCCAGCCCGCAGACTTAGCATTGCATTGCGCTCTCTTCCTTTGCCGTTTTCTCATGAACTTTAAGATCTTCCTTGTTCTTTCCTGCTCTTGGATTATATAAGCTCTGAATTTTCCAAACGCAATAGCGGCCTTGACTTTTTTCCAGCCAGAAGACGTTGCGTTGCACTGCGCTCTCTTCTTTTGAAGTCTTTGCATGAATTCTAGGACTTTCCGAGTTAGTTCTTCTTCCTGTAATATATACGCTCTGAACCTTCCAAATACAATAGCAGTCTTAACCTTTTTCCAGCCTGACGATCTTGCATAGCATTGCGCTCTTTGCTTCTGTCGTCTTTCTATGAATTCGAGAATTGTTCTTGTTCTCTCTTGTTCTTTGAACATATACGCTCGAAATTTCCAAATGCAATCGCACATTTGACTTTCTTCCAGCCCGACGACCTCGCATGGCATGTGGCCCTTTTATGCTGACGTCTCTCCATGAATTGCAAAATCTTTCGTGTTCTCTCCTCTTCTTGCAAGACACATGCTCGAAATTTACCGAATGCTATAGCGCCCTTGACTTTCTTCCAGCCCAAAGACCTTGCATTGCATTGGGACTTTTCTTGCTGTCGTCTTTCCATGAACTGTATGATTTTCCTGGTTCTTCTTGTTCTTGTAGAACGTACGCGCTAAATTTCCCCAGAACAATGGCAAACTTGACTTTCTTCCAGCCTGTTGACTTAGCATAGCATTGTGCTCGATTGTTCTGTAGTCTTTCCATAAATTCCAAAATTTTTCGTGCCCTCTCTTGTTCTTGCAAGGTATATGCTCTGAATTTCCCAAAAGCAATTGCAGACTTTACTTTCTTCCAGCCAGAACATGTAGCATAGCACTGTGCCTTTTATGCTGACGTCTTTGCATGAATTCTAGGATTTCCCTAGCTCGTTCTTGTTCCTGTAATATATACGCTCTGAACCTTCCACACGCAATGGCAGCCTTAACTTTTTTCCAGCCTGACGATCTTGCATAGCATTGCGCTCTTTGCTTTTGTCGTCGTTCCATGAATTCCAGAATCTTCCTTTTTTCTGCCTTCTTCTTGTAATATATACGCTCTGAATTTTCCAAATGCTATAGCGCCCTTCAATTTCTTCCAACCCAAAGATTTTGCCTTGCATTGGGCCTTTTTCTGTAGCCGTCTGTCCATGAATTGCAGGATTTCCTTTGTTCTTTCTTCTTCCTGCAAGACATATGCTCTGAATTTCCCAAGAGCAATTGCGGCCTTGACATTTTTCCAGCCCGGCGATCTTGCACAGCATTGAGACCTCTTGTGTTGCCGTCTGTTCATGAATTGCAGGATTTTCTTTGTCCTCTCTTGCTCTTGCAAGACATACGCCCTTAATTTTCCTGATGCAATGGCGGCTTTGACTTTTTTCCAACCTGAAGATCTTGCAAAACACCGTTCCCTCCATTTCTGCCGTCTTTCGATGAATTCTACTATTTTCTTAGTTCTTTCTTGCTCTTTAAAGATATACGCCCTGAATTTACCCCGTGCAATTGCAGACTTGACTTTCTTCCAACCGGAAGAACGTGCATTACAAGCTAATCGACGCTCCTGCTGTTTCGACATAAATATCATGATTTTTCTTGATCTTTCTTCTTGTTGCAGTTTGTAGGTTTTGAATTTGCCATCAACAATCGCAGATTTAACTTTTTTCCACCCTGGAGATCGAGCATAACAACCAAGTCGACGTTCTTTTCGCTTTTTCGCGAGCAACAAGATGTGTCTTTTTCGGTATTGTTCTTTCAAAACATATGATCGGAATTTCCCTTGGTCAATTGCTGCACGAACTTTATGCCACCCAACGGACCTAGGTCTACAAGCAACCTTCACATTTTGGTCACTGATCTGTTCTCCAAACATTCTCTTTGGCAGTGCGCCCTTTAGCTTTTTCAATCTTGAAGGAGTTGTCCTGCTGCTTTTTCTTTGATGGTTTTGTCTTTTTCCTTATCGTCCTGTTCTTTAATTTTGCCTTTGTGGATGGCGGATAAGACCTTTTTCCATCCAGAGGATCGGTCAGTACTTTGTTGATCCTTAGGCAGTTGTCTTTCAAGCGGTTTGAAACTTTTCTTGTCGTCTTTTGGTTGACCACTGAACGTTCCTCTTTCAATTGCTTCTCTCACTTTCTCCCATCCTTGAGTTTTATACTTGCTGTCAGTTGTTCGTCTCTGTGGTTTCGTCTTTCTGCTACTAGATTCTTTAGGTAT